>OY720306.1:20283561-21620655 GCA_963082785.1 Philonthus spinipes | reverse complement strand
CGGCTCAATCAGTTGTAAGGTTCGAGCAGTCGTATTTTCATAATCGATCTTGCCTATCAATAGTTAACATATCTAATTTTATGAAATGAGATAGGAATCGGTTTATTGTCAGTAATTATTTGAAGAAAAGGGAGACAATTCAGAACATTAACCACATGTAATTAATCCATAAAGCATATCGCATGGATTAATTGTAGATTGAAACTCTATATAGTAGACACTGACTAAGGTTTGTAAATTATTAACTGTTCGTCAGCCATGAAACGAGTAAAAGATAAGGAATAAACAATACAACGAAAATTGAAAAGACAGACAAGGAAAGGATAAGAAAAGGATAAGAAAAGGATAAGGAAAGGACAAGGAAATAGTTAGGGAAGAGCAAGAAAAGAACAACGAAAAGATAAGAAGAAAAAAAAAATGGAAGGACAATGAAATGATAAGGAAAGGACAAGAAAATGACAAGGAGTATTAAAGGAAAAGATGATGACAATGACGAGGAAAGAGATGAAAAAAGTTTATAAGCAACTGAACACATATGCCAAATAATCAATTAAACATACACACATTAATCGGTTCAATGCGTTTGACTCGCGTTTTTTTTTTCAGGCATACGCTTCCCCTAATATATACCGATAGAAAAACCTCTCTGTATATATATATATATATAGAGAGAGAGAGAGAGAAATTATGGCAGTATGCTATGATTTATAGCGATTAACAGCTCAATTTATTCATTTGATTGGTCACATGGTTAGCCAGGAAGGAGGGTTCAAAAATTCATTGGACTCGCTTAAAACTCGTACCATGAACCTCGTCTCTCGTGATTTTTGAGTATCATAATGCACTAATATATAATTATTCATCTCAACAAACTCAAATTTATTACCAGCATCTACAAAAATCACACGTAAACCGCGAGGTTTATTTTTATTTCCTCCGTATTTTCCAACAAGAACATTTCAACACAATCCCAGCAGCAACGAACGCTGAGCCAATTCCATCAAAGTCAACCGGCAAATGTCGAAAGTGACCGCAACCAATAAACCGAACTGTATCGCATTTTCATCACGAAACGTGCTATTGCCGCGATATCCTTGAATTTCACATCGTGTTCTTGTGCAGAACAAAACGCAAAAAAACGGGCGTGCTCAATAGAAATTTGCCTGCGAACCAATCGCAGATCTTGTAATGATCTCGTTGTTTATTGCGTGGGTGTATTTGTTGTTGTTAAATGGATGTATGTGAGGGAGTGTTTGATCCGATTATTGAGGCCAGAATGCGTATTAAATGTTTTCGGTATCTCCAGGTTATGGTGATTAAATGTGCTATGGACGCAATTAAATTGGTTGTTTATTGCTTTTGTTTATCTATGCCGTTACGGGCAATTTTATGGTTTTCTAAGATTTATTAGATTTTAATTTAAATGGAATTATGTAAGGAGGTAAAATAATAGCAAAAGAAAATTAATGATTATTGAATTATTGCCTGATTATTTGATTCAACTTTATATGGACTCATAACAATATCCTTTAATCAATTCATAAACTGTTGTGTAATTAACGAAAAATAATTTATTAGTACGCAATAAAGACATTAATCGATGGTTGAGGCATGAAACTCCATAATACATTATTTGTAAAAAAAACGATTCATCCCTCGTCAGTACAGCTATGCCTTATACAATTTTTAAAGTTATTATTATTAATATAATTAATGGTTTTAATATTTAGACATTGGTAGTTCATATTGTATGAAATAAATTTTAAATTCTCTTGAAAATGGGCTAATAACTCGAAACTAGTCGAGAATTTAAAGTTATTCAATCTAATATGTGTTTTATTGGTTGATTTTTAATAATTTATTTCATTATTATTATTAATCGTTTATTGTATTGTACACTTATATTGTATTGATTGAATACCGTGTATACAAGTGCTGCTATTTAGTTATCAATTTTATTGTTTAATATATCATTGTATGCGTTCAAATTTATACAGTCATCTTAGTGTTTAGAAGCTAGTTTTTGTGCATAAAAATATTACTTATCTCGTAAGTATTTTATTGTTATCCACTTTCATTATATTTAACCTCACTTTTTCCTTAAGTCTGTTAATATTAAAATCATCGTTTTATTATTATCAAGGTCATACTATTTACAATTAACTCTTGCCTGTGTTTACATTTTTTTAACCCATCTGTGGCCTTCTTTCCTTGTGCGTCTTTTGATCAGTCACCACGACAGGCCGCGTTGGTGTGAAGAGTGTGTCCATTGTTTTTTTCCTGCTCTTTTTTTCGGTACATTTATATATTTATAAATATTATTTATTAGGCGCTTTCATTTAATTTTCACAACTATGGTTAATTTATGCGGGATGTGTGATCGTGGTGTAACGCCAAACACTCCTTACTTAAAGTGCAGTAGCGTGTGCGCCAAATACATCCATTTTAAATGTAGTGGTTTGAACGAAGTTGAAATTAACAGGATACTTTCTTCAAAAGTTAGTTGGATTTGTCCAAACTGTGAATCTACTTCTGAGCCTCTTTCTGATAACATTCCTGTGGAATTCAAGCCGTTGTATAAACTTATTATCGATCAATTTAATGCATTCAGGACAGAAATGAGGGATTTAATTACACTACGTTTGGACAACTTTGAAACAAGACTATCACATCTTGAGCATAAAAATACTTGTCTTGAAGCTGATATTGTCAACCTAAAATCATCATCCAGCGAGTCATTTGAAGATATTCTATCAGAAATTGAGGATAGGCGTATCAGAGCGTCTAATGTAATACTTTTTAATCTTAATGAATCAACCTCTGTATCTCGTGATGAACGGATTAAGCACGATAACGCTGTAATTAATGATATTTTGGAATCTCGTAAAATCAACATTAAGCCTTTAAAAATGATTCGTCTTGGAAAATCTGGCTTTAATAATAAGCCTAGGTCCTTGAAAATCACTCTTGCAGATAAAGAACAGGCTCTAACTTTATTAAAAAGCAATGCATATGCTTCCAATAGAACTTTTTTATTTCAACCGGATAGAACTTCTAAACAAATAGAATATTACAAGTCTTTGAAACAAGAATTAAACCTGAGGAAAGCGGAAGGTAATCCAAACCTTCGAATTATCTATAAAAATGGAAGACCTTGCATTGCTAATGTTTCTGATAATAAATCTCATACTCAGCGGTTAAAAAACTAAATATTTACTTCCAAAATTGTGGTGGGCTAAGAACTAAAATTAACAATTTATCTCTAGCTGTTGGTGTGAATGATTACGATATCATTATTATTATCGAAACATGGCTCTATGAAAATATAACAAGTTCTCAATTACAACTATTTAATATAATTCTATATTATAGTTAGAAATAAGGTTATCGTGTGTTCTTAAAATCAGTATTAAACCAGTTTTTTGCGGACTTAAAAAATATTATTTGTATCTAATAGATTATTAACAGCGCTGTGTTCATGTGTATATAATACGTTCAGTGATCAGTAGTTTCATAGTGTACAAATAACTGAGTAATTATTTGTGTTAGAGACTTAACCTCAAACAAAAACATTAATTCCCGCACAGTTCTATTTGCAATTTTCATTTTTAATGATCGTTATTAATTAGTAATTAATCTGATCATTGGAAACATTTAGCGCAGTGGTAAGGTGCCTGCTGCTCACGCAGTGATCCTGGGTTCGATCCGCTGGAGCCACTTATTTTATAATAATAAGACAATATTTAATAGAGTACTATTAACATCGTTGCCAGTGTTCTTATATTTATTTCATTATGCCGGCAACGTGTGGGAGTTGTGCGATTAATTTGGGTCCTCGTTCTAAAACACTAAAATGCGGAAAATGTCGAGTGCGTTATCATGTAGATTGTCTTGACCAATTGTCAATAAGTGACGTCGCTTATTACATTGCGGAATTGGAGAAGACGGATGGAGACCGCTGGTTGTGTGATTATTGCAATGAGAATTCAAGTTCAGAAATCCACAAGAGAGATGGCTCTGCTCGCACTTCGACTGGACATCGGATTTCTTATTCTTCTTCTTCGGCTCAAGAGGCAGTTTCTAATACTTCGCTAGCAGTTATGATAAGATCATTATTTATGGATGAATTTATGCCACTTTTTAGAGCAGAATTAAATGGTTCTTTAAGTGATATAAAAAAGGACATGAAGTCACTTGAGGAAAGAATAATTAATTTGGAATCTGCTGCTGCAGCAAATAATAGTAAAAGTAATTTCGAAAACACATGTTCACTTTCTGAGAAATTAAACGAGGTAGATGCAGTTAATGAGATTGAGGAGAGACAATTACGGTCACGAAATGTGATAGTCTTTAATTTGCCCGAATCTTCAAGCTCCCAGGATCATAGGACGGAGGATGACATTGTATCCTTAAAATCAATAATTGATCCAATGGTGGTATTAGAACCAATCAAGGCAATACGTTTGGGCAAACCGAATAATAAACCGAGACCTCTAAAATTAATTTTTGCTCATAAAAAAGAAGCCATTAATATTCTAAGAGTTACGAGGGCTACCGATACAGGGAATGTTCGATTTAATAACGACATGACTCCGATGCAAAGAAATTATATAAAAAAGTTAAGGGAGGAATTAAATCGAAGAAAATTGAACGGAGAAACCGATTTAACTATTAAATTCACTAATGGTCATCCATCAATTATAAAATCAGCAGCTAAGAAAAAAAAACTAGATGTATATTATCAGAATGTAGGTGGCATTAAAAGTAAATTAAAACTGTTTATGTCTAATGTTAATGTAAGCGTCTTTGATATCATTGTACTTGTAGAAACCTGGCTGGATGATACAATATCTAACGAGGAGCTCGGTTTTACAAATTTTACTATATACAGGGCTGATAGATCAAAACATAGCAGTAATAAATCTAAGGGAGGAGGAGTGCTCATTGCCGTAAGAAATAATTTCGAAAGTGTGATGCTGAAGACGAGTGATGATGTAGAACAAATGTTTGTAAAAATAATGAATAAATTAATTATTGGCTCTACTTACATCCCACCCTCTTCAAGTATTGCTTTATATATTTCTCATGCTAAGGAGTTAGAAAGGATAGGCGAAGGAAATATTGGATGTGACCTGATTCTCTGTGGTGATTATAATATTCCCCATGCTGCTTGGGGTACAGAAGAGGATATATTAGCGAATGATAATAATTCGTATCCTGCGGATGTTTTGGCTAATTCGCTTAGCATCCTCCACCTTCGGCAAATAAACTCTATTCCGAATAGCAGAGGTGTTTTCTTAGATCTATTCTTTTCAAACATTAGTAATATAAAAGTGAATGTTGCCTCTGATAAATTAAGCAATGCTAGTGTTCATCATGAACCCTATTCATTGGATGTTCCGATGTCTTCAGTGGAATTTAGTGATGAGAATGTAGAATGGGTCTATAATTTTAAAAATGCAGACTATAATGCTATCAATGAATATCTAGCCAGTGTAAAGTGGGACAACTTGTTCAAACACAGCATTGATGATAACGTGTTAATATTTAATAATATATTGTTTTCTGTGTTCGAAATGTTTGTTCCTGTTATTTATTTAAGGTCATCTACCTATCCCAAGTGGTTCAATGGTGAATTAATTAAATTAATAAAACTTAAAAAAAATGCTCATTCCAAATATAAGAGACTTGGCTCTTTGTTCTATTACGAAATATTTAAAAAAATTAGAAGGCAATGTAAAGAATTAAGCGATACATTGTATCGCAAACATATTGATAAAATTGAAAATGAAATTAACAATAATTCTAAATTATTTTGGAACCATGTTGATAGTTGCCGAAAAACGTCAGGTTACCCTAAGATAATGCACCTTAATTGTGAATTAAGTAACAATGTTCAGAAATCCGTAAATTTATTTGCAAAACATTTTGCTAATGTTTATGAGAGACAAAATATCAATTTACCTCCTGTTTATAGTGGGAAGGCATTGTTTGACGTATGCAGTCTCACTGTTACCATAGAAGATGTATTTAATGCCATAACATGTTTACCTGAATCATGCAAATCCGGCCCAGATGGTATCCCTGCCTTCTTTATAAAACGTTGCGTATATTCTTTATGTAAACCGATACATGCACTCTTTAAAACTTCTTTGTCATCTGGGGTAGTCCCTAAATCGTGGAAGATTAGTTATATTGTTCCAATTTTTAAAAATGGTGCTAGAGAAAACATGGACAACTATCGTGGAGTATCAATTCAATCTGTGATTCCGAAACTTTTGGATTTACTTGTTTCTCAGCAATTATCAAGAGTATGCAAGAATGGCATTATAAAGGAACAACACGGTTTTATGAAGGGCAGATCCACTACTACAAATTTAGTTTTGTACCAAACCCATTTAACAGATGCTTTGGAGAAGGGTTTACAAGTTGATTCTATTTATACAGACTTTTCTAAAGCATTTGATCGAGTTCAGCATCCTGTTTTGATTAGGAAGTTAGAATTGATGGGTTTTGGTACCAATATCACAAAATGGATGACAAGCTACTTAAACGATAGAACGCAATACGTGCGTATCGGCGGTTGCTTATCAAGTGTTATTAACGCAACTTCAGGGGTACCACAGGGTTCACATTGCGGTCCTATCTTATTCCTATTATTTATTAATGATATTAGCTCCGACATTGTAAATAGCAACTTTCTTCTATATGCTGATGATTTGAAGATATTTAAAACAATTACTTCCACTCATGATCAAATGCAACTCCAAGAGGATTTGAATAAGGTTTCATTATGGTGCAAATTCAATGAATTGGAGTTGAATTTGAAAAAATGTGTATTCATTTCATTTTCCAGAGGAACGGTTTCCAATTACAATTATACGTTGGACGGGAATAAACTTACCTATAATTCGTCTATAAAGGATTTGGGCGTTTTATTTACAACCAAATTAAATTTTTCGAAACATATTTCTCAAATATCCAATAAGGCTTTAAGGGTATTGGGATTTGTCAATAGATTTGCATCAGATTTTAAAGTTGATACAATTAAGAAACTTTATGTTTCTTTGGTCCGTCCACATATTGAATATGCATCCGTGGTTTGGACACCGTATAACTTAAATTCAACTCAACAATTGGAAAGAGTACAAAGTAAATTTTTAAATTATATGCATTTTCGGTTGGGTGGCAGTAGTTTTAATTTTAGTCATAGGGGAATGTTATCCCAACTAAATATGAGGTCACTCGCAGATAGAAGAAAGTTTCTAGATATATCATTTTTATATCACATGGTCAACGGTATGATGGATTGTGGGGAGTTGGTTGAAAAGCTTACTTTTAATATTCCAAGGTGCACACAGTCTCGATATAAACCTTTATTCCGAATCGCCTTTCATCCCACTTCTTACGGAATGTACAGTCCTATGAGCCGTTTGATGCGCCTAGCAAATGAATTGAATAAAAATGATAATTTTGACTTATTCCTTCATTCTTTTTCACTCTTTAAAACTCGTCTTAGTCGCATCAATTTGGACAACATATCTTGCAACATTTAGGAATGTATATATATATTTAATTTATTCATTTTAATATGTTAATTTTCCCTCTTTTCGTTATTTTATTTGTTATCATGTATGTGTGTGTATGTATGCATGTGTGTGTGTGTATATATATATATAGAAATATGTGTACTATTTTTGTGATAATTTGCATAAGCATTTGAACTTTTTCTGTGATTTCCTCTGTGATACTTGTATGCGTACACATATATATATGTGTATATATATACAATCCGTTAATTTGCGGGATTTTCGTTCAATTAATGATATTTTAAATATATTTGTTTTTTTTTTATTATTTTTATTGCTTTGTTTGGTATTTCATTTTCTATTTACATTCCCAGTCTGTGATAAAATGCTATTGCATATCCACTTTACCTTATCCGTAATTATCTGTGATTCGTATGTTGTATGTGTGTAATTTATATATGTAATTTTATAGTTTTGTTTTATTTCTATATTATTATTCTATTTAAGGTTAATTTAATCTGTCAGTAACACTGAGATTTCCGTTAAACATTAGCTAGATAGTTGGTTTGATTTAGTTTTACTTTACATTTGTATGTACTATGAACCACTTGGGATCTGCTTTAATATTTGTATTTGCATTTTTTGCTGCTAATTTATATAATTTTTGTTAGAAGTATTATGTAATATTGTTTTATTTTTACTGTTAATTATACACACGATAATTAATTATAATATTATTTAATATGTTTTGGTATAATATTTATATATATTGTTTTGTTAAATGGTGATTTTCCGTTAATAAAGTTAATTAATTATTATTATTTAATTATGATATATATAGATGCGACAGATCTGTTGACGGGTCAGTTAGAGGTGGCGGTATTCTCATCGCTGTTAAACGTTCTTTTAAATCATCATTTATTTCTTGTAATAATTTAATTGAACATTTATTTATATCATTAAAAATTAATAATTTTTCAATTATCATTGGCGCAGTATATATCCCTCCTAACTCTCCTTTGGAAAAATATCAAGAGCATTGTAGATCGCTTGAAGAAATCATGGAGGGTTACTTATATAGTAACTTACTCGTATTTGGTGATAAAATTTAATAAACAATTGAGCCGAGCGCGACCGTCCTTAACAAAATAATTTAAATATAATACAATAAATAAGCTAATAATATTAAAATAAGAAAAACGGGGCAGAAAAACCTAAGGTCGATAGCTCAGGACAGACTACTAACACAATTATACATATTGTTATAATAAATTATGTAAATTTTTGATGTCATATTGTCTGAATAAAGATGTTTGTATATATAAGAAAAACAAAAAAAAATGTAGTTAAAAAACATACACACAAAATATTAAAATAAAAAATGTAATAAATTATATCTACACTTACAAAAAACATTTAATAGAAATATTATAAGTTGTTAAATTAAATTAATTAAATTAAACAATTTCGCTTGGTGCAATATATTAACAATAATAACATGTAGATGTAGATAATTGATTTTTTTAAGTTTCATAAAATTTATTGTAGAGACACAATTGTTTCGTCAACATAGCGGCATCATGAAACATATGATTAATGATCTGTGTTGGCGAAACAATTGTAGCAGTGCTTCTACAATACATTTGTGAAACTCAAAAAAAAAATATTTACAAATAGTGGAATAAATATATGTTTATGTGTTTAATATTAATAAGTTTTTATTGGACTATTTTGATTCCAATGCAACAATTAAGATTTTGAATTGTATTTATTATTTTTTTGTAAATGAAATGTATATTGTAAAATGGAGTTTATCTAAATAAATAAATAAATGTAATAATTAAAGATGCTTACAAATTTCCATAGACTGTTTTTGAAACAGCTCAACCCAATAATGCTTAAAAATTCATTATCTTTATCGGGCAACTATTTTTTTTTTCTCTATTTGACAGTGTACTTATTTTTATCAAAATAGCTGGAACTATAACTACTGTTTTTAAAATCATAATAAGAGCAGTATCATTAATTCAAAACCTCAACTATCGAATCATCAAAATTATTATTCTTTTAGTTACGACGAGGTTGCAATTAAACGCTGGATATTGTCCTCTCTTCCTTTCTCGTTTTCTTTCTTTTTTTCTTCTCGTTTGGCCTGCATTTTTTATAGGGAACAAAATAATGCTGGCGCCTGTCCTCATTTACCATAACAAACACAAAAGCACATTTCAAGGCATCTGTCAACCAGGCGAGACCGACGAATTATGATTCACTGTGGAAAAATTAAGTACTTGTTGGCGGATTATTATTATAAACCTGGCGTTTAATTACTTTAAGTAAATGCATCAGGATTGAAGAAAGTTTAGAATATCCTCGCGTTATTTTAAAAATAATATATGTTTATTAATTATAAGAATTGGGGTGGCTAAGTATGGATGAAAGGAGAAAGCTACATCAAGCAATTTAATTTAACAAAAATATATACAAACATCTTTATTCAGACAATATGACAACAAAATTTTACAAAATTTATTATAACAATATGTACAATTGTGTTAATAGTCTGTCATGGGCTATCGACTATAGGTCTTCCTGCCTAACAAAAATATTAGTAATAAATGCCACAATTATTTGCATAATAAAATTTACTATAGAGGGGATGCAAATATAATATTTAATCTGCACATAAATCAGCGTTTTTCTTTCTCCTTTCAGCTCCTCTAAAATCTTTTTGCGATATAAAACGCAATTATTTATTAATAAAACTTGCCTGACTACTGAAGACGCATAATGTAAAATTATTTGCATATATACAGGATCACCTATTTTCCCGGAATTGTTATCAACAATTTTAAATTTATTTTAAATGGAACATTCTATACATTTTTTTTATTCGATTCCTCTTTAAATTATCTTTACTCAATATAACATAGTTATTTTTTCTAGCCGTTACTGCAGAAAAAATATATTTTTTTAAAAACATTGATAGCACCAGAGGTGTTCTAAAAAAATCATTACTTTTTTTAGATGAGAAATAATTTTTTATGCATGTTAAGATGACATAAAAATATTTCACATTTAAAATTTTCATTGCGTAGAATCAATGATAATTTTAAATGTGAAATATTTTCATAGAGGGTATTTAAAATAGCTATCGTTTTTTTTAATATTACTTTATAATAATTGTCAATATAAAGTAATATTAAAAAAAAGCTCTAGTTTTATTTCCTTTTCAGAAATCATTATTGCATGGGATTTTGTAACTACTAGTTGGAGTTGTATTTAGGTTGAAAACTGGTAACCATTCTTAAGCTGAACGTCACCATTTTTAATATCATAATTATGTTTGTACTGAATTTTGTATTAATTTGTAATTATTATCATAATATTGAATAAAGACATTATTATTATTAATTTCAGATTTCTTTTCCTATTTAATTATTAAAATAATTTCGAGGTATTGAATAATGAAATAAAGAAAAACGAGTTTTCTTATAATTAATAGATAGTTATTATTTTTGCAATATACACAAATATCTTTATTGAGACAATTACATCTTTACAAACATTGAGTACATAGGCTAAATTGAAGATTTGTCTGTCCTGGGCTATCGACCGGAGGCGATCGATGCCTTCTTGTATTTTGTTTAACAAATAAATAAAATTAAAGGTTTTAATATTTAAACATTGGTACTTCATAAAATAAATATGAATATATTATTAAAAATCAACCAATAAAACAATTAAACACAGATTAGATTGAATAACTTTATATTCTCGACTAGTTTGGGGTTATTAGCCAATTTCCAAGAGATTTTAAAATTTAGTTTATTTAAATTTCATCGATATTTACATTTTAAGTATTATATAAATAGATACATTGATTTTTAAAAATTTAAATTAAATTAATTGTTTTATTGGTTGATTTTTAATAATCTATTCATATTTATTTTATAAAATGAATAAGAGTTAAATAATACGTTAATTACAAATATTATAATTTCTAACTGTACAGTTTCCATTGGTAAATATTTAAAAATCTGAAGAAAAAAAAATATTAACACAAAAACAATTTTCTCACAAAATATCCGAGCCGTGTCCCGAATATCCCACCTTAATTAAACCCCCAGAATTAATTACAACGATTTAATTTAATCGCAAGCGGAATTTTAATTAATCAAGGCAGCGTTGTGTCGACTTTTTTTTTTTTGATTGATATATAAAATTTTAATCTCGAGCTCCGTCGCACACGTGAGTGCCATTGTACAGCTGACAATTCCGTTCTTTTTTTTTGTTAATCAAAAACCTTCGGTTTCACGTGTCAATAAACCATTAGTAAGCCATTATCGAATTGTTTGCGATAACGTAGACAATTATTTGCGCGGTGAATAAAGTTATTTACGTTTGTTGGTGATTTGTATTTAATTGTTTCGTTTATGTTTTTTATATCGTAACTTTATATCATTAAATCAATCAATTTTAATTGAAAGAAAAAAACTTATTGCAAAACCACCATTATTTAAAATAAGTTTAATATTAAATCAATTGTTAGTCTGTCACTTCATGAAACTGCATGTTAATTACATTACACAAATGTAATTGATAAAAAAGCACTAATATCCTTTTTTCACACTTTTATTTTTATGCGAAAATTAAACATTTATGTGAAAATATCGAAATTCTCGTATAAGACATGTTTGAAGGGGCTGATCCAAGGGCGGTTTGAAAAATGTTTTAAACGTTAATGAAAGAGTAAGGAATACTGAATACGGCAGTCACATTTTTAAATCTATGGGAGTTAAAACCAACCCCCAAAAATTAATCACTTTTGTGAAAAAAATATTTAGGGGTGGAGGAAATGCGGTGTGTGAAAGATTTTCCGATTTATACTTATTGGAGGATATATGGAGAATAAATTTAATTCTAAAATTCTAAAATCAGAATAAACCAATTTAGAAAATTAGAACTTAAATTTAGGAAATGGTGTCTTAAGGCGTTTGCATGGTTTAATTTATAAAAAGAATTACTTAGAGTAAACCAGTGAAGAAATATTGCGAAATAAGTGCTTTTTGGGCAATCTATGGTTTTTAATAGATAGATTTTATTTGTTGAGGGGTGGGGGAGCTCCGAGGTGAAAAATGTTTTTTCTTAGTATTATTAATAAATGTATGGAGCACACGTGTAAATTAAAATAATTCTATTATATCAAAAAGCCAACCCCGAAAATCGAAAATGAAAGTTACTTAGGGGTGGGGAAGGGTTGATTTAGTTCATAGAAAATGAGTCACTATTACGGGCGTTAAAATCGTATGTTTTTTCCTTTGAAATTTGCTGAAATGAATGAAAATAAATGTTGGGCTAAATCGAGTGAAATTAGTAATAGAGTATTTCTGAATAAGCAATTTTAAATAAATAAAGTTATTAAATAGCAACAAATTGTAGTTTATTAATAAATTGGTGACACTTCCCGATATTAATATTAAAAATAATATTAAGGCTGCGATTCCCCAATAATTTTCGTTTTATAGGATTAACAGTGTTATAGATTCAAAAAAAAAAAAAATAAACATAAAATACTGGCAGATAGCTTATTTACTGATGAATGACATCAAATAATTTTATTTTTTTAAAAACAAAAAAGGTGAAAAAATATTTAAAAAAATAATTTAATTTACAAAAGTACATCTAATCTATATCAAACACGTGGAAAGTGTTCCTCTTAAATATACATATTAAATACATTCATAATATATTATTCATATACTAGTTAATCCTATTAAATAGACAATGAGAACAAATTTATTTCGACGCCATAATTTTTGTTTTGGAACAGTACCTGGTAGTTCAAGTTTTTGACAACAGGTTGAAAAATCAAAATTGGAATATAATGAAGACAAACATTTTGTAAAAACACTCACATACACTGCACGCCCTGACGTAAAATCGCAGCCTTAAGAACATTTTCATATAATTCATTTTGTAGTGACAAAAATTTCTTAATGATTATTATTATCAACTTTGGACAATTTTATAATCTTCCTTAGATTTTGCTGATAATAAAATACTGTTGATTGTGTTAAATTAAATCAATAATAAGTTTTTATTTCAAATAAAATAGGAATATTATTTAAACATATGATGAAATACGTTTGATATCAAATGGCGTAGTTCCGTTTTTGCTTTACTGCAGAATTGTTTTCTAAGTAAAACATTAAATAATAAGAAAACGTTTAAAGTATTGCATTACAATTCGTTTTAATGCAATAATAAGATAATAAAGCAATAAAAAATAAAACATAGGAGGAATATTTAAGTGACTAAAACATATATTTTTCAATGGTTACGAAACACAGATATTGATTCGATATTTTATGACACAGTAAATATCCATTAAATAATTCATTGTATGGAGGAGTTAGGCCCGAGAAGTAGTTGCTTTAATTCCATTCAACAAATTACGGTGCTAATAGTCCTATTAATCGTATGATGTGTTACGCAAATATGTTATTTCATGATGTAAACTTTGTAATATTTTCGCCATCAACACATCATTTTTAAAGATGCTTGAAACCTATATCTCTGTCCAAATTACCAATTAATTATTTTTTTAAATCTAATGTTATAGAAAAGTCCGTTGATTGTTTCTGTCTGTAATTATTGTAAGTGTAGTAAGCTCTATATAACTGTTATTTTTACATTAGTATTTATTGGATTTAAGCTGTAAACTTTATGTAAACATTTGTTAAAAGGTGTATACCGTAAATAAATAAATATATGCTTTAAAGTATTTATGTAACGTAAGTTAAAAGGTCGTAGTAGTTAAAGAGAAAATAATTGATTAGTAATGAATTATTTTCAAATTCTTTTTATTTAATTTATTTTAAATAACTGTGATCAAGTGAATAATGCTATTTTCTATTATGACTTCGGGTGTTTTATTGCAAAATCTAACTATTTGAACACTAAATCATCTTTCAGCTAGATCTGTTTTATGAATATTCGAATGTTCAATTAAATGTGCGCTGTGGGTTTAAATCAATTCCTCTTAAATTAAAAAAAAAAGCTGTAGCAATTGTAGTTTTGGTACATTTTACAGAGAAAAATGGCATTTGCTGTAGGGGCAATATAAAGGTGTAATTTTTAAGTATCATGTTAACTAAATTATAATTGGTTCAAGATTCATATTATTCATAATTATTATCTATGATGTTGTGTTACTGCTATCAGAGCCTACTAAATATACAGACTGGAGTATTGGAGTGGGGATTTTGAAATCTCGGAGAAACGGGAGAATTTATTCACCTATGGACGATCGTGACGTTCACAATAATTTCTTTACTTAATTTGGAAATGTATTATCGCCTAAAAAAATAATTGTAATTAAAATGACCATAAATCATTACTTTTTTTTATATAAAATTGAAATTATAACTACATGTAAAAATATTTCTTAAAATATAATCCGTTAGGATTAGAGCAGTACGCGAATTGAGTAGGCACTCCAAGGTATGCGTATGCATCTCGGAGTCCTCCCCACTACGACATTCCGGCTTATATATGTAGTAGGCTCTGCTACTAGTAATAAAAAATAAATAGTGAAGAAAAGCGATAGTTTTTCAACTTCCACAACAGTTTACTACTAGTTTCACGTAACTAAGAAGAATCCATCAAATTCAAATTATCTACGATTATTTTGGCAATGTAGCTGCCAAAACAACATAGTATCTTGTCGTCGGTTACTAACGTTGAATTTGTAAAACTTACGAATTCAATATCAACAACAGACGATTGCTCATGAGGTAGAGACGGGTTCGAGTCCCATCGCAGAGGGATTTTGTTTGAAAGTCAAATTCAAATAGAGTCCATGGATGTATTGTAAATTTTTAAAATTAATATTAAAATAGCAGTGACTAGTCGAAATGTCAATTCATATCCTTCTTATCGTTTCATCTCCCATCATAAAATAAACAAAAGACGACAAAATGCTATTTTGGTTTGATACATTCAAATTCAAATAAATTCAAACGAATTTGTTCACTTGTTTTAGCATTCTTTAAAGAAGAAAAAAAAACTAATAGTACGTCAGCTATAGTGAGTACTTTTTATTAGAAATAGTCCATAAATAAACCTAAAATTACGTACCAATTATAAATAAAAATAATATTTTTTTACCCATACAGTGTGTCCGTTTCTGGAGTTCAAGCATTGGGATCTCGGTTACTTGAAAAGATACAAGATCGGTTAAATTGGGGCAATATTACCCTATCTAGAGTGTAACATAATGTCGTTTTAAAACAATCTAGAGTGTAACATAATGTCGTTTTAAAACATTAAATATTCCGACTACTTACGAAGATATCCGAAAAAAATGAAAATTTCTTTTTTTAAATTTTTTTGCGACACTATTTGACAACATGGCAATACCATAATAAAAATTCTATGTTACAATTTTCGGTAAATATTATCAACTTTGTTGTTTCTTATGGGCGCCATCTTTGATTTTTACATTTTCAAATACGGTTTTTGTTTTCTAATTACGGTGATGAGTCACGTGTTGGGGTTTGGTCTAGCAGTTTGATGCAAATCCCAAAAATCCTGCTTTTGCAAAGAGTGCTTTGAAAATGACAGCTAAACATCTATTTAATAAAGGAATTTTTGACAAACCGACTGAATTCCAGTTCCAAAAATGGTTATTTATAACAAAATGTTTCAAAACGGCATTATGTTATACTCCATATTGGGAAACTTTGTCCTAATTTAACCGACCTTGTATCTCTTAAAAAATCCAGGACCCATACCCGCTTTTTTAATCTTTAAAAATGAGCATCCTGTATGTATTTACATAATAAATTATAGAAATTATGGTACGCAACGAATATGTTATTATACAATAATATTTTTAAATTATTGATAATAGTGGTTAACCTCGACACCCAATACGGGAAAAAGAGGATAAGATTAAGAAAGAAGAAAAGATAATAGAGGTTTCTACTTCGTTATACATTGTTTTAAGATTTAATAAATTTAAATTAAAGTTATACAAAAAAATATTTTAATAATAACACAGATTCACTTTATCAGTGTTATTATTAAAATAATATTTTTAAGTGCAGTCGGTGAGTACATTTTATCATAAATTAATACGGCAAAGAATCTCAACTATATCACTAGTGATTTAAAGCTGCCATAATCTTTCAATATAGATTGATATAATACATTTATATTTTAAAGTCATAATGGATAATTAATATTAATTCATTTAATTAAATTATGCAAAAGATGTGATATGCTTTTAATTATAATATTTATTCGTTAAACAAAATCCTCTCATAGTTTAACTTTTATTTATTCAATACAACAACGGAATGTCTTCGTGGAAATAATGAGTCCTTACTGCCAAGAATTCCTAAATTAAAATCAGTGGTATTTGTAAATAGACACAGCATAATAATCATCTCGGCAAATACTTTATTTGCGCGCAAATAAAACGCCGTGCATTTATAATTTGACGTGCTGCTTGTTTAATTTTCGCGCTAATTGCTCCACGAAATGCACTCAGCATTCAGTATTTGTTTATTTATTATCCACACGGGACATGTTTACGTTTATATTCTATTGTTTAATTAACATTAATTATACAAACTGAATTTGTAATTTGTAATTGAATATTATTCAATTCTTTGAAATATAAATGTTTTATTGATAGATTTTTGATAAATTAATCATAATTACTATTGCAATATGAACCACTAAAAATAATAGAAAATATAATAAATTAAAGAAATAGAAAACATTATTTATTCGCTTGATCACAGTTATTTAAATAAAAAGAATTCGAAAATAATCTATAAATTATTCACTCTATAGCTGTCCATTATTGAACATTTGTTTAAAGTGCTTATGTAACATAAGTCAAAATGTCGCAATAACTAAAGAGAGAATAATTTACTAATTATTTTTGAATTCTTCTTATTTAAAGAACAATCAATATTTAAATATTAACAAATATTAATTCTATTGTCGTAACAATCATCGTAATTATATTGTTATTATATAACCATATTCTATTCAATTCATTTATTTACGGTAAATCACCTTTATACAGAATAATACAATTTTACATATATAACATATTTTAATATCAGTAGTGGAAACTGCGAAATAAAAATTAAAAATTAACCCAAGTGGTCGACTCTAGCGATGAAAAAAATAATTGAAATATCAAAAACGGTAATCTCAGTGACATTAAACAAATAAATTATGCCATAAAAATTGAACTAAATATATAAATTGTAAATAAATATTGATAAAATAAATAATAAAATAATTACTAAATAAACAAATCAATACCTAAATAAATTAGCAAACAAGTATTTATATCATTAACTTTGTTCATTATGAGCCTATCTATTATTTTATTTTTTTAGATCAAACTAACAATTTTAGGAAAATATATCAAGAGACAAAAAAGTTGAAAATTGAATCGTTCCATTTAAATCTATTTTGTAATAGAAACATGTTGACACATTAAAGAGTTTTGTTGCAAACTATTACAGAAGTTGATTTTTTCACCCCCTTGTATTAATATGTTATGGTTACAAAAATAGTCAAAAAAGTGCAATTTTTTGAGGAACACTTTTATGCTAAATTTCATTCTTCTAAATTGTCCCATAGTAGATATATGAAATAAAAACATTTTTTCCTTAACTTTAGAGGGCTGTAACTTGGAGAGGAGGGGGTTTTGAAGAAAAAAGTTATATGAAAGATCTCCTTAATTTTTGCTGAAAAATCACCTTCTAAATCTTTCGCATCAATTAATAAACAAAGTGTATATACAGTCAACACGAAAAAAGAATATAAAAAAATCGTTTTTCAAAAAATAAGCAATAGCGTTATTTAAATAAGCATAAGAGAAGAATACCAATGTTTACAATTACAAGATAATATATCTCATTAAAAAAAATACTTAAAATTTATAAATAATAACTGAGAAATTCTATACAATTCCACAATCCGTCGTTTAAACCATAACAGTTTTGACCGTTTCTAGTTATTTTTTTCTTTCCACTTGAAGAACGTTCTTGATTACTTTAATCCGCGCCCGCTTTCGTTTTTCTTTTCCTCGCTCGTAGTTTTTTTTTTCAACGGTGGGGTGTAATTTTGTAAAGGATGCGATTAAGATAAAAGCGTGGTGTTGCTTTGACTGATTACAATCTTTAATTCAATTTTCCTTTCCGTGTGCGTGCAATTAAGGCCGAGTTAATTACAAAATTGAGTCCTCTGCGAAACAATGGTATCCCGTACTTTCCGTTTTTTGTTTGTTTGTTTTGATATTAGCATTAGTTTTTGGGGACAGTGTAGAATTAAATGCTTGCATGAACTTGTAATTGATTTTTAATTAATTTTGCGATAAAAATATTGCGTGTGTGATTATGTGAATTATTCCAAAGAATGTTTCATTTTATTATTGTTATTATAGTTATTTCACCATTTTACAAAATTATGACAATTTTTAATATAAGTAGTAGATAAATAAGTTATCATATACAAATATAAAATAATTAAGAATACTGATTAATAAATAATATAATCAATTATTACCCTAAGTGGTTTCACGCATTCTCGGGTTAACCGAGTAAATAATTCATGGATTATTTTTTTAGCATAGTATTTTCTTCAATTAGCAACCAAATTCATTATGGGTTAAGTTTTTTAATTAAATTTTCAATTTTCTTGAAAATGGGCTGATAACCCGAAACTATTCAAGAATTTAAAGTTATTCACTTTAATCCGTATTTTTATTTATTTTATTGGTAGATTTTTAACAATCTATTCATATTTATTATTACAATATGAACACCACAAAAGTTTAAATATTAAAAGTATTAATTATATTGAAATTTATATATTTAATGGTATTTTTGTTATAAGTACAATAAATTAAATCGCTAGATGCAATACTCATACAATTTAACAAAATATATAAATTAAGCATAATAATAATTATGTAAACACAAATATTAAAATATAGTTTTGTGTTGTACTTCTTAACTTTGTGGTACATCTTGTAAATTAAACACTTTTTTACTTTGTTTCATTGTATTTATATATACAGCGGTTAAACAAAGTAAAAAAGTATTTTATTTAAAAGTGTATAAAATATAGTTTCACTATTCATGAAATCATTTACACACATTCCAGTTCAATACAGCCCAGCGAGCTAGCACAGACATTTTTTTTATTGTACATCACCATAAATTCAAGAAAGGACAAGAACACCTTTGATCAATAGCATCAATAGCCCAGGACAGATTTTATTTTATTGTGTATGCTTAATGTTAATATTTGTAAAAATGTGTGTATTTGTTTCAATGTTACACCGTTACACCAATAATAAATGAATGAATTTGGGAATTTATTTTGGCAATAGAGTGACAATAACAAGTAATGCTGAGATACAAATTTGAGCCTTTGATATATTATGTAAACTTTTTCTTTGTTGATAAAACAATTCATAAGAGTTATTTGAAATAGATATTATTAGTTTTCTTACTTCCGACTAATGATGGGGCAACATCGATTATTTCAATAATACATTTATTTTCAGAACAAAAAAAATTTAGAAAGTTTTAAAATACCTCAATTATCTATAGAAATAGTTATTATAACAACTAACTTGTAGGTTTAAAAAAAATAACATAACATAACAAAAAAAATGAAGAAAGTTTTAAAATGCTTTAATTATTTATAGAAATAGTTATTATAACAACTAACTTTTAAGTTTTTAATTTTACGCATTATATAAATTATGTAGTTGACATGTGATTTCCAAAAATTATCAATTATTTCGTATTCATTTATTCAATTTTGTCCTTCACCACTTCCAATTGAAATAATAATTAAATATTGAATCCTTTAATTGGGACTATTCGGGAAGTTCAATTAACAACGCACAGTTAATTAATACGTTTTATACCAATATATAAATATAGAAATTACAAAATCTAGAGAGATTGTAATGATAAAAAGTAACGTACAAGTTAACTTAACATTTACCTTACAGGGTAGCCCCGAATATAAGTATTTCTAATTAATCGGTTAAGGTAATTATTTTATTTTAATATTAATTTTCTCATCGTTATTATATCATTATTATATATTGGGAGACATTAAACATTTCCATATGGTGAAATGAAATGTACATTTATTACGGTATAAAAGAGCGAAAAAAATTTCAAGAATAATTTGCTTTTATCAAATATCTTTATGTAAATTATGGGTAACAAATAAAAATTTAACTTATTGAAAATATGTTACTATTTTGTTTTATAAGTTTCAGCTTCCCCAAAAAAAAAGTTTTTTTATTTAGGCAAAATGTACCTTAAATGCGAAGTCATTTATTTTGCATTTGCTTAATAAGAAATGGTGGAGAAGTGTCCGTGATTGAAACACGCCCCTAAAAGCTGAATGTCTTTCATGAATTATTCTGTCAACAATAATGGCACGGAATTTTCAGAGGTTCACGCGATGGCATATTTTAGTTTAATAAGGGCACGGATATTATTTAGTATAATAAATTTTAAATTCTCTTTATTTTAATGTACGACAATATTTCAGAAAATATAACTTGTATTTTATATTAATGCTGTAATTATCACACAATACAAATTGAAAATCAGATTGGTAAAAATAATTTTCTAAAATATAAGAATCTTATAAGAAAATATAAAATGTTCTTCAAATTATTTTATTTATTTAGATCTATATAACATCGTTATATGTGCCTCTCTACTTCGCAAATTAAATTAGGAAATTTCAAAATTATAATTAGAAGACGAAATTCACATTTAATGTTTGCTTAAACATGACAAGTTTGCCTTCCTTTAGTGGACGAAACAATGATTCTCGGTCGTCTACCTTGTAGATCCAAATCGTTGACGATGCCACTTGAAATTAGGCAAAAGGTGGCGCTTGGGTCGTCTTTAATTTATTATGATAATTAGAAGACTTTATAAATATGTAAATTGCAGCATTATATGAAATAATTGAAAGATTCGTTTCTTACTTCACTTTTTATTTTTAAATGCTAGTAATCACTTTTATTGGCCCCTGAATCAAAACCCATAACTAGAAATTTGAAACAAATTCTCTTGACGAAAAATTTGTTTGACTTTCCCTAACTAAATTTTCTCAAACTAACAAATTCTCTCAATTAATTTTCTACCCTAAAATGGTTTTAATTTAGGGTACGTTAGGTATATATACAAAAATTATTTTTGGGGAAATCGGAAAAGTAATTTGCCATAATCTCTGATTACTTTTCAGCGGTTATCGCAAATTTTCAGATTTCCCCAAAAATAATTTTACGATATGATACGTTCTCTCAACAATATTATTAAAATTATTATTATTTGTTTTAATAATGAAAAACTTGTATACGTTTTTTCATTTCACTTCACAAGTAGTGAAGATATATTATTTAAATGAAAAAGCATTTTTTTTTTCAAATTTGAATTTTGTAGATAAATTCTACTATATCTAACAAAAAAAATATTTCGCGTAAATCATAAAACTAACACATCCTGAATGATGTAGATGGTGTCTAATGATTCCGGAAAAGGGAGAGAAAATCTAATGGCGCATCCTCGATTTCCTTTTTCAAGAGAAACTCAACCGTGTAATTAAAAATAATAACAAACACCTTTATTGTTAAACTGGATAAAATAAATTACAAAACAAATAAAATAAAAAAAAAAAAATTAATTAACAACTTCTTTTAAATATATGGGTGGTGAAACGAGAACTATAATGAAAATGCTCATTGTAACAATTAAATGAAAATATAATAGACTTACATAACTATTTTTAACTGATTAATTAGAATGTTTTTAATTGAATTGAAAGAAAATAATACAAAAAAAAAATAAAAAATGTCTTTCCTCCCTAAGAACCCTCACTAGACTCCGGCATCCCAATAACCCACTCCATATTCCTTCTTATTTCTTTACGAATTCACCCAAATAACTCCCATATCCCAGCGTATACTTACCCTCTCCACAAAATTTGCCCGAAACCCTCACAATTTATCCCTCCTTACAAAATATTGCATTCCTCGTAACCCTAATATTTCCCCAAAACATAAAAACCCTTCGGTCACTATCCACCAATTCATTAACTCATGGATACATGACATAGCTGAACTGCTAGCATAGTTTTTCACACTTAATTAAATTCTTCACTTATTTATTTATTAACAGATGTACATTTCGATCACCATGTGATCATTATCAATGTTTTACAAACAATTGTTTGATCACATGGTGATCGAAATGTACATCTGTTAATAAATAAATAAGTGAAGAAAAGTGTTTTCATAACATAGTTTTAATTTGCAAATCACCATAAATTCATACAGGGCAGAAAGACCTATGGTCGATAGCCCATGACAGACTACTAACACAATTGTACATATTATTATAATAAATTTTGTAAAATTTTGTTGTCATATTGTCTGAATAAAGATGTTTGTATATATATAAATTTCTTTCTAGTTGATTTGCAAAATAAATACTTACGAAGTAAGTATCAAAAAAATACAAATATAATAATAATAAATTGTATTTGTATATTCAAATTCAATATAGAATAAATACAAAATAAAATAAGATATAATAGATCTATTGAAACAACTACTTCCCTGACAAGTACCCACGCCGGACATAAAATTACACAAGAGATATGTTATCCTGCAACGTCCGTTGTATCTTGATTTGGAAAACGTTGCTTTATTAGCTTTACTGAGATGCAACGGCAAATATCACTTGTTTAATTCAATGTCCGACGAGGGTATTTACCAGAGAAGTAGTTGTTTCAATAGATATATGTATTTTTTATATACTTACTGTGTAAGTAAAGCAATTAGAAAGAAATTAATTGATTATTTTCTTTTAATACAATTAAAACTGCAATGTGAAACATTTCAACCATCTTTATAAATTCACATTTTATGAAACGTTCAGTCACCTTTCATCTGAACGTTTCATTAAATGTGAATTTCGTTTTCCTTGTTTGCTTAAACAGGACAAGTTCGCCTTCCTTTAGTGGACGAAACAATGATTCTCGGTCGTCTACCTTGTAGACCCAAATCGTTGACGGTGCCACTTGAAATTAGGCAAAAGGTGGCGCTTGCGTCGTCTTTAATTTATTATGAATCTTTATAAATGTTTTAAATTATTTAACTTATTTTTTTTTAATTTGATCGCGCTATTTTCTCGGATTTAACAATTTTCAATGTATATTATTTTCAAAACGAGGTTATATATTTCTAATTTTTCAATTAGTTGTTTATATAAAACAATAAAATCACTTCTACAACCTTTATTTAATCATTTATTTATTATTTTTGTAAGGCGACACAGTGTGGAAGCCTTATTTACTCAATTATGACAATTTTCAAAGTGCGTTATTTTCCAAACTGGATTTATTATTATATTATATTATTTATTATTTATTTCGGATTTTCTTTAAATATTTATTAAAACAAAGAGATTATTAAAAAGAATAAAATCATTTTCACAACATTATTTTTTTGTATTAAGTTTGCAAGACGACACGATCTGATGGAGCTATTTATTCACTCGGATTTAACAATTTTCAATATGTCTTATTTTCCAAATAAATTGTTTGTTTCTTTTTTCTTCAATCAATTGTTTATATAAAGAGTCTAGATAAATATAATAATAATAAAATCACTTTAACAATCTTATTAATTTTGTAAATTTTGTATTTTTAAAACGGTGTTGCTTATTAATGACTTTTCTTTAATTATCTGTTTAATCAAAGAGATAACCCCGACACCAATTGGTAAAAGGGGGCATTGATTATATATATATATATATATATATATATATATCAAAGAGATTAAAAATAATTTTCATAAACTTAATTTTTTGTATTAATTTTGCAAGACGATACAATCTGATCGCACTATTCACAACACAATGTGCTTTATTTTCCAAACGAGCTAATTTATTTCTGATTTTCTTTTTGTACAGAGAGTCTGGATTAATATGATAATAATAATAAAAATATTTTTACAATCATTGTTTTTTTTTTTAATTTTATTAGACAATATATGATCGCGCGAGCCGAGCGAGTTTTGATAATTTTCAACGTGCCTTATTTTCAAAATTGTGTGGTTTATTTCTGATTTTCTCTAATTAGTTGCTTAAACAAAAAGTGTAGATTAACATAAAGTAATAAAATCTCTTTCGCAAAAATAAACATTTTTTTATTATTTTTTTTAAGACAAGTTCGCATTGTGGTACAAATGCACTCACCATTGAGAATATTACTCGGTGATCGAAATTTACTCATGATTGAGAATGTTTTCTTTGTTATCGAAATCTACTTAAATCTGATATATTAATAAATTAACCACAATCATCCCATCACATAATTGTAAATACTTAGGCATCCTTTTTGATACGAAACTCTCCTTAAAAGCGTTCCGTTAAATCGAAAATCCTGAACAAAGCTAAACATTTCAAATCCCTTACATATAAACAGGAAGGGATATCAATTAACACTGCAACATTCTTTTCACCAATATAAAACCTTCAACCTTTTACCACCTCTAAGTATCTGAACGATCCTCCCTAAGAACCCTCACTAAACTCCGGCATCCCAATAACCCACTCCATAATCCCTCTAACGAATTCCTTTACGAATTCACCTAAATAACTCCCATATCCCAGCGTAATTAATATCCACAAATTTTGCTCAAACCCCTCACAATTTATCCCTTCTTACAAAATATTGCATTCCTCGCAACGCTAATATTCCCCCCAAACATAACAACCCTTCGGTCACTATCCACCAATTCATTAACTCATACATATATGACAGTTTAGCTAGCTAACATAGCCTTAATTTAAAAATCATCATAAATTCATACCGGGCGATAGTCAATGACAGACCACTAATACAATTGTACATATTGTTATAATAAATTTTGTAAATTTTTGTTGTCATATTGTCTGAATAAAGATGTTTGTATATAATAAATTAACAGGTAGAAAGACCGACGGTTAATATCTATTCTCTCAGGTACATATCAACCATGACTGTAAAAATTAAATGTAAAATTTACATACAAATTTTACAATCACGTTCATAAATAAAGATATATAATATTATTAAGTTATATAATCTTTGAATGCTTTTAAATTGGATTATCCTTTGAATATAAATTACCTATTGAGTCTTAATGATATTAATATTTTCAAAATTATTGGGTACTTTATTAATACTTCGAAAATAAAAACTTAATATTACCCTTTGTTTTTCTTTTCCTATGTGTGTATATTAAACCTTTTTACCGTGGTATACCTGTTTGTTTTAAAGTCGCCTTGAACTACCCCTTGGCGTGAAGAGTACCATATGTTAATCCTCTAGATTTAGTTATAAATTATAAATCTTTCGTTAGTGGCTGATTCGAGAAAATCCTATATATATATATATATATAATAAAATAACAGTAAAGAAACGTTCACCGTGTTTATTTGTAAATAATAATTAAGTTAATAAAACTTTCCCTTTCGAATGAACGATTTATAAAGCGAAATCAATCACTTCTAAACATATTTTTTATTTATCCGTTCCTTTTGCATGTAATACTGTAAACTCCACGAACATCATCATTAACTAATCGTGGTCGTTTTCTATTTGCACAATTGTTGCACTACTTCTGGCGTTGTTGTTGTTTTTTCCCGTCCGCCTTCGGGGACGTTAATTTCATCTTTTCCACGAGCCGAGAGAGAAAACGTTTCCCACATTGTCCGCCTCCGGGCCAATCATTTTTACACTTGTCACAATTGTTTATAACAAATTGCGAAAGGATGTCGCGTTTTTTTAAACAAGTGATCGTAATTGGCTGTTTCCAATAAAGCAACGCGGGCACGGGTAATGAGTGTTTGCGGGAAAAGGCTCGCGGAAAATAATTTGACTTGTGATTATTTTACACGAGCGTTTCAGAGTGATTTATAGTTTGTCTTATTGTTATGTTTGTTAAAAATTGATAAAAAGAGAATTATTTAATAATAATTATTAATTACTGGCCAATAGTCAATTAACAGATATAAATTATACATTTGATTTTGTAATTTTTATTATTTATTTTGTATACAACTATTAATTTTTATTGCCGGAGATATTTTTTCTATAGTGAAAAGTTTTATTTTATTTTTCATAACTTATTAATAATTTCAATTTGGTTCTCATTGATCCCTTGGTGAAACTTTTTAACTAATTTTTAAAACTTTTCAAATAAAACACTTGTTTTCGTTTCACTATACTTTTTTATTTATCTAACTAGTTTTGACTTGTTGTCATTAACAAGTATTTGATAATAACAAGTTGTATAAATAAAAATTATAGTGAAACAAAACCAAAACATTTTTAATAATTATTGAAATAAATCAATAAAAATTCCACTTTTCATCACTGAAGAAAAGATTGAATTACTATTGATCATTTTTCATGTTTTTTTTTTCTTATTTAATTTGTATACAGATATGCAATAAGTGCAATAAGGCAATTACAGTTTTTTTTTTATATAAATTAAAAATCTGAATAAAAGCGTGAAAGATAATTTATTATCCTCGCCGTTACGAAATATTCAAATTACATAATAAAGGGTTGTAATTTACGTTACGTGTCAATACACTGTTTCGACATAATCGACATAATTGTAAATAACTGTGTACACGGAGTTTCCGGTGGCATCGCCGCCGCAGGTATATTGCGTGGATTTGTTATTTACTGTTATTATATAAAATATCACCCATTATACACCCGGAATTAGTTCATTAGAGTTTGAACAAAACACGAGTTCTGTTTCCTCTGGTATTCTTTTTGTCTTCACTGAAATTTTTAAATAACAAGATTTTATTTCCTGTATAACATTTATGGTGATTATAGATTATCATTATTTCAATAAAATAAAAGATAGTACCAACAACCCAAAAATTACTAAACCTACTTTGTAGCAAACGAAACCCAAACATTCCTCCTAAATTTCAACAATATATTCATACATCTCATCACTCATCAACGACTGACAGACTGGCATAACATAAAGACAAGGACTTCCGGCTGAAAGACCAATGGCCGATAGCCATTTAGTTCGTATTAAATCAAATATTGTATTATAGCTAATTGTACCAAAGTATCAATAAAGATGTTATATATATATATATATATATATATAAATATATATATATATAAAAGATAGTATTAATTCTTTTTATTCTCGAATCCTTACAACCTTTCAAATGTCTGATTGATAAATGTATATCAATTTATTAATTTTAATTAATTAAGTAACCCGAAACTATTATTAATAATATAATGTTTTTTTGATAATATAAAAAGTATACATTAATTAATTAATGTATGTATTCTTATTTTTACACAGCAGAACAAGGCTCGTTTATTTGGTAAAAATTAAAAATAATTATTACAACTTCTTAAATGGAACTCGCTATGAATTTAATTTTGAACATACTTTATTCAAGAAATGTTTTCATAATTAAAAAAAAGTTGTCACTAATGAAATGCATTTCGTTACAGTGACGATTTTTCAAAATAATTGAAATTACGATGTCGATTTATCTTACTCCACTTGAATATTTTCATATTTACACACTCACTAAATGTTTACTTCTTACTGTGATTTTGATTGATTTTATTATTTCGTTTTCGGCGTAAGTTTTCTTTTCTTTTTTTTCCACACACATTCAATTTCTATTTATTTTCATTAGCACCTACACAAAAATCTGTCATTAATTTTTGCATTTTTTATTTCATACATTATTTTAGAATTGTCTTCAATAAATGTTGCGTGGAATTAAATTTCAAACAGATTTTATTTTATTTTTCGTAAATGTCAAAGTAATTTAATTACCGGCCATTTGTGAAACGTGCATTACAGTTAAACTCCCGAAACTTAATAATCTGGCGAATAAAGCACTAACAGCTATTCTTCGCGTTTTTATTTGAATTACCAAATGTACATTTCGGACATAAATTGACCATTATCAGTAGATTAATACGTGTGAAGAAAGCTTTAATTTAATAAACCCTTTGGTATTTTTTTTAATTTTTTTGTAATATGAATTTATTTAAATAAGTATATTTATAATTATTACTTGAAAAAGCGAGGCACTCATATTATATAGCAAACCAGCACCAACAACGAACAAATTTAATTAAAAGGTTTTTTTTATGAAAATATGTGTACAATTTTGATAAAAATCTTTGAATTAAATTTGTTCATTTTTCCTTAATGAATTTTGCCAACATTCATGTAAGTCTTCCCGTATATTTTTTAACTATTGAATTGGGAGGTAACACGATACAAATTAATTAATTAATTTCTGACTCCATGCATTATTTTTTTGTGACTTTGTATTTTAATAATGTAATAGTAATTTTCAATAATTATGGAATAATAAATTCAATTCAATTCACTTATTTACGGTAAATCACATATAAACAGAATAATACAATTTTACATATATAACATATTTTAATATCAGTAGCGGAAACTGCAAAATAAAAATTAACCCGTGGTCGACTTTAGCGATGAAAAAATAATTGAAATATCAAAAATGGTAATCTCAGTGACTTTAAACAAATAAATTATGCCATAAAATTGAACTAAATAGATAAATTATAAATAAATATTGATAAAATAAATAATAAAATAAAATAATTACTAAATAAACAAATAAATACCTAAATAAATTAGCAAATAAGTATATTTAATGATTTAAACAATAATATATCACCATTCATTGTAAATCAACACATATAAATTAAAAGAGAAATAATTAAATTGTTTAAATAAATGATGAGTTAAATAAAAAATAAATAAAAAAATATATTTATTGTTTTACTAGAGGCCATTCTGTACGGGAAATGTTAAGTTTAACGTGTATGTTATTTTTTATCATCACAGTCTACGCAGGTTTTTAATAGATAAATATGCATAGAATTTATTTATTTACTTAATGGAGGCCATACAGTAACATCGGCGCTGTTCTGCACAGAAAATGTAAAGTTTATTAAATAACGCAAATGTTAAACTCCATTAAGTAAATAAATATACCATTATAGAAAAATATGGATTACATATCCAATATACTATTCAAATAATATAAAATAATGCAGGATATTTAATTAAAATATAAAACACTATAATATAAATATTAGAGATGGGCAAAGTCGATCTTTTTTGTCACTGCAAAATGAAGTTTATGACAATTTTCTTAATGTTATTTATAATATTAATATTGGAAAGTTTTACCTATTGATTAATAAACTCAATTTTATTGTTATTTAATAACTTTAGCTATTTAAAATTGGTTATTCAGAAATACTCGATTACTAAATTTACTCGATTTTGCCCAACACTAATAAATATTTAGTTTTTAGTTTGTTAAGGCTATCGACTAGAGGTATTTTTACCCTTCTTATTAATATTATATGGATTAAACTCAATAATATATTCAAAGAAAAAAATCCTAGCGTAAATAGATTTAAACATGTTTCAACGCGGGATAAATAAGAACTTAATTATACACATATTTTCGATTTTTAATTATAATTATACGAGAAATTAAAATAACTTTTTTAAATTTATCTTAATCTTTATATTAATTGCTTGCACTTTCCTCCACGAATTACGCAACGACAATTTACCAATAATTACATAAAGTAATGAATTACACAACAACGATTAAGCTCACATTTTTTTGATAAATCACTTGTCAACTTAATAAACTGTTTTTTTTAACATGCTTGGTAATTACATCTGTGTTATTTTCTTTCTTTAAAAAAGTGGATTTTGAGATTAAACCATTGTACTCGTTTACTTTTATAGTTATTGTTGTAGAAATTTTTGAATAACCTGCCGTAATTGAGTGTAACCTGTTTACGCGGTGTGAAGTCTACAAATTATTTAAATCGCTTGTGAAATAAAAATTTAACTCGCGTGTCTAATTGGATATCGCGAACGTTTAGCTGTATCATTTTTTTGTAGGTGTATACGCCATTCATTACATGCTTTTTTGTTTGTTTTGTTTGTAAAGAAGTGTACGCTCGATTTATTTTGATGTTTTTATTAATTTGTGAAGTAGTGTGTTGTAATAATTAGTTTAGAAAGAGTCTTTATTTACAGAACATATTTACATAATAATCAGTACATGACAGTCTCAATGCAGTTCAGAAAATTGGCTGTCGACCAATTACTTTGAAAAAAAAAAGAATGTAATAATTATTTTTTATGAAAATATGTTTTCATAATCCATCTAATCATCATAAAATCCTAAACTATTGCTACTTCAACTAATACTTTAATCCCCAATGGTCGAAAGGTATCATCACCTGCATCCCGAAGCCCTATAACGATCCCTTCCTAGTCTCTAATTATCGCTCTATTACCCTACTCCCAGAAATTGGAAAATTATTTGAATCATTAATTAAGAAAAACTCCTCAGCACCATTAATCAATTTATTCCTGAGTACTAGTTCGGTTTCCTACCTAAAAAATCAACCACATTTCATATATCCATCCTCACCTCCAATACATAAACCACACATTTAGAAGGTCGAAAATCCACGGTGCTTTTCTTAGATTTCCGTAAAGCTTTCGACTCGGTTTACAATATTGGCTTCCCGTATAAGTGCTTCCTTCTAAATGAATTTAATTCTGAACATACTTTATTCAAGAAATGTTTTCATAAATAAAAAAAAGTTGTCACTAACGAAATGCATTTCGTTACAATGATGATTTTTCAACAATATTGAAATTAGGATCATACTCGAGTTGAATATTTTCATATTCACTCACTCACTAAATGTTTGCTTCCTACTGAGATTTTGATTGATTTTATTATTTCCTTTTCGGCGTAAGTTTTCTTTTCCTTTTTTCACACACATTCAATTCATCCTCATCCACAAGTTTCTTTACAATAGATCCTGCCAAGTAGGAATCCGACCAACACTCTCCCTTGATTTCCCAATATTATAAGTCGTTTCTCTCTTATCCCCACTACTATATAATATTTATTGTCATGATATCCACCACTTTAATCTATTTTAATCCTTCTAATTATGCCCTTTTATATGGCGATACAGCAACAATCACTCCTGACACTTTCCTCAAGATGGCCTAAAAATCCCTCCGAAAATTCTTTTATTTCACCTAAGCCTGGTGTTCCACATGACGGATCAAAATAAATCCTTCAAAATATCAAACCTTTATCCCATACCACAAAATTGCACCTCAATCTTCCACAATGACTATTAACAACACCTCAATATCTCCCACCCGTACTTGTAAATATCTAGGCATTCTGTTCGACCCCAAGCTTTCCTTGAAACCTCACATCCTATCAATAAAATCCAAGTAACGGCCGGCTATTTCAGGTTGCTTACTTTTAAGCAAGAAAGCATATGCATTAAAACCCCCACACACATATTTATACATTAATATGCCGATCATTGTTCGATTATGGATGATTCCTTTCAACTCAAATCAAACCTTCTTCTCTCCACAATATCCAAGTTATAGAAAGATCCTCCCTAAAAATCCTCACAAAAATTAGACATCCTAATAATCCTCTTCACTATCTATCCAATGAACACCTTTGCGAATCCACTCAAGTCACTCTCATTATCCTACGTAAAATTAACCTTATACGCAAATTTGCAATTAATCCCAATAACCAAACCTTCTTCCTTACAAAATTCTATATCCCCAAAATCCTAATATTAATCCAAAATGTTCACATTCCACTCTCATTATTACGCTTAGACAGTTCGGCTAGCTAGCACAGAATTTTTTAATCCATTACCATTACCATTTTTGGTCGATAGCGCATGACAGACCAATCCACCATTGTAAATTGTTGCTATGCATGTTATTGTATGTAAAAGTATTGTCTATTAATGAAGATTTCTGTATATGTTTTCATATTAATAATAATAATAAATCTTAAATAATGCAATATTCTATATTTTATTTAGACACGAAGTTTATAGATTCTGCGAATTTATTTAAACTTAACAATATCAGTAAGGAACAATCCTTTTGAACAGATTACATAATAATTAATATTTATTCACAGTAACAATTTTTTCACATAATCCCACAACCATTCCCTTATCAATTCATATCTTAATTACTTTTATTTTTCACGAATCTCATTACAAACGAGAGATGAATAAAATCCCTTTCGCAGAATCTGACTCTCTGATGTATTTATTGCTTATCGATAATTGCGCATAGCCTTTTTTGGTACACCGAGTGGAAGTGGAATGCAGCATCGGGAATTGTGAGTATGCATCTAGCCTCCTCGTGTGATTACTTTTTATAGGCGGAGTAATTTTGAGTAACTAGTTCATAAATTACGCGCGTCCTTTAAGAAAGAGCTAGATGCTGCAAGAAGAAAAAAGTAAATTGAATAGAAAGCAGGATGCTGAAAACGTGTTTATTCAATGTGTGATGATTAAAATATAATAAGGGAATGAAATACGTGATGTATTTGTAACGTGTGTCTCGTTTAGGAAAGTAGAAAATTGTTATGTATCTGACAAAAAAAATCATTTATCTGGTGAGGCTACTGTTCAGCGAAACAATTTTTCTAGTATCAACTAAATAAAAGTAAAATCTGAAACAAATTGTGTTTTCATTTAATTTTATCTATTTTAGTAAGTAAAAGGCTCCACAATAAAATTTCATTTGATAAAAAAACGCTTTAAGCTCAACACTGTCTTCCAATATATTAAATAAAAATGATTTGAAAATAATTAATAAATTATTTCCACATTTATTTTCAAATCATTTTTATTTAATATATTTAAATAACTGTGACCAAGTGGAATGAATACTGTTTTCTATTTATACTGTCTTCCAAAGTCATATTTATCTTGTAAAATAATAGAAAAGAGTTTTTTTATTTACTAAATCTCAGTCTTTTAAATTAAATAATTAATTTATAACAATTAAATAATTATTTTCCCTTTAGCTACTATAAATTTTGACACGAAAATGCAAAAACAACGCAGAAATCCATGGATGAGCGATACAAAAAAATGTTTAAAATGTACGAAATATATACTCTTGATTTTATTGTTTTAAATCATTAAAGCAAAAATCTAGTAAGAAAAAAATAGTTCTTGAATTGTGACAAACATCTTCGTTTTGGACTTAGAACAGTTCATTTCTCTATGCCAAATCCGTGGCTGTTAAAAACTGTTTAAAAAAGTTACGAAATATTGGGTTTGCAACTAAGTACGTTCGGTTTTGTGGTATAAAATAAAAAAAAAACGTTTCTTTTTAACAAAGAATAGTTTTTAATCAATTATATATTTTTGATTTTGCTCAATGACTTTTTGCCATCTTTCTTTCAGCTACATGATTCCGCGCTCATAAAATTTCTGCTCCTTATCAGCAAAAAACTGAACGTGCGAGTGAAGGTCATCGTCATTTGTGAAGGTTTTACCATTCAAAGAATTCTGCAAACTTCGAAATAAATGGTAATCAGATGGTGCCAGATCAGGGCTGTATGGGGATGTGGCATCACTTCCCAGCCAAGCTCCAATAGTTTCCTACGAGTTGCCAAAGATGTGTGAGGCCTTGCATTGTCATGGTGGAACAGTACACCTTTCCGATTTGACAATTCTGGCCGTTTTTCTTTGATTGCTTCGCCCAGTTTCATTAATTATTGATAGTAAACATCAGAATTGATAGTTCGGTTCTTTGGAAGCAGCTCAAAAAATACAACACCTTTATAATACCACCAAACTGACAGCATGATCTTTTTTGGATGCAAAGCTTTCGATGTGGTTTGTCCTGGTTCATCGTGCTTGCTTCATGATCGTTTTCGAACTATGTTACTGTACAGGACCCATTTTTCATCACCAGTGATGATTCTTTTTAAGAAAGGGTCGGTTTCATTTCGTTTAAGGTGCACATCGCTAATGTTGATTCTTTGCGTTAAATGAATTTCTTTCAATTCGTGAGGTACCCAAATATCAAGCTTCTTATCTGGCCCAAGACATTTTAAATGTTTTTCAATTCAAATTCAAATTCATTCATTAACGGCAAAAAAACATTTTACAAACAGAATAACATAAATATTACAATAACAAATAATATATAAAACTAGAGCTACGTGCATCTTGGATAAAAAAAGTGACTTATAATAAAAATAGAAATACAATTGGTATTACTGCAATAAACTTATATTGATAATTAACTAAATATTATATTCAGAACATTACATGCTTTAATTTAGACATAAATTGCGTATGGGATTCTGAAAACAAATCAAAATGTGGATCCAAAGATAGTGAATTAGAAATTCGCATGCACCTGGAGAGAGTATTGTTGTAGGCGTAGTTTGACCTATGTAAGGGAATGCAAAAAAGTGGTCTATGACGAGTAGTACGATCTGATAAGTTTACGTAAAAATCAACTTGTGCAAATAAATATGGACATTGCATTTGGCCATTGACAAGTCCAAGAGAATCCTTCGTCTCTTAAGCGTATCAATGCAAAATACCGACATAACTCTGTCAACATCTAAATAAGACTTAAACGGAAGAACTTTTAAAAACTTATTCTGAATTCTCTCCAGAGCATTACTATGAGTAATGGTATTAGGGGAACAGACACAAGACATGTATTCCATATTAGAGCGTACATAAGCAAAATAAACAAGTTTGAATGATTGAGCTGACAAATCTTTAGCCATCCTACTTATGTAATCCAACATTTTTGATGCTTTGTTGCAAATTGAATTTATGTGGCTATCAATAGATAATTTTGTATCCAGTAACACACCCAGATCTTTAATTCCACACAATTGTTCAAGTTGACTGTTATTGATGCTGTACTTGAAGTTAATAATAGTTGATTTTCTGGAAAGGTCGCATTGCAGCAGGTCGCAGTTGTTGATATTCGTTTATATATCTTAAGATCGTCGGCAAAGAGTAAAAATGAAGAACATCTTACGACTTGTGAGATGTCGTTTATAAATAACAAGAATAGTAATGGACCACAGTGTGATCCTTGGGGTACACCGGATGGTACAGAAATTATTTTTGATAAGAAATTCATTACTTTCACACATTGCGTTCGATTAGTTAGAAAACTATTAAACCATTTGACGATATTTTTATGAAATCCATAAGCTGATAGTTTGGCAATCAAAATATCATGATTTACACGATCGAATGCCTTGGCAAAATCTGTGTAGATAACATCCACAGATTGATTGCATTCAAAAGTATTCATTATGTAAGTGGTAAATGATAACATATTTGTAGCTGTTGATTTGCCTGGTTGGAAACCATGCTGCTCTTCAAGAAGTACATTTTTGCAAACCCACCTTAATTTAATAGAAACAAGTTCGTCCAATAGCTTTGGTATAGGTGATTGTATTGAAATGCTGCGATAATTCGTTATGTCCTTCTTGTCGGATTTAAAAAGCGGTGTAATATAATTTCTCTTCCAGAATATCGGAAATATACCCTGAGACATGGAAGCATCAAATAATAAATGAAGCGGTATGGTAATGGAATACATACAGTTTCTTAGGAAACTTGATGGTATACCATCGGGACCTGTGGACCTGTAATATTGTAATTTTTCAATTTAGCAACTGCATCAAATATTTCACTTTGAGAAAAAGTAAATGGAAAATGAGCTACATTTGAGTTATACTTGTAGGCTGGAATATGCGAAGGTTTGTCAGCACAATAGACAGTCGAAAAGTAGTCCGCAAATAGATCAACGCACTCTTCTTCGTTGTGTGCGATTCATGTAGCCTCTTCGCAACATCTTCAACAGTTTATGACGATCCTCTTCAATTATGACTTTCATTTGGTCATCATCAACTTCAGTAGGCCGACCAGAACGTTACTCATCTTTGAGGGAAAAATCTCCAGAACGTAATTGTTTATACCAATTCTAATATATGCAATCTATTAAGCAATCAACACCATAAACTTCACATATCTCTTTGTGAGCCGAAGCAGCTTTCTTTCCTTTACGAAAATAAAAAAGTATAAAATGATGAAAATGTTCGTTTCTACACTCCATTTAAAATTTACCAACAACTAATAGTTTTAATAAAAAATCACCCACTACTTGCTTTTAAAGTTACGTCAATGTGACCAGAATCACGTGACAAACGTCAAAGTACAGCACTAACATAAGTTATATAAAAAATAAAGCAACGCTCTCTATCAGTAAAAAGCGAAAGTTCTTAGTTGCCAACCCTCATTTTATTGTTTCAAATCATTAAATAAACCTTTAGTAACAATCTAATATCAAAAACAAGTACCTGAAAATAGTGAAAAACAACTTCGTTTTGGACCTTGAAGCTGATATGATAAGTCTTGTTTCGAGGATAATAATTGTAAGTAAAAATTATTTTAAATTAAGTTGGATATATATTATCATAGTTCTTGTATAATTGTCATTTTCGTTCGTGTTTGACTTCGTTTGATTTGTGTATAGATTTTTTTAAATCTTTTATACCAATAAATTACATTACGTTCTACGGTCTGCTAATAATTTTTAAAATATTTTATTTATTTGCGCAGCGCCTCTGTCAGGGTGGAGGAACCTGGCAACTTCACATCGGTCTCGATTCGGGGCCTTATTCCATGAAATTGATTGTACGACTCTAAAATTCACATTTAAATCTTTATCTAAATGACAGATTTCGTATAACCGAAACCTACGACTAATATATAGAAGACGGATCCTGATCGTCGATGTCCGTTATGTGAAGAAATTTGACTTAAGATTTTTATTTATTTTTTAATTTCTTACTGTGTTGTTGGTTAATATTACTACATGAATTAATCCATAAGTTCTGTTTGCGAAATAAGTCTGTAAACGTTGAGATGATTAAACTGTCTTTTGAGGTGAAGGTCGGCTACAGACTTTTATTACATTATTATTAAAGGCGATTTTCTGAGATTATTATTACTTTAATAATAATCGTTCCTGTCGGTATTTTATGTTAAATCCGAACCTTCAAATAACACCAATAATAATAACCCCGCTGTGCACTTTGTCGTATCTTTTTTTTATTGCGTTTTTATGCGATCTTAACTATCCAATTATGAATATTGAGGCCGTCACGCGCCTCGATTTCGAAATAAAAATATTTTATCGGACGACGTCAGATACATAAAAATAATGCCCGCCGGCCCTTAAATCCCCCGCTCCCCTCCTCCTGATAGTGACAGTTAAGGGCCGGGACAGGAATTTATGGGGCCACACTTATTGACCAACCACCATCTGTTTCGATTATTCCCAGGTGTAATAAAGTCCTGTGTAGACTTAAGTGAATTTCATTGGATTGGATTATGTAAGGGTTATTCGTTCACATTAACAACAGGCATGTGAAGTATTTATGGTGTTTTGATTTACATCTTTTATCAATTTCTTGCGAAAATTCGTGGAAAAGGCAAGTGTTGGGCAAAATCGAATTAATTTAGTAATGGAGTATTTCTGAATAACCAATTTTAAGTAGCTAAAGTTAATAAATAATAATAATTTAGAGTTTATTAATAAATGGGTGACACTTCCTAATAGTATAAATAACATTAAGAAAATTGTCATATACTTCATTTTACAGTCACAAAAATATCGAAAAGATCGACTTTGCCCATCTCCAAAAATAACCAAATGACTTAATACCATATGATCAACAACTTCTCTCCCGAAGAGTGCTTTAATTTATTTTTATAAAAAAATGATGTTGGCAATAAAAGTAATCACTCTCTATAGGTTATGTTATTCTAACAAATTTAAGAACTTAATTATAATAGCAAGTACAATTTGCTAGAGTTTAAAATCTACAGCAAATGTTCTCCTTCATTATTTAAACACAACACCTCTCCGTTTCATATTACCAAACGCACTCACTGAATGTTCCGGGGTTGTAATTAATACGGTTTTGGTAATCGAGAGGCCGGAGTTCTTGAATACAACGAAGCTTGTACGGAAATTTGCGTTTTTAAGAAGAACGCCAGGTCTTTTATTTTCAGCTCCAGTTTCGCGAAACTTTAGAACACATTCTTGAATAGCATGCCGCAAATCGTCGTAGGAATCTGCAATGGCGTGAAATACAGCGCGAAATTCTCCAATACACGGTTGGAACAAATACGCCTATTCTCGATTTATCCTCTTTGTCCCATTTCAGAAATAGTTTTCGACAAGGAAAAGTTTATGTTCGGCAGTAAAATGTTTTACTACCGATTTGGTAAATAATGACTTATTTCAGGTTTTATCTGTTTTTATTCACTGTTGCCAACAAAATGTAAAATAAAGAAAAATCAAAGCACTCTAGAGGAGAACAGTTTTCGATCATACTGTATTATACCAAAATGTAAGTAAAGAATAAGAGAATAATGGTGATAATACATCAAAAACTCATTTTTTGAAACATTTTGAATTTTTTCACATTAAATTATTCCCATATTCTTTACCTACATTTTTGTATAATTGGCGCTATTCCCTATGGGAAATATTACGTTTAAAGTATACGTTATTAATGAATTTCCCATTCTATGAATAAATATCTATTACAAAGTTGCTTCGACTGTGAAAAGTAACGTACACGTTAAACTTAACATTTCCCATACAGAATAGCCCTGAATATTAAGTTATTCCGTGATTTTATAATTTTAGACTAATTTTCGGAATCATTATATTCTTAGAGGAAGCAAATAAACCCAACACAAAAGACAAAATGATTAATGATTTAAGGGTTGTTCATGGAGTTCTGAAGTCGTGAAAATGTTCTCGCTAATACACTGAAAGAAATATTTTCACACAAGTTTGATTTTCACTTGTTTTACAGTTTCTTGAATGGAAACGTTTAAAGTACACACCTAAATATAATTATCGGAATGAAGTTAAAATGGTTAAATTATCTTGGTGCTTGGTACTAAGTTAATTGGCCACCAAATATTCTCTCTTGACCAAGTAACTATTGTAAAATTATAACGAATCTTGTTTACTATAAACATGATCTTGTTTGGATTAAGCAATACATTTTATTAAATCTTAATAAAGTTAGAATGTTTGCTGGAAATACATTACATAGCATGCTCCCAGGCCGACAAGTTAAATGGTAAGCGTAATCATTATCATGTTTAAAATTATCAATTATTTCTTTCAGTGCAACAACTGATATTAAGCGCATATCCCTATCACCGTCGCAGATATCAATTGTTAATACCGCATATCTATGATGGTGAGGGGGATATACGCTTAATATCAGTTGTTATTAGCGATTAAAATCACGATCACAATACTTTCCCTATATATTTAATACAGCGAAAGCAAAAATGTACCATAAAATGAACGTATAAAAAATAAAAAAAATACGCCTAAAATCTGTTTGTATTTTTTAGTAAATTTGAAAATTTATTATTAAGCAACCCTATTTTTTGTATGAAAATATTTCATAGTAAAAACATGGCTTTCTAAAGAGACTAATCATGCCAAGCAGTAAGTAATAAACTCCGTAATCACCCAGAAACCACTTCACATAAATCCACGCGAATGTCGCACTTAATTAATTCCGCAATACCCTCCAAGGATTTCTAATTACCAAATTAAACCTTAATGAAACGCAAACATGGAAATAATTCGTCGCGTAAATTATGCAAGTGTTTAAATTCAACATCGGCAAAAATTTTCTCCACCGAACAAGTTCCTTTTTCACCTCCGCGAGACTTTCACGTTCCGACACAAAAGCGCAATCTCTTTTCATTTTTCTTCGCGCACAACGTGATATCATCATCGAAATGACTCACGTGCAACGGCACAGGTGCTAAAATCTTTATTTAATGACCGCCCTTGCGATTTTTTTTCTTTTGGGGAACCGGTTGATTTTACGAGTTGGCGGTTTGTTATGCAATGGTAGAAAGTTGCATTGCGAAACCGGTGCAATTCATCATTTTTTTTCTGCGGTGATATTGTTTGTACCTTTCGTCCGAATATCGTCACCGTGGAAATGGAGCGTGCTGATGATGACTGTGATAATGCACTAATGGTCGGGTATTGTTTGTTTTCAGCCGGTGAGCGTGTAATTATTAATTGCGAAATCTGGGTAACAACATGTTTTATTATTTGGAAAAAAATATATATCACGATTTTGTACTTTTTGCATTGAGAGGATTACAATGAGAGATTATGAAATTGTCCATCATTTTACCGTCCTATTAACATTTAATTATGGCATTGAATAACTGATGTATATGATGATGTGTTAATATATGTCTAGAGTAGTTTTATTAAATTAATTAATTATATTAATAAATTAATTAAATATATTTCACCACGGATTAAGTAAGAAATTAATTCATCATTGGTAGTGAAGTTGTCCACGATTTTCCAGCCACGGTTTTTCGGACCGGTGGTTTTCCACCATGGCGGATGCGCCAGGACATTCGTGGTTCATCCACGGATTTTATTTCCCATTTATATACATTAGCAAATTAAAGATTGTTTTGAATAACTGTAGCAATATAATTATTACAATTTGTAAGTCATCCACGGTTTCCAACAGAAAATCAGTAAAATTTCAAAGTTAAAAACGACCGACTTTGGCTCCTTTAATTTACGATTTCTTTATCTTGGATTGTTCCTGGGGGTCTTGAGAACCACATCAAACAATAAAGGTTTATTTTTTATTTTAACTATTTTTTTAATTTTTTTTCTTATTCACGGTTTCCAACAGAAAATCGATGAAATTTCAAAGTTCAAAACGACCGACTTTGACGCCTTTAATTTCCAATTTCTTTGTCTTAAGAACCATATCAAACTATAAAAAAGTTTTTTTTTATTTTAACTATTTTTTTTTATTTTTTTATCCACTGTTTCCAACACAAAATCGATAAAATTTAAATTTCAAAGTTCAAAACGACCGACTTTGGCGCCTTTAATTTTAGATTTCTTTGCCTTAGATTGTTACTAGATGTCTTAAGAATTATATCAAACAATAAGAAAGTTTATTTTTTTATTTTAACTATTTTTATTTTTTTTTTCTTATCCACGGTTTTCAACAGAAAATCAAACGACCGATTTTGGCACATTTACTTGTCGATTTATATCTTAGATTGTTATTAGAAGGCTTAAGATTTGTTTGTTTTCGAGGCCATATTTTTAATTAATACTTAAAGTATCTTAGAAATCGCATGAAATGTGAAATTATTAATTCATCTTTAATTTAAAATTGTTTTAGGCGTGTCATATTAAAAAAAATCATTTGGAAAAGTTATATTTCTTGTAATGACAAAAAAACAAGTATAGACTTTGATTAAAACACCACGAGTTAAGTAAGAAATTAATTAAAAAAAAACAAGTATATAAGGATTTATTGAGATAGAAGCAAAAATGTATTTTGCTTTTATTTTACACATATATTCTTAAATACTCAAACAATTTTTATGTAAGTAATTTTAACTATAATAAAAATACATGATTTATTTACCCAAAATAAGTTTAACATAATTAATTCTTTATTTTACATTATTTGGAAATAAAATTGCGAGGTTAATTAAAATTAATGTTTAAAAGAATTTCATGAATCTTTCAAAAGATATGTTAAATTTAATAGTAAATAGTGTGTCTAATGTATTTTTTAAAAATATTTATATAATCTCAATTTTAAATCTTAAACAGTCATAAAAGACTTCATCACCCTAGAACTACATACTGTATTATTATTATTTATTTTTCTACAAATTATTAGATAATTCAACTTAAAAACAATATTTAAAAGATGATTTTGAAATAAACTACTTCCAAGGTATTGTCATTTTAATGTGTGAGTAAACAATCTAATTGTAAATCGTTTACAATACAGTATTTTTTTTTATTTGTCCATATGAAGAAGCTATAGTATTGTTTAGTCTATTTTTTGGCACCGAATAAAAATTGAATTTTCGCAGAGAGTTCACAGAGGGATGGGAAAACAGCCGCAAGGGTCTCCGTTCGATCAAAAACACTAAGTCATGCCCACAAAAACAGAAATTTTAGCATCTTTCACAAGACGGGAACAAATTTTACCGCTTCGAAAATATAATGCTAGAAATCTATAACAATTATAAAATTTAGTTTGATTTTAAGAAGAATAATTTATGTTATAAATTAAAATCGGAAATTAAAGGCGCCAACGTCGGTCGTTTTGAACTTTGAAATTTCACCGATTTTCTGTTGGAAACTGTGGATAATAAATAAATTAAAAAAATAGTTAAAATAAAAAATAAACTTTTATATAGTTTTATATGGTTCTTAAGATCCCTAGTAACAATCTAAGACAAAGAAATCGAAAATTAAAGGCGCCAAAGTCGGTCGTTTTGAACTTTGAAATTTCACTGATTTTCTGTTGGAAACCGTGGATGACTTACAAATTGTAATAATTATATTGTTACAGTTATTCAAAGCAATCTTTCAGGTTACTATTAATATGCTAATGTATATAAATGGGAAATAAAATCCGTGGATGAATCATGAAAGTCTCCGCCGTGGTGGAGGCGCCGGGCCGAAAATCGTGGGTAACTTCACATTGGTAGTAGTTTTATATCAGAAAAATCACTTTTGAGTTGTGTAAATTTATACGAATTGATCTATTACTCTAGAAAACATATCTCTATTTCTTAATATCTCAGACACTAATTAAATATAAACGTCAATCCTACAGAATCATTAAACTAACGTAAAAGAAAATTTAATTAACTAATTAAGTATATTCAATGACTGATTTCGCAGTGTAAATAGAACTTATGGATTAAGGCCCGATTGTATAAACACTAATCGAGTTTGTTGTTAACAACGTATCAAATTTAACAACACGTCAAATCGATGTCAAATCTGATTCAGTTGTTTAAAAAGATGCCAACTCCTTGTCAGCTGACAATGAATTAACAACGGATTTTATTAAAATCCAAATTTATGTTGGCAATCCTTTTGTGATACGTCAGTTATGTGTTGAAAGATCATCTATGGGAAATAGAAAAGAGTATTCATCCACTTGGTCACAGTTATTTAAATATATTAAATAAAAATGATTTGAAAATAATTAATAAATTATTTCCACATTCTCTCTGACTTTTGATTTACGCTACGTAAGTATGTTAAACAAATGCACATTAAAATAACTGTATTTGGGTATTTGCCCGGGAAGTAGTTGTTTTAATGTGCATTTGTTTAACGTACTTACGTAGCGTAGTCAAAAGTCACAGAGCTAAATGTGGAAATAATTTATTAATTATTTTCAAATCATTTTTATTTAATATCATCTATGGGATTTTAAATGAAACGATATTGCGACAGCGAATCGGAGTTCTCTCTATCAACCGTTGTTTGCAATCGCTCCATCTTCATTTTGAGTCGTTATCGACGCGATAGACTATACTAGAATCAAGCCACATATTTAATTCGAACAAAAATATAACCTCAAAAGTAGTAGTTATATTTATCTAGAAAATAAATGTAAGTTTTGTTGAATATTTTAAGCGTTAGTTCTCAAGTGTAAATATATGAAGTAATCATTATTAATTGTACTTCAGCATTATAAAATCCTAAAGTGATTTTATAATGTTGAAATACAATGAATAATTATTAAATTAAATAAAAGAATTTGAAAATAATTAATAAATTATTTTCTCTTTTGCTACTGTGACATTATGACTTATATTACATAAGTACTTTAACAAATGTCTAATAATAGACATTTGCTGTTACAAAACAATAACAATTGTATAACGCAACAAATTTTAAATCGAAAATATTTAATGCAAAAAACAAAAAAATTAAAAAAAGTTACGTAATATAAGGCTATATGCAGACACGTGTTTCGAGATTTTATCCCTCTTCAGTACAGCTGTGCCTTACGTAATTGCAAAGTTGTTAATTAAATTAATTAAAAATTAAAGAATTATTAGTTGAGATATTTACAATTCAGTATTTATTAACTTTAAAAATTCAATAAATTAGTTAGTTTTGAATTTTGTAAATAATTATATTTTACAGTATTTCTAACAGAAAACATGCTAATTACAACATTATTGTATTATGTTTATTTTATATGTACATATTTTTACTTTTTAATATTTCATGTAAATAAATGATTGAAATGATATTCCATCCTTGAGATAAATCGCCAAGTCCTAATCCCTCATTGCTTTCACTATTGAAAAAATATAAAGACGAGTTGATATTTTCTATGATTTAGTTAATCGATAATTAGACATTATATATTTTTAAAATTTTCTTTACTTAAATTATGTACATATATTGTGAAAATATTATTTATTACTTCACTTTATTACTTACAACCAAATTGACGATGGTTTGATAACGATTTGATGGATGTTTAAGTTTTATGCAACACAAAAATAGAATTCACAAGTTCAAATATTTTTATGCAACGGAAAATTGATTTGACAAGACTTAAATCATTCTCAAATTTAACAAGTGATTCAGGATATAATTTATTATAAAATGAATGTGAATGTCACCTCTTAATTTTGTGAGAATAAGAAAATTTTATTTAAGGTCTCCTTTGTTACACGTATCGTAATTGTGGTATACCGCGATTCAACTATCGCGTTTATGTTTTTTTCCTGAAATAAATTAATCATCCTTGAATATAAAGACAACTAACTACATGTCAGAATATTCAATTTAATAAATAAAGGTTGGCAATTGTCTTTATTGCTCGTGCTATTATTCGCACAGAACAATCCATGTCCCCATGTAACTAAACAATATTTTAACAAAGAGTGACATGTAGCATAGAAGGCCGTTGTTAAGATTTGAGCAGAAACTGAATTAGCAAGGTTTCTGAGGAAGAACGTGTTTTATTTAGTCTATTTGCAATTAAGTTGCAATGCTCATTCAGAGTCAACATGGAGTCTATCATCATACCTAAGAATTTTACCGATATGAGAATAGCTACGGATGTTCTAGTTACAGATTTTCCTGGCGCCTACACCATTATCAAGAGAATTTTAATTATTTAAATAGTCCACGATCAACAGCAGGGATTTATGCCCGTTTGCACCGCCTTGTTTAAGTACTCCTTAGTGCTAAGTAATCCTTAACTCATGACATTTGGTTTGTACCGCGCGCGCACGATGTCTAAGGTCTCCTTAAATTTAAGCCGCCGATGTTGGCGGCTTAACTTCACTAAGGGTTCCTTAGCGTTGACGTACGACTGATTCTAACCTATAAATTATAAATTTATAGATAACGATTAAAGTAGAAAAAGCGAACGAATAATGTTATAAAAAAACGGTGAAATGTATACATTCTTAAATAAATATATTGTTTAAAGTTTCTTTTGATGACTATAATGTTTATAACGGTAATAATTATCCCAAATAATTGTGATTTTCTAAAATTAATAATAATTTTCTATGATTTCAAGGTTAGCAAGCGAGAATAGACGACATGAAGTTAGGCACTGACTTTCCACTAGATTTTCCCCCCAACTAAGGAGACCTTAAGTAAGCGCAGATTTTATATGAGCGGTGCAATCCAATCTCAACTATTCTTTTCTTAACTTTTAAGGAACCCTTAACTAAGGAGGCCTTAAAGTAAAATCGGTGCAAACGAGCATTAGTGACTTAACTTGCAACGTATTAGCAATTTTTTTACGACGTCGTTAAACATTCCTGTTTTCTCAATCAGAATACATACATATTAAGAGAAGTTTGCAATAAATTTCCAGCCACATATTTTATGCAGGATGTATTTTTTGCACCTTAAATAATAGAATAAAACATTTTCCAGAGTACCATTTTGTTTCTATTTTTTTAAAATAATTTATTTCCATTACGTGATTTCCCCGATATACGGAATTTTCAAAATTAAAAAAAAAAAATATAACTTGGGCGCCCTTTAGGGACAATTTTTATGCAGAATATATTCTTTGCGCCTTAAGTAATAGAATAAAACATTTTCCAGCGTACCATTTTGATTCTATTTTGTTCAAATAATTTATTTCCATTACGTGATTCCCACGATATACGGAATTTTCAAAATTCAATAAATATAACATGGCCGCCTTTTAGGGACGATTTCTTATGCAGGATGTATTATTTGAACCTTAGACAATAGAATAAAATAATTTCCAGAGTACCATTTTGTTTCTATTTTGTTTAAATATTGTTGTATTTTGTAATTACAGATTGTCATTAATTGTAAAAAGGTGATTTTCCGTAAATAAAGAATTAATTAATTAATAAAAAAATGAAACATTGAAAAAAATAGAATATTTACATTACGTGATTTTAACGATATATAGAATTTTTAAAATTAAAAAAATATAACTTGAGCGCTCTTTAGGGACAATTTTTTATGCAGAATATATTCGTCATGCCTTAAATAATTGAATAAAACATTTTCCAGAGTACCATTTTGTTTCTATTTTGTTTAAATAATTTATTTCCATTACGTGATTCTCCCGATATTTATTTATTTAGGCATCTTTGTGATTTTCAAAGATGCCTGAATTTTATATTCGTTCTTTTTACTAATGGCCTTTTAATTCATAAACAATTAATAGTTTTGAGAGAACACGTCCATTTATTTTCTTATGTTTTTTTTTCTCCAGCCACGGATTCTAAACAAAAACAGATTAAGTTTCAAAGTTGAAAATCACAAAGTTTCCCACACTTTATATTCATTCTTATTGCATAATTAGATTACTAATAACTTACTAATTCATAAAAAATTAACAGTTTTGAGAGAAACTCGTCTATTTATTTTTTTATGTTTGTATTATTTTGCACCGTTTATGATTTTCGTTGGACGAGTAAAAATAAAATATGAAGTTCGATCTCTAATAGTAAAGGTAAAAACATCAAAACGTTTTTACCTTTACTATTAGAGACCGAATTCAAAAAATACATACATATTTACAAGTTTATAAATGAATTGCACCCACAACGGGATTTTATATCTTATTTTTCTATTGGTTAGAAATATTAGAGGAAGGACCGTGATAAATAATGAGAAGGTTATAAAACGGAAGATAAAAGGAATATTGGCAACAAGACTTTATTGTAGGAATTTCTAAACGTTTACATTTACATTTTTTGAAAATATATACAAATGGTTTAAAAATGGTTATTTACGTTTAACAGAAACTAAATTGCATCCTAATAAAAATGTGTAAAAAGAGTCCTTCACGGTTGCTGATAATTGAAAATAACAAATTCTCGCGCTATTGAGACGCGACAACCAAGCATGGATAAAAATGTATAAATATTCCGATTTTAAATACTTTGCAGAAGATATTTTCCATTATTGAAATTATCTATAAAATATCATTTATGCAAAGAAAAACTGTTCCATTTAAAAAACGTTCGGACCAAAACTTTCATGATTGACATTTCAAAAGTCTTACTCATATGATATATGTGTATATAAAGCGGATGGATATTCAAAAGTTATAAAAATACTTTTGAATACCCATGCCATTAAAAAAAGTCAAGTTGAAGCTGTTGTTCAAAAAATTTTGAGAGCTAGCGTCAATTTTTTTGAAGTTATTTGTTTAAAAATATTGCTTATAATAGCTAAATAACTTAAAATATATAACATTAAATAAAGCTTTAATTCAAAACCGTAATGAAAACATGAAATATTTATTTGATTTTCATTTAATACAAAATTTAATAATATCGTTCATAAACTTAATTGAATTAATGCGTTATTCTCAGTATTTCCGGGAAAATTAGTTTTTCTGGTTTCTGATTTTATTGGATTTGATGATATGCCAAATATTTTTAGCAGTAAATGTATATTTTCACAATCTAAGGAAAATTTAGTTAATATGGATCGGATTATAAATTGATGCATCCCGAGGAACAAATCTGCAGTTAGATTATTTTCAATATAAATCAGATCTATGATATTTTGGCATGTGGTGGCTACAAAAGTATTATTTCTTCATAGACGTTATGTTTGAGCCTGATCCCTTGTCTGTGGATTAGGCTAGTATTTGGCATTATTATTATTTATTTGAATTAAATTAATAAGCATTATTTTGAAACAAATAATTAATCTAATAATAATTAACATATAGTCAAAAGAATAAGTTGTGAAATGAGTATAATTTTGAATACTCATGTCATTTAAAAAACATGTTGGTATTGTATCTTGAAAAGTTTGACAGCTAGCGTCAAAATACCTGTTACAAGTTTCATATTGATCTGATAAATAGTTCTGAAAATGTTTTACCGATTCCATACCTTTTAATGCCATATTATTGATTATTATGAACTGTTTTAAAAAGCTTTTTCTATTTAAACTACTATTGATATGTTATTATAAGGTTTGAATATTCAACACACATTGTTTTGTGCAAGTATAAACTTGAAAAAAAAAACTTCAGATTCTTAAAATGTTCCAGTGAAACGATATACAAAGTGATTACTAATGATTGCAGAAAAGTTAAATTTCCCACCGATAAATCTGGGGAAGAATAAAGCGTAAATATATTTGATACTAGCAGTAAATGAAAAAGAAATAAGGAACATAAGTCCGGAGCAGCTTCAACATGTAAAAATGAAATATAAAGTTATGATTAAATATTTAATTTTTTAGGGAAGACAAATATTTCTTCCCCAAAATTGGCAATTTAGGGAATTTTATTTATTTTATTATTTATGATCAGTTGTACCAACAAGCATTTTTTGGTTGCTTACCTATCAATCTGCAATCTTTGTTGATCACTCTGTATACAAAACATATTAATTTTTTATATCTGAATCAACTTAAATTCATTGATTTTGCTGTACTGACCGCCAGGCCTTCGAAATCAGAGCTATTAATTTCGCAGAAGAATGAGCCCAAAATCGGAAATGTATAATATTTTATTCTACCAACCATTGAATAAATCATCGATTCTTGTGTGAAGCATGTTTATAAAACCAAAAATTGAATTATTTTTATTTTATTATAAATTGACTCAATAAAACTTAATTTTCTCGTTAATTAGCGTCGTTTTCCCATGTCCGAGCTGGGCATATCTGTTCTTACACGTTTTGATATTGAACATGTATGAATAGAGTGTGTTCTACAAGTTCATTTCCATATAAGCGCTTCCTGATATCCCGCAGAGACAAAAATGTGTTCTATGTTTATGGCGCACACGCTTTGTATATTGATGAAATCACCGCGTGGCCTTCATTCCATTTCCATTACACACACTTTTAATAAGAACAAAAAAAATATCAGAAACAGTAATTATTTTGTAAATAGATGCATTCTACAGTTTTATGTAATAACGAATATGTTGAATACAAAAAATACAAAATGATTACATTACAAAGAAAAGAAAATGTATTTATTTATTTAAAAGATTTATCTTTTTACAAATCTACAATATAATTAATAATATTTATGTATAGTGGATTGTAGAACAAAAATAAAGAAATAACTATTACGGATTATATTAAAATTGTTGAAATATATACAAGACTGAACCTTATAGACAGACATAATAATAACACATTTGGAATATTATTTATTTTATTTTATTGACTTAAATAAATTTTTTAATTTGGCATCAAAATACTTATTAAGGCTGCGATCCCCCAATACATTATCGTTTTATAGGATTAACAGTGTTATAGATTCATAAAAAAAATAAACATAAAATACATACAGATAGCTTATTTACTGATGAATGACATCAGATAATTTTAATTTTTTAAAAACAAAAAAGGCAAAAAAAATATTTTTTAAAAAATAATTTAATTTACAAAAATACATCTATTCTATATTAAACACATTCTACTAGACGTGGAAAGTATTCCTCTTAAATATCCATATTAAATACATTCATAATATATTATTTGTAAACTCGTTGATCCTATAAAATAGTCAATGAGAACAAATTTAGTTCGACGCCATCATTTTTGTTTTGGAACAGTACCTGGTAGTTCAGGTTTTTGCCGATATGTTGAAAAATCAAAATTGGAATAAAATGAAGATAAATATTTTGTAAAAACACTTACATACACTGCACGCACTGGCGCTAATCGCATCGTCTATTATGCGTAAACTCGCAGCCTCAAATAGAACGATTGCAATATCGCAATGATATTTTCAAAATAATAGACTATTTATTTTATTTATGGTAAATATTAATGCGAGATAGAATGACATTGGGAAACTATTTTATATCGGAAACAATTACATTTGCCCTAATAATTAAATATTTCCTACGCATTGTTGGCACAAATTTATAAACACACATTATTTTATTCTTTAATATCAAAGTTTAATTTTTAATACGAATTCTAATTAAATTTGCAGTTAATTAAAATTCCATCCGTGATTCCATCTCGCATCAAAATGTAACGCCTAATCACTCCTCTGAAACAACATTCGCAATTACAATTACCCCAGTAATCAAGTATCACCTACGCTTTAAGCCTGTCAGTCTGGACATTTACACGTTTACAAATCCCACGGGCTAACCTAACAGAACAACAATTCTAGGCGAACCGTGCTGGTTTTCTTCGTACAAGACAAATACGCATATGTAGATTTCGCATTACCATAACACTCACTTTGTTTGCTACTATCATTAACATAATCCCTGCAGTAATTTTTTGAGCAGTCATGCAAATTGAAACTTCATTACAATATTATCATACAAATTGACCCGTAAATCGCGCGATTATCACCGCTTTATACGCTGATTATCGAACTCTCATAGTAAATTTACTGTTGTTATAAGATAAATAAAATAGATTGGATCGTTATTAAGTTAAAATATATTTAAATTATATTGAATTTTATTTTTTACTGAGTGGTATATGGTAATTCACAATGAGTCATTTTAAACGTTTATACATTTAAATTCAAAATATTTACACTTGTTTTCCGTCATAATTAACAAACACATATAAAAGTACTACTAGTACTTTTATATGTAAAATAAACAGTTTAATTATTCCAATCTCTAATGGTAAATGCTTTGCAATTTCCTCCATTGAAAATATTTCGTTTCTCCAATTGCTAATATATATTTATACTTTCTTTCTTAATCTTATCCTCTTTTACCCCTATTTGTGTGTCGAGATATATTTAAACACTGCTTTAAAAAAGATAAAATAAGAAAACATGCTTCATCACCTGTTAAAGTGCTTCAATTCTACACATAAAACTGACATTCTTCAAAAATATCACTGAATTGCCATAAAGCATTTTAATGTAACTGCTTAAAATTCCCCGAAAGAGAATATTTTGCATCTATAATTACAATTCTGTTTAAAAATGATAAAGTAATGATATAAATAATACATTTTTTAAAGCGCTTCAGTGCTATACATAAAGCAAAAGCATTTAAAAATACCGAATGAGAATATTTTATTTTCATAAATTATTTTATAATACATTGTTATAAAGAGAGAGAGAGATTAAGTGAGAAATGATCATGTTTTGTCGCTCGTTAAAGAGGTTCAATGTATGACAGCGGTATCTTTCAAAAATACTGCTGTATTAAAACTAGTGATGAGCATTGTAAAGTAGTATTATCGATTAGTTTGTTTCGAATTATAACCATAATCAGAAAACTATTCGAGATATTGCAGTTGAAATAATTGCTCGAACACTTCGTTGTCAGAAAATTGAAATTTCTCGGATTATTTTTTTTTTCTATAATTACTGTTCTGCTTTAAAATCGATCAAGTGACATAGTAAATACATGCTTGTTGCTTGTTAAAGCCCTGCATATGAAGCGATATTATTTAAAATTATTCCTGTATGAAAACTAGTGTTGATGAGCATTGTCAATTAACATAATTAATTATTTCGTTTCGAATTATAATCATAATCAAAAGACTGTTCGAGATTTTGCAGCTGAAATTGCTCGAGCATTTTGTCAGTTGTTGTCAGGAATATAGAAATACGTTCTTAAGCACTTCGTCAAATTCCTTCCTTACCGTGAGAATTTTGTTCAAAAAATTATCTACAATAGCCAGTAGCTTATGCAATAATAATTAGCGAACTCAAGATTTTATAATTAAAATTAAAAAAAAAAAAAATTCTAGAGTAGACTGTACTTGAAGTAAATTGCTTGAGCAGATCGCTCGAGTTGAGTTCTCGAGCTGATTGTTTGAGCATAAATCTCGAGCAATGCATAAAAAATCAAGAAGTTCGAGTTATTTCCAAAATCGAGACTTTACTTTGGAAGGTATGTATTTGTAATTCTCGGAATGAGAATATTTCGACGTTATAATTACTATTCTGCTTTAAAACATATAAAATAATGAAATGAATAACATACTTTGTCGCTTCCTTAAGTGTTATAGTGCTACACATACAGTTTTAATATTCAAAAATACTGAACGAAAATATTTTGTTTCTATAATTACCATTTTACAACACACTGTTTTATCAAGTAAAAAAAACATAGTTTTTCGCTTGTTAAAGCGCTTCAGTTCAGCACATAAAGCGGTTCCACTCAATGGGCGCGTTCAGGAAAATTTTAGACATTTAGCGCTACAGCGCAAAGCGCTTGATATTCCCTGAACGGACAAATAGTAGTTGTCTGTACTGAAAATATGGTGGTTTTGTTTACAGCTGCAAGGTGTGAAAAACGATCCAGCGGAAAAAAACAAACATATGCTTTACCGCTTGATAAAGCGCTGCAGAACCACACATAAGACGATACAGTTTTCGTAAAGCACTGTAGTGCTACAGTTCCCTGAACGCGCCCAATGATATGAATAATTAAAGCGCTGCGATGTAAGTGTTTTTTTTTAAGCGCGGGGTCGTTTGGTTGTTTAGTCTTCCTGCAAAACCACCAATGAGGTCTATTGTGTCTAGATATAAGTGCTTGCTTCCCCAAACGAGAATATTTTATTTTGATAATTACGTCGCTTGTTAAAGCGCTTCAGCGCTGCATTTAAAGCGATACCATTCAAAAAAGACGCTGCAAAGTTTGTGTTTTTATAATTACTATTATATAATACATCATTGATGATGCCATATGAAATTTGGCAAAAGATGGCGCTTGCATCGCTTCCATTTATTATGATTCATATCAGGTATTTATCCGTAACACAAGATCCGTTCAACCGCCTTCATCAAGGCATTGCATATGGCATACATTAGTCTGATGAGGTTCGAAAAACCGAAATTGCCATCACTAGTTATCCATACGCTAGATGAATGGTGGTTGAACATTTTATTAAATTATAATACATTGTTTTAAAAAACCCTAAAATATGAAAATAATATGTTATGTCGCTTGTTAAAGCGCTGTAGTAAAGTTTCAAATATACCAGTGTATTAAAGAACTGCAATAAAAGTGGTAGAAAATGCCCGAACGAGAATATTTCGTTTCCATTATTATTACTATTCTGTTTTAAATCCTATCAAGTGTGGAAATAAATAACATAATATAGTACTACATAAAGCGCTTCAGTGGTACATAGAAAGTGGTAGAATTCTAAAATACAGAAAGAAAATATTTTGTTTTTATATTTAATATTTTATAATATAGTGTTTTTAGAGCAATCAAGTGAAATATAACATGTTTGTTAAAGCACTTCAGTGCTACATATTAAGCAATTCCATTAAAGAAAATCTGTATTAAAGTGCTGTTTATTTGCAATTCCCAAATTATAATATTTCATTACTATTATTAAATATAAAAATTCTTTTCTATGCCGTGCGTGAAAAACTTTTAATAAATTAAAGAGTTTTTAGTTTGACACATTTATTTTGTATAAAACATGTGACTCACTTTTTGAATGGTTGAGAAGTAACAGACTCAACCTGTGATTGGTCGCGAAACGTTTTTATTATGTTTCACGACTAATCACAGGTTGAGGCTGTTTCTTCTTAACCATTCAAAAAGTCAGTTACAGGTTAGGGCTTCGCACCTATAAATATATTTTCGGAGAAGAAGGAGCTTCAATCTATGATTGGTTGAAGAACACCTTCAACCTATGACAGGTCGACAAGATTACAGGATTTCAAAGTCGGGGCCATTAATTTAACACAAGAAGAATAGCCTCATCCAATAAAGGGTCGATAGAACTTCAAAATAAGGGCAATTCATTTCACAGAAGAATAATAGCCCAAATATGCGACTGAGGGCTATTTATTTCACAGAAGAATGTCTTAAATCTTTGATTGGCCAAGAACAGCTTTAACCTATAACAGGTCGACAGATTTCGAAGCCAGAGCAACTAGGACTTTGAAATCCTGCCGAACTGTTATAAGTTGAAGATGTCTATCATATATTGAAGCTGACTGATCGGCAAGATTTAAACATGAGGGCAATTTATTTCACAGAAGAATAGCCTCAACCTGTGACTGAGTTCAGGGCATTTAATTTTACAGAAGAATAGTCTCAAATTGTGGACGATCGGCAGGATTCATCGACAGAATTTCAAAGCAATAATTGCTATGGCAATTGATTATTCGGTCAATTTGAGACTATTCTTCTGTAAAATTAAATGCCCTGAATTCTTTTCACAGAAGAATGACCTCAATTTGTGAGTGATCTACAAGACTTGCAAGATAGGACATTTCATTTCATAGAAGAATGGCCTAAACCTGTTACTGATCGGTATGACAGAATGCATTTTACAGAAGAATAGTCTCAAATTGACCGACTAATTATTGCTTTGAAATCCTGTCGATATAGATTGAAGCTGTCTGTAATAGATTAAATCTGACTAATCGGTATGACTTAAACATGAGGGCAACTTCTTTCACAGAAGAATAGCCTAAACCTGTGACTAAATTCAGGGCATTTCATTTTACAGAAGAAGAGTCTCAAATTGTGACCGATTGTTCACAAAGACTTAGAAGCGGGCAATTGATTTCACAGAAGAATTACCTCTATTTGTGATTGATCGGCAAGACTTGCAAGGCAGGACAATTTATTTGACAGAAAAATTGCCTCATCTTGTCACCGATTGGTAGGATTTAGAAGTCGGAGTGATTCATTTTGTAGAAAAATGGCTTCAACTTGTAACTGATAGGCAATTCATTTCATAGAAAAATGGTCTCAAATTGTGACTAATCGGCAAGACTCACAAGCCAAGACAATTCATTTGACAGAAGAATTGCCTTAAACTGTCACCGAATGGTAGGATTTAGAAGTGCTTCAAGTTGTAACTGATGGGCAAATCATTTCACAGAATAGTCTCATATTGTCACGTCTGATTTTCCGTGGGAATGGAATTCCCGTGAGTATGGAAATGACAAACGCTGACAATGCATCTCCGGGCAGTGCGATTTTCCCTTGTCAGGATTCGAATATTCGCGAGTATGCAATTTGCTATGTGGGCGGTGTACTAGAAACCTGCTTATTGGTTGATTAAAAAAATCGAAGTAGGGGTGAATTAGATTGCCAGTGAGTAAAAACCAGGGCAGAAGGAAATGAGTAACTTAGTCAGTGGTATTAAGTCAATAAGTTAAGTTAGTAAGTGGTAGAATAGTGTAGAATGTAAGTAACAATTCAGTTTGAAATTATAGAAATAAGTAGAATAATAAAAGGAATATCAAGGACCCGAGGCGGGTGTGACAATATTGTGACCTATTGACAAGTCTTAGAAGCGAGGGCAATTTATTTCAAAGAAATTGAATCTGAAATTGTGACTGATCGGCAACAGAATTCAGAGAAATTCACTTTACAAGAGAATAGTTTCAAATTGTGAATGATGGGCAGGACTTGGAAGCCATTACAATATAGTTCACGCAATAATAGCCTAAACCTGTTACTGATTGGCAGGGGTTAGAAGTCAAGATAATACATTTTACAGAAGAATTGCCTCAACTTGTCACTGATCGGAACAATTTAGAAGTCAGAGTGATTAATTTTTTAGTTGTCTGGCTTCAACTTGTAACTGATCGGCAATCAATTCATTTCACAGAAGATTGTAACAAATTGTGACTGATCGGCAGGACTTAGAAGTCCGGGTAACATATTTCACAGAATAATAGCCCCAGCCTGTTACTAATCGGTAGGATTTAGAAGTTAGAGCAATTCATTTCGCTGAAAAATAGCCTCAACCTGTTACTGATCAGTAATTGGTCGACAATTCATTTCACAGAAGAAATGGGCATTTTTCCACAGAAGAATAGCCTCAGATTATCACGGAATTTATTTTACTCAAATTGCGAGTGAAGGGCAGGGCTTAGAAGCCAGGACAATTCATTTCACAAAAGAATTTCCTCAGCCTGTCATGAATCAGTAGGATTTAGAAATCAGAATAATGCAATTTTCTGAAGAATGGCCTCAACTTGTGACTGACCGGCAATTCATTTCCCAGAAGATGGACAGGATTTAGAAGTTAGAGATATTAATTTTACTAAAAAAATGCCCTCAACCTGGACTGATCGGTAATTGATCGATAATTCCTTTCACAGAATAGCATAAAATTGTGACAAGACTTAGAAATCCGGGCAATTTATTTTACGGAAGAAAGGCCTCAGCTTGTCACAGATTGATAATTTATTTTAAAAAAGTTAAAACTTATCGGTAGGACTTAGAAGTCTGGGCAATTTATTTCACAGAAAAAATAGTCTCAACCTGTCAATGCGGCGAATGTCATACGATGGAAGATCTCTTGGCATGTTCTCTCATCTCCTGTTCTATCCAAGCAAGCTCAACTCTAATTGACTACGTCATTGGATATTAATATATTATATACAGTTACTTTATAAATACCATAATGTATAGTTTAGACATGACTAAATAAATAACCTGTTAATGATCGGCAAGATTTAGATTTCAGTGCAATTAATTTCGCTGACTTTTTCCAATTCTTATCTATACTAATGCATCAACACCATCCATATCCTAACATCAGCTATAGTTGGTAGGCAGGGGAGATTAATAATTAAATTAAATCAATGTAAAATTAATCTAATAAGAGAATAACATATTTCGTCGCTTGTCAAAGCGCTTCACTGCAATGCACAAAGCGCAAAAAAATGTTAATGGGAAACATTTCTCAGTATTGCTGTACAAATACATTTTTAAATATAAAGAAAAATTAAAATTTGTTTAAACTATCTAATGAAATATTAAACATACTAATTTGCAGCTATTATAGTTACTTGTTTCATAATAGTTTAATAAAACAATCGACCTATTAACAAAATTACACCTAAGTAGTGCTTTCATCCAAGGCGTTGAAATCTACGATAAATGCACAAAAATGACGATGCGGATAATAATTGGGTTGTGAGAAACTGTAGCTGTGGTGAACGGGGTAACATTTGTTATGCATAATTCCGGCATTAATAATGATAACGATGCTCAAACCAATAATTATTCGTACATTATCTGTGAGAACACGTCCGAGTCTTGTCGATGAATAATGATCCATCCATTTGCATGAAATTGTTGATAATTATTGATCTAGTTGCTCATCACTGCTGTTTATTGAGGTTATTGTTTCCCATTATCGGTTATGAGAACTTAATTTTCGTGTTTAAGGAAGGAATTGTTTATAATTAATCCAGCTTAACTGTAAGTTGCGATTATTATTGTTTTTGTTGATGCTTCATTTAATTATGCTGATGCTGTTAGATATTATTAATTGATGAAATAAATAAATTGACATTAATGAGAAATAAGTTAATAATATATTATACAAAAATATTTCGAAATATTTCACCAAGTGTAAAGTGAGAAAGTTATTCAAGATATATCTGATTATATCTTCATTACTTGTAATAAAACGTAATCCGACTTCATTGTGTGTTAATTGATGTGTTTTGCAATCACCTCAAGTAGTTACTTCGAAAAGTGGATATCATCAAAAAAATATATTAAAAAGTCATTGGTGTTGCCGGCAAATAAAAAACCCAATTGTATTTCACACACGCTGAATCATTAATCAATCAATATTATTACAAACACAATAACCGGCGTGCAAACTGACTGTAAATTTCCACGCATGGCAATCCATAAAAAAATCCCAGTCATGTTCGCCTTTTATCAGATGCTGTCGCTGCACCAAAACAAATACCCAAGCCATTCCTACAATCGGGCGTTACCACCTCGTGTTATTATTATTATTATATAACCGCGTACGCGATGGAACTGGTTTCCTTTCCTTGAATGGCGTGGTTAATTAATTGTTTTTAAAATGGTCATGGTCACGGACACGCACTTTTTGCATTCGGCTCCCAAGGAGGTTTAATCGCCGGACGATTTCTTCTCCACAATGGCGGACGTGAGAAATTAATTCCTTGGACGATATCGCGCTTCCACATAAAACCCGCATTCCCGGGCCAGATTTATTCCGGTTTTCAAACCCGAGAGATGATCGAACTATCCTCCGCCGCTGCTGAGGTTTCGTAGCTAATTTTCTACTGGAAATATGAGCGAGTGGTTGATGGTGCAGCTGAAATTCGGTATGGATGAATGCGTTTCCGATTTCCTCATTCTCGTCAACATAATCTTGCACACTTACAATAATTCATATAGATTCTGCTTAATGTATTGTAGTCTTTCAGGGCTCATTTAAGATACGCAACTATCGAGCGTATAACAAAAATCGACGACGAAGTTGGCATCTAAAGTCATGTCTGAACTAAAATCACATGCGCAGAGTACTAGTTGTCATGTTCACCGCGACCAGCATTTCACGCTTGTGATCTTAGTACAGACATGACTCGAGACTTCCAACGCCAACTTCGTCGTCGATTTTTGTTATACGCTCGATACATTCACGTTTGTTTTGATGTGTGAATTTGAATATCCAATTGGACTCGAAGAATGTTGCATTTTTGCTACCAGTTAGAATATCGATTATGTTAAAATTTGGATTTGGATGTTCCAAAATTTGGAACATTCTTCGAGACCAACCGGATATTTAAATTCAGACATCAAAACAAACGTAAATGTAGTTACGTATATTAAATACACTTCACACTGAGAAGTAGAGAGGAACATATAACGATGTTATATAAGACTAAATAAATAAATAAATATTAAATATGTTCTGAATTTCACCATTTTGTGGTTGTATCTTCAATTCCATTTTTAGTAGATATAATAATATGAAGGTTCAACAAATCAAACACTACAATATCTGTGAACTTCTCATATAAAGGACACTTCTAATAATGTCAATATTTATTTATTTTTAAATATTTTAAAAATAAATATAGCGATTCCTTTTTATCTTTGTTTATTTCAGATTTTATAGTCTTTGATTCATATCAAAAAATCTCATAAAACACTTCAAATAAAACAAAATCCGCGAAATTCGCAGATTAAAGAAGAGAAATCCCAAGAATTCGTATATTTATTTTCCTACACGCGGAGCACGTGTTAATGAAAGTAAAAGGAACGTACACACACGGTCCCAAAGCAAACAAATAAATCATTAAGCCGCGATGGCGTGGCGTCGCATAAAACTGAAATAATGTATGCGAAGCTTCCGACTGATTTGAATTTCAAATCGGCGCTGAATCCGAGAAGTGTCCGCAATTAGACACAGATATATATCTGTCGGCTGTAATTAGATGTTGCCGTTGTTAACACGAGACGAACGCCGGCCGATCTCTTACCTGATCGCAGATGATATCCCATTTCTTCTCGTGGTCGTAGTTTTTGAGGAGTTTGGCCTTGTCCGGTGGCAAGTCCATGGACGCCTGAAAATAAACAAACAAAATGTAATTAAATTAATTATTTTATTATTTATTGGATAAATTCATTGATTTATTAGAAATGGTTATCAAAAAACGCTTGAAGAGCAGAATGAAATAGATTTCCTCAGATGGGGACTAAAATGAAAAATTTTTCAATATTAATAAAACAAACTTATTCACTTTGTACAACTTTAATGTTATTTTATAGACTAAGTTATACAAACAATGTGAATCATTGTTTTTATTACGGAGTTATATACTATATACCATACATATTAGCACCATGTATCGAGCGTATAACTGTAATTGGAAGTCTCGAGTCATGTCTGTACTAAGAACACACGCGTGAAATGCTGGTTGCGGTTAAACAGTGTCAACATGACAATCAGTACTTTACGCGTCACGTGTTTTAGTTCAGACATGACTTTAGATTTATTTATTAAATATGTTTTACCAAGTGATAAATGAGAAGAAAGTATACAATATATTACATTTCCAACGCCATCTTCGTCGTCGATTTTTGTTATACGCTCGATATATTAACGTAGTTCCGAATTTATCCGCAACTTAGTTTCCATACTATAAAAAATAATTAGTTGAAAAAAAAACCTATTAAATTGTTTAAATAATTGCGAAAAAATGAATAAACTCTAGAAAACAGTATTCATTCACTTGGTCACAGTTATTTAAATATATTAAATAAAAATGATTTGAAAATAATTAATAAATTATTTTCACATTTATCTCTGTGACTATAGACTTACCTACGTAAGTACGTTAAACAAATGCACATTAAAACAACTACTTCCCGGGCAAATACCCACGCCGGACATTGAATTACATAATGTACACCTGCTGCTGCATATCAAATATTGAATAATGCAACAAAATTTTTGATCCGGCGTGGGTATTTGCCCGGGAAGTAGTTGTTTTAATGTGCATTTGTTTAACGTACTTACGTAGGTAAGTCTATAGTCACAGAGATAAATGTGAAAATAATTTATTAATTATTTTCAAATCATTTTTATTTAATATATTTAAATAACTGTGACCAAGTGAATGAATACTGTTTTCTATTTATATTAATAGCCAGCGAGGCATTTATTCAAATCCGAACCGAGAGAAGTTTTTTGTGAATTTGCGATAACAACAATACACGAGCGCACGTCCTCCTTCGCCGGTCATTACTATCTCAGCGCGCGGCAGGTGAGGGTCGCTCTTTTTAATTAATTTGATTCAATTCTTTTCGTTTAATTTTATTCGGTTTTGATTTAAATTGAATTAATTTGGTTTAATTTAATTTAAATTGATTTAGTTTAATTTGATTTAATATAACTGATTTAATTATGCTGATTGTATTTGAATTAATTTAATTGATTTATTTTAACATCTTTAAATTATGAAAGGCATAGCTGTACTGACGAGGGATAGATCCCGAAACACGTGTCTGCAGATGGCCTTATATTGTGTAACGTTCCTTTTGTTGTTTTTACATAAAATTTTTCTCGGATCAAAAATTTTGTTGCATTATTCAATATTTGTTGATATGCAGCAGCAGGTGTACATTATGTAATTCAATGTCCGGCGTGGGTATTTGCCCGGGAAGTAGTTGTTTTAATGTGCATTTGTTTAACGTACTTACGTAGGTAAGTCTATAGTCACAGAGATAAATGTGAAAATAATTTATTAATTATTTTCAAATCATTTTTATTTAATATGAATAAACTCTTTTCCGTTATTATTATGAACATAATTTATTTAGTTGCAGTTCTTCAAAAAACTGCAATTAAATAAAGAAAAATTGAACCAATAGAACACATTTCTTGTGAATGCTCAGATAGCATCAGGTTCTTAATAAAATACGTTATCTTTATCACATTTTTTTAAAAATACTTCTGTTCACCTATTACTCGTTTGGTTCGCATGGATCGCTTGATACATACAGATTCTCAAATCAGATAATTTAATCAGATACACCTGCTCGGGCAGTTTCTTCACAGCACATTATTTAAATTTTATTAAACATTTTTTTTATTTCACACCTGTGTGATTTCTTCGAGCCAATTTAGCTCAAAGATATAAAAATGGTGATATATGGTATGCGAGCATTTATTTTTAATTCACAATCATAGCCGGTGTAATCTGAAATAATGGAGACAATCAGTCTGCTTAATAAATGGCTATTCTAATTTTATTTTATCGGAATCGTGAAATTCCTGTTTTAGTACTCATGATGATTTATTCGCAAATCATGCAAGCTTTTAATTGATTCAGCATTGATCATCACTAATGAAACATTGAATTTAGCTTTATGTAATTTCATTATCGATTCTTCAGACTTGTCAAAAGATATTGATTAATTTGATTTACAGGGGGTTCTACGACTTAAGGATAAGTATTATCTGTATGTACGAGTGGGCGAAAAATGGAATAAAGTACTCTAAAATACATGAAATGTTGACAGTGGCGTACGGTGAGTCTGCTCTAAGTAAATAAATGTGCTCCAAACTCTTCCAAGATGGCTGAGAAGATTCCAACGACGAATCTAGCTCTGGACGCCCCAGCACGTCAACAACACAAGATACAGTCGAAGTTGCGAAGAAAATGTTTTTGAAACTCGTCGAATTACTTATAAAAGTTGCTATCGGATGTTTTGGGAATGAGATGTGTGTCAGCGAAGTTTGTTCAGAAACTTCGGAATTTTATACAGAAGAACCGTCGTACGAGATCGCTCAAGAGCTCTTGAATGACGTCAGTGATGATCTCGATTTGCTGAAAAGGGTCATAACTGGTGACGAATCATGGGTATAAGGTTATGGCGTCGAAACCAAAGCACAATCGTCCCATTGGAAGCATCCTGGAGAGCCAAGACTTAAAAAAGCACGCTACGTCCGATCAAATGTTAATTGCTGACTGTTTTTTTTACTACCGTGGCGTAGTGTATCAGAAGTTTTTACCTTAAGATCGTACGGTCAATAAAGAGTATTACCTAGAAGTTATGCGGCTTTTGCGAGAAGCAATACGAAAAAAAAAAAAACGTCCGGAATTGTGGAAAAATAATTCATGGCTTTTGTATCACGATAATGCACCTGCTTATTCATCGTTGCTTGTGAGAGATTTTTTAGCCAAAAGCAGTCATATCTCAGCCACAATATACACCGGATTTGGCCTCTTGTGACTTTTGTTCCCAAAACTAAAAAAAAAACGGAGATATGCAACGATTGATGAAATAAAAATTTAAAAAGTGCTTATGATAAGGTTTTTAGGACTGCGTTGGCACAAATGTATTGTATCTAATTTTTAAACTTCAAATTTTTTTCTCGAGAATTTTTGCAGAACTCTAAAAAGTATGAGGAACTACTTATATCATCACATTTTATATAAAAACACTATTGGAACTCATCAAATAAAAAGTTGGAGAGCTACGTCAAGTTGACACCCAAATTAAAAAAATCTGCAGGGTGTAATTTTTAAAAACTGTTAATGAAAACTTGATAATACTCTTAGATACCTTAAAGTGAGTTCAGAACTCTCTAGTGATGCAGTGAGTTTTATTCAATAATTTCAGGATACCATCACACAAAAAAGTTTGAAAACCACTGGTTTAAGTGATTTCTCAGAAAAAAAAAAACAGGAAAATATCCTTATTATAGATAGAAAGACCGGCGACGAACAATAGGTACTGGGTTAAAATGTCTATACTAATCTAACAAACAGGGTGAGGCACCGCATACAATACGGTCGTTTCGTGGAAAACCATGAAGTAACTTACCTTTATTTGTTCCCTAGAATTCAAAAACGTCAAAAAAATACAAGATGTTCCATTTAAACAAACATAACTTTGATGTGGAACTTTTTTGAGACAACCTGTATAACTGGCAATAATTTTAAATTGTGCCTACAACGATCCTACATCTATCTATTTAAAAAGGATTGCACGAAATTGCATCGCTTTCCATTTTAATAAAATAGCTTTATAATAATAATAATCTTTATTAACAGATACATACAGAAAGTATACAAAATAAGTAATAAACATTAACAAACTCAAATGTATAATTTATATCTGTTAATTGGCTATCGACCAGTGGTCTTTCAGCCTATAGCTTTATATTATTGCATATTTGTTGTTTTCGAGCTACAAAATGTTTAAAATTGTTATGTTGACTACTCTGTTCGGTTACAGCAACTAAGCGATTAAATTTGGAGCCAAATGATTTACACATTCCTATTTAAATTGGTAGTACCTAACAACTTTTTTTGTTTGATTTTAGTTACGGAGGCTGTAATCAACAAAAAATACTGCAATATTACTAGAGCAGCTATACAGATATATTTGTCTCTCTGCGAACAATGTTAGGGAAAGAAGAAGATGAAGAAAAAGGGGTTAGTTGTTGCACCAATCCTTTCAAATCATATAAAAATGTTAAGTAGATTTGTTCGATATGCAAACCGAACCCGACCGAGATTATTGTTTTATATTGAACTGCCAAAATTCACAATTCTAAAACCACTTAAAACGAAAACAGCTACACTACAAAACGACAACGGAATAGAATTTTCTAACAGGATAATCGATGGGTTAAAGAATCTGTGACCAGGCCTTAAACTTGTGTACGGTAAACCCCGCCATTCACAAAGCCAAGGATCGGTTGAACGATCCAATAAGGACGTCAGAGATTTGTTGGTAGCATGGATGCTTGACAATAATACCAAAGAATGGTTAGAGAGTTTACGGTTTATTCAGAGCCAAAAAAAATCGTGCCCTGCACGAAGGAATTAAAAAAATCCTAGTGGTATAAAAAAGTAATTTTGTTTTCTTTATTGTCAGTTAACGCTGACAAAATTAAAGAATTAAAAAAAATCCTTACGAAGCCATGTTTGGTAGCAAACCTCGAATCGGACTGGAAGATTCTTCTCTGGAAAGGGAAATATATGAAACTTTGGAAACGAAAGAGGATTTAGAGAAAATCTTCGAAGGGATGAAATTTGTGAAATAGTGTTTTATGCATTTACATTTTTTTACAGCAAAGAAATTGTTACTCAACTTTTTCAGTGCGAATATAAACTGCCTTCTAAATTGCGGAAACAACTTGACAGTTATTTTGCGGGAATAACGCAGGACATTTGCAGCAGTTCACGCAACTTAAAATTCCAGTCAGGCATCGGATTAAATTGTGGGCGGTTTGAATGAGTCATTAATATTATGCTGTAGTTAATACGATACTCTGAATGGCGATTTATAACGATAACCCCGTGCTTTATGTCTGTGTAATAAACACGAAAGGAAGATTACTAAGTTTAAAAGAATGATTAATAACACGCGTTTTATCGTGTATTTTCGAGCTTAGATGGCGACAGAGTACACATAATGAGTATTGTTGGTAAAGTCCAGGACAAAAAATGTATTAATATAAGAGTGTTTACTCACTTCGCCACTGTTATTTGTTTCAATGTATCTTTTTGTTCACTAACACATAGGAAGTTGTAAACAATAAATCTTTAAAATAAGAATGATTATGTCACAAATACGAAACTAGTAGGAAGAAGTAAGCAAATTTGTGAAATAGTACTAAGTGTTTTAATTTAATTAATATTTAACGCTTCATTTGTTTCATAATTGCGAAAATAACCTAATGTTTCATCTAAGAAATATATATATATATTGATTATACAACACTCTTTTATTGAATATATTGACATCCAATTTGTTATTATTGAATTAGAACGGTTACTGCGTTAAAATATGGTTACAATTGTTCAAGTAAATTATTACTTAAATTTACGTTGATATATGGTTACAAAACCATATATTAGCCGTTTTAATACAATAATAACAAATTGGAAGTCAATCACATCATTCATACGAACGATCAGACCCACCAGGGCGGAATAAAAATGTATCTTTAAAATTTGTAGAATTATTAACTTATACCAAAATTCGATGCAATTGACCACTAGATTCTGTTTTGGATAGACCTGGTGTATTGGCTTAAGAGGACTGTGTCTATGTGGGCACGGAGAATTCAATGTAAATTGTTAACCAAAATTAAAAATAAATTCAATTTATTTAAATTATTTTCGTCTAAGGAGTGATTTCATGATTAGAAAACGTTACCTATAATTAATTTTTATTTATTTTGGCCATTGTGGTTTTTGCGATAAAACAAAGTGCGAAAAAAGTTACCTGAAATGCTTCCTCTAGTTTATACCTAAATAACTTCATAAATAGTTTAAATAATGAAAAGCAATCTGTTCCGTGACTTAGATAAAGAATTGTCGAAAATAAATATACTCAAAATATTGGTTAATTTCGATTGTATATATTTAATATTTGGGTCAAAAAACAACAATTTTTCAATGATCATTATCAAAGGCTCGCGATTGGCGATGCTCGTAGCACTTTTTTGAGGTGGGAATGGTGCCTCCCTGAATGCAGTAGCGTACGCACAGAATTATCGTGGAAATACACGTTTGCGCATGCGCCCCAAGAAATATTAAGCGATTGTAGGCAATGGAAAACGATAGCACACGGAACCTAGTGACCCAGACAAATTAGCACGGAACGCCTGCGTGTTTATATTGAATATTTCGTTAGTCTATATTTCAATAATCATCCAACCCCAACAAGCGCGGCATTATACAGAACATTCTATGCTTAAATTTACTGGGAGACTGGTTAATATAAATTTAGAGAAATATATTTTAAAAATAATTATATTATAGGAAAAAAAGTTCAGGGAAGCACTTTAAATTATTTTAATTAAATAAAACTAAGAAGTATAAGATGCAAAACTAATAAGAATACAGATTTTTCATTACGAACTCAATATAAATACAAAAGAGAGCCTAATTTTAATTAAAGAAAGTAATGAATAGGAATAGATTAGTCAAAATTTACTAATAAAATAAATGAAAACATAGATTAAATTAAATAACTTGAAATATTCGACTAGTTTCGGATTATGTGCCCATTTTCAAGAGAATTCAAATATGCTTATAATATAATTTTTAATAAACAAAGGTATGATGATTTGGCAAAATAATTTTGTCCCAGCATTTGCTGGAAAAATCTCACTAAAAATCATCCTCAAGCTTTAGAAAGAAAGCACTTTTTGAAATTCAAACAGAAATTAAAGAAGACGATAGAAAATAAATAAGTTTAAATTATTTTGAAGCAATTTCTGAAGAAAAAAAATGCAAACATATTTAGAAAAATAATTATAGAATGGGACTTAAAAGTAATAATAAATTATGTAATATCTTATATAATAGAACAGATAAAACTGGAAAAATTAATAAGTCTAGTATTTATTAACTCTATAATTTGTTATTAACACAACTTTCCGACATGGAATAAAGTATTCCATTATTAAACCATATATTTATATTTCATTTTTAATTTAAAATTTATTCACATATTTCATTAATTTTCACTTCATTTTCAGTAGTTCAATTTATTTATAATTAATTAATCTGGTTTATTTTAGCAAAATAATTCAATAATGATCCTGAGGACGTTTTTAGTAGTTTTCTTTTTCACCTTATTAGCGAATTACGGTCCCAGTAATTATTTTACCTGCCCCATAAATTAATATATCTTTTTCTATAAAATTAATGTATAAACATAGAAATTTAAATAAATTAAATTCTCTTGAAAAATATGCTCATAACCCGAAACTAGTCGTGAATTTAAAGTTGTTCTATTTAATCTGTGTTTTTATTTATTTTATTGATAGACTTTTAATAATTTATTCATATTTATTATTACAATATGAACTACCAATGTTACAACTATTAATTGAATTAAATATGGATTTTCATTTCTGTCAAGAAATTAAATCTTCAAATTTTGAACGAAATATAAAGTTGCAGCAATCTACTGCTTGTAATCAAATATTTAAATAATTGTCATATCTATTATTTTTTTAATTAATTTACGAATTATGGAATATTAAGTGAGCCAGGAATTTAAAATTGTTATTGGTGTTGGAATTAATAAATACGGATTTTAAGTTAATGACATTTTCCTGTACTATATTTAAACACTTGAAATTAAATGTCCACATTTAACTTCAGTAGAAGCAATAACATCGAAGCAAGTAAAGTTCGGAACATTAAATTAATTATAATGAAATAATCTAATTTATATTTTCAAACTTTCTTAGTTTGCAGAAAATAGTGTGTAATTGTTTGGATCGACTACAATTCAAATTTGGCGCGTATGCTTGAGAGGAAAACCACAGGACACGTTGTGATATAAAATAGTCGAGTATAAAGGCACACTACACTTTAGCGGGATGAGGGGTGAGATGAGACGCATAATTATATGACGGGCGATGAACGACGGTCGCCTGGGATAACCCTGGCCCTACTACGGTGCGCATGAGCTTCCTGATATACCCAGACGATTCTATGCCAATGGACGAGCGTAACAGACAAAGTCAAATATTTATTAACGGTAAACACCTTTTACAAAATTAAGAATACATATTGATATAATGATAATAATAACAAGTTAATATATATATATATATATATATATATATATATATAAATTACAAGTTTGCGGGAGCAACTTTGCTTTTTAAAAACAATTTTTTATTTGAGATGTTAGCTCATTACAATTCAAACTTAGACTAAACTAAAATTAATGGATTATGAATTTATATAATTACAATTACGCTTATATCTAGTGTGCGATAACAAAGTGCTTACTACCTATTTATAATAAGAAATGTATTTAAAACAAAGAGGATACGTTATCTAACAAAGGAATAAATGAATAATAGCATTGTGTGACCATCTGGTTACTCCTCACCCCTTAGATTTTTGCACATCCTGGGAGAGAGATTTCAACGTTCTTTTTATATTCTTCGTTAATATTTTTTCTAAAATAGCGAAAGTAAATAATGCTACAAATACTAATTATTATTATGAAATATAACAAAATTGTCCAGACACTTGGTTTCACTGAAATTACATCATTGTACATTTTAGGTGTTCGAGCGTATCCGGGAATGTCTTCGAGATTTAATCGTTTCAAGTTTATTTTGATATTACTTAAATTATAATGTTCAAGTTTTAATTCTGAAGCACTTATTATCGTCGGACTTCCATACGTTATTTCTTGTGTGGGAATAATGTTGTCCTTGTAGGTCATTGAACATTTGTCCAATTTGATGATGAAGATCCCACGTAGTCCTTTGGTCTGTTCCTGGTGTGGACAGGTAATCTTTAACATCTCTTCTTCGGGGAATACAGCGAGATATTGGTTTGTTATTGGAATATTTTCCAAATGATTTCGTTCAATATTCAAGCTAGAATATTGACAATCGACTGGTTTTCTGTTCAATAAAAGATTGGTTTCGCAATCTGGTTTATAGTTTAAAATTAGTTTGCTTGAACATTGAAAGTATTTACTACCTTGATGACACAAGCTGTTTAGAGGCCAAATTGTATTATCAATTTTTGATTTTAATAAATATTTTATAGTAGGTATAATAGTAACAAATTCAGATTCTAGCATAGTGGGAATAGGATACAAGTAATATAAATCAAATATTTTCTCATAATTAATGGGTAATGTTAGGAAATAATTAATGATAGAATTTTCGACTTTACAATTAACAGTAATAATTGATTCATAATCTAAAATGTTTTCAGATTTCAATTCGAAGGGTAACTCTTCACTATAATGATTAGATATTTTAATTAATTCTTTAAGTAGGTCTTGAGGAGTAATAATGTCAGTATGTAAAATTTTAGATTTACAAAATGACAATGAGTTTATTATATTTTGGAGAATATCTGAAATTAACCCAAATAATAAAATCATTTGATTAAAAAGGTCTTTAACAAACAAAATGTGTTGATGATCAATATCTGTGTTCAATATTGCATTTAGTTGCATTATTCGTGATTTAAGTATATCTTGATTGTGTTCAATATCCTTAACAGTTTTGTTAAATTTTGCGATGATTTGGGAGTTAACACTATAGCCAAAATTTAATTGTTCTTGCAATTGATTTTGATTAGATTTCATGTGATCAAGAATTTTATTAATTCTTTCGTTATCAGCGGCATCCATGTTACCGGTGATTGTTTTTATAATTGAACCAAGCCCATCAATTAATCCTCTTTTGTTTCTTTTTAATTTAGAGTAAGATTGAATAATCTGAATTTGATGAAATACATTATCTCTTGATTGATTAAGTATTTTATTATAATTTTGAAAGTCTCGTTGAAACTTTGAAATATTATTTATTGTTGACATTAAGTATCTATATTGATTATCCAAATTATTAAATTCATCAAATACGGGTTTTAAGTTGTATTCATGAACGAATGTATGTTTCGTTCGTTCAAGTTTTGCTACTCCTAAGTGAACGGGTAGTAGTCCTACATTATGGGTGATGTCGGTTATTTCGATTCCAATAATTGCAGGGATGATGACGTACCTGGAAGTGATTCGTCTAATTTAGATTTTTGAATGTAGATGTGGATAAGAGTATTCGATTTATTGAAAACATAATTGATCATTTTTCGTACAATATTGTATTCTAGCTGATCCAACCCGCATCCTAATTTCGGGATTGCAAGTTTATTAATTTTATTTTCTTGGCAGAATTGTTTGAGGTTAATTAGTGTTTTAAATAAATCTTTAAGACTAGGTTTTTCAAAATAATGTTCTTTAGTTATAAGATATAGAATATATCTTTTATCTTCTTTTAGATAACAGAGTGAATACAATTGAGCTCTCTGTTTGTGTAGTTGTTGAACTTTCCCAAATTTTAACTTAAAATCTTGAGCAATGCCTGAACTCATTTTTAAATCTTTACTAACACAGTGAGCAAGTGAGAAATCATTAGGAGCATCAAATAGATCACCTTTGATTTCTATAACATTATTATTAGTCTCAATTTCATTATTGTTTAATTTATTATTGAAAAGTTCGAAACTTAATTCACTATTTATATTTGTCCTAGCTCTAGGCCTTTTGACGTTGGATAGGTGAATTTTATCCACAGTATTATGGTGTTTAACATCTATTTTAGCGGTTTTTAATTCATCGTTGATCTTTAATAAATTTTCCTTTTTGAATTTATTTTTACTCTTAGCTTGTTTTTGTTTGTTTTTAATAAATACTGTTTGTGGTATTTCGGGCAGATCTTCGCGAGATGCATTTATTCTCTTTATTGTTTTATTTTTATTTTCTTCGATTCTTTCGTTTACAATTTCGTACAATATTTTTACTTTATTTTTGTGATTTTGAACATAATCATTTAAAATGTGTGTTTCTAAATCAACACTCATTGGGGAATTATTATCTATATGGCCAGATATAATTTCTATAGGTTTAAATTTAGTTACAGAGTGAATCGAGTTATTGTAGGCTAATAGCGCATACAATATCTTTGTGTTAATGGGTTCATTTTTATAAATATCTTGATTATTTAGTAATCTTACATGTTCTATCAATGTAGAATGTACTCGTTCAACCATACCATTAGATTCGGGGTGTTGTGAACTAATAAAATGGAGATTAATTTTATGAAGATCCATTAATTCCTTAATTACACTATTTTTAAATTCGAGGTGATTATCGGCAATTATTTGAGTAGGAATGCCATGATGTGAAAAGAATTTTATTAAATTGTTCGCTATTTCTATAGCTTGATAAGATTTTAATGTATAGAGTTGTGTATACTTAGAAAATGAATCGATTATCGTTAGGAATTTTTGATTTTCTATTGTGATGCTATCTATATGAACAATTTGAAATGGTTTGACTGCCGTTGGTGTAATATTAAATTTTAATTTTAAAGGTTTACGGTCATATTTCGAAACTAAACATACCTCACAATTATTTATAAATTTTTCAATGTTTACTCGCATTTTAGGCCAATAATATTTTCTTTTAAGCTGAGCCTCGGTTTCATCAATACCTCTATGGTTGGTTTTACCTTCATGATAATTTTTTATTATTTCATCTATATCATTTTCATTTTGTATATCTATTAATAGTTGTGTACATTTTACAAATTTTATATTTGAACTACTGAAATATTTTTGTACTACTGTACAGAATTGTTCATAAGGGAAATTTTTAAAATATAAGTGATATTTCACATCGGGAACTATATATTCTTTTATGAATTTGACAATTTCTGTTTCAAAGTTAATTTTTGAAAATTCTATATTTATCCTAGATTTTGTATTATTAAACAAGTTATTAATTTGTGGTAATGAGGTGGATTGGTCGATTTGAGAAATTATTATTTGATTATTAAAAAGGTTGATAGCTTTATCGATTATAGGAATATCGAATGTTGGATTTTCAACATTTGAGTGAATAGTAGTATCATCATTTTCATTTACACGTGCAGACATAGGGGGTTGAACTATCATTGATAATTTATCATCTGGTTGATTGATAAATGATTCGTCAAATTCTCTAATATAGAAGCTTTCGTTTTCCTTGTACTGTTCGTTAACATTTAATTCTATTCTAGATAGAGCGTCTGCGTTTTTATTTAATGATCCTTTTTTATAAGTTATTTTAAAATCGTACTCTGATAATTTAAGTTTCCACCTAACTAGTTTCGAGTTTGGTTCTTTAATATTCATAAGCCATTGAAGGGGCTTATGATCAGTAACTATTTCAAAGGGTCTTCCATATAAATATGGTCTAAAGTATTTTACGGACCAAACTATCGCGAGTAATTCTTTCTCTATTGTTGAGTAATTTATTTCGGATTCATTAAGGGTTCTACTTGCATAAGCGACGGGTAGGTCATTACCAATTCGTCCTTGAGATAAAACTGAACCGATAGCATAATTGCTAGCATCGGTGGTTAATATAAAGGGCTTTGTAAAATCTGGGTATTGGAGAAGAGGTTGATTTGACAATACTTCTTTACATAAATGAAAGCAATTTTTATATTCTAGATTTTCGATATCAATTTTTGCATCTTTCTTCAAGCATTTTGTTAATGGTTTTGTCAAAGCCGCGAAATCTTTGATAAATTTTCTATAATACCCTAAAAGTCCTAGAAATCCTTTTAATTGTTTTGTGTTTTTTGGTATAGGAAAGTTTTGAATAGAACGGATTTTGTCAGGATTAGGTTTCACTCCTGATGGTGTAACAATATGTCCTAAATACGCTACTTCTTTGCGGAGAAATTCCGATTTATCTAATTGGATTTTTAAATTTGATTCGCGTAGTCTATTGAAAACTTCTTTTAATCGAACAATATGTTCTTGAAGACTAGTGGAAAATATTATTATGTCATCCATGTAAACGAGACAAGTGTTATTCTGTAACCCTCTTAAGACGTTATCCATAACGCGTTGAAATGTAGCAGGGGCATTCTTTAAACCGAAAGGCATTCTTAGAAATTCATAATGCCCGTTTTGAGTATTAAATGCGGTTTTTGGAATATCGCGTTCATCAATCTCTATTTGATGAAAACCCGACGCAAGGTCGAGGGTTGTGAAATATTGACATTTACCGAGTTTGTGAAGAAGTTCACTAATATTTGGTAGAGGATATCGGTCACCAATAGTTTTTTCATTGAGTTTGCGATAATCCACTACAACACGCCATTTACGTTGCCCTGAAGCGTCAATTTTTTTTTGGTACAACCCAAATAGGGGAAGACCATGGGCTAAATGATGGTCTTATTATATTTTGTTTAAGCATTTCTTGTACTTGTTTATTTACTTCTTCTCTGTGTACTTCTGGATAACGATAGGTTTTTGTATACACAGGAATTTCATCAGAGGTATTTATTTTATGCTTAATTTTATTAGTGAATGTCAATTTATTTTCATTGACATGAAAAATATCTGAATAATTAGATATTAAATTATTAATAAATCTTTTTTCTTCATCGTTCATATGCTCTGTACGTATGAGATTAAGATTAAATTTTGAATTATTTGTATTAAGTAAATTAAGGTTTGTGTTATTTTTGTTTTTTGTATTTAAATGCTTAGTCGGAAGGAGATTATATTCATTAATTCCTTCGACGATAAACGGTTTCTTTAAGATAACGTTACTATCAACGTCGGATGTATTAATTACAGAGCAGATAGCTCTCTTGTTTTTCGCAACTGTTAAACATTCTGGAATTTCGATATGTTCTATCCTCATACAAGGTATAATTATGTTACCATCCGAAATATTATCGATATCGACTTCAATAATTTGCTGACTTTGGGCAGGTACTAATATTCGCTTAGCCTGCGAGTCGGATATATTATCATTAATAATTCCATATTTAATTGGAATTTCACAATTAGGACCGATTAACAAATCACGTCCAAAATCGATATTTAATCTTAATTTTTTAAGATGATCTAATCCTAAAAGGATATCGAATGATTTATGGAAATTAAATAAAAAGAATTTTAATTTCGAAGCAAAGTTATTTTTAAATATCTCCGAAAATGAGATTTCAGTGCTTTTATTTCCTTTTGATGTACCATGTGCGCTGGTTACATCAAATAAATCATTTTTTATATTTTTATTAAATAGTTTATAAGCTATTTGCGGATTTATAAATGATCTAGTACTACCGGAATCTATTAATATTTTTAATTTTCTATTATAGTCATAAATATGTGGAAGTTTACTACTAAAGTTTATGAGACCTAAGGATTCGATTCGGGATTCCGAGTCGAGGCGTCTATGTCTAAAAAATGATTCTGGTCAGCTTGCTCTTCAATATTATAAAGTTCATGACCTTGGCGATTAGGGTTATTAGGTCGGAATGTATGAGCCGTTGTGGTTGACATAGGCGTTGGCTGATTTTGTTGTGCGATACTTTGAATGTTCTTATAATTGTTATTAGGATTTGAATAAAAATTTGGCCTATAATTATTATTATGAAAATTAGATGAATTTGGGTAATTCGGCTTTAGTCTCTTTTGAATTTGATTAGTGGTCGTAGGAGTATTATTATTTCCTCTTTTATACTGAAAACTTGGTCTATAAAAAGCATGGTTATTTGGATTTGTGGGCCTAGTCGACTGATTCAAATTTGAACGATTAGGATTTAATTTAATACTAGACATTTGATTGGAAATAATTTCAGTTTGGAAATCATTTGTTAACATATTAAGGGCTGCGTTTAGATCAGCTGGGGCTTTTACTCTTAAATGTGAGCCAATAGGGTCGCGTAATCCGCGTAATAGGGCTTTTAAGCAATTTTGTCTAAAAAAGTGTGTAAGTGTATTTTTTTGTTCGGCTGTAGCGCCGTGCGAATTAATATATGATATTTGTAAATTTAATAGGTTTTGGATTCTATTATAGTAATCAAATGGGGACTCTTGATGGTTTTGTTTTAGTGTACAAATCTCAAAATTCAGGCTATAGTGATCTCTTTTGTCACCGTAGGCATTTAATAATGCCTGTTTTAAATCATCCCAAGTAGTTATTATACTAGACGCAATATTTTTTGCTGCATTACCTTTTATTTTTGCTAAAATTGAAGACATTAAATAATCATTTTGGAAATCATTAGGATTTCCAGCATCGTAAAATTTTGTAACTAATTTTTCGGAAATTTCGATGAACCGTGATAATAATTCAGGTTCACCATTAAATTCTGGGATCATGTTCAGATATTCTGATTTAAGTTGGTAAACTTGACCTTGGCCTGGATTCGCCATATTTATTCTAGGTGATCGGGATCGATCTCGGGAGGAGTAATTATTGGGATATGAATCTGAGTCTGAATGAGAATCGGAATCTAATTCCAATTCGCGAGATAACATGAAGTTAGTAAATGCCTCTAAAAAACTTGTTACTCACCAAAGAATCGACAGCGTTTTCATCGCGGGATTCGCTGAATGGAGCCGTATGAAGTTGCTGACGACGTTGTCTTCACGTGCTGATGACCCTGAGGAGTGGATACTCGATTTTTGGAGTCTCTCCAGGTGACGATGTGACGTGATGACTGCAATTCTCTCGTTCCGGGGTCCGTCGAGCTGCTTTCTCGATTTTTAGAGAACTCTTAGGTACTTCGGTCGAGCGAATTTACACTGATACCCAATTAATCGTTAAAACGAAAAGAATACTATTCTTTTGGGTATCCTACCGACTGCGCCAATTACAAGTTTGCGGGAGCAACTTTGCTTTTTAAAAACAATTTTTTATTTGAGATGTTAGCTCATTACAATTCAAACTTAGACTAAACTAAAATTAATGGATTATGAATTTATATAATTACAATTACGCTTATATCTAGTGTGCGATAACAAAGTGCTTACTACCTATTTATAATAAGAAATGTATTTAAAACAAAGAGGATACGTTATCTAACAAAGGAATAAATGAATAATAGCATTGTGTGACCATCTGGTTACTTATATATATATATATATATATATATATACATATTGGTTCGTGTTAGACTGAGATACACTTTTTATACACGTTAGTGTTTCGCCTTGCCACGCCATCACTGGTGAATATGTGACAAACCTCTCACAATTCATTTCAGTCCAATACACATAGCACTCTTAAGAGGAGGAATTTTTATATATATTTATTTGTCTGTAGTTGATGAACAGAGGTCAAAGAAACGGCCGAAAGCTATGATTCTCTGCCGTACCAAATTGTAAATCGCTTGTTTTTATAACGTCAGCAAGTGTTTTCGCCACGTTGCTATCTTTTGGAATTGCATTGTCTCTCGTCTCCCAATGTCGAGCATGTGAGAAACCTTCTTGAAAGGCCGGTGCAATCTTTCGCAAAAAAAAAAAACTTTGTGAAAAAGCTTCTTCAATTATTGAAATTTTTGCGAAGAAAAATTTGTTGCTTCAGAGGGTAGGAATTAATGCATCTTAAATATATAAATTATTAATTCTAAATATTTTCGTAAAATCCCAAATGTTTCTGCACCAAAAAATTAATCAATAATTCAGAGAGCTTTCTTACAAATTACCTTTAATTACAGCCAATTTAATCTGACGCAATTGGAAAATCAGCAATTTGCTAATTGGAGGCGGTTTTCCGTGGGTCTTCGCTATTTCCTACGTTTTCTCGCAATCGCGCCTCAACCATTTATTTACTACCGGCAGAACGGGTTCTAACGCAATGTTTTCGCGGCAATCTGAACTGCGCATCAGTTGCGATCGGTAATTTATGCGTTAGGTTTTCTTTCCATCGTAACATGTGCAATTACGGATCCGCAACCGCGTTTCGTTCAAATTGCACGAAATTACGGTTTTGTAATCGCGCAAACGATAATACTTCTCGTCGCTCGTTTCACGCCTTTTAATTATCGGCCGCTGCCCGGAGTTGGCAAATTACGGCGATTTTGTTTCAATCATTGCGCGCCAATGTATTCATTTCAATTAGGAGCGTTTAAAAATTGAAATTGTTAATTATATGTCGATAAAATCACTCGTAAGGAATAGATAAAGAACAAAATAATATAGAATAAAACCTAAATTTTAGGATAAGGCTAAGCAGATTATATTTTGGAAATATTTTCTTTTTTCTTCCACGGTTCAGAAATGGTTCGTTTTGGAAATTCACTTGGATGATTCCTGACTTGCTCGCTCGTGTCGTAAACTTCATCCCACGTGAATAATAGCCATCATTCTGAACTCGTTGAAGAATGCACTATTTTATATGAAGTTGAGCAACGTCTGAATCCTCACATTACTTAACTTGATATACATATTTGCCATGAAGTTAAATATAAAAATACATTCCTTTCCGCAATTATCGAACAATACAAATAATAATAAATTAAATCCTTTCTTCAGTCATTATTAATACGAAGGCACTTATTTATTGATTACTTAAATCATAGACGTAGAAGATTTATGTGCACCGGCTAAAATTGCGAATTCCGGGAAGACCATGACGAAACTGACCGAGCAACAAGTGGGCTGCGAATGGAGCCATTGTTATGCAAAGTCTGAGCGTCTCCCGCCGAGAAACGGCCGCAGCCACAACAAATTCGCCGGCTTAAAAACAGGATTTATTATTCGAGGGTGAGCAATCACCCGAGAATGCAAAATAGTAATAAAAACAACAAAAAATGAGAAAGCATGCCCATCTTCCATGGGAGGTTTAACCTTATGCTACCATATATCAATGTGGATACTTATTCAAAAATCGCGGAGATGCAAATAAGAAGAATAAATGCAAGTTGATGAATATGAAATGCGTCGAGTTTTCAATTCACGGATGGATTTCGCTTGTGAATTGGGTGAGAGAAAATCGACAAGTCCGCGTCCCATGCTTTGTTTATTAATGGCGATGCCGCTTCCTATGAAACATTTGGCCGGATGCTTTTACACGTTTGTGCACAGGCCGAATATCCGTTTTGCCCAGCAATGGCAATAAAACTAACTCATTGTTTGGTTCATTTGTAATAATACAAACATAAAGAATCGGCATATGGAGTGACCAATTGAGAATGCATCCGATATAAATTTAAATACGCCCGAGAGACCCAATTAGCCGTTACTAGCTATCCAAATGCTATATGAAGGCGGTTCAACAAAATTGAAGTCCAGTTTTGTTGAAATCAACAAATAGGTGGATAGAATTAAATACATCAAAATCATTTGGAGTTCACCTGAAGAAGATACAGCGTAGCGAAACAATTATAGTGAAATTAATAAAAAGTTGAAAATCATCAACAAATTTGTTTTCAATATAAAGTAATTATGGATTTTCAAAAATTAGGTGCCTCGGCAATCTACAATATTTCGAGTTGCGTTAAATAGTTAATGCCCGTTTGCACCGATTTTACTTTAAGGCATCCTTAGTTAAGGATTCCTTAAAAGTTAAGGAAAGAATAGTAGAGATTGGATTGCACCGCTCATATAAAATCTCCGCTTAGTTAAGGTCTCCTTAGTTGGGGGAAAATCTAGTGGAAAGTCAGTGTCTAACTTCATGTCATCTATTATTCTCGCTTGCTAACCTTGAAATCATAGAAAATTATTATTAATTTTAGAAAATCACAATTATTTCGGATAATTATTACCGTTATAAACATTATAGTAACCAAAAGAAACTTTAAATAATATATTTATTTAAGAATGTATACATTTGACCATTTTTTTATAACATTATTCGTTCGCTTTCTCTACTTTATTCCTTATCTATAAATTTATAGGTTAGAATCAGCCGTACGTCAACGCTAAGGAACCTTTAGTGAAGTTAAGCCGCCAACATCGGCGGCTTAAATTTAAGGAGACCTTAGACAACGTGCGCGCGCCGTGCAAACCAAATGTCATAAGTTAAGGATTACTTAGCACTAAGGAGTACTTAAACAAGGCGGTGCAAACGGGTATAAATGATTTAAACCATTGATTGTACTTGAAATGTACGATGTATACCTCCATTGAAAATAGCAAAGAGCTGTAGAATGCGACGACTGTCGTTACCAATGGCGTGGTAGAACTTTTCAATAATAATATCTTTTTATACATCGTGTATTAGCCAAATGGAATAAATTCAATTATAAATAATTATCCCCATTTGTGGTTTGTGTTTGTCCTGGGCTATCGGCCTTTCTACCCATTTATAAATATTTTCGTAATATTTCAAACCTTTTGAGGCACTTTTTTGTAGAATACTTTTAATTGCAGTCAATTTAATCTGACGAAATTGTAAAATCAACAATTTGTTAATTCGTTTGCAAATTAAAACACGAAATGTTAACGTAGAGCGTAGATTATTTCGTAAACGGGATGATCAGCAATTCTCGATCTGTCAACTCATAACTTGTTTTTATCTGCCCCATAATAAAAATCTTTCGAGTCAAATCCTCCAACTTTCACTTGACTGAAAAGAGAAGAAGACAATTTTGTTTTATTCAACAATCACAAAAAACATTTCTATTTAAAATAATCAAAAATATAAAATTGCTCCACTTATAATTAAATAGATTTTTTTCTTGTATACGATTTGAATAAGACACTTTTTTTCGTAATTCGGTTAAAATCAATATGAGTGTAAACGCTAACAAACGCTACGACGATTATTTTTGTAATTATTTGTCTGATATATTTTTTTCTTGTTTTTAATTTGTATTAAGAATTTATCCTATGTTGTATTTTTCCGTTTGAATAATAAAGTTATTATTATTATTTATTTATTATTTTTAAAACATGTTAGGTATCGAATTCTGTCATTGTGGACATTCCGCAAATTACCAACTATATTCAATCTTTACCGATGATTTTTTCAATTGAAAGTTATAAAAAAAAACAGCTCAAAGAAAAGTTGATCAAAATTCCATTCCGATTAAGTTTGTAGACATTGAGTATTGATTTGTTTATTTTAACACTTATAAAAAACTATTCGAAGAAAAGTTTATCAGAATCCAATTCTGACCAAGTTTAATTTAAAACATTTTTTCCTAATTTTATTTTTCTCCTGATTTTCTAAAGTTGTAGAGTTAGGTCAAGTAGGGTTAGGTACAGTTAGGACATGCTAGGTTATGATTTTTTATGTGAACATTCATTCTCATCGGAAAAACGAAAATTGGTTGTCATGGCGAGTATGGCTCGGTTATTTTGACAATTACGAAAGAAAATCATTATAAACATTTGTTTAGAATAGAATTCGGAGCTACTTTTATTTAAAAATTATTATGTACTCTAGTAAAAAAAAAACATTTTCTTTTAAAAATAGCATTGTTTTCCAAGGTTGTTTAAAATTATTAACCTGGCAGGTTAGGTTATGCGTAGCAGGGTGAAATTAAGTAATTTTTCAATGCCACATTCATTCCCAAAAAATCAAAAATCGGTTGTCAATGCAACGAAATACCTTGCGTAACTCGTTTATTTAGACAGATAAGTCAGAAAATAATTTCAAACAATTGTGAAAACTAATGTTCTGTATGTGCTAGCAAAATATTTTAAACGTTTACCAGCAACTCGTTTATTTTGACATTCAGAACACAATCAGAATTTAATTCCGAAAAATTTTGATCTCAAAATGTCAAATCCGCCGAAAAAAATTTAATGATTTTTATTGTAGAGTAAGTAAAATTCACCATGCTAACCGACCCGTAGACGAAACAAACCACCTCGTCACCACACTATTTTTTATTGCCTTGGTAAGATTATTTTGCAAACAAGTGTACAGGGTGGCCCAAATTAGATGTTACTATAGGGAATATGGATTATTAGAAGAGAGAAAAAATCGATAGCGAATCCTCCAGCTCTTTTTTTGAGACAAACTTAATGCCGAAAATAAATATTAGCTATTGTCTTTTGTTTTTAAAACACAAGATAATAGCTTTTTTACAATAATTTTGTTATAGAATTCAATATTTTCCATTTTCGATTTTTATTAATATCTCCATTTTCGATTTTTATTATTTTATCAAGACAAGAATTGCTTGTTCTTTAGATACGTTTTCGAGGAGAATCGAATACATGTCACAGATTTGTTTCTTTCTTTATTAATAAAAGCGATACAACAATAAGTTATTTATTTAAATAGAAGTCATAGTTTGCTTGTTTTTTGAGGGGGACCAGAGATAAAGTAAGGGTTAGGTAGCCCAAGCACTGCAGCCATTTGGCTTATTGTACTGCTTTCGCTCTTATAGTTAATCAAAGAGTTCATCGGCCCTCCTCCTTTTGATGTCCTGGGGGCCTATTCTCAACACCGATGCATTTTGACATCGGTGCGTATACTCACTGAAATGACATAATTTCGGTGAGACCGTATTCTCAGCATCCGCGTGAATTGTCACCGACTCAAGAACTGGGGTAAAGTAGGAGGCATCGGAGTCTTTCTTATGCGTGAAGTTGATGTTTGTTGCGAATTTAAATTTTTGTGTTTGTGAATAGACTTTATTTAAGACATTTATTTATAATTTTTTAAGCTGTACAGGTACATTTTTGGGGTAAGAAATGTGTTGGTTTTTCCCGTAAATCTATTTTACGCCCCATGTGGTCCGAAACGATTCTCTTGATGTTTTCATAATTATGCAAATGGCTTAAAGTTCCGACGGGAATATTGCAGGTAATCATGCATTCAGGGGTAAACACGCATTATTGCTTAATGAAAATAGAAAATAAAATCAAATTATATGAAATTATGATATGAAATAAACTGTTTTGATTCAATTCTGTTTTGCAATTTGGAATAATTTGCTAATAATTGTTTGGTTAATTTCATTATTAAACGAACTACAATTTTAGAATTTTTAAAATAACGCATTTTAAACGTATAACCTAAAATAGTTAAACATTTAATTTGTAATAAGACTTACGAAATCGATATAAAATGTTATATTTGCATTTGGTTTTGTCATTACAGATATAATAATTTCTAAAATTATATAATCTTACATGTTAATTGATTTTATAGGAATACAAGATTAGGATTATTTAAATTTCTCGCGTCAATAAACGAAATTACAACGTTGCCGGATCATTTTAGTGGCAAAATGCATGAGTGAGATCGCTCGACTCGCCGCGCGCTGAGAATAAGGTCCACGCGATTGCACTGTTTTTTAGTGACATAAAATCGGGTGACAAAATGCATCAGTGACTCATTGTACCGATATTGAGAATAGGCCCCATGGCACCCACTGAATAGTTACCGTGTTCATTGCTGCCAGTGCCTTTAGGTTTTGGAGGCATTCACATGTAAGCTTTGATTGGATCTTATGGTTGGCAAGGGCTTTTAAATCAGCTTGGCTATCGGAGTGGATTAAGATTTTTTTGTTTTTATCTTCTCCGTATATTTTCCAAAATAGTCATAGTTGGCTGTGCTATTAATAAATTAGTTATTTGTTTCCTGTCGGACGTTGTGGATTTACTTTATCTTCCTGAAGCCATATCATATTCGCTGGAATTTGTAAGTTTGCTGGATCAGGATGTAATTTTTGAGTAGTGCTAAATAATTATCGCCATTCAAATTGTCACCAATGACTTATATGTGCGGGTAGCACACCTCCCCTATTCCAAATACCGACTTATATGTTCTCCAACAATTCCTGTGTAAACAATAAGGATTTTCCGCGGAACATTATTCAATTTTGAAGATTAGCGCGATACTAAAGTTTAAAGGTACATTCAACACAAAATAAAACTTATTCTAATTATTATCTAACATCGACTTCATGTTTTTTACAAAAATACATTCGTATATCAAAATAATTCTCCCGTGAGCTTCTAAGTTTGTATCATTTCATAGAGATGAATTTGTTTTTGAAATTCGAAAAATTGATGAATGGCTAGTATAGAACATTATGGCCGCTTGTCGAGTAGAAGTATGTTGGGTTTCCTCAAACTTAAGCATAATATTCAATTTGGTACCACCATTTATAGCACTGACAGCTACATTTTCATCTGCCTTATAGAGCGGTTTCAGCAGAAGCGTAACCTTTCGTAAAAAATAAATGATGTTTGTACCTTGTTCGTACTTTAGAAAACCCTTTTTTCGTTTGTACCTAAAGGATTAAAAAAGGGTGAATTTTTCGCCACCACTCAACATTAATATTTTTTAAACAAAATATACCAATAGAAAAAGCTTCGTTAGTACCTATTTGTACACTTTTATTTTTATTTGTATTAAAAGGGTCACCCCTACACCACCATTATGGTAGATGGAGATTTTAGATTATATATATATATATATATATATATTAAAAGGGTTCCCAGGAAAAAAAATGTTTTTGAAAAATGGACATTTTCATTTTTTTTTATTTTTCAAGAAATTTGAATGAAAAAAAAAAAATGCAAACGATAGAGCATCATCGTTTGTACCACATTTATTTTCGTTTATTCCTCAAAGGGTTCGTGACATTTTTTTTTGTAAATCGCACATTTCCAAAGTTTTATTTTTCAAGATATTCGAATGAAATAAATGAAATAAATTGCGTTCGAAAGAGCATCAATTTGTTCCCGTTTGTACCAACTTTTTTATAGTTTATACCTGAGGATTTATCAGAAAAAAAAACCTTGGAAAAAATGCGATTTTTGAAAAGAAAATGTATTTTTACTAGTGAACCTTTTGAACCATAAACAAAAATAAAGATAGTACAAACGATGCTCTATTCCCATTTATTTCATTCAAATATCTAGAAATAAAATGAAAATGTGCGATTTCCAAAAACAAAATATTTTTTTCTGTCGAATCCTTTGAGGTACAAAGAAAATAAAGTTGGTATAATCGGGAACGAACGATGCTCTATTGAAAACAATTTATTTCATTCGAATATCTTGAAAAATAAAAAAAAGAAATGTGGGACAACCAAAATCAAAATATTTTTTTCTGACGAATCCTTTGAGGTACAAACGAAAAGAAAGGTGATACAAATGAAGCTATTTCTATTTGTATTTTTTGATTTAAAAAATATTAAAGTTTAGCGCTGGCGAAAAAATCACCCCTATGTAACTGTTTAACCTTTTAGGTACAAATGAAAAACAGTGGTTTTCTAAGGTACAAACATCATCAGTTTTTTTTTATTTTTTTAAAGTTGGGCGCCAGGTTTACATCGGTGAGATAATGAAACTCCCAACACCTACTATGTATAAGCAAAGCCTAAATAAGACGGATTCAGCAATTCGGGAAATAGAGCTCGGGAATACCCCCTGGTTTAAACTCCTGAACGTCATAGTAGATACAAGAGTTACAGGGAGTCCACATACAAAATGATTACGACGAAAAAACCTTCCATTTGTATTATATAGATTGCCAACTAGTCACACCAGTGTCCTACAGCGATCGCCACTCCATACGATGTGTCGGTGTGCAGAAAATAATTGTGAAGACATATTCGTCTAATTTATTAAAATGAAATGTTACATATTTAATGTTTATTTTACTGATAGCTACGTTACTTAGAATTGTTAAGTTGTCCTGTAATTAGGTTATCTTGTTGGGCAATAAAGTACGTTATTATTATTATTATTATTATTATATCCATAACCAATCAATTGTTGTTAAATAATATCTTTTTTGATATGGAATTACCAAAATTCAAACGACTACAACACTGTAGTCTGTTAGTAAATAAAAGTAAGTATTTCATTTACGATTCGTCTTGAGTTACGTGAAGAGTATCAAAATAATTAACACTGTTGTATCCTTTCTTCACATTTTATTTTCTAATGTTTAGGAAGAATTTAGATTATAGTGCTATGCCCTCATTATCAATAACAACAAAGAACGCGCAACTGGTTTCTGCTTAATTTTCCGGCACTCGCTCCTCGATTATTGCATAGATTCAACAAAAGTATTTATAGCGTATGTTTATATCATATCTACGAAATGCTTGAGATGCTCGTGAGTCAATTTTACCCTGCGCACTATAAAAGTCATCCCGTAGTTCTTTTTCGTTACCAGCAGGTCGAGAATCCTCTACACATCTAGGAGTACGTCCTTTTCTTCCTTTATTGATGCAATTTCTAGGAATTTGTAGCACAGCTCGGAGGCCACTTTTACAAATGTTTCTTCGAGGAGGATCCCAAAAGATGTTTATTTCTTGTTCGAGCAAATAGGTGATGGCCAGCAGCACCGATTTGCGTTGAATTTTTTTTTCATCATTGTCATCTGATTTCTTCCTACCCTTCTTAACATTGAGAGTCTGCATCCTTATATTTTCATTCATCTGCTCAATTGTACAAATCATGTTGGAATAAATATACACCAACATCTTCGAAACATTTAAGAATCTATCTTTGACTTCTTCCGTCAATTTTGCCTGATCATTCACCAAAAAAGTAACCGACTTGTGCAAGTCTTGGTCATCAACGTTCACAGATTGAAATGGTACAATAAACCAAAATTAGTCGGAATAAATTGAAAAAAATGGCGAAACAACATACCAGGGGTGTTAGTTGAAATTTGCCGGTTTTTTCGATAAAGAAAACACTTAATTTTCAGAGAAATCTCAAAATTTTTTTATTCAAAGTATTGACCATTGATTTCTACATATTTCGCCCATCTCTCAGGCAAATTATGGATACCATCCCAAAAAAACTTTTTCTCTTTCGAGGCAAACCATTCGACGAGCCATTTTTCGACTTCTTCAAAATTAGCGAAGCACTGCTCTGCAAGGGAGTGTCCCATCGATGCGAAAAGGTGATAGTCGGACGGGACGTGGTCTGGAGAGTACGGCCTTAGCGATAATATTTCCCAATTAAGTGTTTTTAATGTGTCTTTCACCAGTTTAGCGGTATGAGACGGCGCGTTGTCATGTTGCAAGATAACTTTGCCATGTCTTCGGGCCCATTCCGTCCGTTTTTCGATCAACGCATGATTCAAATTGATCATTTGATGTCGGTAGCGATCCGTGTTCACCGTTTCACCAGGTTTTAACAACTCGTAGTACACCACACCACACTGGTCCCACCAAACACAGAGCATTGTCTTACGGACAAAGCGATTTGGCCTTGCAGTCGATGGGCCGGCTTCACCAGGTGAAAGCCATGATTTTTTCGCTTCGGGTTCTCAAAATAAATCCATTTTTCGTCCCCCGTGACAATTCGATGCAGACAAGATTTCCTTTCGAATCGTTGAAGCAGCATTTCACAAACGGTTTTTCGATTTTCCATTTGTCTATCGTTCAGCTGGTGTGGCACCCATTTTCCATACTTTTGAATCTTTCCCATGGCTTTTAAACGTTGGCAAATTGCTCCTCGAGTCACATTTAGTGTTTCTGCCAATTTTTGTTGCGATTGGGTTGGATCAACATCCAATAACGCCTGCAATTCCTCGTCTTCGAACTTTTTCGCTGCACCAGGATGTTCATTGTCTCTCAAATCGAAATCTCCACTTTTAAATTGAAGAAACCATGTCTCACATGTTCTAATCACTGGAGCATGTTCACCATAAGTTTCTACCAGCAACCGGTGAGCTTCAGCTGCTTTTTTCTTTTGATGAAATAAGAAAAGCAACGAATGCCGCAAATGCGATTTACTTGGAACGAAACTCGACATATTCACTGAGGTAAACAAATATGACGCTATTATTTTGGCGGAATGTGACTTGTGTATTTTTGTAGGTTAATGTCAATATAAACAAAAGACATACATGCCAAATCATAAAAATTTATACATATTGCTAGCGACAACTACTAGTAAAACCGGCAAACTTCAACTAACACCCCTGGTAATTGTTTTATTTAAATATTTTTGCATAATTCAACATGTTTCAGCAAGTTGCTAATGAGAAAGTAAGTCAAAGAGTACATTTATTAAATATTTTCTGAAAGAATAATTAAAACTAACAAATAAATATCGTTTCTTTCTTAAATTCTTCTTGGTGTGGAATATGTTAAGTTGTATATTTAATTTTACAATTTTGTTTCTTACTGTTAAATTATGTATTTTTTAAATAATTTCTTACTTTCTATTCGCAAATGAAAACAACTTAATTTCCTCAACTGTATCAATCAAAACCATCAGGAATATAAAGCAGCAGCATTAAATCCTTCACGGACCGATTTTCACGGTAAACAATACATAAATTACGTACCTTCGCCCATTGTGTTCGAACATAATTCAGTAATTTATTCGATTGTGCTCGCTGCCGTGATCTACAGGTCTGCGCCGGATGTGACGCAGCGACGGCCGGAAGTCGGCCTGATAGAATAGGTACCCGCACATCGTCCCGTTGATATATTGGGCATCATCTTCTTTACGATTTACAATACACATGTGCGCGATGGGTGAGTAAACGAGTCGCCCCTGCAATATTAATCGGGCCCGTGCGCCTTTCGGCCGTGCGGAAAATGAGTCGGTTTTCAATTGGGAGGAAGAGGCGAGCGATGCATGCGCAATGGTCGACCGGGCAACGGTACTCCTGAGTGAGCATCAAGTACAAATTTGGAAGGTTAACTGTTTTTCAGTGATTTGTTTGTTGTTGTGATCGTATTTTGCATTTACAAGTGTTTACGGTGCAGAAATAAATAATTAGATGCAAATTAAACATCGCTTAAAAACATATGTTTTTCTATGTTTGTTTTTAATAAATAAATATGTTCAAAATGAACCCTACAAAGCAGAGATTAACTTGAATTTTGTGAATACTAAACTTTTTTTGAACATTCAGATGGTTTAGACAGAGACGGCATCAAACTTAGAAAAAATAACAAATAAAATAAAGGTGTGTAATACCAACAGATTAATTTTATTTATTAATTTCAAATTTAACCTTTATTTCAATTAACTTAGCCTGAGTGTTGTGGTAAATACAGATATACAGGTGTTAGTAAAAATTAGCTGAATAAGAATTTATAAATATTTCATTTATTACTACCCTACACTCTTATGGGTATAAAGGTTTTTTTTTTTGATAATATATATATATGTATACATACATAAACATCTTTATTTCTGAGATTGGAATATACAGTTACAATACAATATTTAACAATACACTAACGTTCACAGCATAATTCCAACTCTGAAACTGGCTATCGACCAGTGGTCTTTCAGCCTATATATGTATATTATTTATTACTAATTCGATTTCTTCTAACTCCTCTCGTTCAAAAGTTATATATTGAAAAATGTGCTATTTTTGAGCAAAAAAAACAGTTCTTTAAGAAAATACTTTAAATAAAACACAATGTTTAATAAGTTATACAATAATTTTATTGTAGAACACAGCTACAACTGTTTCAGTACTCAGTTGTATTGTAAGTTGAACGTATGATAGTAATACGTTCAACTTACAATACAACGAAAAACAATAGGAGACGAAGATAACCCTTCGCTTTTTAATAAAATTACAAGTTTAGCAACGTAGAATTATTTACAACAATTTGTTCATTTAAAGTAAGGCTTTTCTTTTTGTATTTATTAATTTGGAATTGTTCAAGAATCTCGATATCTTAATATCGTTATTGACATTGTGGATAAAATTGTGTTTTATTTAAAGTATTTTATAATGGAGTTCCACCAAGTAACCGCCTCTTCAATCAAACATTTCTTTTAGGTTTTTTTCTTGGATGTAATAATTAATAGAGGCTTGATTACTTTTACAATGTTTTTATTTACGTCATGCAAATAAAATCAAAATTAATCAATTTTGTTGTAGGCTCTCTGTATTGCCCCTTTGTCCTAAAGCTAATCCTCCGACAAAAAAAATCTTTTGAATTTTACTCATTATTAGTAAAGCTAACTACAACTAGAAGTAGAGTCTTTAATATTATTTTTTTTTTTAGAAAAGCTAAAAGCCTTAGAATACATCACAATGATATTTACCGATGAACGACGAATAATTGTGCAAAAAGGAATAAAGTATGTTCGATTAGAAGACCCAGAGATACTTAAAAAAGATTAATATTAATAAATATATGACTGAAACTAGAATAAAGTGTTTATTTTTTTTTTTTTTTTTTAGAAATAGTCGTTGTTTTAGAAAACAAAAAAGGATATATGCCCTTGTACCATAATAACACATAAATTTAGAAGACCAAAATATTAATTGGAAAAAAAGGAAGATTAAAAAATTTACACAGACGAATCATTAATCTTGGCACTTTTTTTTCCTAATACAAATCACAGTTTTTTTTTAGTGTTACACTGTTTTAAATGAAAACAATATAACACTGTGAGAAATATTATTACATATCGTATTACAAAATCCTAATTATTGGTTCACACATTTTAATGAACTTGTTTAAAAAAAATAAATAACTAGGTGAATATAAGAATCGTAATTCCGGCGATAATGGCCTTTTATCAGTCCGCTTTTAAACTTAAACTAAATTAAAAAAATATTTCGGCCAAGGACAAGCCTTTATCGCAACACCACAATAACTTAACCGCGAATGCATGCATACATTTTGAGCCGCTCAAAATAATGAGTCAGAAATTTATGTGGTGACTAACAAAAAAATGTATACATAATTTACGTAATTACTAGACATTTTTCTTGTATAGACTAAATAAACATCCAGATTTTTTTTAAAAACTAGACACCAAAGATAAATTTTAATTAAGTTTGTCAATAAAGTGAAAAGAAAAGATATGTAAAGAGATGAATAAAGAACATTTTTTAAATATGAAGAATTAGTTATTGAAAAACGTATGTACTTTTTTTAAGGCGTAACAGAGGAAAGGGGGGGGGGGATCAATTGTGTCGGATCTGCCTGATTGATCGACAAGGTGTTTTACAAGAAAGATATTTCATCAGTGATAGAATTTATTTGTTTATATGAACGTGTCAAAAGAGCAACACATCTTTCAAGGTTTTTTGAGATATAAAATACTAATACAAAATAATATTCTACAAAAAAACCAATCCATTACAATTAAAAGAAAATTCGTTAAGCGTTATGGCTCATGATAGTAGATTGTTTTTTTAATAATATTTTGATTAGAAATTTCTATCTTGAGGAACCTTGAAAGATTTATTACCCGTTTGGCAAGTTCATATCATAACCCATATCATTATTATAAATCTAAGTTTGTGGAAGCTTCTACACCGTTATAAATATTAATTTCCCGAAAAAACTGCTTTCTTTATGAAAGAAATTTTATATTATATGACAAATTTAACATGTCATTATAAAACGAAGTATCATTTTTAATAATTTTAATAATATGTCTTTATTTTCAACGTATCATAGTACAAAATGAAAATTATGTCAAGATATTTATGTAAACTAATGGTAATAGTTTAAATAGTAAGTATAATTACAAAGTATAATACATCCTAAGGCTTAATGAATTATGTACAATTAAAATTATTCAATTAATTAGTCAACATATCATATACATGTATAATAACTAAATTGTGTGTTATTTAAGGTATTTTATAATGGAGTTTCACCAAATAACCGCCTCTTCAATCAAAATTTTTTTTGAGATTTTTTCTTGGATGTAATAATTGATAGAGGTTTGATTACTTTTACAATGTTTTTATTTACGCCATGCAAGTATATTCAAAATTAAATTTTAAATTATATTTTGCATTAATTTTTTTTTGTTTAAAAACTTTTAGAAACACTTGGATTGTTGGTTTTGAAACAAAACCAAGTGTTTAATTTGTAAAAGTTTTTAAAAATTAGTTAAAATTTTTCAGCAAGTGATCAATGAAATCTCTATCAGTGCGCACTAGTGTGTAAGCAGAAAACCCTATAAAATTGTTTAAAAATGTGTGGCTCTCAAGAATTATAGTTAAAAAAATGTTTTTAGTTAAATAAAATCCTCACTTAATACTTTTCTTTGTAGACAAAACTAAGGGAGGGAGGAGATTGGATTCATTCAACCCCTCCCTACTTCCTTCCACAAATGTTATAAACCTCAGTTTGTGGATGCTTCTACTTCGTTGTGAATGTTTATTTACAAACAAACAAAAAAACTTCTTTTTACAACATGATTTTATTTTATATGACCGCAGTTCCGTCAAAAATAACTTGTCATTGTTAAACATTGATTATCAAATATGGTTTTCATTTTGGATGTTCAATTTCCCATTGCAGTCAATCGTTATTATGGTTATTTCGTGTTTATATAACACGATTTTATCGTGTTATGTAAATAACACGATAAAATATTTCGTCAACAGTTATTACTTTATTTACGGATATTTCCTTTGATATTACAAAATTTTTTTTTTTAATTGTAATGGATTGTTTTTTTTTTGTGGAATATTATTTTTTATTAGTATTTTCTATCTCGACAAACCTTGGAAGATGTATTGTTCTTTTGACCCGTTCATATCAACAAAAAAAAATGTTGTTGCAAATAGGCATGCGACAATATATATAAAAATTATCTACAAGTATGCAAAGAATCCATATATGTATCAATATATAGAATGCTCCATTACAAAAGGTTTGTTTATGGGATACTCTGTATAAAAAATGTTTGGTGAAAATCATGCACAGTTGAAAATGTTATTGCTGTCAAAACTAATATTTAAAAAAATGTACAGAAATACAAACTGAGAATAATAGCAATACTGCTATATAACGTTAAAAATGTTATTGCTGTAAAAAATAATACTTCAAAAAAGTACAATAAAATAAATTCCTGTATACTTTCCTTTATATGCGTATCCAAGGGAGGAAGATGGTGGAATACCTCAACCCCCTCCCCTGGATACGCCTATAAAGGAATGTATTCAGGATTTTATTTCATTGTATCGAGCATATTACAAAAATCGATGACGAAGTTGGCATTGGAAATCTAAAGTCATGTCTGAACTAAAATCACACGCGCACGATTAAAGTACTGGTTGTCATGTTGACCGCAACCAGCATTTCACGCGTGTGATCTTAGTACAGACATGACTCGAGACTTCCAACGCCAACTTCGTCGTCGATTTTTGTTACACGCTCGATACATTGTTATTTTTCACAGCAACAACGTTTTTAACTTTACAAAGCACGTTTGCAATTATTCTCCGTTTGTACAAGTTCTTACATCGTTAAAAATGTTAATCAAGCCATAAAACACTACTATTTTATATGACAGGAGTTTATTTCATATGATTGCAGTTCCGACAAATTTAATTTATTATTATCAGACATGGAGTATAGAGTATCAAATATGAAATTCATTTTTGAGAATGACACAAATTTGTCGAAACTGCTTTCAAATAAAATTTATTAATATAAAGTTAAAATGTTGTTACTATCACAAACATTGCCGCCCTCTAACGGAAATCAACCGCATTATATAGTAAGGTCATTGAATTATCTTTCATTAATACGAAGAATATTCCTGATAACTGATTAACAAAAATGGCGATTTAGGTTGAATGAACTTCAAGATTCCTCATTATAGAAAGTGTTTTAATTGGGCGTAAACTGCACTTGAGATGAAAAAAAAAAAATGCATGGAAAACTGTCATCTGTGTCAAAACCAAAAATAAACCCTAAAGTTTATCTAACATATATCGCCTTTTTGTAGGAATAATAGTTTTTATTAACACTTTCTCTTGATCCTTGAAAGATTTATTGTGCTGTTGACAATTTAATATCAACAATCTCTTAATTTATGACATACCATGTGGACAGCTTGGTTTGTCCACATGGTATGGTTCTGTTAGAATCTAGTACTAATAAAGTTTAAATTTCATACTGCTTCAATATCTTCAAATTAATATTTATACTTATTTTCGAACTTCTCATTATCAGACATGGAGAATAAACTATGCAATTCATTTTTGATAATGACAAGCCAAATTTGTCGAAAATGCATTCAGATAAAATCGTGTTATACAAAGTTAAAATTCTGATACTGTCAAAAGCATTGCCACCCTCTACCGGACATTAACTGTATCATATATCAAGTTCATTAAAATATCTTTGATTAATACGAAGAATTTTCCGGAAAGCAAGTAAAACTCTCCCTGATTTTGGCCACAAAAACGAAATTGCTTAATTTTCACTGAACAAATTTGTCGAAATTTGCAATTCTACAATTTCGACAAATAACACGATTTTCTTTGTGACAATTAAAATATATTTGATTAATACGAAGAATTTTCCGGAAAGCAAGTAAAACTCTCCCTGATTTTGGCCACAACAACGAAATTGCTTAATTTTCACTGAATAAATTTGTCGAAATTGTAGAATTGCAGTCACAAACAAAATCGTGTTATACAAAGTTTATTTTTTTATGAATTGTATATTTTATAATAATCTGTTATTTTGTATTCATATATCCTAAATTGGATAATCTGTAGAACAATAAATATATACAGTGCGGTTATAATGAAAGGGACAAATTCATTTAAACTGCTGGTGATTATTTTCTAGAAAATGTCTCAGACAGGTCGATTAGTATTTTTAAGTGCGCATCATTTTCACATTTTTTTTTATACTGAGTGTCCTATAAACAAATGAAGATACAGTTATTTTTATTAAATGAAACATCCTATATATTAATACATATTTGAATTCTTTGGAGATTTGTAGATATTTTTTGTATATATTATCGTAAGATCGTAAGGCTTACGATAATACTGTTAATTTTATTATATTATATTATATTATATTATATTATATTATATTATATTATATTATATTATATTATATTATATTATATTATATTATATTATATTATATTATATTATATTATATTATATTATATTATATTATATTATATTATATTATATTATATTGTCGTTTTTTGTATGATGTATTAATTAGTGTTTGTTAAAATCGAGTAATATTAGTAATCGATAATTCTAAATGAGCAATTTTAAATAAAGTCAATAAACCATAATAAATTGATGTTTTTTTTTCAATGAATAGGGAACAGTTACTGATAGTAATAAGTTGCATTAATTAAATTGTCATATATTTAATTTTTCAGTAACAAAAAAGATTGAAATGATCGACTTTTCCCTTCTCTAATATTGATATAAAAAGAATAAAAAACATATTCTTATTAAAATTGTTGTTACCGTCAAAACATAGCCGTAATTAGGGGTGTAAAAAGGGGATATGGGTTTTTTGGGGCTTCGCGCATCAACCTTTCTATGATTCGATTATTCTTATAATTTTGGTCAAAAATAATAGTTCATAAATAGTTCAGCACAGATTAAATTGCGGGTTCAATTACAAAATATTTCCACTTCGTTTATTTGAAGCAATCATCACACGTAAATATTAAAAACAAAAATAACATAACACATGAAATACTGTTTAGAGCACGAAATTATATTTTGCAACGACTACGGGTATGACTCACGTTCATTTTCTGTTTGAGTGCAATAAGTGAAATAATCATGATTTTATTGGGTCAGTGCTATTTTAACAGTTGCAGCATTTCATCTTGATATTGACCCTATTTTTGCATAACGTGTCTTGGGGTCAAGATTTTGTCATTGGATTTCAACAATTTATCACCGCGACTTTACACAACTTTACTGAATTATTAAACACAAGATTTTTCCACCCGCAATACTTTATTCTTTGTTAATTGTGATTTATCGAAGTACCATATGATCAAGGATAGCTATGAATATATGACATACATACTTATAATTATAGAAAATAACTTAGTTGACTATCTACAATGTATGGACGACAAAGCTAATTGTTAAAGCTTCTACCATATGATCGAGATTTTTTCCTCTAGAGTGCTTTAATACAAATATCTTTATTCAGACAATTACATTTTTACAACCATTGAGTATATACATTAAAATAAAGGTTTGCCTCTCCTGGGCTATCGAAAAGTGCTTTAATTTTTTATTTATTTTACATTATGTTGGCACCAGTGAATAACAACAAATAAAACGTCACTTATCAAATTTAAATTCTTCAATCCATTAGAATAGCATAATCTATAGCGTGTGGTTACTTTTATTGCCAACATTATTTTTTCTTAAATAAAAACATTCAAAACACTCTAGAGGAGAAAAAGTTCTTGGTTATATAGTAGGAGCTTTAACAATTAGCTTCTGTCTTCCATACGTTATAGATGTCTCCATCAACTAAGTTGTTTTCTATTATTATAAGTATGAACGTCATATATTCATAACTGTCATCTTATCTAAGTATTTCTTATTATTTTCATTATCTCAGGTATTTTATTTCAATCGCCTCAATTTTGGATTATTCCTCGTTGTTCATTGTCCAGATCTCACAACCAATAGTCAGTATTGTTCTGTTGCAGAACAATACTGACTATAGGTATATGCAGACCTTCTGCATATTGTTTTATGCACACTTATTTTTGTTTTCTGTTTTATTTATTTTATGTTAATGAATTTCTGCTTCATTTTGTATAATGATTATCATAAAAGTAATATAAATGTTCATTTATTTAGATACTTATACTTTTTCTAAAAGCAAGTTGTTTAATTGAATATTATTAAGAAATCATTCACTGAAATGATAAGCTCAATTTGTCGAAACTGCATTCATATTAAATCGTGTTATACAAAGTTAAAAATGTTGTTACTATCAAAACCAATAACGAACATCTACTATATCATATACTAAGATTATTGTATTATCTTTTTTGATTAATATGATGAATTTTCCGGAAAAAATTATTAAAAAAAGTAATATAAATGTTCCATGTATTTAAAAGTTTTACTTTTCTAAAAGCAAGTTGTTGCGATTAAAGATCAATTGAAAATTATTTAGCAAATCATTCGCTCTAATGATTTTTTTTTTCAATCGATAAAAGTTATCCAACAAATGTCAATCGACATTTCGCATTTACAAATACAATTAATTAAAAACCCACGCAGAGCGTTTCGAAAAGTTCAATAAATTACACGGCAATCCAGCAGGCAGGGATAATAAAATAATAGAGGCTGGGCATTAAACGGCCATAAATAATCGCACTTGTTTAATTTAATTGCAGTTTATAAACTATCTCAAATATAATTATGTAAAATAAATGTCTTCCGCTTTGCGGCCCGTGGTCTATGAAAGTAATCTCGAGAAACCGTTATGGATTGCATTCCGCGTTTTTTTTTTTTTTCTATCTTGGCTCCCAGCGCACTACAATGGCACTCACTCCTGTTGTTTGGAGTGATTGCGCTTTGTAACGAAAATTTATAGATTTATTGTTTGGAATGGGAATGAGGAATTAAAGGATTGGTTAATTTGGTATTGTTACCAATTGGTTTGTATAAATGTACCTAATATATTACTAATATTACTTTCGTTTACGAGTAATGTCTAGTAATCGTGCAAATTTCGAAATCGAGTATTGGAGTCCCAAAAAGCGATTTTAAAAGTGTCTTCCTAGCATTCTGTATAGGGCAAACGCATTAATCAGCCATGTGCATATTTGAGAACTTAACTATATTCCGAAGGACAGAGTGTTGTGGTCGCCTTTTTTTTGTAAAAAATGTGGCATAATTTTCAAATAATGAATACATGTGTTAATTGATAAATAATAACTTATAATAAATTACATGTTGTCCATTCTGGCAATTGCAAGATTCCACGTTCATAAAATGATTGTTCTTTGCTGGCAGAAAACTGATCAAGGTGATCTTTTACCTCCCCATTTGAAGTTAAGGTTATACTATCTAAAGATAATTTGTAGAGCTAAATAAGTAGGTCCTAAATCATGGGATTTTGATAGGTATAACAGTATATTTCATTCAAGCACTAAAAGCTTTTAGCGAATTACTACAATTTTTCTGTTGATCAATTCCGGCTTAACCATTGCGGAGGTGCCACGTATGGTTAATTGTTAAATAATTCTCTATTGGAGATTTTTTAATTAATATATATAGATAATATATTTATAAATTTAATAATAATTTAATATATATAGAAAATTTTTATTTCTGAGAGATACATTAAATTATATTACAATATTTACATTACAATCATAAACCTCTAGTTAAGCCTCAGAAAATGGCAATCGACCATCGGTCTTTCTGCCTGTAATTTAATATATTACTTTATTCTTAACATCGTCTTCAACGTGCGCTAGTTTCAAAGACCTGCAGAACCCCATTTGTCTATTTTATTTCCGCCTTTTCGACGTTACTTTGTTAATAACATCCTAATAAAATTATTTAGAGATTATAAAAACAGTATGTATTAAATTTATTTTTTTACGAATTTTTAACTCTATCCATGGATTTCATTAAAATTTGAGAAATTTTCAAAGTCCTGCAGAACCTCGTTTGTCACTTTTTATTATTGGCTTTCAATAAATAAGCAATGGCTTTCGAAACGCTTTAAGCCGGTTCATATTTTTTTCACTCCGCGATCTTTTGTATTTAACATTTTTAAAGACAAACCATTTGTCGTCTCTAGTGATAAAGTGCATTAAAAAATCGATCATATTATTGACGTTTAAAAACCAAATCACAGACGTCAACAAGTTTATTTCCGTGAAAACTAGTTTAGGTTAAACCTAGGCCTTTTAAGTGATTATGAATCACTCACTTTTATTGTACTATTATCTTCCATTGCATATTTTTTTCTGGAAGTGGTAGGATTAACATTAATGAGATTACCTTAATTTATTGTAGAATTAATTCAAGATTAGCAGTTTTATTTTATTTAAAACGCTCTTAATGCTATTTATATAATCATTGTTCATAAGATAAGATTTATCTTGAGTGTATATTGATTATTGGTTATTTCTAAGAAATATTCGCAGATTTTTGTTTGGTTACTTATTTGTTGCCAATAGTAGTTGCACAAGTGCATTGGAAATGAAAAATGATTTCGACATGCAACTTGTAACAATTTCCAATGCACAATTTATCAGATTATATCCCAAAAAAATATTACAATTTTCTCATATTGTATCCCTAGTTTTCCAATATTTTAGAAATGTCTTACAAAGTGCAAATGGCATTTAACGTAATATCTAAATTAATTGTTTTCATATATACTTTTTCGAAGATATCTTTTTTTAGCTGGGCGTCAAAAAAAACGTCTTACTTCTAGATGTTTACTTCCAAACTTTATGTTTGTGATCATTTTTATAAGGTTCATAAGAATTGAAGTTCGTAAATTTTATTTCACAGTAGTTTAAACTATGAATTGGGAACCAATCACGTGTCAAAACATAGTATGTGTAGAGAACCAATCACAGTGCCAAAATCGAACTCTATTAGATTATCGCGACAACAACGATTTCTAAAAGCTGATTGGTTCTAATTTATTCGCGTTTCGGCTTGCCGTATTTGAGGGATAGTCACTATTATTAAATTGTAGAAAAAGCATATAGCAACATTCAACCTACAGAAAGATGTAAGGGGAATACACAATTTGTAAACATAAAGGAACGCCTCAGCTGATTTGGATGCTTAACACTATAAATAAAGTCAAAATTAATATCAATCATCTGTATATTTTATGACTAAAGTATTAACTAAGATGTTAATACCACGAAACAAACAGATATTGCCATGACTCCGATGATTCTGAGCAATTCCGAACATCATAAATCGGCCCTATTTCACATCGACATTGTTTAGTATTTGAATATATTAAATAAAAATGATTAAAATACTTTCTTCTATTTATATTAGTATTTGAACAGAAGTGAGGTTTCACTTGTGTTTAGGTTTACGTTTGCATACACGACATATCTGACTATAAATATTCCCCACCGCATTATTACACGTCTAGTACATTCAGTGTCTATGATTAATCAAATTATCTTGAAGGGATTCCATAAATTCATTTTTTTTAAATTCGTCTGGGTATTTTGATGTTTCAGCAAAACTATACTGAGCAAAAACAAGCATCAACATTAATGTAATATTGATGCAACATTATTATGGCGGTTTTGCCAACCACAAAATTTCATAATATACTGAATGAATACAAAAAAAGCTGTTGGTCAAAATAATGTATTTGGTTTGAGTTACGTGAAGAGATGAATATAATTGAATAATTAAAACACTAACACTTTCTTCACTTCATTTTTTTTTGGTCAAAATAATAACTAAAACCTACGATTTAGTCCTTTAACAGATTGAGCGCCATGGCGGAAATAGGTGTCCACTGACGGAACTTTCCTATAGGCCGCGGCGGTCACCGATGTCCGCTCGAAATCTCAATGTATATCAACCTGGCTGGGCCAAGTGATGAATGCACATATATGAAATCCATAATACTTACATCTCCGCTACTGCCTCGCACTATTGAATGCTGGTACTAGACTACTAATAGCTGTTTTATAAAAAAAAAATAGTTTTTTTACTTAATATTACTGAAGACATCGGTTTTCTGGCTGTTTTTTATCAGAATTATAAAAAATAATAGAAAGCAATATATAACATCAATTGTTTAAAGTGCTTATGTACCATAAGCCAAAGCTAGCTAAAGAGGAAATGATTTATTAAATATTTTCAAATTATCTTTATTTAATTTATCTAACATCCATGGTAATAAAAAACAGTTTGGCTCAGGGAAATATTTCGCCAAATAGCCATGACGCTCAACCTGTTAATAAATCATATTATTTTCATAAAATACGCCATTTTATTAAATTTAATTTATTAAAAATCAAGTTTATTTTACTCAACTTCACATAACTCTACAATATTTTAATTAATTATTATTAGCAATCGATTAAATGAATCCAGTTCCAACTCAATTATTTTTTCGAAACATTAATGATAAGCTTAATGTCACCAATATAATGTAATATCCTGTTTAAATTAATCAAACCACATTTCGTTCAAAGATAAATTCATAGTTATTCACAAACTATGTTTCGTTATCAACCAAGTGGAAAATACCGTTACCGCATTTTTTTGTTGCTATCATATCCTAGGAAATACCCAGTAATTTTCATGAATGCAATGATTACAATTTTAAAAATAAACATAATATAATAGCATTCAACAAAAATAAGCGCCAAAGATTGAATTGAAATTAAAGTAAAAGTGAATGAAAAAAAAAAAGAATTATTTTTAATATATGTATATATAAGGTTTTAAAACTTAATGGTTATGTTCAATAAAATAATATTCTCAAGCATAGATATATGCAATCAATTAAACATAGTTTTCAGTATACGATATACTGAAAAATTGAGAAGACCACGCGCTTTATTTGAAATATTTTAAATACATTGACATCAGTTTTCTAAGCTTAATCATAAGGCAATGTAAAATAAATAAAATTCACACTATATGTATGTATTTAGCAATAATTATACACTACACGAAGTTCCTAGAGCGCATTCAGTTAAAAAAACGACGAGACGTTTCCATTCTCACGATTATTTTCTATTCTGCGTCATCACGTTCTAAATGTTCATTAGAATAGAATCATAATATGATATCCTTCATTTTATCTACCGCATTTTTTTGCTATCATTATATACTAAGAAATATCCATACAATGATTACAATTTTTAAAATAAACATAACATGATAGCCTCCACCAAAAATAAGCGCTAAGGATTGAATTGAAAGTACAAAATGAAAATAATTAATATATGCTTATATCAGAATTTAAAACTTAAGGGCTATGTTCAATAAAATAAAATTCTCAAGCATATATCCAAGCAATCAATGAAACATAGTTTTCAGTATATAGTTAAAAACATTGACATTAGTTTTCTAAGCTTAATTATAAGGCAATGTAGAATAAATAAAACTCACTCTATATGTGTGTATTTAATAATAATTATACAGTACACGAAGTTCCTAAAGCGCATTCAGTTAAAAAAAAAACGACGAGACGTTTCCATCCTCACGATTATTTTCTATTCTGCGTCATCACGTTCGAAATTTTCATTAAAATAGAATTATAACATGATATCCTTCATTTTATCGTTATATACTAAGAAATATTCAATAATGTTCATTACTACAATGATTACAATTATAAAAATAAATAAAACGCGATATCCTAAAAAATAGAATAAATAAGGCCAATAATTGAATTAAAATGAAAGTAAAAATAAATGAAAAAATTAGTATAATAATAAATGTCTTTATTAAATAAAAAAAAATACAAAAAGAAAAATACAAGAATGTTATAAACAGGCGGTTCAATTATATAATCACTGACTGTACAGCTGCTCTACCACTTAGCCTGTCAATTGGTTGTGAATTGTAATATAATTAGTCCGTATTACATAAACAAAAGTAAAATGAAACATTCGATGGATATCGATAGAATAAAGGTAATTGTGTTATACTTCTTTTGTAATGAAATTCCAGTATTAAGTATTAATAGTTCATATATTTTATTGAAAAAATAATACTTTCGTCTTATAATTTGTATCATCATTAAATAAAAACACAATAGTATCTCAGTTTCACTGTTTTTTTTTTATTGGAGAAACACTGCTGCAATTGTTGATTGGCAGATGATTAATCATCAGGCAGATATGATGATTGATCATCACCTTATGATACAACTGTGTTGTCGAAGCAATTGTAACAGTATTTCTACAATAAAAAACAGTGAAACTAATATACTAATGCGTTTTTTTAATTTAATTCTTAATTTGCATCAAGTGACAGCCATTGGGCGCGTTCAGGGAAATCTTAGACATGTAGCGCTGCAGCGCAAAGCGCTTGATGTTCCCTGAACACGCTTTCGAGGTTAAGGGCTCTCACGAAAATATAGCGGTTTAATTTACAGCTGCACGGCTTGAAAAGCGATCCAGCGGAAAAAATATATGCTTTACCGTTTGATAAAGCGCTGCAGCGCCACACATAAAGCGGCACCGTTCAGCGACACCGCTTTCGTAAAGCGCTGCAGCGCTACAGTTCCCTGAACGCGCCCATTGAATTGTACCATATTTAATAAACTGCCACAGTTTTATTGTAACGAAATTCTAGTATTAAAAAAAGTTCATAGTCCTTTAAATTGTATCATATTTATTAAATTCCTACAATTTAAATACTCTCTTAATGAATGAATGAATCTATATATACCATACGCAAAATTATATCATAAGGTGACCAGCCATTCGTGGTAATTAATTATTCCGCGCGAGTAATTCATTTTAAAGGGAATATTTCCATAACAATGGCTGAAACAAGGTAACAGCGAAACGTTATTTAAATATATCTAAGCGGAATCACGAAACGCAATATTGTGTGTTACAAATTAAGCCCTGCATTATTATTATTATAAAAACGGTAATACATCACCTATGTCAAGAAAATTGATAACGTCTTATTTCCTGTTGAAAATTGATTATTTTATAACGGCTATACTCTGAAAGTATAATGTAAATGTATAATTTTATATTTGATAGAATTGCAAAAAAGCACATTATAATTCTATAATTCTTATATTTGTAAAAATAGATGAATTCCGTAAATAAAGATAATAATAATAATAATTGCGATTCTCTCTATTGGATTTTTCGGAGTCATTCTATTTTTTTTTTCCAGTAGAGGACTTAATTGTATTTTTTCACAACCAGCTTCACACTTAAGCCGCCCAATAATATGTATGTTGAATATCTTAGCAGATTTTGAAAACTGAGTGTTTCAAGTGAATCAGATTCTGTGAACCGTCTTTTGAAGTAAATTAGATTCTGATGACTGATGGACAGATATTGAAGGAAATATGTTATTGTAAACCGGCTATCATAAAAAAGCAATTTCGTAGATTTCTATTATATATCAAAATGTTATTTTGTAGGCTGAAATACCACTGGTCGATAGCTAATTAACAGATATAAATTATACATTTGAGTTTGTTAATGTTTATTACTTATTTTGTATACTTTCTGTATAAATCTGTTAGTAAAGATTATTATTATTTATTTTGTTGATGTGCAAAAAATGTACAATTTTAACTTCAAAAATTTTGCGTTTTTTCCTTTTTTTACTTCCGAATTATAAAAACGGCATTAAATATTATTAATTGTGGAAAAACCACTGGTCGATAAACATTTCGTAAAATTATAACATATGTATTATAAATAATATTAATTTTTGTAAATTTACATGAATTGAGATTAATTTTATACCCATTTCAGAATCCTTCCAACACTCTCCAAAGAAAACAGAACAAAAGCATCTTATCACAGCATTTATTAGCCTTACAAATTTTTGTATTTCCCGCAACCTTAATATTCCTCCTAAATACAAACTTCATCCCCTGTCACCATTCATCAATTTATTTGTGCGAATAATCAGAACGGTAAAGCAAAACTGAAGCTTTTTTTAACATGATAAATTAATGACATGGCAGAAAGACCTCTGGTTGATAATACATGCAGACATATATTGTAAATATTTATGTTATATTGTTTTATATTATTTGCATAGTCTGAATAAAGATTTGTGTATATATACATGTATAAATAAATAAATATAATAATAAATGTCTTTATTAAATAAAAAAATACAAAAAGAAAAATACAAAAATGTTATAAACAGGCGGTTCAATTATATAATCACTGACTGTGCAGCTGCTCTACCACTTAACCTGTCAATTGGTTGTGAATTGTAATATAATTAGTCCGTGTTACATAAACAAAAGTAAAATGAAATATTCGATGGATATTGATAGAATAAAGGTAATTGTGTGATACTTCTTTTGTAATGAAATTCCAGTATTAATAGTTCATATATTTTATTGAAAAAATAATACTTTATTTATATTATAGATATATATTTATTTATAGATCGGTTGACCGAATATAGAAGGTCACCAGCTATATTTCAGGAAATATGAATCCTAGAATTTTCAAATAAATAATTATTCATGAAATTGGTCATGAAAAAATGTTAGAAATAATGTTCAAGTTCGTAACTCTTCCGGAAGGGGGCGTAATAAACAATCGAAAATATAATATCGCAATTATTCAAAAAATGGTTCTAATAAAGGTATCCTAAAACTACACGTTTTGAAATCATGATCAGTTCATGAGACAAAAATGTTATAAACTTATTTGTCTTACTCTTGAAATAAAGGGTGAAGGAAGGACCAAATTTGCAACGAGCAAATGTCAAATAGCTCTTTTGTTTTTTAACAGATCTTAATGATTTTCAAGTCATGCGAAAGAACTTATCATAGTGAATAAAATTATTGATAACAATCAATAAAGAAAAATAGGCAGGCCAAGAAAAAAGTGGGATCAAGTAATAGACACGATATTCATACAAAAGAAGCTCACCTACGCAGAAGTAAAGAAAATAACAAAAAACAAAAAAGAATGGAACAAATTGGTAAAGGAAAGAACTGGAGAATGAAGTGAAACAATATTTTGAATTAATGTCTCACTTAACAACTTCAACACCCGAAAGGGTACAAGAAGAAAGTTTATAATAATAATAATCATAAAATAACTTTATCATAAGTAACTTTATCGCCTATAAGTCTGTAATATTTCGTTTCATGAACTCATCATGATTTCAAAAAGTTGCCCATAGAGTTAGTGTGGATTCACAATGGACGTAAGCGTAAGGGATACATAATCATAAGAATTACATAAAGTTTGATTCTGTGTTTTTCAATGGCGTTGTAATTATATTATGGTTATGGTCGAACATAACTATCCGTACGTCATACTTAAGAAAGTTCGTAAATTTCAACTTTTTACGTAAATCTTATGGATATCCATATATATAGGATATTATATACTACATCAATGTCATAGAGATAGAGAATCTATGTGAATATCTAAAAATATCAGGCAACCAATTAAGCAGCGATGTATGCTATTATTTATTTGGGGTTTAATTTAAATTTCGCGCGTGACTTTAAAATAGCCGTCGTTGGTTTTTAACAATTATTCGGTATCATATCACTCATGATTAGCGTGAACACAGCAATGACAATTTACCACTAAAATGTGTAGGTTAGGTTAAACAAATGTCATCGGAAGCCGACGAAAGCGTACGGCGCATGCGTTGAACGTTTTTTTATGTACATTGTGAACAGTAAATATTATATGATTCTTATGTAACTCTTATGCTTATGTATCCCTTACGCTTACGTCCATTGTGAATCCACACTTACATACTGAAATATTTGAAGCATTTTTCTTTCATGATCCATTTAAGTAAAAATGTTTGATTGGAAATTTATGTGTATAGTTCCTGATATATAGCCGGTGACCTTTCTTATTTTGACACCAGGTATATAATCTTAATTGACAAACACAATAAAATATCTACATATTTCCGCTTGAAATAAATAAAAATATTTATTTTTAGAATTACACAAAAATTAAGCATATCATCTAAATTCAATAATTAAAATAAACAATAACCATAATATTACGAGAAGATATAAATGCTGTATGATTATAGTACAAATAGCAATGATTAATCATTCCTGTATATTTTTCGTTGATTACTATATTGAATGTTTTAATAAATATTTACTATCCTGTCTCCGGCGGCGGAGTTAATGCAAATAAATGATTCAAGGTGTGTTTACGCATAGACAACACGAATTTACAAATCACTGTGATTAATATTATTATTTGAATGTTTAATTATACGCATAATCAAAATACATAATATAGTGAAAGTATAAAAGTCCCGTTTTTTCATTAATATGATTTTTTATTTCAATTATATGTTAATCTTTACATATACAAGGTGTACAGAAAATGATTGAAAACCTTCAGGTAATTCAATTCATTAATTAATTTTTAATAGAAAATCCAAATAAAAAATGTTGTATGGTTCTTCATTGAGGCTCACGAGGTCTTCGGAATTTTAAATATGTGACTATAAATTAGTATTTTTTTTTTAATATTTTGTAAAAAAATCAATAGCATTAACAATCAATTAGACACGTGAATAATTCCATTGATGTAAATGATTAATAAATCGGATATTTTTACAATTTTATAACTTCATCAGAAGCATTCTTTTAATGAAAATAGATCTGGAAACGACGCACGCTCGTTTGTAAAAGAAAAGGTGTATGCAACACCTCCAGCGGATGATGTAGCAGTTATAAACAGGATAAATGCACACTTGTTTGATCCAGCGTTGCCAAATGTATAGTTCTTTTAAGTGGCCCGTGAGGCTTAAGGAAGGACCGTGTGACTTATTTTCGTTAATATTTTTATCTAAAAATTAGTCAAAGAGTCACGCTACCTAAAGCTTTTCACTCATTTTCTGTACACCTTGTATACCGTGTGGTACATCGGACGACGCACCATAAGGATTTCAATGTATTTTTTAAATTTATTAATAAAAAATGAGTTAACCTTGATTTAGCGACTACAGCGCCATCTAAGACAAAACCAATATTGCGTTATTAAAAAATAATCGTATAGAAGGGGGTCACCCCTTCTATACGATTATTTTTTTGACCAGGATATTTCTGAGTAAAATTTATTGTTTCCGAGATATTTCTTCAAAACACTTTAAACATACCACCCTGTATATATGAGTAGTTATTTAGTCCAAGAACTGAGAGTTGAGGAACGCAGGCTCCTATTTTGCAAATAAGAATTGAGTAAACGGAATCTATATGGATTAAAGTTATAAAAATATAATTTTCGCTTGAGACACAGTAAAATTCTTTAATAAAATCAAAGGGAGACATTGCACAAGATTGTCCTCTATCAATGCAACTTGTAATTTCTTCTTTAAGGATACGGACTGCTTCTTCAGTTGCGAGTCCCGTGCGAAAAAAAAAATATTTCTTTATAATATACATCTTTATTCAGACTATATAATAAATAATACAAAACAATACAACACATATAATTACAATATATGTAGTTGTTAGTCTATCTGGGCTATCGACCAGAGTATTATCTATAACATTTCATATTTATATGTTTAAAATAAATGATTGAATTTTTTGAAAATGTTGATATTCTCAATATAGTTTCAAGATTTATAATAATTTATTGCTATAGTTTAAATTTATAAAAAATACAATTGGGAGTTTGAACTCCTAAAATCATAAATATCGTAAATATTTTTTAGATATTAGAATTTGAAAACGTATATCCAGAAAAATTGAACTTGATTAATTATGCAAGTGCGTGGGATATATCCAGGCTACCTATTAAGATCCGACTTTACTAGACTGCAGAAGGTGACATTAGCCAGGGCTAGGTATGCTTCGGAGGAGAGAGGAAGAAAGGTATGGATGGGGCAAGAATATGGTAGTTGTATTCTGTATAGTGACACATTTAGAAAGGGAATGTAAGGAGGTACGAGAGGAATGGATGGAAAGGAGTGGAAGGGTAGAAGAATGGATGCGAGAGGATGGAGCTGGTGTAAAGATGTGATGAAGTTAGGGTGGGAGAAGGGGAAATGAAGAAAATATTGAGTTAGTTTTTTATATATGTAGTATATAAAGTAAATGCCAATAAAGCTATTTTTTAATGTATCGACAACTTTTCCCTTTTTTATAATATTAACAACTCAGACGAGCAATTAAAGCTAAACGCAAATAATATATTCATTCCCCCGATTCGAGATCTAATAATCGATTTGCCCGATCCCATAAATTAGCAACTTTTTTTGACCGTAACATAATTACGAGTAATAACAACAACCATAGATAGCAGCCGATAGATTAGCATGCGCGCAATGGCGAACTGGTCCGCGGCATTCCTGTCTTCGGGCATCGTTTCGAATTATCACCTCACATCTCCATTTCCCATTTTGGCATGCCTCATTAAAATATATCCCTGATATGAGTCGCATAAAACATGCATTGGACATAATTTGTTCATTTTGGTTTACTTGCTTACAAAAAAATGGATTCCAGTTAATTAATGTGTGTGTTTGCCGAGCAAGGGGTATTGATATAAAATTAATACGTGAAGTTAATATCATTAATTAAGTTCTCACGTAATGCAAGGAAATATGAACATTTTATTGCAGTGTGCCGTTTATCACGGCTTTGCAGCAACGACTGGGACGAGGCTGATAAACTACAAAGTTCATTTGAGATAATTTCGGGTTTAAACCTAGAAATAATCCTGCATTCCAACGTGTAGTTAGTCGCGTTAAACCGCTCAAACTAGAGTGTACTGTACATTACTGAGTAATGGAGGAGTACTTTGAAGCCGATGAAATACATTTAGAAGAATAAATAAAATATAAGAACAATTCCGGTATTTTTTAGCAACGTACTACATTGTTTTCTTAAACTGGACAAGTCCGCCTTCCTTTAGTGGACGAAACAACGATTGTCGATCGTCTACGCTGTAGACCCAAATTTTTAACCATACCACTTGAAATTCGGCAAAAGATGGCGCTTGCGCTATTTTTCTAATTATAATGATGTATATTAATTATAAAATCAGACCCCTCTTCAGAGGATGAATAATTATACAATAGCTCACGACTGAAACATTTTAAACAGGAAATCAATATTTAATTTAATTAATGAAAAGAATCAGAAAATCAATATTTTTTGAGATATACATTTTTCAAATTTACAATTTCTTTGTCAATTTATTTTATAGCATTCTCTGTAAAAACTTTCCATAAGTGTGCCAACTTGACAAATATGCTATATGTTCTGATGACGTAATTGGATTTCATTTCTTTCAAAATACTTCTGGTTATGCTGTAACAGTGAATGGTATTCGATATAGTGAAATGTTAAATGGATTTTTTGGCCTTAACTTACATAGAAGATATACGGTTTCAACAGGATTGAGACAAAAAAAAATCATACAAGAATTATCATCATGAACATATTTTTTTTAATTATCCAAGCAAGGAGGCTGTTACTTGGTGAAATTCAATTTTTAAAACATTTATTAAATAAAGAATGGTGCCAGTCGACCATACATTTTTTTTTAAATGGAGTTTCACAAAGAAATTTTACTAATAAAGAAAAAATAATTTCTTGCAAGTATTATCATTATTATGGACATTTTTAATTATTCAATTAATAATTAAATAAATAATTTTAAAAATGTACACAATAGTGATAATTCTTGCAAGAAATTGTTTTTCTTTATTAGTAAAATTTCTTTATGAAACTCCATTTTAAAAAATGTATGGTCGACTGGGACTCCCTTCAATGAAGGTATCTCAAATTTAGTTAAAGTTTTAAATAAAATAATGTCTCTATGTTAATCCAGATAAATTTAAATCAATTATTCTGGCCAAAAAAGCCAGAGAGCATCTTATGAAAGCAACGCAACTCGTCAATAATTCATTTATGGAAAAACTCGTAACAATCTTCACAGGTAAGTTGAAAAGTAAGATTAACAGATTATGTAAGGAATGAACAGGAGATACTGAAGGATTATTGTTGCATGTGAGTTTTTGTTAATAATTATGAGAATTATTTAAAACAATTTAACGTGTACGTTTTATGTAAATTTCAATGCGTTATACATAAAAGAGTTAATTTACACAATTCTAATTACTCTATAAATATTACATTCGTTTGAAAAGAAAAACAACAAAAATCCGCACTTGTAATTATTATTAATCACATAAAATCTCTGTTTTATTCATGAACGCAGCACAAAGCATTCCACTTCCACACACATGTATTCCAATCGGCAACTAAAATAAGCATCAAGTATCGAAGACAAAGAGTTGTCGTGGCCTACGCTTTGACCTGTTGCAAGATCCAGCGCGTTGTGTAGGTTAGTGTTGATCTTAATACATTTATTTTCAAACGCGGACAAATTTAAACGCGGGTTTGCGTAATTTCACGGATTTATATTTCGGGTTATTAATTAATGCGCCGGGCGGGTTCTATCCTCGGCGCCTGTTTATTTTCGTGGGCCATTATTTTAACGCATCCCCTTGTGGATATTAAAAGGCTATTTATAATTTACACGGAGCGCGCGGTGCGGTGTTGGTTGCCGGGGAAAGTTTAAAATCGTCTTCCTGTTGCGTTTCTTTTTCGTTTTTACTCTGGGGTAAAAACAGTTTTAGGGTGTTAATGAGGAACGCGGAGTATTATGTTTAAGTGGATGACTATTTTAAAACAAACAGGAAATTATTTCTTTTACCCTTTTGCACTATAATTTAAGCTATTTTTTTTAAATTTTACTATTTATTTCCTGGACACTGCAATTTGTCTACCTAATAAAGCTAGTGTATGGTCAAACAATCATTGCAGTTGAAATTACTAAAAGTCTAAAATTGTCTTCGCTGGAAATCATTCAATGAAGTAAAGTTACAATTACAATTATTAAATATACTTAATAGTTTTCATTTTATGCAATGAATGTCTTACAAATAATAGTAGTGTGGTATTTGTGTGCCACGTTGCGAATCTAATAGCGCACGTATGTTAGCGAAACATGGCAGCAGGTCTCTGGGCTCGCTCCTGTATTATGATTTATGACCTATAATACACTAGTGATAGCCCAGATATTATACTTTATACACGGTTTCAATACAGAACCATTGTAGATGATGAAGTTTATTTTTCTTCCACTTTTTGATTGTATTATATGTATTTACAAATATTGCTCTTTTTAACTGATCAAGTTTTTTTTTATTTTGGTAGTGTAATAAGTGAGAAAGTTATCCAACAAATAAAAATAATCGATTTGAATTTTTATATTTTTCTCGGGCAATCTGTTTGAAAAATATCAGCGGTTCGATGTATGATTTCGAGCCGCTGATTTCGCTCAAGAATTCTATATATTGCTATACATGGTTTTGAGTACTTGAATCTTTTTCTGATTTCGCTCAAAAACCGACGAGTTAGGTTTTTGAGCGAAATCAGAAAAAGATTCAAGTACTCAAAACCATGTATAGCAATCAAAAACATCCTTAGTTTATTTGAAAGACCACACACGTTATTTTAATGTTAATAAAGGCAACAGAATATTCACTCAAAGATTTTCAATTGCTTGATAGGCAACAGAATATTCACCCAAAGACATTCAAATGCTTGATAGGCAACAGTATATTCACAGAAAGGCATTCAATTGTTTCATAGACAACAGAATATTCACCAAAAGACATGGTCAACTTCATGAATTTTATGTGCCCGTCGCCTCTATCATTGCACAAATTGTAATTAAACTCATTAATATTTAACATTGGTTATTATAATAAACTAAAATTAATTCAATAATACATCTTTTAAAAATTAAAAATAAGAGATCAAGAGATTCTGTTAACTTATTACCTCTAAAACAATCAAATTTTCGTCTTAAGTACAGCTACACAATCGCATTTTCAAATATGTGTGACAACATTATCTAAAGCTACGGATACTAACATGTTTTCCGTGATCGTATTGCGGGTTGCAGCAAAGCGTTTGAAATAATCGATCACCATACTATGTTATTTATCTTAAGGTGCATTGGGCTAGGTGAAGTGGCAGTAACTTCTTTTCGGAATTACTTAAAAAACTTACTTACAACAACCTACCAGTTCCCTCAGGTGTACCACATGGGTCGATTCTAGGTGCCTTGTTAACTTTAATATATTCGTACTTTCTTCATAAATCTATTAAATTTTGCGAAACCCACTTCTACGCTCTTGATATTGATTCATTTTTGGAATTAATAAAACGAGATAGATTTAGCCATAATCTATTAGATCTAAATTGGTTAAATATGAAGAACAGAAAATATTAACAGTCTATTTCACTCTATTATAATTAACAAAAATCGGCCCTATCTCTACAATTAAATAAAACTTCGTACAGATGTTCATAGTCTTAACATTCATTTTAAGGGAACACTAACACTTCCAAAGATTCATGCAACTCTTTATATATATATATATATATATATATATATATATACCAGCACAAGAAGTAACGATCGTACAACGTTAGAGGCAAGTTCGGAGAGAATCCTAACAGGGCATTCGACCAAAAAAAAACGACAGAGAATTGAAGTTATCTATTTTATTGTAATACCGGGCTTTCGGGACGGATTTGTCTCTTCAGAATTAACACTCAAAACAATGAGGAAAAATAAATTATAACTGTAAATTAATTGGTGTAACGTACAAGAGTAACGGTGAATTGAAAAATATTAGAGTTTAAAAAAGTTATTAGCGTTGAACATTTTTTACGTTGAAAAATTATTATGATTTAACATTATTAACTTACATCTGAGATTATTGAACAGACTGTTCTCAACTTAACATTCACAAGGTTGGGAATCCGCATTTTACAGGTGTAGGTTTGTTTTTTCCGAAATTAGATTATGTTGTTTACTGTAATATTGTATTGTTGTGAATTCTTAAAAATATTGAATACCGGACGTTTACACTTTTACACTTTAAAAACTATTGCACGTGATTGTTCATTACAATACTGACTATTCAACTAACATGACTCTAATTTAACTTTTGCTAGCTGTTTAGGTTTCTGCATCGGTGAACCGTCGTGCTTGGTGTGTGTGTGAATGAAAACCAAAAACTGGCTAAAATGCAATGTCGGTGGCGTTAATTTACAGTTATAATTTATTTTTGCTCATTGTTTTTAGTGTTAACCCTGAAGAAGGGACAAATCCGTCCCGAAAGCTCGGTATTACAATAAAGTAGATAACTCCAATCCTCTGTCGTTTTTTTGTCGAATGCCCTATTAGCATTCTCTCCAAACTTGCCTCTATATATATAAATTTACATTAGGTATAATACAATATATTTTATATACTATTCTTCCCCTATGACTATCGACCATCAGTCTTTCAGTCGGAGTCCTTGTCTTTATGTCATATTTTATATATTTACAAAAATATATGAAAACATTCCATATAACATTAAAACTATGAGCGTTCCACTATTCAATAACCTTAGGACTTATATAAAGCAAATTAGCTAGTGTAATACAAAATATTACGAAACACAGTTTCTTCAATTTTAATTTATTGCTATTTTTTAATAATATAGTGTCGATTTAAGAGTGAGCCCATTTGAATTATTAAGTACAAAAATTGTTAACATCTAGTTGTAATGAATATAAATGCCAAATATAGTGTCATATCTAAAGTTTTGTTAGATATGAAGCGCTGGCCGATTGCTCAAATATTCTGTATGGAGAAAGTTTTAAGAATTTATTAAATTGGGAAATGCAATATGTGGACATGTTACAAATATTTTTAGTAGATACCATCGATCAACTCCAGTTACCATCAGATGTTACGTGGTTTCAGCAAGACGGTACAAGGCCTCATGTGTCAATTTATCTATGGAAGTCCTGTGAGAGATGTTTCCAGGTCGTCTGCTATATCAGCCGTGGCCTGCACGCTCTCCTGATTTCTCGCCTCCAGATTACTTTTTGTGGGGCCATGTAGACTTAAAAAATAACATAAGATGAGCTATTGCTGAGATTCTGGCTGAAATGTGTCAAAATGTAATGGGATAAATATTGCACCGCACGCAGATATACATCGATAGAAATGGAAGTCACTTGATCGATGTAATTTTTAAGTACTGAAGTTCTAAATAATTAAGAATAAAGTTTGGAGGGTCTACCTTTAATTTCCATCTATAATTGAAAAAGAAAAAAAAGCATTTTTTTGCATATTTGCAGTGACTGTTAATGAGACAGCTATAATTTTTCACCCATTATTTAAATCCATCACATTTGACATAGTAATTTATAGGTTGAGTGGAAGATCAGCCGCACTTCGGTTGTGCTGAATTGATGCTTTTTAGTTTTACCCTTTTGATTTTATTTGGTAATACATAAATAAATAAGTTATTTTATTACATTGGTTTTATTGATTTATACCATAACATTCCCAGATTTTGAATATTTTGAAAAAGTCAAAACTGTCATTTGGAATCTCTGAAAATACAAAGTAGTGATAGAATCGTGATTAGCAATGTCTAATCAGAAAGATTTAGAAAATACAAATTCTTATAAAAATGATATTTTTCATAGAATTTGAATATATTGAAAAATCCAAACGTGCCATTTAGAACGTGAATGGCCATGTCCAATTAACAATTCTAAATAATTTGTTTATAGTGGCATTTCAACATTTGGATTTTTTTTATAAAAAAATCATATTCCCTGCCATCGATTTCGAATATTTTAAAAACTGCCTTTAGGATACTCTGAAAATATAAAAAATGAAAGAATCGCAATTAACAATTCTAAACAATATGTGTATAGTAGCACTTAAAAATTCATATTCTGCCAATCTTGAAATGTGACTTTTCAAGAATTTGGCGTATGTAATACATAGAGATAGAGTATGAAAGCGAGATCAATGTATTTGGCGGGAAACGTGCGCTACGCCATCCAGTGCTCAAGTGAACAACTATTTCCTAAGTTTCAAACCATTACAAGGTTTTTGAGGTTAGGTTCATATATAAACTATCAAATAACAAATGGCGGGACTTTTGAACATTTTTGCGTTTATTATTTTTAGTTCACTATTTTACTCGAAATGATTAACTCTAATGTTATTTATTAAAAAAAATGCATTTTTATAGAAAAAATATTAGTAGATCATGTAAAAAAAATATTGCAATTAATAAAATTATCTGAGAAAAAAAAACATAAAACAACAATATTTTTATGTATAATATATTAAACTAGTAAAAGTATCGCTTAAAGGTTAAGTGATACATTCATGTGTTAATTAAGACATATTAATAACAGTTATAATTTGAATTAATTGATATCTCTTAGCTGGATAATTTTAAGATCTCCTTTCCTAGAAGAATCTAAGGAAATATGTATATAAATATTACTTCAAATACGTCTATGGTAAATGTAAATTAATGATAGAAAATATTGCAAAAAGCATAAACTATATAGTAAAGAAATAACGAATTATAGACCGAAAACATATTTTGAGAAAGTGAAAAATAAATCATATTTATTAGTAATAATTAGAGAATTTTTTTCATATTATTTAAGTTATGTATATTTTTCAAAAAATATCTAATTTATAGAAATTAATGAACAGACGTTTTTTAAACTACAAAGAATAACTTACCACTTGTAGTTTTATAAGATATAATGGTAGACAAATTGCAGTAATTTCTGATGAATACAAGAAAATTGTCAATAATAATTCAACTGATTAGAACATCTCTAATGTTTAATTAACAATGTAAATGTTTAAAATTAATACCTTAAAATGCGACAAATCTCACGAATAATTAATAAACCATTGTAAAATCTCAAAGTTAATGCATTTTAAATTCACTTAAAACCACAACGCCTCCAATGCTCAAGTGGACAACTATTGCTGTGTTCAATATGCAATGTAAAGCGCGGCGAGAGCGGTTGAGAGACACCGCACTTTTTAAACTGTCGAGGCTTTAGCCATAGTTTTTTTGTGAACCATTTTGCATATGGCTTTTTAATATATAAATATAATGTAGAATGAATGTAGCTTATGCTTTTTTTCTATCAAAATTTCAAGCTTCTTTAACGTCGTATGCCGATAATTTTCTGCGTTTCTTAAGGATAATTAAAATATATTTTTGTAATTATAATCCATGCTTTTAACATTTTTAATAATTTAATACCAAAATTTGACAACTTTGACCGCTCGCCCCCACATTAAGCCTATGGATTGTGCTGGCAGACTGGCTGATTTGGACTTGAACAATTTTTTTATGTAGACAGCTCTTAGACTACTAGCTCCTGTTTCTGTTGTGATTAACTTAACTATTAAACAAATTACATAATAAGAATTTGAAAATAATTAATAAATTATTTCCTCTTTAGCTATTGTGATATACGTAAGTACTTTAAAACAAATGCACCTTAAAACGACTACTTCTCGTAAAAAGACATTGAATTACATAATGGACACCTTTTTTCCATCTATATATCCGAATTATTTACAATTAAAAAAACAGCCCTCATTTTAATTAAATCCTCTCATTATCCATTCCTTCATTCCATCCACCACATGAGGGTGGATAATTCCGTCAGAAACCCACCCCCCGCCGGTATTATATTCGAAAACTACAAATGTCCGACTGTTGATAAGGTGCAATGCACGACCCCACCCTGTCTAGCCGGGGCACATAACCTCAACCCACAGAGAGTACTCGTTTTAATATCGCTGATTGCCACGTGGGATAGTCACTAACTAATTGACATCACGTTTTCACCGTGCGCCGCTGTCGTTAGGAAACGAAAAGGAAATGATGACAAATCACCGGCTGACGGTACTTTCACGAGATGTTTGTTTTGATACAATAGGAGTGGAAATTACTTTTCTCATTACGGATGTGTGGCGTTATTCTTGAAATGAGTAATAATTTTAGTGTGGTTGATGAATGGAAATTACGAAATTCGTTTTCTTTTCAAATTTGGAAGATTTTGTTTCGTTACAACCATGGATGAAATGATTGATAATAAACACAACTCTTTCTTATAATGAATTATTTAAATTTATATATACTTTCAATTTTGAAAAAAATAATGATCTTAAATTAAACTAAATAAAAGAATTTGAAATTAATTAATTGAACGTGTTTTTTCTCTTCTACATAATAATAATACATTTATTAACCAACAGGAAACTGAAGCCCAATTACAGGATAATACAAACTACTAATACATAATAATAACAATATAAAAAAATAATGTAACTACAAATACAGATATACATACGAAAACAATAAAATATACAAACAAAAATTACAACAAACTTGTAAAAAGAATATATCAATACAATAATTAATAAATTATTTCCTATTTATTTAAAAACAAATAGTCATTAAAATAACTACTCCGGCAAATATCTCCAGGTATTGAATTATATAATGGACATTTGCTAATAACATATTGTTCATTGCTTTTTTTGAGAATATTTAAAGCGAAGAACAAAATAAATATGTAATATTGAGCAATCTCCAGACACGTGTTTCAGGATTTATCCCTCATCAGAACAGCACTGCCTTATAAAATTTTAAGGTTGTAAAATTAAGTTAATTAAACGTGCGGCCCCTGCTGCGATCTTAGGTGTAAATGATCAAGTTCGGCGATGGACGCGAAAAATGCGCGCGTTCTTATCGTTCACAACAAAAAAACATTCTCAGATTTAAATAAAAATCTCGCCGGCTGTTAATAATAATAGAAACGAGTATTTATTTATTTACTTACTTACTCTTTTAAATTAAATCAAGTAAAAGAAAATTGTATTGAATATTTAATAAATTTATTAATTATTGAATTGATTAAATTATTTCCAAATTCTTTATATTTAATTTAAATAACTGTGACCAAGTAAATAAATACTCTTTTCTATTATTAATGATCGTTTATTTTTAGTTTTTTTTTTGTTTGTCATAATTAAGTTGTGTTCTATCTTGCGTAGAAGAAGTAAATTATTTATCCTTATTATGTTTATTATGTTGAATTCTTTAATTATGCAAACTAAAATTGTATATTTTAATTAAAATGCTACATCTATTTTAAAATAACAATACAATTATTTCAAGTTTGTCTAGACGCAGTAAAACATTTCCACGGCGTTAATTCCCGCTGTAAAAACACTAAGCGCTTAAGCGATGTGAAATGATGTGTGTATAATTGGTAAAGGGCGGCCATTGTGTGGTAACTAATAATTATGGGGGCAACCCCCATCTGCGTTAGACGGCTCAGCAGACATTTGACGCAGTCGGTTCTGGCTGGGGCGTTCAACTACCCTTATGATGTATAGTGACCACGAAACGGGCGATTAAGCGAATCCGCGCCACAACAACACATTATATGCACTCGAAAATGCCGAGTGCCCCGTTACCTGCACTCGAATTAATCAAGAGCGGCCCTTTGGCAAATGTCTGCACGTTCAATTATCCGTTTTATTATTATCATCGTGGATATATTACACTACTTTCCAGACAGATGTTTTAATTCACAAAAAATAATAATAACAGGAGATTAAATCTCTTATATATACAAATATCTTTATTTATAAATTTACAGAAATATATTTAAATATTAATTGTAAAACACATAATTAATGTACACAAATTGGTTATCGACCAAAGGTCTTTCTGTCTGCCTCTTATTTTAATTGTATTTTCAACAGAATTTTTGCACATGTTATAGAGTTTCAGTATACAAACATTGCAAATTTAATCACAAGTAACTCGGAAAAAATATTAAACAAAAAATGAAATGCATAATCGCTTGATAAATCGCCGTAATGCATTCCACAAAGATGAATTTATTTTTTGAATTCAACCTTGGAGGAAATAATACCAAGAGCGGCAATGGCGAGAAAAAAGCGCCAAGCTTTTACAGGCGGGGCAGTAGTGGCGACATCTAGTACGAATCCTGGCAATCACCAAAGATTTGAATTATCAATTTCAATGTGATAATTGAATTATCGCATTGAAAATTCAAATTATTGACAACCAAAAAAATAAATCTTACCAAAACTAGATATTTTTGTTTGACAACAAGTAATTTTGATATAAACAATACAGGCTGAAAATAATCATTTTGCATTAATGTAATACAGAAATGTTTTAATTTCGGCATTTTGGTGGCTTATAAATTTCTACAATTTATGCTTGAAGTCTACTGCGGCAATTTCCAGATCGAAATTGCACTTTTTCATCACATTATTTATTATACATCCATTTAAAACGATGAAATAATAAATACACTATAGTCCATGTGTTTGCAAATGATGGCTCTGGAATTCGATCTAGAATAAATGTTTGTTGACTTTGCAGCGGATGCACCAATTGAATATTAAAAATAAAAATGAATTAGTCCATATCTTATATCCTCGATCCTTTAAGTATTTTAAGTTTCATAGCTCTGTGCTATTATCAAATGTACTATCACAACATATTCAGTATGGAAATTAAGTCGCGGATAAATTCGATACGTCTGTTAATATGTACAATAGAGAAAACAATCTAAAAGATGTACAGTGATTTCACATGAAAGGTATATTTTCAACTCTTTAAAACAAAAAATCTGACACTTTTGACGTATTCAATTGTTTTTTGTCAATCTATATTTTTTTTATTTTCGTTTATTAATCTGTTTACAACCATACAAAATTTTAAATAGGTTACATAAGAAAAGCATAAAGAAAAATAGTCCTAATATTAAAATTGTATTTTTTGCGTTTCTCGATAAAATTGATTTTATCGAATAATTTCAAACAAAAGTTGTAGATATTGTCAAAGTATTTTTATATAATAACTAAAACCCATAGTTTTTCCCACAAATTAAACAAAATTCAATATTAATGGAGAACCGGAAACCCATTTTTGAATATTAAAATATTTTTCTTTATTTTTTCTTATGTAACCTATTCAAACTTTAGTATGGTTGAAACCAGATTAAAAAACTCTCCACGAAATCACAAATATAAAATATAAGTCATTATAGGTTGTTACTTAAAAAATAATTTGATGACGTCACAAGGGTCACATTTTTGTTAGAAAAAAAATGAAAACACGTTTTTTATATGCCAGTAATTAACATCACTTTACGCCATTCAGATTTTTCCCTATCTGTAAATTAACATAGTTAGCGAATTTATACTAAAATTATAACATACTTTACATAAAAAAATAATTCCCTTTCTTGATGCTAAATAAATTAAATAAAGTAAAATAATGGAGATATAATATTCTTTACTCCATGGTAACCGAAAAAAAAAAAACTTATAAAACCGAACAAGATATTCATTGGTTGACAACGCTTCGAAGTCAGGGCGATTAATTTTGCAGAAGAAAAACATACTATTTCTCAAGACTATTAATAGAAACGCAAATCAATCCAGGATAATCTAGAGGTGGAGAAAGAGGATATCACTGCACGTAATCGTAAACATATATCATTAGATTAAATAAAAATTATTTGAAAATAATTAATAAATTATTCTCGTATTTAGCTCTGTGACTTTTGACTTACGTTACGTAAGTACTTTAAAACAAATGCACATTAAAACAACTACTTCCCGGGCAAATACCCACGCCGAACATTGAATTACATAATGTACATCTGCTATTGCATATCTATAAAAGATTGCATAATGCAACAAATTTCGATCCGAGAAAAATTTAATGCAAAAAACAACAAAAGGACGTTATTTAATACAAGGCCATCTGCAGACACGTGTTTCGGGATCTATCCCTCGTCAGTACAGGTCTTCCTTGTATAATTTAAAGATGTTAAAATAAACCAATTAAATTAATTCAACGATACTCAGGGAAATGAAATCAATTATATTAAATCGATTTAAATTAAATTAAAGCAAAATTAATTCAACCCAAATAAAATTAAACGAAAACGAATTGAATTACATTAATTTAAAGAGTGAACCACACCTGCCGCGCACTGTGATAATAATGACGGGCAAGAAGGACGTGCGTTCCTGCATTGTTGTTATCGTAAATTCACAAAACAGTTTTCTCGGATCAAAATTTATTTGATTATGTTATATTTTACTGATATGCAACAGCAGGTATACATTATGTAATTCAATGTCCGGCGTGGGTATTTGCCCAAGAAGTAGTTGTTTTAATGTGCATTTGTCTAACGTACTTACGTAACGTAAGTCAAAAGTCACACAGATAAATGTTAGAATAATTTATTAATTATTTTAAAATCAATTTTATTTAATTTTTTTAAATAACTGTGACCAAGTGAATGAACACTCTTTTCTATTTATATATCATTAGATTAAATAAATAATATTGAGTTGCATATTGTCAAAATTCCCATTTTTTTTTCTATGTCAAAACCGAAATACCAACAATTTTTGCGCCAACATAATGGTTTAATCAAGCAATTATGGTATCATTCGGCCCACATGTGTTCCAAATACAACCAATGTGTGTGTTATTTTTAATTTTTTCAATTATAAAGCGCGGAATCAAGGCTGGGAATTTCACTGTCGCGAAAAAAAAACGAACAATTAAATTGAGTTATGCAAGAACCATAAAACGCGTGTCCTTGACTTACAAAACAACATCACGAATAAGAATTCACTTTTTTCACGGTAGGTGAGTAAATAACAAAATAAACACGCAAATGTATACATTGAGTCACGAATATTGTACTCGCATAATATTCAAATTGGGTTTACTGGTTTTGATAATGCTTCGGAATTTTTAGATGACTATTGGGTGATGGGTTATTTGTAGAGATGGGCAAAGTCGATCTTTTCGATCATTTTTGTCACTGCAAAATGAAGTTTATGACAATTTTCTTAATGTTATTTATAATATTAATATTGGAAAGTTTTACCTATTGATTAATAAACTCAATTTTATTGTTATTTAATAACTTTAGCTACTTAAATTGGTTATTCAGAAATTCTCGATTGCTAAATTCACTCGATTTTGCCCAACACTAGTTATTTGATCTCTGTTCAATCTTTCACTTGTTCGAATTTTATTTGATTTATCTGTCCCTTGTTTGAATATTATTAATATATTAATAATAATAATACATTTATTTACGGGAGACCCCATTTTATACAAAAATTATACAATGTATAGTGTAATCACAAAAAATAAACTATAATCAACATTATTGATATGAATTAATAAATATAATAAAAATATAAGAAACAAAAGAAGAATTAAGTAGTCGTAGAGTGAATTTTTAAATTATTTTGGAAGGATTGCAGGGAGCCAGAGAATAACCGGAACCAACTGATTTGTTGAAATCATTCGCAATTTTTATGATTATTGTAAGAGTTGGTAAGATGCGAATTAGGAAAACATACGTGAACGACTTGAAGATGAAATGTAAAAATCGATTTTAGATAGTAGCGCCGGGCAGTCAATTTTGTTGTTTAGCAGCTTATATAATAGACACAAATCCGCAAACATTAGTCTGTCATCCAAGGTATTCATATTGAGATCTACGCTAATACCTCTATAAGATCCAATTACATGTCTTGTGTCCTTCCTCCACTCCAAATTCCGAAAAATCTATTTTGAATCCTCTCGACAGAATTAATATCTGCTTGTGAATGAGGTGTGTCCAAATTGGCGAGGCGTATTCAACATAGCATCTGACCAGGGAACAGAACAATATCTTTAAAAATCACTCTTGAAGTCTTTACAAGTATGATAAACAAATCCCCACATTCAATCTGTTTTGTTACAAATAGATGAAATGTGATTTTTGAAGTTTAATTTTGAATCAAGAGTACACCTAAATCGTTTATTATACTTAGTTTATTTAAAACATTGTTATTAAGGTGATAGGGATAATCAATAGGTTATTTACCTCGATAAAAAGATATTGAATTACATTTCTTTATATTTAGGAACAATAAATTGTTTTTGCACCATTGATTAAATCCCTTTGTAACTCCAAAGTCATTGGTGGACGAAATTATTTTAAATATCTTTGGGTCGTCTGCAAAGAGTAAATACTGTGACTGTGAAAAGAAATACTGAATGTCGTTTATAAACATCAAAAAAAGTACAGGACCACAGTGAGATCCCTCTGGAACCCCAGATGTTGATACGAAATATCAAATAAAAATTATTTAAATAGAAAAGAGTATTCATTCACTTGGTCACATTTATTTAAATATATTAAGTAAAAATGATTTGAAAATAATTAATAATTTATTTTCATATTTAGCTCTGTGACTTTTGACTTACGTTACATAAGTACGTTAAACAAATGCACATGTCCGGGAAGTAGTTGTTTTAATGTGCATTTGTTTAACGTACTTATAATTTATTAATTATTTTCAAATCATTTTTATTTAATATATAAAAATTATTTATTTTTACTCTAAGGCGAAGGCCTAACAAGTACGATTCAATCGAGGACATCGTCAAATCATAAACATTTTAATTTATGTAAAAGAATGGATTGATTTTCTGTATCGATCTGTATTCAATCTTTCACTTGTTCAAACATTAATCGATCTCTATCCTTCAGTTGTTCAAGTATTATTCGATCTTTCACTTGCTTGAATATTATTCAATTATTGTTCGATCTATCACTTGTTTGAATATTATTCGATCACTATTTGATCTTTCACTTGTTTCAATAATAATTGATCAATGTTTGATCTTTCATTTGTTCGAATATAATTCGATCACTGTTCAATATACGTTCAAACTGTTATGGTACGGTTTGTTCGAAAAGTTCGGTCTGTTCGATCGACTCCAAATGATTGAACTCTCCAAAGTAAAATTTGTTTAAACGGATTATGAATGATTTGTATTTAATTAAAATTAAATTCGAAATATACGTAATGTTCTAAAATAATGAATAATGACGAATCAGATCGAATTGTTCGAACGAATCGATAAAATCTAATACTATTTGATATTTTACTGGTTTAAACAAGCTTACTTGATCTTATACTTTATCGAATCAGAAAATACTTTTAGATTCGAAGGTTATATTCGAATATTTTTATACAAAGTATTTATGATTTGGAGTCGAAACATAAATCACGAATTATTCGTATTCAAAACATAAACATTATAATTCGAATTATTTTAATAGGAATTTTAATCATTTCACTAGGATTATAATTCAAGCATAGGATTCGAATCCTGTGAAATATGAATCATAAAAAATACAATATTTTTTTCCTACATATTGGGTATTAGGAAAATAAATTCTAATAACTTAATTATATTTAGTACTTACTAGAACTACTCAAAAAGGACTTGTATTCGTTATTCGACTTGGATTCAAATTCTCCAATGGAATCATATTTTTCTCTTGTAATCCCTAGTTTCTGGATTCTTAATTCCAATTATTTTTTTAAAGAATTTGGCCCAGCTCTGATTCAACCAAACTTATTTAATCTAATTAAATTGATATTCCTTATAAATTATATTTATATCTATGAATTGAAGAAATTTCAATGAGAGATATTTATTTTTCACTTATATTTAATTAATATATTAAGGAGACAAACATATAGAGCAGTAAAAAGTTTTCCAAAGATTAAGCCTTTTACATTTATTGATTATTTTTAAGGTTTAAATTTAGAAAGATCAAAAAAATTACATCAAGAATTCGACACAAAAAGGATCGCTCGTTACTAACGACAACTTAGGGACGATTAACACTCCCACTCCATTGCTCGATATGTTTATCTTTGCGTCGAAATAATTAGGTAACGGTTTAATCTCCTTGAGATTTAAAACGCACACCGCTCATCCTGTAACATTATTCTTGCAATAACTTTGAAACTGATCTGACCGAAACTAGTCAGATTTAAATTAAATAAATAAAATTATTTAAATAACTGTGACCAAGTAAATGAATACTCCTTTCTATTTATATAAGGCGGCTGCGTTTTTGGGAAATTAACGTCGCCATAGAAATAAAAAAAAGCAGTCATTCTTTTGAGAAGTAAAAATACAACACAAGTTTTGAATTATAACTCGTCTCATTGATCTCCTTACATATATGTTGTCAGTTTTGTTTAAATAAAAACAAGCAGTGATACAATAACCAAGTATTTTATTAATATCAAACCCAGTTTAAATTCAGTGTTTTAGCAATTAACTAATTTGGAAAGATAATGTTTAGCTTAGACTCTATTTCTGTGCCTAGTTTTACTTAATTTTATAATGATTACCACATAGTCACAAAATAAATAAAGTGTAAGTGGTATAAAAAAGTCTATTAATTCCCTTAAAATTCAATAACCAAATGTTTTATTAATTTGAAACCAAGTTTAAATTCAGGGGTTTTAAAAATGTTCCGTTACTTGATATTTACGAAAACATTTTTTTATTATAACAGTTTTAATGTAAAAATAACTGATAATTATTAAACTTAGTTTTTAGACATTATTTCAAACCCATGTTTTAACACCCAACATATTAATTATTGTACCTCATTAAAATAATACTAATTAAACCGTGTGAAAATATTTTTATTATATGCGAACGAACGAATGAATCAAACAAGAAAATTTTAATTAAATGTGGATCTAACACTCTCAAATCATCTTTTCATGGTGTTAAATACATTAATTATACATTTTTACGGGTGTGAAGTTACCAATAGATTTCGCCAATAGATCATAAAAACTTTAAAAATCAACATTTTGCATTCATTTCTTCACTAAAGCATTCAGCATAATCTCTTCTAGAGGTTGGAATTAATAAACGCAATTTTCAACCCCTTTCAACCCCCTAAACAACCCCTTTTCTCTCTATTTCTTAATTTTCTCTATGTGTTCCCTCCTCAAAAAACATCACTTTCACCTAGATATACTCCCCATATACCTTTTAAAAACTTGAAAAAGAAAAAACTTTCACACCTCACCCCCAACCCTCATAAAAAATATAATAATATTTTACTCCATTTTTTTTTTTATTTGAAAAAAAAAAAGTCTTAATATTCCTTTAATTTACGCAAAACAACATGTAGAACAAAACAAAATATTCAAAATAAAAAACCACCCCTCCCCCATTCATTCCAAAAATTAATTATAACATCATTCACAAGAAATAATAAATTTTAAGTAATTGTTCCCTCTTTCACACGAAATATTTTTGTACAGTTGAATTCTCCATACACTATTTGTTCATTTTTAACAAAAACATTTTTCACACCGGACTTCCCCCACCCCCTATAAATTAAAACTCGAAAAATCACATATTTTCGATAAATAATTAATTATCACCACTTGTTCCCTCCTTCATAGAAAATCTTTTTATACAGTTGAATTCTCCATACATTAATTGATCATTTTCCACAAAAACATTTTTCACACCGGACTTCCCCCACCCCCTAAAAATTAAAAATCGAAAAATCACATGTTTTCGATAAATAATTAATTATCACCACTTGTTCCCTCCTTCATAGAAAATCTTTTTATACAGTTGAATTCTCCATACATTAATTGATCATTTTCCACAAAAACATTTTTCACACCGGACTTCCCCCACCCCCTAAAAATTAAAAATCGAAAAATCACATATTTTCGATAAATAATTAATTATCACCACTTGTTCCCTCCTTCATAGAAAATCTTTTTATACAGTTGAATTCTCCATACATTAATTGATCATTTTCCACAAAAACATTTTTCACACCGGACTTCCCCCACCCCCTATAAATTAAAACTCGAAAAATCACATATTTTCGATAAATAATTAATTATCACCACTTGTTCCCTCCTTCATAGAAAATCTTTTTATACAGTTGAATTCTCCATACATTAATTGATCATTTTCCACAAAAACATTTTTCACACCGGACTTCCCCCACCCCCTATAAATTAAAAATCCAAAAATCACATATTTTCGATTAATAATTAATTATCACCACTTGTTCCCTCCTTCATAGAAAATCTTTTTATACAGTTGAATTCTCCATACATTAGTTGATCATTTTCCACAAAAACATTTTTCACACCGGACTTCCCCCACCCCCTAAAAATTAAAAATCGAAAAATCACATATTTTCGATAAATAATTAATTATCACCACTTGTTCCCTCCTTCATAGAAAATCTTTTTATACAGTTGAATTCTCCATACATTAATTGATCATTTTCCACAAAAACATTTTTCACACCGGACTTCCCCCACCCCCTATAAATTAAAAATCCAAAAATCACATATTTTCGATTAATAATTAATTATCACCACTTGTTCCCTCCTTCATAGAAAATCTTTTTATACAGTTGAATTCTCCATACATTAATTGATCATTTTCCACAAAAACATTTTTCACACCGGACTTCCCCCACCCCCTAAAAATTAAAAATCGAAAAATCACATATTTTCGATAAATAATTAATTATCACCACTTGTTCCCTCCTTCATAGAAAATCTTTTTATACAGTTGAATTCTCCATACATTAATTGATCATTTTCCACAAAAACATTTTTCACACCGGACTTCCCCCACCCCCTAAAAATTAAAAATCGAAAAATCACATATTTTCGATAAATAATTAATTATCACCACTTGTTCCCTCCTTCATAGAAAATCTTTTTATACAGTTGAATTCCCCATACATTAATTGATCATTTTCCACAAAAACATTTTTCACACCGGACTTCCCCCACCCCCTAAAAATTAAAAATCGAAAAATCACATGTTTTCGATAAATAATTAATTATCACCACTTGTTCCCTCCTTCATAGAAAATCTTTTTATACAGTTGAATTCTCCATACATTAATTGATCATTTTCCACAAAAACATTTTTCACACCGGACTTCCCCCACCCCCTAAAAATTAAAAATCGAAAAATCACATGTTTTCGATAAATAATTAATTATCACCACTTGTTCCCTCCTTCATAGAAAATCTTTTTATACAGTTGAATTCTCCATACATTAATTGATCATTTTCCACAAAAACATTTTTCACACCGGGCTTCCCCCACCCCCTATAAATTAAAAATCGAAAAATCACATATTTTCGATAAATAATTAATTATCACCACTTGTTCCCTCCTTCATAGAAAATCTTTTTATACAGTTGAATTCCCCATACATTAATTGATCATTTTCAACAAAAACATTTGTCACACCGGACTTCCCCCACCCCCTATAAATTAAAACTCGAAAAATCACATATTTTCGATAAATAATTAATTTTCACCAATTGTTCCTTCCTTCATAGAAAATCTTTTTATACAGTTGAATTCCCCATACATTAATTGATCATTTTCAACAAAAACATTTTTCACACCGGACTTCCCCCACCCCCAATAAAAATAAAAATCTAAAAATCACATGTTTTTCGATAAATAATTAATTTTCACCAATTGTCCCTGCCTTCATTGAAAATATATTTATACCGTTGAATTCCTCATACATCAATTGATCATTTTCAACAAAAACATTTTTCACACCGGACTTCCCCTACCCCCTATAAATAAAAAATCGAAAAATCACGTTTTTCGATAAATAATTAATTTTCACCAATTGTTCCTTCCTTCATTGAAAATCTTTTTAAACAGTTGAATTCCTCATTCATTAATTGATCATTTTCAATAAAAAAAAAACATTTTTCACGCCGGACTTTCCCCACCCCCTAATAATTGCAAGTGAAAAATAATCCCATTTTTATTGATAAAAAATAGTTTTTCGGCATATTTGGAAAATATTAATAGATAATAGAAACTAAGTTGATTTACAGATAGGAAATATTTTTTGTTTGATTGATATGGAATTAGTTTTACAAAAATAGCTGAACCTCCAATTTTAAAGGACATATTTTAGGCCGTCAAAATGTGATTCATTTAAGCAACATCTCCGAACCGCTCAACAGTAAAAAAAAATCCGATAAAATTAAAACGGAAGTACTTGTTTTGTTACCGTTGATATATGTTCTATTGCATATTTACATTTGAGGGGTATCGGCATTTTTTTACATTTCTGGAAATAAAAATAATGTGGGGTCCAATTTCTTATATTCAAGCACCAATTACATAATTAAAAAATCTTTACTATGTAATCTGTACTATACAAAAATTGAATAAATACCACCATTTTGCTTAAAGTACACTTAAATGAAATGGGACAAAGGAGAATAAATATTTTTGTCTACGAAGCTCCACTTCTCCATTATTAATTTTCGGCAATTGTTCCTCCAAACTATAGAAATATGTTTGCACGGGCGTTTTCCTCATACAATAGATTTTGTTTTTTTATATAATTGTAACTTTCGTTTTCATTGATTAAATCAATAACAAAACATTTTTCACGTAAAACTTTCAACATTGCGATTATGGAAAAAATATTTCATTAGAAATATATATCTATTTATAAGACTGGGTGTCGCTGACGAGGAGATTTAGAAAAAAGCAATGAACTTCTTTGTTTTTTCAATATTGGAAACGAATAGATTTGTAAATCCCACAATTTTAAAATAAAATACGCTGAAACACAATTTAATCCAATAAAACTTTTCCGAGTAAACTTCATTTATATCTGCATAGCTGCCGTGTAGTTGTTGTAAATCTCACTCTCAGAATTTTGAAAAAAAGTGCCCTCATAAAGTTTAAATAGAGTTTAATGTTTTAGTTATTTGTTCATCATTCGTATTAATTTAGATGGTTGTTAAGAAGTTACATTTTTTCGTTTATATTCGTTACTTGTTTAATTATTTTACGTAAGTTATCATTTCTTTATTATATTATTTTAAGTGTTTTTTTTTTACATATAGATTTATTTAAAAGTGTTTTTCATTTATTCATTTAACATATTTCAGTTTTATTAGTGTTTAAGTTTTCATTTTTACATAATTAACCAATATGGATAAAATGGATAAACTTTATGTTTTTTTATTGAATTCCAATTTAAGTTATAAGCAGATAAAGTCATTGAAGCTTGGGAATGATTTAGTTGGTAAGGCCTCTATCATAGTATATGGGTCTGATACTAAATTCAATAGACGAAATATAATCCAACGCATAAAGAATAATTCAAAAAATTTAACTTCAAGATTGTTGCAACAAATTAAAAATCAAACTGTATCTAAATCGTATATCAATGATGAACCTGAAATTCAAAACTCAGTAAAATTGACTGATCATTCGAATATTGCAAATAATGAATCTGATTCTGCATCGATATCTAATGCATCTGAAATTGATGTTTCAGCAGCAATAATCGATGATATTGACAATAAATTAATAAATTTATATTCAAAATCGTCAAAAACTTCAACATTTAATGTAATTCTACCTGTGGGGACTAAAAATACATATCCCGAACCATTATACAAGAGTAATTGGATATTGGAGGGCACTTTTACCATAGACGTAGACGAACTTTCTACAATTTTTAAATCAGGAAAACTGTGCCAAAGTGTTTATCCTTTCTTTTTTTCTGAAAAACTTAAAGAAGTTAACACTACATGTATTTTTAATGTGCAAAGCTACAATAAATTAGTGTCAGGTCGTGTAGTGATTTACGGATATTGTAGCCAGAGGAATTGCAAAAAATTTAAAATAGAAGTAGACAGTTATCGTGTGTCTGTTTGGAGTAATTCGATTGATTTTTGTCATGGTACTCAATTAACTAGGCAGGTAAGGGGCGTTGAACGCGATTTATTGGGAAATGAAATGTTATTAACAACAGCTTTGAACGTACGTAAGTACAAAATTAATACAACTCGCTTTATAAGCGAAACTTTAAATTTAGGCAAAATAAAGTCTGATTGTGTATACCGTAAAATTAAAAATGAGGCTGTTGGAAGGCGTGATCGTTCCAGTGATGATATTTTTGATTTAATGTTAATGCAAAGGGACCATCCAGAATATATTTTTAAGGTTGCCCAACCACTTTTCGTACACATTATGAACAAGGAACAGGTTAATTTTGTAAAATATTATTGCTCTGAACCGGTTCCAAATTTGTATATAGATGCCACAGGGGCAGTTATTAGGAAACCCTATTTAAAGTCAAAACGGGTTCTCTATTATGCCGGAGTAGTGCAGTTAAGGAATCGCAGAATAATTCCTGTAATGGAACTGATTTCTGCAAAACATGATACGTCAACACTTTCGACGTGGTTAATAGAAACAAAAACATATTTTAATAAAAAATCATGTTGGCCATGTTTTAAAACGGTGACATCAGATTTTAGTTTGTCTATAATTAACTCGATTTGTGAGTCCTGGAATATGATCGGATTAGGACAATATTTAAATGACATTTTTGACCATATAAAAAACGAGACCAATACAACACAACACAACATCACACTTAAATTGTGTTATGCACATTTATTGAAATTAATGACGCGGGATGTAAATAAATATTATTCTGATCGTGAAATAAGGCAAACTCTAAAAAAAATTATAGCTTCACTCTATTTAGTTGAGTCTTTTACAGAATTAAAACTTGCCATTGAAAGATTGTTCTGCATCTTATTAATTAAATACGAAACCGACCAATTTAATTATTCATTGCAAGCATTAAACACTATGACACCAGTTTCTCCTGAATTGGAGGAGTTTGAGATTGTGGAGGAAAAAGAAAAGGAAATATCAAAAGCTTTTTATAGAAATAATAAATTTTATTTATATTTTAAGCAAATGTTTGACGATTTAGTTACACAAAATAATATTACTAATAGTAATTTAGTAACAAATAAATTTCAAAATATTGATTTTTGCAATTTATTTTTACGGCATTATATTCCGTATGTGCCAATGTGGACCAATATGGTTTTGCCTATACAAAACAATGCTTTAGTGGAGAATTGGTTCGGCACAGTCAAAAATAATATTTTAGCTGGAAAAATGCACGATAAACCTTCAAGGTTTATTCGAAAAATCAGAGACTTTGTGTTAAGCCAGTACCGTGAAGCCAAATATAAAATTAAACGAAGTCGTTGTTGTGTAAAGGCCCCTCCATTGGAAAACATTCCCGAGGAATCGTGGAATAAAAGAAAAAAGAGGACACACAACTACATTAAAGCTGCGCAGATTAAAAAATTTAAACAGAATACAGAATTTGAGAAAGATGTTTCTCCTCAGATTGTTTTAACACAGAAAATGAAACTAGAATACAAAACTAAAGATCCGCAAATTCCAAAATTATCAAGAAATTATGTAGTCTCTAAAATAGGAATAGAAAAATTGTATTACGATAGCTACATTACATTAAACACCGATACAAATACACAAGACATGTGGCTTGATAATTTTTTAGTATATTTTGTTTTATATTTGTTAAGTTGCAATAACGATTGTAAAGTAATATATCCAAATGTAATTAATAGTATAATGACAAACCGATATCCGGAGAAACTTTATAAATCATTAATTCAATCATGCAAAAACAATTCATATCTTCTTCCAATAATTAAACAAAATCACTGGACACTTTTTTATGTTAATATTAGGTTAAATGAAGTATTATTTTTTGATCCACTCTCAAGAGATAGTAGAAAATCCAATGTATATTTTAAAATGATTTCCACTTTTCTTTACGATATAGGATTAGACAAGTCAGTTGTGTCGGTAACAAAAAATGTTCATCCTTATCCTTTACAGAACGATAGTTGGAATTGCGGATTATTTGTAATCTATTATAGTCAAGTACTTTTACTAAATTTAACTTGGGAAACATCTTTACAAATACATGCATATCGGAATACTATTAAAAATTTAGTTTTAGAGAAATCTGACGACCTCAGCAAAGTATGCATATATTGCGGCGAAGAAAATAAAGAAATTGTATGTAATGTATGTCAGCGCTATTCTTGTTGTGCAAGGAATACAATTTTTACTGATATTTGTGAATTATGTTATATAAAAAAATCTACAAAATAAAGTAACATTATGTAATTGTTTTAAATTTATATTAATTGTATTTAGTTAAAATTTAGAATTAACGAGCCTGAATCCCAAACATTTAATTAAACAATATTAAAAATTAAAACTATCTTATAATAAATAATTAACATTTCATTTTTGTTACGTTAAGGTTTTCATTTAAACTAATATTTAAGAAAATTGTTAGTTATTAATATTTTGTAATATTCAATCAAAAAATTAATTAGAAATAAATAACAAAAAACTGAATTGAAATGTATTTATTGTTACTTAATAAATAAATAAAATCAAAAAGGGACGAACGCAGCACCGTCATCAGAGAAACAACTTTAATTCAAAGTTACTCGAGGAAAAATACACCTGAAGAAACACAAACAGTTTAAATACCACTTTCACAATTCCACTGGAGATGTCATATGTTTAATGGAAAAAAGGCGCCGAGGAATAAGAAGCAATATCTAAGATATTGAAAACAAAGGAAACAGTGATCAATCACCAGACAACTACGTTAAAAGAATTACCAAAAACATAATCTAGAATGTTTTTTAGACTATGTTATAAAGCAGTTATGGAGAAATGGATGGTACACAATGTTTCCAACTGATGTCGAAAGGTTAAATTAAGTAAAATTATTAGAAATATAAAAAATAACCATAAATAGGTACTAAGATATATTGGAACAACTGTCTCCCTTTTATTTATAATTTTGTTAAAATATATAAATATGTAATTTATTTATTTTTTTTTATTTGTTCTTCAATAAAATATTTTTTCAATATAACTTACTTAATTATTACTGCTCACAACTTACCTTCCTTCGGTGTGAAAATTAACGAAAACTAATTATTTATTAAGAAAAATCGAATGATGATTATGTGTCATAATTGCCATTATATTGGGAAATTGGTTGGGAAAGTTAGGTGGGAAAATAATGTTTTTAAAAATGAACAAATGAAGTATGGAGCCGAATAAATTTAAAAATATTTTTAAAATTTGAGGGAGCAATTACTTAAAACTAATTATCATGAAAAAATATATTTATTGAAAATGATCATTTAGGGTATGGGGAATTCAACTGTTTTCTTTAGAAGAAGGAAAAATTGGTAAAAATTAATTATTTATCGAAAACATGTGATTTTTCGAGTTTTAATTTATAGGGGGTGGGGGAAGTCCGGTGTGAAAAATGTTTTTGTGGAAAATGATCAATTAATGTATGGAGAATTCAACTGTATAAAAAGATTTTCTATGAAGGAGGGAACAAGTGGTGATAATTAATTATTTATCGAAAATATGTGATTTTTCGAGTTTTAATTTTTAGGGGGTGGGGGAAGTCCGGTGTGAAAAATGTTTTTGTTGAAAATGATCAATTAATGTATGGAGAATTCAACTGTATAAAAAGATTTTCTATGAAGGAGGGAACAAGTGGTGATAATTAATTATTTATCGAAAACATGTGATTTTTCGATTTTTAATTTATAGGGGGTGGGGGAAGTCCGGTGTGAAAAATGTTTTTGTGGAAAATGATCAATTAATGTATGGAGAATTCAACTGTATAAAAAGATTTTCTATGAAGGAGGGAACAAGTGGTGATAATTAATTATTTATCGAAAATATGTGATTTTTGGATTTTTAATTTATAGGGGGTGGGGGAAGTCCGGTGTGAAAAATGTTTTTGTGGAAAATGATCAATTAATGTATGGAGAATTCAACTGTATAAAAAGATTTTCTATGAAGGAGGGAACAAGTGGTGATAATTAATTATTTATCGAAAATATGTGATTTTTCGAGTTTTAATTTATAGGGGGTGGGGGAAGTCCGGTGTGAAAAATGTTTTTGTGGAAAATGATCAATTAATGTATGGGGAATTCAACTGTATAAAAAGATTTTCTATGAAGGAGGGAACAAGTGGTGATAATTAATTATTTATCGAAAATATGTGATTTTTCGAGTTTTAATTTATAGGGGGTGGGGGAAGTCCGGTGTGAAAAATGTTTTTGTGGAAAATGATCAATTAATGTATGGAGAATTCAACTGTATAAAAAGATTTTCTATGAAGGAGGGAACAAGTGGTGATAATTAATTATTTATCGAAAATATGTGATTTTTGGATTTTTAATTTATAGGGGGTGGGGGAAGTCCGGTGTGAAAAATGTTTTTGTGGAAAATGATCAATTAATGTATGGAGAATTCAACTGTATAAAAAGATTTTCTATGAAGGAGGGAACAAGTGGTGATAATTAATTATTTATCGAAAATATGTGATTTTTCGAGTTTTAATTTATAGGGGGTGGGGGAAGTCCGGTGTGAAAAATGTTTTTGTGGAAAATGATCAATTAATGTATGGGGAATTCAACTGTATAAAAAATTTTATATGAAGGAGGGAACAAGTGGTGATAATTAATTATTTATCGAAAATATGTGATTTTTCGATTTTTAATTTATAGGGGGTGGGGGAAGTCCGGTGTGAAAAATGTTTTTGTTGAAAATGATCAATTAATGTATGGGGAATTCAACTGTATAAAAAGATTTTCTATGAAGAAGGGAACAATTGGTTAAAATTAATTATTTATCGAAAACATGTGATTTTTCTATATTTAATGTTTAGGGGGTGGGGGAAGTCCGGTGTGAAAAATGTTTTTGTTAAAAATGAACAAATAGTGTATGGAGAATTCAACTGTACAAAAATATTTCGTGTGAAAGAGGGAACAATTACTTAAAATTTATTATTTCTTGTGAATGATGTTATAATTAATTTTTGGAATGAATGGGGGAGGGGTGGTTTTTTATTTTGAATATTTTGTTTTGTTCTACATGTTGTTTTGCGTAAATTAAAGGAATATTAAGACTTTTTTTTTCAAATAAAAAAAAATGGAGTAAAATATTATTATATTTTTTATGGGGGTTGGGGGTGAGGTGTGAAAGTTTTTTCTTTTTCAAGTTTTTAAAAGGTATATGGGGAGTATATCTAGGTGAAAGTGATGTTTTTTGAGGAGGGAACACATAGAGAAAATTAAGAAATAGAGATAAAAGGGGTTGTTTAGGGGGTTGAAAGGGGTTGAAAATTGCGTTTATTAATTCCAACCTCTAGAAGAGATTGTGCTGAATGCTTTAGTGAAGAAATGAATGCAAAATGTTAATTTTTAAAGTTTTTATGATCTATTGGCGAAATCTATTGGTAACTTCACACCCGTTACATTTTTTTATTTGTTACAATGAATCATCCACAAGATTTCCTCAATGTCAATTATAAAATTTCAATTCAAGGTCAGCACACACGCACGGAAATATAACTTATGTAAACGCTTCTTTTCGAAAGCATCTTTGCATTGAAACAATACCACCGGAACGCGGATTGTTTACGTAATACGAAGACGCATTTATTTCACGAAGGTAAAAAAACAACAACGCATTTCTCGTAATTTTTATTTATATGATTATATTATTTATATTATGAAATAAAATATAGTAGTTTTCATTCATATATCCATAGGCTAGACTAATTAATATTCCTCTCAGTAAAACTGATTATGAAACCGAACTAGAAACAATAAAACAAATAGCAATTAATAATGGTTATAAAGAAGAACTCACCTCACACTGAGAAGTAGAAAGGAACATATAACGATGTTATATAAGACTAAATAAATAAATATAAAGAACTAATTGATTAAATGGTAAAAAAGAAGATATGGAGACATTTACAAAAATATTTTTGTAACACAACAGAAAAAAAACTCATTGGAATAAATTGGAATATGTAAATCAATTATCTCAAAACATAAAGAAAGCAATCAAATGAAATAATGGTAACAATTTAGGTAAACAGTTAGTTAATAATGGGAAATATCGGAATAAATGACTGGAAGCCAAAAAACACAGGAACACATGGAGGAAGAGATAACGGACAAAATCAAACACGAGAAGTCGCACACGTAACACAGAATCACTGGTACTAATCCGCCCAAAGAAGGGGATTGTAAGGGCTTCTTGGAAACAATCTGCGAAAACCCGTGGGGGATGTTCAGCTTTTGTATATATATTAGTTAATAATAAAATTAAGAAAAATGATAACTATAATAAATCTAGTGGAATTTACCAACTAAAGTGCGGAGATTTATGCTATATATTTGGGTCAAACCGGGAGGTCTTTAGAAATTAGAGAAAAAAGAAAATAGGTAAGACATATTAAACTAAAAACAAACAACCGGCTTTGCAAAACATTGCATCAGATCGAACCACTTTGGTTCACATACATACAAATTAATATTAATAAGGGCTTAGTTTTAAACCATCGGGAAGCAGTTGAAATCTGTAAAGCCATTTAGATGGGAAAACACATCGTTAATGATAACGAAGAATTGTGAAATTCTCCGATAATAAAATCTCTGCTTACCTGTTCAATCTTAAAAATCTGTATATTTAAATCCGTCTTTCATCCGTTTGTAAACACTCTTAATAATGACATATACGCCAAAACTAGTCGAGTAGTATAAATAAATTAATAAGTAATACAATACAAGGTGAATTATTTCAGAACCTTATTTTTTTTAAATTATTAATAAAATTACTCTCGCATTAATTAATAATCCAACAAAATTTCTGAATTCTTTGAAATGTATTTATCCTACATTTGATGGAATGTAGAAAGATTATTAATCAATATAAAAGTAATTTTATTGTACACCTATCAGCTCAGAAAAATAATGTGTCTATTTAATTAAATACTACCCGGATCCCGAATACACTAATGAAGAACTACATTTTTTTAATTAATAAGGAGAACTACTATTTTGGTCTAAATGAGTAAAATTGCCGGGATTGGGGGAACTTTCTGTTTACAAACAACCCAACACACAGAATTTATGGAACTTTAATTTATTGCTGGAACGACAAATATCAAGTCTTGCCTTATTTACGAAAAACTTGAAAACAACAAATAAAACATGAATTCTATATTTACAAAATTATACAATTAGCGTTATTTTACGGTTAAAAGTTAATATTTGTAAATTGCCACTCCTCGATTTCATATGATTGTAAAGCGGGCGTTAGTGCAGAAATAACGCATAAACTTCTAAACAAATATATATTTGAAAAAAAAATATATTGGAGTACGTGAAATATTAAATTTGATATTTATCATCAAGTTTTGTAATTTAAACCATTAACCCATTATAAGCCAGTGTATTCACAGTATTTTACAAACGGTTTTTTTTGTTCTCTAGGAATTTATATTTTTAAAATAATTTATTTACTCTTTGGGTATAATCTCAATAAGCGTTTTATCACATGTTTCTTTTTTTATTTTGTAATAACTTGTTATTTGATGGCATTTTAAGTAATCTGAAACGACATCATATATTTGTTTATAAATTATATATAATAAAGATTTGCGCACTTTTATGATGTTATTCAAATAAAAAATTGTTCACTCAAACTGTTTCCATATTTATTGTAAAATAAATATTACAAAACTCAAAATACAGGTATATGCTATTTATATGACACTGGTACTTGGTTTCCTATGATTTTACCAATAATATAGTTGGTATCTTTAAGGTCGTGATAACGTGCCTATTTTAATGCAACATGTTTGGGAAATAATGTAACTTATTGTATATATTACAATACCATATTTCAATTTAGGTTTTTTTTTATTTGTTTGTCGCGCATGATTGTAATATTAACTAAAAAATCGATAAACGGCAGTCATTTTGAAAAAATAAAGGTTTCTGCTTAATTTTGATTCATCCTGACAATGCGCTCTAGTGAAAGAGTGCGCAGAATATAATTCTAGTCCAGTGTCTAGAACGTGCAAAATAATTTTCACATAGCAACATTTTCTTTAGTTTCGTTTTCAATTCATATATAAATCTTGTTTATTAGACAATGTTTATTATTTTTTATGCAGATCACGAAATTATATTGTCCTATTCAACATATTCCATAAATTAAATTAATAACGCCATCTATCCAAAAACCCAAAAACGCTTGATACTTTACTCGACCAGAAAAAATCGGGCTATTTTTAAAATACTACAAAAATTAATTTGAGACTATTCTGCCTCAATGGACTCAAATTAATTTTACTGCAAAACTTGATATTCTTAGAAAAAAATGTTTCATATAAGGGAAGAGAATTAATTTTCACATAATTCGAATTATGTTTCGTTTCCAATTAATACTATTTATATTTTTATACTTTTTTAATTGTAATAAAAAAATATTTTAGATCTATCGAATGCAACATATATTGAAAGACAGCAAAAAAAAAAAACATGTATTAAATTAATTACGCAGCTGACCTTAATGAACGCATTTGTCACAGTATCCTATTAATATACTAGGCCATATTTTCGTAATTATAATAAAAATTCATTACATTTTTTGTATTTTTATATTACTTTACACTAACTAAAACGTTTCATAAAAACCGTGTACTCTTAATTTTTAAAAGTTAGGCACAGAAGGTAAAAGTAAGTAAGTAATAAGTAATTCCTCTATACTGACATGTATACTATTACTGTCAGGTTACGAATAACGTTTAAAATGCCTCGAATAAATATCTATACGTTTTAGTAGCATCGTAAATATTATTTCGGTCTATCGCAACATTGTTTTCTATAAATTATTGATATGAAACAGCAGGTGTACATTATGTAATTCAATGTCCGGCGTGGGTATTTGCCCGGGAAGTGGTTGTTATAATGTGCATTTGTTTAACGTACTTACGTAGCGTAAGTCAAAAGTCACAGAGATAAATGTGAAATTAATTTATTAATTATTTTCAAATCATTTTTATTTAATATATAAATATTTGTTCACTATTACAATTATTATTTAAAAACAAAATATTTTTTTAATTAATTTTAATAGCCACCGAAACAAAGGGAACTCAGTCGTTTTATCTAACCTTAAAATTCACGCGTTTTCTGATAAAACTAATTAAAGCCCACGCATTTCATAAAATATTAAACGTATTCATAAATTACTTTGCCTTATCAGAAAAGTTTGGTGAGTCGACCATAACGTGAGCTAGCTTTATTGCTTCCAAAAATGATAAATTATAATTATCCTTCCTCGGGAAAGAAAACAAGACGCGACAATAAATGCCGTGATTTATATCGTGTCTAAAGAACTGTACAGAAGCTTTTTTTGCCGTTTTTTTATGTCTGGAGCAACAGACTTCTATTATTGACAAAACGTTCCGATTCCAATAAACTGTCGGAAAAGTAAGGGAGAGAAAAATGCTGGCAAATATTGTTTTATTGCATAAATCGCGCACGTTTTTTACTTAGTTCTCGTAAAAACTAACATTAATAATATGAATAATCTTTATTAACAGATAAATTATAATTTCTATCAGGACTATTCTGTATGGGAAATATTATTTACGTTATTAAGGCTGCGATCCCCAATAAGTTTCAGTTTTAAGGGATTAACAATGTTATACAGTCATAAAAAAATAAACATTAAATATAGGCATATAGCTTATTTACTGATGAACGACATCAGATAATTTTTATTTCTTAAAAACAAAAAAAAAAGTGAAAAAAATATTTTTTCAAAAGTTAATTTAATTTACAAAAGTACATTTAATTTATATTAAATATATTTGAGTATACGTGGATAGTCTTCCTCTTAATATCCATATTTAAGACATTCATAATATTATTATTTGTATGCTCCTTAATCCTATAAAATTGTCAATGAGAACAAATTTAGTACGACGCCGACATTTTTATTTGGAACAGCTCCTAGTACTTCAGAAGTTTGCCGCTCGGATGAAAAAATAAAGTTGGAATAAAATAAACACACACATTTTGTAAAAACCACTGCACGTTCTGGCTCTAAACGCACTGTCTATTAGGGGTAAAATCGCAGTCTTAATAAATTCACATTCTATGTATATTCATAACATAACAAATATACATACGTATCTTTTAGAAAAGTTGTTTAGACTGTGATGAAAAAAGTACCCTATTCCTGTCAGATATGTGGGTAGTGTTTCCGAATGGTGTCACGGGATATATAAAATTTTGAAAACGGAATCTTGAGTAAACGTGCATGAAATGAACGAATCCGAAGTCAAAATCTGTAGGAAACTTACCGTTTGGTCACAATTCGCATTTAAAGTCCCAATTTTGAGGTTATAATTGATCCGATTTTCGACTAAATAAACACATTGCGAGTATAAATCGTACACGTGATGAAATAATCTTCTAATTTATGACGAAAATTAACAAATTTGTTGCGATTTTTTCATTTACTCAGCCAAAATCAAGATTTTAACTTTATACAGAAAATGACGTTTATATAAAAAAATCAATATATATTTTAGATCCATTTGTAAATAATAGATATTTTAATTTATGATATCAAAAATAGATGGCGCCGCCGCTCCACTAAGTCGAATGTATTTTGTGCAATATAATAAAAAATAATACAGAATTATTCATCGACTATTATAAATAATATATATATACATATTTAATTAATGATTTTTTAATGAATAGATAATAGATTGGTACGACTTACGATCTTTTGCACGTTTTGTCGACTTTAAGTTAGCAACATGCAATGCTCATACTTTAAATTCACAGAAATCTGAGTAAGTTAAGAAAACCACTGTGTGATTGTTTTAATAACGTGGTAATTTATATTTTTAGTCAAGATATGCATAATAACCTAAAATAGTAACATGTTTTGCACCAGAAAAGTTTCACTCATAGCTAGAGTATTTGAAACTCTAATAATTGTCAGAATACTTTCCAAACATGTTTGCACACTCACCTAACCTAACCTAACGTAACCTAAGTCAACAAAACGAGCAAAAGATCGTAAGTTGTACCAATCTATCCAATATTTTCATTAAAAAATCATTAATTAAATATGTATGTATTTTTTATAATAGTCGATGAATAATTCTGTATTATTTTTTTATTATATTGTACAAAATACTTCGATTTAGTGGAGCGGTGGCGCCATCTATTTTTGATATCATAAATTAAAATATCTATTATTTACAAATGGATCTAAAATATATATTGATTTGTTTACATAAACGTCAGTAAACGTCACTTTCTGTATAAAATTAAAATCGTGATTTTGGTTGAGTAAATGAAAAAATCGTAACAAATTTGTTAACTTTCGTCATAAATTAGAAGATTATTTCCTCATGTGTACGATTTATACTCGCAATGTGCTTATTTAGTCGAAAATCGGATCAATTATAACCTCAAAATTGGGACTTTAAATGCGAATTGTGACCAAACGGTAAGTTTCCTACAAATTTTGACTTCGGATTCGTTCATTTCACATACGTTTACCCATGATTTCGTTTTCAAAATTTTAAAAATCTCTTGACACCATTCGGAAACCTTTCCGATATGTGCGTCTTGAATGTTGTGAAATGAGGTGATGAATTCGCGAAGGCTTAGGCTAGGGAATTTATTAATTCCAGATTTATGGAATTTGAGCAAATTTGTGAGATAGAAAGGAAAGTTTTTCTTTGATGGGAGTGCGTGTTGATGAGGAGTGGATTTGTAGGATTATGTAAAGGATAAGATGTTTATAATTATCATCAAGTTGTGGCTAAATTTTACTAAGTTAATTACAATCAAATGTGTTGTAAAGAACAATTTGATGATTATTGTATCAATTATCATTTTTACATTTCATTCATGGATATTAAAAAAACAGCATCATATAAGTTACGAAAATGTAATCTGAAGCACGAAAAATTCCATCGTCACGCTTTTGATCTTCTCATATAATTACACCAGGGAAACATATGGCAAAACCCATCAATCAATTCACTCGAGACAAGCGCCAAGCACCACCGGCCAACAAAACGACATCAAACTTTCACTTAACATGTAATCAACACCAGCAGCTCCGAATCATTAAAACAATTGAAAACCGAAGCCGGGCTGCTCCGCGCCGCGCTCTCTAGAAAACAACCGGGCTCTTTAATTCCACGTGAATCACGCCCCGGCGAGCAGTTTTCTCAATTAAAACGACGATGAGAGATTTTTTACATCAATATTTATAAACGGTGAATCATCGCGTTCGCCGGCTTAAGTGCCGATTGCGCAAATGTCAAGATCGCGTCGCGTATCGGGTCGGCGGGTTCGAGTTTTCTTGGAGGAGGAAATAAGAAAATCGGCTATTTTCGTACGTTGGGGAGGATCATAAACGCCCGCTTCCCTTTGTTTATGTTTCGGGTGTTAGATGTCTATAATTAGTCCCCGGGCGTAATAGACTTGCTAAAGATAGATTCATAGACTCCAAAGTTAGATTTTCTGGAAATGGTATTTTTGGTACCTGAAATTAATAGTTTTTTTTCTCCAGCAAAACAAAAGAACTAAATTGCTTTTACTTTAATAAAATCAGATGTATTTAAAATCAAAATTCCAAAGATATAGCACTAAGGCCCATTGTATACACACATCGGTTAATGAATACCTAACTGTTTTCGTTTGACTTAGACCCAATTTTACAATCCGCAAATAAGACGTACATAACGTATTCGCGGAATAAAAGTTGATGTCTATGATTCTCTCCATTTGATTACCAATAAGACAGTGCTGCCAACCGAATGAAAAAATCAAGAATAACGTGACTTGAGGTTTATAAAATTGGGGATAATGGCGGAAACAACAGTTTTCACGTTTATTTGGTCTACCCCAGAGTTAATTCATCCTTTGAGCATGGAATAAAATATTTTCAAATTGTGTTTATTTAATTTAATTTAATTTAATTTAATTTAATTTAATTTAATTTAATTTAATTTAATTTAATTTAATTTAATTTAATTTAATTTAATTTAATTTAATTTAATTTAATTTAATTTAATTTAATTTAATTTAATTTAATTTAATTTAATTTAATTTAATTTAATTTAATTTAATTTAATTTAATTTAATTTAATTTAATTTAATTTAATTTAATTTAATTTAATTTATTTTAAATAATTGTTCTAAATTAATAAATACTCGTTAATTGTTCATGCTTCTACTTTGTTATACATTGTAATTCAATTTTAATAAATTAAACATTAAACAAGTTATACAAACGAAGTAAAAAAAGTGTTTCATTTATTAAAATTGAATAAATATCTTCTATTATTATGGAAAAGTAATTTCAGTGTACAGGGTGGGTCTGCACCGCTCGGTCGACACCGCCATGAAAGATAGATTTGCAGCAAACCCCCACACAAAAATTAATTTCAAAATAAAGAGCGCCGGGAAACGACTGCGAGGTCTGGAGGAGGTAGCCATCCATTTTCAGTAAGTGTCCTATCCTCTATGGTTTCTTCAAGAAAAGTACCATCAATATTATAGATAGAGAAAACCATAAACATAACGTCTTTATTTGAAAAGATATTTCTTTGCAATTCAAACATTCTTAAGGCACTTTTTTTAGTAGAATACGCTGATGTTCTTAGATTTTGTCTTAAGTTTCAAGTTTCTGAGATATAATATAAAGTTGTATTTTTTTCAAATGCAAATCATAGTTGTGCTGTGAGATTTCCAATAGCTAGCGCTGGAAAATGAACACGAATCATTTCAAGAGACTCACTATTAGTTCGTACATAAAAATCCCATAATATTCTCATTTACAAACTATAATCATTAGAGTGACACTACAGTATTGTGCGAAGAGCAACTCCCCTCCAAAACGGACACTTATAACTATTGTTTACATTAGCACATTTTGATACCAACCTACAAACATTGAAAGATTACCTTGTAAGCAGTTCTACCAACATCGAAATATTTTCTTAGCGAGAAAATTTAAATCTGAAAGGAAATACTGGGATATCAAGTATATAATAATAGCGGAAAAAAATAATAATATAATGCATTTATTAAATAAATATTAAAATAATCAAAAATCATCCATAAATAACTCTTAAATTTAAATAATATAAAGTATTAACATTTTTTAAACAATTTAAAAATGAACAAATATAATTATAATGAACAAGACATTTTTTAATTTTTTTTAATTATTCTATAATTATTTTTTACATATAGCACATGGAAAATGTCCACCACAGCTCCATATTATTGTTTGGATATTTTCACTTCCAAGTAGACTCATGTTCTCGATTAAATATTAAAACTACACAATAACAACACACTTTACACCACCGACATTTGAAAATACAAAGACATATTTGGCTTCGATAAAACTTTGACCACGATTTGGGCGGTTCTTAATAAATAATTTTACGGCTTTTAAGTGCAAACGGCAATAGAAAACGTAACCGGCCATATTGAGCCACACCACGCATGCGCTTCGAGGTTGATGCCAACTTAAAAAATATAATAAATTTCATGTTTTAACGTTGGCAACGTTTATTGGCTAATGTATACAAACCGAGATTTGAGTGACACCCCCCTGGTAGTGACTTCCAATTCTGTGAAGGGGTGAATAAACAAAATTTTCTATACTGGGCTGTAAATAACCCAAGGCAACTTCACTCCTCAAAAGTCACCGTGTGGTGTGCGATTTACAAATTTGGGGTGATTGTTTGAAGAAGACGGACGAACCGTAACACTCAACATTTGGCTATCATGTTGGATTTTTTTTTCAAACTCGATTGGAAGAACTGGTGGAGGAAACAGATCTGGGAGACATCTGGTTTCAGCAGGATGGGGCTACGGTCCATACTGCGAGAGTTTCAATGACGAAACTGCGACAGGTGTTCCCTGGACGCCTTGTTTCTCTGAGAGGTGATCTGAGCATTTGCGACTTCTTCCTGTGTGGCTACCTGAAGGAAACGGTGTTTAGGCATCGACCTCGCACCTTGGAAGAACGCAGGGATCGAATTCGGGAGGAAATCGCCGCTATACCCATCGATATGTGTATCGCTGCTGGGGGTCATCATCTATCTTATGTCATCTTCAGGATTTAATGCATAAAACAGCATGGTGTACCGATTAAGATAATAATAAACTATATTTCTTTATAAAATAAATATGAATAAATTATTAAAAATCAACCAATAAAACACAGATTAGATTGAATAACTTTAAATTCTCGACTAGTTGTTTTTTATTGGTTGATTTTTAATAATTTATTCATATTTATTTTATACAATATGAACCACCAATGTCTAAATATTAAAACCATTAATCATATTTCTTTAAATTGCGCAGTTTTTTATATGGCCCTTCAAAACTGCACTGTCTGTTTTTCCGTACCTTGTATCTATTACGTGCTTAGACTGTAGAATATTAATTAACGTACAGGTTAAACTTAATATTTTTCTTACAGAATGGTCCCGATTGTTTTGAAATTCACATACAAATAATAGATTTCATTTTCCCCAACCTTATGTAACTCTCACATTTGTTTTCATTACAAATCCTCAGCGGTAGTTAATTTTAAAAACAGTTATGTTGCAATTCGTAATAAAATTCTTTGATGGATAGAATTATAATTTCAAATTCTTTCGCAAAGGAAACTTCTGCTTGTTACAACCGTTTATTAAAACACATTCGAGTGTAACTACAAATCCTGACGTGTACGCAGATAATTACGGCCCGGGGGTCATTATTGAATCAGCCTTGAATTGGAATATTGCGAAACGCGCCGGACGAAAATCATAAATGCCAATATTTCATCCCATACAAACGAAAAATCCATTCAATCTTGATGCAAACAAGACGTTAACCGCAGTTAAGCGATGATTCATCTTTTGATCGTTTCAGCTGGCATTTCGCGAATTGGCCGTTGCAAAATATCCCCGTCTGGAATAAACGGATATGGCCAATAATGGTTGTATTCAGGCGAGTTTAATTCGGCTGTTGTGCGCGCGGCAATCACTTAATTTGAATGTGCGCAATGGGATCTTGTCCACTGTTGTTGTCGTGTTGTATTGTAATATGTTGTTGATAATATAGAGGCTTTTGATTTTTGTAGCTTTATGCACCGTATAGTTAATCTCAAGTACCTAAGATTTGTTAATAAAGACTTTAGGTTTGTTCTGCATTAAGTTGAACTGAGTTTAGGTGCTGGCTAGTTCATATCAGTTTTCATTAACGTGCAATATGATGCAAAGTATTCAATTACTGTAGCATATAGCAGTAATAAGAATAAAATTGAAATAATTTAGGGTGCAGCAATATTTCTAGGTTATGTATTATAAGCAAAATACATACAATTTTGATTATTATCGGTTGGCGTACAACATCGAAATTGCTGTTGGTGAAATCGCATATATCACAGCCATACAATTGCGAATCCATTTCGAATATATTTGTTCGTTTGCACTGATTTCCGCGCCTTTCACTAACATCAGTTGTCTATGAATCAACTTACACTGTGTACTCCTGCTCTGGAGCAGGAGTAAAAAATTCACGTACAGTACAACGAAAGTGATGTAAACGCACATTTCAGTTCGACTTTGTTCGTGTAACGAACGGTTTCAGTGCAGAAAATGTAAAAAGGTCTGTCCTAGCTCATGTAACGAAGAAACCTATTAGTATGTTTTTGCACAAGTGAGTGTAGAAATCGATTTTTCTGGCGACAAAATCGGAAGAGAAATGTCACTTTCGGCGACAAAAAAATAATTAGTGTATTTTTGCAAAAGTGAACATATGTTCACTTCAATGACAACAGATTAACCAGATGGCGAGGTTAATAACAATTCATGGTCGCTTCATATAAATCTTTCTCATTAATAATATTGTATATTATTATATATATTTAATTCACTCTAAATGATTGATAGTGTCAGAGGACAACACTGTACAGATTGCCCAGATTGGCGTTTTTTTTTTTTTTTAATTACATAATATTTTATTGCCATAAAATATAAGACACTTTTTTGTAACTGTTTTCGAGGTGATAACATGTTTGATGTATTTGCGGAATCATCAGTAAGAAGACCCTAATTTTTTTTGTAAAAAAAATCATTCCATTCCATAATGTTAGAATATATATTTTTGTTTAATCATATTATATGCCATAAATGTTGAAATTTAGTAATGAATGTTTCTATACTCTTGCTTTCATATTCATATTTTTTATTCGTACATTGTTTAACCAATCACACAGCTCCATTTATAACTTTAATTTTTGAATTGGTAATGACCCTGGCAGTCATCGTCGATAAAGTGGGAAGGGTTTTTAGTCAGTAGTATCCCGGACAATATCCAGAATGTGTCCAACAATTCATCCGTAAATGGATTTTCCCCTTCTACAGACACAAAAAAATATAATACAATAATAATAATAATAAGACATGACACCCTATATAATTGAAAATAATTTTATATATATATTTTTTATATATGAAAAAATGAAGAATTTATTTATTTAGGATGTTTGTAATTGCTCTTGTGCAAAACATAGAGTATACACATCGGAAGAGAGCTATTCTTGGCTCAGCGCGTTGCAGCCCTCAGGCTGACGTCCTCGGGCATTTAATTGCAACTCATGAAACATATTTTTTCTCTCCCTCAATACACAATACATTATTTTATGTTTGATTGTTTATAACCATGATAAATAGGAGTAAATCGAATGTTTTTTCATTAATCACTTGGTAACACATCTTGATAATAAGTTATTTAAAAAAATATATTTGTTTTTTTGGTAATGGCAATACATCGAAACTATTGCCACATTAAATTAGGCGAAAGATAGCGCTTGCGTCATCTTTCATTTATTATGATTAACATCGAAACTAGTTGAAAACTTAATGAACAAGAAAAGTAAAACAAACTGAAGCAAGTTTCATAAAATAATTAAAGAATCCGTTATTTCTTTTATTATCGTCGAACTATCAGATATTGTGCTCACTAGTGATTACTTTTTGGGTTCTTGTTTGCGAGAGTTTTTCCGTACGTGAAAAGCAAATTATTTAAATTGCGCTCATTGTTGTGTACATATCCCATTATTAAACCGCATCGGCCCGCAGAGATGTATTTTTAGTGAAATTTCTCCCTTGCAGTTGCTATTTTAATTGACTCAAACAAGTATTAATACATAGAGTGTTCGGGTACGAGAAATTATTAAAATTGCACTCATTATTGCATACATATCCCATTCTTAAACCGAATTGAATGCAGGCAGGCCTTTATATTATATCAGCGCCCAGAGATGTATTTCCAGTGACATTTCCGCCTTTGTAGTTGCTATTTTAATTAATTTATACAAGTATTTATACAACATACCTCGACACCCAATACGGGTAAAAGAGGATAAGATTTAAAAAGAAATAATTTATACAACATAGAGACCCAGTACGATAAATTATTACAATTGTGATCATTCTTGTGTACAAATCCCATTCTTAAACCGCATAGAATACAGACAAGCTTTTATATCTTAATTTTCACTCTTAAAAATCTAGCATTGTGACGAGCGTTGGTATAATAAAAAATGGTGATACTTAAAAAAATCTTGTATTTTATTTAATTTGTACAGGGTTTGTGGGGATCGGCCCCGAGGCGAAGCTATTAGAATCCGCAGACGATCGGACACACCGTTTGGCCGCTAGAGGGCGTCAAAAAGACGAAAAACGCGAATAACTAGAAAACGAAAGACATTTTTAAGGCGCATCTTTTGGTTCCTTATTCGACCCGATCGGAGCGCCCCTGGCGAGTAAATCGAACAGGGTGTCCTATTTTCGATGGTTTCTTCAAGTAAAGTAAAATTAATAATAAAGATAGAGAGAAACCAATATATACTTCCAGGGGTCAACTTTAGTGCTAATATCATGTACCTCAACAATCTTCAATTGTTTTAGAGTTATACGTCAAAAGCAAAACTTTCAAGTCAAAATTTTAAAACGCCCTCAAGTTCCTTCGGTTTCAACTCATAAATCTCCGATTCAAAAATGTAAAACTAGTTATGATAAAATTGTCAATTTATAAATAATAAGATAACATCTTTATTTGAAAATATATCTACTTGTAGTAAAAACATTCTTAATGCACTTTTTTAGTATTACTTAATCATTATCATTCTTTATCATATTTTATCTTATGTTTCAAATTTCCGAGGTATAAAATAAAGTAGTATTTTTTTAATATAAGTCATTATTGGCTATGACTTCAAATATATTTTAAAAGTAAAAAAATCGCAATTATTTGAAGTCACAGCCAACTATGATTTACGTTTGAAATAATGCAACTTTATATTATATTTAAAATGTTCAGCCACCATTCATCTAGCGTATGGATAACTAGTGATGGCCATTTCGGTTTTTCGAACCTCATCAGACAAAATCTAAGATTATCAGCGTATTCTACTAAAAAAAAGAGCGTTAGGAAGGTTTTTACTGTAAGTAGATATCTTTTCAAATAAATAATAAAAATCTTAATATTTTTAAATTGGCAACAATTGACTTTTAAAGTGTAACTCGAAAACAATAGAAGATTTTTTGAAGCCATCGAAAATATGATATCCTGTACAGAGTGGTGCATTTTGGGGGTGTCACATATGGATTTTTTTTATTTTAAGAGATATCGAAAAACCTTTTTGGCGTAAGGGTCGCCAAAAAGGTTTTTCCCAATTTTTAATGATAACAACAATGGAGAAGAAAAAAATGATCTATCTTTAACAGTTTCCGGGTTATAACCGGAAGTTCACGACGAGCCAATTTTCGAGGGTGCCTGTAACTTCGTTATTATTAAAAATATAATAAACACTTTCTTAACGCAACATTTTATGCTGACTTCGAAAATTTTATCACGTTTTATTTATAATTTTTAGTTTTTGAGTTATAACCTCAAACTTATTTTTTTTTTTAGATTGTGACTACAGTCGAAATTTACGATATTTGGTACAGTTTTTGTCGTAGATTTCAAATGTATATAATTTGTTTAGGATTATTTGCGTTCTTTTTTTTTCAAAGTTTATACAATTTTATGAAATTATCTTATAATAGCAATTTAAGTTAAATCCATAAAACAAATGAAGAAGAAAACATAAAGAGTCATACGATATTATTTACTTATTGTTTTGTTGTTTTTTACTGTAATATTTCGCTTTTTATATTTTCAATTTGAATTTCATTAATCACTTGGTAAAACATTTTAGTAATATTAGGAATTGTTTAGAAAGTTTCACTTGGTTTGTTTTGCACGAAAAAATATATATTTTTTTATTTTCGACTAGTTTCGGCACATTGCCATTATCAAGAATGATCATTCTTGAAACTTACTAAACAATTCCTAATATTTCGCTTTTGTTTTTTTATTGTGAAATTCAGCATCCAAGTGAGTTTTGTAATTAATACTTAAATATGAGGTGAAATAGTAACGTATACTCATCAAACACAGTGAAACATATTTATCACTGGACATTTAGAATAATAAAGAATACACACTTGTTTTTTTTTTGTTTCTATGAAACAAAAACAAGTGTTTTTATTACTCTAAATATCCAATAGTAACCTATACGTTAAATCTATATCTTCGCACTGAATAGCCTTGACTGTTGCAGATACAATTTTCACTATCACAGGGAGAGAATAAATAATAACGTATACGTCAAATTTAAAATTTCTTCCTCGAGTGTCGAGGATATGATTTTCACTCTCACAAAACGAGTGATAGCAACAGATTTTCGTCGAATTTTATTACCAATGCGTTCCACTCCAACAACTCAATTTAATTTTTTTTATTAAAAACAACCTCTCCCGTTACCCTCAACACTTTTTCATCCTCCCATTCTTTGATACAAATTCAAGCGTAAAACTCGAATCGTCCGCGGCAAAAAAACGACTTGTCCACGAGGCCAGAGAATCCCCTTTTGTTCGAACGGTAAATGAGAAAAATAAAAGGAGATTCTCCTCGTTCCACCCATCGAAGCCTTTATCCGTTTCAGCTTTAAATATTTACACAAAGCCCGCTTTGAGGCTCGTCAGGCTCTTCCTATTTGCGTAATGCTCGTCAAGTGGTGATTTCAAAAGTTGATTCATGTTTTAATTAGTGACGAGCCCGGCTTGAATTTCGAGTATCACGTAGTGCTGGTGGTTTGGTATGATGAATGTCTATGAGTGAGCATGTGTGGTTTCTTTTTTTGTTTGTTTGCTCCTTTTTTTTTTTTTTGAGTTGATTACATTTGATAATATTCCTTTACGATTTTTGAAATATGAAAATATAGAAAATAATAGAAATACTTTCACTAGATGAACTTTACATTATTACTGAAAACTTAATTTTAAATTAATATCTTCTCATTTATCACTTGGTAAAACATTTAATATGAAATTAATTTACAAATCTTAAAACACGTGGATTTGTTTCACTTGTTTATTTTTTTTTTAGTTTCGGCGCGATGCTGTTATCAAGAATGAATATACAAATGGTTTCCTACAACTATATATATTAATGTGGTTGTTCCACGTGTTTTAATATTTTCAAATTAATATACCAACCGTAATATTAAATTAAAGTTAATAATTCAACAATAATGAAAATTTCGTGCAAATGATATGTGTATGTGAATGGAAGTATTTTTATATATATACAAACATCTATTTGTGAAATTATATAAACAATACGTTAGAAAACCATTGCACTACTATATTATACATAATAAATTTCACAAATTGGCTATCGAAGTATTTTTATTATTACTGGACAATAATCAAATTTTAGTAATCGAGTATTACTAAATGATTAACTATCTAAAATTTATAAATAATATTAAATTTGTGTCTAATGATAAATGAGAATATATTACTGATATTAGGTAATAGAATTAATAATAATAACGTTTATTGTCCAACAGGAGAACATTTCCAATTACAAGACAATTATATAAATCATATATAAATTAATTACAATTTCATTTAAACAATAACAATAATAAAGTAATACTACACTTAATTTAGCAACAACAAAATCCACTTAGACTATTACTATTTGCAACGCTCTTTCTAATGTAACGTAAGTGAAAGAAGAAACTGGAAAGATCTATCTGGAATGTTCCACAGAGCGCGCAACGGTAAACGCGGCATCGTCGAAAGTTCGAGAAACAAGCACGCTATATAAGCACTAGTGGCGCTGCAGTCAGTCAGTCTATCACGAATGTCCGAGTGCTCAACATCTCGTTATAAATAAATAGTGACAGTGTGTGTGTACTGTAAATAAATAAATAGGCATTGTTTTACTTATTTCAGAGTCTGATTAAACCCGATTTCGTAACACTATCTAAATGTAAACTAGACGGAAATAAAGATATAATTATTTAATGATTTCATACCAAAATGAGAAATTCACTTTAGATAAAGAGAGTATATAAAATTTAAATGAAAAATAAAAAAAAATAATTCATTTTATTTTAATTACAGACATACAAAAAGCATCAATTAGAAATAATTTAAAAAATAAACAGACTTGTAAATTAAGTTCACTTGGCTTTTACTTATACTTTTTAAATTTATATTTTTGTACGATTATTATGTATGTTTTTCTTGTATTAAGTAGTAAAGTTGAGCATTTTTATCTTAATATTGATAGGGCTTTATTGTACCATTTTTGGTCTGTATACACCAATTAGACTTAAGATTTCATTTATTTCATTTATTAAATGTATATTGCAAAATGGAGATAAATAACTAACTTAAAGTAAATAAAACTAAACCCAAGTGAATTTAATTTACAAGTCCAATCTAATATTAACAATATTTATTAAATAAAAATGATTGGAAAATAATTAATAAATTATTTCCACATTTAGCTCCGTGACATTTTGACTTACGTTACGTAAGTACTTTAAACAAATGCACATTAAAACAACTACTTCCCGGGCCAATACCTACGCCGGACATTAAATTACATAATGTACTCCTGCTGTTGCACATCAATAAAATATTGCATAATGCAACAAATTTTGATCCTAGAAAAATTCAATGTAAAAACAACAAAAGGGACGTTACTTAATATAAGGCCATCTGCAGACACGTGTTTCGGGATCTATCCCTCGTTAGTACAACTATGCCTTACGTAATTTAAAGATGTTAAAATAAATCAATTAAAATAATTGAAAAGTCACAGAGCTAAATGTGGAAATAATTTATTAATTATTTTCAAATCATTATTATTTAATATATTTAAATAACTGTGACCAAGTGAATGAATACTCTTTTCTATTTATATTTACAATATTTTATCAAGTGATTAATGAGAACAAAGTTTCCGATAAAAAAATAAACAGTTTACGATAGAAAAGTGTTTATTCACACAATTGCATTTATTTTAATAAATAAACAAACAGATATTCATTTTTATATTTAAATTAAAATTTATGAATAATTAAATGCAATAAAGTAAATAAATTCGAAGCATTCTTCATTCATAATATTACGCTAAGAAGTGGAGGTAAATTCCACGACATTTTCCTTTCAATTTCGGGTGAAAATATGCCGAGGACTTAGAAAGCCCCCTCTTTATTACACACAAGGTGATAATACGATTGTGACAGAATGCGGGATTGTGACGAGGGCAGGTAAAATCCCCCTCGAAAAAAAAAAAGGAACGGAATGGGAGGGATGATGAAAACGCCCACCGTAGGGTGAAATCACGTCGCGTTGAAGAAGGTCGAATTCCTAAATCATAAATGAAATGTCTGGGCTTTTAGGGCTTAAATTATTCGTCAACTTAAGCCGTCCGCATATTCGTTTCATCCCCTATAATCATAATAAAGAAAAATGAATGTGTTATTTGTTTTTTTTTATATATACACACACATGTACATGATAGCGCACGACTGACAGTTATTTAGGAAATATATTATTAATATATTTCTATTAATTTTCACATTTTAAAATTAGTTCAAATAGAAAAGAGTATTCATCCACTTGGTCAGTTATTTAAATGATTTGAAAATAATTAATAAATTATTTCCACATTTAGCTCTGTGACTTTTGACTTACGCTACGTAAGTACGTTAAACAAATGTACTTAGTAGCGTAAGTCAAAAGTCACAGAGCTAAATGTGGAAATAATTTATTAATTTTCAAATAATTTTTATTTAATATTTTTTAAATTAGTTTCATATATCGAGCGTATAACAAAAATCGACGACGAAGTTGGCATTGGAAATCTAAAGTCATGTCTGAACTAGAATCACACGCGCACGTGTAAAGTACTGTTTGTCATGTTGACCGCAACCAGCATTTCACGCGTGTGATCTTAGTACAGGCATGACTCGAGACTTCCAACGCCAACTTCGTCGTCGATTTATATATATATTAATATTCTTCGTCTAAAATCAGTAATTTTTTATATAAGGTATTTTAATATTTTAAAGTTATAAATAATTTAATGTTGAAATCGATGGAAGTGTGGGGCCTTATATTTCTAAATTGAAAAACGAATGAACATTTCTGTTAACGCAATAAAATTGAAAAATTCTCAAAAAAATATTAAATACTTCTTTTTTATCATAAAGCAAATTTTGTATACAGGTGTTTCACCCTGTACGCAAAATGATTTTTTTAACTTAAATGGATACCCTATATTTTTTATGCTATTTCGATACCCAATCTATTAGGTATTATCTTTAATTAATTTCTCACTTATTATTAGGTATTACATTTGATGCAGTGGATGAACTTTAAACGTTGGGCGTGTACTCCATCAAATGCAGTAATTGCACAAAAATTTATGTCGGACGAAAAAAGGAATGTTTTAATAAGATTAAAAAAAACATACAGCTCATATCTGATACAACAACCCAAACAAATCAACAATAGCACACACACCACTCTATTGAAACAGAACACAATTTTTTTTAAAACAATGTTAAATTATTAAAATCTTACAATAGTTATCAACTAAAACTGTGTGAAGCCATCTATATAAAAAAACATTCAAGATAATCTTCTTAATTATGATTTAAGTCCTCTTGATAATCCCTTACTAAAATTAATATAATTGTAATAATTGTGACTACTTACCTGATTGTAATTGTAAGTTTTTGGGAAGATTTAATAGGTGAATTTTTCATATTTTAAAAGTTATAAACAAATGAATGTTGAAATCGATAGATGTTTAGAGCTTAATATTTCAATAATGAAAAATGAAAAATATTCTGTCAACGCCATATATATGCAAAAATATTTAATAATAAAAGAAATACTCTTTTTTTCTCTTAAAACAAATTTTTATATACAAGATGAAGCAATACGCAAAATGATTTTCTTTTTTCTCTTATTACTTAAATGGGATACCCTATATTTTTTATGCTATTTTAATAGAAAATTGATCACTCTTCATTTTTTATTTAAGATATTAAATAGCTACCGTTTATCGTTTTTGAGATATTTAATCTCAAATACAAAGTTGGTATACAATTTTTAACCAAAGTAGGCCATGCCAGAACAACTAATTTATTTAGTTGTGAAAGTTACGCTTAATATCATATTTATTAAGTAAAGTACATTTTACGTTATATTTTGTAACACTGGTGCAGTGATAAATGATTAATTTAATTGTTAAAAACTAACAACAACTATATTTTTTGGTTATTATTCGAAAAATATTTAAATTATTCCTATATGCTTGTTAAATTGATTTATTTAAACAATTCATGTTGACTGAAAAACCGAAAATAGATACTAAGTGAAATAATAAAATACTAATATCATTATATTTTGTTAGTATTAATATTTTTATGTATTTATTTCACGCACTCACATCATTTTTCTTTAATTCAAACATTTTACAATTTTTTTCTTAAAACATATGTGTCACAATAACCATTATAACTCGCTAAATAATCGTCTAGCAACTGTTTTCTTTATATTTTGCATGCGCCTTTAAATATCGATTGTCATTTGAATATCCTTCTAGGTTAGGAAGTAAGTATGTTATTAAATGTCAGAAAACGATTATGAATTGCATTTGTTTTAATTATAGCCTAGATTATAAGCGAAACTTATAATTTTGTACTTTGAATTGAAATTGTTGAAAAACGGTAACAGATAGGGGTTTAGTTTATTATACAAAAATTAAAGAACAACCAATTTTTTATTGAAATAGTGTAAAAAATATAGGGTGTTCCATTTAAGTGAAAAAAGAAAAAAAATCATTTTGCGTATCGCTTCACTCTGTACACAACATTTGCTTTATGGTAACAAATGATTATTCCTAATATTATTAAGCATTTTTTCAATTAAATTGCGTTAACAGAAAGTTTATATCGTTTTTCAATATTGAAAAATAAGGCCCCAAACTTCCACTCATTTCAACATAAAATTGTTTATAACTTTTAAAATATAAAAAATTGACCTAATAAACCGTATGTCAAAAATGATTAATTTTAAGCGTAGAATCTAAAATCGACATAAAAAATATAGCTTTCCATTTAAAAAATCATAAGTATGATACGTCACGTGATTATTGGATACCCCGTATATATGAAACTAATTTTAAATGTGAAGTTTTATAGTAGCTAGAAATTATGTTAGTAATATTTTTTTGTAAATTTCTAAATAACTGAGATATTGGACTTCATCGGAATTTTGCGCTACCCTGTATATTTATAAAGTAAGCCCATATACTGATTTCCACTTTATGATTTTAATGACGTCCAGGAACAAAAGTAAATTTATTTTTCAATGTTTGAAGTTCTAAGTTGCACTTAGAACAAAACAGTATATACTTTGGAATTTTAAACATTATTATTCTTATTTATTTATATTTTCTGTACAAGTAAATAATTCTAATGAATATAAATATGTTTATAACAGGCATAAAACTAACACAAAACCAAGCAAAAACGAATTGAAGTAAAAAATGAAACACAGTAAACAATGAATGAAATGATGGTAATCGCAATAATTTGACACAATGACATCAACGTGCATCTTCAAAATTCGAAATATGTAGTATGTCAAAAATGTAAGAAATGCGATGACGTCACGGGAGGTATAATACTTTCTTTATCATATATTTTAAATAACATTAGGAATCTTGTTGGTCAATAGCCAATTTATAATGTGAAATAAATTGGCTATCCAACAATTTTCTTTCGTCCACTTTTTTAAAATTTACATTTATGTAATTTGATTATAACTACTTACTACTTATTACTCCTTCTTTTTATTTCTCCTTCTTCCATTTGAAACGAAACATCAAATTAATATTAACTGTACTTACATTATCCTTTCCTCTCGGTTAATAAATACAGATGGAATAATAAACCCAAAGGGGGCGGCTTCTGAGCTTAAAAAACCGACACAAAAAAGGGCCACTTGAGTGTCGCGCATCTCGGAAGTTCCATTTCCATCATCGTTACACCTAATGACCCACTCAGGGGGTGATAAAAGGGGAGATTGAATTTTCGAGTGCGAACGCTGTTGTTATCTGTCGAATTCGATTCGAGGATGACGCGAAACAACATCATGTGGGGCCGGAATTAATTCTCTACATCGACAAATTTTGAATTTGTCAGCGCTGTAAACATATTTTCCCCTAATCTAAATGCAGCAATAAAAGAAACGTTGTTATAAATCTGTATTTACAGCAAGAGTCAACGGGGTTTCTGTGAAGTTGACGGAACGTTTTATGATTTTCAAAATATCCGTATTGAATTTTGAGAGTATTTAAACAATAAATTTGCCAATAAACTGTATAATAAAACACAAAACTTAAAAAAAAACAATAATTTTTCCATAAATTACATAAAAATGATTTGAAAATTATTAATAAATTATTTTCAAATCATTTTTACGGATGTGAAGTTAGCCATAGATTTTCAAATTTCATTATTTCTATACATATTCAAGATAAATAGATTGTTTTACTTTAGGGTGTAAATAAAACGTTGAATTAACAAATTGTGATACAAGCACCCCAATTTTCAACCCTTAATATTTTTCATCACACCCTTAAATAAAAAAAATTAAAAAAATCAAAGTGCGCCGTCTCCTATAAAAAAAGTTATCAACAAATATGGATTCAGCACACATTAAACTATTATTTAAACAAATAAAATTCGGACCATATTACTTTTATCATAGGAAAAAAAAGAAACAATATTAGTCGCCAGTCTGAGATAGCGGTCGGACAAATTTTAATCCATATTTGTTGCTAACTTTTTTATGGAAGAGGGCGCACTTTGAAATATTTTAAAATTTGTCCGACCGCTATCTCAGACTGGCGACTAATGTTGTTTCTTTTTTATTTTCGTATGATAAAAGTAAGGTGGTCCGAATTTTATTTGTTTAAATAATGGTTTAATGTGTGCTGAATCCATATTTGTAGTTTTTATAGGAGACGGCGCACTTTGATTTTTTTTTTAATTTTATTTTTTAAGGGTGTGATAAAAAATATTAAGGGTTGAAAATTTCTATTTATAACAATTTTTCCTCTGCATTATTTTTACGGAAATATCCATATCGAATTAGCAGACTATTTAAACAAGAAATTTATAAATTATAGGATTTTTTATCTTTTAGAATTAAAATTTGTGTTTAAATATATGTATACAAAATTAAAAATAATGATTATAAACAATACACAATTTTAAATGTTGAACAAACTAATAATTGAGATTATGAAATATACAATATTAAATATCGATTTATTCATATTTTTTATTAGCTAAGCGTGTAGTTGTGATGAATATTCGGGTGCAGGAAAGTGCCCTCTATCTGAATTGAACAAAAAATAGATATGATGTCATTTGAAAAAAAAAAAAAGTTGAGTATCGCCACCTTGACAGTCGTCATCGTATTATCAATTTGGTGACCCGATTAAATAGAGCATAAATGGAGAATTTCCTGCCGTTTACAAATATATATGATTTGTTATGGTTTACTGTCAAAATAAAAAAATAGAAGGGGGGTGGAACACCAAACTGAATCGCCTTGTATATAATAAAACTACATATTAAGAAATTTCATTAAATTATAAGGTTCTAGTTCACATAGACTTTTATTTAAAAAAATCATTTATTCACGAAGTATAGCAATCATGAATATTTTTAAAATCGAGATGAGTGGAAATATTTGCTTTGGACCACCCTGAATCAGAAAAAAGGGTTTTTAAAACTATCTTTCTGTTTATTAGTCTGTGCACTCTCTACAGGTCAATCGCTTTAATCGATCTGTGACTTTTGGCTAAAAACTTTCAACAATAAATCCTAGCTTATTCTTAGAGATGATTTTTTTTATTTGTTTAAATAAGCATCGGATTGAATAAATAAAATTTGCAAAAAAATAAAAAATGAATAACTTATCTTTATATATATATTTTGTCGTAAATGTAAATCTTTTGGCTTATAGCCAAATTTAAGTACTTGAATAAAACAAAATTAATAACAAATAATTTTTATTAATTTTTTTTATTTACTTTATAACAGTTATTTAACTGTGAAAAAGTGAATACATACTTTTTTTCTATCATTAATAATTTATTTACTCAATTGAATCAATTAATTTATTATTTTAATTAGCTACGACCTACGTTAAGTAAGTACTTTAAAAGAAATAACAATTTGAAACAATTATTCCTCGGGCAATACTTTTGTATTTTTTGCATTAAATATTCTCTAATAAAAAAATATTGCATTATACAATTATATGTTATGCAACATCAAATGTTCATTGTGTAATTCTTTGTCTGACAGAGTATTTGCCCGACAAGTAGTTGTTTCAATGAATGTTTCTTCTTTTCAAGTGCTTTAGTAACGCAAGCCAAGCAGTTACAACGGCTAAAGAGAAAATGATTAATTAATTATTCAATTGAAGGTTTTTTTTTTTTTTCAAATTCTTTTTGATTATTTTATACTGTGATCGAGTGAATAAATACTCTTTTTCCATTATTAAAGTACTTATGTGTCTAATGCCCGTTTGCACCGCCTTGTTTAAGTACTCCTTAGTGCTAAGTAATCCTTAACATATGTCATTTGGTTTGCACCGCGCGCGCACGATATCTAAGGTCTCCTTAAATTTAAGCCGCCGATGTTGGCGGCTTAACTTCACTAAGGCTTCCTTAGCGTTGGCGTACGGCTGATTCTAACCTATAAATTTATAGATAACGAATAAAGTAGAGAAAGCGAACGATAATGTTATAAAAAAAATGGTGAAATGTATACATTCTTAAATAAATATATTATTTAAAGTTTCTTTTGATTTCTATAATGTTTATAACGGTAATAATTATCCGAAATAGTTGTGATTTTCTAAAATTAATAATATTTTTCTATGATTTCAAGGTTAGGAAGCGAGAATAATAGACGACATGAAGTTAGGCACTAACTTTCCACTAGATTTTCCCCCAACTAAGGAGACCTTAACTAAGCGGAGATTTTATATGAGCGGTGCAATCCAATCTCTACTATTCTTTCCTTAACTTTTAAGGAATCCTTAACTAAGGAGGCCTTAAAGTAAAATCGGTGCAAACGGGCATAAATGATTTTTTTATATTGTGAATGTTTCTCTTGATAATTACTAACTTACAAAATTACATAATTCAGAAGTTTCTAGCGAGTATAAATTAAAGTAATAATAATAACAACAACTCCAAAACATAGTATTGTAAGTTTTCATTAAATTAATTTGAGGACAAATTTCTTCAACAAATCATAATTGTCGCCCGTCATTGGTCATTTGGTCAAGGCTGGATTTATTGTACAAAACTGTATTGTTCCAAATGTAATCTCGTAAACCTCGACTTCGCTTGAAATTATGCTAATCCGACCTTTCCCAGAAGGAAATCGCATTACTGGCATTATCTATTATTACGCCCGGTGCCACATTGTTGGCCGCACGGAGCGGCTTGACACCCGAAATTTGACACTCACGGATTTTCGTTTAGCATAATAAATTCTAATCCGACGAAAAAATAATGGCTTTTCATTGATTTTAAGGCTAATTATTTATTTGCATTGTTATTTAAAGGGAATTCCTGGAACAATTTTGAAAACACATTTTACCTCTAATACTTGACGTGCATGTAATTTAAGATTGCATTTGAGTAGAAAGAGATGGCTAGATAGAGTTAATAATCGGGGCTATTCTGTAAGGGAAATGTTAAGTTTAACGTGTAGGCTATTTTTATTATTAGAATATAAGCAACTTTTCATAGAATGTGAATTAATTAATTAACGCGTTAAACTTAACATTTCCCATACGAAATAGCTCCGAATTATTTATGTTTTTATCTATTAAATAGAAAATATCAAACTATTTTTAATGGCTATGTTAAACTTAACATTTCCCATAGGAAATAGCTCCGAATTATTTATGTTTTTACCTATTAAATAGAAAATATCAAACTATTTTTAATGGCTATGTTAAACTTAACATTTCCCATACGAAATAGCTCCGAATTATTTATTTTTTTTATCTATTAAATAGAAAATATCAAACTATTTTTAAAGGCTACGTTAGTATATTACATAATTAGTGTGGAAAGTTAAATTTTGGTTGCGAGTGTTATAATGTTTATAGAGATAATATACAGGGTGTCCATATGGGGATCTCCGTTATTTGAAAAGATAGAGTCGGTTACATTTGGGCAAAGTTGCGTATTCCAATGCGTATTATTAATCTGATTTCAAATTCGAAATATCTTCAACTGTTAATTATTTTCAAGTCATTTTTTATTTAATATATTTAAATGACTGTGACCACGTGAATGAATACTCTTTTCTATTTGTATCTTCAACTGTTTTGTAAATATTTGCAAAAAACTAAAAACTATGATTAAAAAAAAACACAACCATAACTTCTTTATTTTTTTATTTAATTGAAATTCTATGGTTACTTTCTAAAGGCAACTTTTTAAAACCTGTCGAATGGACATTTTATAGAATTTTAAAATCAATTCCTAATTTTTTTTTTCGACGTTCAGCTTTTGTTTTTCTTATGGAAACATATTGTGATATACACGTCATTGAAATATACTTTACACGCATTTTGCTAATTGTATGCTATGTTAACGTTTCCATGGCAACCAAACAATGCCCAACTGTTATGCAACGGTTGAAATTTGGTTAAAACAAAAGACTACTATCGATATGACATATTTTGTTTTATAAATAAATAGTTTTCATGGACATTGCTACATACCCTCAAATGTTTTTTTTAAGTAGACATGTGGCACATAATTGAATTCAATATAAAAAACGCTGTTTAATTACATATCATTATCTACACCATATGCGCCCATAGGAAAACCAAAAGTTATGTCTGGAAAAACAAAAACAAATCGATTTGCAGATTTAAAAATTATTTCATTTGTTGAGTTGTAAAAAAATACGTTAAGATATTTTTTTTACAGATTTTGAAATAAAATGAAAAATATCGGAAATATGGCCAATTTAAAAAATAAAATTTTAATTTTTTTCACATTACAGTAAAACAATTGAAGATGTTTCAAATCTGAAAATATTAGAACATGCAACTTTGTCCCAATTTAAGCGACTCTATCTCTTCAAATAACCGAGATCCCCATACATTCATTCGAAATATGGACACCCTGTATACAGGGTATCCCGTTAATGTGAGGAAATACCTTAACCTCAAGTTCCTGGAATCAAAATATGATGATGTAACTGTAACTAAACTTATCTATACAGGGTGATTTTTAATAGGTGTACAAAACTTTGACATAATGTTTGGAAAGTCATTGTAAGAAAAAAATGTAACATGAAAATAGGTAGAATTTTGTTTATTTACAGAATAGCATTTTTAATTAATTATAATGCTAATATCGGAGTTTGAGTACCTTCTATTTGTTTTGCGAGTTTGATATGTGTGTGTATAATTAAAAAAATATAAGTAAAACTTGAAAGATGAGTTACAAGAAAAATTAATGACCATGTAAGAACAAATCAGCTATACTAAACTCACTCAATTTGACTACTGTCAATTTAAATGTTTTACAAATTATGCTGTTTATTTCCAAGGTAAATTAGATTTTAAGATTGTTCTTTGATAATAATTAAATATCGAGCGTATAACAAAAATCGACGACGAAGTTGGCATTGGAAATCTAAAGTCACACGCGCACGCGTAAAGTACTGGTTGTCATTTTGACAAGTCAGTTGTCAATAACCCCTAATTATCGTAAACACGCGTGTGATCTTAGTAGGGACATGACTCGAGACTTCCAACGCCAACTTCGTCGTCGATTTTTGTTATACGCTCCATATAATTTCAATCGTAATGTTATTTAAAATGTGTGACAGGAAGCATTATTATATGTCAGTGACGTCATCACATCTCTCTCTCCCACTTAGATATTCGAAATTATTTTTAGTATTTTGAAGTTCCGCGTTGTGTCAGATTTTTTGATATTACCATCATTCGATTCATTCTATTCATTAATCGTTTGCTGTGTTTGAATAATAATGTTTAAAATTCCAAATTTTATACTGTTTTGTCCTAAGTACACGAAGTTTCATGCGTTTTACGTGTAATTGTTGGAATTAAACTTCAACCACTGCAAAAATAAATTTACTTTTAAATTTTGAAAAGGAGATCTGGCGAAATTACATGAATACCTGTGACGTAATCAAAATCATAAAGTGCTAAACAGTAGATGGATCTACCTTACAAATAAACATATATATTTATATATACCAATCTTGGAAATAAAGAATATCATTATTATTTTGCTATTTAATTTTTAAAACCTCTGCAGAAAGTTTACTACAATTTACATCATTCAGCGATTATATTAATCCATTCATAATCCCCTTGAATAAACGCAACTCCCTGAACAGTCAAAGATAAAAATAACAAAAATAAGTTCGTGGAACCGACAAATATTTATTATGCCGCGGGGTTATCAACTCCACAACGGGCGCATTTGTTTCCATACAAACTGCCCGTGATAAAAGTCAATTTGTTCTTGCCCGGAGGGGGATAAATATAGAAATTACAGACGCAAATATCGGCCGTTTATAATTTATAACCGACGTCCGTCCGTGTGTTGATCTTTCGATTCCAGCTACTGCGTTTCTGACCTGCACGTCTCGAAAACTGGAAACGGCCTCCTTATCGTCGGAATGAGTCACTATCTGGCAACGCCGTTATCGAATTTACTTTTATGATTTGATAATGCATTTCTTGTATGATTATTTGTTTGAGTACCTTCTATTTGTTTTGCGAGTTTGATATGTGTGTGTATATGGTATGGACTGGTTGTCGTAATATTTTTGCAATATTGGTATTCGGTTTGATTTTAATATATACGTTATTCTTTATCATCAAAGTCTAAGCGGCTGCTTAAATTATTAAACATGTTAACATTAATAATTTAAACATATTATATTGGGTGTCCAAATAACAAAGGTCACAGGCTATATCTCGGGAACTATAAGTCCTAGAGCTTTCAACTAAAATAATTCTTAACTGAAATAAATTGTAAGAGGTTCATAACATATTCACGTGGCGAAAAAGTGAAGATTTTACGTGTGTAATGATATATCTTCGTCTATCACAAAATAATATTTGACTTTTACAAGTCAGAAATAAGTTGTATAAAAAACAATATTTTTAAGCATTCTAAAAGAGCTAAACAGTGAAGAAAAGAAAGTATGAATTATTTTATTATTTATTGATCCTTTGCGTATGCGTTGTATTAAATGTTTTTAATAGTACATTTATTTGCAATATAAACGATATGAAATTAGGACAGTGATATTTACGTAGATATTTTTAGTTTTTGATTAGCCAAATTTTTTTATTGATATAAAAATTAAATAAAATAGTACACGACATAGTAAGTAATAAAGAAAACAATTTTGCTTTCTTATTATTTCAGAGTGCTTAACATTTTAAATTATTTCTCCATACACGAGACACGTGTCATGAGAAAATAATTTTCAAATTTTTACCTACTTCGGTTATGTTTTATCTTCACAATCTCCCTCCTGGTTCTGAAGTGAACACATAACGTATACATTAAATTTAACATTTTCCGTAAGGAATAGCTCCAATTTTCTAATAACAACAACAACTTTTAATAGGTCAAATTCTACCCCTCTAGCCTCCGGCGCAAATGACCAATGTTGTCGAAGCGCCCTAAAACTTCAATAGCCTCCGGCGAAAAAAAGTATATATAAAAAATCAAACTACTTCTTCCCAAAAGCACAACCCGAAATTCTAATTCCTTCCATGAATTTCGACCGTCCGAAAACAGATTATTTAGTTAGGCAAACGTATTACATTGGAAGACATTAATATTTTTGAAACTTATTTTACCATAGCCGGAATCTAAAATAAATAACAGTTTATCACTCGGGGTTATTCCGTATTATAGAATGTTAAATTTGACGTATACGTTATATTTCAGCTGCGAAGTCCTTTGTTTAAAATTAACTTTTTTAATTTTGACAATTACGAATAATTATTTCAAACAAATGTTGTTCAGAATTGTATTTCACGCTATTTTCATTTAAGAAAAATTGTTCTAGCTGCCAAAATAAGCGAGTTGTGAAAACATAACCTCAAAATTTGCGGGAAAATCAATGATAACTCACTTATTTTGACTGTTCCAACTTTTTCAAATAAAAGACGCTCGAAATGAAATTCTCTACGAGAGAAAAAAAATTGAATAGAAACAGTAGGTGTACATTATGTAATTCAATGTTAGGCGTGGGTATTTGCCCGGGAAGTAGTTGTTTTAATGTGCATTTGTTTAACGTACTTACGTAGGTAAGTCAATAGTCACAGAGCTAAATGTGGAAATAATTTATTAATTATTTTCAAATCATTTTTATTTAATATAGAAAAAAATATATTTTCTAAATAACTCGTTTATTTCGACAGTTACAAAAAAATGTTTTAAATAACGACTTTAGTTAGAATACATTTTTCGTAACTGTCAAAACAAACGAAATATAAGCGTTTTAAACATTAATTTTAAAGTTATGTTGAAACGACTCGCTCATTTTGACAGGTAGACAAAAATGTTTTAAATAAAACTTGTTGAGAATTCAATTGTCAAACGACGTTGACATTTTTCGTAACTGTCAAAACAAACAAGATATCGACGTTTTAAACATTAATTTTAAGCCCATATTGAAACGACTCGCTCAATTTGACAGTTACGAAGTCATTTACTTTTTCAATCTGAATGTTGTTCGTCAAAAAGTTTTTTGGGACCGTTGAGATAAGTGAGTTTGCAAAAAAGGGGGTTATGTAAAATTATATTGTTTATTTTCACAGTAACGAAACATTATTTCAAACAACGGTCGCTCGAAATGTAATGGCACACGATTTTCATTTGAAAACAATCTTTCCAAGTGTCATAATATGCGAATTACAACGAGATAACTTCGAAATTTATGAAAAAATCACGCCTATTTTGAGAGCTAGGAAAAACATTTTTAAACAAAGTCTACGCAGAATTCAATTGTTTATAACTTTTGTTTGACATTTTCCAAGCTGTCAAAATAACTGAGTCATAGTGACCAAAAAAAAAAAAAAGATTTTTGTGATCATATTGACAGTTACGAAAGAATGTTTCAATTGTCTACAGATTTCATTAAAAAAATCGTGAGAGAGTTGCAACGACATAACCTTACAATGGCTCTACAAAATGTCTCCACAATATTTTGAATTTCTTGATCATTTTTTAGTTGTTCGCTAAAGATTCACCGATTTGCTAAATATGAGAGCATTTTGACATTGTATTTGATATAACAATAATAATAGTTTATTTACAATAACTACTTTATATGTAATGTGTATGTAAAACGTAATCATATATTTTTAATGGATTTTTTCAGGTAGTCGACATTCTTCCGCTTATAACATGAAAACTAAAGGTCCTGCAATAAAAAAGTTACATAACCTCAAAACGTGCATTTCCGTTGAAACTGGCGATTCGAAAATTTTTACGATCACAATACTTTCCTTTAGACAGGGGTCCGGGGAAAGTAAAAACACAACAAAATACTGTACTGTATATTTAATTGACGCCCAACACCCGTAAGGGTACAAGTCTTTTTGATAATTAATTAAATTACTCAATTAAATATATATATATATATATATATATATTTAATTGAGTAATTTAATTAATTGTGTTAATTCGCCGAAAATAGAGGATCTAGGCGGATAGACCTCTGGTCGATAGCCAATTCTAAAACAAAATAATCATGTCTTATGTATAATAACAAAATCATATAATGTAAATAATTATGTTTCTTGTCTGTAATAAAAATATATTTTAATTATTATAGCTTTTCATTTAAAAAATTATTATAAAATGAATGTGCAAAAGCTGACTTAAATTTAATTATAAATTTTAATTTATGTAAGACTAAATATTACATAAATCGTTATATGTGCCTCTCTACTTCTCAGTTTGAGGTGTAATTATAAATATGATATATAATTTGATTATCATTTACTACAAAATCTTAAACACGATACGTAAATATAGATAAGCATGACGACTTAATGATAATTCTTTATCATTTTCTGAAAATTATACACTTCGTGATAATTTGAGTAATGAGTTTCAATTCGGTTTATCGATTCCATTCATTTATTTTAATTACTGTTATTATTATTACATATTATTATTATTTCTTGTTTATTTTGCGTCGGAACATTTAATTCATTTATAAAAATGTGTATAAGAAATCGAACTCTAATATTACAACTCGTTTTACAAATTTTGATGATGTACAATGTCTACCGGTACCTGATAAATCAAAATAACTCGAAAAATACGCTTCGTACGAAAAAAAAAAACAGTTACGAGACCAAAAATTAATGTTTCCTAAAGGAACATCATCCTGTTCTGCTGCACCAATAGAAGATGAGGCGGAGATAAACTTTGAAATTTCAAATTAAAACCGTCAATTTATATTCAAGAAATTTATTAATTGTTAAGGCTTCTACTTTGTTATACATCATTGTTCATTCAATGAAAATACTGTTTTCATTGATTGATTTTATTCAAGAATTTGATTCTGTGAATAAAAATACATAGGATTTTATTGAAACATTATTTTTATTCGTAATAAAATTTAAATTTAAAAAGTAATTAGTTTTATATATTTTTTATGCTTCTCTATCTTCGAGACAGGTTTCCCAGAAGTTGGAAAGCTGAAGCCAAACCAATACACCCCTAACACCTCTACCCTGGGGACCACTTAAAGAAGACAGAAGAGGAATTTATTAATACCTCAATCTGCTTCCAACCCTCAAAAAATATTTGAAATACCCCTGGGACAAAAGGCTCAAATAAAACTCTATATTTATATTTTAAGTGAATTTCAGATTCTTCTGTAAGTATAAATTATTATTTGAAAAGTTTGGCAGATAATTATTTTGAATTAAAAATTATTAAAATTTTCCTTGTATACGTTTTTTTACCCAAAATATTGAGTAAAAGTTGACATGAAAATAACATTTTTTCTATTGTTTTTTTTTTCAGAAAAAAAAAACTGATTATTAAAATTATGTTTAGTACATCTCTCGAAATTCCTGCATGTTTTAAGATTACTTTAATGTTAATTATATTGTAAATTTGTAAAACGGTAAATCCGTTAAATAAATAAATAAATAAATTGTGAACAAATATATATATTTCTTTTAAATATACAATATGATCGAGAACTTTTCTCCACTAATGCTTTCATTTTTCTTAATTTAACATTTTGTTGGGACCAATGAATAAAAACAAATAAAACGTCACGTGTGTCATTATTTATCAAATCAAATTCTTCAAATTGTTAGAATAACATAACATATCGAGCGTATAACAAAAATCGACAACGAAATTGGCATTAGAAATCTAAAGTCATGTCTGAACTAAAATCACACGCGCACGCGTAAACTACTGGTTGTCATGTTAACCGCAATCAGCATTTCACGCGTGTGATCTTAGTACAGACATGACTCGAGACTTCCAACGCCAACTTCGTCGTCGATTTTTGTAATACGTTCGATATAACGTATGGTTGCTTTTATTGCCAACTTTATATTTATAATGAAATAATTCAAAGCACTCTAGAGGAAAAAAGTTTTCGACCAGATGGTATTTAGAATTTTCTAAAAATCTGAAGACAGGAGAGGAGTTTATTAATACCTCAATTTTAATTTGCTCCCTACCCTCAAAAAATTTTTGAAATAAATAGCCCTGGGACAAAAGCTTAGTGGAGCTTAGTACATCTCCCGAAATTCCCGCTAATTTTAAAATTACTTTAATGTTAATTGTAAACAACTAAAACTTATTTTTATAAATATACAATATGATCGATAACTTTTCTCCACCATAGTGTTATGATTTTTTTCTTATTTTTGCATTTAATTGGTACTAATGAATAAAAACAAATAAAACGTCACGTGTCATTATTTATCAAATTAATTTCTTCAATTTGTTAGAATAACATTACCTATAATATGTGGTTTCTTTTATTGCCAACATTATTTCTATAATAAAAAAAGCAAAGCACTCTAGAGGAGAAAAGTTCATCATATGGAATTTGAAATTTTCTCAAAATCTGAATACGTCAAATTAACATCAATTATCAACGTTTTGATATATTTTGATCAAATCCCGTGGTGTTAAATCAGAACTGTATCTATGAGCAGTAACATACTCATGTAAACAAAATATAAAGTCTATTTGTTTTAATATTAGCAAATTTATGGTGTGTTCGCTGCAAACAGTTGTAAGCTTGTTATAACACCAGGGGTTTTCATTACCTAAATTTTGAGAAGTTGACAATTGATTATCAGCGTGACATACAAATATATTCATATATTCACCGATTTTTATAATAAAACAGCGAAAATTAATTGAAATTGAACGTTCCGTAGTATTTTTTATAACAAAAACGAAAATTGTTATGAAATTGTAAGTTTATGCAACTTCTAGTCAAATAACACAAGATTATGTATAAAAAACCGCATGCCATTATCTCTATTAATAAACTCTGTAGAAATGTGGATAGATGTTAACCAAGTCCCATAAGAGAGCTTCAAAGCCAATTCGTGACGAACACTCTTAAATAAATTTAGAACTTTCTCAAAATTTATACCCTCGCACACTGAAAATTTTTGTAAGAATTGTTTTGTTATTGTAAATATGGTATATATTTAGAAATAGTGATTATTATAGAATAATTATTTCATTTCATTTAACGAAAAATTATTACAAATTGTCTAGAAATACACGTTATTACCGCAGATAACAAATATTGGCAAACATTCAACTTACATTAAATCAATAGACAAAGAAAATCGAAAAATACAGTACTTAAACAATAAATAAACTAAATAAAATACATTGAATTGTTATGATGCGATCACATTTTCTTTAATATTAAAAAAAAAAACATTTGCTGTAATTTATGGGGTTATTGCTCTCCAAAGAGTTTTGATTACTAATTTAAAGCCAAGGGGATTAACGTTATGAATGGATTAATATGCTCGAAAAGGAAATGAACATGTGTGTGTGAGTGAGTTTTTTTATCCCTTGTGTGAAACATGTGGGGTAGAATTTAACTGAACCATTCACCCTTATTTAGTGCCTTGTATGTTTATTCTAACATAACGTATTCAAATCAAATAATTATTTTCGGGAGAAAGACCGACGATCGATGACAAATTTGCAGAAATTAATTTTTTTCACGTATTAAATTAACACGTGAATTTTATCTCCAAGTAACTCAACAAAACGCACTTAGATTATAATGGTAAAGAATAACGTGCATGTTAAATTTAACTTTTCATGTACGAAATGGACTTGATTATTTAGGACAATTCTGTACGAAAAATGTGTAATTTAACTAAACAAACAATAATATAAAATGATATTTGTAACCTCAGAAATGAATACGTGAAATGTTAAATTTAACGTGCACTTTATTATTATTATTATTATTCATCGTCACAATTTAAGTGAGATTTCTAATTGATATGAATTCTTATATTGCTTGAGGAAAAAATGTCAAATTTAACGTTTAAATAAATTGTTATTATTTTTAACCTCAAATTATAAGAATAAAATCGCTTAAGGTTGCGGTTTAGTAGAAAGAGATAGCTATTCTGTAAAATGGAAACAATCTATAAAAAAATGAGCCAGTTTCTAGGATACAAAAAATGTATATGTACTTCCATTTTTATCTGTAAAATATAATAATTGCAGATTAAATTTGATAAATATGGCTATTTTTGCGTATTAAATTAATTCAATAGTTCGTGTTAGAAAAGAAAATATGGAGATATAAAGAAATTGATAGTTAATGAATTTAAAATTATTTGAATGAAGAATTTAGTGGAATGCTTGAAATTTTCATTACACATAATTTGGTTACCAAAAATAATGATTTAAAACTGTCACAAATATGACAATTGTCATTGTAGTTCAAAATTATTTTTCAGAAAAGTCAATCATTATAATGATTTTTATTTTCTCTGACGAAATTCCTGCATGTTTTAAGATTACTTTAATGAATAATATAATATTGTTCATTGACTAGAAAATCAATGTAACATGAAATTGTGACTACTTATCACTGTATAGTTTTCTATTTCAACAATAATTGTGATGTTAAAAATATCGTTTATATTGAATTTAACATGTTTTTTTTTGTACGGAATAGTCCTGAATGATTTAGTTTATTTCGTGCATGGAATGTTAAATTTAACGTATACGTTATTCTTTTTCATCACAATCTAAGTAAGTTTTCTAATTGCATTTTAATTGACAGAAATTGTATACATTCCAGGTCATTCCGTCCGAAATATGTTAAATTGTACGTAAACGTTATTTTCTGTATCACAATCTGTATTCTCCATTTAAATTGTGATGTAAAAAAATAACATTAAATCATAATTTTTAATCATAATAAATTAAAGACGATGCAAGCGCCATCTTTTGCCTAATTTCAAGTGTTCTCATAAACAGGACAAGTTCCCCTTCCTTTAGTGGACGAAACAATGATTCTCGGTCGTCTACCTTGTAGACCCAAATCATTGACGATGCCACTTGAAATTAGGCAAAAGATGGCGCTTGCGTCGTTTTTAATTTATCATGATTAATATCGGGTGTATAACCACAACACAATTTCCGTTCAGCCGCCTTCATCAAGGAACACACTAGTCTGATGAGGTTCGAAAAACCGAAATGGCCATCACTAGTTATCCATTCGCTAGATGAATGGTGGCTGAACATTTCATTAAACATAATTTTTAAGTTTTAAATTATACAGAATCTTAAAAATATTGCCCCACTTACATATAAATAGATTTATTTAATTAAAACAAATGCACAAGACTGCATTTATAAATTGCTTATAATTTGAAAACAATGTATTTCATAGAAAGAAACATTTCTACAAAAGTTCTTAGAATTAACATTAGGGTTCAAACATGCGAAAATATATAGGGTGTTTCATTTAAAAATAGGAAGTTTACCCAATAAGTATTTCAAGTAAATTGAACGCCATATATATTCAAAATATATATAAATGATTGCTTGTTTATGTCTAAGAAGCTTTTATTTAAATTTTTTGAAATTCATACATTTGGAGAATTATTCGAAAAGTCTGAACTGGTTCAGATAAAAAGAAACAAAAGTGGAAACGATCAACCTGATTGGGACAACAAACAAAAGGAGAATTATTTAGGTGTCCGGTAAATATATCTAACGATAAAATTAATATTGGTTGGTATGTTTGTTTTTTCTTTTACTATTAAAATTGCAATGTTTAAAATAACGTAAAAGTTAAATTTAACATTTTTTCAAACGAAATAGTTCTGAATACATACAATTTCTGTTAATTAAGGCTATTCCGTACGTGAAAGGTTAAATTTAACGTGCACATTATTTTATCTCGCAATCTAAGCGAGTTTTTTAATTGATATGTATTCTTACAATATGAGGTTAAAAATAACGTTAATGTTAAATTTAACATTTCTTCATACTCTATATATATATATACAATGACCCTTTCTAGCCACATGGGTGTAGGGTCGTACTCACAAGTAAATAAAAATTATTTCTCTTTGATTATTAGCTGTTTTGTGGATTTATTTTTATGTAACAAGTATGTATAAATGTATTTAATAAAATATTCGTACCATGGTTAAGTTTTTTTTTATATTTAAATTCTTCATTCTATCCATTTTATTATTGGTATATTTTATTGGTTTAAAAGTATGTTTTCTTTAAACTTACCAAAACTTTGGCGAATCTCCTCTCCAGCTCATTAGGATCCGGCATGGGCTGTTTGGATTTAACCCTGATGCTGGCCTGTCTGGCATGGTGTTTGCTGAAAACACTGTCGGTTCTATCTGGCACGGAGTGGTTCTGCTGCTGCTGCGGCAGTTGTTGCGGAGGAGGTAGTTCTTGTTTCGTGAGAGATATTCCCATTTTGCGGGCACAGTAACACCTTTTAACAAGAACATTTAACACACAACGGGCGATTTTTGTGAACCGATCCGCTTTAGCCGGGCACGTTCCGCAACATTTTCGCCCCGCGCGTTCCCTCTGTCTATCTGCGCCACAGAAATGCAACAGGTTTGTTTATGCACGCGCCGAAACGGTTACCCAGCGGCCACACACGCAACGCGACAAGCGCACACGAACTCTCTTCAAACTATTCACCGAAGAATTCTTTGCGACTTTGCGCATGTTCGTTTTTCCCCCCTTGCTCCAGCGATTGAATTGTTGCGCTCTGTAATGAGGCGCCATCTTATACTAAAGAAACGTATTTCTATCACAGTTGATAATATCCCTACTTTATCGACATGCAATAAAGTTATATATTTTTCGTACAGACTAAAAAAATCACAAAAATGTAATATAAATAAAAACATAGTCTATTCACGTTAAGTTTAAAGTGACATCATACTTTGAAAATTTACTATATTACTATATTTTCCAAGGCTTCATAGATTCATTGAGTAAAGTGAGAATACAAATAAATTTAAATGTGATTTCCATGTTTTAGATTGTATTTGGTTCTACATATGTATACTGCATTTTGTTGCAATTTTATTAAAATGAAAACAGTGGGGAGGTGGAGGTTATGCAACATTTATTTTTATGAAGATGTTGAATAAAACCTTTTCACACCACTACTTTCTTAAACTAAAAGTTTATGGGGTGAAATTAGTAATTAAGTTATTTAATTGATGATTTTGATATTACCTGCGTCTAACTGATAAAAATGAATAAAACTGTACCAGAAATTAAATTTCTACAGAGCCCGTTGAAACAAATGATTGGTAGAACCAAAGAGGATATTATATAATATCCTAGAGGATATTATATAATATGCTCTTTGGTAGAACTGAAATGATGTTAATGAGATTCTATTAATGGTGCGTCAATCAATCAAAATCACAAAATTCTGTAGAATGGAGGTTAGATTTTCAAAATAATCCCGCTAATTGACTGCTGCACACTACCGCCATCCATACAGATATACTGTGAACTAAAAAATGTGCCTATTTCGCTGAACTGCCGCTAGTGGACGCTGCAGCTCGGTGAACATTTCTGGATAAGTGGAAATCCAGGCAATTTCATGAAATTCACATTTAATGAAATCGTCGTCTATCTTGAAGATACAAATCATTGACGATGCCACTTGAAATCAGGCAAAAGGTGGCGCTTGCGTCGTCTTTAATTTATTATGATTAATTTCATGAAAGTCTAACATTCCAGAAGTGATTAGCGGTCAAAAATCGGGCTGGTGTGCATCGGTTATACAAATCGGTGACATTTTATCGTGATTGAAAAATATTATAATTTTCATGATTTTTTTTTCTGAAAAACAAAATTACCAAAAGTCATAAGCGATGCACAAGATTCCTAAAATAGGCTCAAGATTATGATTGATTTTCGTAACTCCAGTTTTTCTGGGAAGGCTGGAATAAAAATCGACGTTTTCGGTACACTCGTGAAGACCCTTAAAGTGACTTTAAACTAATCGCGAACGGGCTGTAGAACACGATAAGTTTAAAGTGACGTCATTGTTAATACTTTCTATTTTTTGCCAATTTTATATCATTTGATGTTCTAAAATAAGAGAAAAACAAGCTTTTTATTAAAGCTAATTTACTGACAATTTCAATAGTTGTCTTGATGTCTGAATTTGTGTCAAAATTCAATATATTTTATATTTAGAATACCTAAAACATTAAAAATGCAGACTAAACAATTTGCTGCATTTCCTATGCGGTATTTCTAGAGGAACGGGATAACCGGGGACCATTGTTACCTTTAAGTACAAAATACGTAGTTCAAATAAACAATAAATTACTGAATTATGTAACACATTCTCCATAGAGTCAGTTATTTCTTCAAATAAGGGCTGGTTCACAAAAATATCGGAAGAATAATATGTATGTATATATGTATGTTGCCACTATAGAAAATTAATAGATAATGGTTGCCACGTAGTAATCATAGATGTCATTAACATCTATGTTTTTATTATATGACGCAACTTTAGTTATCGTAAATAGTCTATAATATTCTTTGACACATTGTATTCATTAAGAAGTATAGAGATTGGCAAGAGTATGGGAGAACGTGTAATTATTGATGTAGAATCAAATACTACATCTATGACTGTAATCATGAAATATAGGCAATCCAATTAACAAATGTTAAATTGGGTGGAATTCAATTATGAAAACTATTTTTAACGAATTGGTCAAAATTAATTATCTATAGGAAAAAAATATTTTTCAGATTATTAATTTATGAGAAGTAGAAGAAATCCACGGAGAAAAATATTTTTATTGAAAATGAACAATTAACATATGGGTAATTCAACTGTGTAAATATTGTTTCAATTAATTAACGTTTACTATTTTTGTGGTATATTAAGATAATGTTTTAACGAATATTTGAAATGAATGGGGTAGGGTGACCCTCTCTCAAATTATAGTCAACTTTTCTGGAAGGATTAAACTGTGAAAAAAATAAATCCGTTCGATCAGCTTTGAGATACTAAACTTTAAAACTGAGGAATTTTAATTTTATAGGAAAACTCAATTTTTAATAAAAAAACTTTAATAGTCCAAGATATCACCGAAAAGATAAAAAATCGCTTCAGAAAGTTTCTGCCGAGTTATGAAAAACTGAAATCTGTGCTCTCAACATACAGTTATTGAGCTATAAAGTTGAGGATTGTTTATTAATGAAGAAAATTTGACACTGAAGAAATTAATCTTGAGCTCAATTAAAAATTCACTTTAGAAAGGGTCAAATTATCTATTGAGCATTGAGATATTTAGTTTTAAAGTTGAAGATTATTCACTCAAGAAAAAAAAAGATATTTAAAATAATTAATGGAATGAGTATATTAGTTAAACTTGATCATAACTGAAAATTCATAAAAATCTCTTCAGAAAGGATTGAGCTTTAAAAAACCCAAATCCGTACTCTCAAAATTGATTTATTGAGTCTTAAAATTGAGGATTATTTATTTAAAAACAAATATTAGATTTTCAATTGCTTCAGAAAGAAACGAGTTTTCTGTTGAGTTTTGAAAAACTACTTAGCATTGAGTTATTGAGCTTTAAAGTTGAGGGTTGTTCATTCATGAAGAAAATTTTAAATTCAAGAAAATACATTTATATAACCAATCTTCATCGTCATTTAAGTTAAAGATTAATTCACAAAAATTGATTCAGGAAGAAGTGCTCTTTTAAGATTTTAAAAAAAATTCAAATTGATTTATTAAATCATCATCTCCAAGTTGTGGCCGAATGCTACAACTTGGCAAAAAATTATAATGTAAACATTTGTTTTTTTTTTATGGTTCAAACTATTCTATAAATGCCTTTTTCAAACACAAAATGGAGTGTTTTATTGATAAATTAAACAAAAAAAGAAAATGTTTTCCATAAATCCTAAAAAATCACAACTCTTTATTCCCTTCCACCACCATACAACATCCCCATGTCGTATTATAATAATTAATCTACCCATTCCTTCATCTCCCAATTGTAAATACCTAGGAATAACACTCAACCTAAAATTCTCCTTCATAACTGATTTCCGCAATATAAAAACCTAAATCAAAAATCAAGCCCAACACTTTTAGATCACTAACATAAAAAATGAATGCATATCAACAAAAAAAGCTGTCCAAATATACACCACCATTTCTTGCCCTTTACTTGAATAAGCTCCTAATCTATTTCACAAACCTTGCCCCGCAGTTTTAAATAATCTAGCAGTTGCAGAGCAAGCTGCGCTAAGAATATTAACTAAAATAAGACATTCTTATAATCCTTTAGAAAATCCTTCGAAATTAATTCCTATATGACACTTGTAAAATCCCACCGCCTTGAACTCTTATCCACAAAATTTGCAACTAATCCCTACATTTTTGATATCATCAAGCATCTATGCATACCTCGAAAAGCTAATATAGATCCCAAATTGAAATTCCCCACATCATCAATCTATAAATTCATTTCATCTATGCATCCACACTTAGAAAAGGATGTTAGCAATCATTACCCCTAACTAGACAAAGACTGGCTAAAAGACCTTTGTTCGATCAACCTAAACATATTATTATTAAAGTAAAAAACATATATGGTCTGGATCACTTTATATAATTGACATCGACCAGCTTCGACAATGAAATTTTTATTTAATTTAGTTTAATTGTTTAACTGGTAATGTTATTTAGAATTTTTCCAAGAAATATTACTAGAATTGCTGGAGAATGTTAAGATTGATGTTCGACTGTGAATGTGTTTCTTAACGATGGTGCACCACAGAATTTTGTGCAAGAGGTAAGAAATTATTTTAATTTAATAACTTGTTTCCGGGAAGATGGATAAATCGTGGAGAAACAACTGCTTGGTCTCCTAGGTCGCCTGACCTAAATCTCCTTAACTTCTATTTTTGGGGACAAGTTGCTCAATCATATACATGCTTCTGCCGAGTTAATTCAGCTACATGCTGGTTTACACAATGCGTGTGATAGAGGATGGATTAAATGCACTCAGTTATGCATTCAAAACGGAGTAAATCACTTCGAACTCTTATTGCGCTACTTCTGTTACATAATTAATTCATTGTCTCTATTAATAAAAAACGTTTACTACATATATATTTTTTTTAATTTTCTACCACTACACATCACAAACTATAATTACTCATGTGTATAAGTCAAGAAGCACTCTTATATTGAAATTTAATGAAACAAATTTAAAAAAAATTATAAGGATTGTTTTTGCAGCTGTGTTGTCTCTTCGACAAAACTACTTACAACTGTATTGAGGTCCCCTTTGCAGAACGGTCCATTTTGAAACACATCATGTAATAGTTTTTGTAAACTGTTGGGTAATAAAATTACTATTATTATTTTTGTTAATAAGGAGGGCGGTCGGGGTTGTAATGGATATAAGTCAAAACAATAGAGCCATATCAAAATATTTTCGTGATGGTCGAAATGTATTTAGAAATTAATTTCAATTTAAGTTGAATTATGCTTTACTAAGTAATGCAAATACTGAGCAATCTTAATGAAATGTAATTTTTGTATTACATTTTTTATATGTTTATAAGAATTTTATATGTTTATAAGAAGCCACAAAATATTATTGCATAATTTGATTTGGGCTTTCAGATTTACTTTTGTAACTTCTTTAAAATTAATTTTTACCCGAGATCATTATTTGCGGAATTCAGGGAATACAAATCCATTGATTTTATAGCTATATCTGGTGTTCCACAAGGATCTGTTACAGGATCTCTACATTCTAATTGTTTCAATAATAATTGTGCTAAAAAAAGGGATTTTTAAAATTGAAAAATAAATCATTTTAAAATCTTTAAATGAAAATTATATCATATTCATTCTTAAAAATCTATTTTTTTAGCATATTTATTTTAGAACAATTACTTTGCGTCAAAAAATTTATTTAAAAATAACTGAACTTAAGTTTGAAGTAATTGAATTAATTCAAGTAAAATATTTATAAGATACACCTGAATTAGTCTTTTTAACCTTCCAAAATTCAAGAATTTTGTATGCGTAATTCAAGCTGTGTGTTTTAGGATAGAGAAGAATTCTTCTTCTTTATCTTATTTAAATATAAGATAAAATTTGAATAATTTTACATCCGGTGTCCACAATGATCTGTTTTAGGGCTTTTACTATATAATTGTTTCATTAATGATATTATAGAGAAACTGGACGATAATTGTTTATCTTTACTGACGATATGAAAATATCCTTACCTGTCTGTTCAATCAATGACTGTTTAAACCCTCTGTTAGGCACATGTTCTACACACATAATAGTGCCAAATAAAAATGGTCTACACATGTAGAAAAAATGCGTGACTAATGGAGGGTTAAAGTTACATGCTGATGACCTGATGGGTGTAACACAAGCGGCAGACATTATAACTCAGCGTGGTGTAACTAACAAATATTTACTAATCCTCATGGACAGTAGATATACTCTACAGTCTCTGAGAAGAAACTACATCTGCTCAGAGACAGTTAAAACGTGCCACAATAAACTCAAGCAGGCCTCGACACACAACAGAGTAGAGATTTCCTGAGTGAAAGGGCACAGTAGTGGCATTGGGAACAGGAAGGCCGATGCACTGGCTAGAGCTGCGACGACTATGATCATTCACACGCCCAGTCCATTGATGCGTTCGCCATTAGTTCCCTACATGAGTTGTTACATGCCTATATTCTAAAGAAATTTAGATGTAGATAGGCTGCAGACCTTTAAGGCAACCCTTTAGTACCTGAATGAAAGATCAGCCAATCAAATACTTGTGGCTGTCCAGAGAGAATTTAAAATGTATCATTGCCGTTCTAATTGGACACTGCAGACTTAGAGCATACCTCTCCATATTGTAGAATCATTAGATTGTAGAGGGTGCTGTTTGGAGGATGAGACTGTGGAGCATGTCTTTGGATATTGCAGGAAATACATTATGGGTGAGGAATGGCCAAAAATGGTGAACATCAGGGATCTACCTGCCTCGGCCCCGCTAGCTTATCTTGATGAGGTACGTTGGCTGCGCTGAGACATGGTCTCAGATACCCTACAGAAAGGTTTCTTAACCTGAAGTCTTCGATATAAGTGCTGGGGATCTATGTTTAGAAGCATTGTACAACGTTGCATATCGCATTGCCCAGCAAAAAAAAGCCACATACTATGGCAGAAACTCTTGTTAGTATTGTGTGTGGCACAGATCAAAGAAAGAAAGTTGAAGCGGTATCTTTATCAAATGATATCATTCATACTAGAATTGTTGAACTCTTCTAACGTTTTGCACGTCATTGAAGAACTCAACGCCTGCCCCTATTTCCATTCAGTATACAACTGGACGAGAGCACAGATGTATGAGAACATCTTGAAATCCTACAGAACTTTTGCCTTAATCAGGAAACATGGGTGTGTAGTCCGTTTATAATTGATATGAACAATATCAATGATGAAGATCTCATTAAAGATGATTTAATTGACATGGCATCCAAAGCAGTATTGCAAGCAACAGATGTTGATTTTTAGTGTAGTTTAGGGCAAGCTTACCATCTCCATATTAATTCTGTTTGCTACTACTTACGGTTACGAGTCAGGGTTCGCAGAAAAGTGTCAACTAAAACTAAAAATTGTAACCTCCTCAATTTAATGTGCTTATCGAATGGAAACAGCAGCAACCACTTCATTAAACAACTGTTACTCGCAAATCTTTACTTTTTCTTGATAATAAATGAAAGTTTTTCTTTTCAAAATGCCTTCTTTTCCCAAAATTAAGTTAAGAAGGGGTCTGTTAGATTGGTAAAATGTTGAAAGTGACTACAAAAAGGTTAAAAAACCCCTGTTCTATAAGGAGGAAGCATTAGGGGTATAGTGAGGCATATTATGCCTGCGCAATATGCACTTAACTTAAATGAAATTCACTATTTGTGTTTAATAAATTATTTTTAAATATAAATAAATAGAAAATTATATCATTTACAAGGAATAAACAAAGTCTCTCTGAGTGACTCAAATCTTTTGACTGCTGCGTGATACCTACGTGTGTACTTCAATAGACACTTGCGATTTGTCATTCGGTGGTACGTATTCCTGTCCAGTTCGGTTTGAATTTTGGGCAAGTTGTCGATTGCCATGCATTTGAAAAGTGTTTTCAAGTAACTTCTACTGAGTTAGACGACGAAGTTCCAGCAAATATATCAATACGTTTCCCCAAAAAAATGGGAAAAAAGTGACATTTCAGTGTTGAGATGAAAAACTATTTTAAATTATATTTGTGGGCACGAGGGTACGGTCTGCACCAATATAAAGACCTAGGGATTTTATTTCATAATAAACTTTCGTTTAATATATAGATAGAAAGTGTGGTGTCATCAACAAATCATTTTTTAGTCTTTATATTTAAGAATGTCGAACATTTTAGACTTATTAATGGCATTAATTTTATGTGTATGTTACGTTTCATTTGGAATGTCATCATATATTAATAATTTTCATCATCCCTAATTATGACAAACATTTGAAATTAATTGAATGTGTTCAAAAGAGTTTTGTGAAATTTTTGACCTTAAAGAAACCTAACTTCCTATGAATATCTCTTAAACGAATTTGAATTACACTTATTGAAAATCAGTCTAAAATCAATTATTGTTTCTTTTTTTACATGAAATCTTAAATTACTTCACAGACTATTCAGATTTACTATCAGAAATATCTATTCAAGTTCCGCATTCATTGAGACATAGTCGACTTTTTACACTTCCCAATCCCAGAATGAATTTGTTGTTCACCTATATTCGCTATATACTATGTATATAATGTATTGCATATGTTGTGTTCTTCTATCAATATATTTAATTTTAATAGTGCTAAACAATGTTTCAATGTAGTAATAAATATAGTGTACAAGTGGAATAATTCATAAAATATAAGAATTAATTTTTCATTACATTTTAATAAATATTTTATGTTTGATCAATCTGTCAGTGGAATTAATTTTCTGTTGATTTTAGGTAATAATAAATATGAAAGTAATTTTAAAATGAATATAATCAATAATTAAAAATATATATATATATTCGTACACCTCATTGCAGTTATTTAAATAACTATACAGAATTTTTTCAATTGTATTACATTATTGTTTGAGATGGGGTTCATTATGTTGGTAATTACTGAAGTACTTAATTTGTAAAATCAATAACATTTCAATTAATTAAAAAAAAAGTTACTATTGAGAGTACTAATAGTCACAGCTTAGTCCTTGAATCAATGTAAGATTGACGAATCCTGTATTCACGAATATTATTGGTGGATTAATATAGATAATATATCTCAAATATATTTCCCGTTGTTAAATATATATCAATCGTCAAATCAAATTATATAAAGGGAAATTTATTTGAAAAATGGGCAACATAAGATAGAGGGAAATATATTTCAAGAAAACTGAACTATAATTGAAAAACTCTGTAAAAAGATAAAAAAAAGACTCATTATTCTAATGATACAGAAGAATTTTAGAAGTAAATTTAAATCAGTTAAACTTTTATTATTTTCAAATAATTTCTGTGTAAAACACAGATTCACAATCAACCGGGAACAGAAATGGATCATATACAGAAAGTCTGAAATGCTCCTTCCCGGAGGATAATAAATCGATACATGTAAATCCTATGATTCATCTTTCTATTTCCTGTTTCATTCTCGTTCCAGGCTGATATTGGATTAGCCCATGATGGTTTCTAAGGGTAGTTACATTTCGGAGCACCACTGTTTACCATCGATGATCGCTCCCTCGTGACAGCACATTGCTTGCCTCGCTGATCCATCATTGATAGGTGTACGTAGTGGTTCATTTCACCATGGATCTTCTCCCACATCTTTTTATGGATTGATTGTATATATTATATAATCGCAACTAATTATATCAATAAATTAATGCGGCAAATGATTGACTAAACAAACAGATATATATATATATATCTGGGTTCTGGGTGTGTATACAGGCCCTGACATATAGAAAAGTAGAGCAGCAGCCAATCACGAATGAGCCCACATCGCTACTTCCATCCTGACCGCGAGGAGAAATCAGATTATTTGATTTTCATGTAAATAGTGAGAGTCGCTATGAATACTCTCAAATTTATAAACATATTTGTTTCACATCGCTATGCTTGCGAGGGTGCGATCATATATGGTGCCCCGCTATGTAACTACCCTTACTCTTTTAAAATTAACACCCTTCTATTATCATTTAATTTGTTAGGGTTTTCGATAATGGCTAAAATAATTTAAAGAAAATATTGAAATTTTTACTTAACACTAATAATTCAACAAAACCATGGATAGGTTTTGTAATTTGTAAAATGTATGTGTAATATTTTATTTTATTGATTACTGAAGCATTTAATTTTCAAAAATCGATGATTTTCAACTATTTATTGCTGCAGTGTAGCAAAAGAATTGTCATAAAATATAATATGATCCAGAACTTTTCTCCTCTAGAGTGCATTGAATTAAAAAAAAAAAAATGATGGCAATAAAAGCAACCACACTCTATCGGTTATGTTATTTTAACAAATTGAAAATTTTGATTCAATAAATAATGACACATATGACGTTTTATTTGTTTTTATTCACTGATGCTAACAAAATGTTAAAAAAATCAAAGAGGAGAGAAGGACCTGATCATTTGATACAATACATAGTTGTAAATCAGAATTTAAAGTCTAATTGGAAAAATAATGTGTATGGAAAAAGAAAAATTAAAAAAAAAGAAAACTAATTGTTAAATTATAAATGTATTGCTCTTTATATTACAACATTAAAGACTTATACCACCTTAAATTCTACAAAAAAAAATTGTTAGTATCATTTGATAAAATTTCTGATAAATGAAAATATATAAATCTTCACAATATATACTGTACAAAATCTTCAATACAATATAGATTTTTAAATTTATATAAATATGTTTTGATGAACGTCACTTAATATTAATCAATGAGATCGAATCGCTTATTTACAAATGTGTGTTAAACTACAAACAAACAAAAAAAGAAGTCACTCCCTATTTCCTACCTGTTTTCGATATCTGATTTTGTTTTACTTATAATGAGGTAAAGTTGGGCCATTTTCAATCGGGAACACAACAGAATTGACGTGTTTATAAATCTAATTTGTACAAACCGTATTTTTTTTGTATGCAAGTGTGAGTTTAGAGTGGAGGGAAACTGTCCACGATTTTGAAAACGTTAGCTGTTACGTGTTCGAATCGGAGGAACCGTCATCGTCCGAAACCTCAGACCCTGAACTGTCATCGTCACTTTTGCTTTTCGTTTCCTCCTTTAACTGTTTTAATTTTGCCTCTAATTCCGCCCACGGGTTTTCAGTAAACGACGGATGCAGATATGCGTTCTTATTAAAACTCTTGTCGCCTTTACTAATCTATTTTTGGGGGGGAAAGAAAAAAGTTGGAAACAATTTTAAATCAAGTCAGTTATTTGATGTAATCGAATATGTTCCTTACATTATGCTGTTTTCCGAAACTAGAATTGCTGTGATTGAAACTCGAATTGTAGGTTTTGTTTGGACTGAACGATTGATTGTTCTGGTAACGGCCTTTGTGCCGGCCTTGATAGTTATTCCTGGGGCTGCCCCATTGCTGTTTTTGGTGCGGACTGCTGAAATTTCTGGGACTGAAGCGGTGTTTTGTGGGGGTCTGTTCTTTGTCACTGAAACTGAGGAAGTCTGCAGTGTCCGACTTTTGTGGGGTCGTGGAGGTGTTGGTGAAGTAAACAAAACCGGGAGACGACTGCGATGTGGATTTCCAGGAGTTATTCATTGTGTTTATAGCGGGTTTAAGCGTTTTTTTTAAAGCAGTAAATGGGGGGTTGATGTTTTTGTGAGAAAACGGAACTGTCAAAAAAGGCTTTTGTTTGCTGTCATTGAATCTTGCCATTTGACCTAATTTTCGTTGATGATAATTTTTTTTAATAACCGGTTTCGATAATTTGAACCAAAACCGGAATTTCAAGCAATATTTAATGCTAAATGTATTAATTTTCTGATTCTCATCATATTTTATACAAACGAAATAACCTTTAATATATTTCACAACATAAATTATAATTCATTACTTCAATATGTTTATAACCATTTGATTATTTTAATAAAAATTTAACAACAATGAATTAGAAATTAGCATTATTCATAAACAATAATAATTGTGCTTAGATATTATTATCCAGAATGATTTTAGCTTCTTATTCCCGTCACTGGCAACAAAGAGAATTAATAGAAGACTGTTTTCAAGAGTAATCCATTTGTGCAACACTTATTGGAAAGAGCGATGTCTCTATAATATTCACCTCTATGATAATCTGAGTTCCTTTCTTTCAAAGGCGATGATAATAACACATCATCGTTTTTCGCTTTCGCCTTATTATTTATAAGAACATTCTTTTATTTAAAATTAATAAACGGATCCGTTTTTTCTATAAATTTTTAATAGAATATGAATTTAATTATTAAGTGTGATTGCAGAATGATACTATTTCAAATAAAATAGAAATTAATTGCTTATACATTTTTTCAAATACTGTTTATGGGATATATATTATTGAAAGTAAAAGAAAAAAAAACATTTTTGTACATAGAGTTAGATTAGTTGATGGCACATTTTAATGTATGCAATTTCATTCACAAAAGATCTAGTACAAAAATTTGTTTTTCATCAATTTACTTTTTTATGGAATTTCAATAAAACTAAATGCGAAAATTGTATTTTATTTAAACAATATTGAGTTTAATTATTATCTAGAATAATTTTAACTTTTTATTACCCTCATTGGCAAATATAGTAATAGATGTATTTTATAATAAACCTATGATCATAGAGATAAAGATATATAGGACAGTGATATATGCAATTTCATTCACACACTGCACCTCTTTTAAATTGCTAACATTTTGATTTACACATATCATAGCTCATAACAATTAATTAGGGTTATACCGTATGAAAATGTTAAATTTAACATGTACATTATTAATTAAATTCACAATCTAAGTATATATATATATATATATATATATATATATATTGTAAAATTAGCTTAGTGGTGATACAAAATAATGTACATATTTAACATTTCTCGTATGGATTGCCCTTAAATATTTATATTTATCATAATTAGTAATTATTTGCGTTAAAACTATCGATTTTATCAAATTTCAAATAAAATAAATTCGACCGTATCTGGTAATGAGCGCTTAATTTGTGTAAAGAAATGCAAATTGTGGTTTACAATGTAATCAAGTTTTAACGATTAATTTCAGCAGTATAATTTGCAAATGCAAAAGTTTGAATCAATATGAGGTGACTTAGATATTAATTAGGCTTATAATCCAGAATAATTTCAGTTATTATAGCCGTAACTGGCAATATATATAAAATATTTTGATATAGTATTACTATATATCTTTCATTCATTTTTTGTAAATTTCAATTGAAATATTTCATAATTTATTACAATTAATATTTTATTTAGTAATAATTCATAAATATTTGTATTAAAATTATAAATTTACAATTAAATCAAATTCGACCGTGAATGGTAATAGGTGTTTACTTTGTCAGCACTGCCAAATCAATTGAAACAAGTGTAGATTGGGTTGCCTAAGCGCACTGTAAACCCTAAAATAATAAACAACTTTCAATGAATCAGCTGTAAAAGTTGCAAACGAAAAAACTTGAATGAATTTGAGAAAATTACGAGAAAATGTGTGTAGCACGTGAAGAATGGTATTCCTTATACACAGATGCCGTGGAAACCGTGTGGAGAGAAGAACGCGCCGAACTGAGAAAAACTGCAATGCTGGTTCATATTTTAACTTTGGAATTGACACGTATGTTTTCAAAAATATATTCTTTGGCTAGAAATTATTTGTGAATTTCGACCTTTATTTACCTTTGCAGGGGTTAAAGACATGGCTGAGAGTGAATTATCCAATTGCAGGAACAAATTTAACTTGGTGGATAATATCAAGACTGAAAAGATGTAAGTTATTTTGATTTGATTTTTGTAGAACTTTTGAGAATAGCAGAGAGCTGTGGAACTAAAGGAGTGCAAAGAATCTAGGAAGAATTTATTTTTAAGGATTCATTAATATCTAGCGGAACACATATCGTAAATATCGACAGATATTTACACTGTACCACATTCCACAGTTCTCTTTTGCAAACACATGGACTATAATAGAGGATTTTAATTGAAATTAGAAGCAATCTATTTGATTTTACATAACTTAAAAATATTTTGTTGTTCTAGAATCTATATCTAATTTTTTTAAATTTATTTTAGAACCCCTGAAGTTAAACATGTCATGCCAGGTATGTTTTTATATTCTGATTGTAATTCTGGATTTATTAGAGAATTATCCCACTTAACAAAATGTTGAGAATTAATGATTTAGCAACTTAAAAACGATAAATATTAATGGGCATTTTTATGTCCATTTTGCTCAGTGGGATTGTTCAAAGATTCTAGTTTACAAATTTATAAAGTTCGATCTGATTAAGAATTTTTAAGAATATATTATTTACAGGTTGTAAAGTAATATAATATAACCATTATAGTTTTGGATGAGATACAAAAGATTGAGATGATTAATAAAAAATATAATAATTATTCTTCACAATCGTAGGTTTGTTTATTACACAAACTAGTATTGCACTTTTTATATTTACTGCACTATCTAAAACTTATGGGTGAGGTCACACACTTGCACTCAATTCAACTTAGTGCACCATGAATGAACTAGCTTTTTATTAAATAATAACCATTACTTACGAATTAGGCTCTTTTTTTATATAAGTTTATTTACCTTTTTTAGCTTTTCAGCCGAAAATTACACCAATAATGATCACAAAACATGAAAACCTTGCACAATCCTATGTAAGCCCAGATTTATTCCATCACGATTCTTTCAACTTCACAGACCAGCTGCTTGTTAACGAAACAAATATCAAAACAGAAACTTCAACAGAAAAACTGACTAAACACAAAAATATCATTGAAGAAAAAAACGACGATTCAATAATATTTCCTTCCCAGCAAACGTTGAGTCCGAAATTAAACCGTCCACGTAATCTGTTCAACATAAAGAAATTAAAATCTTTATCGACGATTAAAAAGGTGGATAAGGATGGTTTCAAATTTCCTGTTTTTGAGCAGCAGCCGAGTCCTCCTACAAAGCTGGTCGATGAGGTGATTCAAGCAACGCCCGAGCCGAAGAAGCAAAAGAGGTTGCAGAAGTCGCAAAAAAAGTACAAGCAGACTAAATTGACGGGGAATACCCTCACACAAATGTATCCGTCTTTGTGTGATAGCAGTAAAACTATTAAGTGAGTTTGATGTTATTTTTGTGTAGTGTTTTAGGATTATTAATATTAATTTGTTGATTATTCAGGCTGCTACTTTGATTTACATCGTAAGTATTTTTTTATTATTGATAATAATAAAATATACTTGTTTACTAAATTAGATTCATTTGTCTTCTGTTTCATATAATTATTTTATAATAACATTTATTGATAACCCGAAAAGAGAGTTTATTCAATTGGTGGCAGTTATTTAAATAATTAAATACAAACTAATAAATTAATCCCATAAGAAACTAAAACACTGATAAACAGGGAAATGTTATATCTCAGAACTTCCAAATCTTCTAAATTTCATGAGATTTTTGAGATTGGCAAAATTTGTACATGGAACCAGGCTCCAAAACTCACTTATGTGTGTTTTATTTATAAGTTTCAAAATTTCAGTGTCATGTCCCTCCGGATGAACTGGCTAGATATGCTACTGACCAATAGAAATCCAACATGACAATATTTAGGTTTTCCCACTAATCCCTATACTATATATAAATAGTAATTTGTTTTAAAGCATTCTGTTATTCTAAATTAATGAGTTGAAAATAAATAAGTGAAAAAAGTAATTGTGTTTTATTAGTAACACATTTTTATTTTGTTTTAGAGTTGATGATTCTGAGACAACTTATCATATATCGCAAAATTTAAAAAAGGATGAGGATGTGGATATTATGAATACAAGTGAGAAGGAAAATTGTCATAGGGATTTGAATGGATTTGAAAATTTCTTGGAGAATTATAACGAGTAAGAGTTGATTATTGTTATTATTAATTATTTTAAGAAAATTCTTAGATATTTATTTATCTACAATAGATCTTTGGTCGTAGTGATACAGAATATTGGATATTATGTTGTATTGTATTGTTCAGGCAAGTGAATAACCACTTAAATAAAAATTACTTTTTATTTTTAATTAAAATTGATTAATTCGTATTATTTTAGAGTGCCTAAGAAAGCTTCCACACCGATTGATAAAAAGAAACCGAAATGTAAAAAGTGTTTAGAATATGGTATTAAATGTGCTCAGCATAAAATTTTATCTGAGTCGTACAATAAAACATATTCAGGTATTTTGTAAAATATTAAACAAAACGAATTGTATTTTTTTTTTAATTAAATATGTATTTTTTTATTTTAGGGTTTTGGGATGTTCAATTTACAGAAGAGAGTCCAAATGGGGAGGATAGTGATAGCTCTATTAGATTCTAATGAATATTTGTTAAAGGTTATTATGAATATATTACTATTTTTCGATTTTTATAAATTGTTTGTTTGATTCTTCAAAAATTACACAATCTGTTGACTCCGAATGGAACAAACCTGTATGTAAATTGAAAGTCATTCCATTTACAAATTTATTTATAGTAACTGCAAATTAATTTTTGACCTTTACAGCAACCCCATTCACCAGTTCTTGTAAATTGAGCAGCTGTTGAAATTATTCATGGTCCTGTAAATATAAATAAGGTGATGTGAAACTAGAGATTCACATTCCCTTTTTCAAAAATGTTCCATTTAAAAATCTATTTATAATAACTGCAAACATATTTTTTGATGTTTACAGCAATTGTTGAAATCCCATTCACCAGATCCTGTAGATTGAGCAGCCGTTGAAATTATCCATGATTCTGAAATTTTAAGTAAGCTAGATCTTCACATTTAAGTCTTGATCAGGGTACACAAATTCTAGCCGGAACACGAATATTTTCAAGTAGATCTGGACAATCTATAAGCTTGTAAAAAACTTAAAAAACCAGGAGTACGTCCGCGTCAATAAATTTGTATATGACTCGTGATTGTCAAATTTAAATGAAATGTATTTTAAAATTTTCTTTTGGACCTGCTCAATTTTGTTAATACTGCATTGAGTGTAAGGTGACCACAGGGAGGAGCAATACTGTAGATGTGTACATACTAAGGACTTGTATAGCAGCAACTGAGTCTTTCTATTAGAGAAATCCTTGCTATTTCACATAATGAAACCAATTAATTGATAGGCCTTAGAAATAATTATTTAAAGTGTATGAAGTATTCATTGAAGTAGCACATTTTGAAAATGTTATGGCTTTGCATTTATCAACATTTAAACAAGGCCTATTTTTTCCACACTAATTACAAACGGAGTTTAAATCTAGTTGAAGATTATTTGCATCATCCAATGATTTTTTATATAAAAAATATGAAGTTCCTGCAAATGTATTTTTTAAAGAAGTAGAGTTAAGTAAAACTTTTTCTTTAGACACTGTTGAATGACCTGACCAAAGTAGACACAATATAAAGTTCCTGTAAATGTATCTTTTAAAGAAGTAGGATGAAGTGAAACTTGATCTTTGACTCTTTTTGATTGACCTGATTTACTTCAGCTTTACACCACTTATTATATTATCGTCTGTGTAATGATACAATTTTCTTATAATTATCAAGATCCTGTAATTGTGTCCTTTAAAGAAGTAAGGTCAAGAAAAGCTTGATTTTCAAACTATTTCTAGTTTTAATTTCCTGGCTAGAGTTTACAAAGATTTTCATTAGCATTGGATTACTTAGCTTACAAGAAAATTTGTTTAATTACACAAACAATATAAAATTCCTGTAAAGGTACCCTTTAAAGAAGTAGGGTGAAGTGAAACTTGATCTTTAGACATTCTTTTTGAATGACATGACCAAAGTATGCAATTATTAACTTAAGCTTAAGACTATTTCTGTTATACTTGTATTATTGTCTGTGCGATGATACAATTTTCTTATAACTGTAAAGTTCCTGTAAATGTAATTTTTAAAGATTGATCTTCACACTCGCTTCTTGAATGTCGTGTCCTAAGTTAATAATGATTTTCTTCAGCTTTGGAAATAGTGTGGTGAATGAAGATTAATCTTCACATTCATTTTATTAATGTCCCGACTATTGATTTTCATCAGTCTTGTACCATTTAAAATGCAGGCGAAATGCACTTTTCCATTCTTTTATTTTTTTTCGGATTTTATAGTAAACAAAATAGTGTTTTCACTTCCACGTCGTACAAATTAAACAATTTGAAGCCATATTTTCGTTGAATTGTTGTCTTTTCATACAACCTTTGGCTGAATTCACAAACTAAAATGGCCGGGAATTTTAGTTAAATTGTAAAAAAAAAAAAAACAGAAAACAACACATTGATGTATTTTACTTCTGGAAAATAATGTATATATTACATTTTACTCTATGAGATATTACGCCTATGTTGCCATTGACGAGCAGCGCCATCTGAATTCGTTAACACACAGGAGAGAGAAGTATTGTTTGTGCTTTACATCTATATATTAGAAAGAGAAAATGTAGCGGTAAGTTGATATACGGAGTTAGCCATCTGTTTAATTTGTGGTGGAGCTCGTATTGAACTGAACTTTCATTTTCCACGTGTTCTCTAAAAAAGCCGTTGGGACATCCCTCTATTATATACCTCTGCCAGGGGAAACGGCACGTTCCTTTTATAGAGGGCTGTTCTCGCTGATGGGAGACCGCACGTTCTGGGGCCTTATTCCTGAAATCGTCCGAACCCAACTGTCATATTCACATGTAAATTACTATATAAATGACAGATTTCATACGACCGAAACGTTCGAACAATTTCAGGAATATGGGCTTTGGCCACCATGGGTTCGTTCGGCCCAATATGCGCCCAGGTTCCCACACAACATTGCAATGTATCATAACATCAAAGTTGCGTCAATCTTGCAAAGCAATCTGCAATATTGTAACGCTAGTGCAATATTCCTCAAACATTATGTGCTGTATGGGTTGCTAATCAACCTCTTTTATTAACCACCCCCCCTTATCTCATTCAGCCTTATCTGTTTCAACCTCTTTATCTTATCTTACTAACCGGAAACCACACACTCCTCCCTTCATTTTATTCACTTTCGGTCTTAACTACAATGTGACCTCGGGAATACTTCCTGTCTCAGAACCGGCAGTTATACTCTGCTATAATGGTCCCAAAACTGTTTGCGTTGAAGGTACACCTACTAACTTAAGAAATTTTAGAGGCACACAAAAAAACAATTTTTATTTAATAATTATTTATTACTAAAATCACTATAATATCAAAAGATGTTTAATGAGAAATATGAGCCAGCTCAACTGAGCATAGGCAATCAAAATTTTAAACAATCTATGATAAGGCTTCTCTCATTTCTTCGTCGATCGTCCTCAGGCGTTCCCTTATTTTATTTAAACGCAGTGAAAGTTTAAAACCCCAATTTTCATAAGTAGAGCATGGTAAGAGAATTACAATAGCATGCTTTGTGAATAGTGGAAACTCATTTTTATAAGCACACAAAAATATGCTAGCTCTGTTTCGAACAAAAAAAAAAAAATAGTTTTAATGTCCGATCAGTTTTTAGCTTTGCGAATTCTTCCTGGTCGTTTATCGGTAAACATCCAAGGGAAAGCTATTTTAGGAATTTTTTTTCTTCTAATAGGTCCAAGTGTTTCACTATCAAAGCTTTCACTTTTTTTCCTGAATTAACAGGTATGATATTTGGGAACATTACATTACTACCATTGGTAGTGTGACTTATCCATAACACAAATTTAGAGCGAAAGCTTTCACTCTTACTTGATGACGTTAATATATTAGAATTCCTACTTTGCAGTTTTTTTTATTGGGCTTATTTAAATGAGCGAATATGTCCGCTAAGTATGCAAGTTTTACTACCTATTCTTCTTTTTTTAAACAGATAAACAAATTGAACCTCGGGTCAAAAAACTTATGGGTTTCATTTTTTTAGTTCGTAAATCTGAAAAGGCTCTTTTCCGCGAGGAAAACATCTTATTTCTGCATCAAATATATGTGACTGATGATCCGCTCTCATTTCCTGACACAATGAACTTAATTCTTGTCTAGTTCAGCAGTCATGACTGACATAATGAATTTAACTCTTGTCTAGTTCAGCAGTCATGACTTGATGTAATTGACAAATTTGACGTCTTATTTAGGACATACAACTGGCAAAAACGTCGTCATCAGTGCTTCCCTGTGTAAAAAGTTTATCGATAAATATCCAAGGGAAATGCTATCTTAGAATGGATTTTGTACCCTGTCCATAGGTTGCAGATCACATGAAAGTAAGAGTTAGTTTTTTTCTCCTAATAGCTCTAATTGTTTCACTATCAAAGCTTGCACTTGTGTTTGTAAACTTTTAATATTAAGGTTTTGTTTCAGTAGCCCTGGTTATAGGGTTCTGAAAAAAACCCTAATTTTTCTCGTTATAGCAGCTAACATCCAAATGGATGGACTATACATACAGGGTGAGTTTTTTTCGATGTTCTCTATGGGGATCTCGGAAACTATAAGAGATAGAAAAACGGTTAAATGGGGAAAGAAGTGTAGTTTTATAAGACGAATAAAATGACACTTTCAAAATATTTGAAACAGTCAAGGGTAACTAGATATTTTGAAAAAAGTAAAATGTGTCAATTTTTTGAAATCAATATATCTCTATTATTATCATAGATAGAAAAAAACTGTAAAGGACAAAGTTGTACAAAATTTTACATAGATTAATAACAAAAAATCAAAAAAAATTTTTCGCCCATATTTTGGGAGATATGACACAAACTTACCTTTTTTTAAATGGAAACAATAGTTGGCTATGACTTTATTAAAAGGGATATTTTCTTCCCTTTAATCCGATATAACATATGCCATAGTTATTTTTAAAATAAAATAAGTTACAGTCGTTTTTAATTTTACCATACACCAAAAAATAGTTAGCCATGAAAAACAATTGCGGTTGTTTATAGCAACGTAGCAAATCAATATTTAATTTATTATCTTTCTTTAGATTTGTCAAAAGTCAAGCAAATAATTCCAAAATTATCAAAATAATAATAGAAGAAAATTTTAAATATTACATAAGATGCTCAAAAAGTCCACCATTATTATTATGGCATAAAGTACATCTTTTTAAAATCGAATTTATGACTTTTTTGACTTTTCTTCTGTCAATAGAATAAAATGTCTAAGATCCTCCACGGATTGATATGATTGTTGATACACTTTGTTCTTCACATAACACCACAGAAAAAAGTCTATAACGGATAGGTCGGGTGATCTAGGTGGCCATTAGGAAGACCATCATTTAAATAGTTTCGCACAGCCAACGTGCTATGAGGTGAAGCTCCGTCGTGTTGAAACCACTTCAATCTTGCCCGTACTGATAAATTTAAATCATCGAGCATATCTTTAAATGTTTCTTGAAGAACACGAAGGTAATCATTTCCATTCAATGTGTTATCAAAAATATATGGGCCGAGAATTCTCGATCCGAACACACCGCACCATACATTAAATCCAAATTTAATTTGTGGTCTCGTGGATTCTCCTGACTCCAAACATGTTCATTGTGTTGCAATTTGTCTGGTCGATGTGGATGGATCTATCATCGCCAATGTTAATACGTTTATTTCCGAAACATCATTAATTTCGTTTTTTTTTTTCAAGTTTCGGCTTTGTAAAGGATCCGTACTCACCCAAATTGTGGTAAATTCTTCTGAATGTTAGTAAAGATGGCTGCCGACGATCGATAATATTGATTATAATATTGTTCTGCAGCATCCGCAGCGTTTTTATTACACTGAATGTAACAAACAAGCATATCACGCTTTTTTTCGTTGGAAAAATTCATTATCACTTTAAAAAACTTACAACACCAAAAAAATACAAAACAAACTTATCGAAACAAACCAAATATGGAAATGAATTAATGTGTGTTTAGAATAAACAACTGCAATTGTTTTACTTTTGTCTTTTTCATGGCTAACTATTTTTTGGTGTATGGTAAAATTAAAAACGACTGTAACTTATTTTATTTTAAAAATAACTATGGCATATGTTATATCAGATTAAAGGGAAAAAATATCCCTTTTAATAAAGTCATAGCCAACTATTGTTTCCATTTAAAAAAAGGTAAGTTTGTGTCATATCTCCCAAAATATGGGCGAAAAATTTTTATTTTTTGTTATTAATCTGTGTAAAATTTTCTACAACTTTGTCCTTTACAGTTTTTTTCTATCTATGATAATAATAGAGATATATTGATTTAAAAAAATTGACACATTTTACTTTTTTCAAAATATCTAGTTACCCTTGACTTTTTCAAATATTTTGAAAGTGTCATTTTATTCGTCTTATAAAACTACACTTCTTTCCCCATTTAACCGTTTTTCTATCTCTTATAGTTTCCGAGATCCCCATAGAGAACATCTAAAAAAACTCACCCTGTATAGCAGCATACAAGAAAATGTCTCATCAAGCAGACAATATAAAGGTTGAAATAAATATAATAAAACAATTTTAAATTGTTAGTTATGAACTTTTATTTGTAATTGTTAATTTTAGAAATAACATGTATATTATATTAACTTATTTTTATAAATTTCCTCTTTGGGCTTGATCGATCTCGACAGCAGTGAACAGAGCCTTGAAGTTTCCAGCGCCGAAACCCTGAAATATTTTAAAATGAATTATTTTAAAGCATGCAAATTTTAACAATTATTTTCTTCTATAAACATACACACATGTATCCATAGCAGTAGAGTAAGGAAGGTGTAAAGGATCTAATGGATAACAACCCTACCAGAATTTCATAAATTTGAAGAGGAATTCAAACTTATTAAATTAATAATGATCGTGAGAACAAAATGTGAACGTAGAACCGTGTTCACAAACTCTCTGAGCTGCAAACAGGTTAGGTTAGGTTTCATATGGTTGTTGTAGCCATATGAAACCTAACCTAACCTGTTTGCAGCTCAGAGAGTTCCAAGAATAGTTATTGGAAAGAGCAGTCTTCGTATTTTTGTTATTGGTAGCCTTCATAGTTAGAAACTCAACTCAACAACTGATTCAATAATTTATTGTGGACATGTTAAAAAATAAATAGATGTTAAACATTGATTTTTTTTCTATAAATGTTTGAAATGAAATTAGTATGAAATTATAATTATTTTTTAAGGTGTGATCGGTTATTTATTATTTATTACATCAATATAAATTGTGTGTACTCAAGATTATTTTCTGAAAATTTCAAGTAATCTAGTAAAAATTGACAAAGTCTCTTAATTTGATTAGTCTTAATGAACCCCTTAATATTTTTTATTTAAAATTAATCCTGATAACGCAGATGCTATCACTGCATGAGGCTTTTTTGTAAGACCTCGCCCCGGAAGCGAAGGAATCCAGGATCACTAGGTTACAATGGTCGTTGTAAGTGCCAAATACATGTGTTAAAACAAATTTGAAATAGAGCTATTTTTTGAACTTTTATTTTCACCCACAGCCACCTCTACTGGCACTTATATCGTCTGATACCTAGTTTAAAAGGGAATAAATATGCTATTCAGTAAGCAAACAACCATTGAAATCTTTTCATTTGTTTCAGAGAGAGACAGTTCTTATTTTTTAAGAAACCGCACCTTTAGATCCAGAGTTACGTTCTTTGGATCTAATGTAGATAGTGTTTAAGAAAACTTTTAAATTAAACACACACACAAATGGTCAGCCATATTCATAGTGTGCTAATCGTAACTAATTGGTTACTAAATTAATTCATTATCATAAAAAAACATAGGAATACATTAAATAAAAGTGATTTGAAAATAATTAATAAATTATTTCCACATTTAGCTCTATGACTATTGACTTACGCTACGTAAGTACGTTAAACAAATGCACATTAAAACAAATACTTCCCGGGCAAATACCCACGCCGGACCGGAATTACATAATGTACACCACACTGTGACCAAGTGAATAAATACTCTTTTCTATTTATATTTAAAACATAGGAATATTATTTAGTAACTATTTTTTGATCAAAATTAGTGGACTATACATATTTTTAAAGTTTAAAATAAAAAATCAACTTGATAATTGTAGTTTGTTAAACAATGCAATTCAATTTTAATAAATGAAACTCTTTTTACTTTGTTTGTATAACTTGGATTGTTTACTGTTGATTTTTGTTTAGATAATGACATGTCAATCATAGTCAACAATAAACAATCCAAGTTATACAAAGCAAAAAGTGTTGTTTTTATTCAAATTAAAAATTTACGTTTATTTTCAAAAGCTCTATTTCTATTTGTTTGTGAGTTCATCAGTTTGGCTCCTTTTGAAATTTAGACCCAGTATATTGCCTACGCTGAAAAAAGTCCTCGAAATTTCGTTTTTTTTTAGCTTCAACCCTTAATTCTTAATTTTCTGATGAAAAAAGTGAAATTGTTTGAATGTATTTTTCAAATATATTTACATTATGGTTCCTTCTCTGGATGACTTCCAAGAACAGCGTCGGCCTGTCCTGCATGTTTTTCGTGAAGATCTGCAAGAGGTAGCCGTTTTCGTCGTAATCGATCAGAATCTTCAGCTTTTGAAGCACGTCGATGTCCTCGGCTACTTTAACCGGGCTCGTCTTCAACTGCTCTCTAATTAAGTCGTAATAGCTATCAGGTATCTTCAAGAATTCAGTTCCGCGCGCTTGTAAATTTTTCACCTAAAAGACACAAAAAATATAAACCATTATAAAATTTTGGTGGAAATCAAATTCTAAACAACGAATAAATAAAGTTGTAAAGTTGATGCTACGTAAGAACTACATAATTTGTTTTGCCTATTTGAGAGCCTTAGCGCAATTTAATTCATGAATAATTAGATATTCCATACTTCACTAAACTTCAGATAACTTACTGTTATATGTTTCTGGGTGAAACAACAGATTTGAGGTGATCTTTATTGCATCTCGTGTGCTGTTCGTAATATTGTAGGCCTATTAGCATGCTTGCTAATTGTTACACATTATTTCACTTGCAAATACCTTGCGTAAGCAGGGGAATGTGGTGTTCAATACAAAATATAGTAGCAAATGACTACACTTATAATTTTAAGTTTGTGACTTTCCCCATTTTTATGTCATTATATATTCATTTTGAATAGTGGTTATTATAGATACCCAATATGTAAAATAGATATAAAAGGTTGCTTTCGATGCTATATTAACGTTTCAATGTTGATTTAAGGTTGATGCATCGTTGTTTGTGAAATTTTGTTTAAAAGCTTTAAATTTGTCATTTGAAGAATTTAGTGTGTGCAAAACAAGCTCTGTTTTACGTTATGGCAAAATTTAGTAATAGTATCAGATCGATCTTACTGAATGATAGATAAAGATCGATTTATCGAATTTGTGGCAATCGCCTCGCAGCTGCCGTTCGATTTTCCGTTTATCTTGCTTGATTATGACATTACACTAACAAAATGTACATTTCATTGTAAAAATTTAATTTTACAGAAAGAAATATTCTTGTTTAAATAATTATAAATATTTATATATATATATATATATATATATATTATCAAAAAAACCTTTATACCCATAAGAGTGTAGGGTTTATTTATATTTTATTTAAATATTTCAAACCGAAGCAATTGTGCCGAAATGAACGATCTGAAAAAAAATACAGATCGATATTTTAGGCACAATTTTTCGACCCTATTTGCAAGAATCGACATTTTCAATCCATCCTTTCCAGATCGTTCTCATCACCGATTGATCGATCTTAACTAAGATCGATTTAGCCTAATTCTAGCAACATTATTCTCATTATTACTATCATTAACTTTTAAGGTTGTTTTGATGTTGATGCAACTTTATTTTTGAATATTTTATTTAATGGTTATAGTCTATTTGATTTTAATAAAACCTACAAAATTGATATCTTAAAAATTTAATGTCTGTAGAAAAAACGTGTGTGTTAGATTATGGCAAGATTATTCTTACGTTATCTTGTAATTCATGCTTTTAATTTGTTGATTATGTAATAGGAAATATAACTGTAATATAACACTTTAATTAACTGAGTTTTGTATAAAAATTACAGATTAAATACGAAATACTTGCATTTTTACAAAATTCTTCATGATTTGATCGATTCTGGTGTTAACATTTTGTTAAAGCGTAAAATTAATTTGATAAGTTAATATTTATATATCACTTTGACAATTGATTGCCAACATCTTAAAATTCCGTGATAAAAACCCCCTTCTATTGAGAAAGGCCTACAACTCTTTACAACAACCACAGCCCAAATTTGATCATATTAAAAAAAAAAACATATTTAACATACTATTCTGAATAAATTTAATGTTATTTAATGTTTTTTTTAATTGATTTATGTGGTTTAATAAAATACTGTTATAATTCACCCAAATAAAATGAAACATACTAACCGCACTTATTATATCTTGGGTATTCAAAGCAATGTGTTGGACTCCAGCTCCTCCATAGAAATCTACGTACTCCTCAATTTGACTCTTCTTCTTTCCTGGTGCTGGTTCATTGATGGGAATCTAAAATTATTTTTTTCCATTAATATTGCTTTTTTTGCGTTTTTTTTTTGTGAACCGTTTTAGTTAGAGTAAAGTAATATAAAAATATAGAATATTTCATGTTTTTTATTATATTTGCTCACAAGGTGGAAAAAAAAAACCACTAAAAAACCATCCTCAGGATCATTATGGAATTATTTTGCTAAAATTAAACAAAATCAGTTATTTATAAATAAGTTGGATTGTTAAAATTAATAGAAATATAATAAAGATTATATATATGGTTTAATAATAGAATAAAGTGAAAAGTAGTATTTATAATACATCATAAAGTGAAGAATATAATAGATCTACTTGTTCATTTAGAAGTGATGAATTAGTGTCTTCATTGTGTAAATAAATTTCGATTGCTTCCAATATATCTAATTTTTTACCTTTTTCACAATGATGTAAGATTTTTGTATCATTTAAATTTGGAAAAGTGTGACTATTTGTAAGTATATGATTTGAAAAAGTACTACAATCTTTATTTAATCTAAATGCTCTAAAGTGTTCATTGTATCTTATATTAAAATTTCGACTAGTTTTTCAAATATACACACTATTACAATCAGAACATATAAGTTTATAAATACCAGATTTTTTAAATTTTTCTGTTTTATCTTTTCTATTGTATAATATATTACCTAATTTATTTTTACTTCTAAATCCTATTTTCTAATTATTTTTTCTAAATATACTTGCAATTCTTTCTGAAATTTCTCCAAAATAAGTTAAAGTTAAATATTTTTTATTGTTTTCTTTAATTTTTGGATAAATTTCAAAAAGCGCTTTCTTTCTGAATTCTTTGTTAATTAATTTTTGAATTATGTGATAAGGAAAACCATTTTTTGTAGCAACAATCATTCAATAATGAATTAAATTTAATAAGAAATATAAATGTAATTCATTATTGAATGATTGCTTTGATAGTGGAATTATGAAAGCTCTATTGATCATAGAATAATATGTTGATAATTTTTGACAAAGGGGGTGAAATGAATCAAAAGGGATAGTATTTTGGTTACTGGTTGGTTTTCTATAAATTTCAAATTGTATCTGATTGTTTGTGTGTATAATAGTTAAATCTAAGAAGTTGATCTTTTTATTTAACTCAATTTCTAAAGTAAATTTTATGTGCTGGTTTAAAGAATTGATATATTCTAAAAATGATTTAAGTTTTCGTCAGATCCGTCAAAGCATGCAATAATATCATCAACATATCTATACCAAAATTTAATATGTTTTTTTGTAAGTGGATTTTTAAAAATTGTTTCTTCTAATGTATTCATGTAGATATCAGATAATAATGGACTTAAAGGAGATCCCATTGCCAATCCAGAATTCTGTTTATAATAAATGTTATTGAATTGAAAATAATTTTGATCGATACATAATTTAAAAGAAGAAAGTAATTCTTCTTTAATAATTGGATTAATATTATTTTTATCTAAAATATTTTTAATAATTTTAACACATTCACTTGAAGGAATACTTGGAAACATATTTGTTACATCAAAAGAAACTATTTTTGAATTTAAAGGTGTTTTATAATCTTTTAATTTATTTGTTAAATCTATATTATTTTCAATACTATATTTTGATTTATAATTTGTAATGATTCTAAAATATTTATTGGTATAGATAGCTAAGTTTATGCAAGGTGAATTTATATATGAAACAACAGGTCTGATTGGTAGGTTTGTTTTAATTAAACCGTAAAGTTTTGGAGCAATAGGATTTTTTGTTATTATATTAAATTTATCATTTTTATTAAAAATTGAATTTTTTGATAGAAATTGTTTAAGTTCTCTTTGATATTTAATTGTTGGATCTTTTTTTAAATTAATTATATTTTCTTGATTAATGAAATTATTCACTTTTTGAATATATAATTCTTTTGTTAATATTACAGTTGTGTTTGATTTGTCAGCTTTTGTAAAGACTAATGAATGTTCAGCTGATTTCTGTTTAATTGACTTTATTATTTTGAAATTAGTTGGATTAAACAGTAATTTTCCACCTTGTGAGCAAATGCTGGGACTGAAATTATTTTGCTTGCCCCACAATTAAATTAAAATAAAAATTAAAAAATCAATATATCCATTAATGTAAATATCCATAGAAATTTAATAAAACAAATTTTAAATTCTGTTGAAAATGGGCTAATAACCCGAAACTAGTCGAGAATTTAAAGTTATTCAATCTAATCTGTGTTTTATTGGTTGATTTTTAATAATGTATTCATATTTATTTCATATTTTTTTATTATAATTCCGAAAAATATGACTTGTTCTATAAATAGGACATTTGATTCATTATTTAGAAGTTTTCCTCTGAGCAAAATGAACAAAAAAGTATTTATTTTATTCAAAATTGAAACAACATGCAATGTTACAAATGTGATCGCCAGTTTTCGTGGAATCGTAATACTTCAAAAAACAGGACGATTGTCAGTTTTTAACAAGAAAACTTGCTTAGATGAACGTTTTATGTTCCTTTAATATTGACGCAATATTATTTGAGTCCATTTTGTTTAGTGTGTTTTCTATTGATTTAAATATCAGATAAAATAATATGGAGCAGGCCGAAAGATAGCCGATAGCCGTTTCTCTTGAGAATATATATTTTTGTTCTAAATTGTTTTATGTATTTTATTTTAAATTAAATATGTATGTATTCATTGGGAAGAAAGATGATTGTATATAATATGAAGCATATTCACAGCACCAATGAAACAATCCATCTATAAAACGATTCATCGAAATGCCATCATTTCGGTAAGATTTTATTCAAATTGCTAACATCCAACAACGCGTGAAATGATGCGTTTAGGATTTTGCTGGTGAAACCATTCACGTTTCGACTGACATTTTAACATACGAATTATCAAATAACGCAAGCGTAATTGCATCTAGTTTTAAAGAATTTATTTGTTTCCGCGAGATTTACAGCCTTAGATTTACTGCTTAAAGTTGCAAATATCTCAAAAACTATCGATGGGGTATTTTTCGATTTTTATATATTCTGAAAGAGCACAATTTGTTTAATATTCTCAGTAAGTTTCATTAAGCTAGCGTAAAAAATAATGCTACGATTTTTTAAACTCAAAAGCACAGAATTTTCAAAGAAAAACGTTTTAATGTTGCTTAAAGTTGCAATTATCTCAAAAACTATTAAAGGGGTATTTTTACATTTTTACATATTCTGAAAGAGCACGATTTACTTAATATTCTCAGTAAGTTTCATTAAGCTAGTGTAAAAAATAATTTATTTACGATTTTTTAAACCCAAAAGCACAGATTTTTCAAAGCAAAATGTTTTAATGTTGCTTAAAGTTGCAAATATCTCAAAAACTATTGAAGGGGTATTTTTACATTTTTACATATTCTGAAAGAGCACGATTTGCTTAATATTGTGATGTGATTATTTTCCAATTATTCTTGTGATTCATTTTGATTTCTTTTTTCATTCTTCATTTCAATTAGTGAAAAATATATGCTTTCGCATTTATAATAGTAATTCTTGCAATTAAAGAATACACGGTTTAAAATTATTTTACGCTACAAGAACACTGTGAGGAATACACTTACCTAATGTTATATAAAAAAATTAAGCAGAATGATTCATACAAATTACTAAAGTTATAAATTTTCTTATACTTCATTTTTAATAAAAAAAATAAAATATATTAGAAATATAATATATTAGATTTAATGTCTTTTTTGTTTCAAAAGAATTTGAAGATAATTAATTTACTCAATTGAATAATTAATTAATGTCTATTTAGCTAATGCAAAATTTGACGTACGCAGTAAGTACTTTAAGCCAAATACCCATTAAAACAACTACTTCTCGTGCTTATACCCCTCCATATATTAAACTGCACAATGGACATTTGCTGTTGCATAGCAATAACATTGTATAATGTATTTTTTATTCGAAAATATTTCATATTAAAAACAAACAAAAAATACATAATGCGTGCAAACATGTGTTTCGGGATATATTAGTCAACACAGCTCTGTCTTATAAAGTTGTTAAATTAAATTAATTAAACGTACCATCCCTGCTGCGATCTCATGTATAAGTGATCGAGCTCAAAGACGGACGCGAACAATGCGCGCTTTATTGTTTACAACAACAACAAAAAAAAACATTTGCGACTCAGATTGAAATAAAAACTCCTCTGACTATTATTAATAATAGAAAAAGAGTATTTACTCATTGGTTATAGTTACAAACTAAAAAAAAAAAAAACATGGCTTCAAATTTTTATTTGATTTAAAATGAATAAGTGCGACTAAGTGAATAATTACTCTTTATATTTTATTAAAAATCATATGTTTAAAGAGATTCATTCAAACGAATTAAAATATATCATTAATGTGAGGAATTTGATGACCCAAATGATTGTCATTTCAATTTAAGGTCCGTTTTAATAGTTCAGTTTTTATATAATCATTTCATGGAGAAAAATATTCAGGCGAACGAAATTCACTTGATTGTTTAGCTAATTTATTTAGAATTTCGTTCTCTGTTACACCTGAATGACTTAGAACCCAATAAAAGCTTATTTCAATTTTTCCTTTATCATATAAAATAAAAGGTTACCAATATTACATAATAACTGATTTATAAAAGTCAGTATTCCCATTTTTGGCATATAGTAAAAAGCTAATTTAAATATTACATTTTTTTAATGAGAGTTTCTTTATTAATTGAAGATAATCAATGATTGCTGTAAACTGCCGTAATAATTGCTCATCGATGAGTCATTGTGCCAAAACTGTCAATTGGACTCCATAATGGGAGATACATTGTGTTGAATCAAAATAACATAATTGATAATAATAAAACAACTATTAAGATAAAAATCGTTATCGCGAAGAGTCTTTACAATAGAAACCATGTTTTCTTTTTTTGCGCAAAATTAATATCATTGATTTGTTGCAAAAAAAAAAAACACAAATACTTCATTCATATTCCACAATTAGCATTTATCAATTCCGTATAAATTATTAAAGTGGTAAACACCGGAATTATATAACGTGAATAAATTAAAAAGAAATGTTATCATTCATTTAAACCAGTTTTATCGCGGATTTGCTCACCTTGACATTTTCCTCGTAGTTACACATCACGGTGGATCTTAGGGCTGAATAATCGGTGTGGACCTGAGAGTCGTCCACCGACCAGAACCTGTGGAACTGGAGGACTTCCTCGTACCATTTCACCACGGAGTTCATGCCCAAGTCCGGCTGGTTTCCGACGACGTGGTCGATGAAATCCAGTTTGATTGGGGGTCTTAGAAATAATCACAGATTAATTAAATGAAAATAATTTGAAAATAATAAATTATTTCCTCATTAGCTATAATAACATTTTGACTTACATTACGCAAGTACTTTAAAATACGTATCCATTAAAACAACTACTTCTCGGGCCTATACCCCTTCAGACATTGAATTATATAATGAGGAAATATAGTTTACACATAATGTTGTATTAACATTACAAGAACATTAAACGTTAATATTATTACATTTGTAATGTAAAATTTTCTCAGAAGATAATTATATTGTGAATAATTATAATTTATGTAACGTACAAAGTTTTTCCCAGAATATCAGGCGGTGATGCAACATATCCAGGTAAAAAGGGTCCTCTGTAAAAGCTCCTGTCCACAAAGGTATGAGTGGTGTCTCCATACTGAAAAAATAATATTATTAATTTAGCAGAGTAAATGTTTGTCATGCCATGCATAAGGATTACATCGATATTAATACAAAATCAAATTTCAGTTTACTTCCTTAACTAAACAGTTTAGTTATAGATATGTGTTCATTAACAATAACTAAACTGTGTTTACATCTAACAGTGAAAACTAATCAAGTGATGTAAGGAATTAAACTGCATTTTCACTTTAATAAAACACTAGGTTTGTTTAAGTTTCAAATATTGTTTATTGTTCTATAAGAATTGTTTCACCATACAGTGGCTTCATCGGGTACAATTGTAGTACAATAAACAATATTTGAAACAAACAAATAATTGTTTATTGTAGTACGTCAATTGTACACGATGAAGCCACTGTGTAGTGAAAAAATTGTTGTAGTACAATAAACAATATTTGATGTGATATTATGGAGTTTCAACAACTAAGAGTCTCAGCGATACAATACAAACTGAATTTTGTTTTTGTGTTAATAGCAAAAAACTTCAGGTGTCGTAGTCATGTAAATTCAAACATTACCAATTACATTGCTGTCAATGCAGAGAGTGTAAAAAGTGATCCTCTGGTTCATGCAATGCGTTATAAAACAAATTATGATTGTTAGGGATAACGAAAACCTGTTAACATTAATGTAAACGTTATTTTTAACCTAACAATCTCAGTTGCTGGATTAGAATGTGATCAATATTAACGTGTATATTAAATTTAACTTTACATTTACTGAATAGCCTCATATATCTTTCAGATATCTAAGTAATTAATTAAATTTAATCAATTTAAATTCTGCATTGAACTGGCACAACTGCTCTAAGTATTCTTTACTTGCTTTATAAAATTCAGCTGACGCAGTTTTTTAAATTCATATATATAATATCACCTCACACTGAGAAGTAGAGAGGAACATATAACGATGTTATATAAGACTAACTAAATAAAATATATAATATAATGAGTAGAGAAGATTAATGACTTTTGATGATAAATTTTCAAATATCTAATTATGTGTAATTTGAAATTATCATTACCGTCTGGATGACGGCCATTCTGACTTTCCCATTGAAGTCGCTCTCTTCCCAAACATCTTTGATCACTTTAGCACCCTTTTTCTTTGCGTGAAGGATGATGTTATCCAAATCTTCGACGCAGAACGCGATGTCTTTCACGCCGTCTCCATGTCTGATCATGTGCTGTCCTAAATCTTGTTCCCCTGGTTGTAGAGCGGAGACGAACACGAATACGATCTATAAAAAATAGCAAAAAATATGAGGTGAAGAACGCTTTTGTGGTTTTACTATTTTACTTTACCTTGTTTTGTTTCACAGCATGGGCCACATAATTCCTCGATCCGGTCTCTAAGCCTTTGTAGGCTAGAGGCTCGAATCCCAATCTCGTCACATAGTAAGTAGCAGCCTGTGAAAATGAAATAATTATGATTGTAAGTAGTATTCATTTGTTGTACATATAAATACAAATTACGTTATTTTTCACGTGCTAATAAATGTAGAATACTTTATAATTTAATTCTAATGATTTTTTTTAACTTTTACTTGTGGACTCATCTAACACTTGGTGAAACATTTCTTAAAACACTGAATTTAGACTTGGTTTAAAAAAATAATAAAACGGTTGGTTATTGTTTCACTATTTGTTTTTTTATTTAAAAAAATGACTATTTTTGGTAGTTATTTTATTTACTTTGAAAATGGTCGTAAGACCGAAACTATTCAGTTTTTTTTTTAATAAAAAAAACAAATAGTGAAACCAAGTCTTTTATTATTTTTTATAATGTAACAAACGATAATCTTCACCACAATATGAATATATACTCATTTTAAGAGCAATAGATCCGTTAAATACCTTTATCAAGGTATTGAGCATGGAACGCACTGGTCTGACGAAGTCTGAAAGACCGAAATGGCCATCACCAGTTATACCTAGTGGTGATGAATGGTAATTGATAATTTTATTAAATCAATTTCCTGATCTAATAAACACGACACATTCGCCTTCCTTTAGTGGACGAAATAACGATTCTCGGTTGGCTATCCTGTAGACCCAAATTGTTGACAACGCCATTTATAAGTTAGGTACGAGATGGCTCTTTGTGTTATCTTTCAAATTATATGACCCTAGACGGACAATTTGCGTTATTTTCACTTGTTAATGAATATAGAATATCATATTAATTTAATTGTAACGATTTTTTCAATATTTTTTAAACGACGATTTTCATCACAATATGACTATATATTTATTTTAAGAGCCCTCCCACCACAGTTTAGTGGCATCGACAATGGAGGAAGTACTACTCTGGTAAATTTTAGCATGTTAACTTTTAAAGAAAATTAAACAAATGGCACGTTTCAAAATTGCTCGGCGTTCCAAGTGGTCGAATAAATGGCTTTTTAACAGCACTTTTTAAGTTACATGAAAGGCTGACAGCAACTTTAAGATTCGTAGTTACTGGCAGAAGTTATAAAGACTGCGGAAATTCACGAATAACTAAAGTAAAAATTAGCTACTTCGTCATTAATTTATTAATATTTTTCATATTCTTTTTATTTGATAAAATTTTTTATTCACTAAAATCATTGACGTGTGTGAATGAACATTCATGTTAGTCACATAAAATGATGTGACTTCCTATCTCCAGTTACCATCCAAAAACACTCTATAATGTATTTTGCTCAGACATGTGTCATCCTAATACAAAATAATTCAATTCGTCGACGACACCACTCTTGTCTCTCATACTCATAATCTTTTCCAAAGCCCTGGCACCCTAGGGCCATGCTAAACATTCGCAAAATGAAGAATTAATATTAACCTCCACAAATCCTAACACCTTATTCCCTACCACAAAATACCAACCTTTATTCTACAATCATTTTACTCAAACATATCCCTCGCAATTTAAATTGAGTACTATGTATCTGGTACAAACAAACAAGAGCGCAAGGAAAAAATTACCGGGGAAGACCGAGAAAAACATGGAATGACATAATTAGAGAAGAAGCAGAAAAAAAGGACATAGACTGGAAAGACATTAAACAATTAACCAAGAACAGAAGGACATGGAGAGAAAGATATAGAAACAGACACTAAAAAAAAAAATCCTTACACCTAACGGTAGAAAGGAAAAAAGATTAAAAAAACATGTATCTCTCTCAAGAGGTTCCACAAGGCTCACCTCTTTCTCCACTCGTCTATAAAATAGATTGCATGACATGAGTCATCTTAATCCAAAATATTTCATCTTATTGATTGTGAAGGCATTAATTGTTTGAAAATACATGATGCTTTAAATGAAAGCTACTGTGTAGTGAAGAATAAATTAAAGTGAAAATCAAAAACTTAATAGTTTCATTTAAAGACAAAATATTTCAATCCTTTAAAATACATCTTTCAATTTTCCGACTATATCGCTCTTGTCACCCATGCCCCTACTCTTCTCAGAGCCCTGCAAACTCTCTAAGAACATTAACACCAAACAACGAACAATGGTTTGCAAAATGGAGAATTAAAATTAACCCTTACAAATCCCTATTCCTTATTTCCTACCTCAAAATCAATAATCTCTGAGAACTCCAACAAATCCTCATATTCCTTATATAATCATTCGAATAAACTCCTCTATGATATAATCCTCATAATCCTGATAGAGGAACGCCTTCAAACCTTATCCGAAAATTTGGCAAAAAAATGTATGGTTGAAGCTTTCATTTGTTGAAACTCCACTATAAATTTAAATAAAACACGTAGAGTGTATAGTTTCAAAAAATGTCTTCATTGCACTACGACAATTGTTGGTTGGTTTCATCACCATTAGAAATCTACTTGATAAAACCACTGTAGCAAAACAATTGTCGTAGTGCAATAAAGCTTTTTAGAAAACTCCAAGTGTTTTATTTCTATTTGCAAAAAAAATCATTATAACTTCCGTTTCATCTCTAAATTCTGAACTAAATCCCACCATACCTTCTAAATTCAAAAACCCCACACTCTATTCCAATACATCGCCTCATTTTACCCCTTCGCCCACCAACGATGGATGTACGATAAAATCATTTAATCTAGGTAAGAAGACCTCGTGGCGATAGCCATTTCACTTTTAAGTCTTTTAAGTCTAAATCGTACTATCTCTGCTCAAGTTTCCTTTTAATCTCTTTATTCTTTGTAACATCCCTTTTAAATTTAATTATGGTTGATTGTATTTGTCTATATTACTATATATATAAATGATTGTATGTTTTCCCATTGTTGTATTTTTATATTGGAAAATAAAATTATTATTATTTATTAACGTTACGTCAAATGTATTAAATTGTAAACACGTGTTTTACGCATCACTTGATTCACTAAAAAACTGAAAACGGCACATCAAATAACACGATCGACAATAGTAGAATTGAGAGTTAAAAATATTTATATTTGTATTTTTAATTCTAACTTAAAAATTGATTAATCTAACAAAAGTCAAATTGATTAAAGTGGAAATTAGCAGACTTCATTCGAAACGGAGCTACATCGAAATTCTAGCATACGATCTACATTTAAAATTAGCTAATACAACAACTCCAGAAAATTGGGATAAATGTTTGAACAAAATGCATATTTCAATAAAAGCTAAAATCAACAAAAAATCAATAAAAATACAACGAAAATTAAAAAAAATAGAAGAAGAAAAACATTTAAAGGAAACGGACAATCGTAGAAATTATCCAAATTTTGAAGAAAATTTAATTTATAACAAAACGACAGAAAATTTCAGTGAAACAGAAATAAATTTATTGAAGAAAGGATTTAAACATTCAATAACACCTACAAAATTTCCAATTGAAGAGATAATAAATTACATCGAAACAGCTTCATCTAAAGTAAATATGGAAGATTCTACTGCCTTTAAAAAATGGGCTAAACTAGAAGTTGAAAATGCACCAAAAAGAAAGAAGAGCGAATATGAAATCATTAAAAAAACTGAAAGAAAGAGATGTTTATTATCTAAAATCAGATAAAGGTAATTCTTTAGTAATAATAAAAAAATGTGACTATATCAATGCTATAAATTATATGTTATCTTCAGGCCCATATTTAGAACAACCAAAAAATCAACTAAATTCATATATTAGTAAAATCAACAAAATTCTCAATGAACCAACAACCCTTTTTGATAAAACTGCCCTATTTAAATTAAAAGTTAAAAATCCTAAATTATCCAAATTATATTGTCTTCCAAAAACTCATAAACCCGGCAACAAATATTGACTAATTGTTTCTAACATAAATTCACCTACTTACAAAATTGCCAAAAGGTTATTCAAATCTCTTAAAATTAACAATGATTTTTCTATTAAAAATTCATTTGATTTGACAACAAAATTAAAAAATATAAATATTGAAGATGACGACATATTAATCTCTTTTGATGTTGTTTCCCAAACATTCCTGTAGATCAAACAATTAACATTTTAGAAAATATTCTTAAAGAAAATAATAAAATGGAAAATGAAATTAATTTTTATATTAAATTAACTAAATTAATAATGAATTGCAATACTTTTGAATTTAACAATAAATTTTACGAACAAACTTTCGGTACAGCAATGGGCAATCCATTATCACCAGTTTTAGCAAATATTTTCATGAACCATTTAGAAAATGTTGCCAAATCTAAAATTTCAATTTTACAAATTTATGGTTTAGATATGTAGATGACATTTTTCCTATTATTAAAAATAACGTTAATATCCATTTTTTTATAAATGAATTAAACAAATTATTCTACAGTATCAATTTTACACACGAAACTGAAACTAACGGCTGTCTTCCATTTTTAGACCTTTTAATTATTAAAAACAATATGAAATTAAATTTTAATATTTATAGAAAATCAACACACAGCTTTAATTGTATACATTCTAGCTCTTTTTGTAATATAAAACATAAATTTTCAATTTTTAACAGCATGATTTTTCGAACAATGAATTTACCAATTACAGATCAAAATAGAAATGTGGAATTTAAATTAATTCTAGATGTTGCAAATTTTCTAAATTATGATGTTTCAATAATTAAAAAAATAATTAACAAACAAAAAAGGAAATATTTAATTAATCATATTACAAAATTAGAAAAAATCAATGAAACAAATACAAATAAAAAAATTGTTAAAATTATTCATGAACCTAAATTAAATTATAGATTAATTAAATTATTTAAAAAAAATTAACCTAACACCAGCATTTTGTTCTAAAACTAAGATAAAATTTTTATTAGGAAATACATTTAACAAAATTAATGATTTAGAAAAAAGTGGCATTTATTCAGCACAGTGTTGTAACTGTGATAAATTATATATTGGACAAACAAAAAGAAATTTAAAAACAAGATACAAAAAACACATCTATTATTCAAAAATAAACAACAGAGGAAAATCCGCAATTGCTAACCACATAATAACATTTGGACATACATTTTCGTTAAACAATTTAAAAATTTTAAAAATGTCAAATTCTCCAAAACTAAATATGTTAGAAGCAATTGAGATGAATAAAAATTCTAGTAAACTTTTAAATTTTGACTTAACTCCGTTAAATAACAATTTATTAAAATTAATTGATTTAATTCAATAAATTACCTTTATCTGATATTTTTTAATAACATATCACATTTGTATATTAAATTTTGTTTACATGTTTATTTATATATTTGTCAATTTTACATAAAACTATTGAAAAAGAGCACGTTGTGCTTGAAATGTACATATAGTGATAAAAATAAAAAAGTGAAGAAAGGAATAAAATATTACTACATTATATCTAGATGTGTGGTTTAATGATAAACTTATTTTTAACTCTCATGCAGAAACACTTGTAAACAATTCATTTAAAGCAATATCACCAAATCCAACAACAAATTAATTTAATTAAAAGTGTTAAATTCGCAAAATTATTGTATTTTAAAAATACTGGTTATTATCCTAAGCAATAAAACAGCCACTTAGTTTTATTGCTTAGACGATTTAATATTTAATTTACCATAAATGAAATAAATCCTGGGTTTCATTTTTATATAAGTTAATTCACAACCAAATTGATTGCTCTGATGTTTCTAATAGAAAATAGATTCATTGTCATTCTTCATCTTTCAATAGTCGAAATAAATCAATTGTTAATTTCAATAAAACAATGTGCTTTAAATCATTTATTATTGTGATGTGTAAGGTATTTAATAATAATAAAAATGTTATATTTAATTAGCTACTTTATTAATTATTATTTTGAAAATGAGTATTTTTATTTTTAGGGTAAACTGTGTTAACTATTATATTTATTAGTAGTCTTTATAGATTTCGTCATTTTTTAAATAAATATAATAGTTTTTTTTTTAATTATATATTTTATTATGTTGGACAATAAACTAACAAGAAACAATTGATCCAAATTACAGCACAATTTATAAATATAAATAAAAGATAGTAATAAAAAGTAAAATAACTAAAAAATACAATTAACAGTAACTACTATAAAGAAGAAAACAAAGGCAGATTAGTAGATAGCTCTTATTTGAGATTATATTATGACAACATTTATCTTTTACTTTATATTATATGCAATGTATTATTTCTCAGATAATCGGCGCTTTCTGTAAGAGAAATTTTGAGTTTAACATGTACATTAATTTTAAATACTCTATGGTTGAGGCTGTTACTTGATGAAACTCCATTTTAATATTTGGTAATAAAACAATGTTTGTTTTGAGTTTCATAGATTTATTATAGACACTGCTACAATTGTTGTATCTTCTTCACCTGTCTGAAGAAGATACAGTGTATCGAAACAATTGTAGCAGTGTCTATAATAAATCTATGAAACTCAAAACAAACATTGTTTTATTACCAAATACATTATTAATTATCATCATAGTCTAAGTAGTGTTTACAATAGATGTATAATCATAGAATGTGAACGTAATTAATAACGTTCACGTTAAACATAACATTTTCCGTATAGAATAGTCCCGAATAAAGATTTAGTTGTAGTAGTTGTATAACTACTAACATAAAATGGCATTTGGCGAATAGTTATAAAATAGTTTACCCATCTACGAAAATCTATAATTTACTAAAATTAAAATACTCAATTTTTGTCAAAATAATAATTAATAAAAAAATAATTAAACATGACAAAATTTTCCATGGCAGGTATGAATGAGGAGTTACTAAACGTAACTATTGAAAATAGCGACGAATGAATTATGAATGAAGTAATAGAAAACAGCACTTAACAATATAAAAAAATACTTACTTGTTTTGCGTTTCCAACGTAAAATGTTAAGTGATCGAAGCACAAGAATTTTCCAAATTTAGGCTGAAATGAAATTATAAAATACTCATTTATAATATATATTTATCATATTAAGATTTAGTTATTATATTTTATATTATATTTTAGTTAATTTAAAAATGAATCATAAATAAATTATATATTAAATTTCATTTGGATTAAGTTTACTAAATAACATAGTAAACTTGATTGAAATGAAATGTAAAACCTTTCTAATTTAACAAAGAAATAACTCTAAATAAAACACTGCTCCACTTGGTTAACATAACGTTAAATTTATTGATTGACTAAAATTTCAACAATTTTTACTTGCCATTATCAAAATAAGAATGTTGAATTTTTAGTTTGAGAATCATAAGTCAAAATTGTTGAAACTATAGTCACTAAAATAATGTTAATCAAAGAATGTGAATCAATGTTTTATTTAAAAAAGCGAAGGTTGACGCTTTCACTTGATGAAACTATAATACACTATTTGTAAATAAAACAAAAGTTTTTTTAAGTTTTAAAAAAATATATTGTAAAAACATTGTTACAATTGTTTCTCCTACCTGATGAAGCCACTATGTTAAAGAAATTGTTTCGCCAACATAGCAGTGTTCGTAACGTAGCAGTGTTCAATAATTTTTTTGAACTTAATAAAACCGTTGTTTTATTTACAAAAAGTGTATCGTTTTTTTAAATAAAATTAAATTCACATTGTTTGTATAACTTAGAACCGGAGTTTTATTTACAAATAGTTTTATTTAAACTTAAAGTTATGTATAACGAAGTAGAAGCCTCTATTGTCAATAAGAAAACAACTTGTTTATTGATTTAAATATCGCATTTTCACTCGAAGAGAGTTCTTTCTCACCTGAAGAAGCAAAACAATTGTAGTGAATTATTATTCATTTTTTAAATATCAACACTTAAATCCTCAACGATTAATTAATTAGATTAATTTAATAATTACCTTCGGTCCCTTATCCGTATAAGAGGTCTGCAAAAAAATCATATTTTAGTTATTAGAGTAATTAAAAGTTACGATCAAATAAAAAAAAATAGAATAAAAATCGTATTATAAATTTTATTTATATACATACATATATAAAATCTATAATCCTTTCTACCCGAAGGTGTATGGAATTATAAATTTTATACTGAAATTATATTTAACTTTTCAATAACATTTTTCGTGCTCCCATTATAAAAGAAACATATTCTTGACTTTATTTGGGTTATCTGTACGAGAAATGTTAAGTTTAAAGGTGCGGGTTAGACGATAGAGATAGCTATATGTTTTTGTGAAACAAACCAAGTACTTTTAATTTTACTTTATTTACCTTTTAATATCCAAAATGTTTTTTTATCAAGTGAAAAGTGAGAAACTTATTCAAGCTATATAAATATTGGCAATCAATAATTCGAGTTAGATTGCTGTTGTGATCAATGAACTATATTGTATTATACATCAAAGTAATCTTAAAATAAGCAGGAATTTCATCAGATGAATTAAAAATTATTGTAATGTTTAGTTTGTGTAAAAAACTATTATGAAAAAAACAAACAATGAAAATTGATCAAATTTATAGCAAATTTTAAATTATATTTTTGCTAATAAAAACTTGTGAAATGAAAATTTCAAGTATCTCACTAAATTCTATATTTAAATAACTTTGCAGTCATTACCTAATAATTTCATTAAATCTTACAATTTTCTTTTATAACATGAACAGTAAATTGATGCGAAAATTGCTATTTTAATTTTTTTATTTAGACCGATATTTTTTTCTTGGTAGATAAAAATGTAAATACGTATTCATATTATTAAATCCAAAAGAATGGCTCTTTTTTCAAATGATTATTTCCACTTTACTATATAGCTACCTTTTTCTACTAAACCGCAACCATAAGTGTACGTTAACTGTAATATCATCACAGTCTAAGCAGCTAATAGATATTTATACACATAATGTGAAGTTATTAATAACGTACACATTAAACTTAACATTTCAGATATGGAATTGCCTCGATTGACTGATTATTATTTTTTACGTGTTCTATTATAACACTTATTGTGAATTTAACTTGCCCTGTATTAGCTATTCTACCGGACAAATGTTGTTATCAATTTGATGTTTATTTGAAATTCTTTGTTCTTTTTTATTATTATTGGGTGTTTTAATTAAATTGTTTATTTCAAAATATTTTGCCACAATGGCTTCTTCAGGTAGCTTAAAAATAATAATAATATACAGTTTTTTAATAATAAAAAAATATTAAAAATAATTAATAAAAAATATATAATTTGACCAAACAGAGACATCCAACCACATAATACATTAAAGCAATGAGTTTTCTAAAAACAGGTTGAAGGACCTCAGGTCGAAAGCCATTTGGCAGATAATTTTCATATAAGGATATTTTTTGTGTCTGTCAATGTATATACAGGTTGTTTTAAATTAAATGCGCGCCTTTGCTAAATTTGTTAATAACTGAGCTAGAGAATCGGTTAAATTAATAAAGTAGTAGTAATTTTTACAACGGCGTGATCAGAAAAAAAGAGCATCTCGTTTTCAAGATATTTTCAAAACACATTTTTTTAATGGGTGTTCCATTATATATATTTTATCACCATTTGATAGAAAAGGGTATTTTTAATAAAAAGTTGTAATAAATCATCTCAAAAAAGTCACTTATATAACGTAATCACTTAAAAAGAATAAATGTCCCTTAAAACAACTACTTCCCGGGAAAATACCTCACCGGACATTAATTGAACTTTGTCCATTGTGTAGTGCGTTTGTAAATTATATTTATCTTTTCGTTTACATGTTTCGGGCTTACATTTAAAAAAATGTTGAATGATTATTATTTCATTTAGCTTTATTTACGGAATTCTCCATTATAATATTTATATTATACAATAACTTACATATTTGTATATATTCAGGTAGATATTCATAAACTATTAATAATTAATAAGTAAGTTGTAAATTTTTGTGTTCTATTACAAAACTTGTTGACAATTATTAACTTGTTATATGTTGGTTATTCTGTCTGACATTAATTGGATTCCACAATGGACAAGTACATTCGTTTGTATTATTTTGTGTTCTATTCTAAAACTTATTGAGAATTATTAACTTGTCCTGTGTAGGTTATTCTGCCGGACATTAATTGGACTACATAATGGACAATTCCATTCATTTGAGAATTTTTGTGTTCTGTTATAAAACTTATTGAGAATTGTTAACTTGTCTTGTGTTGGCCATTCTGTCGCACATTAATTGGACTACACGGTGGGCAAGAACATAATTTATTATTTTAAATTTTCTTTATATTTAATTTATTTCAAACAACTGAACAAATATATAAAATACGCTTTTAAATAAAAAGAAAATTTAAAGTTATAAATTATGTTCTTGCCCATTGTTCACTTAGAAATAATATTAATTTAAGATTATTATTAAGGGAAAAGAATATTTTATTTATTTGTACATTTGTTTGAAATAAATTTAAAAAAATAAATATTGAAAAATATACAATTTAGTATCAACTTACCGCCGTGTATACATAATAATAGTTAAGCAAAGAATTATACTTATTATTAGTGTGTTCTGTATACATGTTTATATAAAAATAATCTGCCAAATGGCTATCGACCTGAGCTCAGTTTGTTTTTAGGAAATTATGTTATTATTTAGTTGTATTTTAAATTATTTGTTCATATATCATGTGGTGAAACAAAATCCAAGTGTTGTTATTTAAACCAATATTATGTAGTTGTGTGTCTCTGTCTGACTAAATTATTTATTTTATATCAATTAATTACTTTCATATTTCTTATAATTTAATTTATATTATTTTATTATTAAAAATAAATGTTATATTAGTATGTTTAAGCTACCTAAAGAAGCTATCAAATAGTGGCGAAATGTTGGAAAATAAACAATTTACTGTAAACTTACCGCCGTTTGCACTCGATGCTAACAATAAAGCAAACGATTATTATTATTATGTTTTGTTCTGCATATATTAACAAACAAAAAGTACATTGATATTATTACAATATCTTCATTCAAAGTAAAGTATTTGAAATTTGTCTTTGATTAAAATATTAAGCAACTTTTTTCTTCTTATTTTTTTAAGGGACTATATGTCTTTATGCCCAGTTTATTAGATTTATAATATTGTTAATTTTAACACATGAATTACGGAACTAATAGTAATTGAAATTACCATTGCCACAAGTTTCTTCAGATAGTATTTACTATCAACTGTCCATTTGCGTTTCCGTAGTCTTTATATAAGCTCGGCATTATATCTACCCGAGAATAACAAATTCATTATTCATAAGACTTTTTGATGGCCAAGGTAATCAGGCACGATTTGCATTTATCCAATCCTGATCTTAATAAACACGTTAATCCGAAGCCATATTTAAAATTTCTGCCTGTTTCCGAGGTATACCGTTATGAATTTAGAATCCGTTTAGAAAAAATATGTTGCTAAAAGAATGTGTGTTGAAAACTTTTTAGAAACAAATTAATAGTAAAGAAGAAGAGAAAAGAAAGAAAAAATAATTAAATCTATTGAAAGAACTATTTTCCGGGCAAATACCTACACAATTAGAAAACTAATATATTTTTCAATTGTTTTACTTTTAATTCAATTAAAACTGAAATGTGAAAAATGTTAACCATCTTTATTTTTAGAATCAGTTTGGAAAAGTTTGCAACTAAAAAAAGTATTGTGGTAAATTGTAATCAAATAAGGACCTATTTCATAAATAAAGTTTAATGAATCATTAATATTTAATTTCAATATTAAATTGAAAAAAGTTTCATATTCTTTATGCTGTGTTATTTTCTAATGTGTCACCCATGTGAAAATATGTATATAATGACACAGGTTTACAAGGCCCGAAAACTATAAAAAAATTGGAAAAATATATTAAAATGATATTTTTTTTTCATAAAGCAGAAAAGTAGATATTTTCTGTTTTATGAATTTGTTATAAAAAATCATCATTTTGATATTTTTTCCAAGATTCCCAGAAAATTATAAATTTTCTGTATTATGAATTTGTTATCAAAAATCATCAGAGTAATGTTTTCAGTTGATAAATATACAAGAATTTTTAATAAGTTGTATGAATTAGATTCTCATCACAAAACCAAATTCTTTTAAATAAATAAACTTAACATGAGTATTAATTCTCGAGCAAAAAAATATACTTAAAAATAACAGATATTGTGAAATAATATATCTAGAACATTCAAATTAAAAAGAAGTTATAATGAGAATACAGTTTATTCACACCGCAAAAATTTACGTGTTATGCAGATTGTTACAATTTTCGCAAATGCTGTTGTTTTAAGCAAGAAAATGTTCCACATTTCTCACACGTGTATTTTGTTTTTCGATCCTTACTTCTGTAATGCTTTTGAAATCTCTCACGTCCTCTGTTCTGTATTTAAGTTGAAGGTGGAACATTTTTCCTCCAATACGCTGTCTTTGAGCGTAAGTCTGGGATTATTTTTCGTGATTGCAACATTGGTTGAACTCATGCTAATCCCAGCTCTTCAAAAATAAGTCGACGTTTTTAGAGCCGTCATTAGTGTTCGCTTTATAGATTATTTGGCTCTTGATTCCAGATGTATCCATTAGCGAAAATAAAATTCTTAGCGGCTACCTTCTACAATTATGAGCTATGGTATAATTGACTAATAACTCATCCACTGTGTGAATACTTTGTAAAGTTATAAAAGCTTATAATTTTCCCGAAATGCAAACATGGAGAGCTATAGTTTTCTGTCCTTTATTTGTAATAATTCCAATGAAATCTCTCTCTTATTCATTCTAAAAATTCCAACAGAAGTAAGACTGTGCCTCTCATGTAAAATATTTGCAAGTTCGTAAGAAGTATACCAATTGACAATTATGACATTTGACAATTGCTACACACAGTTGTCATAGACCGGAAGTAGTTGTTTCAAAGAATATTTTTGAGTACAAAGTAGAGAGCAAGACATTTTTAAGTACGTTTTTTTAGTCTTAAGTAGTTATGTAATCAATAATAAGACATTTTTAAGTACGTTTTTTAGTTTTAAATAGTTATGTAAATCATTGTTGGAGTAGTGTGTTGATAAATTGTAATCAAAATATTGTAATCAATTTTTTATGAATTTTAGTTGAAAACCAAGTTTAATACGGGATTAGTTTATTTTTATTTTGTGTGAATTTAAAATATGTTCGCCTGGAGTTTTGCATTTTCATCAGCTTTAATACTGCGAAGAGTGGCGTGAAAATATTTACGGATTAATTCTCCATGTTAAATGATGTTAACTGAAGTGTAATGCAACGTGAATTTTCCACCGACGTTAATCTAAGCAGTGGATTACATGGAATAAACGCAACCGCATTTCATTTTAGAAACATATTATATTCTTTATAATAATAACTCTTTATTACGCAACAGGAAAAAGTCCTAATTACTAGGCAATATATGCAATAATATAATACTTAATAAATAATAACAACAAAAATATGAACAAAAATAAACGATAAATCTAAACCTAAAGTTAAACTTAACAATAACATTTGTCATTATTAATTAACATAAACCAAAGTATTAAGCTCAATTTTGGTGTGATGAAATATATCGAGCGTATAACAAAAATCGACGACGAAGTTGGCGCTGGAAGTCTCGAGTCATGTCTGTACTAAGATCACACGTGTGACTTGTCAACATGACAACCAGTACTTTACGCGTGCGCGTGTGATCTTAGTACAGACATGACTTTAGATTTCCAATGCCAACTTCGTCGTCGATTTTTGTTATACGCTCGATATAACAAACTGTTGAATATCACAGCAATAAAAAATATACAATTTTTGATGTATTTTTAAGGATTCGTGGATTGCTTCTCCTATATCAGGGATATGAATCCGAATAAGACGATCACGTTTATTGCGACTAAAAACGAAGTTGGAGCAAGTTCGAACCACAGTTGATTGAGAGAGAGAGAGAGAGAGAGGGGGGGGGATAGATAGATAGAGAGAGAGAGAACTCCGATTCACTGTCATAATATCGTCTGCATATTTATAAATTAACATATTGTTTCAACAATAAGTATGTTTTTGATTACAATATTATTCTGAATAAAAGTCAGAGTTGGCATTATGTGTAGAACATAATGTCAACTCTATTGTAGAAATTGATAGTGTTCTAAAAAAGTAAGTTGGAATCAAATATGCATGGTGTCCCGTTAATGTTAACCTCAGGTTCCTGGGACCAAAATATGATGATTGAACCAATCTTACCTATATATAAAAGTTGACCGTTGAGCTAAAATTCATCTTAAAACTTAAACAAATTATTATTTGTTTTATTAATAATTATTTATAAATATGCATACGGTATTATTACAGCGAGTCCGAGTGCGTTCTTTACCTCCCTGTTCTAAAATCCTTTACTGAAATTATTATTAATATTTCTGCCAAACAGAAAAATCCATAAATTATCATAAAAAATACTAGTCTAAAAAATTAATTGTTGTTGAAGCGATATGTTAATCTGTAAATATGCACATGGTATAATGACATCGAGTTGATGTTCTTGGATTCAATGAATCAGAAACATAATAAGATACTCTTAGTAGAGAATACAGATTAAACACATTCACGTATGCTTTATTTATAATTGAACATTGCTTGCATAACAACATTATAGCTCTTTTGATAATATTAATAGATGTTCTCTTTCTATTAACCCTGCTCTAAAATCATTTTAATAGTAATAATATTAATAATCTCTTTTCCTTAACAGAACAATTCATAAGAGAGCAAATTGCAAAAGTAGATAAATCTAAATTAAATAAATGCAAAAATGAATTGAATTAAACATTAATTTTTATAAACGCAAATAAGTATAATGTAAATACACAATGGTATTTATTAATTAACAAAAAATGAGAACGGGCGAATGCTGCATGTAGTAAATGAGGTGTAATTACAATTTCGTCTACGCTCATTAAAAATGGTGATGTGTCCATCATGGTACTTTCCCCGGAGAATTCGGTCAAATAAGTTTTTGATTTAATAGCAAAAGAAAAATTAAAATTGAAAAGTGTCTGTTTCATTTTTTGAAGCTGGAAGCGTTTACGAATAATGTATTAAATATGACCGCACTTTAACGTTTTATTTGTCATAAAAATAATTATTTAAATAATAAAAGTCTTCACAGCCAATATAAAATAGATTATACAAATATTTAAAAAAAACTCGATGGAATGGACTTAGGGGAACTCAAAACGTGCATATTTGTGGAAATTAGCGATTAAAAAATTTTTACGATCACAATACTTTCCCTTGTACAGGGGTCCGGGGAAAGTAATATAATCGCTTTCAAGAAAAGATGCAGCTAGCATCGGAGTGTCCTACTATAACTGCTGCCTAAACGGTCAATCGTCTATATTATCAAGAATCTTTATATATAGTAGCGAAGGATTTTGTATACGATCGAAGAACGATGTAAAAAAATGATTTATTAACAAGATGTTGACGATATTACGTAATATGATTTCGTAAATTTAAATGTTTCAGTGAATCATCATATTTTGGCCACAAGAACCTGAGGATAAGCCATTTTCCAACAGTAACGGGACACTGTATAATATAAAAAAAATGAGAATTACTTTAAAGTAAACATGAAATAAATATGAATATATATTAAAAATCAACCAATAATTTTAAATTCTCTCGAAAATGGGCTAATCACAACTAGTCGAAAATTTAAAGTTATTCAATCTAATCTATGTTTTATTGGTTGATTTTTAATATTATATTTATATTTATTTCATACAATATGAACTACCAATGTTTAAATATTAAAACCATTAATTATATTAAAGTAAACATGTTTATCATAACTTTCAAATTATATTTATTTTTGTATTTCACTACAATTGTTTAGCCACACTGTAGCTTCTTCAGGTGAAGAATAAGTGATAAGCTTAACCTAATTTACAAACAATATAGTAGTGGCAGCAATTAAGTAGGAGGAGTGGGGGTTACAAGTTTTAAATTAAGTAATGATGAGTTATTTAAATCCGTCTGCTCGTTTAATAGTTTCTCACTGAATTTCCTTATATTTATTTGTGTGCTTTCTAAGGTATTCAGTTTTTTTCCTTTCCTCTGGATATGTAGTATTAGGAAATATTCTTTGAATTTGTCGTCTTCTTCTAACAGGTTCATTTATCCGTTCTTAAAATGCTCTCCCCGTTTGGCCTATGTATACTTTAGGGCAGTTAAGAAATAGACACCACCTCTGTTGAGCTCTGTATATTTTATCTTATCACTTGTTCTTCACCTGAAGAAGCCACAGTGTGGTGAAACAATTGTAGTGAAATACAAAATAAACATAATTTGAAAGTTATAACAAACGTGTTTACTTTAAAGTAATGAATATGAACTTTCAACAATAATTTAAAATTAGATAATTTCGAAAGAATTGTATTTGTACATCATTATAGCTTGCTTTCATTTGTTAGGAAATGTACTAGTGGAGAGCGCAAGATTAAATAGGGCTTTAGCTAAAAATAATTTGCAATCTATTAACAACAAAAAACAAAACAATAACTTAAAATTCGATAACATCTACATGAATGTTTAATAATCAATAACAGAATTAGAAAAGAGTTTGTTCAAGAAAATCTTATGACATGTGCATTATTTAATTTTGCGGGTAACATAAATTCGGTGCAATTTAACACACAATTTCATTAAACACGCATTTGTGTTTTTAAAATGGCTATTAAACCACGCTAATTCGCGATTTTATTGGTTCATAGACCACGATTTATGATGACGTCAGTTACACATTCAAATCATGATACTACAATCTGTCATAATTTATCTGTCTAATTACAGTAAAACCGACGCGTGTTGTTTTCACATATTTTTTTGTGTAAAAATGGACAGTTTGCCATCTCCTTCATAAACAGTCACTCCACCGAAGGTAAGAGAGGCTACAGAACTAGCGTCTGCTAATTTACTACCTGAAAAATCGCGAAAAGCATATCTCACAGAGTATGAAAGCGTTAACAAGTGGAGAAGTGATCGCGGTTTCCGAGTCTGTGCTGCTGGCATATTTTTCGGAATTGTCTGAAAAATATAAACCGTCGACACTTTGGCGTACATATTCTATTCTAGAAAGTACTCTTAGTTTACATGAGAATGTTAAAATCGAAAAATATGAAAAACTGCAGGCCCTGTTAAAATGAAAATCGGGGGGTTTTAAAGCTGAAAAGTATGTGTTTTTACACGAGAAGAAATTCAGAAATTTATAAACACAGCACCAAATGACCTGTAATTTCCTACAAGGGCAAGATGAAATATGCTAAAGAAATTCCATGTTACATAATTGTCTAAATTCATTTTGATAAATATATATAATAAATATTGTTATATATTGTTGTTATCGAGAACAAAGTATAGTGTTCAATTTGCATATAATGGCTCTTAATCACGAGAGCGATGCTTGCGAAACGAGCCGTAGGCGAGTGTAGCAAGCCGTTCGAGTAATCATTATATGCTCGTTGTACAATATACTATTATTTATTCTACTGATTGCATGATTTACATAAGTATATAATTAAATAGGAAAATAATTTTTAAAATAAATATAATAACAATTAATTATTCTCTTTAGACATTGCTATAATAATTTACGTAAAGTAAATATTTAAACAAATACCCATTGAAACAACTATTTCATGAGAAATTAGATTAAATACTAATACATAATGAAATTAGATCACACACTCATCCAGGAAGTATTCAATGGATAATTGCCCAAATAAAGTATTGATGCAGTGATCAAAGAAATAAAACAATTTTTTATTATTTATTTTCGTAAAAACTATTTTCGTATTTAACAACAGAATTATTGTTACATTTATTAAAATCATATGTTAATGTGCAAACACGGTTTTTTGCATAAAATGCGTTTCTCATTCGTTAAATAAACACTTTATTTTTTCTTCGGTTAGAAACACACATGGAATAAATTCATATTAATTAACCGGTCAAGGATTAAGCGAACATGTCACACCACGCAGTTTGCTTTCCTATTGGTGGATTCAGGCGAGCCTTCTGCTGGATACTCAAATGTTAATCGTAAACATATAAGCGAACGCGATTAACTCATGAATATTGATTGTGTACGTTACGCTGCAAATTTAAGATTTTTTTAAAACTTTTGTGTAAACAAGAATGGAATGGATATTTTTATTTTTCATTTTTCAAATCTAATTGACTAGAAAAGGTTTGTACACATTTGAAGTTGATTTTTTCCACATGAGGTGGTTTCGCTGTGTACAGGGTAGTGCATTGAGGTGGTGCCACATATGGAAAACTTTTTTTTGTATTTTAAGGGTGCGGTTTAGAAGAGATAGCTATACAAATATGGGCAATCACTAATTTGAGTTAGATTGTTGTTGTGATCAATGAACAATATTGTATTATACATTAAAATAATCTTAAAAAAAGCAGGAATTTCATCAGATAAATTAAAAATTATTTTAATGTTTAGTTTCTGTGAAAAATAATTATGAAAAACAATGAAAATTGATCAAATTTATAGCAAATTTTAAATTAAATATTTGCTAATAAAAACTTGTGCAATGAAAATTTAAAGGATTTCACTAAATTCTGCATTCAAATAACTAAGCAGACATAACCTATTAATTTCATTATATCTTACAATTTTCTTTTCTAACTTAGACTAGTAAATTGACGTAATAAACGAAAATTAACGATTTATTTTTTATTTAGACTGATACTTTATACTTGGTAGATAAAAAATGTAAATACACATTCATATTATGAAATCCAAAAGAATAGCTCTATTTTCAAACGATTATTTCCATTTTACTATATAGCTATCTCTTTCCACTAAACCGCAACCTTAAGAGAAATCGAAAAACCGTTTTCACTACCTTAGGCCAATTTTTAATAATAAAAACAATAGCGGCGAAGAAAAAAATGATTTTTTTAGCCGTTTCCGGGTAATAACCGGAATTTGATGACGAGTCATTTATCGATTTCTGTTATTATTAAAAAAAGTTCTTATAGCAACATTTGATGGTGACTTCGAATATGTTCTCACATTTTGTCTATAATTTTTAGTTTTTGAGTTATAATATCAAACTTCGATTTAATTTTCCACATGTGGCCTCAAGAAAATGTATTTAGTGTGACCCTTCACTTTATGCGGTGGTTTCGCTGTGTTTTTACGGTCTCCGTAAAAATGGGAATAATAAGATGTGAGTAGAACATTTTTCTACAATATTTCAGTCTTTTTTTGTCACATGTGTATCTCAGTCGGTCTCTGTGGTTATTTTGTGTGCCTCAGGATGCTTTACTTTCAGTACACTCCTTTGTTTTCTATTAAGTTCAGGAGTTTTTTTGAGATATTTTTGAGTTCTATTTTAGGAAGCACAGTCTTTCCGCGTTATCATTTTTAAACTCTCATGTACAGTCGATGTAACCCAAATGTGAACGCTCTTTGGTTGTCATAGTATTTGTTACTGAAATGCATTGCTGTAATCTTGACTATAGCCAGTGGTATTACAAAGAGGGAGGAATATTGAGAGTAGAAATATAATTTTTGAGAGCTTTAAAATTTAATAGCGGCGAACGACTATGATGCAAAGTTTAAATTACAGCACTAACATTTTTAGTTCACATTTGGGTTGTGTCGACTGTACATAGTAAGTTTTCGCAGTTTTCTTCTCTTTTAGATACTTAGAATATAGGAGATTTCCTTAATTTTCATTCTATGTTTGTGTTTATTCATTTCATATTCTCCAGTTATTAGCTCTGTAATGTTTTGGTTTCATTCTGTTCAGTTCTAACAGCGTCATTTTACTATCAGACACCGGACCATTTAACAAGAATTTCATTTGTCTCATTCTTGTTTTGTTTTGCCATGATTTTTTTTATACTTTTCATCTAATTTACGTCGGATTACTTTCTTTTAGTTTCCTTCTCTTTTAGACACGACATAGTTAAATTGTTTCCTATAATTTTGTTAATTCAAATCTCTCTTATTATTCCTGTGATATTTCATATTTTCATTCTGTTCAGTCCTGACTGCTATTTTGTTGCCATGTACCGGACTATTTAGGACTCACACCTATTTGGTTTTTACATTATTTTTTTATGCTTTTCAGCTAATTTGTTCCCGATTACTTATTTTCCGTTTTTATGAGTTATTCCGAAAGCGGGTACAGGTTCTTTAACTTTTGGAGCTGCTCTTTCAAATCAGACCTCAAGTGTTCAATAATTACTTGGTCATTCGGTAGTCATACTAGCTGCATTTTTACTGTTTTATTTTTTTAACAAATTTTTAAACAATCTCTCTTAACTATTTTTTCTTAACTATCATAAAACAATATTCATTATTTATATGAGTAGTAATATTTTAATTTCATGGCCTACTTCATTACAAGCATTTTGTTAAAAAATAAATCAACTTATCTCTTCTCAAACATTTTGAATCATACATTATTTGTGAGTCTCTTTATGCAAGACTAGCGCCTTCAGGGTTGCTTGATTATTCGACATAATGGCAATTGGTCTTTTGTTGAATCTCCACTCCATTATGTAATTAACACATCACTTAATGGCGACTATTTATGCCTAGAAGATGGAGGGATTAGGCAATAAATTGTTTGCTCTGGCTTATATATTTTTTTTGTTGGCCTCATCCGTATTTCAGATGATTTTTTTACTAATTCCTGTGAATATTTAATTTGTCCAATCACTCCGTTGTAGCATGTTTGTTTTAAATCAACGGGACGGTTGTATGATGTTTGAGAAATTGGATTTCTTTTCTGGTAGCACTTTAAATATTGTTAGCCAAAAGCGTCTATCGACACGTCTCGCTTAAACCATTCCCATAAAACTTTATTTAATGGGGCTCATCAATTCAAATAGACTTAAAGAACTGGAAATGAAAATTGTCCAGTGAAATAAATACTCCATGCTCTTTCTAATATTTAACAAAAATCAAAAATATTCTAAAAATTTGTGATTTTTTGCAGTTTTTTTCCGGAAGATTTTTTTATCGAAGTTTGAATATTTTTTAAAGGGAAAAAAGTTGATTGTGTTAAAGTTTTTAAGACTCGGGGAATAACTTCAAATGAATAGGAGCATCAACTATATACATTTGAGTAATATGAAACAATAGGGCCTATGGAAAATGAGCGAAAAAAAAAAATTTAAGCTTTTGGAATTTTTGTAGACTTGCATAAAATCCCCCATTTACTGAGTTTCGGGTAAAATGTATATAAATCCTTCACGACGATTTATATACATTTTACCCGAAATTCAGTAAAGGAGGGGTTTTATGGTAGTCTACAAAAATTCCAAAAGCATATCTTTTTTTTCCATCCTTTTAATCCAAAAAATATCTCTTTTGTAAACAATAATAATAATATTCTATATGAGTAGGTACAGTCAGCCCCTCCATCACAACCAGACGGTCTATTGGGCTCATATGTGAGACCTTACACTTCGTATTTCAGATCTATGGTTTCTAAGTACCCTATAATCCTACTCAGGGGGATTGAATAGATCGTATTCAGATCCAGCTCTATGGACACGAAAAAATAAGTTGTCTGATATAATACCACGTTGAAGAGATACATAGAACATTCATACGTGTCTCACCATCTTCCAGACAGAAGCTACAGGTTAGATTATTCCGTACACTCATTCTGGTGAGATGGTGTTAGTAGAGATTTGGCTCTGTTCCTGGAGAGTAGGCGAACATTGGAGAGTAACCTATTTTCATACCGGGAACGTTCCTCCGGGTATGTGTGTAGAGGAAAGCCTCTTCTCTAGCCAGTACATGCATGTTCTTTGGTAATGAACTTAACCACATGTGGTTCGTTTGTAGCCGTTAGATGATAGCTGTAGGTTATCCATATAGCCTCCCCTTCAATGACAATGTGAAGTGGAGTAAGATTCAGTAGAATCCCCAGTGCCAACGTTTAGGTGGTACTTATGGCCACAGTAGCCTGTCTCTACAGATTGACCAGTTTTTTCCTAACAACTATACGTCCTGACTCTGTCCATCAAATCACGCAACCATACTTGATAATTGACCTAACGACTGTTTTGTAAAGTCAGTGAACATTTTTGGGTGGTATCCCCAGGTCTTGTCGCAGACTATTTGACATATACAGAGGGATATCTGGATTTGTTGACCATTTTTTCCAGATGCGGGATCCAGCTCAATGTTGTGTCTGGTATAATGCCTAGATATGGTATTCTTCACATGGCCGGTTCGGTGAGCTCGGTTACTTTTCTGCGAGTAAAGTGTTTTGTTTGCGTTAACGCTGAAATTTTCAATTGAGCACTAGTTATTGGTGGTTTCCAACTCTTCCTGCAGATAACCTGGTTGCCTCTAGTCGGAGGCATTGTCGTCAGCGATTGCTCGCACCTCAACATCCAGGGAGTTAATTAATGCCTGTAGGTCTTCTACTAAAAGCGACCATAAGAGGGGAACAGTATTTTGTGAACATCCCCTAGCAGTTTTTAGTCGAAGTAAGTCAGCAGTGAGGGATATCGTCACTTTTCTGGAGTTATGCATAGCTTAAATCCAACCCGATTAGACACCCCTCTGCTGGTGGCAGCTCTGCAGAGGGAGATGTTGGTTCAGCATTAATAGCTCCTTCAAAATCCAAGACCACCATTGTCGTTCTTCTTTTACCAACAACTTCGGCAATCTTCCCAACGAGGTTATTCAATGCCAATTCCGTTGATTTTCCCTTCTGGTATGATTTTCCGGTATGACATTAGACTTATGGGTTTGAAGGACTTGATAGTGGGTTCGTGCCTTCGCACTTTAGGTATGAATATCACCTTAACTTCAGACAACCTTCTCGGTATACAGTTTCAGGTTTTTACTAGCTTTGAATTTAATTAGGTATAGAATGATTACCTCGAGCCCCATTTGTAGTAGTGTTGAGAAAATTTCATCAACTCTTGGGGCCTTGAATGATTGAAACGAATTGATCGCCCAACACACCTCACTATATGTGACATAAAGTTGTTGTCAGCAGTCAGCTCTGTTAGGCCTGTCTGGGCAGGATGTCGTATGATCATTATTATTATATTGCAGTTGGCAATCTAGGAAGTGATTGGAGGCAAGGAGTTCGTGAGTTTCTCTACAGGAGCCAGTGTATTTCCCGTTGGGTTTACTAGTGCCCCAGGATCAAGTACCTGATCTCTGGAGAGTATCCTGAGAATTCTGTCGCTGGCGGGTGTGTCACTAATCTCCTCGCAGAATCTTTTTCAGGACTCCCTGTTTCCTTCTTCTTGATCTTGTTGTTTAGTTGTGATTGTATCCATCCCAGTTGCTGAAGCACTGTGAACTTAGTATAATCAACGTAACGATCAAAAGCATCAAGAGACCTTAGGACCTTAGGACTCCCATGTAAATGGGACTCATTATCAATTGAAAGGGTTTAAATAAACTGTATATACAAAATTTCAGGCAAAATAAATATTCCACGCTCTTTCTATCATTTTCAAAAGGTTTTGTGAATTTACCCCGTCACATGCACGATTTCAGTGATCAAATGAGAATATGACAATAACACGTAATTTATATGGCGAATCATGAATCGAATAATGATAAATCGTCACAATTCATAAATTCCAATCGTTTTGATTCTACTCGAATACTTCGATTAGTTTAATAACCATAAGATTAGATTATATTCATGCTAACGGTCCCATCATTAGCTCTTCCTTTGTATCATGTTTGAGATAATAGTCCTAAATTTGCCGCTTACTAGAATGGCCAGATTTTCTACATATTCCAAGGCATAAATACCTCTGTTTTCCAGAAGCAACAGAAGAACGTTGTTACAGTGCGTAGAGTGAACATTTTGTTCACTCATTGTCCAGTGTAAAAAAAAAGGATATAGTTTTGATATGTCGGTAGAAAGAGAGAGTTTATTATACGTCTAATTAGTATGATAAGGCCGATAAATTTCAACGGCATGCTCATCAAAAGGCTGTTGAATGGTTGAATTCTAACCTAGCAAAATGTGTGTGTGTGTAAACTGTACAATCGAAGAAAACCAAAGTGCATCAAAAAGCCATAAATAGTGCAATCTTCTCCTTTAATGAAAAACATACTCAAAGCACCTGTAAAATGCAAATTGTGTTTTGGCGTGGAGTTGAAATGTTCATGAGGCGATCATAAAAAAATCAATCTGTGCTCTGGTTTTCTCTGATTTAACGTTTATAAATAGTTATATGATTGTATTAAATTGCAGTAATGTTTTATTGCACTGTTGAGCCGTTTTGATATGTAAATTTCGGTATTCACGTCATTAGTAAAGGGGTTTGATCTTTTTATACTTAAAACAATAATCATCATGTTTTCTGAACCCCCACAGTGTCCTCATTAAAACAAATGCACAAAAATACCTTAAAAATTACGTCTTTATTAAACTCACCGAACCAAATTATATAAATTATCCCCAAAGAGTGGGAGCATTAACTGTATAAATTTAAGCAATATGGAACAAATAGTTTTTGTACAGCAGATATGTAAGTTGGGCCTTTGAAAAGTAAGCTAAAATTATGTGAAACATTTGGAATTTTTGTAGATTGCCACAAAACCCTCTTTTTAATAAGTTTCGAGTAAAATGTATATATCCTTCCCGATTAAATGGTCATAATTTATTTAAAATTATCATAGCAGAATATTGACGTTGATTAAACGTCTATATTCTGCTATTTTAATATGTCCAAATTTAATATAAGTTTGATATAAATTAAAGTGGTAAAAATAAAATAATGCTTGTTTATTTTCTGATACGTTTATATATAAATGCATGTAAAATATTACATTTTAATAGTAAAATAATATAATGTAGTAATAAGGTAAACGCTAGTGCAAGAAAAATTCTAGAAGCAAAATCGACTTATTCTGCAGTTTACATTTATATTTCACAATAGACGGAGTGGTAATTTAGTTAATCAACAATTTTCCTATAAATAATTCACAAAAATACACGCAGGCTATTTTTATCCCCTTAAAAATCTCCCAATTTATCCATTCCAATAATAAACTTCAATTCATCATATATTAATCAGCACGTAACGTCCTGCCGTGGTGGAAAAACACCGACCCGAAGTTCAGTTTCATTGATCCTGTTCCCCGACCTAGTGCACATCCTGAAACCCAACATGGCTTCCACCTGAAGAATGTCGCAACTAACATACACAATTATGTGATATCCCGTTCTAAAAAATCACAATAAAAAAAAACAATCATCCTGAAAATGTGCCGGTTAATTAAAAAATATTGAGTGTGTAAATATTAGTTGTAGATAAACTCATCACATATGGTCCATATTGAGAGTTTATTGGACGGAGTGTTCCGGATTTTCCTGGGTAAATTTAAATAGTTTATTATTTATTTTAATAGGTTTATAATCTCGTTTTATTAGTTTGAATATTAAATTGTATTTTTGGAATTAGGTCACGTTGTAAATAATTAAGTGAGAAGGGGTGTGTTTTGGAAAGAACTGTCATAACATATAAAGGTAACGGTTAAGAAAGTAAACAAGCTTTATTTTATCGAATATTTATTTTTGTAGTTTATTGCAATTAAAGTGTGTTATTGCGTAATTTGTAAATATCTAGAAACAATTTAATAGATTAGTTCGCTTAATTTAAATAAAAATTGTTTATAGTTATTTTTGTACTATTTTATGCATGGACTTTATATTATTTTCCCCGTATTGACTTAAAGTGCTATAAAAATAAATACTTCATTAATATATTAATTTAGACAGAAAGACGACATATGGTCGATAGTCTTTTATACAGTAGAGGAATAAAAAACAAAAATGTTTTTTTATTTAATGTATCAGAAAATATGTTTTTTGTTGATTGAAAATAAATAATTTATTATTTACATTAGTATTTATTAGTATTTTAATTTTATATAATATATAAAATAGAGGCAGAAAGACCTATGGTCGATAGTCCATGACAGACTACAAAAACAACTGTATATATTACTATTATAAATTTTATTTTTTTGTTATCATATTGTCTAAATAAAGATGTTTATATATATATATATATATATATATATAAGTGAACTATTATATATAATAGTATAATATAGTAGTTCAACGATTTTGTATAGTAGTTCAAAAGCTGAAATATAGCTGATTGAAGAAGATTTATACAATTAAAAGTAATCAATGCTTAATCATCTTCCTGATGCCACTATGTTAATGAAACAATTGTAGCACTGTTTCTACAATACATTTAGGGGAACTTAAAAATTGTTGTTTTATTTATAAATAGTAAATCAAAAGTAGTTTCTATTATGATATAAAAATAATTGAATAATGAAAACTGGAAAATATAAAATCTCTTGTGATTTCGATTAAGAGTAGTTAAAAATAAATCAGCAAAGAAATAATTCTTGTAAAAAAACCTTTATTAGTATATCTTCCATCACATTAAATTAAAGAATGAAAAATATTTATTTCTATTTCTCCCACAACAATAATTCAATACTAATGAAAATATCAAATAAATATTTAAAAAATACAGTTAACTTAAATGGTACCCAATCTTTTATTTTCATGTTTAATATCTCTCATTACAATAAACTATTATAAAAACAATGTAAATATAAAATAGAAAATACGTAATTATTTAATACCATTTTTATTTAGGTACTTAGATTGATAATGATTACCGTGTAGTCGAATCTAGTTACAAAAAGAATAAAATAAATGTTGCACAAAACCTTACGTGTTTTTTTATTTTATTAATTCAAAATGTATTGCGCTAATATATTTATTGCCTAATTTCTAAGCCGCATTGCCAACGAATTTGGGTTGATGAATTATGTGTAGCATTTGGTATATTAAATATACAATATTATCATGTATTTTTTTAATTGTTGGAACTATTAACTCAATTTTAGAGAAAAGAAAGGAAGAATTAATATAACCTGAGATATGTCAATACAGATAATATTTTTCATATTAAATAGGTCTGTGAATTAAAGATTTATCATTTATCTAATCATAAAAATGAATGATTTTACTATTTCATTCATTAATTTGTCTAATAATATCATGATGATGGTTGCGACTGCAATTACATGGTAATTCATAATATAATCACTGAAAAAAAAATATAGTATTTTATTCAGTGATTATATCGTCGAATAATCTAAAACCTGTATTTTTTTCCGGCTTTACTTACGCTGCACACTGTTTTGCATATTAACTTATTAATTGTTAAGGATAACGAAGTAGTTACTCGATTAATGAAAACACTTTTAACCATGTTTGTATAACTAAAATTTGTTTACAGTTTTACTCTGTTATAATTTAGAATTTTGTTAATATTTATGTCCTAAATTGGTTTATCTGTTGGACAATAAACGTATTTATTTATATTTTCGACGTAATTAACGTGTCATTATCAAATTAACTGTTAGTGACGTCGAAATTATAATCACTAAATAACGTTCTAATTATACAAATAAAGTTTAAAAGTGATTTGCATATCTTCGCTGCATCATCGAATTTAGCTTTTTTAATCATACTTATTATGAGCATCCATAATTTTGTGCTCAGTCCCCACCTTAAATCATTTTTAATTTAGTCCAGTCACGATATCAATGTAATTAAATATTTCATTATTAATGATAGCGAGGAACATACATTATTACTTAAACAACATACACAAGGGACTTTGACCCTCACAGGGTCAAGGTTGAGGATTAATTTGAAATAAAGTATTCTATTCTTCAAAATACTGGGGTAGGATTTTGTTATTTTTGTATAGTATTTTTGATGAGCAATTTTAATGCAAAGAATAATCATAATATTAATTTGTACAGATGATTCACGATTTGGAAATTGAAATGAATTTTTAAATCATTAGGTATCTATGTACTAATAAATTGTTCTAAACGGATAAATTAAATATATATACATTTGAAAAGCATTTGAAAAGAATTAATAAATGACTTTCCTTTTAGCCACTGCAACATAGACTGACATAATATAAACTCTTAAAAATGAAAATATATATATATTTAAACAACTACTTCTCGGGCAAATACCCTGCTGGACATTGAATTACTTTTCTGTTGTGCGACAAATGATTGCATAATGCAGCAATTTTTAATTAGATTTTATTTAAAGTAAGGAGTAAAAAAATAGATACGGCATTATATTATATGCCGTATCTATAATACCTTTACAAAAGTGAATCTATCAGGTTGTCGGGAAAATAATGCTGGTAATATTGATGTAAAGATAATTTAAAGAAACATCTATTAAAAAATCATATATAGGGTGTTCTATTTAAAATAATAAAGATGATGTCAATTCCGGGAAAATTGGACACTATGCATATATGAAAATAATTTAATATTATGCATCTTCAGTAGTCAAGCAAGTTTTATTAATAAATTAGTGCTGATTTTTTTTAACGAAAAGGGATATATCGAAGATAAACACTTCGATTATTCACCCTATATATTTTTTGTTAAGTTTGATGTGTATTTAAGTGAGAAAATATTCATAATTTGAAGTTAATGAATTGCTTTGTAAAAAAAGTATGCATAAAATATTTTCTAGGAAAAGTTCTTCAAAATTATCAATATATACACTACGTTCCATTTTAAATTGGAAATATTATCAAATTTTCATTGTAAATTGAACTCTCTGTATATTCAAATTCGAAAGATATTCTTTATTTTTCGAAGAATACAATATTTTATTCCTAAAGTAACACTCCATTTTTGTATAGCAACAATCGAAATTTTAGATTCGATTAATAATTTAGAAAATTATTTAATCTACCAATTTATTTAATTTATAATTTAAAAAAATATGCATTTTATTTAAAAGAAATTCTAAAAATGTTCTTAGAATTAATTTGTAGACGTCAAAAATGTGAAAATATATAGATTATAGCTTGCCAAATTATTACGATAAATTGAAAATTAGAAATATATTTTTAAGAACTTGTTTTTACCGAAATTATTAAATTATTTTCAAACATTGAGACATTTTTTTTATTATTTTTAATTTAAAACGGTTTGAGAATTATTTAAGAGTTCCGGCAATGTTGATTAACTTACACAGGGTTATAGGAAATAAAAAAAGTACTCTTATAATGTATTAAAAATTTCATATTCTATTGTCTTGTCTTTGTGGTATGTGAGGCTTAAGATAATATAATAAATACGTAATTAGAGTTTTCTATTTCTTCAAAAAAATCATAATTTCTGAGGTCTCCTGTCTCCATTAAGACATTTTTTAAAACAGCTTAAGATAATGACATGAAAAAAATAAATAAATAAATATTAAAAACCGAAGTGGTACATTAGTTTACTATTTATTTCGGTTTTCATTAATAATAATTTTGTAAAAAAAATCTTAACAAGGAAATTTGTAGATATTGGAAAAAAAAACATTTTTGTATAGTTATTTTTTTTAAAAAAACCTTAGTTTTACTACAATATTTGATCATTCTTCAACCATTCACAATTAATTCAATGGCTGCCAAATAGAATATATTTCTAATATTATTTACTGTCAGAAATATAAGCGCTACTTTGCCGTATCTCTCAAAAAATAATTATATTTAAACGTTGACTCGGAGCGAGAATGTAGTACTATAGTAAACATATAAATTTACTATAGTATTGCATTCTCTAAACTGATAAATTAAATATATATACATAATATAAGAATTAATAAATGACTTTCCTTTTAGCCATTGCAACATTGACTGACATAATATAAAACACTTAAAAATGAAAATATATATTTAAACAACTACTTCTCGGGCAAATACCCCGCTGGACTTTGAATCACCCAATAAATTTTCTGTTGTGCGACAAATGATTGCATAATGCAGCATTTGTCGCCCGTTCATAATAACAATAAAATCAGTAAAACAAATTTAAGTCTAAATAATGCACAAATTGCCGTTGTTTGAGTATATTCCATGCGTTTATGGAAAACAACGGCGCTTGCGCTAGTCGTGCAATGAAATCGTGGTCACACCACGCCGTAAGACAGACAAAACAAGAACAACCCGGGTTGTCTTTATCACACCTACCTAAGATTGTGATACGATTGACTGGTGGGATCGGAGCCTCGAATCAATTTTACCAAATAATTTTTAAATTGCTTGAAATAAATATGAATAAATTATTATAAATCAACCAATAAACACAGATTAGATTGAATAACTTTAAATTTAAAGTTATTCAATCAAATCTGTGTTTTATTGGTTGATTTTTAACTTTAAATTTAAAGTTATTCAATCTAATCTGTGTTTATTGGTTGATTTATAATAATTTATTCATATTTATTTGAAGCAATTTAAAAATTATTTGGTAAAAACTTTAAATTTAAAGTTATTCAATCAAATCTGTGTTTTATTGGTTGATTTTTAACTTTAAATTTAAAGTTATTCAATCTAATCTGTGTTTTATTGGTTGTTTTTTAACTTTAAATTTAAAGTTATTCAATTTAATCTGTGTTTTATTGGTTGATTTTTAATAATTTATTCATATTTATTTCATACAATATGAACTACCAATGTCTAAATTTTAAAACCATTAATTATTTTAAATTGCTATTTCTCCCTAAATTTTGAAATTATTTTAATTGATTTATGTTTAAGATTTTTTATACACAATTATAAGGATCGATTTTTTAACTTTAATAACAAAAACTATAATCAATAAAATTAAATCCATCATGCAAAAGCTTCATAATTATGTCTACATTACTCATGCAAAATTTCAAAATTTTGCGTTTATAAATAAAAAAAGGTTTTTGAAATGAAGGCGGTAGTCCCCATCACAAATATCTTTAAATTATCGTCACTCAACACATAAACAGTTTTATTAATCAAAATAAGCACCAACTGAATCAATGGATTTTGCCAACGAGATATAAGTTTATTTATGCCGCTAGAATACAATTCTGGAGTTCCGGTTGTAAAAGGGTTTTTTTTGGCCTCGTCTTGGTTTCTGAAGCATTTCTTCTGCAGAAAGTAATCTAGTTGTTTAAAAAAGTGGTAATCGGTCGGCGAGAAGTCAGACAAATATGGGAAATGAGGGAGAGTCTCGTATCCCAATTAGTTTCATTTCTGAAGGTTAGTTGCGCAACGTGCTGCCGAGTATTGGCTAGAAGAGACCAACTATGATGATCAATGCCGGGCACATCGATTTGCTGACAGTAATTGATTGCTGTAATCGTTTTACCCGGATAACAACTTCCTAAATACGGCCGAAACGACGAATGAGTCCGGCCGTAGATCAAAAAACAGTCACTATAATTTTTAGTGTAAATTTGGCTTTGGAAAGTTTTGTGGTGCCTGATCGCGGTCCAGCTATTGAGTCGAACGTCGCCCTTTAATTATAGAGAATCCACTTGTCGTGGAGAACAGGTGAAATTTCAAAACGGCATTTTTGTTTGTTTTCGCTCAATTCGTTTGGCGCATTTGTCGAGTATCTTTGACTTTCCTATACGATTCAAGTGATTAAAAATCGTTGTTTTGCTGCAGTTATGGGCAGGTTCACTTCAACTAGTCTTCAAATAGTAATTACCAACAGTTGAAGAGCATCTACGACCCTTTTGATGTCCATGATCTTTCTTTTTCAGAAGATTATTAAAACTTTTCTGGGCCCATTCTTCGTTGGCAGTTTGAGCTATTTATGTTGCTCTGCAATTTTTAGTGCATTTCGTCGATTTGCTGACAATACTTTTTTGACGTAATCGTTTCACCCGGATTACAGCTTCCTAAATCCTAAATCCGGAATAAATAAACGATAAATGAGTCTGGCCGTATATCACCAAACACTTTCTATAATATTAAATAAAAATGATTTGAAAATAATTAATAAATTATTTTCACATTTAGCTCTGTGACTATTGACTTAACTACGTAAGTACGTTAAACAAATGCACATTAAAACAACTACTTCCCGGGCAAATACCCACGCCGGACATTGAATTACATAATGTACACCTGCTGTTGCACATCAATAAAATATTGTATAATGCAACAAATTTTGATCCGAGAAAAATTTAATGTAAAAACAACAAAAGGAACGTTACATAATATATAATATTCTTTTAGTGAAAATTTTTCTTTGGAAAGTTTTGTGGTGCCTGTCCAGCTACTGAGTCGAACGTCGCCGGCCGTTATAGAGAATCCACTTTTCGTTGCGGAGAAGAGACGACAAAACAGTGATTTTTATTTTCGCTCAATTCGTTCGGAATACGTGTTGAGTATTTTTGACTTTGTTATACGATTCAAGTGATCAGAAATTGTTGTTTTGCTTACGTCAAGCAATTGTGCACAGGTTTACTTCAACTAAAGTCTTCAAATTTTCGTAATCGAAGTATCTACGATCCTCTTGATCTTCAAGATCAAATTCTTCTCCTGAAGATTCATTATTACTTTTATCGCCCCATTTTTCGTTGACAGTTCGAGCCATTTATGCCACTCTGTGGCATGGCGTGTACTCATAAAAGTAAATTTACCGAAAATCCTGTTTTGATATCTCAAACTAAATACTTAATTAATATTTTTTAAAAATAATTTTGGAACAAAATGATTATTATTATAGAGTGTTACTGAATTTCGCCTCGTGATTTGTATACCACGGTAATTTGTTTATGTTTGCTATACTTTTAGTTGACGTATATATGTTTAGAATATTTGTTTTTCTGTTATTTTTATACTTTGTATTCTATTCTTGGGTATACAAATAAAGTTATTATTATTATTATATATAAACAATAAATAACTGCAAACAACACTTTTTATTTTCCAGAAAACCTGATATTAGTAGAAAATAATATATATATTTTATTATTTACAAATTCCCTTTTATTTAATTTATTTAAATAAATCTGATGAAGTATTTTTGTTTCTCTCAATATTTTATATTTCATTTAAGGGTGCGGTTTAGAAGAAAGAGATAGCTATACAAATATGGGCAATCACTAATTTGAGTTAGATTGTTGTTGTGATCAATGAACAATATTGTATCATACATTAAAGTAATCTTAAAATAAGCAGGAATTTCATCAAATGAATTAAAAATTATTTTAATGTTTAGTTTCTGTGAAAAATAATTATGAAAAACAATGAAAATTGATCAAATTTATAGCAAATTTTAAATAAAATTTTTGCTAATAAAAACTTGTGCAATGAAAATTTAAAGGATTTCACTAAATTCTGCATTCAAATAACTTAGCAGACATGACATATTAATTTCATTATATCTTACAATTTACTTTTCTAACTTAAACTAGTAAATTGACGTAATACACGAAAATTAACGATTTATTTTTTATTTAGACTGATACTTTATACTTGGTAGATAAAAAATGTAAATACACATTCATATTATGAAATCCAAAAGAATAGCTCTATTTTCAAACGGTAATTTCCATTTTACTATATAGCTATCTCTTTCCACTAAACAGCAACCTTAAGTACTTTTATGTTAAGATTAATAATAAAATTAATTTGATTTGAAAAATCGTAGTGAATCTTTTCTGTTATCACTTTATTTTCTATTTAAATACTTTTATGCTAAGATTAATCATAAAATTGATTTGTAAATGATTCACGATTTTAAATGGTAACCTTGTTTATAAACCTTTATCTAGGTGTTAATAAATTGGCCTAAACTGATACGGCTTCGCACACACACACAAAAATACAGCTCGCACAATTTCACCACACATAAAACATGCAAATGTAGTTAAATTTTTCGAGGCAGCATTGAACGCTTCCAGTAGTTCGTTCTATCGCACGTTTCACACGCAAATCGGATGATAACGGGCCAGACCCGCAACGAAAAGTAGAATGAGTGACGAAATCGTTAATAACAATGTTCAATTACATTTGAAGATGGTGAATATGACAACAGAAGACAGCATGGATGATGACGTATTCGAAAACGACACCGGCGTCGACAGGTTGGGCATCGAGGAGAGCGTCGGCAGGAGGAACACGCCGTCGCCGACAGGCTACAGGAATTATCAGCCGCCACCTGAAGTCTTGAAACTCTGCCAGACTGATCATCTTGATGATACTGAACCGATTACGCATAAGGTATGTAAATTGTAATTATTTAGAGTTGTAATTTAATAAAGAAAATTAATTTATTACTTAACTATATAATCAATTATTTAATATCGTAGTTTGATCCAAATAATTTAATACATTTAACACATCTTTCAATAAGTCGCCGACCTGATAACATTGTTGACAGACCCACGTGATTTCCGGGTAGTGCTAATCTTAATAACCTTTAAAGTTTAGGCAGAAAGACCGATGGTCGATAGCCATTTTCTAAGGACAACGTATAACATATTATAAGAATTATATTGTTAATTTATTGTATATAAAATTGTCTGCAGAAATAAAGATGTTATATATACAACCTTTAAACAGTACATGTCAAAATGTCATGGCATTCTGACCGTGAGTTTAGAGGTTACAGTCGTTACAGTTTTGTAAGATAAAAAGGTCTTCTACAGGGAGCTGTGTAACGGGCTCTCAGGACTTTCGGAGAAGTCGAAAAAGAAAAATCTAAATTGACGATAATTGTATGTCAAATAAACTGGTCTAATTGGATTTAATTTATCTTGTTTAATTAATATTCTAGAAAAAAATCCCGAATTTACGCGTTTTTTTGGCCTTTTTTTGGCATCACCTATTAATATTATAATTTTGTTTTCTGAAAGAAATTTGGTGGCTGCTCCGGGTGTCTCATTTAACTCTATATTTTTCAATGAAAAATACATTAAAATTATCTTTCATTTTATTTCATTTCAGACTATTCTTTTGGGAGACAGCGGCGTTGGAAAAACTTCGCTGCTAGTAAAGTTCGACACCGGCAAATTCCAGTCGGGAAATTTTTCCGCCACCGTCGGCATAGGATTTACTGTAAGTTTGTATTTTAATTACAATGCATGTTGAAATATTTTTCATTTAACGTTACTACATTATTATCTGGCACAAAGGGCATTTTTGTATTTATTCGGATATTAAATATGTACCATGTAATTTTTAACAATGCATTATTATTTTCCACGAAATGAATATAGTAAAAAGTTCTATATAAAATTTGTTGATAGTTAAATTTTTATTATATAATTAAAAATGTATGTTGGTAAATGTATAATGATCGTATGATAAAGAAAACAAACAACATATAATAGCAATATTATAATAATACCCATTGAGCAAAATAGATACAAAAAGTTGCATCAATGCGGTGTTGCTTTCTTATTAAAACAACCGATTGTATATATTGAGCAAAATGAATACAAGAAGTTGCATCAATGCAGTGTTGCCAGATGCTTTCTTATGAAAATAGCGCATCATATCCTTTGAGCAAAATGGATACAAGAAGTTGCATCAAAGAAGTGTTGATAGATGATTTCTCATGAAAACAGGAGTTCGGTTTGAAAAAGAAAACAATAGATTAAAAAAATAATTGGAACACAAAATATTACATATTTTCGATAAATTACAAAGGCTGATAATTTTTATAAATTAGTAAGGTTGAGATTTATAAGCGTAATTGAACTGAATATTAATTAAGTATATCCAGAGACATAAATGTTAATTTCTACAACATATTTTTCTGTATATAAGTTTATCATAAGTCCTCTCTCTACTTTCAATCGACAAATGACAGCACACATTAAATATATTGAAATTTCATTTAATAAACTATAACATATACATAAGTTTACGGGCTTATAACGATTCAAGGTTCGTCATCAAAATATATAGGCGAATGAATGAATGTTGAGCCCACATTTATTCATTCAGCTATATATTTTGATCGCGGACCTTGAACAGATATAAGCTCGTAGACTTGAAAACATGCGTACGATTTTGTGCATATGGTGAAAATTAAAAAAAAAAAATAAACGAATATTACGTACAAGCTAGAAGATTTTGGGATAAAAATAGTAGACAACCTCTTTTTCTAAAGGATAGGTGAAGATAGGATATTAAGGTATGGGTAATGAAATAGGGCCTCTGCTACTCGGCCATTAAGTTGCTATTACAAATGTATATATTTTTTTAACTAATTCTAAGTCGAAGATGAGGACAATCACTAACACCCATGGATTCCGGGAGGAGAACTCTTCGTTAGAAAAGTCTCGCCCGGGCAGGACTCGAACCCGCATTTCCATGAGGACCCAACAACTAAGACCAGTGTTTCAACTTCTAAAACAGTTGATTTACTATTTAAACAGTAGAACTGGCAATATTGCACCAATGTTATATTATATTTACTGTTATTTTAAACATGTCGTAACTTTATTTGTGACATTTTTTTTAGCGAAATAGAATACTAAATATTTTCCTTATGGTTAATAAAACAACAACATAGAATAGCAATCTTCAATTAAAGAAAAAGAAATAAATTATTAAAAATCGGTGCCCGGGATTACTTTGTTAGCTCGTACAGGTTGAAATAACCAAGAAGGAACAAAATATAATCAAAATTAAAAACAGTATATTTACAGTAAAAAAAGTCAATAAGAACAAAAAAAAAAACAGTAAAACAATAACAACAAAAGTAACACAAGACAACAACAATATAACAACAAGAGAATAATAATAAAAAAATATAAATAAAAAAAAGATACAAAAATGTAGCAGCGTGGTGAAGATCTCGGAATGAAGTATTTTTCAGCTGATGATTGTGGTACAGGGCGATTCGGTATTTATATAAAATACCGAATCCTTGCCCCTACCACAAATCTCGGGGGGTGCGGTAACCATTCTTCGCCCGGCCACCATCGGAAATACTTATTTATTTATCCGATAACTTCAGGCGAAGGATGGTTACTGATTTATAAAGAAGATGTATGCAATAAACAAAATTAAAAAAAATAAAGGAGTGAAAGACAAAAAAAAAACATTCACAAGATTTGAATGTTGTGTTATGTAAATAATTAATTGCACTGTTTGACAATGCATGTACGCACACACACACACACACACACACACACACACACACACACACGACACACGACACACACACATATGCGTTTTATGTGTAACAAATCTGACATGCCTGAATTACGATTGTCATTATGAAATTTAAACATGACAATTTATTGTTGTTACATTCGCATCCACGCATGATTGAATGACGTAGTGTACATACATATCTTTACATAACTCCGCGAAGATCCATCGCGGAAAGTCATTATCACATTTTGACAACACGAAGTTTATTTCTTAAACAACGCGCTTCCCCTGTGCATACTTGACTTATGACTTATGTCATTTTAACGGACGTTCTCTCAGCTATCCAATGGTGTAAGTTACATTCGCGTAATTCGTCTCATACGCGAAAAACTCCATGGTTTTACCATCTTCTTTTGTTCGTCGCTAATCTCTTGTCGTTTATTGCGGGGCGCGCAAATATTTGGGATAATCCCTTTTAAAAATGTACGTTCCCAAAACAATTAGCAAGCGAACGGAATGTGCCGTTTATGACGATTTTATTACCCATTGGAAGAATGTTTATCCCTTTTACCCGATTTCAGGTAGCTGAGAGAATGTACACGTTTTTCAAAAGTAATTACGGGGAAAAAAATCTAATTCCTTCGTGTTGCCAGATGTGATGACCCGGCGGAGGATCTTCTTGGAGCTGCAGCAAATAAACAATGGATTATATTAATTTGCATAACAGTGGTGCAGATTTTACTCATTTGAATAATCGCGGAATGAGGAAAATAAAATGCAATAAAATAATTTTGCGATATGTGTTAACGACGCTTTGCATGAAGCGCCGGTAACATAGCAATATCATAATACGCAATAAATAAATTTGTTCTTATCTTTTTTGGGTTCGTTATTATTATTATTATTAGAAATAAATGTTTCGAAAAAGATGTCTTAAGAATTAAATTGTCAACAACAATTGTTTGAAACGTTTTTTCATTACCATCAAAATTAACGAATTAAATGTGAAGAACTGAATTTTTCACGGTTTACAACACGGTTATTATAAGAGAAAGAAATGTTTCAAAAATATGTCTTAAGATTTAAATTGTCAACAACAATTGTTTAAAACATTTTCTCATAACAATTGTTTGAATTATTATTATTATTATAGTTAACTGAATTAATATAATTAATTTATATATATTGGGTGTCCCAAACCAAAAGACGCATGCTCCCTTCCATAATATTACCGATTCGATTCAAGTTTAAAAAAATGCCGAAGTAGATTCATTTTTACTTCAAGAAACAACATTTAAGTTTCATAAAATGAATTGTTCAATCCCATTTATCTTGCGTTTGGCTAACTGGTACTGGCCATATCGATCTATAAGACCTCATCGAATTCAGTGTGTTCCATGTACCTTGATGGAGGTTATTGTATCTATAAACATTTAATTTTTATCTTAGTTTTAATATTATTTCGTCATTCCTCATTGAGGAACTATTTTTAACTCAGTTTGCTCGCAAAATGGAACTTTGAAAAATAGGCGAACATTTTGCTCGAGTTTTTCTAGTGTCCACAGTTGAAACAAAAGGATGGTCTTTATTAAAAAGAAAATGGAACTACTTTCTTTGAAATTAAAAGAGCGCATTCAGGGAAATTTTAGACATGCAGCGCTACAACGCAAAGCGCTTGATGTTCCCTGAATACGCTTTCGAGGTTATGGACGCTGACGAAAATATACACATAAAGCGGTACCGTTCAGCGACACCGCTTTCGTAAAGCGCTGCAGTGCTACATACAGTTCCCTGACTAAATCAGGGCTATTTTGTAAGGGAGAAGTTAAGTTTCATGTGTATGTTATTTATTATAATCATATAATAACGTAAACGTTAAAATTAATATTTTCTGCAAGGAATAGCCCCGAATATTATATCAAAATATAGATAAATAATGGGAGCATAATCTGTGAAAATTTTCGAGCTTTGAGGCATGGGCAAACTTTTAGTTCGGATTTGCGATTTTTTGGCGCTCATAGATGATGTAAAACGATGACTATTGGTCAAAGTGTTAAATTTTGAAAATTGCATTACTGTATCCCTTTAATCTTGGTAAAGATGAAGATATGTATGAAATTGTCAATCTGTGGGCCTTCACTAAATCGTTCTCATAAGGGCCCATGTTAATTACACCAGGCGATTTTAAGTTGCAAGAAATTATTGAAAATGATTATTTTTTGGAAAAAATTATAGTGTACGTCCTTTTAAATCACTGTAACACTTATTTATATAATTAATTATTTCTTTCTTTCTTAATCTTATCGTCTTTTACCCGTATTGGGTGTCGAGGTTAATTAATTATTTAATATTTCATATTATTTTAGTGTTGTGGAGGGGCAAAATCCATTAATAGACAGTCTCCGACTAATATTCCATTTATAATTGTATAAATTAATTCAAATCTTTCACACATTAATTAACCAACCATAAAAGATGAATATCAGTAAGCAGCATTTAAAAACCTCACGCGTTATTGCTTTTTACATCTCCTCATGTAATTGTCATTATATTAATTGACAGTCATGTACAGGGTGATTCGGGTGGAAATGAAATTATTTTAAAGACATATCCTGTTCAAGCCAAATTTTTATATGTTTCGGAGATATTTTGAACAATAGTAATCTATAAAAACAAAAAAAAGTAGCCAGAAATTGGCTACCAGATTCATTTATAAACGCGCAAATAAGTGTATCGAAGTTTAACATGAATGAATGATTTTTTTTAAGTTCAGCAATACATTTCCCTTTGATTTTATAAATTACTATTGTTGAAAATATATCCGAAACAAATGAAAATCGGACTTGAACATATGAGGTTATTTTACTTATTTTTGCTTCCTGGGCATATCTTTAAACTACTTCCTCCCGAATCACCCTGCATACTGATGATTTTTGTAATTCCATAATTTTCACGCTTAATTGAATTTAAATAACAAGAGAGCAATGTAACATATTGGTTTAAAGTTGTTTTCATTGTTCATGGAACAATGATTTTTTTATTTTTAATTTTAAACAAGATGAAATGAAAAGTGATTTTGGAAAAATAATTAAATTTAACGAATCTTTAAAGTTTTCCAGCCCCTAACTTTAATGTAACGTTATTCTTAACTCTGTTGAGTAGTAGATTCTGTATGTACAGCGGGATTAATCAATCGAAATAACTCTACTCGTTTCAACACTTTTTCTTTGACAGCTTGAACTATAAAAGTACAAATCTTTAGATTAAATAAAATGAAACAAAGATGATTCATACATTTGCCGTTATTTAAATTACAATAAAATTAAACAAGGAAACATTTCTGGCAATGATCAATAAAATTTGAACAATCCCTTTTTCCAACTGCAAAAAATTACATACATTGTAAGTTTTACAAAGTAGTTGTTTCAATAGAAGTTTAGAAAACTTACAGTGTACGTAACTTTTTGCAGTTGGAAAAAGGGATTGATCGAATTTTATTGATCTACAACGGTTTGAAGTCTACAACGATTTGAATTCTGATGAGTAGCGAATTGTGGATGACCACTACAGATCTTTTGATTGACTATCTTTTTATTACTTTTACTTTAACATCTTAATACGATTATTATTTTTGTGTCTGTTGAAGGGGAAAACCTATTTACGGATATTGTTTCGGACTCCTCCCAGATTTTGTCTAGGGACTACCAACTAAAAACCCCTCTCACTTTACCGGCTTCGACTGCCAGGGTTATTGACATCTACATAATATTAAACTGGCTAACTGACATCACTTATTGGACCCTGGTCTTTTGGAGTTAGCCGTATTTAAACTAGTATCTTAATGGGGGCGGGAGGATTATGTGGGTGTGATACCGGAGCCCCAGAATGTCACTCAACACAAACCTAAATCACAATATTTACAATGGACATAAAAATACCTAACTTAAAATAAATAAGACATAAAACTTAAACCTAACTTAACCTAAAATTAAAATAAGCTTAAAACTTAAACCACAGACGATACTGAGGTTGTACAAAGGTCAATGCTGGAAACTTAACAAAAACTTAACATTAGAGTTGTAAAGAGACTCCGAAACAGACGACACAAAATAAACCAACCAACACACCACGACATATTATAATAAATTAAGTTGAAAGCACATCACTATACAATCACCGAAAGTGACACCGAAGTTGTAAAGGGACTTCGGTGACACTGTAGACAAAACGAAATAAATTAATAATAAATTAACACAAAAGACATAATCCTTCACTAAAACCGCTTTAAAAGTCGCTTTTCCTGTAGAAACTCAAGACATTTTAATTACTATTGTTATTAATATTTTCGATTTCGAATTTATAAATCTTCAGTCCACAACGGTTTGAATCGTTCGTCTTGTTCTCAAGGAGGGTATCGCTTAGAGCAGGTACACCACGCTTTAACAAGTATTTTAAGTATGATAAAAGTTTGAAAATCAATTATAATTGATCAAATGCTTGTCTAATATTCTACACTTGCGACAAATGTTTCTCGGTGCACTTTAATAGATTCAGGTGATGTAGAATAAACCTTAGTTCCAGAAAAATAACTCCAAAGGGGTAAAATTGGGCGATCTAACTGACCATTTAATAGGACTTGCCTAGACTATCCATTTCCGGGGAAAATGAGAATCATTACCAGACGCAAGTGGTTTCTTGCTTAGTGGTATATCGGAGGAGATGATCCGTCTTGTTGTAAGTTTTTCTTTTGGAGGTTTACATCTTTCAATACTTAGATGATTAAGGGGTCAATAAGATCTGCTAACATCTACAAATAATTATCAAATTTTTGTTGATTTTTTGAGTGTAGAGGGAGTGTATCGTCATGAATCCGCCCTTGGGAGACTACCAATAAAAACCCCTCCCACTTTAGCGGCATCAACTGCCAGGTTCATTGGCCATTTTTTTGTTGTTGAACAACTGACTTCAATAGACAACAAATAAATAATAATCGCAACACTAATTAGACATTTTTATCACACTGGGGATGGTCATGGGAGTAGAAATAGGCTCTGATACAGGAGATCTGAAACGACGCAAGACAAATAGATAAAACGTAAACCTAAACGTAATCCTACTGTAAAATTCTTTATTTTCTCAGCATATTCGGTGTAATTGATCTAAAAGCATTCCTAATTCTGCCTTTCATGAAGACATATTGTGGGAGGAGTGCCGTATATTTGATTTGACAGAGAGAAATCCATGGGGATTAAATCAGAGGATCTAGGTGATCAAGCTACGTGGCCTCCTCTTCCAATGTATCGCCTATTAAATATTCAATTTAAATATTGACGAACAGTCAATGAAAAATTAGGTGGCGCACCATCGAGCTGTAATCACCTGTTTTGACGATAATTCAATGGAATTAAACTTGTAATTGTGTCTCCTCATCATTAGTTACTGTATTCAAGTTATTTTCAGATACTTCACATTGCCTACAGTTTTGAATGCATTATAGTGAATCAATCACTTTAAATAAAAATAATGTGAAAATAATTTACTGAATTGAATAATTAATTATTTTTGTTTCTTTAGCTACTGCAACTTTTTGACTTACGTTACTTAAGTACTTTAAAAAGAACAAACATCCATTGAAATATATATTCTCGGGCAAATACCCCATCAGACTACATAATGAACATTTGCTTTTGCATAAGAGACAATTGTATAATGCAATATTTTTTGATTCGATAATATTTAGTGCAAGGAACAAAAAACGTTACGTAATATAAATAATGATTAATTGTTCAATTGAGTAAATTAATTATTTTAAAATTATTACAATATACAACTTGGTCAGTTATTTAAATTAAATCAAATAAAAATAATTTGAAAATAATTAATTTACTCAATTGAATAATTAATCATTCTTATATTACGTAACGTGTTTTGTTCTTTGCATTAAATATTCTCAAATAATAAAATATTGCATTGTGTGTTATAAAAGTATGAAACAGTTTGAATGTCTTTGAAACTATTTGCCGGATTAATATGAAATTTGACTAATTAATATATATTTATGAATATATTAATTGAATGTAAATAAATATTAATAAATTTTAAACCACTTTCACAGTTAACTTTTCAAGATACAAAGTCAACTTGATTTTTTTGTAATTGGTGGGCTTGTTTAAAATTATGCTCTTTTATTTATTTAATTTATATCAATTATTTTTCCTTGACGCTTGCTTATGTTTTCGTATCTGTCAAAATCTTTAATTTAGCAATACGTGTAATCTTAAATAATACCCCACATCGCAACGGCAACGTTTTCTCTTTGCAGATAAGTAGTGAATTAACCGGAATTTGCATTCTCGCATCACAATATAACTGAAATTGAATCGCAATTTTTATATGTATCGTGAATAATATGAAACAGGCGGCACGTGTCCGATTTATTTTCCAGCGATTTCCATTTCCCTTTATTTCATTTTGCGTTTCATATATCAAATGTAAAATGTACATTCCGGGAAATAAATAATATTGCATTTAAAAATAACTACGCGAATGATACATGATTCATTCATTAAATTGAGTAAATCGACTCGAATGAAATGAAATATTTTAATAGATTTTATTTTGTTCAACCATATTTATGTAAAATGAAATATGTTCTTGTTAAAATTTTAAAGTAGACAATGCGTATTTACTATAATGTACTCTTCCATATTAAAAAAAATGGCAGAATGAAAACTACTTTCAAGATATAATGTTCAATACTTACGTTTAGCTTTCCTATTGAAGGAAAAAATAATATTAATCATAATAAATATAAGACGACGCAAGCACCAACTTTTGCCTAATTTCATGTGGCATCATTAACGATTATGTATTAAACAAAATTAATGTTTACGTGGTTTGAAATTTGTCAACTTTTAGCTAATTTAGATATTAAATTTGAAATAGTTCAATCCTCGTTCTGTTGCAAATATATTATTCGATTCATACCTACGTCGTGTTTTGTTGTGTATACTAACCCAAAATTCTTTACCAAATTCGATATTTGCGTAAATATCCATTTTTGTACTTACCGTGTTGTTTTCCTGTTAATAAAGAATAAATGAAAGGACAAAAAAATAAAAGACATTGAGTTTAAATGCAGGCAGCACCTGTTTTAATTAATTAAAGGCATAATTCATCAGACAGTTACTTTACAATATCATTGAATGTTAACGCCTTATTGTTTTAATAAATTAATTAGAGGGCCACATGCACTTTTCTCTTAAACTCAAAAAAATGTATGTGGGACGTACGCGCTTCTGCTCCGCATTCGCTACGAGAGGTATGAAAAAATCCACTAAAATAACCACCTCGGTGCATGACTTCATGAATGTATATTTATTTTAATATTTTACTTATTTTAAATTTAGATTATTTTTATAGAGATATGGGAATTCGATATATTCGTTCGATTAGGTGTATCTTACGTTATAAATTTTACCTTCCTTGTGTAATTCTTTGTTGCTGATAAGTTCGATCCAAGTCCGTCAGTTGTGTTTTCAGGCACAAAAGACAAACGAGTACAAACCTCAAGCATTTACTTTTAGAAAATGTTTGCGATTCAATTATTTGTTGTCCGTCAGCATTTACTTCTAGAAAACGTTATTTAATTCCATATCTCCATAAATCATTTAGTCAGTTAATTTAAAAAAAAAACAATTTAAATTAATTATAATTTTAAGTTTGAATAATTACTTCTTGCTCATACATTTTGGATTTACTTACATGACTTTCATATTTACGATCTGAAACCATTTATCGATTTACTAATAAAAATAATGATAATGAAGACCAATTCTCGACTATTTTACTTATCGATTCATTTAATTTATCTAATTTCTAATTCACGTTCGCTCGCGCCACGATTCCTTCGAATTCTATCATTTAATTACCATCCCATATCTGTTCATCACCGCGATCAACTTACGAATCTCCACTTTCTTCTCATTTTCTCTGTGAAACAAATTTTGATTATTCCACGATTTATCTCATTTGGTTCAAGCACGTGCGAGATTTCCTCGCCATAACATTTACACTATACAAAAGTAAACTATTTTTGCTTAATTTTTGATTCTATACAATTTTGAGGATTTTCCCATCAGAATAAACACATTTAAATTTTACAAAAGTAAACAATTCGTGCTTAATTGTTGATTCTATATAATTTTTGGGGCCAAACGCGTGCGGGACTGCCCCTTCAAAATAGTAACCATTAATTATTAATAATATAAAAATAAACAAAACAATTGCTACAGCGAAATTCCAATGTACCGAAGATTTCCGTTATTTAATATTTAATACGTAATAATTATAAAACAGCGCATAACCCAGTATGAACTTTTACAAATTTAAATGGAACTATTACTATATTTTTTAAAACAATAATAGTTTTATTTAAATTTGATATGGATTATCAGGTAGAAAAGGTCAAACCATCTTTTTGTTATATCTTTAATACCTTTTTGCATCATATATTGGAGATATACTAATATTTTGTATTTCACGTATTGAGATATTTCAATGTATTTTCGCTCCTATTGGGGTAAATTTAAATTTTTGGATAGTTTTGTTTTAAAAATTACATCTTAAAGATTGCTTCCAAATTGCTCAATACAATGAGAGAGGTGATCGGATCAGTTATTCTGCTCGTCTGTATGTTGGCAAGAGCCAGAGTCTTTAGATGATTCGTATATGGGGTATATTTGGGATACTTCCATAAAAAATAACTAAATTCGGTGTAATTTTCGGCAAATAGATGAAACGATGAAGAAAGTGTATAGAATAGAATTTATTTGTCTCAAGAAAATTGTACACGACAATATTAGGATAAGTCATAAACGATCAATACAATAGTAAACGAATAAACGAAAATATACATATTAAAACTTGAAGTATACAATGCAGAATAAGAAGACCTAATAAATATTTTACACACCAATCATGGTTTGTAGGTTCAACTTAAAGTAATTTTCAATATATGGAGTTCTGCATACACTAAAATGGTTTAACGTAGCGTTTAAATTTATGCTTACACAATGTTTTAATATTATGGGGAGAACATTTTAAAAAGTATATTTACTTTGGCCACAATTCTCCGTTTCGTATACCGTGGATAAACCCGGTATATATATAATATTATATAAACATCAAGGAATTAGTACGAAAACAGCTGTACACATCTACAAATTGGTGTGTCGCCATTAATTAGATCGCCCACCCCCAGAATCCTTTACATAATCCTTCAAATCCACTTCTATATGAACTCCCATCAAAGAAAGAATTTTCTTATAATCTTTTAAAAATACCTGAAATCAAGATAGCGATTAAGTTTAACAAGAATAAAAATGTATACAAGCTTAAAATAAGGTAAATTTTTTTTTTTGATAAAAACAAATCAAAGTTTAAATAAACAGTTAACAAATGAAAAGGTTCACAAAGTTTACGTTAATAAGAATTTTAGACTTACTCGTTTTGAGGATGTGAAAGGACTGGTAGAGTAATATTGAACGAAGAAGATAATATCCAAAATACGTGGTTAATGAGGGATGTTTTAGACGGAGAATTAAGTAAATAAAGAAGACGATTTTTAACACGAGTTAGGGTGATAATCGTAAAAATTTCAGTGAGTAATTTTTGAGCGAATAAATTTTGATAAAGGGTTGATTTATGGACATCTCATCCTTGCTTGTTCATAAAATCTCAGTTTGGACCCAAACATAATAAAATTCTTACAAATGATTCGATTCTTGGATCTTGGAGGCGTTTACTTCGTGGTACATTTTCAATTTTTATATAAAGAAAACACTTAACTTTTTTATACCACTTTTATTTTACTAGTGACTAGTTTCAACTACATGGTAATCATTATCAAACTAAGTACTTTATAAACGGGCTATATAGGTATATATATTACATCTAAAGTGCTTCGAAGAGGGGGGTGCAGAGGGGGGTGAAACTAGTCACTAAAGTAAAATAAAAGTGGTATAAAAAGTTAAGTGTTTTCTTTATATCAAAAATGATTCGATTTTCAAAAATCGTAAAAAATACAAGATAAGATATAAAATGTATGCTAACAGACACAAAGACTGAATAAATTGATAATATATACAAAGCAAATTCACGTATTTGGCGCGAACAATTAACATATCATTTTTATTTTAATTTAAATTAGATATATTGTAACATACGATTGTGTTGGTTGTCGTTACGGTTCTTTTTTATTATTTAGTTTTCCTGAATTTGTTGTCGAAGACGCGATTTAGTCAACTTGGATCCAATCAAAAATAATCAAAATTAAAATTCTTACTTTATATTTAATTTGAACCATAAAGATAGTTTGACAATAATTCGATTTAGAAGTTTAAGACTCAGTGTTTAGATTTAGAATTATTAGAACTGTCTTGCTCAACAGCCGAAATAGAAGTGTCTTCCTCAACACCAGAGCAAATTCATTTCTATAGTGATAAGATAATACACTAATTGCTTGTATGCATAATATGGAGTAACAAAACGAGATTATAATTTATATGAATAGATTTGGAATGTAAAAAATATTTGATTTAAAAATTATTTGCTATTTTCAATGTTGTCTACACAAAGAGATAATTACACAATAATAACTATTATATACAGAGTGGTTCATAAAAACATTAAATATAATCACAAGTGAAAGGTACATTACAATGTTCAAACTTCAGAAATTAATAATCACTCAATGGAAATCCATAGAACGTGCACATATCAAATTACACATTGTGCAGAAAGCAAGCACTAACGACTTGGAAACTTCACGCCGAAGTTGCTTTGTTCGGCGTTGGGCGCGTAAAACTCTGCTCCGCGTAATTACCATTCGACGGCATTTTAAAACGGCTCGACATCAAATATATCAATTCAAACCTTCGCGGATGTTAATCAAAGAATTTCGCGTCGAAGCTCTTTAATGGCGTCGGATGATCAAAGAGTTTCTTTCGAAAGAATTTCATTGCTTGTTCTTAATTACGGAGAACTCAGGAGGTGGGCATTTTATTTGGAAGACAGGTAATAAAGAAGTTTATATACAGAGTTAATTCAAGAAAAAAAAAGTTTTTAGATTAAAATAATTATAAACAAGGATCAAACTTTAATATTAATTGGCAAAAAAAACTTTTATGCAAAATTACAGTTAATAATATCCGCAACCCGCAAAATGATATTAGGTGTGCGACTAAGTTTCCGCAGTTTTTTAAAAGATGGCTTCAGTAGTAAGCGCTGGTTGTTTGTGACATAACTAAAACGCTATGAACCAAGCTTAAACATAAGGAAACAAACCGCTTTGACACATTAGTGATTTTGTTGTTCGTCATATACATTTTGTTGCAAAATAAAATCGTCATTTGCGGGAAGTGTTGCTCTCCAAAAAGTTTACGAAGATGCAGCTGTAAGTGAAACAACGGAACCAATCACGGCACATTGGTTCCGTCGCTTTAAAGACGGTGATTTCGATGTTGACGACCATTCACATGAAGGAAGGCCAAAAACTTTTGAAGACACTGAATTGGAGGCATTGCTCGATGAGGATCCGTGCCAAACGCGAAAAAACTTACTTCAGCATTAGGAGTTACCCGTCAAGCCATTTCCTGGGGATTGAATCCGTTGGAAATGATTCAAAAGCAAGGAAATTGGGTTCCTTGTGATTTGAAGCCAAGAGTTATTGAGCGTTGTTTTTCGTCTGCGAACAACTGCTACAGCGGTAAAAGGAAGGGTTTTATTCATCGCATCATTACGGGTGGTGAAAAAATGGCTTCATTAGAACAACCCAAAGAGAACAAAATCATAGGAACTACCCGGTTATGCTTGTACGTCGTCGGCTCGGCTCGGCCGAATATTCACGCTTCGAAGATTTTGCTGTGCATTTGGTGGGACCCGGGCGATGTTATTTATTATGAGATGGGGAACGGTATGGAACTCAATTGATGCGATTAAGCCGAGTATTGCGCGCAAAGCGGCCACAATACGAGCAGAGGCACGAAAAAGTGATTCTACAACATGACAACGCTCGGTCACGTTGCCAAACCCGTTAGAAACGCTCAAATGGAAAGTTCTACCCCACCCGCCATATTCCCCAGATATTGCGCCGTCCGATTATTACTTATTTCGTTCGATGGTACATGGTCTGGTTAATCAGCAGTTCCGCTAATATGAAGACATCTCAAAATGGCTTGATTCGTGGATAGCTTCAAAAGACGGACACTTCTACTGTGACGGTATTCGAGCTCTGCTAAAAAGATGGGAAAAAGTTGTCACTAACGATGGGCAATATTTGTAGCTATGTTTTCACAATTTCATCATATAATCATGCATATAATCTAACATAATATAATAAAGAACCATTTTCATAATATATTCCCAAATAAGAGCTATTGACCATAGGTCTTTCTGCCCCTGTTTTCTTCTTCCATTTTCTGGTTTATAGTAGTTTGGAGTTGAGGAAATTAAAGGAGGGCGTAGTGAGGATATAAAATCAAATAAAGTGATGGTTGTCTATTTGAATATATATCCTCACTTCAGCCTCCAACCCTTACCAAAATCCCAACTACCATAAAATAAAAAGAAATCAAGGGAAAGACCTGTGGTCGATAGCCCTTATTTGGGAAATATATCATGAACATATTTATTTATGTTAGATTGTATGCAATGTATTATTTTCTCAGATAATAAAAAAAATAGTAGTAGTAAAATCCGAGTCTATTATAAAGGAACCTGTAAGGAACATTACGGATTAAAAGATAAACAATGGAATATCTATCCTTAATTTATTGAAATTTGAAACTGATTTTATTACCTTAGAATATAAATAAATCGATATTGTCAGTATTGTAAGTTGATTCATGCGCTTGTCTAAATGGTGTATCTAATAAGATGATTCTTCGATCCTTAGTTTACGAATTTAGGGTTATAATGGACAAAACGATTAATTTTAATGAGTGTTTTCTAACAGGTTCATTTATTTTAGTTAACCAACATAAAAACATAAAAGGAATACATAATGATTATTAAAATATGTTTAAAAATTGTATGTAATTTTGAAAACTCCAGGAGAGTAGTGGCGCAATTCCTTTTCTGCGAATGCCGCCAGGAAATCTCATGTTTCCTGCATCAGTAGGACCAATATATTTGCACTGACTTCTCTTCCCATCGTCTCGTACATCGGGCCTCTTTGAATCCCACTGGGACACTCTAATAGCGTATGCTCTGTGTTATGCACCTTCGCGTTGTACTGTAACGCGACGGGCACTGTTGGCTCTCTGATTTCTGTATCCGGATTATGTAGGCCTGAAAACATCAGTACGCAGTGAGTTGTACACCTTTCTATATCTCGGATGAGGTGCTTGTCCACCTTTCCTTTCCGTCCTCGTCTGCCTGCCACCTTTTATACGACTTAATTACTCGAGACTGTTGTATATTTTCGATTCTATTCTCGATATCAATTCTGTGTATATTTTTGCCCTCTCCTCCAGCAAAAGATTCGCCAGAACTAAAGACGCCAGAATTTCCATCACTGTTGTCGACACTATGCGATACGCTCTTATAATGCAAAGGGTTTCATTACACTGTGCCCACCTTAACAGTTCTCTATTTCTAGCGGTCCCTACTTCATGCTAGTGCGCTATATATAAGACCTTGTCGCGGAAGTCAATAGACGCCTGCTTTCGTTTGGACTCCGTTATTTGGCATCCACCTTGCCCTTTTTGGGTTGCTCTTGCTTCTAGGATAATCACTAGGTATTTTACCTTTCTTCTGATTGGCACTTCGATCCAGAATATTTTTATGGTCTCATCTTTATTCTTTTGCGGCCTTCTGGTGAAGATCCACGTTGCCTCTGTTTTTTATAGCAGTTAGTTCAAGGTCAATTTCCTTCAGACAACCTCTTACTTTGGCGTTCGATGGGGTAGTACACTCTAGCGGCCTGAAAAAAATGGTAATTTTCAGGATTTTTTTAAATGATAACTATAAATGTTTAAGAAAAATGGAATACACATGTTTATTCTGTTGTTTTTCGGCTACAAAAATTTTTTTGGCCTGCATCGGGCAACTCCTTCGGCCGCTACACCAGGTGCAGCCTGGCATCTCCGACGGTAACCTGCTGATCGGCGGACATCATTGAGGCCGCACCGCTGGAGCTAGAACAAATCGATATTTTTCCCTTAATCTGCGAGAAATTTCCTGTCTTCGTAAAATCTGGTTTTCGGACGCAAAAATGGACATAGAAGCTTGCACCGAAGAGCTATTTTTTAAGATAAAAAACGGCTACGTACGATGACAGAATTCAAAAATTCAAACCGCGTTCAAATCAGGTTAACCGTTTTGAGTTATGATGTCCGCCAACTTTGAAAACATGGTTTTGAGATAATCGCGTTTGAAGTTTTGAGTCCAGTTTTTTCATCAAATTCGTTTACATACTGTCGCGATATAATCCGCGATTTCCCTAAAAAGTACGGACAATAGACCGCGACCGTACCCGCGTAGCATGGGTGCGACCCCAGGGACTCTGTTAATGGTGGTTACGTGCCTAAAGACGATTTTTCTGAGAAAGAGTGCTCAACTAGTTTTTAAATTTTTAGACATCTGCTAGCACTAAATATTTTCTAGGGAAAACGTATAATTAGTATCATATTTTGTATATTTGTAACCTTGTGGATGCTTTTATTAAGGGATGGAAAGCACCGCCCCCTACCTCTCCTACATTCGGGGGAGATTTGTAAAACTGTAAATATTTGTAAATAGTGTTCCTCGAGTCGTTGAAGAATAAACATCGAAAATTCATAAAGTTTTTTATCTTTAACACCCAACGAGACTTTTGCAAGAAGTAACACATACCTTCAGTCTGCTATGCCGGGACCATAAAAAATAATACGATACCAGAGCCATCTGGTAATACGCGGTAATAAATGGAACTAAAAAGATCGTCCGTTCCATCGATGACGGTCGAGCTTTCATGGCGCTGGCCCAAGCGCGCTCAGAGCGCTGCGACACGGTTTTTCAGCCTGTAACTTTGGAACGGAGTGTCTCATAAACTTTGGATAAAGTTTATGATAAAGTAGACATTCCAAAGAATTTTTTAAAGCAAAAAAACCGCCTTATCAATCGCCATGTTCCTATCTGCAATGACGACCGCCAAATCGTTCACAAACCCAAACAGTTTGATTCCCTCTGATTGATGGAGTGTCAGCACTACTAGTTACTACTAGTAATGGGGCCCCTACTCTGGAACATGGTTTACGAACGTAGTGCTGACACTCCATCAATCAGAGGGAATCAAACTGTTTGGGTTTGTGAACGATTTGGCGGTCGTCATTGCAGATAGGAACATGGCGATTGATAAGGCGGTTTTTTTGCTTTAAAAAATTCTTTGGAATGTCTACTTTATCATAAACTTTGGCTTCCCCTCTACTCCTATACCGATGTGTCAATCAGAGACTACTAAATATATAGGCCGGAGCCCACTCGGAGTTCACATTGGAGAATTCATTCACCAATGGACTGTCGTGTCAGAAACATATCCCGTTCTCAATCTTTTCTTTACCTAATTTGAAATTTTATTTTCATTTAGATAAAATAATATTAATTAATGACAATACGTCATTATTTTATCACAAAAAAATAAATATTTATCATTATACCTAGTTAAAGTAAAAAAAAATAGAGTGGGTGTCGATTTCTGTGGACACGGATATTGACTGGCTTTATTCTGATGCAAGCGGGTAAAATTTCGTTTGCATTAGAGCAGGTCCTACTAAATATAGACGGAATATTGGACTGTGAATTTCGAAATCTCGGAGTCAACACAGAACTATGAACTATCGTGACGAAATCATCTTCCGTTCACAATCATTTCTTTACCTAATTTGGAATTTTATTTTCATCTAAATAAAATAATTCTAATTAATTACCATAGGTCACTACTTTTTCCATAGAAAATTTAAATTTTTATTGCATTACAGCAATCGAGATTCGAGTAGGCACTACAAGGCCAAGTATACTTATGTATCTCGGAATCTCACTCCGACATTTCGCCCTGTATATTTAGTAGGCTCGGGTGTAGTTCTTTCCTCAACCTCGTATCATCAAGTTAGCTCGCCACAATGTTTTTGAAATATTTTGCTATACTTCTTTCCTCCAACGTAGTTCTGATAGCTTCCCTTGGAAGGGAGTTAAAAGCGTTCCACACGGCCAAGTAACTAACAATCTTCTTATTCATTGCAATATATTAATCGAAAACAATAATTATATATTTGGAAAGTACAATCCATTTCCTTAATGTATCCCTTCTATTATTCATGTTGGCAACAGGGACATTTGTGAATCAGTAAAGACTTATTTTATTTATATTGTTACGTGTGTTACCACACACAATGTTATGGTTGTAATATTTGTAGTTTTAAGTATCACGTATATTTGTTGTAATCGTTTTTAATATTGTCTTGTAATTAGTGTAAATCCTGTTGGACAATAAAGTATTATTATTATATAATCATTGTGTCAAAAGATGACCTTGGTATCTTTAGCAAGAGAAGGGACACATAGAGGTATAGGGTATGGGCCATCTTTCACAAATCCTTGGTTCGAAAAAGTAAAATGAGATTGCAAATTATCATCATTTATGCGTGCATCATTATTATTTACTTGTATTTTGAAGGGCTAGAACCTAAGTCAACTTAAGTTGTTTCCAATCCTTTTTGTAGATAATTTTTAAGCTAACCTAATTTACTTATTTTGTTTTAATGTATGTTTATTTGCAAATAAATAAATAAAAAAAAGATAAAAAAGTGGTCTGGTAACTTTCGACCCAAGGATTATGTATAATTATTATCTCAGCATGATTCATGCGGTGGAATTTAAATTAAAGAAATAAAATTCGCGGGATGCTAAGATAGCAAAGATTGTGCTAATGTTCACTAAAAAAAGAAATATGAAAACACGTCTGTCTAACCCAGCACAAGACAATTTTTTGTGCTGTGAAAATCCATTTACGGACGCTGTGTCAGACTCTTCCCAGATTTTGTCCGTCGACTTCTATGGTCATTTGCCAGTCTCATGTGAAGAGTGCGCTGACACGTCTTGCTTGTTTTCTCCTACGTATCAGCCACTTCTATTACACTTATAAACTAGTATCACAATATAATTAAAGCTAATATCACAATGGGGACGATATCAGGGTGGTAAAAGGTCCTGAAATAACAGCCTCAGGCGCTACGACTAAAAAAAAAAAAAAAACAAAGTTGAAGAGGGCAATCTATATCTATAATAAATAAACGATAAAACTTAAAGCTAAAAAGACACAATAAATATAAACTTAAACCTAATATCACAGAGACGACACTGGGGTTGTAAAAAGACCCCGATGCCGGAACCTAAAAACTCCTAACCTAAATGCCCCATAGTTATAAAAAGACTATAGAGCGGACGGCACAATACACTAAAACAGAAAGCACATTATAAGTGATATCGAAGTTGTAAAGGGACTCCGAAATCACTGGGCAAGATAGGACAAAACAAAATAAATGATAATAATAAATTAATATTAAAGATGGCACACACCCTAACATTTCGTAGGATTATTATTGCTCAATACGGACGCCACATCACCACCCGCCTCAGCCTATCGCGTTGACTTGCGTAGGCGAGCACAAGACAATTTATTATCAGAATTGTATTAAATTAGAACTTGTATCGCATTTGTGTAAACATTAAGAACCATATGCATAGTCCACTAATTGTGATTAACTAATTGTTTATAAATATATTTCATATCCTCCCTAAGAATAATTACCAAACTCAGACATCCGAAAAACAAACCCCACAATCCTTCTAACGAATACCTTTATGAACTCATCAAAATGTCACCCATATCTCATAAAAAAAATAATCAATCTCTTTGAAAGTAGTAATAAAAAAAACAGCTACAACCACCCCCCCCCCCCCCCATGATCAACTGCAATTACGCAACATCCCCTCTATCTATTAATAACGAAAAAATCCGATAACTCAGGCGGGCCCGACAGGCGATAAGCGTGCACGTCAGACATTGCACACTGAACATGCACAGCAGGGCACAGTCTGCGGATCAACCTGTTGAATCGATAACAGACCGAAGTGCTGACAGGTGCAATCGGCGCGAAAATTGAACTATTCCGGAGCAGAGATGTCGCTGCGTCCGGCTCGGCCGGAGGGTAGTTACCATAGCGATCGCGAGAGATGCACCCCCTCTGGAAATTCCGGCGCGCTAAAATTTCAGTCAGTCTTGCGACTGCCCTCACGCATTTAATCAACTCGAGTATTCACTTTGCGCGCGCCAGAAAGTAATAGTTTAAAAGTGAAAATAAATGCTCATGATAGTGCTAATACTGGCAGTATAAGTTTATCGATGAAAAATTGAAAACGCATCAAAGTAAATATACATTTTTATAAACAATTAATAAAATCAAACGATAATCGTGTAAAATTTAGATAATACTTTCAAGAACTAAAAATGTTAAATAATAAATATGAGAACAGAAATAGAATATTCAAATAGGTACATTTTTGTTGGTTATTATGGTTTTCACTTGGTTATACATTTTGAGTTTAATAAATAAAACACTTTTTAACTTTGTACAACTTGTTGCGTTTATTTAATAAAGGTACATTTCAACTTTTCAATAACTTTAATTTTTAATTTACACATCAAACCATGTTTATAGGACATATAATTTGTTCTCTCCATGCATCAGGAATTATTCCCGAATTAATTATATTAGTATAAATTTAACAAAATATATTTGCCGTTTAGAGAAAGATTGCTCAATATAGACTTTATTTTATCTTTACATGGAGAAGAGTTTCATATATTTTAATGTATTTTTAAGAACATAATTAAGTGTTTCTATTGTGATGTCTGAATATAGATATGACGTATTATATTCATTAAATATAAACTCATGGTGTGGTTCAATATACACAGGAGTCAGATTACAAAAGAATGAATAAAGATATTCCGGATCATGAAGATTGAACAACAAAAGATTTTCTATATATACGAATCATTTTCCATACTTCAGAAGATGGCGTAGAATTTTTCTCTGCTATGACAGAAAAATTCTAGACTATAAAAGAGTCTCTCTTTTTTTATCAAATATTTTTATAGTTGATGCTATAGCCCTTTTAGCTTTTATATAATAGTAAGTTGTATCAAATTTATAATACATTTTTATAGCTTCTTTCCTACCTATTTTAACAGCATAATATTCTGAATCCCACTAAGGACAAGAAAAACTGTAGTTTGAATTAGGGGGATGATGGTATCCATTGATCTGCTGAATAATTTACTATATCAATAAATTTTAAATATGATGAAGAATTACCTTAGTGACTCATCAATTTTCTTACAATAATTTAATCAATCTGCTTCTTTAAATTTTCGAATTAAATTATAGTTATTCAAGTACATTACCTATATTTATTTTATTTATAATTGGAAAGTTAAGAATGCATTAATAATCCTAAAGTAGGATGATATTACTAAATCTATAATACAGTTTGTTATTGTAATAAGATTGAATCTTGTTGGCTTTCCATTTATTATTAATATTTAAGATTACATACATAAAGATTTTTATTTTTGAGATTGGAATATACAATTAGAATACAATATCTAACAATACACTAACGTTTACAATATATTTCCAACTCTGAAACTGGCTATCGACCAGTGGTCTTTCAGCAAATATTATTTTTCATACAATTAGCGAAGATTTTACCCCAGTATTATTACAATTACCAAGTAATAACGATAAATAGCAATTGAAATCCCTAAACAAAACAAAATCAGAATCTATTGAAAATAAATTTTGCCAACATCTATCTAGGATTACAGTTGACGGAGGAACATATTCAGAAATTAATGTAAAAGTTTGCGATTCTACTATAATAAATTGAGCATGTTCTGGAATATTAGATTTATCAATAGGTGTTATAGAAAATAATATATTTGATTTTATTAAACAAGCTGCACCTTCTTCACCATTAGATCTTGTATCAAGAATTGGGATCATGTTTTTAATTTTAATATTATTATTTGCTTTTAACTAAGTCCCTGATGTCAATAATATCTTGAAGTTTACCTTTATCACATTCTGTTACTGACTCTTGAGGACTATTATTTGAACCATTAAAACATCTTTTTTTTTGACTGAAGGAGAAATTTTAGGATATCATATATCATGATGCATTTTTTTAGTTATTGGATCAATCCAAAAATTATTACTTCTGTTATTTTTCTTCAGTGTCTTTGAAATAAATGATGACTTAGATAAGGATATAATTGAAAACATAAAGCTGAGGAAGAAGGTGTATTTGGTCTCATACTATGAAAATTCCTATGTAGTAGAGAAATTGTATTTTTATGCTTGATTAATTTCTCACTTAACACTTGGTGAAATATTTTTGAAGGTTCAAAAATACAGAATAGAACACTTGGTTTATTTCACATAATTTTTTTCTGACTAGTTTCGGTCATTTTTCTCTGTACCAATGAGTGAGTTTTAATTAATTATTTAATGAACGATACAAACAATTCCACCTCATAAAAAACTGAATCATCATATGCGTTGATCTAAACTATTTCTAACTTGACTTTAATATTCATAATCAGAGGGATAAGCCATGGGTTCCCCATTGTCCCCCATATTTATTTAATAACATGCAGCTCTGTGACATTATGACATACGTTATGTAAGTACTTTAAACACATGCATATTAAAACAACTCTCGGGCAAATACCCCACCAGATATTGAATTAAATCTTTTTCTTGAACTTCCCTACATTCATTTGAATCATTTATATATTTTTTTAAATATGCTCGTCAGAAAAAGATGGATCAACAACTTTAATAATCCCTCTTGTTATTGAATGATTAGGTATAAAAGCTTAAGGTTATTTTTGTTTAAAAAAATAATTGATACAGGTAATCTATTGGCCTCAATGTAATTATTAAATATAACCCCTACTCGATTACCATCACTTCTTAAAGTCGTAATCTTGTATCCCTCTTTGTATAGTAAATTTCCAAACACCATTTAATGTATGGACGGAACATTATTTTCCTCATTGGATTTTTTTTTCAATCTATATTAAATATGGAATTTTATCTGTTTTTTTCGAATAGTTGAATTTTCTTTTATAGTGTTTCGGGGGAGGACTCTGATTCGGAAGGGTGTCCTCTCACAAAACGTGCCCATGTTGTCTTTATATTTTACATAAAATTGAAACAGAATCAGTATTAAAATAAAAAACTATATGTATATATATATGCTCAATATATTAGTAATTGAAATGATAATTATTAAATTAAGATTTCAAACTGGATTCGTGTTATTAGAGATGGGCAAAGTCGATATATTAATAAAATTGTGATTTACTTAATTTTGAGGTAACAAAGAAGATCAAAATTCTTTGTTACCTCAAAATTAAGTAAATCACAATTTTATTAATGCAGCATATTCTAATAATATCTGTAACTGTTCTCTATTTATTGAAAACATCAATTAATTATTATTATTGACTTTATTTATTTGAAATCGCTCATTTAAAAACACTCGATTACTAATATTACAAAACAGTTTGTTTGTATGACAGAAATTTATATTAAGTGACTGTAGTTTCAACAATTTAAACTTAAAATGATAATTAAAGTGGTGTTGGTCAAAAGCGAGCCAACACCATTTTAATTGTCATTATAAGTTTAAATTGTTGAAACTATAGTCACTAAATATAAACTTCTGTCATACAAACAAACTGTTTTTTTTTATTAAAAACATTAGATAAGTGTACTAAACTCACTATTTTCAAAAATTCCTCGTCTCATTAACTTACAGAAAAAAAAAGATTTCCAGCGAAACCTTGAATACATAAGCGGTCGACTTGTAGCGTTGATAATTCTTTTATCAGTAAAACTCCCGAACCGGCACGTTAATAATACAAAAATAATGCAGCTGCTTTACACTTACGCTAATATTTTAGAATCGTCTAGGCCGTGATATATCGTGGAGATTAGTGCGAAAAAAAAAACAATCCTTTATTCCGGTTATTCGTGCTTTCGCTACTTAACTGCGCAGTTATCGCAATTAAAGCATGTTAAACGAGGAGACAAACGTGAGACAGGTTGTTCGTGTGAAACCCCATCAAGCTTATTTGGATGATGGCAACGGTGAGAAGACGGAATGTTATAAGCCGACCAGCGATGAGAGCTTTGCTACCAGAAGGCAGTCGTTGAAGCGTGACGATTCCGAGCAATATGACTATATTTCGAAGGTAAACTTTTGTTATCTCTGTGTGCACACTTGATCAATATAAACATCATTTTATTGCTTATGAATAATTCATATTTCGTGCTGTCTATTATTTTATCAATATTATATCGTAAATATATTTATTTTCGGAAATGCAAATAGTAAGAAAAATCCTGTCAATACGCTGCAAAAGTATTTAAGAAAATACTGAAATATATATTATACAGGGTGGGTTTTTTTCGATGTTCTCTATGGGAATCTCGAAAACTATAAGAGATAGAAAAACGGTTAAATGGGAAAAGAAGTGTAGTTTTATAAGATGAATAAAATGACACTTTCAAAATATTTGAAAAAGTCAAGGGTAACTAGATATTTTGAAAAAAGTAAAATGTGTCAATTTTTTGAAATCAATATATCTTTATTATTATCATAGATAGAAAAAAACTGTGAAAGACAAAGTTGCAGAAAATTTTACACAGAGTAATAACAAAAAAATCAAAAAAAAAAATTCGCCCATATCTTGGGAGATATGACACAAACTTACTTTTTTTTAAATGGAAACAATAGTTGGCTATGACTTTATTAAAAGGGCTATTTTTTTCCTTTAATCAGATATAACATATGCCATAGTTATTTTTAAAATAAAATAAGTTACAGTCGTTTTTAATTTTACTATATACCAAAAAATAGTTAGCCATAAAAAAGACGAAATCGATATTTAATTTATTATCTTTCTTTAGGTTTGTCAAAAGCAACATAAAGTAAAATAATTCCGAAATTATCAAAATAATAATAGAAGAACATTTTAAATATTACATAAGATGCTCAAAAAGTCCACCATTATTATTATGGCATAAAGTACATCTTTTTAAGATCGAATTTGTGGCTTTTTTGACTTTTCTTCTGTCAATAGAATAAAATGTTTCAAGTACAGCTAGTCTAAGATCCTCCACGGATTGATATGATTGTTGATACACTTTGTTCTTCACATAACCCCACAGAAAAAAGTCTAAAACGGATAAGTCGGGTGATCTAGGTGACCATAGGATTGGTGCATTTGGGTGGGAACCATGAATTAGGATAAGCATCATTTAAATAGTTTCAGGGTGTAGAAAATTCAATGTATGGTACTTATCAGTTTATTTTATGATCATTAATAAGCGAAAATGATAAAGGTACGTACACACTAAAGAAAATGCATTTCCGAAAAAATCAACTTAACAGAGATTAACAGTGAAAATTTCAGTTGAATAGGATTTCAATACTTTGTATTGCTTCATCTAGCCCTAACTATTGTTTGTATTCGGCGGTCCATGCCACTAATGAGCTCACGAATATCATTCTGTGGAATATTCTTCCATTCTTCTTGAAGCGCCACACGAAGATCATTTATTGTGGTTGGTGCAACTAATAAGTATCATACGTTTTATTTTCTACACCCTGATGATCTGTTTAATTGTAAAAGACTAAAAGTTTTCTTCTATGTACTACAAGAAAAAAACAGTGACGCGTTTTTTTGCATCTGAGTGTATAATGTAAAATTACACGAATAAAGAAAAAATGAAGAATAAATGATATTTCGTTCATTTTAAGAAAATTCTTCCGCTGCATTCTCATGAATTGTTTTAATTGAAAATAACGCTGTTTAATAATATGAAATATTCATTGTATAATAGAAACGAAAAGCTTGGCTTAGGTCTATGTTAAAAATAATTCTCACTGTATATTAACAAGAATTCATGATTGTCTTATTTACATTTTTGTAATAATATACATTGTTGAAATCCTCATTGTCTAATAAAAACATTAAGCATGACATAGGTTTATATTATATTATATTATATTATATTATATTATATTATATTATATTATATTATATTATATTATATTATATTATATTATATTATATTATATTATATTATATTATATTATATTATATTATATTATATTATATTATATTATATTATATTATATTATATTATATTATATTTTTTTTTTTTTGTTTTTTTTTTTTTGTTTTTTTTTTTTTTTTTTTTGCGGCATCAACTGCTTTGGTTATTAGCCGCTAAGATATCTTCCTAAATTCGTAAATTACATATTTTACACTACAATACTACGAAGTGAAGTGTATTTAAATTTTTATGTTTAATATATTTAAAATTTCAATTGCCAATTTGGGATGTTTTTTGATTACGTCGAGACACCAATCGTTATCATTCACAATTCTTTTAATTTCTCTACACTCTTCAAATATATGTGTCATATTTAATCTCTGTCCACACCATTGACAGTGAGGACGGCCCCCTCCAGTTAACAAATAAACATGTGTTGCAATGGTGTGTCCTATCCGAAGGCGGCAAATTTTGACTTGAATATGTCTTGGTAGCGTTTTGTAATCTAGATGTTCAGTCACCTTTGGTTTTATTGATTTCAAATGAGTGCTACTTCGGTCCCATTGTGTTTGCCACTCGTTAGAGATTTGTTGTTTTATATAAAGTTGGCAATCTTTGAGGGGCGCCGGTATACCGCAGTCCATTGTTTGGTCCCTATTTCTAACGGCGGCTTTATCTGCTAACTCGTTACCGGTTATTCCTATGTGAGAAGGGCACCACATGAATTCGACATTATTTCCTACATGTTTTGCGTGCTGAATTTGTTGTAGTATTGCTAGTGCCCACCCTGTTGCATAATATGGCTTATTTATGGTTTTAAGGGAGCCCAGGGAATCTGTTATAATCAGTGCTTTTACTTTCTCTTTTGAGTTGATATACAACATGGCTTGCCATATTGCATATAACTCGGCTGTGTTAATTGATGCGTATGGCGGGAGGGTCCAGGAATACGTTCTTTCGTTTACAGTGAAGGCAGATCCTACACCGTTCGCGGATCGCGAACCATCAGTGTAGATCTGAATATAATCTTTATATCTGTTTATTTCACACTTGAATTTTTGTAGCAATAATCTGCTGGATGTTTCGCATTTTTTGTCCTGATTTAAAGATAAATTAATACTTGGACTACTCATTTTCCAATACGGTACTTCATATGGATCGTCTATGATAATGTTTGGTAAATTAAGATTTAAGGATACCAGGATTTCTTTTGCAACGATGTTAGCTGGACGGGTGACGGTAGGACGATTTGAGAAGGGATTGTCGCTTAGTTCCTTGAAAGCATGTGCATTTAAATGCCAAGGCATCCTGTGCATCTTCGTAATATAAAATACTAGTTTCTGCTTTCTTCTAATTTCCAATGGCATTATATTTGCTTCACAATATACTGCATCCGACGGACTAGTGCGGAGAGCACCTATTGCGGTACGGATTCCGCTTAAATGAATTTTATTTATTTCTTTTAATGTTGATGGCCTTGCTGAATTGTATACTAAGGATCCGTATTCTATTTTTGACAAGATCAACGCCTTGTATATATGTAATAAAGTTTCTCTACAGGATCCCCATTTTGTATTTCCTAGGTACCGTAATACATTTAACCGCGGTTTACATTCCATACTGATCCTTTGTATGTGGGATTTCCACCTCAGTTCTTTGTCGAATGTTATGCCCAATAATGTTGTCTCATTTACCCTGTCTATTTTCCTATTGTCCATTATTAAGTCCGGGACTATATGTGGTGATCTAAGGCGACAAAAATGCATGCATTTTGATTTTTCTGCTGATATGCGGAAACCTCTTGTTTTTGCTATGTTGTTTACGTTATCTAGCAGTATTTGTAGTTCTTGCGTGTCTCCGCTACGAAAAACCGTCAGATCATCTACATATAGGAGACCTCCATTCCCGTCCTTAAGTGTATCGGCTAGACAGTTGATTGCAACTAGGAATAGCGTCACACTTAATGACGATCCTTGAGGTATTCCGTTTTCTAGAGGTCTTTCTGAGGACATCATTCCATTAAACTGCACGCGGAATGATCTATTAGAAAGAAAATCTTTTATCATTAGTGGAAGTTTGCCACGAAATCCCCAGTCATGTAACTGTTCTAGTATGCCGTATCTCCATGTCATATCATATGCTTTCTCGATATCTAGAAATACGGCATTTGTATGGCTTCTCTCATAGAAAGCGTTTTGTAAAGCTCTTTCAAAGTAGATTAATGCGTCCTCTGTACTATAATTCCTGCGAAACCCTGTTTGAAATGGACTTATTATTTTCCTGTATTCAAGGGTCCAAGCTAGTCTTTTTGCAATCATTCTCTCGAATACTATACTTACGCAGGATGTCAAGGAAATTGGTCGGTAATTTTTTGGACAAGTGGGCTCTTTCTGAGGGTTTAAAATAGGTATTATCGTTGCTCTGCGCCACTGATTTGGGAATGTTCCTGATGACCATATATTATTATAAATTAATAATAGTTTATCTTTACCTTCTTGAGGGAGGTACTTTAGAAATTCATAATGGATCATATCGGATCCTGTGGAGCACCGTTTCACATCTGATAGTACATTATTTAGTTCTATCATTGTGAATGAACTATTATAATCGAATTCATCTTCAGTTTCAAAATTTAATTCGATTGCTTCTTTTTGGGATTTAAGAAGTTGAAATTCATGATCGTAATTCCTCGATGAACTAATATTTTCAAAATGGTCTGCAAATATTTCCAGAATATCTTGGGTATCGGTTACATTTTTTCCGTTTTCAACCATGTGTGTTGTGGGTATTTTTTCTTTATGTCCCGATATAGCTTTCACTTTTTGCCAAACCTGTGCAGGTGGTGTTATGGAATTTATGGTTGATACGTAATTTTGCCATGATTTACGTTTTTTATTTAGAATACATTTCTTTGCATATGCTCTACTTTTTTTGAAGGTAATTAAATTTTCCAATGTGGGATTTTGTTTAAAATGATTGTAATGCCTCTTTTTAATTTGAATTGCCTCTTTTACCTCTTTGTCCCACCAAGGAACAGTTTTGGTGAATGAAGTTCTCGATTTTAATATTGGTACACTAGCTTGTGCGGCTTTTTTGATAGAATCGCAGAAGCAGGTAACTGTTTCATTTATATCGTCTGTTACTAAGGGGTCTTTGAATAATTTTGTGTATTTATTCCAGTCTGCATCTTCCATTTTCCATCTTTTTCTGAATTCAACTTTCGAGCTACTGTATTCTGTACTGATTGTTATAGGGTAGTGGTCACTAAAAGAGAGGTGGGGATGCGTTTTCCAATTGCATTTTAATGCCATTGCCGGAGATGCTATACTTAAATCTATGGCCGATTCAGTGTTTGTAGCTATATTTAGATGTGTCTTATCTCCTGTATTTAGCAAAACACAATTCAGTTCTTCAATTATATTCTCTAGTTCTTGGCCTCTTCTATCCATTCTGGAACATCCCCACATTGGAGAATGTGCATTAAAGTCCCCAAGAATCATAAACGGTCGAGGTAATTGACTAATAAGATCTTTCATTTCAGTAGAATTGAAAGATCGATTTGGTGGTAAATAAATGTTGCATATTGTAAATCTAAATGGAAATGATATTTGAATCGTCACCGCTTGGAAAGTGCTATTTAACGTAATTATTTGAGAGCCACAATCATTCCTTATGAAGGTGGCTACACCACCTTTTGCTCTGCGGTCATAAGCATCGTCACATCTAATACACGAGAAACCTGGTATTGAAATTACATTGTCTGTTTTTAGGTGAGTTTCTTGTAGGACAATACAGAAAGGATCAAATTCCTTAAGCATCAGCTTTAAATATGGTAACTTTTTTAATAATCCATTACAGTTCCACTGTAAAATTCCTTTACTGGTCATTGGATTTAATATGAAATAAATAATAATTTATTAACAGATGCTTTAAAATAATAAATAAATATATAAATAAACAAAAGACAAATAAATATATATATATATATATATAAATATACTCTAAATATCACAGAATCTTATCACAGAAAAGTTATATCGATGACTTTCGAGACTTTCCTTTGGGCCATCCTTTTTTCTTTTTGTCTCTATTCGATGTTTGGCTCTCTTCCTCCATCTTCTGAAAATTTTCTTTTTTCTGTTTCTTGCCAATTTGGTTTAGGGGCATTTCCTACGTGAGGGTGTCCCTCTGCGCGCGAATATACCCGAGTTTGTATATTACGTAGTTTTTCTATATCCGCATTTGAGATTTGTGGGACAATTTTCAGAACATTTTGTTCGGGTATATTAATCGATTGTGTCTTAGGGACACTAATCACTTGTCTATCCTCAATGATTTTTAATAGTTCGGGAACAATTTTCTTTACCAGTTCATCTATGTTTAGGGTCTGTTTGGGTTCTTGTACAATTTTGGCATAGGAAATCGATTTAGGAGTCTCTATAATTATTTTTTTCTTTGCTTCATTGTATGATATTTTTTCCAAAACTCTTATTTTCTGAATTGCCATTTCCGTTTTATAACTCGGGCATTCTCTGGATCGTGCCGTATGTGGTCCAAGGCAGTTTACGCATTTGGGAGGAGGTTCACACGGAGATCCCTCATGGATATTTTTCCCACATTCACATAAAGGTTCTAAGTTACATCGCTCTGCTGTATGTCCAAACTTATGACAACGAAAGCATCTGAGTGGTGGTGGGATATATTCTCTAACCGGTAATGAGTAGAATGAAGCAGTTATTCTTTTTGGTAGGGACGGTGTATTAAATGTCAAAATGTGTAAAGGTGATTCTATAACTACACCTTGTCTTGTTGATTTAATTCGCCTCACTGCAATTACTCCTTGAATTTTTAATTCTTCTAGTATTTCATTTTCACTACAATTCAGTAAATCTCTACAGAATATGACACCACGACATGTGTTTAGAGTCATATGCGGTGTAATGTCTACTTCCATATTTAGCAATTGTTTTAATGTCATACATCTTCTGGCTTGAGCACCACTACTTGTTTCTATTAAAAGTCCAGCTTTTGTTTTCTTAATACTTTTCAAAACACCTATTAAACCAAATAACGCTTTTTGTAATAAGAAAGGATTAACTTTGGAAAAGTCTTCTCCATCTTTTCTTTTCACGACCAGGAACCGAGGATAAACCATCTTTTCCGGGTTCATGTTTATTAATTGAGAACGTCTCGTGTTCTCACCCGTCGCATCATTTTTGTGTGAGGTTGATTCCTCAGTAAGGTTTATTGTTTGGATATTACTATGACTCATATAGTTCCCACGAGTAGGTCGGAAGTATAGGTCGACCACGGCAGAGCCGCCATACCGCAGCAAGGCTATATACCACCGGAGGGCGCCTGGTATCCGGTGGACACCGTTCGCGACCAACTAACGCATGGCCATTCATCCCTCGGCACGGTTCGAATAACACCTTGGATTTCGGTTTTTTTTCGAGGTTGTCTCCTCTAGATCCGATGTGTCCATAGACACACCGGTCTTGAGGGAGCAGCAGCCAGTGATCCCGAGGCATCACCCGCATCACTCCCTCCTTACCTTTTTGGTCCACGGGAGAGTACACAAGGTACCCTCCGACCATCACGAACCGAGATTCGTGATGGCTTCCCCCTATCCGCCACCCAGGGGGTCGCGCTCTCTAGAGGTAGGTATAACCCCCGAGAGTTATATTATATTATATTATATTATATTATATTATATTATATTATATTATATTATATTATATTATATTATATTATATTATATTATATTATATTATATTATATTATATTATATTATATTATATTATATTATATTATATTATATTATATTTTATATTCAAAATATAAAATAAATAAAATTTTAAATTAAATAAAAAGAATTTCAAAATAATTAATAATTATTTCCCTCTTTAGCTACTATGACATATTAACTTACGTTACGTAAGTACTTTAAAACAAATGCACATTAAAACAACTACTCCTCGGGCGGGGTATATGCCCGAGGAGTAGTTTGTTTTAATGTTCAGGCATCGATTTACATAATAGACATTTGCACTGCTGCATAACCAAAAACGTGTCTGTAGATGGCTTTATATTACGTAACGGTGTTTTGTTCTTTGCATTAAATATTCCCCAATCAAACATTTTTTCAATACGCAATATGTTATTGATATGCAACACCGAATGTGTTTTATGTAATTCAATTATATTTACATATTTAATACATTTTTCTAATAAAAGAGATTGTTTATTGGAAAAATATATTTCTTAAGTTGCTTATTCTATTTATACGTGTATAGAAAACAATCTAAATCCGCTATCGACCTATGATTTTTCAGCCTGGCTCATTCCTAATTGACCCCCTATTGGATTATTCTATTTTCGAGCCACTGTGTGTAACTTTAATTGCCCTATTTCAACACCGTCCATTTGTCAGTTCAAATTCTATATATGTCGCAAGTTAACCTAAAAAAAGTCATTATTAGACAAACTAGCCGCATACATAGAATTTTATCTAAAAATTATATGGTACACATCGATGTAACTATAATTTCCCAATTTCAACAACATTTCTTTAAAGCCACTCTATATAACTTTAACTGTATATTAGCTTCAATTGTCTAATTTAAACTTTAAAGTCAGTGCTTTTACTTATTTAACACACTTATTGCCTAATTTTTATATTAAAGTCAATTACCTGTCACCTATTGTCATCTTTAAAGTCACTCTATTTAACTTTAAATTAACTTTAATTGTCTAAATTTAATTATAAAATCAGTGCTTTTACTTATTTAACACACTTATTGCTTAATTATTATATTAAAGTCAAATACGTTGCCTAATTTAATCTTTAATATCACTTGGTATGTAACTCTTATTATTTAATTTTGACTTCAATACCTTGACATAACACTATTATTGTCTAATTTATATTTCAATGTCACCGTGTGTTACTCTTGTTGCCTGATTTGAACTTTAAAATCACTTAATCTATAAAGTCACTCGATTTAACTTTAAATGCTTAATTTCAACTTTAAAGTAATTTCTTTTGTCAAAATGTATTTTAAGTCACTCGATGTAAGTTTATTTGCATAATTAAAACTTTGAAATCATTGTGTTCAGTACCATGGAGGACATCGGTGTCCGCTGGCTGAACTCACTTATCGAATCTATAATACTTATGTCTCCGCTACGGCTTTGCACTATTGACCGTTGGTAATAGATTACTGATAGCTGATATAACTTCATAAAAAAGAGTTTTACTGAAGATATTTTTATTTGGCATTGGTATCAGCTGCCGTTTTCTGGCATTTTTATCAAAATCATAAAAAATATATAGAAAGCCACATCTAGCATCTATTACTATTAGGTGGTAATAAAAAAAAAACAATTTGGTCCAGGTGAAAAATTTTGCAAAATAGCCAAGGCGCTCAACTCTCGATATAACTAAATTGTCTAATTTCAACTTTATAGACATTTTATTAGTTAAAATAAATCTGTAAAGTCACTCGTAGCTTAAAGTGGCTAATTTCAACTTTAAAGTCATTTTATTTGTCAAAATAATAGTCACTCGATATAACATTAATTACATAATTTCAGCTTTGAAGACATTCTATTTCCTAAAATTATCTTTAAAGTCATACCATTTAACTTCAGATGCCTAATTTCAATTTTAAAGTAAATTCATTTTTAAAAATGCAGTTTTAAAGTTATTTGATCAAACTTTGTTTGCATAAATGTAACTTTTAAGTCATTGGGTTTGCTTACTTTTATTTTTAAAATCACTTGATTTAATTGTAATTACTTAATTTCAATTTTGGAATGATTCTGTCGCCTACATTTATCTCTAACGTCACTCGATGTAACTTCAGTTGCCTAATTTCAACCTAAAAGTTATTTTATTTGTCCAAATGCATCTTTAAAGGAACTCGGTGTAACTTTATTTGCATAATTGCAGCGTTGAAGTCATTCTATTTGTCTAAATTTATCTTTAAAGTCACTTGACGTAACTTTAATTGCCTAACTTCAATGTTATAAGCCAGAATTAACTTTAAAGTCTCTCGATGTGACTTTAATTACATAATTTCAACTTTCCCAAATTATTCTTTTGTCACTCGATGTAAATATATTTGCCTAATTTTAACTTTAAATTCATTTTATTTGTCAAAATGTATCGCTAAAGTCACTCATGATGACTTGATTTGTATTTGACGAAGAATGCACTAATTGCCTTTCTTCACACTTTTATTTGATTTACCAAATAGTCGTTTCAATGGATTTACATTTTGTCGCATGGTCACTTTGCGTCCAATATGTACATTAGGTAATTGAAATAAAAATGTGACAAACGGTTATTAGTGCTCTATTCGTCAAATTTATTTTCTTCACGTAACTCAATCAATCAATTTATTTATTTGCATAATTACAACTTTGAAGTCATTCCATTTGTCTAAATGTATGTTTAGAGTCACTCGATATAGCTTTGATTTACTAATTTCAACTTTAAATATTAACACATTTACCGTCTAATTTTCCTTTCGATTTCTAAAAATGTAGCAAATTTTCTTAAGGGTGTGGACGAAAGAGATAGCTACATAAATATTGGCAATCACTAATTCTAGATAGATTGTTGTTGTGATCAATGAAAAATATAATATTTTATATTAAAGTAATCTTAAAATAAGCAGGAATTTTATCAGATTAATTAAAAATTATTTTAAAGTTTTAGTTTGTGTAAAAAACAATTATGAAAAAACAATGAAAATTGATCAAATTTATAGCAAATTTTAAATTATATTTTTGCTAATAAAAACTTGCGCAATGGAAATTTCAAGGATTTCACCAAATTCTGCATTGAAATAACTTAGCAGACATGACCTATTAATTTCATTATATCTTACAATTTTCTTTTCTAACTTGTATTAGTAAATTGACGTAATACACGAAAATTAACGATTTATTTTTATTTTTAGACTGATACTTTATACTTGGTAGATAAAAAAATGCAAATACATATTCATGTTATTGAATCAAGAAGAATAGCTTCGATTATCAATAACCAAATTAAATTCATAATTAACTTCTCACTTAACCCGTGGTGAAACATTTTTGAACTAATTATATTAGTTAATTAGTTCAAATTAAATTCTTATAACTACTTGCGCATACCATATACCTTAAAGGGATAATGAGATAAAAAGTAATTTCAAAGAGTAATTTCTTTTCGGACTGAATGAAAAATTATTTACATATCAAATTTATTGTGTTAAATTATATAATTTCAAATTCAATGCTTGAGGAGTTTATATACACATCGATAAACTTCGATATTTGGCACATGTATTCATTTTATACCTCATATTCTGGCTGAGAACATGTTACATTATTGATACCACGTTGAAAATATAAATTCCTGTTTAAAGTCATCCCTGTTCGGCAATGTACGAATAGCTCCAAATAAAAGATTTATAATGCGGTTATGTCTCCAAGAAATTTCAGTGTACAACACTGAGATATAATTAAAATATAAGTGGAAAAGAAACTTCTCTGATGGGATTTGAACGCTTTAGGAGTATATATAAATGTATGAATTGTGTATCATCTATTTAGATAAACTTTGCGATTTGGCACATTTATCCATTTTATGTTTTATATTCTTGTTAAGAACATATTACATTATTTAAAACCACTTTAAAAATACAATGTTTCTTAATATTAATTCCTGTTTAGATTCGTTCCTGTTTGGCAATGTACGAATGGCTCCAAATAAAAGATTTATAATGCGGTTATGTCTCCAAGACGATATAAAATATAATGTATTTATTTCCCAGCAGACAAACAGATCTCATAACTGAAGGAAATGCAATAATGTAGTCAAAAGGAATAATCTGTTTTTCTTTTATGAGACGCTGAAATAAATTTATAGGGCATTTATTGTTTAAAGTCAGCTCAAATGTACAAAAGGATGAGGTTTTAAATATAAACACAGTTACATTTTTTTTTAAATATATCAAAGGAGAGTTTGTAAAATATAAATGAAATTTCTGTCGATAGTTTTTATTTTGGAAAAATGCTTTAATATTAATTAAAAAAATGTGTATAACTTCATGAATTCATTCATCATTTCACGAAATTAATTACAGTTGAATTACGATAATGACTTCTGATATAGACAGCTAGTTATCATGATATATATTTTTTCACGATAAGGAGAAAGAGGGACATGCATGATTTATATTATTTGATTTCTATACTTTCGTTATTTGTTTTGTACATTTTTTGTATACATCTGTTAATAAAGATTTTATATAATCACAGAGCAACAAAAAATAATGCCAAGATATAAATTATATATTTGATTTTGAAACTTTCGTTACTTATTTATTATATATCTGTTAATAAAGATTATATCTAATCAGAGAGAAAAAAATGCCAAGAGTTGAAATGTCAGGAATTCACAGAGAAATATATCTTTAAAAGCGTCACGCGTTTTAAGGGTTCCCAGTGCTATCGATAGTAGTACGAATTCTGGTATTCACGAAAAAACTCGAAGTGAACGAAATGTGTAACGCTTCATTTTTTAATATACAGCATTGTTCTTATTTATGTTAAAGAATGGAAAGTGATTCAAGCAATGATGTGTTTATCAGGCAGCGGTTCCTAGACTTCGTAATATCTCCGTGGTAGCAGCTCTTAAAATATACTGAGCGTGATGATTAAATACCTACTGGTTGCCTCTCTATGTACTCCTTTCTCTATGATATAATAAAAAAGTGTATCGCTTGATTGCAATTATTATATAATTAAGTATACAAAAACATTTTATATAAAATATATATAGAAAATCTTTTTTTTTTCTGAGAGTTAAATTAAATTAAATTACATAACAATATTTACATCATTTCAAATTTTTAATCTTTGCAAAATCGCTCTCGATCGTTGGTCTGTCGAGTTCTTGTTGTTTTATTCAATCATCATGACTGCTAAAGTAAGGCACTTTAAAAATAATACAAGTAAACAAATATTTACTTTACAACGAAGTAAATATTTTATTATTTTTTATGGTTGTCCTTCACTTTGTGGTACATCTTTATAAAATAATAATAAAACACAAAGTAAGTGTTTTAAAATATTTCATTATACATCACGAACATAACATTCATCAGTAATCATTGCATAATACGTGAGAATGACAGATAAGGAGAGGCAAGACGAATTTTATTCGAAAGCCTATTACCGAACATAAACATAAAATTAGAAATGAACGTGTGGGTATATTTATTTATAAACATTTATTTTGTGTAATATTTTCCGCAACGAAGAAATGTATTTATACAATGAGTATATGATTTCATTAAACATAACTTTATGTATATTTGCAAAAAGTCAACCAATTGCACCGGTAATCAGGGGACATGGGTTCAAATCCCATCACAGATGTTTCTTTTCCACTTTATATTTAATTAATTTAAATTATACCTGAATGTTGTACATTGAAATTTCTACAACTCATAGATGTAAATATAATTTAAAAGGTATCTCAATTTAATTTAATTAATTAAAAATGCGAGCGTATATTCAAGAAATCAATGAAACATAATTAATAACACAAAGAGAAAAAATAAATGAGACAATTCCGCGATTTATTTCAGATTACTCTTTTAGGCCTTGTTTATAGTGGAGAGTAAGAGCCTAGAGCCTAGATGCTTTTGAGTGCGCACGCATACGCGATGTTTAGTACTGTTGATAATGTAACAATCATTATAAAGCGGTAAAGCGCGTTAAAAATGAGCGCGCCGAAAAGTCACTCCGCTGTTGGAGAGAGAGAGTAACGACATTTCATTTCTTAAGATGACATCGACCCGAGCGGACGGTGATCGTTCGATCATACCAAAAATGTGGATTAAGTGATGTGTGTGTGTAATTAGAATTTCGTTTACATTAATGATTAATAATAAAATTATGGTAAGTCAGTTTAAAATACAATATCAATTTAATTGTAATTTTTCTATGGTGTGTCTCTTGTCAAGTGTTTTTATTACTATCATTATCAGTGGAAGTAATGTAATTACCTTTACTTAATCAATCATCATTACATGCTGTTATTTTATCTAGTTATATAGATAGGAATAAAACCCGAATCTTCCTGTCAATTTTTAATAGTTATTCAATCATTAAATATTAATTATTATTGTATCACTTTAAATTATAATGTACTTGACTTGACAAAACATGCATAGAAAATTAGAATTAAATTAATTATGTATTATAAATTGACTTATTATATTATAATGAAATTCTAATTACAGACAATTTCATATAAAGTATTTAAAGTGAACATTTTATTTTATTATTTAATTTTGTAAATGATTTTAATAAAATATTTTTGTCCTAAAAATGCAGCTTATGAATTATCTTTCTCGTGAAGTACTGCCAACGATCGTAAACAAAAAATCCTATGCGTAATATAAACACACTCGACAGACGTGATTTATTTTTTCGAAATGAAAAATGTATCGTTGCATGGCCTTCCACCAACAAGACATTTTTGAAGGGTCAATAAACCCACTACGACATATATATTACCGGTTAATAAAATAAAAGATTTAATACACGACCTTGAAGTACATTAACGTCTGGAATTTTTAATGTGCAAGAATATAATAGATAAAAGAACAGAAATACAACTTTTATTATTGTAATTAATGCCATGCAACAACACAATTCATATTAAAAAAAATACACATCTGAAGTTTTTTTTATAATCATTGTCAGCATTTCAAAAAAAAAAAAATAACGTTATTGTAATACAATAAGTCAATTTAAAATATATAATTAATTTAATTCTAACTCCTTATGTATGTTATGTCAGGTATTTATTATTAATATAAATGTAATTGCATAAAATAGGAAATAATTTTATTATGATTAATTAATTAAAAAAATCTAGTAACAAAATAACAATAAAAGTACTTGACAAAAGACATACCATAAAAAATTAGATTTAAAGTAATAATGTATTTTAAACTGACTTACCGTAATAATTTCATGATTAATCATTAATGTAAATGAAATTCACAACACTTAATCCACATGTTTTGCGTTGATCAGCGTCTGTTCGGCTCGATTTCATCTTGAGAAATGAAATGTCGTTGCTCTCTCTCCAACAGCGGAGTGACTTTTCGGCGCGCTCATTTTTAACGCGCTTTACCGCTCTATAATGATTGTTAAATTATCAACAGTACTAAACATCGCGTATGCGTGCGCACTCAAAAGCATCTAGACTCTAGGCTCTTGACTCTCCACTATAAACAAGGCCTAAAACAATGCAATGCATTCAAAATCGTTTACTTGGAGCAATTCGTACGTTGCCAAACATGGATGACTCTAAAATGGAATTTATATTACGAGGCATTGTATTTTTAACGTAGTATCAATAATGCATTGTTTAAGTGTAATCTTAAATAAATCATGTACTTGTCTTAAATTTGGTATTTACAGTATTAATTATACATTAATATAATATTAATACCAAAATCCTTCAAACACACTCCTATATGAACTCTGCATTTTCCCAACCATAACTGAACTGCTCCAATCACACTCCTTAAAATTTGCATCAAATCCCAAAAATACTGAAACACTAAATAACTTATATTTATAACGCAACCCTAACACTCCGAAATATAAATATCCAGTCATTGTAATTCATCAATTCATTACATCTCATCAGCAAGATAGAACGTTAGCGATCAAGCATGGATAGACTAAACACGGACAGGCGGAAAGACAAAAGCTAATTCTGAAACAAGATAATTATGTTTTATGTATTATAACGAAATCGTATAATTCTGTTACTTGTGTGGAATAAAGATATATTATTATATTAATAAATTGATATGGGTTTTTCAAAACATTTTATTGAGAAAATTAAAAACCATTGATGTACACCATGCCTAAGATACGAATGCATAGCATAAGGATCTAGAAAACGATAGAAGATACGGAGTGATTTAAATTAGGAAAATATTGCATTATTTAGAGTAGGATTACATACCGATCACAGAAATGCATGATTGTTTATAGTTTTCAAAAAATTTAAAAAAAATGCAATTTTTCGGATTTTTGATTTATCCCAAAAAATTAAAAAAATGCAATTTTTCTGATTTTCATTTATCCCAATTTTTGTATTTATTTTAAAATATATTAAACAACTAAAGTGTACTTTTTCAACCTTCGATTTTTTCAATTTTTGTATTTATTTTAAAAGATCCTAAAAAAGTATTTACACTTTATTATTTTAATGTATGTTAAAATAAATACAAAAAATGGAAAAATAAAAAAAAATAGAAAAATTGTTATTATCACTTTTTAAGCTCTATAAAATGACGTGCTGTGCATTCTTATCTTGGGAATAGTGTAAATGCACTTTATTATTTATAATTATACATAATGATATTTATTAAATACTAAAATATTTTTAAAATTAATGAATAAAAAATAAATCATTTCATTTTAGCCAGTGCAACAATGACACGTGTTTCTATTATTGTAAATATATTGTGTATACATTATTTTAAAACGCAACAATTTTTGCAATGAAAAACAAATATGTAGATAACACAATTGTTTTAAAGTATACCAACAGAAACTTTTTTTGTTTATTGGCATCCATTCAGTCACTACAGCGGAAGCATTAATAACATTTCTAAAATTAATAAATATTTCTCATATTTTATTCCAAAACAAGCGTTTTAAATTGTAAAAAAAAAATAGTTTTGTTACATAGTTTTATTTTCAGTTTACTCACGCATGTTTCGTTACTATTATTAAACGGAACTCGTCTCAGGAAAATTAAAATAAAATTATGGGACAAGAAAAGTATATTTTTTCGCACACTTTGGACATTCGATTACACCAAGAGTATAATAAAAGTATTAAAAATGGTTTTAATTTAGAGACATCTGGAGCAAAAAGCATTTAATATTTTTCTATAGTATCTTCTAAAGTATTCGAAAATTCTAAATATATTCAAATTTCTAAGTAATTTCGTAATTTCTTACACATTTTCCCATCGATAAAAAATTGAGTAGATTGAAAAAAAAAGAAACAAAAATTGTAAAGTAAGGTCAATCTGCTCAAAAGGAATAATCCATTTCTATAATAAACTTTGATTAAATATGTTCCACCACGGGTTAAGTGAGAAATTAATTCAAAAAATCCATTTCTATTATTTGCTTGTTTTTCGTCTATGAGGAAATGTACAAGAAATTACGAAATTACTTAGAAATTTAGAGATACTTAGAAAAATGGCAATATTTCTATAGAGAAATGACAAATTAAGGTTGATTAACCTTTGTTTACAAATTCATTTTTTTAATTTCTCATTTTTCTATAGAAATATTTCCTGTTTATTAAGTACTAAGTATCTCTAAATTTCTAAGCAATTTCGTAATTTCTTGTACATTTCTCCATCGACGAAAAAAAAAAGCAAATAATAGAAATGGAGTATTCCTTTTGAGCAAATTGACCTTAGTTTACATTTTTTTTTTCTTTTTTTTTTCTGGATTTGTCATTTTTCTGCAGAATATTGTCTTTGTTCTAAGTATGTCTAAATTTCTAAACAATTTCGTAATTTCTTACACATTTCCTTATCAATGAAAAGCGAACAAATAATAAAAATGGAACATTTCGTTTGAGTAAATTAATATTTGTTTAGAAATTCATTTTTTATTATTTGTAATTTTTCTATAAGTATTGCCTTTGTGGGAAGTATCTCTAAATTTCTAGGCAATTTGGAAATTTCTTGTACATTTCCCCTTCGACGAAAAAAATAAATGTAGCATACTTTATGAATGTATTAACCTTTGTCATTGTCATTTTTCTATAGAAATACGGTCATTGTTCTAAGTATATCTAAATTTCTAAACAATTTCGTATTTTTTTATACATTTCCCCATCAACGAAAAGCGATTAGATAATAAAAATGCAACATTATTTTTTAATAAATCCTTTGTCTACAAATTTATTTTTTTATTTGTCATTTTTCTATAGAAATATGCTCGTTGTTCTAGGTATTTCTAAATTTATAAGCAATTTCGTAATTTTACATTTACCCATTAACGAAAAGCCAGCAAATAATAGAAATGGTACATTCCTTTTGAGTAGATTAACCTTTCTTGACAAATACATTTTCTTTTCTTTTTTTTTTTTTTCGCTTTTCTGTAGAAATATTGTCTTTGTTCTAAGTATCACTAAATTTCTAAGCAATTACGTAATTTAGTATTCATTTCCCCATCGACGAAAAGGGAGCAAATAATAAAAAATGGAACATTCCTTTTAAATAGATTAACCTTTGTCTATAAATTCAATGCACTCGCGTACTTGATTGATTTTATTCAAAAGTGCCACATTCTCTTGCTTGCTTGCTAAAAATTGATTGACCTATTTTGTTGAAATTCCATTGAAACCCTCCCCGGCAGTAACAGCTCAAGTAACACTTATCGTAGAAGTTTACCAAAAAAAGGATATTAATTAATTAAATTAAGTTAGATATTTCATAACAGTTCATGGAATATTTAGAATGATTTAATATATTGCTTTTAATTAAGGGAGAATACTTGTCTAGACGAATTTAGAATTCATGAGAGTTAACTTGAGAAGTTAGTGAATTGTGACGTATTTTTTATTCAAACGTTTAATAATTGCTATATAAATTTACAAATATTCCCATTCAGACATTTACATACATTTTACAAACATTGAGTATATACAGGGTGGATGGTAAGTAACTAGTTATTGTAAAAATAAATTCTATATTAACAGTACTAAATTATTTAAATTAATATCAAAGATTATATAAGAATGTTGATGCATACTTTAAAATTCAATGTTCGTATGTAGCATCAACCAATCGTCTTAAATGGTCAGGAAAGAAAACCAGAGTTTTCTGTAGGAAATCGGGTAGGATATTATTAATAACATCCCGAATCCGTGCTTATAATGGTTCGAATGTATGAGGTTTCTTCTGAGCAAAAGATGAGATGTACCAGACGAAACCTCGCACATTGGATGCCACTCGTGAAGTCCGTGTCTTTCCATTTAGCGTCCTGGAAACTGCTAATAGCAGTCATTCCACGCCACACGATCACTTTTGGGCGAGACTGCTTCTTTTCACTCTAACACCAGGATCTTGTGCCGCCCAATAATGGCAATTGTGTCGATTGACAAATTGTCATACATGGAAGACTACCTCGTCACTCCTGAAAATGTTATTAAACCATTTAGTCAAATTTTCGTGCCAATCAACTCCCCATATTCCATTCTGCGATCGCAGTCTTCTGGTGTCAGCTGTTGTACATAATGAGGTTTCCACTCTCGGAAATTCATTTTTTTATGCAAGATCTGATATACTTGTTTCGACGAGCTGGATTAAAACATTTCATGCACAGTCACATTAGCATCAGGACGACCAGTTCTTCTTGAATCTATCACCGAGCCAGTGGTTGTCAAATTTCTGTGAAAATTTTTATTGTACCCACTATTCCCATTATAATTCCACCGATATTAGAAATTTTACTGCCAATTTTTAAAACCTAGTTACTTTCAACACACCCTGTACAATAAAATGTAAGTATTTGTCTCTCCTGGACTATCGTTTATAGTCCTTTCTTCCCTTATTAATTACTATTTATGCTACATGCATATATATATAGAGGGTTAGTTAAAATTACCGTAAGACCTAAATAATTAACCAAATGCAAGGATTTTCAAAAAAAGTTTAAATGAAAGCTAAGGACAATTAAATACATCAGAATAAAATTTACTAATATTGATTCATAAATCCTCATTCTATTGGAAATACCATTTTTTTATAATAAATCTTTTCTAAACGGTGCACTTTTATCAATATTTCTTTTAGAAATGGTTTAAACAATGTTTTTTAGAAGCAAAATAAACAATAAAAAGTTCGTGTCCGTTTATGGTTTGCCTATAAACAAATTTATTGCTGAGTCATATTTCGAACACTAGACAATGATTTTGAAAGTGTCAAGTTTCCCATTTGGTGCACTTTTTTTATTTTTTTTATAAATGGGCACGCATTTTTGATTGTTTAAACCATTTCTAAAAGAAAATTAAAAAAAAGGAGCCGTATGGGAATTTTGACACTGAAAATCGTTGTCTGCTGTTCGAAATACAACCCAGCAATGAATTGGTTTATAGACAAACTATAAACCTACAAACGAGCACGCATTTTTGATTGTTTATATTGTTTTTAGAAACATTGTTTAAAGCATTCTTAAAATAACATTAAAAAAAACGTGCACCATTTGGAAAATTTGACACTTCGAAAATCATACGCGAAATTAAAATTAATAATAATAAATAAAACTTTGATTGTTCAATAGATTAATTAATTTGGGAAATGAAAATTAAAGAAAGTTGAGCTTGCTCAAATATGCAGAATAATAAATTTTATTTTTAGAGAACGTCGGATATTGATTATAAAGTATTGAGAGATAATTTCGATATCGAAACATTATTATTTCGCTGGAAATTGTTTGACATGTGCTTCCTATATAGGATTCTAAACGGAATTATTAGCTGCTCGTCCATTTTGGGTGATCTAGACTTTTGGTTTCTTGTAATAGCTCTCTAACTAGATCAAACGTTCTTTTTAGAGTGAAAATGTACAGGAGAGTTTACTTTAGAATAACCCCGTCTCTAGATTAATGCACTCAGCAAATTGCTTGCTTTCTTCACCCTATTTTAACCTTTTTGCTATTATTTTTTTGTCATTTCGGAGAGCTTTGGCAGTGATACAATTTTTTAGGTTATTGTTAAACTTTAATTATTATTTTTTTTAAATTCACTTAGTTTGTCATAATTACATATAAGTTTTTAAGGGTTGTTATTTATTGTATAATCACTCAGTTTATTATAAGTAAGGTATACTTTAGTTCCTAAGTGTAATTATTATTACTAATTGTATTTAATTTTCTATATATGTAAGAGGAATATCGTTACGTGAATAAATAAATAATAATCTAAAAATAAATATATAAGCACAAATAGATTAAAAATACATGCAATAATTAATCCTCTTAAATATTAACTATAGAAAAATACTTATAGACATTTTAAAATAACAAAATGATAATTTTATTAAATTAAAAGAATATATAAAATTATTAGCTGTACGAGCTTCCGTTTTAATTTTATTTTAATTTAAAGATTTGAATCAAAAATATTTTTTCGCTGACATTAATTGGATATGTCATCCCGTCATAACGGTACGTTTTGAACATTTATTCAAGGCAAAGCTATACTGACGAGGAATAAATCCCGAAACACGTGTATACAGATGACCTTTAAGACATGTTTAGTTTTGTTTGTGTAAAATATTCTTTATTCAAAAAACGTTGCTTTACTAGCGTTGCTGAGATGCAACGGCAAATGTTTCATGTGTAATTTAATGTCCGGCGTGAGTATTTGACCGGGAAGTAGTTGTTTCAACAGATATTTGTATTATCTGTGTACTTACTTCGTAAGTCTGTAATTGTACACACATAATATATTAACTTAATTATTTTTATTTAAATAATTTATTATTTTATAAATTAATTAAAAAATGCTTCATTTTGGTGTGAATAATAAATTCTAAAATAAAGCATTAAACAATATTCCTTATTGTGTAATTCTAATAAATTAAAAACATTTATACTTACATTCTGTTTTATCAACAGTGAAACTTCGTGAAAATTCGTTTCCTAATCTCATAAACAGAACAAGTTCGCCCTCCTTTAATGAATGAAAGAACGATTCTCGGTCGTCTACCTTGCAGACCCAAATTGTTGACGATGTCATTTATAAATTAGTCAAAAGATAGCGTTTTGTGCTATCTTTCCAATTATATGATTCGATCCTCTCTCTCTCTTACAATTAAATACAAAGGAGTGCAGATTTTCTGTCTGAATAATTAATTTGTATTTATAAACTTAGATTTAGGTCTTCCTAAATCTTAGGTAGGTCTTCCAAAAGAATTTACAAATATTTATAAAAGCCAGCAAAATATATTTCTCTTTAATAACATCTGATGACAGACGTCAGGCTTACACAACATATAAATTAACTTAATGAATTATTTATTAATATTACTCGAGACGTTAATTAGAAATTCTTATCATACACTTTGAAATAATTTCTGGTATGTACAATTAAAATTGCTGACTTCAGTAGGTTTTTTAATATAATATATTATTTTCATCAAAAACAGAAAATCTAGTACCACTGAATAGAATTTATTTTACCCAACAGCGGTTACAGTCTGAACTATAACACGATTTTAAGAATTATAATAGACAGTCCAACCCCTGGGCCTCTGACAGGACGGCGTTCTAACCTTTTTTTAAGCGTTGAGTTGATTTAAAAGTTAAGTTTAAAAAGAGTTAGTTTATTATTTGTGCATTTTAGCATAGGATAGTGCTTACTTGAAACTTTTTTACTCTCGTTTTGCTTGTGCGTTGTAAATAATACAAAAGCTAAGCGCCAAGCTTCGCAGTGACGATGGTAGCGTTCAAACTCATTTTAAACGCAGTCCAATTCAATGTTAAGTTTACTCATTACAGGGAATTTTATTTAAATTGAAAAAAGTGGTAAATTGTCTTTCGTTTTTAATAACATCATGAATAATCTCATTGGTCCAAAAAAATATAGATTTAAATTAAATAAAAGGAATATGAAAATAATTAAAAATTATTTTTTTTAGCTACTGTGACATTCTGACTTATGTTACATAAGTAAAGTACTTATGTAACAATTCAAAATGTCACAGTATCTAAGAAGGAAATAATTTATTAATTATTATCATATTCTTTATATTTAATTTTAAATAACAAAGTGAATAAATCCTTTTTTTGTTATTAATATAGATTTTTTAAATTATTAACCTTAATTGAATAGATTTATAAACATTTGTTCTTGGAAAATATAATTTCATACACGATCAAAGGCTGTACATTTTAAGTTATATTAGAAACCTTGTTTCATCTCCAACGTTATGTGACATCAAATATTTATCTGTCGGAATACGTCTGCAGAAATGTATTCTCTGGGGAGATTCAGCTCCAATAAACGTCCGATCTTTTAAAGGCTTGCGTAATGAATAATAAATAAATGTAATTTAAGTAAAACCGTTAGTTTCAAGCGAGTTTGGTTTGTGCCGTTTTTATTGCATTTAATTTTTAATCATTCTAAAATAATTCAATGAGTTCGATATAAAATGCAATAAATTGATGGCGTTAAGGGTGCGATTTAGTAGAAAGAGGAAGCTATATTATAAATGGCAGGCACCAATTTATGTTTCAAGTCCTTCGAAACCGCAGACCCGGACGGGATTATTCCTACGGAATTACAGATGACTTTGGATATTATCAATCCCTGGTTGGAAATAATATTTGAAGCCTGCCTAACTCTATCGTACATCCCGCAGAGGCGGAATGAGATAAATGTGGTGTTTATACCCAAAGCAGGAAAAATAACCCACTCAACACTGAAAGACTATAGGCCGATTAGTTTAACTTCCTTCTTACTCAAGACGCTGGAGATGTTAATGAAAGCGTACGTAAAGGAACGCATTAATCTAGATCGCTGGTCGACTAGCCAACACGCTTACACTAAGGGTAGATTAGTAGACACAGCGCCGCACGCCCTCCTAAGTCAGGTTGAAATTGTAAAATAAAATATATTTTTGTATTTAAATATATATATAGAGAGGTTTTTTATCAGTATACATTAGGCAAACTGTATACCTGCAAAACAAAAACCAAGTCAAATGCATTGAACCGATTAATGTGTGTATGTTTAGTTGCCTATAACACACAACTAAATGTCAAACGCTAAACTTCAAAATGTGTGAAATATTTGATCGAAAATGTATGCAAATGAAGAAAAAGTCGAATTTCAAGCGTGTATTACAATTCCAACAGTATTAGAGGAGGATAAGACATGTTTTCAATTAATCCAAAGTGGCCGAATACCTCGGTTGGGATGATTCTAAAAATAATTAAACTAAAACATTTCCTTTGGAAGGTTCTATGTTTCGTTCTCTTTATTCTATTGAAAAACGCAACAAAATAAATCAAAATGTTTTATCAAAAATAGATCACTTATTATTATGGAGAAATTACAGGTAAAAAATATTAAGAGATTTTAAGACAATTTGAAAGAAAAGTAAAAGTGAAGAACAATAAACTTGAAATAGAAATGACCATCAGAAACTGCAAGAAGTAACTCAAACGATCTCGGAAATTCTTCCACATTGTGCGTTCCAATATTGTCATAAACAGAAATAGAACCGAAAATTATGATTTTTTTTTCGAAACGTCAATTTTTCCAAAAATATTTAAATATTTCGAAAATTATTAGGTTTAGGCATACCAACATATTATGAAAGTTAACTTTATTTTTGATGCAGAATGTGAACAAAAAAATAAAATATGGGGTATTCCATTAGAAAAAATATAACGATGATACGCCATGCTTTTATGGGACACCCTGTATATTTGAAACTAATTTTAAAATGTGGTCCTAATAGACTTACAAACGCTTGCGAAAACCGATTTTGAAAAAGTAAACCATTCAGCCATAAAGCTACTCGGCGCGCACGCTGAGACACCCTGTATATATATTTAGTTGCTGCCCCATTTTTTACTATTAGAAGTTTTAATCTGTTTAAAATAACATCAATATAAAATACAATATATTTGACAATCGAAGGCGTTAAAATGGGACAAAGCATTTATTTAGTCCGTGTTATTTTTACTTTATCGGGGGGATGCAATTTTTATTCCCGTCTTTGAACTACAAAGCTTCGTTCGTCCACAAAGGGCACACGCGAATTAGAATTTATACAAGGCAGAAACTCCATGGGAGGGGCAGGCAAGTTGTTGCATTTAATACCTAACAATCGTAGAACTACAATCCGCATATACATGCATAACTAGTTGAGTAATTAGTCAGGCGATACGATTATAATTTATTAGTTGAATGAAGTTTGAAATTCCCGGAGCGTGAACTAATTACACGTGGCAAAATTGAATTAGTGCATTTAATTTATGTTTATTTGCTTGTTAATTTTGATGTACAGATTATTTTATATGAAATAACTGCCTCGTAAAATTAATATTGCGCTTATCGCGCTCTTGTGTTTTGTACGTCGACGTGATCAAGACGTATTTCCTTTAAAATGTTAAAAAGCTGTCTAGAACAGGTGAATATAGATACGGTCTGGAAATTTTTGATTTGAAATTGTAAGAGGATGATTTGAAATATATGTAAAAATAATATATATAACGCTTCATATCAATAAATATTTATGTACGACCTCGAAATCCTGATATAAAAATCTCTACATCAACAATCTACCAATTCATTTTGACATCAACAGCGATATAGCGTTATTGGGACGTTTGAAGATTGAAATCGCAGTAAAACGGCCCTATTTGAATAAGAAGAAAGTGCTGTTTCATCAAGACAATGAATTTTTTTCTACAATAGCCTACGAACTCTTTAGACCTACTTTTAAATGCGAAATGTTATTTTAGAAGAATAACGCAAATTTTACATCTGTCTAAAGTTTCTGGAATAGATATAATTTACTAATTTTCTTTTTTTAATTTAATTAAATCTCAATATTCTATAACTGATTACTTAGAGAAATGAATTATTTCAATAAATAATGGCTCCTCAGCCAACATAAAAAAAATATAAAAATAATTGGGAATTTATCAGGTAGGTAAAATTCTTCCGCTTATAAAATGAAAACTGAAGGTCCTACAATAAAAGTTTTATAACAAAAATTATTTACTTTTTCAAGATCTACAACTTTTTAAAACATTGTTCTATCATAATTTAAAAAAATGGTGATGTGTCCATCATGGCACTTTCCCCGGTGAATACGGTCAAATAAGTTTCTGATAGAAAATTTAATAGGGAAGCAAAATGATTAATAGAAAAAAGTGATTGTTATCTTTTAAAGTTAAACCCGAGTATTTAGAAGAATATTGTAATTAAGTGTGTTATTTCTTACCTTACAATAGGTTAAAATCATTCCTCCACACTCTTCTTCATTTTTGCAAACTGGAGGCGTTTGCGAATGATAAGTTGAATTTGACGGTACTTTGACGTTTTATTTGTCATTAAAATAATTATTTCAATAATTAAAATTTCTAAGGGAATTTATCAGATAAATGCTTATAAAATGAAAACCGGAGGTCCTACAATAAAAGTTTTATAACAGAAATTATTTAATTTCCAAGATCTAAAACTTTTATTTGAAACATTTTTATATCCGAATTAAAAAAATGAAAAATTGCTAAGAGTAAAGTTGCACTTAATGAGTTTTGATTCTAACCAAAAGCTTTTCAGATCATTCCACTGTTATATAAAGCTTAGATATAACGTTTGGATTCAATCACAAACACAGAGACAATTTCCAAAAACTCGATGGTATGAACTCAAGTGACTTCAAAATTGCATATTCATTGAATTTGGCGATTCGAAAATGTTTATGATGACAATATTTTCCCTTGGACAGGAGTCCTGGGATTTTGCTAAAAATAATCAATAGAAATACAGTTGCCATTATTTTCTAGATTTTACTTAGTTTTGCACGAGATCTGGCAGAAGCATTTGAAAGGTCAAATCTTTACGAATGTCCAGTGCAGTCTAGTGTGAGATATCTTACAGAATGGGAGAAGACCCAAACTTATTTCAATTTTCTATTTCACTTTATTAACGGAATCTCCATTTCCAAATTACATATTAAAAATTGTACAAGAAAAGTGGGACGCACTAAAAACATTAGAAAACATATGTATAAAAAATCTAAATTACCAATCACAAATTACGACAAAATACATAATAAAAAATAATACGCATCAAAATGAAGGCTATAGTGGTTATAATTTCAATATATTATCATATCATCACAAAAAACTCTAATAGCTTGGTTTCTTTGATGAAATAGAGACAGTAATGCATATTAGACAATGATGTTAGTGATTATGTTGCCAAGAAGCGTGAACATGTTTTCGCAAGCAAACAAAATAATGTAAATAATTCTGCTTTTAAACAAATCTACAAGACTAGAAAAATACTGACAGAAAGACCTTTGTTCAATAGTTAGTTTATTAATTATTATTTGTAACCCGTGTGAAAATAGTCATGAATTTTGGGGCTCGGTGCATCCACCAATCACATTCAGATTTTACAATCACTAATTTAATATGATTAGGCATAAATAATGTTAAATTATATTATCTACTTTAGGGTCCTCTACTTTATCTAAAATTCAAAGATAGTAGTTCTATAGTATTCAAAACAATTCATTGAAAAAGTGATATATTTCTAGAAACCGTTATAAGATTAGAATTGTTTATTCCGAGCTATTGGTCTAGGGTTTATTAGAATTTAATCCATTTGATTGCACGTGGAAGCCTACTCAGTTTGGCCAGTTATAAGAACTATGTTCAAAGTCAAAAATTACAACTTTAGGCGCATATTAAATATACTTTGTTCGTCTTACTTTGTTACTAGTAGTCTTAAGAATTGTTCAAAAAAAAAGAAAGTTTGGAGTATTTAAGTATTTTTTTATGATTTTTCGACGACTTCGTAATTGGCTAAATATAAGAACAATCCGCAAAGTGAAAAGTGACAACTTTAAGCACACTTTAAATTAAATTTATTTGTCTTGTTTTATTGCTAGTAGTCTTAGAAGCTATTCAGAGAAAGAAAAATGGTGATGTGTCCATCATGGTACTTTCCCCGATAAATTCGGTAAAATACGTTTTTGAATGAACATTTCAGAGTGAATAAAAAAAAATGAAAAAAAAAAAAATGGATTTTTATCCTTTAAATTTAAAGTCGAGTATTTGTAAGAATATTATAATTTAATACAATTTCGATACATATTTCTATAAATATATAATTACTTATTTTTATTCGTTCGGGCAAAAAATTCTGTATTATTGCAATTTGAAGTAGTTTTTACGTTTTATTTGTCATTAAAATAATTATTTAAATAATTAAAGTCTCAGCTAACAAATGATGATATGTCCATCATGGCACTTTCCCTAGTGAATTCGGTCAAATACGCTTTTGAATAAACATTTAATAGTAAATGAAAAATTCGGGCAGAAAGACTGTTGATCGATAGCCCAGACAGACTAACAAAAATAATTATTTAGAAATTAAATATAAATGTATAATATAAAAGTAATTGTAACTGTCTGAATAAAGATGTTCTATGAAAAATTATTAATTGAAAAAATGAATTGTTGTGTTTGTTATGTCCTACTTTACAATAGCTCAATAAAATATCCATTCATTGTATATTTGTTTACCCATTTTGATTCGTTGGCGCAACATATTCAGTGTTGTTGAAATAATTTTGATTTCGTTTATAAAATAAAAACTAAAAGTCCTACAATAAAACTTTTCAAACATTTATTTTTTTTTTAGATCTACAACTTTTATTTAAAAAAATTCTATCCGAATTAAAAAATGAAAAATAGCTAAGAGTAAAGTTGCACTTAATGAGTTTTTATTCTAACCAAAAGCTTTTCAGATCATTCCACTGTTATAGAAAGCTTAGATATAAAATTTGGGTTTAATCAATATAGCCGTTTATGCACTATTGCGGAAACACACAGACACACACACAGACATTTTTCAAAACTCGATGTAATGGACTCAGGGTACCTCGAAACGTGCATATTTGTTGAAATTGGCGATTCGATTTTTTTTTACGATCACAATACTTTCCCTTGGGCAGGGGTCCGGGGAAAGTAAAAGTTATATTACATTATATTATGATTTCTTCGTCGACCTCATAATTGGAACAATCTAAGAAGAATGTTCAAAGTCAAAAAAGATTATTTTAAGCGAACTTTATTTAAAATTATTTTTTCTTAACTTATTAGTAGTAGTCTTAGGAACTATTTATAAAATGAAAATGTAGGGTACGTATATATATACAATCATCTTTATTGTGGTATTTACATATACATATATTATACAAAATATTTGATCTAAACTTATAAATGGCTATCGACCTTAGGTCTTTCAGCCAGTAGTCCTTGTCATATGTCTAGTATGTCGGTTAGTCGTTAATGACGGTACGTATTTTCGGGGAATTGGCTATATATAAAAACGATTTAGAAAGTCAATAAATTTCAATTTATTTGTCTTAGCTTACTAAAAATTGTTTTATGAACAATAATAATAATAATAATACATATATTTTTCTATTCGGAGAAAAAAAAAAATCGGATACATAACTAAATTATTATTTTTTTTATAATTTTTGACATTCAACATTGTTCTTCATATCTACCAATTACGGGAGCGATAAAACAAAAAAAAACATACCCTAAAAATTATTTCTCTAATTAATTCCTTAGATTACTAGCAACAAGATAAGACAAAGAAGTTTAATTGAAAATGTGTTTAAAGTAGTATTTTTTACTTTAAACATTGTTTTTAGATTCTGTAAATTACGGAATCGACGTAATAATTTAAAAAAAATGACTAAAATAATAAAAGTATCCGTGTTTACTAACTAATGACCATTGACGCAAAATGTGTATGTCATTATTTAACATCATCTATAAAACGATTAATATCAAAATTTCAGAAAGATTTATTGAGTTTTAACAGCTGTTAAAAGTTATCAAGTTCGCATTTGTTTGCAATCATAGAGAAAGAACAATATCGATCAGTGATTAGATTTCTTTTTTTTTATGGGAAGACCTGTGAGGAAAGCAAAGTGAAGTTGCATGACGTTTATAAGGAACATGCTTATTAGCTGACTACCATCAGATATAGATTTAATGAATTCAAGCCTGACCGAAGATCCTTTTTTTGATGAAGAGCGCTCAAGCAGTCCAACTACGGAGAATATGGTTAATATAATCCATGATATCGTTTTAGCAGATCATCGGGTAAAGGTCAAAGAGATTGATGATATTGTACACATCTCAATTGATTGCATACAAAATTTCCCACACGAAAAATTGGGCACGAGAAAGCTATCGGCGGTGCGTTTGCTACCAGAGGAGCATCGTATAATTTCAGCGCAATCTGAAAGAATTTCTACGGCGTTTCGTAACTGTTTGTGAAAAGTGGATCTAGAAGTGAAAGAACAGTCAAAACAGTGGATTTCACCCGACGAAACTATTCGAAAGAAGGTGAAGCGGATTTATCGGCTGGAAAAGTCATGGCCACTGTTTTTTGGGCATCATCATCACAGATGATTTGGAGAAAAGATAGACAACCACGGGACAGTACTATGCCGATTTTTGGGCCGATTTCCCCGTTTTTGTTTCCAAACTTGGAAAACGGCTTGGTGGAAAGCGACTCTCATCAAACGAGAAAATCATCGCCGAAAAAAGAGAAAATCATACGGAGTCTGACAATTCATATTTTCTTTGATGGCTTGAAAATATTAGAATATCACTGGACTAAATGTAACAATCTATAAAGAAACCACAAAAAAAAAAAAAAATACAAAAAATATGCATTTTCTTACCTAACACGGGTACTCATAGAGCCCTTGTAAAACTACTAGTAATAAGCTAAGAAAATTGAATTTAAAGTGCACCTAAAGTAATTATTTTGACTTTTTTTTTCTACTTCTGAATAGTTGTAACAAGAATAAAATAAAGAAATTGAATATATAATGCGCTTAAAGTAGTCATTTTTGACTTTAAACGTTGTTGCTTGCTTCTGCCTATTATGAGCTGACGAAAAAAAAAAAAAATCATAAAAAAATAAAAATTCATTCCCCACATTTATTTTTCGGAATAGTTTCTAAGAGTTTTATTAACAAAATAACATAAATAAATTGATTTTCTAGTACGCCTAAAGTAGTATTTTTTGACTTTGAAGATTGTTGTTATTGTCAGCCAATTACGGAGTGGACGAATTAAAATACATACCCTATATTTGTTCTCAGAATAGTTTTGATACTACTAGTAATAAAATAAGACAAAGATATTGAATACAAATTGCCCCTAAAGTAGTCATTTTTGACTTTGAACATTGTTATGTGGTCGACGAAAAAAAAAAAATTAACATACCCCACATTTTTTTTAATGGAATAATTTATGAGTCTACCAGTAACAAAATAACTTAAAGATATTGAATTTAAAGTGCGCCTAAAGTATTTATTTTTGACGTTAAATATTTTAATATTTTTCTTTGACCCTGCCAGCGAAAATAAATAAATAAATAAATAAAATAAAATAAAATAAATAAAAAATAACTATATTTCATACCTCAACATTTATTTCCGTGAATAATTACTAGCAAGAATACAAGGGAAACAAAGTCAATTTAAATTGCGTCTAAACTAGTAATTTTTAACTTTGAGCATACTTCTGCTAATTATGGGGTCGACTAAGAAATTCATAAAAAATAACTAAAATACACATCCCAAATTATTGTTCATGTCTTGTTGCAAGTAGTAGTAATTTTTTATCTTGAACATTGTTGTTAATATCTAACAATAACGGAGTCTACGAAAAAAAAAAAGTACAACACCTTAAAATTTATTTCTCTAATTAATTCCTTAGACAACAAGACAAATAAATTGAATTTGAAGTACCCTTAAAGTAGTCATTTTAGATTTTGAACATTGTTCTTACATTCTGCCAATTACGAAATCTACGAAAAAAATCTAAAAAAAATATTAAAATATATACCCCAAATTTTATTTTTCTGAATAATCGATAATTCTACTAGCAACAAAGATACGTGGAGACATATGAGTGAGGAATGTGGGGGAGTATGTAGAGAATGGATGGGAGAGAGCAGGAATTTTGTGGATTGGATGGTATGGGAAAATAAAAAATTGAGGTCGTTTTTTGTTGTTACGGATTTATGCCAATAAAGGTATTTTTTTACTAGCAACAAGATTAGACAAAGAAATTGATTTTAAAGTGCGCCTAAGGTAGTCATTTTTCATTTTTAACATTATTCTTAGATTCTGCCAATTACATGGCCGACGAACAAAATTCAGAAAATAAACTAAAACTAAATATTCTTTCTCTGAACAGATCCTAAGCAAAGAAATAATATTTAAAGTGTGTTTCCAGTCATTTTTTACTTTAAGTATTGTTCTTATATTTAGTGAATTACGAGGTTGTCTGAAGTAGTTATTTTTGATGTTGAATATTGTTCCTTGTTTCTGAAAATAACGAAGTCGACGAAAAAAAAAAAAAATAATAATAAAATAAATAAATAAATAATAAAATAAAATAAAAAATAACTAAAATACATACGCAAAATTTTATGACTAGACTAAGACTAAAAGTTTATTATGTCCAAATAGTTCCTAAGCTAAGAAATAAATTTTAAAATGCGCCTGAGGTAGTTATTTGTTACTTTAAGTATTGTTCTTACATTTTGTGAATTATGAGGTTGTTGTTAAAAATCATACAAAAAATAACTGAAATACATACCACAAATATTTTTTTCCGAATAGTTCCTAAGCTATTAAATAAAATTGAATATATGCCTAATTTTTGACTTGAACATTGTTGTTATATTCTGTTAATTTGACGAAAAAAAAAACAAACTTAAAATTATAACTATATTTTAGTTAGTTTCATTCTCCGAATAATTCTAATACTACTAGCGACAAAGTAAGACTAATAAATTGAATTTAAAGTGCTCTTAAATTATTTTTAACTTTGAAAATTGTTCTTATCATTCTTTAGAATACAGTGGACATCAGTCATCTGTTCATTTTAGATAACGTACAAGACCTTAAAGTAGATACATGTAGGTGAAATCATGTTAAATTTAGGGTTGACAAAATCTTCACGTGGATGGTGGATAGACTGAGTACAAAAATCCGTTGCTGGAAATCTGTGGCTGACTTCACGTAGATTGATTTGTATTTTATATATATATATTTTTAAGTACTTACGTAACGTAAGTCAGAAAGTCGTAGCAGCTAACGGGAAAATAATTGATTAATAATTAATTAAATTAAAACACTATAGTGAGAAAAGTTATACCTTTCTTCACTATTTTATTTTTAAATGTTAGATGTACATTTCGAGTACTACATATTCATTTTCAATAACAGAATGCCTTAAAAAGAGTACGTAGTACTCGAAATATATATCTGACATTTAAAAATAAAATAGTGAAGAAGGGAATAAAAAAGTGTTTTAATTTAAGTTTTATGACTTAAAACCGAAAAGTAAATAATAATTAATACTTTTAATTTAATTTAATAATTATTACTTTGTGGTATGCTAAATTATGAAAGAAAATAAAAATGATCCCATTCTAAGACAATGTTAACTATCTTGTTAGTCCCTCTCCAATTAACACCCCCCCTAAAATCGATAGTTAATTAGAACCGTCGAGTTCTCGTCACATGCCGGAGAGAAACCCCGAAGAAGGGATTCCGATGTGGGAACAATCCGTTTAAACTCACTGTTTACACATCGGATAATCAATCGCGGGATTTTCGCAGATGGCGAAAACGATGTGGGCAATTTTATTGTCGGGGAATTCATCGCGAGGCGAATCACGCGCTCCGATAAATTGCGATCGCCCACCATGATTTAAATTCGACTGAATTTAGTGATTTTCCAATGCGGCCAAGCTTAAATTAATCCATTGTTAGTTGCTGTTAACGATAACCTAGTTTTGTGCACGTGATATGGATTATTTTATTGTTTTCATTAAAACTCTATTTTAATAATGTATATTGAAATACGTTTACTAGATTTATTACAAAATATAAAGCAGCTTCAATGTTATATAAAATCATATTTTATATTTTTATATTTGCATAAATAAAATATATTGAATTCTAAACCAGTATTATAGCAATATTCATGATATTTATTACCAGAGATTCCCTACTACCAATAATTAACAGTAAATTATTTACATTTAATGAAATGGTCAGCCACCATTCATCTAGCGTATTCATCACTAGTTATCCATACGCTAGATGAATGGTGGCTGAACATTTCATCAAATGTGAATTTCTTTTTCCTTGTTTTTATACACAGGACAAGTTCGCCTTCCTTTACTGGACGAAAAAATGATTCTCGGTCGTCTACTTTGTAGACCCAAATCGTTCACGATGCCACTTGAAATTAGGCAAAAGGTGGCGCTTGCGTCGTCTTTAATTTATTATGAATAAATTATTTGCTGTGGGGTAGCTATGGAATAAACATCAAAATATTAGTATAATTATAGTTCTGAATTTAATGTTTTTTTTTTTTTCAAATATAAAATTAAATTTTATTCTTATAATAAATATGAATCTACAAATAAAATAAATAAAACGCAGATTAAATTGAATAACTTTAAATTCTCGGTTAGTTTCGGGTTATCAGCCCATTAGAGAATTCTCTTGATAATGAGATAATAACCCTAAACTAGTCGAGAATTTAAAGTTATTCAATTTTATCTGTGTTTTATTTTATTTGTAGTTTTTTAATATTCTATTCATATTCCTTATTGCAATATGAACTACGAATGTTTAAATATTAAAACTATTAGGTTGTCAAGAATGAAATGGAGCAAAGTTCATGTTATTAATTTATATTGCACATAACCTCATTTACACGCCGTATTTTGCCACAATTTGTTTCTCGAGTGTCAGGTACATCTTTTCCTCTTTTTAACTCACACAAGTGAGACCATGGAAATCAGCGAAATTCATATGTTGACGAAGTATGAATTCCACAACACAGTAGGTAGTCGCCAATATCAATAGTGTGTTCAGCATTCAAGTGGCTGCAAACGCGATTGTAGTCCATTGGTTTAAGACATTTTGTTCGTGATATTTCGACTTGTCTAATGAACCACTTGGTCGACCAAAGTCTCAGGTGTATAATAACGTCCCGCCATTGCGGAAGCGAGTTCCAGCCAAAAGGCTAGTGAATTATCATTACTGTACAATGTATAAAATCAAACAATCTTGACTCATTTGGCACAAATCGGTAAAGTGAAAAAACTGGACAAGTGCATACCGCATGAACTGACTGATGCGTAGAAGGAATGAAGACTCGGCACATGTCTTTCTCTCTTTATTGATTATGTACTATAATCATAAGTGTTCATCGTAATGGTTGGACAAAGATGAACCAACAAAATATTGCTAGAATCGAAATATACACCAGAAGAAGCTGATGGTCAATGTTCGGTAGTCCAGCTCAGGTGTCATCCACCACAGCTTTATGGAACCTGGAACCTGGAACTGGGAACTTTTATCAACTAGATGAAATTATGAGAAATCTTGCGATTAACTAGCCAAAATTAGTTACTCCGATGATTCCAATTCTGCATGACAACGTTGGACCACATACCGCACGAATGACCGTGTCAAAACTACAGAAGTTGAAGTTTGAAACTCTCCGTCACCCACCGTAATCACCAAACCGTATCCCACTGACTATAATTTCTTTCAAAGTTTAAATAACAACAAATTATCTGAAAAAATTTCAATTCTGCACAGGCTGTTAAAATGGCACGTCAAAAGTTCATCGGCTCCCGTGATCTAGGCTTCTACAGCAAAGGAATAAATGAGTTACTTCTAAAATAGTCACTTTTGCCATTTTAGAATCGATAAAATGGGTGCGTACTTTGTTTAAAAATAAAAAGGTTTTATTGAAGAAAAATGGAATTCAATTATGTGCATTTTTTGATCCATTTCATACTTGATAACCTGATATTCATTAGATTTTATTCTTTCACAAAATTATATAATAAATAGATGGATATTACTTCGGTGGCTATATAACCGTTACCACTGTGGCCTCGAAAGATCTACCGCGGATCCTCTCTATCTCAGATGGCTAGTTCTATCTTCGCATCTTTGATTAATGCTACGATCCTTGATAATGAGCTTTCCTTGCTTGATTTGATGTAACCTAGCTTAAGAAGTCTAATCCCTAACAGTGGCACAGTATATAAAGAGCATATGATCTAGGAGATATCCATTACTTTGAATTACTCAGTGTAAGTATAAATATTTTGTATAAAATTTATATATTCCGTCATATTTTAAATATATTTTATGTAATGTAAAACTCTTAAACAATGATATAATTTAGTTATGGGCTAGATTGATCAATTAATGGTCGATCAGTTAAAGTATCGATCCGCTCGAAAAGATCGTGCAGATCAGAGAGTCCGAGCCGATCAGAAAGATTGAGCCGATTGGAAAGGTCGAGCCGATCGAAGAGATTGAGCTGATCAGAAAGATCGAGCCTATCAAACAGATTGAGCCAATAGCGCTGATTATAAAGATAAAATAGATCAACCGATCAGTAGAATTTTCTTAATAAAGGCTGTCTCACTTAGCATAACACAGAAAAATAAAACGATTAAATAGTGGGATTCAGTGATCAATCTTACCTAGGCCGATCGCTTAAAATGATTATTACTCGAGCCGAACCGCACGTGAGCAATCCACTCCGAAAAGCATTCCGAAAAGATCGAGTCGATCAAATGGTTTGAAATGATAAAGCCAATGAAAAAGATCAGGCTCGATTGTCGATCAAAAAAATCGAGCCGCTCATAGAGATCGAGCGGCTTGATTGTTTGTCAGAATCAAACAGTCGATCTTTTTTAATCGATAATGCTCATCATTAATATAATTCTAAGTAATGCATATTAATAAATGGAAGCTAGCGACTTCCATTTATTAATACGTGGAAACGTCCCGTATTTTATAGAACAACTTGAACCGCTCTGTGTTAAAACTTCGCGGAGGCGAACAGATATAAATTACAATAAATAAAATAGAAACACAATAAAAAACGTAATTATAAATTAAATAAAATAAAAAGAATTTCAAATTAATTGATTTACTCAATAATTAATTAATTTGTTTTTCCTTTTACTGCAGCTCTTTGGTTTAAAATTGTATTATAAAAATATTATTTATTTATTTACTTAATGGCCTCCATTTCATACAGTAACATACATATATAATAAAATGAGAATAGTTACAATAATAAAATAAAACAATTAACAAAACACATTTTAAAACAAACTAATGTGTAATTTTGCACGTATGTAACATCATTTTGTAAATCAATGCCAGGCGGTCTACTTTCCCGAGACGTAGTTGTTTTAATGGATGCTTGTTTTAAATTACATGCGTAACGTAAATGAAATAGTTGTAGTAGCTAAAAAGAAAATAATTATTTATTCAGTTGAGTAAATTTGTTATTTTCAAATTATTTACATTTAATTTAATTTAAATAACTATGACGAATTAAACGAATACTGTTTTTTTTATTAATTATAAACAGTGATGTTAGTAGTAATTTATAAGGGTATTTATCATTCGTAATTCACCGTAAATTACGTAATATTATCCCTCAATCAGTGTAATGCAGTAACTTACGTACGCGTATTTGTTTTCCCTTTGCAATACAAAACTCTCTTATTGGATTACATTGCGTTCAATGTTCTATAAATTTCAAACGCACGGTTTCAAAGGCTTAATCTTCAAAATAAAAAGATTTGAATTTATTTTAAATATCCTTATCGAAATCGATTCCACACTAAACTAATAAAGGATGCTGTTATGTGTATCAATGACGAAAACTCTAATTTCATAAAGAAATTCTGAAACCTAACAATTATTTTTGCTGAAAGATATCCATAATTTATTTTATAATTAGCAAACTGAAGATAAAACGTTTATTCACTATTAATTGCACGTGTATTTATAAGAAACTCAACAAAGAACTATTTTAAATAACCGACGAGAAGTTGACCCACAGATGTTACCACCCGGCGAATCCACCTTTTTTCTAACCATTTTTCGGTGGCAAATAAACCGTTCAAGATTTTTGCATCAGCCTTAATATTTTTAAATTATCATAACTTTTGTTTTCTATTTAAATTTAACTAACTTTGCTTGTACTCTTCTTACATTATGATTTTGATTGTATATTTTCCCTTGTTGGATTCTTCCGTTGGAAAATAAAATTATTATTATTATTATTATTAATCCGCGAAAGCGTTTGTTTCATCACAAGATATGGATTAAGAAAGGTCTAATTATACGTTTCAAATAATGAAATTACACTGTCACTCATAAACAAAGTTTTCACAAGTCTTTGTAACTTTCAGTATTTCGAATTGTCCTATATCTCCCATAATGGCAAATACTAAAAAAATCATAACTTTTCTTGGGCAGTAAAATTTTATTTTAACTTTAGATGTGGATTTTGTTTGTGAGTAGCAGGGAAATTTCATTATTAAAAAAAAAACTAATTAGAAATTCCTTATATCTAATTAGTTTGTTTTTTTAAATAATAAGGAATATCTAATTATTTTTTTTTAATAATGAAATTTCCCTGCTACGCACAAACAAAATTTTCACAGGTTTTTGAAACATTCAGTATTTCTATATGGAAGAAATGGAAAAATTAAAAGGATATAATCATTTTTACGGGACTTTGACATTTTTTATATTTCCGTATTGAAGAAATGGCAAACATTCTGTTTTATTACTAGATATTGATTAAGAAAGTTCTAATTGGTCATTCTATTTAATACAATTTTCTTGCTACTCATAATCAAAATTTTCACAGGTTTTTGAAATGTTTAGAATTTCCATATGGGAAGAATGGCAAAATTAAAAAAATCATAACTTATGTTTGGACCACGAAATTTTTTGTTTTATTACTAGATATTCATTATGGAAGTTCTAGTTTGTCATTCTAATTAATAAAATTTCCTTGATACTCATTAACAAAATATTCACAGGTTTTTGAAATATTCAGTATTTCTTTATGAAAAAATAAAAAAAACGTAACTTATGTTTTGGTTGTAAAACCTTCTGTTTTATCACTAGGTATGGATTCAGAAAGTTCTAATTAGTGATTCTAAATAATATTTTTTCTCGCTACTCATAAACAAAGTTTTTTAGTATTTCCATATGACATAAATGTATCACTCTAAGAAAATTATCATTTTTGTTTGGAAAACGAAACCTCTTATTTTATCGCTGGATGTGGATCAAGAAAGGTCTAATTAGTCATTCTAAACAATAACATTTCTTGCTAGTCATAAACAATGTTTTCACAGGACTTTGAATATTCAGCATTTCCATATGGGAAACATGCATCAATTTAAAAACATTTATAACATTTGTTTCATCACTAGATATGGATTATGAAAGGTCTAATTAGTAATTAGAGGTAATAAGATTTATTTACGATTCATAAACATTTTCACAGGACTTTGAAATATTCAGCATTTACATATGAGAGAAATGGCAAAATTATAAAAAAAATCATAACTTATGTTTGGACCACGAAATGTTTTGTTTTATCTGTATATATTGATTAGGAAAAGTCTAATTAGTGATTCTAAATAATATTCTTTCTTGTTAGTCATAAACAACGTTACTACAGGACTTTAAAATGTTCAGTATTTTCATATGAGAGAAATAGCAAAATTGAAAAAATCATACCTTATGAAAAATAATTATAATAATTATTAATTAATTAATTAATTATTTTTATTTACAAAAATGTTAACTACTGAAGATGGAAACATATTTTCTGAAATATGTTTAGTTCAATAAAAAAATAAGTAGGAGAAAAGACAACCATTTTTATTTAAATAATTAAAAGTCTCCACAACCAACTTAAAGAAGATTATGTTGGGACCACGAAACTTTGTTTTATCACTAGATATAAATTAGGGAAGTTCTAACTAGTGTTTCTATATGATACATTTTCATGTTATTTGTAAAAAATAGGATTTATTCACTTGGTCACAGTTATTTAAGTAAATGATATAAAAATAATAATGATTAATAAAGAGGAAATAATTTTATTAATTATTTTCAAATTTAAAAAAGTTTTACAATGAAATTAAACACGGAAAATTTCTGGCAATCATCAATAAATTTCGATCAATCCCTTGTTCCGTATTTAATTTCATTGTATTTATTTTTTTGTCCATTTTATTTAATTTAAAAAAAGTTTTATTTTATATATATATAGAAAATCTTTATTTCTGAGAGATACATTAAATTACATTACAATATTTACAACATTACAATCATAAACATCTAGTTAAGTCTGCCAGTTTTATTTTATATTTTTAATTTACCTGTTTCGTCCGATTTAAATAATTTTAATTGACCGACATTGAATAATTTTGATACATTCAAGGAAGTGAATACATCAAATGCGCTGCAATATGTGTTTGCAATACGAAATTAATTAATGCCAGACCGAATAAACTGATTCTGTTTACACGCAGCATACGTGTGTAATCAGAGTCTAACTATTTCAGGGAACACGTTTCAGCCTTCCTGATTAAACCATATATAAACAAATAATCGATCCTGAACAAATAATGCACAATAATTATATAGAATCAAATTAATGTATATGATTGTTTTGGCTATAAGCGTGAATATATTTGTATCCAGGCGGAAAGACCATTGGTCGATAGCCAATTAACAGATATAAAATATACATTTTATTTTGTAATTTCTTAATATTTTTTAGTATTTTTTTGCTGTATATATCTGTTAATAAAGATTATTATTATTATTTGTATGCTAGTTTTTCAGCAAACAAACAAGTTATTGTAATGAAACTAACCAAATCTTTAAGTTATTTAAACTAAATGTTTATTTTTTTATCACAATAAATTATATACACCCATTGTTGTACACTAAATTCGTTCATAATTATTGATTTTTTTAAAGTACCTTTATTTTTAAAACGTGTGGTTTATTACTGTTTTTATTTATTAATAGTTGAAAAAAAAAAAATAAATGAAACACTTTTTTACTTTGTTTGTATAACTCCGAGTTATACAAACAAAGTAAAAAAGTGTTTCATTAATTAAAATTGAATTACAATGTATAACAAAGTAGAAGCCTCAACAATTAACAAGTTGAAAAAAATAATAATAATAATAATTATACTGATATTAAACAATAAAATCGAGCTTTCGAAACCATTATTTATTTTTTTAACTTACTTTATAAATTGATACGGCCAAATCGCGCTACTCATTTATTGATTTATTTCTAATTTTCTTTAATTGAATCTTTAAATAAAGTATCTAGATTAATTTAACACAATAAATTAAATTTCGCAAAATGTATTTATTATTTTATTAATTTTACAAGATAACAAGGCCTGATCACTCTATTCATTCGATATTATCAATTTTTAGTGCCCAGCAGAGTGGTGTATTTTTTAATTAATTATTTAAATAAATTAAATTGTCTAAATTAATATTATACAATAAAATCGCTTTCATATCCTTTATTTATTTTTTAAATTTATTAAAATAATCAGATAGTATCTTGTAAAGAAGATGATACTGCCTGATCGCTCTATTCACCTAATAACTATACATTTTAAGGCGTCTTATTTTCCAAACGGGGTAGTTTAATTCTAATTAATTGTCAGAACAAAACAACTAGACCAATATTAAACAATAAACACACTTTTACAATCTTTTTAATTGAAGCAACATAAATTTGAACGATATAGTTTTCGTTTTCAAAAATGTTTTCAGTTAATAAAGTGAATTATTTTAAAATTAACAAGCAAACCACTAAGAGTTTATTAATTTAAAATAATGTACTAATCCAATATTACACAAATATACTCGATGTATATGCGCGATTAATAATTCAATAATAATCCTATTTGATCCAGTATAATCCTTATAAATGGAAGTCCATCATCCCCCTACAGATTAATATGTTTGTTTGATGGATTGTTGGATATTGGCTATTGTAATTACGTATTTAAATCAATGCTATACATTTGTAATAATTAACCATAAAATCATATATGGAATTATGTTAAAAAATAAATTAAAATTGCTAAATATAATACGTTTGTCACAAATATTGAAATAACACACATAATTAAACTATTTTGTATACGTCGCTACCCCAATATCACTCTAAAATAATAATTCACTACCGTTTCGATTTTCAATTTTTTTTAAATAATGCGGATTTCGGCAATAACTTTTACGATTATGACAAGTAAGTAGACGATAACAAGAACAGGATAGAAAATTGTAAATATATGTAATACAAATATTATTTAATTAAGTAAATTTACACGAATAAAGGTGTCATATACAGGTTGTTCCGTTAATTTTGGGAAATGGCTTAACCTCAAGCTCCTGAGACCAAAATATGATGACTTAAGCAAACTTATACAAATGTTAACCATTAAACCAGAAATCTTCAAACTTAAACAAAGTAATATTTATTTTATTAATAACAATTGAATGCTTCATTCGGTTGTGTGGTGATTGTGATAGTTCTTATATAGGACAAACAGGAAGAACTTTGAATAAGAGGTTAAAACAACACAAAAAAAGCGATAGAAAATAAAACAAATTCTACAGGACTAGCTAAACAGTATATATAAAATAATCATTTTTTCGATAATAATCATATTAAAATATTGTATACAGGTAACAAGAGTCAAGATTTAAAACTAAGAGAAGGCTTAGGAATAAATAGAGCTATTAAACAAGGAAAACAATTCTTATAAACATCGAAGAAATTTGGAGCTCCCCCATCGCGACTACCCTTGTAACCTGAAATTGTCATTGTCAATCTTCTCAATTTTATATCGACATGTTTGCACTTGTCATTTCAGTAGTTTTTTGAAAATGATCACTGGTAGAAACTAGTCGAAACACAAGTATAAAAATTTAGTGAAACGAACAATCAAGTGTATTAATTAAAATATTTTATAATTATTAAATTATTGTAAATATAAATACGCTTGAGCAGAGTCAATGTTTGTAAAAATGTAGTTGTCTGAATAGAGATATTTGTATATATAAATACGCTAAAATCGATTTATAATTTAAAACAGTTGTGGTGTTGTTGTACGTATGTGTTTATAAAAGTATGTGTTACAAGAAATATTCATTACATATTCCAATAAAATGAATATTTCAATAATATTTTATTTAGAATGGTATTCGCGGAAAGTTGATACTGAAATCAATACAAAGCGCGGATTTATAATTAAACTACGCACTCATATTACTAGCCAGGAATGTTAATTTCAATAAAAGCTTTAAATCGCTGTTTGTAATTAATTTAAACAAAAAATTGAAAAAAAAATCGTTATTTTGTATAAAAAAGTAGTGATTTAAATTCAATGAAAAAATCACTCATTCAAATAATTAAATAAAATGTATATGTACAAGGTGTCCCGTTAATGTTGGGAAGTAGTTTAACCTCAGGTTAATGGGACCAAAATATGATGATTAACTTATTTATATACAAAAGTTAATCGTTAAGCCGGAATTCATCTTCAAACTTAAACAAAATATTATTTGTTTTATTAATAACAATTGAATGCTTTATTCGATTTGAATCAAATTTACTATGGTTTTATATGATGATATAACACATAATTTGAGTTAATATGAGTACCATCACTTGACGGTAAGTGTAAAATATAACATAACCTATAAATAAATATCTAAATATCTTTTTATTTAAACAAGCAATACTATTTTAAAACAAATATTATTTGGATGAATGTTCAACTTGGAGGTTATTTTGTCTCTTTATAAATTTCGCTTATTTGCATAGTTTGGTCGTAAAAAAATAAAATTTTACCTTCACTGAAATTATTATTTTATAATTGATTTATATATACAGAAATCTTTTTTAACAGACAGTAATTTTATATACATTAATTTTTATATAATAATATGTCTAGTTAGTCTATCATGGGCTATCGACCAGAGGTCTTTCTGTCATGTCTGAATTTATGGTGATAGATTGAAAAAAAATCTGTGCTAGCTAGCTGAACTAATGATAGTGGAATGTGATCATTTTGGAGAAATATTAGAACCTTTGCGAATACAGAATTTTTAAAGGAAGGTTTGGTTATTGGGAATAATATTATAGTACTTTACAAATAATTTTATTATATACATAATTATATTTATATTAGATACTTGCATGCATTTTGATCAACGAATTCTATTAGTGAAAATGAGAAATATTAATGCAAACAACCTCACCTAACTGTTAAATTCGATGGTTTTGATTTCTCTGTATAAAATAACAGTTTTTTTTTTAATTTAGTATTATTGAGTTGATCATAGAACGCTAAAAATTTTATTTTCGTCATTCATTATCATCCAAACTTAGGATGATGCTGCTCCGTCAAATACCAATTATCTATTTTAATTTCTACGACTTATTTAAAAGAGTGGTGATTTGCATGCCAATGACGAAGAACGGCCTGAAGGACTAAACAAGTTTTTAAAAAATGGATTGCAAGACTTATTTGACGAAAACGTCCAAACTATTCAAGCTCTTTCAGACAGCTTAATAGTTAATGAATCAACTATTTCCAGATGTTTACATATAAAAGAAGGATATATGGCTATCGCACAAAGAACGGCTGGGAGAACCAAAATGGTTCGAAGGCAATGAATTGCAAGATTTATTAGACTAAAACCCAGGTCAAACTCTGAAAAAACTTTCAGATTATTTGTTTTCAGACGTTTACATCAATGGATAAATACAAAAAAAATCAAAATGGCTACCACGCAAACAATCAAAATAGTTCGAAAATAATAAATTGCAAGGTTTATTCAGTTCAGTCGAATAATCAATTGTTTCCAGACATATACATTCAACAGGAAAGAACCAAAAGGAGAGAAAATGGGTACCACACGAATTGACTGAAAATGCCATTTCGAAATATTGCGGTTTCATTGCTTGTCAGGTAAATAAGAAGAGTTTTCTGTAATGATTTGTGACTCATGATAGAAAATGTATTTACTATGACAATCCCAAGCGCAAAAAGTCATGGGTTAGTCCAGGAAAACCTTTCGTGGAATATTTATGGCCATAAAGTCTTGCTTTGCATATGGTGGGATCGGCAAGAAGTCCACCGACGTCAAATAGATACTTTATTGATGCAATTGAATTAAATATAATAACTATGAAAATAGATATAAACCTATGAACACATACACACATATAATAAAATAAAACCATAAATTTGTATAAACACATATGACATGTCACTGCAAAATTCTTTAAATTAATTAATATAATAAAATGCATTATCTAATAAAATTAACCTTAAAGTCGATAAAAAATAAATGATAATAAAGTAAATAAATTGAATGCCAAAAAGACTAGCAATAGCGAGTAACAGTCGTAAAAAAAGCCATAAGTTGCAAGATTTGTGAAGGATACACTGTTCCAACTCGAATGGGAAGTTCTGTCGCATCCAGCAGAGCGACTTCTGGTTACTTGTTCAGATCGATGCAGCATGGTTGATGATTGAAAAGATCGCTGCTAAACTAACATCGTTCTTTCGAAACGATATCGCCATGTTGCACTAAAAGTTATAGAAGATAATGGAAAATATATTGATTAAAAAATATAGTACCAATATACCTATATATCCCGGAGACCAGACGAAAACAATCGTCTTTCGCAAACGGAACACTTCGAATGTGGAAGATTGTATGAGCTGGAGCAGCGACGTCAAACTTTGGATTGCACAAAACATATAAGGAAGGAGCTGTTGTGGTGGTCATTAACTATATATCTAAGAGCTTGATAAAGAGCTTACATTTCAGCCGCGTACACACTGGCAGACTCATGCGACCACGATGGAACAACCTACTTCGTGGTTGATTTTTGAGCCGCCCGTGTACACCTACGGGGTTTCAGGGTATTATGAGATAATCTCGAAAATTTTGTCTCTACCAATACCAGAGCTAATATCACCCATTTTATATGAGGTCAGATCCAATCGACATTTCACGCTTGGTAACAACCAAAATGGAATTTCAAGGAATCCGACCTCGAATACCCGTAGGATATTATAAGCTCTTTTGTTCGGACGCACACATTGACGCCGCGTACTGTAGTACGTAGCGATTGCGGCAGGGACTTGGTGTGTCACTTTAACAGTTGATACTGGCCAACCATTTAATGATGTTTAAAGCTTTATTGGACAGCTCGGTTAGTTCCTCGACATGTACTCGATAGGAAAGACATCTATTGAGCTTCAGCCCTCAAAATCGGATATTATCGATGACTTATATCATCATACCCCGCAGTGACAGTGCGGGGTCACGATGCGGTCGCCGGAGAACACAAAAAATGTAAACAGAAGGTTTTTGCTTCTGAAAAACGAAAACCTCTAGACTCAGCGTTACTATTCACTTCGTCGATGACAGCCTGTAGTTTGCGATGGTATCTTGCCATATATACTATCAAATCATCGACATAAAGGCATTTTTTAGCGGGGATTTAACGCACTTAGCTATTCCATTGACTGCTATTGCGAATAGGGTACACTGACGGTTGAACCTTAGGGAATTCCGTTTTTCAGCACAAAAGGTACTGACATGACCAGTCATAAAGGATTTAACGAAAAAGGGCAGAAGGCCCCACATTCATATAGTTTCTGGAGAACTCCATATCTCCTTCTCCACCTGGATGGAATTCTCTAAGTGGACTAGTTGATCGATCGTGCTGCGAAATCTACTGGAATTTCACTAGAAGGGCATTTCTTTCTAGGACCTATACGGATGGTTTTCTCCAAAATCTTCCCCAGACAACTGGTTAACGAAATAGGCCGGTAACTATTAACTTTTGCCGGGTTCTTACCTGGCTTGCGAAGAGGCAAAATCATCGCTTCATTCCATTGGCTCGGATAAATGCCATTACCCATATTAAATTATACAGTTCCAGCAGATATTCCCTCATGCATGTGGGGAGTTGACGGATAATCTGATATGGGATGCCGTGGGGTCCTGGGACTTTGGATGCACTCATGGAATTAATTGCCTGTTTTGATTCGTTCTGTAAAAATTAAACATTATATGATAATGACTTTGAAGAAGAGACATTTAGAGAGAGCTCAATGCTCAGGAAACACATAATGTAATTTTTAAAGCTACTAGCATAATGGAAGTGTGAAGCAATTGCGTCCGCTATCTCTGCCATCTCCGTGACTTCAACACCATTCACCTATAAGATAAGGGTTATAGCTGGGATTTTTTCCCCGCTATTGCTTCCACCTTTTTCCACATCTCACGAACTTGTCTGATCAGTATGATGATCGACATATAGCTCTCCCATGAGCAATGACTCGTCGCTTCTTGAAGGCTATCAGGTTTTCTCGAATAGGCGACCTTCTAAACTTGTTTAGGGCTCTCTATTCCATGGATTATAAATGTCATAAATAATATATTCAATGAAATACAATTCTCACTTTTATTATCAAACATTACATATGTATTTTTTTTTAATAAATCTGTAAATATTTTCATTATAGAATTTAACATACATTGATTCAGTATTTGGCTATCGACCTGTCTTTTTGCTTTATTTATATTTATTTATATATAAACTGGTCAATAAAATTAATATCATCAATTTTCATGCTGAGCGGATTTTATACAATACTGCATTGTGTATGTACGCAACATGGAAATAAACGCACATCCCCAACACAACGGGTAAATATTGTTTTAGAAAACTTTCGCATTATTGGAAGCCGATTATGTTTGAAAGGTAATATGAGTCCCCAGAGGGGAGGAGCTGCGCTTCGGTATTGGAGCCATTCCTAAATTAACGACGTTTCCTTTAAATAGGTTTACGTTTTACGTGTAAGTGCTTTTAGGATCCATCCAGTGATTTCGCATCCTCGGAAAATTCTATTAAAAACTATTATTGGGTTAATTTCATGATTTTAAATAGACGTGAGTGTGTCAAGGAGGGTGGGGTGATGGAGTGTGCACTTTATTTAGTTAGCTTCTAAAGGACACAAGGAATAAAAAATAACATTCATTGGCGGTTTCATATTAAAACAACAAATAAATAATAATATTTAATATCGGTGGGTATAGTCGGCCTCTCTACCACGACCAGACGGTGTAAGATATAAAATTATTGTTCCTTACATACGTAAAACTTAAAATAAAGTTATAGTCGAACTTACCATACCCATACAAAGAATATAATACATTTATATTATCAGAAGCTTTCGAGTTGCAAAATTACGATAATAAGTTCAAGCTAAAGATTTCATCCCAATATCTTTAAGAAGAATGTATATCATGCCTAAATTTCAACTCCATTTTTTAGTAAATGTTTCAAATATTAAAAAAAATATCATTACGGTATTTAGAATAATTATAACAAGAACCTACAAGATATATATTTTTTAATTATTAAATAAATAAGTTACTACACTCCATGTGTTTGATTCAATTTATAGAATACTTTTAGCTGTATCTAATACTTTCTCCATTCTTTCCTGTTGCATGTCCTTCTTTTCCAATTATTAATTCTCACTTTCTTGAGATCATGAGATAAAATGTATATTAAAACGAAAAACTATCTCATTGAGCTCCATTTTACTTTGATATAAAATGCCAATGGAGCTGATATCTTTCTTTTGTATTATATCAACAGAATGATATATTTTATTAAATGTTGATTTATAAAATTAAAAAATATATTTTTCATTAAAAATTGCATTATTAAAAAATCTATTCGCACTGATTAATTTGCAAAAGTTAATAAGACTCTAACACTCTAACATTTATTTGATAGCATGATATTAAACAGTAACATTTTTTTTGGTTGCTCTGTGATAGGATATAACATTTTATATGGTTATATCACCATCTAAACCATTTTTTATTTGCTGTACAATTAATATGAACTCAAAATTCCAGGAGTTCTTAAATAAATATACATTCATAATTAAATTATTATTTACTATTATTATACTATAATTATAATGTAATATCAAATGAAAAATTATAAAATCTCATTTTATTTCTAGATATTCTTAAATGGATATATATTCATAATTAAATTATTATTTACTCCTATAATTCTAATACAAAATAAAAACAAAACTCTTTGGGTGTGTCATGGATTCAGAGAAGTAAATTTTAAAAGTTTTATCACGAATGCTAATTACACTCAATTCCGGTATCCGTGGAGAGATATTGGAGGAAATTGGTTATGAAGCAAACGCACAAACTTAATAACGGAAAATCGTCGCTGGTTTAGAATTTCCCTTCTGCGTGGAAAATTTAATATCGATCCTCCGTAAACAGGACGCTCGACATTTTTCACAAGTCTGAAATTATCCTCCTGTTGATTCGCAAATTGATTTAAACCGAGATTCGCATACTTTTACGAGTATTTGCGTTGTAATGAAATTACTCGATTCGAATTTTGTGTATAATGAAATAATTTTGATTCGTTTATCTAGTTATTAAAATTAGTTCTTTTTTAATAATTACGATTTGTTGAATGGCTGAGGCCATTACTTTGTGATACATTTTTAATTCACAAATTTTAAATTTGTTATCGCCATTTCTAATCGTACAAATATTTCAGGTTGCTTATCAACCGAAACTATAAGTAGTATTATTAAGATGACTTTAGATTCTTTTTAGAAGAAAAACTCTTAATATATTCTTTTTATACTTATTTAAAAGGTTAAATAGTTGAGGCTGTCACTAGATGAAACTACAAGGGATCATTTTTATATTCCCCGAATCGGCTATTTTTAACTATGATGCAATTTTCGATTATGTTGTTGGTAACTTGTATAGCAATTATTATTATCTGTCAGTTTGTAAGTCGCGCATAGAAATGACTAAAATCGAATGCCGGGCTGTTATAAAATTCCTAACAAAACAAGGAAAACCCCCAAAAATATTCGTGAAGAGATTTTGGCTGATACAGGAATGATTTTCTTCCAAGTCAAAATATGGTCGAGAATCACAAAGTTCTATTTGAACTATGTTCAATAATAAAATTTAGTTTTACCTCCAGTCTTTTGTTTCCATGCCTTATCCGGGAATATAAAAATGACCCCTCGTATACAGGGTGTTTCAAAAGTAACGGATAAATTCTATAACATCGTAAATAAACATATTTTAGAAAAATGCTCTGACACGTCGATTTTTATTTTTAAAATGCCATCCTGGCATATATTTTTCAGCCCCCCACCCCTTCGCCCCTAAGGGGTGGCAACCCCAACTTTAAAAATTCAATAATCGTAACTCGCGTAAAAATCCAAGTAGACCGAAATATATCGAGCGTATAACAAAAATCGACGACGAAGTTGGCATTGGAAATCTAAAGTAATGTCTGAACTAAAATCACACGTGCACGCGTAAAGTACTGGTTGTCATGTTGACAAGTCAGTTGTTAATAACTCCTGTTTAAACGCAATCAGCATTTCACGCGTGTGATCTTAGTACAGACATGACTCGAGACTTCCAACGCCAACTTCGTCGTCTATTTTTGTTATACGCTCCATATATGGATGATAGGTAAATGGGTGGCCTTATGGCTTTTACCATCATGGTCTCAAAAGATCTGTTGTTGATCCCAACTATCTCAGATGACTAGCTTTAATTTCGCCTCCTTGTTTTGCTACCATTCCTAATAGCCTTGAGTAGCCTACCTTAAGAAATTTACAAGAGTGTCAAAGTGGCGCAGTATATGAAGAGCATTTTCCTTTTATTCCTAATAGAATCTATATACACTTCTGCTTCTATACCAATTTTATTCATATGTTTGTATTGCCGTGACCATTTCCATGTTTTGCGTTACAAGGTCCGTGGAAAGTTTTGACGATGAGCAGTTTCGTCTGCCTCTCTTCTGAAGCGTTTGCCCACATTTGTTCAGCCCCTGATGCACTTCCGAACTTCGGATTTGACGATGCTACGGGAGGGTTCCGGGCCGGTGAATGCCATTAACAAATATTGTTTGAATAATTCGTTGTCTTTATCGTTGCCTGCATAACTCTTGTGCCATAACCCACACCACAGTCACCTTTTTGTACTCTGCTATTTCGTTGAAGGTATTAGTATTTTGAGTTAATTTGTGTATTCCCTAGAGTTCTCAGAGCACACAGCGCCTTCTGGCCTTGATTTAATATTTCTGCGGTGTAATTATGCAACGCAATCACCTCTGCATGAAACACTGGTGTTCTGTTGCTAGATTAATTGAACTCATAGTATTCTATTTCTTGTTTTATATGCTGACCCCTAATCGATCCTCGGATTTTGAGTCGTATGTATACCAATTCGATTCCTCTCTAGTGGGTGGGCTATTTCACCTTCTATTCTTTAGCGGAATCAGCACGTAGCATTTCTTGTTGTAATTGTTCTTTCTTGCCGATGCGTCACTTGGCATTCCTTAGATTGACGAATCCAATCAAATTCAGTTCCTCTGCTAACCTTAGGTAAGTTTTTCGTCGTGATCTGTTCCTAGGAGTTATTGAATTAATCAATGGCGGTAGTCTGTAGTGTGTTTGAGGCATTCGTGATTCTGAAACTCACTTATCTGTGTATGCCATTTAGGATCTTTATCGCCTTCTTATACTCTGTTATTATCCACCAAACCACTGCCACATAGTATATAAACAGGGTGTCTCAGTGTACGCGCCGATTAGCTTTACGGCTAAATGTTTTTTTTTTCAAAATCGGTTTTCGCAGGCGTATGTAGGTCTATTAGGATCATATTTTTAAATTAGTTTCAAATAGACAGAGTGTCCAATAAAAGTATGGCATATCACAATTATATTTTTTCTAATGGAAATGGGGTATTCCATTAGAAACAATATAACTATTTATAGTTTTTTCATATTCTACATCAAAAATAAAGCCAACTTTCATAATATATTCATATGCCTAAAACTAATAATATTTGAAATAATTAAATATTTTTGGAAAAATTGACGTTTCGAAAAAAAATCATAACTTTCAAGTTTATTTCCGCGCACTCTACGGCATCTGCAATGCTACTGAAGCCTTTTTTGATATGAGTTATCCACGTCATTCCACTGTTGAAGACTACTTCACTTCTCTGGCGAAGTAACCTAAGGACTTTTAATGCTCTTATTTTTGTAAACGTGATGATCTGTGGCTTCTGGGGATTAACGGACATTTGCTTTCGGCAACACTAATTGTTAACTGTATTTTGGGTCATTTGCGTTCATTGAGATAATCTCTGCAAACTGCCCTTTGGGTATTTTTGCCAGATTATCTGTATAACCTAAGCATGGAATGTCTCCGTTTGCCAATTTTTGTAATTTGCTTTCGGCAACACTCATTTTCAACTATATTCTGTCTATTTTTGTAATAGGCAAAAAGCAATGGAGTTAAAACTCTTTATTGCGGACATCTTCCAACGACTCTAGCCTTAATGGTATGTCTCCCTAGCATGGAGAACAATCATAGTTCTCTAAGTTGGCTCTAAATCATCGGAAACTACTTGGCGGCTACTTTTTTTTTGTTTGTGCCTAAATTAGTGAGATTGTAGTCACATTATTGAGCGCTCCTTCTATGTCTAGAAATGTGACTATGGCTATCTTTTTGTCATCCATTTATTTTGAAATAAGCCTGTTTAAATCGCCCGTAAACCTACCGTATTTGTACACTTATTGACGAGATGATTCTTCTCTAATATCCTGTCTCTTATAAATCTATGGACAAATACTTCCATTAAATATAGAACGAATGATGTCAGACTAATGGGTATATCAGATTTCTGTGTTAGGTTTATCAACTTGCCAAAAATGCTTAAAATGTTTTAGATAGCGGTGGCAATAGTTCCTCCATGCCCTTCTGGGGCAGAATTGGGTAAATCCCATCCATTTAAGCGAACTACAATGTTTTGAACCTGATTAAAGCCCATATAAGATGACCTTTTTTTAATTCTAGCGACCGGGATTAAAAGATTCAGTCATCTCCGTCAGGATTATAAAGGCAGGAAAGTCGACTATTATTACATTGAAACATTCCTTCTATATTTCTGTATAGGTTCGATCAATTTATAGGTTTTTATACTTAAAAAAAACACACAAACAGTACAACAAAGAAATCTGAAAAGCTAAAAGAGAAGACTCGTGGAGAAAGTTCTGAGAAGAGTTATCAGAAATCTTCACAGTACTTTCCTTATGAGTCTCTTTTAGCTTTCCGGACTTCTTTATTAACTGGTTAAAGTTAAATGTCAATAAAACAGTTATTTAGTGTATTTACAAATGTAATTTAATTTTGAATTAAATTCTTTGTCTATTTTTACTATCCGTTTTTTATGAGCTTTTGAATGTAACAATTCAAAAATCCGCACAAGCTTTGTGTGTGTGTTTTAATATTAGGGCAAGATTATTCTTTTTTTTTTTTTATTATATGAAGGGAAATGTTACAGTAATATTATAATACAATTACCTTAACAGTATGAATAATTATTAATTAAAAATAATTATTAAAATAATAAATATTTGCATTCCTACAAAATTAATCACGATTTGCTTGATTCATCTTTTTTTTTTAATTTTGAGAATATACTAAGATTATTTGACGTTAGTTATAATTTATAATTTGCATTGACAATCGATTGCTTAAGTCTGAAAAACCAGTGATAAAAATCATCTGCTGTTGAAATAGACCTGCAAGGGTTTTTAGTTAACATATCCTAAATTTAGTCATACTGAAGAAGTAGACTATGTATGCACCGTTGAACTATGATCCCAGATATTAATAATACCTAATTATAGTGAATCAATTATTTTAAATAAAAAAAATTGAAAATAATAAATTTACTGAATTGAATAATTAATTAATTAATTTCTCTTTAGCTACTGCAACTTTTTGACTTACGTTACTTAAGTACTTTAAAAAGAACAAACATCCATTGAAATATCTATTCTCGGGCAAATACTCCATCAGATTACACAATGAACATTTTCTGTTACATAAAAGACAATTGTATAATGCATTTTTTTATTCGATAAGATTTAATGCAAAGAACAAAAAACGTTACGTAATATAAGTAATGATTAATTGTTCAATTGAGTAAATTAATTATTTTCAAATTGTTACAATATACAACTTGGTCAGTTATTTAAATTAAATCAAATAAAAATAATTTGAAAATAATTAATTTACTCAATTCAATAATTAATCATTCTTATTTTACGTAACGTGTTTTGTTCTTTGCATTAAATATTCTCAAATAAAAAAAATATTGCATTATATTTTTATTTTTTATTACAATCACTTTAATATACAGTGTGTTCAAAAAGTATGAAACTGTTTGAATATCCTTGAAACTATTTGTCAGATTAATATGAACTTTGACTAATTAATATATATTTATGAATATATTAATTGAATGTAAATATTTATTAATAAATTTTAAACCACTTTCACAGTTAACTTTTCAAGTAAACTTGATTTTTTTGTAAATGGTGCGCTTGTTTAAAATTATGCTTATTTTATTATACATTTGATAGTATGATTATTTGTAAGTAGATATTAATTTAATGTTAAAATTTTCAAATTGATCCGCTAAATAGTTCCAAAAATATTTAACCGGTTCCATTCTTATTTAACACCTTGTATATATTTAAAATATATGAAACCGTCTACATCAAAGGCATTTTAATTCATAAGCACTCTCAAGTGCATGTTGTAATTGTAAGAATTCGATGCATTAACGTCGCTTTACTTGCGAGATCAATCAGAACGCAATTTATGCTTCGATAAGAAATAATTGGCGGCTAACGATCAATTTAGTAAGCACCTCTTGAAACGACCCGAAGGAACTTTGTTTCATAATTACACACACGAAGCAAACACAAGATACCCTGAGTTGCTTATTGCTATAGCAACAGGGAAATTGGCGTAAGCGTGCTAATAATAAGAAAAGCAAACCTGTATTGGGAATTTATAATCATTTCTCAATCGTGTTGACCGTGAGACTTTTAAAAATCTAACATATGCGATAAGTATGTTGATTTATAATAAAAATGAGTTTATGTTTAAAACTTTTGAATTTATATATTTGATAGAAAAAGGGGATTTATTCACTTGATCACAGTTATTTAAATAAATTAAATAATAAGAATTTAAAAATAATTATTTCCTCTTTAGCTACTGTGACAATTTGACTTATGTTACATAAGTACCTTAATAAATGTCTAATAATAGACATTTGCTGTACGTCAAAAATAACAAAAATCTGAAGTAAATATTCTAAACAGCTGTTGTGTCTCTGTGAAAAAATATAATTTATTTAATACAATTATCCAGACACATGTTTAATATTTCAACGGCCTCGTACGTTATGTATGCAGAATTATTTTTGTTTTGTTTTGTTCAAATTATCCATAATTAATGAGTGAATATATCACTCCTTTTCTCACCATATACCAGCAGTTCTTGTGTTCTTTGTAATATTAACTGTAATAGTATATGAAATTAATAGATGAATAGTTTATTGTGACATGTGAAATTTAAGAGGGAGTGATCTTATATTGTATCTCCAATATTTTTGTCTATTTTACATAGAAAAACAAAAACTCAAAATATTTGTGTTTTCACATTACATAAAAGTATTCAGTGGTTACAGAAAATATCAGTAACAACTCCACTCTAATAATAATTTTGAAAAATAGATGTGTTATTTGCATCTTGTTTTTAAATTTTTGTTTTTTTTGTTTTTCCAATATATAATTTCATTTTGTTAAATGTATTTGCTAATAAAAATTTTGTCTTAGTTTTAGAATAAAATGCTGGTGTTAGGTTAAATTTTTTAAATAATTTAATTAATCTATAATTTAATTTAGGTTCATGAATAATTTTAACAAATGTTTTATTTGTATTTGTTTCATTATTTTTTTCTAATTTCGTAATATGATTAATTAAATATTTCCTTTTTTGTTTGTTAATTAATTTTTTAATTATTGAAACATCATAATTTAGAAAATCTGCAACATCTAGAATTAATTTAAATTCCTCATTTCTGTTTTGATCTGTAATTGGTAAATTCATTGTTCGAAAAATCATGCTGTTAAAAATTGAAAATTTATGTTTTATGTTACAAAAGGAGCTCGAATGTATATAATTAAAGGTGTGTGTTGATTTTCTATAAATATTAAAATTTAATTTCTTATTGTTTCTAATAATTAAAAGGTCTAAAAATGGAAGGCAGCCGTTAGTTTCAGTTTCGTGTGTAAAATTGATACTGTGGAATAATTTGTTTAATTCATTTATAAAAAATTGGATAATAACGTTATTTTTAATAATATCAAAAATGTCATCTACAAATCTAAACCATAAATTTGTAAAATTAGAAATTTTAGATTTGGCAACATTTTCTAAATGGTTCATGAAAATATTTGCTAAAAATGGTGATAATAGATTGCCCATTGCTGTACCGAAAGTTTGTAAAATTTATTGTTAAATTCAAAAGTATTGCAATTCATTATTAATTTAGTTAATTTAATATAAAAATTAATTTCATTTTCCGTTTTATTATTTTCTTTAAGAATATTTTCTAAAATGTTAATTGTTTGATCTACAGGAATGTTTGGGAAAAGTGAAACAACATCAAAAGAGATTAATATGTCGTCATCTTCAATATTTATATTTTTTAATTTTGTTGTCAAATCAAATGAATTTTTAATAGAAAAATCATTGTTAATTTTGAGAGATTTGAATTCTTGTACTAACCATTTGGCAATTTTGTATGTAGGTGAATTTATGTTAGAAACAATTGGTCGATATTTGTTGCCGGGTTTATGAGTTTTTGGAAGACAATATAATTTGGGTAATTTAAGATTTTTAACTTTTAATTTAAATAGGGTAGTTTTGTCAAAAAGGGTTGTTGGTTCATTGAGAATTTTGTTGATTTTACTAATATATGAATTTAGTGGATTTTTTGGTTGTTCTAAATATGGGCCTGAAGATAACATATAATTTATATCATTGATATAGTCACATTTTTTATTATTACTAAAGAATTACCTTTATCTGATTTCAGATAATAAACATCTCTTTCTTTCAGTTTTTTAATAATTTGGTATTCGCTCTCTTTCTTGTCTCATGATTTTTCTTTTTGATGCATTTTTCAATTTCTTGTTTTGCCAATTTTTTAAAGGCAGTGGAATCTTCCATATTTAATTTAGATGAAGCTGTTTCGATGTCATTTATTATCTCTTCAATTAGAAATTTTGTAGGTATTATTGAATGTTTAAATCCTTTCTTCAATAAATTGATTTCTGTTTCACTGAAATTTTTTGTCGTTTTGTTATAAATTAAGTTTTCTTCAAAATTTGGATAATCTCTACGATAATCCGTTTCCTTTAAATGTTTTTCTTCTTCTATTTTTTTTTAATTTTCGTTGTATTTTTATTGATTTTTTTTGATTTTAGCTTTTATTGAAATACTTTTGAATTTAACAATAAATTTTACAAACTTTCTAATTTTCCAAATTTATGGTTTAGATATGTAGATGACATTTTTGCTATTATTAAAAATAACGTTAATATCCATTTTTTTTATAAATTAATTAAACAAATTATTCCACAGTATCAATTTTACACACGAAACTGAAACTAACGGCTTCCTTCCATTTTTAGACCTTTTAATTATTAGAAACAATAAGAAATTAAATTTTAATATTTATAGAAAATCAACACATACCTTTAATTATATACATTCGAGCTCTTTTTGTAATATAAAACATAAATTTTCAATTTTTAACAGCATGATTTTTCGAACAATGAATTTACCAATTACAGATCAATATAGAAATGAGGAATTTAAATTAATTCTAGATGTTGCAGATTTTCTAAATTATGATGTTTCAATAATTAAAAAATTAATTAACAAACAAAAAAGGAAATATTTAATTAATCATATTACAAAATTAGAAAAAATTAATGAAACAAATACAAATAAAACATTTGTTAAAATTATTCATGAACCTAAATTAAATTATAGATTAATTAAATTATTTAAAAAAAAATTAACCTAACACCAGTATTTTATTCTAAAACTAAGACAAAATTTTTATTGGGAAATTCATTTAACAAAATTAATGATTTAGAAAAAAGTGGCATTTATTCAGTACAGTGCTGTAACTGTGAGAAATTATATATTGGATAAACAAAAAGAAATTTAAAAACAAAATACAAAGAACACATCTATTTTTCAAAAATAAACAACAGAGAAAAATCCGCAATTGCTAACCACATAATAACATTTGGACATACATTTTTCGTTAAACAATTTAACAATTTTAAAAATGTCAAATTCTCCAAAACTAAATATGTTAGAAGCAATTGAAATGTATAAAAATTCTAGAAAGCTTTTAAATTTTGACTCCGTTAAATAACAATTTATTAAAATTAATTGTTTTAATTAAACAAATTACCTTTATCTGATTTTTTAACAACACATCACATTTGTATATTAAATCTTGTTTACATGTTTATTTATTTATTTGTGAATTTTACATAAAACCATTGAAAAATAGCACGTTGTGCTTGAAATGTACATATAGTGATAAAAATAAAAAAGTGAAGAAAGGAATAAAATATTACTACATTATATCAAGAAACTTCACCTACTCACCAACAAATATCTAATAATAATAATACAATTTAATTTTTCATTTTACAAATATTTGTAAGAGTCTTTATGAGTTGATTTTGTGTAAATAATTTTCGGTTGTACAAAGAGCTTTTCATTACTATGACATGAAAGTTATCAAAAGCTTTTTGTACAACCGAAAATGATTTACACAAAATCTACTCATTAAGACTCTTACAAATAAATTAATATAATTTCTGTGTAATTACAAATTAAAATTTGTTTACAATGATAATGGATAAATTCAATTATTCTGTTTTATGAAAAGAATTTTTAATAAATAAAAAATAAATATACGTCGTATTATATTTGTAATAAATTTAAACATAATTATTTGGAAATCGATTGATGAAATAAACCATTGGAAATTTATTATTATTGAAGTGTATTTCATATTTAATTAAATGTATATTATTATCGAATTATACATACACACAATAAGTAGGGCGTGATTATTTTGTACAAATAGCAAAGAATGATGTTTATATTGATCTGAAACCCATTCCGAAATACAAACAGAAAAGGAAAAACACATCTGTGTAAATATATAAAAATAGGTGATGCTCCTTGGGGATTCCGGCGTGGGAAAAACATGCCTTCTGGTGAGATTCCGCGACGGACTCTTCCTATCGGGAAATTTCATTTCAACCGTAGGGATCGATTTTAGGGTAAGATGTCTGTTTTGATGTAACGTGTGAATTTGATAACGGGCGACAATGACGGCGCTCCTCCCTTGATGGAGTGACAATGGGATATTTGGGAATTGCACTATGAGGTTTTCTAAGTGTCTGTCTGTCTGTTCGTGCGATTGAATTCGCTTTTGTGGCTTGCCAGATAATAATGTCGTTTCGCGTGCGAGCGTCATTCGGGGAACTTGGGTAAATTGTTTGTTTGTTGTTGGTTTTAGAATAAAGTTGTTAATGTGGACCAAACTAGGGTGAAACTGCAGATTTGGGATACTGCTGGCCAGGAGAGATTCAGGAGTGTTACTCATGCTTACTACAGAGACGCACACGGTAGGTTTATTCAATTAATTTCATATTATTAGAAATTAATATAAAATTAAGGAGGAATACTATTATAAATGCCTCAAATATATGTCTACATTCAGAAGTGGAATGTTGGAAGATGAATGGACTAATTTCTATCATTTATCATGTTGTATATGCATTTACTATAAATATACATTCAAAAAAATCATAACACCAAGAATTTATTGGACGATTTTAATGAAATTTGCAAAATTTGATGATTTAAATAAAGTATATCGATGATCAAAAAATTAACTTGAAAAACAGAAATACAAATGAATAACTATTAAGAGTGTGATAGACCGCCACACAGTGCATTCTATAAACCAGGCAATATATATCTTTTTCTATTTTTCCAGGTTTCGAATATTTGACGTTTAAGTTATATTATTGTGCTAGGCTGTAAATTGCCTATTCTAACACCTACCATATCGCAAACATGTTTTATCGGCGATAGATCAGGAGAACGAGATGGCCTGGGTAATAAAGAGATTTTCGCACGATCAAAAACTGTCTTGAAATGGTCGCTGCATGTGGCTGATAATGCTCGGCATATTTCATTATTCATGAAAAATCGTTTTTTGAAGCCATTTACATAGGGAACAAACATTAGCTATGAAATGGTGTTAAAGCACCGAATCGCGTTAATACTTCCCTCAATACAAACTAGAGGAGACCAACTCCCATAAGATATCGCCCCTCAAATCATGGCCGTTATTACCTGAATGTAAAATATTGAAATTAGCGTGATCAAATATCCCTCAAATCCCTTCCTGTGTAATGGCCGTATGTCTTTCAGCAACAAATTATGAAATTCTACGTTTACCGCGTTGACATCTCACTTTTTTTTCGACCATCGTGAGTTTATAAACAGAACCAAGACTCAAAAACTGTTGTTTTTGTCTGCACCAATTAAGTCTTGCTCTGCGATGCTGCGGAATAAAAGCAGACACAATAATGGACTGTAGGATTTAATACCAAAACTGTGGATTCTTCTAGTAGCCATGGGTACTCTTTGATCATTTAGAGCCCAATGCCCGCGATGTTGTAAATCTGCCCCTTAAATATGTTAGACGAAGAGCTCAATCTTCACGATCAGTAATGCTTCTTGGTCGTCCTGATCCAGGTCTACGTCGATTTTCCTCAGCTTCGGACAGTCTAGACCAGCAGCGCGCCGACTCTTGCGGCAATAGAACGAACCAAAAACCTTCTTCTGGTATACCATTAATAGGACCCCTATCAAAATCACTTTTATGGTGATATTGTGCACGACGATGAACACAGGGCATCTTTTACAACTTTACAAACTGAAACATCAAAGTAGTCACAGCCTACTTGTATATTAGAAGCAACTTTATTAAAAAAATCAACAGCTCTTCATAATGAAGAAATCAATAAAAAAATGCTATTAAATAAGAAGAAAAAAACAATTGTTTTTTTTATCACCGGTACAGTACATTGAAATCGCCAAATTCTGTAAATTTCATTAAAATAATCCAATAAATTCTTGGTGTTCTGGTTTTTTGGCCAGTATATTTTATAAGAAATGTGAATAAAAAAAGATTGTATGTGAACGTGAAGAACACAAAAGTGAGTGAGCAGGATGGGGTCCTGAAGCAATTATTAGAACTGAAACGGTCGACCCGAGATACATCTTGCTTCAGGAAACAAAGAGATGGAAGATGTATGGAAAGGCTGTTGAAACAGTGGTTATGTATAAAATAAGGTTGTGTGGATTAGATAGTTAAAGATCAGTTAAGGAGAAGGTGCGTTGAGGGGAAAAAGAGTGAATGAAGGATAGATTGGAAAAGATGTATGAAAGAGCTGGACTGTCTGAAAGCTTGGCAAACGTGAGTAGTTGTATGGATGAGGGTAAAACTGAAAAAGGTGGAAGAACATGAAAAGCAAGTGTGTGTAGACAAGAGTGAGTATAACCCGATTTAGGTGGGAGATTGCCAAGGTATTTATGTAAAAGTATTTTTTTTCGGTAGAGGACAAGGTAATTTTGGCTGGAGCCAGATGTGGATCCGAAGAGCGAGTATGGAAGGTATAGTTGGGGGAAAGTTATGATAAGTGTGTGTTCTATAGCAATGGAAGGGATACATGGAGGTATTGGACGAGAAATACAAAGAAGTATGTAAGGCATGGATGAATGGTAGAAGGAAGATAGATGAGTGGTTAAGAGAAGATGGATCTGGCGTAGATATCTTGAATAGACTGGGAATTGAGAAAGAAGTAAGGAGAAGAAAAAATTAAACCTTGAGTGATGATTTAGTAGTTTTTTTTTTGTATATGGATGCCAATAAGAATATTTTTTTGTATATTTTATGATAATTTCAATAAAATTTAAAGCTATTTATTTTCTACTGTTGGTATTATTGTATATTTTACGGCTATTTTTAAGCACAGCTTGGTTTATAAATTCACATTTAATGAAACGTTCAGTCACCATTCATCTAGCGTATGGATAACTAGTGATGGCCATTTCCATACGCTAGATGAATGGTGACTGAACGTTTCATTAAATGTGAATTTCGTTTTCCTTGTTTGCTTAAACAGGACAAGTTCGCCTTCCTTTAGTGGACGAAACAATGATTCTCGGTCGTCTACCTTGTAGACCCAAATCGTTGACGATGCCACTTGAAATTAGGCAAAAGGTGGCGCTTGCGTCTTGTTTTATAAACGTTTACTAATTTATGTGATTTTGGTATTATTCAACAGGATGGATATAAGGCACAATAATACAATTTACATTAACAATCTGAATGAAAAAATCAAGAAAAGCGTTTACATTTTAATTTAAAAAAAAACTGCCATTGTCAAATATAGAATTCATTCAATTATCATCAATGAAGTTTGGTATTTTACCAAGTAACAGCCTTAATAATAGAATCATTGATACAAATCCTTCAAAATGTAGTGTGACCTGAGAATACATAAAAACTCTTACAAATCTGAAATAATTGCAACTCTTCTTAATAAACAATCTGTTTTCCTTGTCATATAATAAAAATATTTATCATTAATTTCAGCTTTACTTCTTTTATATGATGTCACAAACAAGACAAGCTTCGATAACATACGCGCATGGTTGGGTGAAATTAGGGAGTATGCTCAAGACGATGTCGTAATTATGTTATTAGGTTAGTATTGACAAAAAATTATTGTTTTTTAAATTAACTTTCAATTGAATGTTTAGGTAATAAAGCTGATGCCGGCGCGGAACGCTCGGTTCGAAGGGAGGAAGGTGAAAGATTAGCTAGAGAATATAATGTAGCATTTATGGAAACGTCGGCGAAAAGCGGCCAAAATGTAGAATTAGCTTTTATGGCCATAGCTAGGTGAGTACCTTTACTATTAGTACATTCAACTATAATATAAAAAAATATTAAAATTAGAAATGTGTTTAATTAAATATTTTCGTTGAATGACGAATAACTTGAATATAAGGAGGTCGAAATAGGTGTGATAATCTTAATGTATTGGATTAAGTTAATGAATTTTATAATTAATCTAAATAAAAAATATTTTTTTTGCAAATTCTCACGAAGCAATATTAAAATATTAAAAGCATGTATGAAAATTCGTATTATTTTTTTTTAAATATTTCAAATAAAAACGGCCGAACTACCAATGAATTACACATTGGTAAAATTTCAATAACATAGGCGATAAAAAATAGAAATGTCACCTATTTACTTTTTTTAATATTTTCAATATACAGTGTGTCCATGGATAGAGTGCACATAAAGTGTAAATGGCATTTTTTTAGGGTTGGATCTTTGTGTTTTGAGGATCGCTTCTGCTTATTCTCAAACTTGTATATTAAGGTTGCTGTTTAGTAGAAAGAGATAGCTATATAGTAAAATGAAAATAATCGATTGAAAAAAGAGCCATTATTTTGGATTTAATAATATGAATATGTATTTACATTTTACATTATACTTGGTAGATACCAAGTATAATGTATCAGTCCAAATAAAAAATAAATCGTTAATTTTCGTGTATTACGTCAATTTACTAGTTAATGTTAGAAAAGAAAATTGTAATATATAATGAAATTGATAGGTAATGACTGCTAATGCAGAATTTAGTGAAATCGCACCCTTAACAAATGAGCCAAATCATTATATCAAATCAATTTCACTAGATATAATAAAAATGTATTAGAAAAAGTTGTTTAGAATTAAAAGTTATGGAAGGTTTTCATTTTTTATACAATTCAGCTTACTGTGATTTCTTCATCAGCATCCAATACTTTTAAACCCATGTTTGCAACAAAAATCCAAGCAGGCTGATTTGAATGAAAATTGAAAGTCTACTACATACATCAAGCTGAAATGCCTAAGACGTGATTGTTATTTTACAAGTTACTGATTTTAAAAATTAGTCAAATTATATGCTAAAATAAAGACAGTTTACTCTTGACTAATTTTTATAATTTGGCCAAAAAACACGCTGAAAATTAATTGATTTGGCTCATTTTTTTCAATATCTTAATTTGAGACTAAGCAGGAGCGATCCTCAAAACATGAAGATCCAATTAAAAAAAAATCGTTTACACATTATGTGCACTCAATCCGTGGACCCACTGTAGTTCTAACAACTTTGTATAGTATTTTCATGTGTAAACCTTTGATTATTCATCCAATATGACATATACTATAACAGTTTAATAACAGTTTGATCCGCCGTTGTTAAATTGGAATTTATTTAAATTGGTGCGCACATTACATTATTTTCTTAAATTTTCTACTAGAAATTAACTGATAAACCTCTATAGTAAGAATTATTATAGCTTTTTCGCCGCCTTGTATATTACATTAATTCACAGATTACTGTGTACAGAATGGCTCAAATTAAATGCTACTGTAAGAAATCTCGGTTATTAGTAGAAATAAAAAAATCAATGGCGTATCCTCGAGACAAACCTAATGCTGATATTAGAAATGAGCTATAGTCTTTTGTTTTCAAGTTATAGCCAAACATGTAATACTTTCAATTTTTATTAAGATCGCAGTTATTTATTATTTTTATTAAGATAAGAATTGCATGTTCTTGAGGTACTTTTTTGAGGAGAATCGTATACAATTTACAGATTTTTTCTATTTTCGTTAATAAAAGAGATACAGGACCATGCTATATTTTTAAATAGTTATAGTTGGCTATGCTATTAATAAATTGGATATTTTTCTCCTTTTCCTTGATATATAACATATTGATGTTATATTTTGCAATTATTTGAGATATACTATATTTTTATTAAATTTTAAATATTTATCATTAAACACAGTAGGCTTGTGAATAAAAGTTCATGTATTTTTAACAATGGTAATATCAATTCGAGAATTTATTATATTTTTTGTCAAATTTTTGTATTTTCTTTTATTGACCAACCCGATTGGTGTTTTTTTATGTTGCATAATTGGTTGGGTAATTGTCACTTTTTCCTTCAAAATAAATTTAAGGTTATGTTTACAGAAAGTAGCCACGTGGTAAATTATCATTGAGATTAATTTTGTGGTGGAACAGGTTTCATTTATTATTCCCATGTTTTTGTCAAATGATTAATCAATGGCAACATGGCATTCCTATATCAATATTATTACATGATAAACAGTAGACTGAGTAGATACTCAAATAATCAAAGAAAGTAAGAAAAATAAATCCGAAATCTGATTGGTGAATAAATGAAAAGAGAGTTTATTATCTATTTATTTTAATTTAATTGTTTTTTCTTCTGAAGAATACCTGAAGAATATGCAATTCTTATCTTGATAAAAATAATAAATGACTTAGATATTAAAAAAAATCGAAAATTGAAATTATTGAATTTTTGGTATAACTTGAAAACAAAAAACAATAGCTAATTTCTCAAAAATGAGCTGGTGAATGTGCCATCGTTTTTTATATTTCTTCTAATAACCGAGATTTTCTATAGTAGCATCCAAATTGAGCCACCCTGTATAATAAAAAAATTGTATATGCGAAGAAATAAATGTGTTGGTAAATAGTAAAATCAAAAATTGGCTAATGTCTTTTGTTTTTCAAATTATAGCTTATTCAGGTATTCACATATTATTTTTTTAATACATTTTTAAGAATTATTGATTAGATTTAACTTATATTATTCTTTTTTAAATATTAATAAAGAATAGTTCAAGATTAATGAATATCTAATACAAGATTTGTTTGTTTGCTCTGCACTAAGTTAAGTTGAGTATGACGTCATAAGATTTACATTGCTGAGATACTACGTTTGAATATAGCAGATAGTTATAACACCTCGACACCCAATACAGGTAAAAGAGGATAAGATTAAGAAAGAAAGATAGTTATAACATAATGAATTAAAAAAAATCATGAGTTTAAGATGTGAACCAATTCATTTCAATAATCATCGAATATATAATTTAATTTTTAAAAAATCAAATGGTAATTAAAAAGATGAAAACATGGCCCGTCTACTGCGAACTCAACAAATATTTACGCTATGCAAACACTTGGACTATAGTGTTTAAAATGTCCTACACTTTGCATTACACCATTTTCAACTGTATTTTAGAAAATATCAATTTAATTACAGAACACGTAATATGAAAATTAGATTACCAAGCTATAATTCAGAAAATATGAATTGAGTTTACATTATGTGTTTCAAAATATATTGATTTGATATTTTGTAAAGCAATAATTAAAAAAATCTTACTATTTTTTCACTAATTTTGTTTTAACTAATTTCCTTGTTAATGTTTTATAGTTGAAGCTAGTCGGAAAATTAAAATAAAATCAACGAAATAATAGCAAGTGTTTTTTTAATACAGAAAAAGAAATTAATTAAAAATATTGAAATTGTCAATATAATATGTGATAGTCAGTTCATTTTATACTAAACATATAATTAATATAAAATGAAAGTAATGTTTTCTGAAATACTATTAAAAATGGTGTAATCTATAAATATAAATACAGAGCGGATGAAAAAGCTTAAAAAATGAAAAAAAAAAAAAAACATTTAAAAAGCATTTAAACTGAAAAAGCAATAAAAAAACATTATAATATTTTATATTCATCAATATTTTTACGTATAAATTGTACAAAGTAATAGCTTAAAACTAAAACTGCAAATTTTCTTTACATAATATTAAAAATTATTTTTTTTAATAAAACTGAAAATCACTACAATCTATTAATGAAAACAACTTACCACTAAATGTTGTTTGAATGTAAAATTATGCTATCACTCATTTAAATGAAAAGCTACTATTCACTTGTTTTTTTTTTTTTTTTGCGCATTTTTAAATTTATATATAATGTTATATCTGATTACATTTCAAAATTGAAAATACTCTCACCTCATAAAATGAAATTTATTTTATTTAAAATTAAAAATCCGTTATTTTTACATTTTATTAATTTAAACTCATGGGCAATGTGCGCAGGTACTTTAGAAATTGCTTCTTTAAATTTGTTTATTAACTCTGTAGATTCATACAACCAGATTCCCTGATTTTCTAAAGATGTTAAGATGTAGTTCACAAAATGTAAGTGGGATTTTATGAACGCTAAATTTATTTGGCAGTCTTTCACTCTTAAACCCTTCAAAATTGTTAGCATAGCACATCACAGCCATCAACTAGCCAAGTTCCCTATCTTGTTAGCACAGGTCCAGGGGACAGTGGGACAGCACTCCTTGAATAATTGTGCCCGCAAAGGAGCTTATAAATATTTTTTATATAATTTATATATTTTTAATTAAATCATTAACCAACGATTTCAATATTATTCTTTCAGCAATTCTATCCAATCCATGCGCTAAATATGTATAACTCAAAAACAATTGAAGACATGATAATAGCACTAAAATTGACCCCTGGAAGCATATATTGTTTTTTCTCAATCTTCAATATTAATGGTATTTTACTTGAAGAAATAATTGAAAAAAAAATAAATAACCGTAGCGCCAAATTATCACATTTTTCATGATACGTAAACATTGTTAGAAATTATATTGATGCTAGAAATCCTCTCTCTACATATAACTAACAAACCTATAACTTGTGTAGTGTAGCGAACTAAATCCAACATTAAGTTAAAAACATCTACAATAATAACATTTTAATTATATTAAATATTTATTATAATTTTTAATACATATATATATTTATTTATTATATAACATATTAAAATGAAATTAACCTTTTTTGTCTCCTAATTATTCTTTTGCCAGGGAATTAAAATATAGACAAACGGGACAAAAAGACTCAAACAGGTTCAACGTTCAAGACTTCGTGAGGGAACAAACGAAACAGGAGAAATCATCGAGTTGTTCCCTATGCGCCACCTGAACAATAAAGGGATGAACACCATTGCTTACACAACTGAGATCACTAGACGATAATAATATTTTGTAAATGATTATAACCAATAAAGTATTACGATTACCGTTAATCAAGCCGCTGTTATTAGTACTTTTATATTCGCATACAAACATTACGAAATACTAGTAAATAAAACACTGGATATTTTTTTATGAATTTAAGTTACTTCATTACTCATAAATTTACATTAATGTACGTTATGTACGTAGTGTTGCAGCAGCTAAGGAGAAAATAATTATTTTTAATATTTATTGAATAAAACACTTTAAACTTTGTTTGTATAAATTGTTAAAACTATAGTCACAATAAATAAAATTTAGTGTTATACAAACAAAATTTAAAGTGTTTTATTCAATTGATAAACAATGTATAATAAAGTTATTAACAAATTAATAATTATTTTCAAAATAAATTCTTTTTTGTAAGAAACACTTTTAATATTTAAACATTGGTAGTTCATATTGTAGTAATAAATATGAATAGATTATTAAAAATGAATAAATAAATTCTCGACTAGTTTCACAGCCCATTAATTAAAAGTTATTCAATTTAATCTGTGTTTTTATTTATTTTATTCATAGATTTTTAATAATCCATTTATGTTTATTATTTAAATTATTTTTATTTCATTAATTATAAATAACTCCGACCAAATGATTAAAAATCTGATCCATTATTATTGTTTTAAAGTTTCATATTTTATTATTATGTCATTTTATTAGTAGAAAAAAATAACTACAGTTATATATTTAATAAACTGCATAACACTGTAAGTAAATAAATACAGCAGTTGTAAATAGTATTAAGGTGGTGGTTTAGTAGAAACATATGGCTATACAGTAAAATGGAAATAATCGAGTCAACCTCTAGGATTTAATAATACGAAAAACTATTTGACGGGTAAAAGAATCCAAGTATTTTTATCAGTCAATTAAAAAAAATTAGTGTGTATTTTAAAAAAAGTATTCATTGCGTTATATGGAAATTCGCTATTTCTTGCTAAAAATAATTTTTTTTAGATAAAATAAAATTAATTGGTAATGAATGTTAAGTTATTTGAATGTAGAATTTAGTGAAATGATTGAAATTTTCATTGCACACGTTTTGATTAATAAAAGTATAGAATAGAAATTAACATAATTTCATAATTTTTTTGATAAAATTAAGTTGAATATAAGACAATATTCAATAAAATCAAATCATCACTGTATATTAAAGTAATTTAAGATTAACTTTAATATACAGTAATGATTTTATTTTATTGACTATTGTCTTAAATTCAATTACAAAAAATTAATCAATGAATTACAAGCATACATTCAACAACCAATCAATGAGATATAATTAATGTCATAAACGGTGTCAATACAAAAAGTTTGCAGTTTATTTAAGATTTCTTAAATATACACTGATATTGGTTTTCTGAAATTTGTCACAAACGGTTATTCTGTAAGGAAAATGTTAAGTTTATCATGTAGCCTTTGTAATACACATAGATGTGAATTTATTTAATAACGTACACTTAAAATTTTCTATATGGAATAACCCTTAATATTGTGCATTGACTAAGACGTCAATGTAACACGAATAAGTAACTGCCAATAACTCTAAAGCTATGCCTTTCTATTAAACTGCACCTATAAATCCTAATTAGATGACTAGAAATTCACTGAAATATGTAAAATCACTTTTATAACTAATACAGAAAAATAACGACGATAAAATCTTATGAAGAAAAATAAAGGGTCTATAAGTAGCTAAAATAAAATATTAAGAAAACAATAATAACTTGGTTTTATTCATAGACCATTGAAAGATCACAACAAAAAATTTCATAGTATCCTCTTTGGTCATAATTACTTTAAGTATAACTGGAAGCGTATGTTTTAAATTGGGTTAATTTGAGTCGATTTGTTTTTATATCTTATGATTTTTGGATGCTCGAAATAAACAGCACAATTTAACTTTAGCATTTCATAACATGTAGTATTATTAATACTTAAATTAAAATGCATTTAAATTAATAGTATTTATATATATATCGAAAAATTCTTGTTAATTTTTGTTGGCAATTATGAAAATCAGATTATATTCATTTAAATTCAAAATGTAATTTTCGTAATAATTAGTAATGGGCAAAATTGAATAATTTCGATATCTTTATTACTAATCTTCTTTATGTTGGTTGTTGGTCGTGGAGACTTTAATTATTTAAATAAAAATACTTGTCCTTTCTCCTACTTATTTTTTATTTTACTAGATATATTTCGGAAACTATATATTATCGATTTGCTAAAGTTAATTATTCTATTAACATCATTATATTCCTAACTAAGATTTTTATTTATATACATCGTTACAATATTTATGATTATACATACATTTACATTGATAAACTTAGATTGTTTTTTCTGCCTTGTTATTATTTATTAACTTCAATTATTTAAAAAGTCCGATTAAGTAATACTGCTAAAATTATTCGGTTTTACCCAACTCTAGTGATAATATTAAAAACACTTACTAGTATATATTAATTATTTATGATAATATGCATAATTTGCTAACAGGTATATTAGCAAATAATAATATGCATAATTTGCTAACAGGTACATTAGCAAATTATGCACATTATCATATTTTGCTAAACAGACATATTAGCGTATAATTCTGTAATTGCTGATGCAATATAAATGTACTGATACATAATTAGGACATATACAATTAATCCATGAATAGGTGTGAATGGAAATTGCTCAGATGGATACATTAATCATAATTATTGGTTTCAATCAATGTTCCTGTTTAATTCTATCCCGTGTTCCCTTATTATTCGTCGAAATTCCAAAATGGTATTAAATGTCAATTAAGAATGTTTACACTTTTAATTACAGCTTAGATTAATATCACAGAATCATCTGAACTACATTGGGAAGTTGTAGGAATCAAACATTGCAATAGTTCTGTGTATGTATGTATAGATATAAAAGCCCAAAGGATGAAAAATCTGATGAAGTGTAACAGTTCATACGAGGATCTATTTTTTTCAATTGTGGCTTATATTTGATTTACTTTTTCACATTTATGTTATTAGGTTATGGATTATTTTTAAATGAAACAATAACCAATAGCTTTATTATTTAAAGTAAAACGTAAGTAATGATTAGTTGCGTTTTCATTCAGTAAGCATTTTACTTGAAAAGAAAATAATTATTTAAGGTTTATTAATTATTAATATTATTATTATTCAACATTTTTGTGTGTTAATAAAGATACATACATATATACTTGTTGTTAATCAATATTTTTTTATATATAATTTTATATATACAAATATTTTTATTCAAACAAATACATACTTTATACAACAGTATCTACAGTATACAGAAAAAATGTTTGTCTGTATTGGACTCTCGACAAGACGTGTTTTGTCCTAAATTTAAAATTTTACGACGGGACATAATTGAATACTTTTTTCTCATTAATCACTTGGAAAAACATTTTTATTACGACCAAATCTTTATTATCTGTGAGAAGTAATACATTGTATATAATCTAACATTACAAATAAATATTTTCATAATATATTCCCAAATAGGGGCTATTGACGATAAGTCTTTTTGTTATTATTTTTATTATATTTTCAACTAGTTTCGACTTGATCATTTTTTATAAACTCGTTCAAAATAGAATAAAAATAAGTGAAACTAAACGAAACTAATTTGGTTTAATAATCCATTATGACAAGATATTAACATTGCTAAGCTTTAAGTTAAAGCCACATTTGAAAAACCTTAACGGCTTTTATATAAAATATACGAAGAAATTTCTTTAAAAAAATGGGGCGTCAAATAATATTCTATTGTTTTGATAAGATTTAAATTATTAACATTAAAGAAAAAAGACATTCCTTGTAACAATCTGGAATTATTTTAATAATTACACACATATCTTCACAAATTTGCCTAGTTTCATATATATGTACACCCAAATATTTTACCAATTATTCCATGCGAAAGAAATTGATGTATACATTTCCATACATGATAATTCTTACAGCAAATGTTATATGTACATGACAGGTTGAGTTTTTTGAGACAATTTTGATTATTGTATATGATATATATTTTATGATAGAGATGTATTTAAGAATTGCAGACTATAGATGTTATTTGTGATGTATGTGTTGAATAAAACGTACAGTACAAATGTGAAAAACCGTGTTCTGTTCATTTCATATCCATTCCCAGTTTTAATCAACAACAGAGAAATGAAAATAAGAGAGAAAAATTAATTAAAAGTAATGCAGACCTTATTACAACATGCTGTATATTATTCGAGGATTACATGATGATATTACACTAGATGTTACACACTGTGAGGTCTGCATTATTTTTATCTAATGAATTTCAAAACCATATTTTTGCTTAATATTAATTTAGTTATTTAAATTAATGTTGAAAAAGTGACTACTCATCCTTATTTTAGTAAGCCACATAACATAAAAAATATAAAATTTTGTACAAAATAGTTCACTGAGAAAATTGGGCATAAATGTTACATTTACATTAAATGTTTTTTTATTTTAATGCAAGGTTATTGTGAACATTTTGTTCAGTGAGAGTGGATGTAATAATATTTACAAAAGCTTTCTGCACATTTATACTACAGTTCTTCTCTTTATTAAAATATTAAAAATATGTCAACAAACTAACTAAAATTAGACATTAAATTTAAAATTTCAGATAATTTTCGGGTTGTTAGCACATACTCGAGAGAATTTAAAATATGAGATTTATAATTATTATATTATAAAATTACTCGACACCCGAAAGAGTAAATGGGATTTTGATAATATATATATATATATATATATATATTATAAAATTATAATCAAAATAAAAAAAAACACATTCAGAGATATTCTGTAAAGGAAATGTTGAGTTTAATGTGTACGTTAGTTTTTATCATCACAGTCTAAGCCAGGTTTTAGGTTTTCTATGGTCTGTGTAGCTATTTAATGTATTCATAGAATGTGAAATTAATTAATAACATATACGTTAGACTTAATAGCTCCGATTAAGTATTTATTTTGATTTATTGATAGATTTTTATAAAATCATTAAATGATTCATTAATTCATGAATCAATGTTTAATTGTTAGAAATTTATTTATTTAAATAATAATCATAGAGACGATAATTACTTACTTACAGTTATTTAATATTTTAATATTTACATTTAAATAATATTGTGTTCTAAAATTTCTCATGTTATCTACTAATTAACAAATTACGGCAACACTGCAACGTGGTGTATGTTGTGTTGCCTGCTTCATTCAAAAGCGCCATCTGTGTTGATTTTCTGCCATTACAATAAATGGTATCGTATGTGCAATAATCAATAAAATTGGCAACAATGCAATTTAAATAGCTTGAAGTTGCAGCGTTAAGTGTCACTTGTCTAATAATAAATAATCTGCAACCTTCTAACCAAAACGACCGCATAAAAGTAAGTTTTTACAAAAAAATACGCAATTTTATTAAACGTAAATGTACTTTTAGTCAATATTCATGTGTAACACAACGCCGAGGACAAATACTGGATGACCGGATGAGCTAGCGGAAAATGTCCTCTAATATAAACTCAGAGGACCTAGATACCGAGACCAAAGAAAAGCTAAAGGGCGATTTGATAGGCGAGACCATGTATTCCGAATCATTTATTGTAAAGACATTGCTGCGGTTCAACAACGAGGAGTGGAACGACGATTTCGAGACTGATTTATGCTTCCTGTGGGACATGACGACTGAAAAAGATGTATGTGATTATTTATTTCGTGTATCCTTCCCGACTATTGCCTGCGATGTCATTTCAACGGAGCCCGATAACCGATTGGTAGAGATACTGATCGGCATTCTGGGAAACTTAAACATTCCCGACAACGTGCCTGTGATGAGCGTGAAAGAAGTGGATACCGTTTTGAAGTATTTAGACACGGATGATGTTTTGATATTAGTGCAGGTCATGCGGTTTTTAAAGGCTATTAGCTTTAAGAGTAAAGATAAGCTTGAGTTCATCAATTCCACGGTGATGAATAAGATTGCCTATATTTTATCAAACAGTTTGAATGATGATTTACTGGAGATTACTTTGGATGCTCTGGCAAAGATGACTGATAAGAAGATTGAGGTTAACTGTTTGAGTGCTGAATTACTGAAAGCTGTGCTAGACGCTGTTAGCACAATTTACGAATCCGAAAAAGACGCTCAGCCTAATATATACGCATTGGAGAAAATTCGTAAATGCACGAATCACTTCTCGCAAACCTTAATCAATATTTCGACATATCTCGACGATGAAGCTAATATGGAATTGAGGAATAATTTAAGAGGCTACAATGATAAAATCGCCGAACAATTTATAATGATTTTAAAAACGTATTGTGGTAATTACGAAGTCGATTTGGGTGTGGAGGATTTGATTTTTCTGGCTGAATCTTTGGGGTACATCTGCCCGATTTTGAACATCACAAATGGGAAGCTGTTCAGCGAGTTGCTGCGTTTATTCCAGAATGTAAAAGACCGTTTTGCGGATGACAACAACTTGAAATCCGCCTTGTTGGAATTGCTGTGTTATTTCATATCACGGATGAGTCTGGGGGAGTATAAGAAATTCGCCACGCCTGCGAGCCGGAAGGGTTTATTTTTGATAAAAGATAGCAGTTTCGATTGTGATTACCCTTATCACGACAACATGAACTGCATGATCAAGTTACACGAAGACGTTAATAATTGTGATTAATTAGGGTTTTGTTTTTTATCTGCTTTGATAAGATAAGGAGCATTATTTTTTATGTGACTCATGTATTCATATAACTTTTTATGCTTTATTTAATGGTTTATTCTGTTTCTGTGTTATTTTTATTATACTCCGAACATATTTATCGATTATTTTTTTACTTTGCAATATCTTTAATACGTTGGAATAAAAATGTATCGAGGCCTAAATTGTATTAATTTTTTAAACCTTGAAAAATACTATCCAATATTTATGTTAATTTATTAATTGTTAAGGCTTCTACTTTGTTATACATTGTTATTTGATTTACGAAAACTTAGTGTAAATGAAATTTTAGACATTATTCAAACTATCAGTTTCACTATGAGATGATTCATCTTGGGTGGATATGTGGAGTTGGATATTTAAAAATTAAGTAACTATTGTTCTTGTCTAAATAAAATTTAAAAAAAAAATCATTTAATTCCATAAACTTAAAAATGTCTCCATTAATGGAATATGTATATGTTTCTAAATTTAAACATTGACGGTTCATATTATATAGTGGGTGAGTTACTTTCCGGGTTCTTTATGGGAGAACTTAGAAATTACAAACAAAAATAAAACACCCTGATAAATATGAATAAATCATTAAATATCTATATAGGTAGAAATAAGTAATAAAATGAAATAATGAATTCAATAACTTTAATTTTTTAACTAGTTTTGTGTTATTTATATATGTAAAAATTAAGAACAATTTTTTTTATTACATTTTATTTGTTTTCATAATTCAAATATTATTTTAGTGATAATCATTTTTGAATTCAAAAAACAATCTTCAATAAACAAACAAACAATATTTTCATAGGGATAATTTAAAGAAGTAAAACACATTTACAAAATCATTGTTTATTATATTATATACCTGACACAGATAACTTATATTTTAATAAAATAACAATTTCTAATGTATATTTGAGCAAATGGTAAAATGGAGCATACATTACAAGCAATTTTTGGTACCAAAGCAGATCCATGATATTTATCCTTACAACCTCCATAAAATCAAAGCATTTTAGATTTTCTTAAAAATAGATAAATTACCAAAACCAAACAATGAAAGAATGCAACTTCCAATGAAGTACCAAAAGAAAATTATGCTGCCGTAATGTAACAGTTTCAACCTGAAATAGATAAATATAATTTTAATTTTTAATTAATGATAACCTTTCTATGAATTAACTTGTTACTTCATTAATTCAAAGCACATTTGGTAAAATTATATCCATTTATCAGATATGATTGATCTAGAATTTTAAACTATAATTTAATTCAAACTGTCAAATCATATGAAAACGCAGATATTAATCTTGAAGAGTGTTCCTAATTTTGACACCAGAGTATCGCTTATCCAATACACACATAGAATAACTATAAATTTAGAGTGATTTATTTAAATTATTGTGGGTCTTAATTTCTATCCATTTTTAAATTTACTTACACTTTTATATGAATACGGCTGTATTTGAGAGTTTTGATGTTTTCTTTCATACAATATGTCCTAGCACCTATAATTGCGTCCGTGATGAAAGCGTCAACGTCATATTTGAAGTCCATCAACTGGAACGTCTCAGCATCCCTTCCTGTCATATACTTCCTGACGGTGCTTGAGGTGAATTTAGTTTCAATGTCCCATTTGTTTATGGTAAAGTATTTTAACAGATCTGTACCGACCGCAATTTTTTTTTGCACTTTAATCATACTAAAATATAAGAAATAAGCTTTAATTAATCTTTTTAGGTTATGAAATCTTAACGTTTATAAATTATGCAACGTTATTTATAATAATAAATATGCAAAAAAATACTAAAAATATAAGGTGTAATAAAAAGAAGTCCATTATTTTTCTAATAGATAGCTTTAGTTGTATAAGTCCGATGGGGTTCTACTAAATGGGGTTAGCAGGAAATTATCCGCTACTCCCCTACAGCAAACTCTTAACTTGGAATTGTACTGCCAACAACTCGACCGTCTGAAGGAAGCATTCGCCTAGAAGCGTGCAGCTTCGACCAACAGGAGAGTAATTGTATTCCATCAGGACAACGCCAGGCCATACACATCGCTAGGAACTCCAGGAACTTGGTTGGAAGGTTCTTATCCGGACCTGGCACCAAGTGATTACCATCCATGGCGAACAATTTTGCTAGTGAAAAATTCGCTTCAAGAGCTTGTGAAAATCGATTGTCTCATTTTTTACCAATTGGGGCGAGGGCTTTTATAAGAGGCATAATGAAAATACTTTCAAAATGGCAATAAGTTATCGAACAAAACGGCGCAAATTTGATCATTCAATGACAATAAAAGCCTTCAAATTGCAAAAATAATGGATTTCTTTTTACTATACCTAACATATAAAAACAAAAAACAATAATTAAATAGAATATTTATTTGGGTTTTAACCCATTCTCAAGAGACTTAAAATTTAAGAATGGACTTGTTAGCGTAAAATCGAACGAACCAAATTTTAATTTTTTTTTCAGATGTAATGTACTTCAATAGTAAAAACTGGAGGGTAAAAAATCATTGTGTTGCTTTTCTAAAATGTGTAAAAAAAAAATGCGTATTTTATTTATTTAATCGGCCGACAAACGTCTAGCGCGTCTCTCGAACGCCTTAGCCGCGGTTATTCCACGCGCAATTTCCTTTCCATAGTTTGCAAGCTTAGCGATGTAGTTTATCCATGATTGCCCCCACATGGATCACAAGGGGTCACTCCGGAGGAACGAGTTTTGTCTAAACCCCTGGGAGGTACGTAATTGGGATTAATAAGAAATAACCGTCGGTTGAGAGATTATAACTTAATCTCTCACCAATGATAAGTGTATTGTTGTCTTCAAAAACTACAATGGTGGTTGGTGTGTCTCTATAGCCGAGTAACTTCACGTATCCCTGATGAAATAACTTGCATAGTGTCGTTTAAATATTGAAGAATAATGCAGAAAGAATAAACTTGCTTCCTATTTTGGTTTATTAGAGAGAGTAACTACCGTAAATATATTGTCTCAAACGTTCCTAAAATAGCCTCCATTAACATATTTAAACAGGATAATTGAAATTACTGTAACTAAAATCGGTAGTTATAGTAATTTTAATTATCCTACTCTTAGATTCTCATAAAATTCATCACCTCACACATGCGTTGATGCTTCATTTTTGTTAATGACTTTGTCATAATGTCCACCAGCTGATTTTCTAGTGACACATACTTCAAATTTTTCACGAATGAAGTGATATCCTACGTTGATTATGTTATATCAAAGTATGTAACTTTGACAATCCATGTAAAAAATTCGATTGACACAAATCGGTATGTAATAACTCCGATATTTTTAAGCCACACAAGTTCATGAAATCCCCACAAAGATAGTCTATTGGGGTCAAATCGCACTATAATGGTGGCCAATTTACTGCGTCAAAACGTGAGATTAATTGCTTATCAAGGTCGCCTCTCAATTAGATCTTGGTATAGCGTGCATTGTGACATTCCACTTAGTTGACACCACATGTCAACTAAGTCAAATTCTTCATTTTGGACAAAAAAGTCCGTGATCATCGATTAAGCCACATATGTCATGAGACACTGTCAAAAACGTAAGACTGAAAAATCAAATAGCAAAAAAATATTATAATAAGAGGTCAATTTACGGCATTGAATCGTAAATATTGGGTTACGGAATAAGTCCGTTCGGTTTTTTTCAAAGAGGTTTATTTAAATGATTTGTTTGTTGTTTGGCAAAGTGAATATATTCATTTTATAGCGTTTTTTCTGCTCTACAAGATTGTGTTTTTAGTTTTTTCTGAAATTTTAATTTTTCATCATTTTTAAGGCTCAGAAATGGAATACCCAGGAGGCAAAAATCAGCATTTTCGACACCTACTTTTCTTCGCATTTCATCGCGGTCAAAAAGCAGCTGAAGCCGCTCGTGACAAAGGCAACGTGTATAGAGAAGGTGTCATAAGCGAGCGCGCAGCACAAAAATTGTTTACGAAATTCAAAAACGGCGATTTTGATCTCGACGACACGCCTCGCAGCGGACGAACCGCAGAATTCGATGAGGAGCATCTCAAGGCGCTTTTGAAGGAGGATAGTCGCCAAACAAGTCGTGAATTGACCGGAAAAATGAACTGCGATCATAAGACGATCCTCAATCATCTTCATTCAATGGGATTTGCCGAAAAACTCGGAGCCTGGGTGCCACACGAGCTTACCGAAATCAACAAAGAAAATCGTCTTCAAATCGCTGCTCAACACTTCGCCCGCCATCGAGGAACACGTGGTCATAAACAGCGCTTTTTGTACCGAATCGTCACAGGGGATGATAAATGGTGCCTGTACGTCAATATGAAGCAACGAAAAGAGTGGGTGGCCCCAGGAGACACGCCGAAGCCTAGAGTCAAGCAGGATCTCCACCCAAAAAAGGCCATGATCTGCGTTTGGTGGGACTGGGAAGGCGTTGTGCACTGGGAAATGCTCGAACGAAACGCCACGGTCAACAAGGAGCTTTATGTTGCGCAGCTGCACCGCGTATTCGACGAAAAAGACCGGATCGTTAAGGCCAGGTCATCCCGCTTCATGACAATGCCAGGCCGCATGTTGCACAAGTCGTCAAAACCGCACTCCAAGAGCTCGAATGGGAGGTTCTTCAGCTTCCACCGTACTCTCCAGACCTCCATGTCAAACCAAATAAAAGGTGTTACTTTCGATGGTGAAGAGAGCCTCAAAATCTGGCTCAGCAACTTCTTCGACACTAAACCGGGCGATTTTTGGCGAAACGGCATCAACAAATTGGTCGAGAGGTGGGAGGAGGTCGTAAACAGTAATGGCGAATATATCATTGATTAATGTATTGTTATAATTATTGTTTTTTGTTTAAATAAAGCTCTTTGAAAAAAAAAAAACCGAACGGACTTATTCCCCAACCCAATACATTCCAATTCACCGCTAGTAAAATCCAATGGTTGAGCTGCCGACATTCATCGGAAATTAGAAAGACTTACAAGGATTTTATGATACGTTTTCCGACCAAATTCACAACAATACATCCTTGAGAAATATGCAGAAATTTCACTACTTACGGCGCTCGCTTAAAGGGGAAGCTACATTAATGATAAATTATATATAGCAATCAAGCAAAGCGTTCGAGTTGACATAGGATCAATTCAAAATGGATATTAAAAAGAAAGACTTATCATTAACAAGTGCATCGTTTTTTTTTTCTTCCAATGGTGAACAATAATAGCCATAGAAATCCAAGACGTCTAATCGACGCTACGACACTTTGCAAATCATTTGAACGACCAACATATCAGTGTCAGAGCCGAATTGGGACAATTTTTCGAACAGGGTTGTTACTATAAACGGACCCTTCTCAGCTTAACCTATATTTTTTTTCTGCTACAGATACACCAATTAAAATAGGAGGCATACTCTGTAAACTAAAAATTGATCAACTTACAACTGTTAGTTTTAAAACTTACCGTTTTATTTAAATGTAAAAGCTGTCAAACCACTGTCAACCTAAAGTGGATCAATTATTCGTTTGCAGAGAAGAGAATATGATGATCAAGAAGTACTATCTACTACAACTAGGTCATTAAAATTTTTTTTGCAAGGGGAAACGTCGCACAGTGCTATTAAATTGTTTCCCGCCGGTCCTCGGGTAGTGGGGTAAGGCAAAATTAGAATTCAATATTTCTCTTTCTGCTATCACTATCGTATACTATACACTTTAAAACCTAGGTATATAAATTATTATATTAATTAATTGACAAAGTTTAATAATTTTTAAAACTAATTTTTTATTAAAAATCAGCTTTCAAAAAAATATTTTTTTTTGATACATGTAAATAACATGAGTATGATTTTCATTATGTGAAAAGTACATATTTTAGGGTTTTTAAATATACAGAGATATTATGTGTTAATGCTTAAATTACTTCGGAGATAAATAAATATAAATGTCTAAAATTTAAAATTACATTTCAAATTTAGTAGGCATTTGAATGTTTGTGTCAAGTAGTGTCAACATTTAATTTACACCACTATAATCTATAAATATTTCTCTATGCGTCCATGAAAAATTCAAATCCGAAACGATCCGATTTTGTGAGTTATGATTTTTTTAATCTTCCACGTCCCTCAAAATTGCAAGCGCGTTGCATGAACAAACTATACAAAAAATATTTTCATGTATGTTAATTTTATATAAAAATACGACTTTCAAATTGTTCAAGTTTGAGAATTAATTACGGAATATTTACACATCCAATAGTAATAATAGGTTTCAAAATGTCCAGAATACGATCATGTTAAAAGAATATTAAAATATTTAGTTTCCCCAAGGACCGGCAGGAAACAAATTTATAACATTGTACGTCGGTTCAAATAATGCATAAACTGATAGAGTTATATAATTATGAGTTTAAAAGACCAACATATCAGTGTCAGAGCCAAATTGGGACAATTTTTCGGTACAGGTTGTTACTATAAACCGGTCCTTCTTAGTTTAACCTAGAACATTTTTGCTTTTGCCGGACCCCTGTCCAAGGGAAAGTATTGTGATCGTGAAAATTTTCGAACCGCCAATTTCAACAAATATGCACGTTTTGAGGTCCCCTGAGTCCATTCCATGGACTTTTAAAAAATATCTGTGTATGTGTCTGTGTGGTTGTATTTCCGCGAGAGTGCATAAACGGCTAAATAGATTAAGCCCAAACTTTATATCTAAGCTTTTTATAACAGTAGAATGATCCGAAAAGCTTTTGGTTAGAATCAAAACTTATTAAGTGCAACTTTACTCTTAGCAATTTTTCATTTTTTAATTCGGATAGAAAAATGTTTCAAATAAAAGTTTTAGATCTTGGAAAATAAATAATTTCTGTTATAAAACTTTTATTGTAGGAACTCCGGTTTTCATTTTATAAGCGGAAGAATTTCGTTTACCTGATAAATTTCTTTAGAAATTTTAATTATTGAAATAATTATTTGAATGACAAATAAAACGTCAAAGTGCCGTCATATTCAACACATTCACAAACGCCTCCAGTTTGAAAAAATGAAGAAGAGTGTGGAGAAATGATTTTATCCCATTATAAGGTAAGAAATATCACACTTAATTATAATATTCTTGTAAATACTCGGCTTTAACTTTAAAGGACAACAATCAATTTTTTCTATTAATCATTTTGCTTTCCTATCAAATTTTCAATCACAAACTTATTTGGCCGTATTCACGGGGAAAATACCATGATGGACGCATCACCATTTTTTTTTACTACAGATACACCAATTAAAATATAGGATTGAACATAAAAATCGATCCACATATGGCAGTTTTAAAACTCACATTTTTATTTAAATGTAAAAGCTGTAAAACAATTGTCAACCCAGTGTGGATCAGTTATTAGTTTATAGAGACATGAATAGGAGGATCAAGGATTACTATCTACTACAACTGTTTTACACCAATAAAAACATTATTTGCAACATTTTTTTTTTAATTTTATAAATGGAAAAAGTTGGTTCAAATATTGCATTAACTGATGGAGTTATGCAATAATGAGTTGTGAAGGAATTTGGCGATATTTTCGTTTTGATTTTTGTAATGCTGTCAAATATTCCTACCCGCCGCGGCGGGTCATTATATCTTACAATAACTGTAATATATATTTTTGGTGTAGTGCATTTTTTCACCGTATTTTACTCATTTCAAATTGTTCAACTTTACGAATTAATTGCGGGGTTGTTATTTATCTAATCGTTTCTATAACCTAGGATCACAGGTTTTAATATATGTAGAATAAGATGGTGTTAACAGATTGTTTAAATATTGAGTTTTATTTTACGTGTCCCCCTTGCCCCCGTGGCCGCTCATCAATGATTTCCGCAACACGGGCCTTATCCGGCCCTGAGCAGTGTGACGATGTGCTTGTTGAACTAGTTTAAAATAAACTAAATCCAACGAAGCTGCGAAAGGAATGGAAAGACGATAGTTGTCTGGAATTTCCCAATTTTGCAGAAATTGTGATATATTACTCCAAGAAATGCAAACAATTATAGTGTGATGAGCACTACGCAAATAAACGCAACAGTAAAGGAATTAATCCCGTGATGTGTGTATTTTGTGATGATGGATACGCAAAATACAAAACATTTTTAAATTAGATAATTCAATTCATCGAGTACGCGAGGGAGAAATAATTATGCTTATAAAGTTTTGGGATAAATTACTTCGTAAAATATGATAAATATCGACATGGGACGATGACTCGATTTTGTTATGCAGGAGATAACAAAGTCGAGTCATCGCATGCGACTGAAATCCAGGAAATCATGACCGTAAACCAGAGTCTGCATAACAGTTTTTTTTTATTTCCTATCAACAGTGCTGTTATCAACATGCGTTCTTATAACGAACGACTTGTGCGATAATCAAATTCACATACGTGGTTTTTTAGATTCTGACTCACAGGCAAATATCATAACAGTAAGTGCCGAAAAATGCCGACGGTAGGAGTTAGCGGTTTTAGAACGGAAATTCGAGAAATGATAAGACTTTTGGAAGAAAGTTAATTGAATATTAAATCTATGGTAATTGATCAAATAACAGGTAGAGTCTATAATCCAGTTGGACACCGGGGATTAAGCCCACAAGCTAATTGCACTCTAATAAGCTGATTCAAAAAAATTGAAAAAATGACTTGATAATCGGAACCAACTATTATTAAAATTAATAAGAGAAGGACGGTAACCCATAGGTTCACTACAAATTATTAGTAGTTGGTTTGGAAGGATTACTCCGGGTGAATTATCGCAAGTCAAAAAATTTTCGTCGTTAACTGTGTTGTCGAGTACGTGGTAATCTCAATATTCTTGGATATAGAACATAGTACAAAAACCGTAATAAATAGGAGAGATCCAAAGTGTCTACGCGAGTACTCGATTTTATTACCCAATAAGTAGAACACAACGAAATGCGTACCAGAGATTTATTGACTAATGAACAATCATCACGGGGATAATATTTGGAGAAGAAACGTTAATAGCCTCGAAATAATGGCAGAGGAAAAGGAAGCATGGACATCGATCACGGATCAAGCAACCACTACAATGAAGGCACGTACTAGTATGCCTAGGATCAGATGACGTTAATGTTTTCTTGTATCAAATTATAAATTATATTGAATTGATTATAATAACATGTAAATTAATTAAATGTGGAATTTACGCGCCATATGTTGCGAAAATCCAAAGTCCGAATTTGTACTTATAACGGAAATTCAAAAATAAAACCCTTGTGCCATTCTCCTGCTTTAGGCCTCCTTTCAAGGTCGGCAACTTTTAGTACGTTTACCTCATAATAACACCTAATAATTTTTTTTGCATATTCCATACACTACACACTTACTACATCAGCATTCATTGACTCAACTAAAATCTCACGTATTTTAGTACAATCAATGATTGAATCTCGAGATTCTCTAAAATAGGAAATACAAAAAAAAAAAACTCGTAAAGAGGAAAGATCCAAAGTGACCACTTGAGTGCTCGATTTTATTGCCTAATAAGCAGAACGTAACGAACCCTAACAAAATTCTAAGGTCAAAATTCTCGCATATGTCATGCACTCTACACCTATCAATTGTGTATATCCATTGACTCGACGGAAATGAAAAAATATCGTTTGAACCTTCGTAAATATAATTTAAAAGTTAAAATATTTCGTTATTGTACTTACAATCTTTCTCTGCGTAAGAGGAAGAATAATCCATCCAATAAAATTGCAGGAATCCACTGGAATAAAATCACGATCATCCAGTGCTTCCAGACTTGCGTATTGCATACACCATTGGGATACCAAAGCATCCATTCGAAAGGATACTTGCGTATAACCCTTTTCGACTTCTCTATAATTTCATTCCAGGTTATTGATATTTCTTCTCTGGGAGCAGTCACGTTGAAAACTAAAATTTTGTTATCCCTGCAAATAATTATGATAAATAATTTTTAATATACTAATACTACACATAAACGGCAGAAATGTCTAACCCATTTTCTCAATTATTATGCATTTCAGAAAATGTACCACGAAGTGAACGCCTCAAGGATTTAAAATAAATAATAAAAAAGTTATATCAACGTAAAACGTACTTACACTTATTTTTTTTTATTTTCACGTTTATTTTATGACTTATTGTAATTTATTTAATTTTAAATAAATAAAGAAGCATCCTATCTATAATCATGTGAAATACAATAGTGATATATATTATTTTTCAATAACACTGATAAACAAGTGGTAGATATCATGTATGATGTTTAGTATTACCAGTACAGTTTTACATGCTGAATTCAAATCTGAAAACCGTTTTGCTCTATGCTATATGGAACACTGTTCGTCGAAAATATTTATTTCATATTGTTATTTATAGGGTACTATATCTCCTTAGGACACTAGTATTTTTGTTTCTTCTTTTCAGTGACCAGTGATAAATCTTTTCTGTGACCGGTTAATATTATGGCGCATAGAGGTTGCATAAATTAATCAGATCTGTTATACTACGTGTGCGACTATATAACAGATGAATACCATAGAAAAACTTTTACACCTCTTCTGAAGAAAGCATATGAGCTACAATTCGAATTAGAAATAGTGGGAAGTCGTGGGCTCCGCAGTTCATCTGTTTGACATATGCATGCAACTTACACGGTTGGACAACAAATGCAAAAAATAACAATTATTTGGAATTCTTATGAAATGGCGTGGGTAACCATGTCACATACTGTTATTTCTGTTTGTTGAAATTCACTCGTGCATCTGTAAAGTATCGCCTACGTTCCATCAATTTCCAAGCCAATTCTACATGGCCCCCGTCCCCTGCAGAATACAGAATCTGCAGAATACACAGTTGTTGAAGAAATGCAACAACAAAGTTCTCTATCTACCAACGACTCAGACTCTGCCTACTACCAACCTGATGAAGAACATAATTTGATAACTGACGCTGAAGTTTGTGATCTTGTCCGGGAAATGGCACTAACAAAAGTCCTGAAAGAATATAATTACCTTGCATCAGGTACAAAGACTTCATGTCAATTTCGCCACAGATACAAAGAACGCAATGGCGCTATCTACTACTGCAGAAATGTTGAAGGTCTTATATCAAACCTCGAGATGGAACATAGTATTGAAGAATGGCGAATTTTCTCATCGATTCTTCGAAGTAAATTTTGAAAGCAGTGTTCTTACACAATGGAAACAGATATGCGTCAGTACTAATATAATATTCTACCCGCTTAACAGAGACGTACAAAACCATGTCGCTTCTTCTTCAGAAAAAACGTTATTGTGAGTACAATAGGCGTATATGCTGTGATTTATAAGTGACCACGATTCTTATGGGAATGCAGATTGGGTACACCAAATATTGCTGTTTCATCTACGAGTGGGATAGCAGAGATATAAAGTAACACTACATAAAGAATAATTGGTCCATCAGAAATAGAATGCAGCCAAGAATTAAAAAACGTTCTTCCTGTACTGTTAGTTCATCGTGATAAAGTTATCATGCCACTGTTTCTTATTAAACTGGGGTTCATAAAGACTTTCGTCAAGGCACTAAACAATGACTCAGATGCTTTTCGGTACCTGTGCGCAATGTTTTCAGAGTTGAGTTACGCGAAAGTGACAGAAGGTGTGTTCATAACATAGGTCTACAGATAATAAAGATGATAGCTGATAGCAACTTTCAAGACTTATTGCATGGTGCTGTGAAATAATGAGAAGTATAGATGGCATTCAAATTAATCGTAGCCATTTTCCTTGTAAATAGTGTACAGAATTACATTAGGAAATACATAAACCTGGATTGGATTTCACTCAAATCTTGATTTATTCACGAAAGAGTTGTTATTGATAATGAGCACTTTGTGTATCGAAATGTACATCTAACATAAAAATAAATTGTGAACTAAAGAATAACAGTCTTCAAATTGTTGATTTCTTCCCCGAGAACCTAGGATTAGTTAGCGATGAACATAGTGAACAATTTCATCATGATATCTAGGAGATGGATTCACGCTTTCAGGATCGATGGACTGCAGTATGTTAGCTGACTACTGTTAAACCCTTTAGCGCGATGGGCCAAATACTCAGCACAAACGAAAGTCTGGAGCCAATTAATTCCTACCAGTTATGCCTTAAATTAAGAACATACTGTATTTTTCAATCAATGTTTTTAGATGTTTAGTACTTTTAATTAAACGTTACTATATAGTATATGTACCATGTGTTACATTTATACTAATTTCTTATCTACAGTGTTCTAGTAAAACTCCAGTCTACTTTGATCGAATGTTAAACATATGAAAACAGCTGATATCGTATATATAAAACTATGTATGAAGAGATAAACGGTTTGAATATTTTGAATCAACATGTTTAGATCACTTATCAGGTGTCGGGATATACGCCGAAAGTATTTCTTGAATTGAAACATTTGCTAGAAAAATGGGTTTTAAATTTAAGCATCTATTCCTCCTTATATAATGATACAGAAATAAATTTAAAAATGAAATAATATCATGTAACCACTTCAAAATGACTCGCCCTGTAAACTTCCTACTCATCCCGTAAAATATCACTTTCGGAACTTGTTACGTAAATTACTATATAAATATCTTTATTCACTCAATTACATTTTTACACACATTGAGTATATACATTAAAATAAAGGTTTGTCTGTCCTCGGCTATCGACCGGAGGTCTTTCTGCCCTATAAATTACTATTAAACCGGTTTCATAGTTTCAAACATGAAATTCGCTTGCTTGATAAAACGCTTCAGCGTCAAATATTACACGATTAAAAAATCGCATTAGTAGGCTTTATTAATATAAATAAATCAATACTAATTTGCAGGTACATACTTTATTAATGGTCTGCAGTACGCTGAAAATATGATTCCATTAATGGCCAGATCCACAGGAATTATTTCAGCATTGTATTGGGGATTGCACAACATAGACCTGAGCACACCCTTTCCGGCCGCGACCAAAATCCCAATCGGGCCGTTTAGCGAGTCCACCCATCCTGGAACTGGTTCCCGAAAAGAGGGTAACACTATTGAAGGCCTTGCGATTGTCACTGGTAAACAATCTTTGCAGTCATCGACGATCGTTTCTGCTAATCGCTTCGAAAACGTATAAGAATTTGGATGTGGAGAAATAATTCTGTAAAATGGATCAGCAAATTAATAAAAATATTTATTGAATACCCTTATAGTGCATAACGTGCAGATATTTTGCATGAGCATTGCAATTTTACAAATTGCATTAATACATTGCTTCATCTGACACCACAATAGGTGGTATAAGGAAGATCATATATATCGAGCGTATAACAAAAATCGACGACGAAGTTGGCATTGGAAATCTAAAGTCATGCCTGAACTAAAATCACACGTGCACGCGTAAAGTACTGGTTGTAATGTTGACAAGTCACGCGTGTGATCTTAGTACAGACATGACATGAGATTTCCAACGCCAACTTCGTCGTCGTCGATTTTTGTTATACGCTCAATATATATTGCTACAATAACTTTAATAAACTGCAATGCAATATCACTTAACATATTTCATTGTATTCTATGGTTGTGGCTGTTACTTGATAAAACTCCATAACTTATTATAAGAAAAACACAGGTTTTTGAGTTTCACAAACGTTATTATAAACTTTTCTATTCACATCAGCTGCCTGATGTAACGAAACAATTGTATAAGTGTCTATAATAAAGTTTGTGAAATACAAAAAACGTGTGTTTTTTCTTATAATAATATTTCATTGTAATTATTTAGTTGGCTTGCGCTGAAATGTTTCAATATGATTTGCAATATACACTCGTGGATAAAAAAATTAACGAATGTTCACCTGATCACGGCATAGCATTTACTCCATTCGCAGATGAGAATTTTACTTTAATGTACAATAACGAACGACCACATATAGCATGGGTGTTTGAGCAATATTTGGATAAGGTTAACATTTGTCGTTTGCAGTGGCCACCTAGAAGTTTTGAATGCTATGGAAAATTCCTGCCATTAATTAGGGCGATCTTCGAATAGCTCTTCGTGATGATTGAGAAAACATTACACAAGAAGAGATCTTCAACTGCATTGAAAGTTTACAAAGCTTTATAGCAGAAGTCATTAAAGTTCGCGGAGGTAGTACACACTATTAATCACTTAAATTATGTGACAATGTAGATCTAAAACCTAACCAATAAGACCAAAGTAATTTGGTAATTTTGTTAATTTACTGTTCTGTGACCTTTCCTTATTGAATTAAATGTTTAGTACATTCCAATCTTTACTTTATTGATAATGTTTCACATATTGTAACATAAACACAAAAGCAATTTTTTTCTTATGCTAAGCGACATACATTTTGGTGTCCGGATTTTTTTGTCCATGAGTGTGTTTGATATATTGCACCGCAATCATTATAAAATATTAAAATGTACTTTTTCGGAAAGAATAAAATTTTGATTGATATTATTGTGTATTTAAGTGACAAAGTATCGCGCAATTAAATTTAGCTCCATAAATTAAATATTTTTCGAAATAACTGATCAGTTAAATGGGATAGATCAATGTAAATGTAATTAATATACATATTTGCAATGAAACACTTTGGGCCTTTTAGTTCCACAATGTTAATATAGAACAAGCATTGCTACAATTATTTCAATACACACTGATGTAATTATATTAGCTGCTTGATGATGATACTATGAATCGAAACAATTGTAGCAATACTTGTTCTACATCAAATTTGTGAAACTAAAAAACCCAAAGTGTTTTATTATTTATTTCTAAACTGGAGTGTCACGAACCAATAGCCTCAGCTTTATTTGCATTAATACAAGAGCAATATCATTGCACAATTGCGACAGCATAACTTCCTTTTTTTTAAACTTAACAAAACCTATTTTTTGTATCATTTGTTTTTATGTAGACGTATGCTTAAAGTTTTATTTTGCATAGTTTTGAAGATCAAATCAGATAGGTGACGTCCCCCATTCTCCATACACTGAGTAAACCGATTTCTGACGTTTTTCATGACTCTTGCCAGCAATATGTTGGTAAATTCTTCCTGAATGTTGGTCTTCAAATCTTGTAGGGTCCTTGGGCGGTTCATATAAGCACGGAATTAAAAAACATAAAAAAATTCTTCAGACCGGTCATTACAAATTATCCTTAATTAAGATGCGACGCTCTGGGAAGTGTTGTCTCAAAACACAGATCGATGTTCTTGAAACTATAACATGTTTACATATCTGTCCAAAATTTACTGTCATTGCGACTTCATTTTCCTCAAGGAACCAGGGACTAATAATTTCAGCTGAGGAAATTGCACACCACACTGTAATTTTAGATTAATGCAAAGGCCTTTGATACAATCCTCGATGATATTAGCCCAGTAAAACATGTTTTGTTTGTTGACGAATCCACAAATATGAAGCAAGGACTTCAAGAAGAAAATCACGCGCGTTCGTCCGAGAATTAAATTGACGTTCAGAGTGTTCCTGTACAATCGGTCCAAATTCACAATCCCTGTGACTACATTTTTCTCAAAGAACCAGGGACCAATAATTTCAGCTGAGGAAACTGCACACTACACTGTACGTTTACACGAATGCAATGGCTTTTGATGCAATTCTCGAGGATTGGTGTCAGCTCAGTAGCACGTGTTTTGTTTGTTGACGGATCCACAAATATGAAAAGTGGCTTCATCAATAAAATAAGCAATATCGTCCTCAGGAACGACTTCATGAAGAACCTCACACGCGTTCGTCCGAGAATTAAAGTCACGTGAAAAACGTTCCTGCACAATCGCCACCTTGTAAGGATGGGAATGAAGATTATCATGAAGAATTCTCCTCGCAGAACGATATAAAAGTTCAAGGGTAGATGCATGTTTACGAGCTTTCACCGCCCCAATGTTTTCAGACGATCTAATGGGTTGAGGGAATCCAGTTCTTCATCACGTCATCACGTCGCACTTGGAGTTTGTCTGAACCTAATGACCCACGTAACTTGATTTCCGGTGTGGGAAATGGGCCAACGGGACTAAATTAAAGCGATTCCGAAAGACGCCTTGAGTTGCGATCACTCGAAAAGTAAGCCTAAACACATGATTGCGACTGAACTGTGTCGGGACAAAACTTTTTAGTCCTACCTCTCGAACGAGATTACCAGCGTTGCGCTACGACAACAATCGATTGAATGGCACGCATTTTTAAAATGGAAGTTACGCTGCCACACCCTTTACAAGATTACAACAATGCAGATGCAATACAGCAGCAAGATTTCAATACAATTTAACTTAAGGCTGACATTTTTAACAAATATGCAAATATGTCTCATAAATATTTCGCAATTTGAAACATTGCAAAGAGACTTTTACAAAAATATGAATACCCTATAGATGTTTCAATTATTCAAGCTATTTACTGCAATAAATGTATATAATTAATCACTTACCTTTCTTTCATTTCTAATAATGTTTCCTCTGATTCTTTTTGTACAAGTTTGATTGTTTCGTATGGATCTTTTAGCGGTGGATATGTTTCTTCTCCTAATGTTAGCAGGTCGCAATGGCAAAATGCTGTTGAAAGATGAACGACACTCTAAAATATACGTACGTAATTGTTTTTTGGCAAATTAATGGTTTCTGAAATTGGTTATGGAAAGGCGTTGGAATTAATATTAACAGATTTACGTATGAAGTATTTTTATAGTATTAATTAGTACTGAACAAAATCGATTATTTCAGTACTCGAAGTACTCGAATGCGAAATAAAGGATTATGCATTAACAACAAATTGTTGATTCAACCGTTTCCCTAATATGTATGATTCAAATTATCAAATTAGTTAATGATCAGATTCAATTTAACTAGTTCAGAACTGATGTATGAGTGAAATTAATTAATTCAGTGATTGTAAATATGTAAGAAAATAGCTGTTTTCTGCCAATTCAAATGATTATAGATTAACAGATTTGCAAATTGGTAATTTTGAATTTATATCAATGACACAAGAAATTATACAGAACTACTTGTTAAGTGCCAGATCTAAAGTAATTACTACTTATAGATATTTTACAGTGCCTGTTTAAATTCTTTTCCCCTCCTCGTCTTTGAAATATTTAATCAAATTTTAAACATTTTATTTGGCTTGTGGAAACAAATCACTAGAAATTGTAAACATTTTATTTGGTTTGCGGTTGCAAATAACTATAAAACCGATTTGTTTAATTTGTTTGCTGTAAATGGTTGTAGACCTGTTGCAGGAGCACGGGAGTTTTATCTGCATTTTTTAGGGATTGGCAAATGATTGTCATAAATTGTCAAATTAATATGTTTTTTTTTTCTAAAACTACAAATACACGATTGTAGCAGATCATGAAGTATTCTACAAGAATGCAAGTATTTGTTGTTTAATCAGTTTAGCAACATACAAAAGTCAGATATTTCAATTGAAACAGCTGGGATTACAATATAACACGAGAATAGTCTTGCCATAATGAAACACACAGCTCGTATTACACACAATAAATTCTTGAAATGTCAATATTGACAAAAAATATCTTTAATAATTCATTGCATTTTTTTCTTAAATTCACAATCATTTTATTTCATTTATTAACGAAAAATTATTTTTAAAATAAATTATTACAAATTGTGTGAAAATATTGTACTTTTATTGACTCATAAGAGGTTAACAAAAAATTTTCAGCCACTAATTCTGGTGCCTCCGCCATGTGGAAAAATATACTTGGTCGCCCATTAGCGATGATTTTTAAGCGGAATGAATCCTTTATATCCTAAATAATTGAATTAAACAATTTCCAGAATACCATTTTGTATATATTTTGTTTAAATAATTTATTTCCATCACGAGGATCTTCCGAAATACGGAACTTTCAAAAATATCTTGGGCGCCACGATGTATTCTTTGTATCCTATTTTTTTTAAATTCCTCATATCGGTATATTCTTGTGATGGAAATAAACAAAATAGAAACAAAATGGTAATCTGGAAATTGTTACTATTAACTATGTTACAAAGAATATATCCTGCATAGAAAATCATCCCTAAGGGGCGCCCAAGTTATATTTTTCAGAAGGCGGAGGCGCCGGGATTCGTGGCTGGAAATTTATTGCTAACTTCTCGTGGGTTTTTTTATTGTAAGTATTTATAATATTGTTTGTATCGTATCGTATTTATGATATTCTTTCAAGAATGATTATTATAAAATAGCAATATAATAAATTATCTTTGATTATTTGTAATTGTCTAAGCTAAATGGAATTTGACTACTTTTATTCTTTATTGAACCATTGGCTCAATATTATAAACTTCATTTTTTATAAATTATTTATAATCATCTATAGCTAAATGGAATTTGACTACTTTTATTCTTTATTGATCCATTGGTTCAGCAAAGAATAAAAGTGAAGTAAGGAAATTTATTTAAGTTATCCAATTACATAATTTAGGAAAAAAATATTAATTGGGTTGAGTACTATGAAGTGTAAATTACTCAACCCAATTAATCTTTTTTCCTCATGTTTGCATTTGTAAAATAAATTGATTGTTTAATTAATCGATTTTGCTGGTACCAATAATAATATGTTGAATTAATTTCTCATGGGATAAAATAGCGTAACATTAAAAACTAACGTTTAGACTTTTTTAAACGAAATGTTTATTGTTAAAGATTTTGGTAACAAAAATAATCCCTCAAAATATTTTGCAATTATATTCAGTTTATTGTTTTATTTGATTAATAGGATATTTTTTAAAATTGCTTTGCATATAATTCTGATATTAAAATAATTTTAATAAAACCACAGAATAATCAGTTCTGATTATTTTGTGATAATACTTACTTCAATTTTCTTCATTTTCTTACACAAATCCATAACTCGTTTCGTCCCAAGCGTATTAGCAATAACAGCGTCCTTTACTTCAGATTCCAATCGCAAAGAAGCAGCCATGTGGAATACCACCGAGACTTCGTTTATCAACGTTTCTATTGAAGCAGCAGATAAACCTAAATTTTCCTCGGATAAATTGCCCTCTATAATGACAATTTTTTGCAAAACACTTGGACATTCTATGGAAATTCGTTCAAAAACCTAAATTAGAAAAAACTATAAGATATGGTGTAAATCAAAACGATTAAATATTAAGTACAAGCAGATCTGATAAAAGGCCAACACAACACAGTTATAACAATATAACTGTGTTGTTTTGGGTTGTTTATAGTAAAAATGTATTTTTTTTTAAATAATTTCCATTAATGCAAATACAATCAACGAATTACTAAATTATTGATTGTTGAGGCTTTTACAACGAAGTCAAAGCGTTTCAGCATGAACAAATTTTTACTTCGTTTTTTATTGTATTGACTATAGTTTTCACATATAAACCTTAGTTAGATAATAATAAAATCATTTATCCTAGTGAAATCATCGTCACAATCGGTTCTCTTGTACTTTACGGTGTCTAGGTGTATTCTAGTGAAATTTATACAATATAGTTATGGAAATTCGAATAACAGAATGTAAATAATTTTACTATTACAATTTAAAATAATATAGACAAGTATTCTAAATAGTAATAGTTGTGGAGTTCTAAATTACAAAATAGAGTTCTGCTTAATTTCACTAAAGTTTCATAGCATCCTTAAGTTCTAAATGTAGAAGTTATCTTACATTTTTTAAACAATCTATTGTACAAAGTTAAAAGCAAAGAAAAAAAAAATGCATGTACTCCTTACTCTAAAGTGTTTTCTTATTGAAATGAATTACTAATTTCTATATAGGACTTCAACAATCAAAAAGAACCTAAAGGAATAAAACTCTTTCATCAATTGATAAGATTTTCGTTTATTTTATATGATTCATTTTTTGTTTAAAATACTTACAGCTAGTTTTCGTATTTGCTCCAAGCGTTCATTTGGCGTGAGTCCCCTTTTTGGACGAACGAGCAAGTACAGTTTTTCCAGTGTCGGAACGCTCCTCAACAGCTTTTCAACCAAAACCTTCCCCATAAATCCCGTGCCTCCTGTCACGAAGACATGTCTTCCCGAAAACCATTTCTCAATATTTGAGGGTTCTTGCGGCATAATCTAAAATCAACAAAGAATTCTACTCAAACAGAAAACACAACTGAAAATTATCAACATAAATACCAACTTTTGAATTAATTATATAATAAAGAATGATCAACAATGATTGTAGATTGATATGTAGGCAACCAAATACACATGTTGTTACAACTTATCACATGAAACGATAACATAAAAAAGGAAAAAGAAGAAGACATAAGTCCGGAGCAGCTTTAACGTGCAAAAATAAATGTATAGTTAATTTATTTAATCATAACTATAAATTTAATCTTTGCAATTTGAAGCTGATTACATAAATTAAATATTAAATAATAACTATATATGTAATTTTTGCACGTTAAATCTGCTTCTGACTTATCTTTCTTATCTCTTTTTCAATTACTGCTTGGAGTTCGTTTAGATATGCCTTTGATTTTAAAAACGCAATGGCAAAATAAAATGCAGGACGCTGCTAATGTAAAATATAGTAACCCTTTATTATTTTCATTTTCATGCAAAGGGCATGAACTTGGAGCCAAAAAACTTGCCAGATTATTTGGCGAGAAATTTAACTTGTCTACAATCACTGTTAATCACTGTGTTTGTTCACACAGTTTAATATTCAAAGGTTAATACGTTTTTAAAATTAATTATACTTTTTCGAAAACAAAACACTTTGCTGTTATTTTATAAATACCAGATGTATATTTCAATCACAATAAATAATGATGGCGAATAAAATATTTGTTGTACTATATATATTCTAATTTGTTATGTCATGTAATTACTATTACATTGTAGAAAGGTGAAACCCTGTAAATAAATAAATTAGTATTATTATTATGTTAAGGAAATGGTTACTCTCTATATCCACATATTTCTGATCTTATGTGGAGAGGGTGCTAAAACATTTCCACTAGTTGCCTCCTCTAAGCCTGGAAGTAGGGCAACTAGTGGTACCTTATCATATGAGATCTAAGTAGTCGATAATGATAAGCTCTGCACGAATATAGCAGATGCATTATTGTCACCGGCGCCTCGTGATATGCCCCACAGCGTTTGTCCGGGAGATCTTCATCTATAATGCGACTACGGTAGACGAAGGTGTTGTACACATCGTCTTGGCAGGCTTTAGTCAAGCCCTCAGTTTCTGAATTTAGTTCAGCTGCTCACAGAAAACCGAATGTTTTCTATGTTCTTATAGGAGACGGAATGCATTGGCTTGTTCATGTGGCGTTGAAGACTTTAACACTTCTTGTATGGATTTTCGCCTCTTTTTTGAGGCCTTTGCAATCCCAGATTTTTTGGGGGGATTAGTCCCTGTTTATCTTTTTTTTTTATTTTAGTATGTTGTCGCGATTTCTGGCATGTCTGCTATTTTCTCCATAGTGTCCTAGATTGTGTTTTCTCTTTCCATTTCATTATACATCCTTCTTCTAATTCCGCCACTACATCATCCAACCATCGGTTTCTGGGTCTACCTCTTCTTTTCTTGCCTGCTGTCCACTTTGTCAGCGCGCGGATGTTGCTCGTATGACCTGTTCTCCATACGTGGCCGAGTCACTGTATTCTTGCAGTCCTCACTAAGCTTACTTTTTTTGTTTTCTGATACAGTGTTTATTAATTAGTATTTTCTTGTTTATATAGTAAGCTTTATTTGTTTTGCATATTTTATTCTCAATATCATCGATACTCTCAACGTTATTTTTGATCGAAATTTCCAGATATTTAATGTTGTTAACATTTCGAATTTGTTGTTCCTCAGATTTATCGTACCTGGAGGACACAGGTATCCTACTCTTATGTATTATAATAAATAGAAGACAACACAAGCGCGATCTTTTGCCTATTTTCATGTCGTCAACTATTCGAGTCTAAAAGGTGGACAAACGAGACTCGTTGTTTCGTCTACTAAAGGGAGACAAACTTGTCCTGTTTATGAGAACTGGAAACGAAATTCATTAAATACTCTTATGCACTTTGTTTTGTTGCAGTTTACTTCAACGCCCATTTCTTTTTAATTCGACATTGGTTCCTTTAGCTTGGCTTCCAATATGATTCTTTTTGCATATGCTATTAATTGCATTCCTTTAATTCTTTTTATGTTTCTTAAAATGTATTGTAGTGTTATGTTAAATAATGACGCTGATATAGATGTATCCCAATGTTCATACGAATTTCCTCAGTTTATCCGTCTGAACTTTAGCTGTAGAATCGCTGTTGATTATTATCATTTCGATTAATCCAATGATTTTTTCAGGTTTGATGGATTTTATCAGCATACTTCGGCTTACGGAGTCAAAGGCTTGCTTAAAGTCAATAAGTAGCATTTATAATTTAATTCCTTGTTCATGAGCCTTTTCTATTATTTGCTTCAGTGCGGGAATAGCGCCCACTGTAGATTTTCCTGTTCTGATGCCGTATTGGTACACCCCAACTAATTTGTTTGAGAAATGAGACAGATGATTTTGTATTAACATTGTTATGATTTTGTATATGGTGTTTAGTAAGGTGATTCGTATGTAATTGGTACATAACTTGTAGCTCCATTTTATATATTGGAATTATTAGTCCTCTACTCCATTCTTCTTATATTTTTCATTCTTCCATGTTTAAAATATTAATTTCGCTGTCTTTTTCTGTATTTTATAAGTTCCAATACGATTTCATCCACTCCTGCTGTCTTTCCATTTTTTTTTTTTTTTCATTTTCTCATAATCTCTGTTATTTACTCCAGCCTTGGCTGCTCTCTGCGCTTTCATAGGGTTTCTCAAAGTGTTCTTTTCATATTGTTTTGATTTCCACTTTTGACTCTGCCGTCTTTCCCTCTTTCTTCTTAATTCTTCCTGTTATTGACCCTGTTTCTGCCTGCATTTCTATTTCATCTTTCCATTGTGTTTTTCATACTTATTTTCTATCTCATCCATTTTTACTTTTAATCAATTTCGTTTTGTTTTCTTTATAATCTTGTCATTAAGATTTTTTCTTAAGTTTTCTTATTCTAACCTTATTTAAGTATTCCTATCCTGTAACCACTTATGTCTTATATATGTTTTTCTTTTGTGCCAATCGTTGCATTTTTCATTCCACCATTAATTGTTGTGCTGTTTCTGTATTATTCTCATTTTTTGTTCGGCCACTTTATTTAATATAATTACTTTCCCCGGACCCCTGTCCAAGGGAAAGTATTATGATCGTAAACATTTTCGAATCGTAAATTTCAACAAATATGCGCAGACACACACACAGTCATTTTTCAAACCTCGATCGAATATACACAGGGGACCTCAAAATGTGCATATTTTATGAAATTGGCGATACGAATTTTTTTTACGATCACAATTATTTTTCCGGTCCGGGGAAAGTAAAAAACAATTATTTTTATAATATTTTCTATATTGGCTGTGGAGCCTTTAATTATTTAAATAATTAATTTAATGGCAAATAAAACGTCAGAATGATTTAAGAGTGCGGTTTATAGGAAAGAGATAGCTATATAAATATTGACAATCACTAATTCGAGTTAGATTGCTGTTGTGATAAATGAACAATATTGTATTATACTTTAAAATAATCTTAAAATAAACAGAAGTTTCATAAGATGAATTAAAAATTATTTTAATGTTTAGTTTGTGTGAAAATCAATTATGAAAAACAATGAAAATTGATCAAATTTATAGAAAATTTCAAATTATATTTTTGCTAATAAAAACTTATGCAATGAAAATTTAAAGCATTTCACTAAATTCTGCATTCAAATAACTTAGCAGATATGACCCATTAATTTCATTATATCTTACAATTTTCTTTTCTAGCTTGAACTAGTAAATTGACGTAAAACCCGAAAATTAACGATTTATTTTTTATTTAGACTGATACTTTGTATTTGGTAGATAAAAAATGTAAATACATATTCATATTATTAAATCCAAAAGAATGGCTCTTTTTTAAACGTTTATTTATGTTTTACTATATAGCCATCTCTTTCTACTAAACCGCAACCTTAATATTTCAATAACACTGAATATGTTACACCAGAAGAAAGAAAATGGTAAAGAAATTATATATTTGTTATATGAAAATGTGATCAAGCCATTGTAAGGTAAGAAATAGCAAACACAACAACCCATTTTTTCAATTAATATTTTTTCCTTTACTATGGATGGACACATCACCATTTTTTTATTTGTTTCCATTTTTCAATCATACTTGTTTATTTCTGTGATTTTTTCTTGGACAGCGTTTGCTCATTTTTTTCTGTGCTATTAAGTATTTCAATGTTCCATTTTTTACTATTTATTTTTATTATTTTTTACCGTATTTTTGAATTTTGTTGCTACCATAAAGTGGACTGTATCGGCTTCAGCACCTCTAAAAGACTGCACGTCGCGGATGGCGCATTCCCTATTAGGTTTAACAAGAATATGGTTTACTTAGTAGACCGTAGTATCCTTAGCCTGGAGAAACTCACGTGATGTTGTGCTGGGTTTTGTGTTTAAACTTGGTACTCATAATTGTTGTTCCCTTATTGATGGCTAAGTTGTTGCCAGTTATTTTTGTTTTTTCATGCACTGTGCTTTTTCAAGCCACCGATTTTAGGTATTCCTCCTTTCCGATTTAGGCTCCCGTGATAATTAACGTGCTCTCTTTAGGTATTTGTGTATATGTTTTTTTTTTAATTTCATCATAAAATCTCGTTTTTTTAGTTTCCTTCAGCTAAATCCGTCGGTACATATATGTTTATTATTGTGGTATTATATGGGTTTTTTTTTAGTCTAATACCTGTCAGTCTTCCATTTATCGGCTTACACTATATAATGTTTTTACGTAGCTGTGGTGAAATCATAAAAGCTACTCCATTTTCTTCCCCACCTGAATAAAGCAGTGTGTGCGTATTGATCTTCAATTCAAATATTTGTTGGATTGCTAAATCTATCTTGTATTTAATAATATCCCTTTCTATTTTTCCTATTTTCCATTTCCCAGCAAAGTTTTAATGTTTCACGTGCTTTGTTTTCGTTTTTTCTTTCCTTTGTCCATTGTCTTTTTTGGCTTTGTATTTTGTGCATTTGGTATTTTTCTTAGTTTTTTTTTCATCTTGTTTCTTGAACTACTGCTAAGTCTATCTTGTATTTGATAATATCTCTATTTATTCCAGTTTTCCAACTCCCAGTAAAGTTCTAATGCTCCACGTGCTTTTCTTATTTCGTGTTCATTGTCTTTTTTTTTTCATATTTTCTATTCGGTAGTTTATTTCAGTCATATGTTGTTCCGTTCATTGTAATTTTCTCATATTCTACGTTTGCAATGTTTCCATTGTTCATTTCCTCCTTTGCCATCTTTATGAGCTATTGTTGTGTTTGTCTTTCATGCAAGCTCAAATCATAATCAATGTAGTAGATACGCGTACCTATTAGATTATTTCTATGTTTCACTATTAAATATAGTTGATAGCAATTCTGTAGCTATACAATTATTATTCCATTCTTCAGGTCTATTTTATGTCGCATTTGAATTTTAATTATTTGATTTTTCTTCAATCAAGTTTTCAACTTTAGTCTTTATGTCTTCTCCTTTTATTTCTATATTCTTCATAACAATCTTCTTTCTTCTCATTTATTATTTTTCTTCGAGTTTTTGGATTCTGTTATACAGCATTTTCATTTTCTTTTCTGCTATCTTCTTTATTTAATTTGAGCTATTTCGAGTTTTAATTCAGCCATAATGTTTTCATTTGATTTTGTTTTTTTTTTTATTTTTGGACTAATTTAGCATTCATGTTTTTTTAATCCTTCTATTGATGAAAGTGTATCCATGTTAATTACTTTCTCCGTTTTTTCTTCTTTTTCGGTTTTCGGTTGATATCTTTAGATTAACTTACATTTTCGGAAAATGTCTTCCGAGTCCGATTTATCTAAACTGGTATTACATGATACCAGTTTAGATAAATCAGACTCTTTGCGTCCTTCGGCATTGATGTACTATTTTTTGTATGTAGGATTTTTTGTTATAAGTTTTAGATGACGTAAATACTTAAAAATAAACATCCATTGAAATAACTATTTTTTTTTAAATATCCCGCAGTAAATTCATCATTTTTTTATTCGGGAAGAAGTTGTTTTAATGGATATTTGTTTTCAAGTACTTACTTACATAAGTGTTACAGTGGTTAAAGAGGAAATAGTATTTGCCCGGGTAAAAGTTATTAAAATTGATGTTTGTCCAAAAACCTGTTATTTAAATTATTATTATTTTTTAAATTATTTATTTTTAAGAAAATAATTTAGAAATTATTCTCATTTTTTTATTTAATTTATTTTAAGTAACTGTGGCAACAAATGAATATTAATCTTTTCTAATATTAAATAAAAAGAATTAATAGATTATTCCCTCTATAGCTACTGTAACATTTCGACTTATGTTACTTTAAAAAAAAGTTCAATAATGGACATTTGCTGTTACATAACATATTGTATGATGTAACAATTTTTCTTAATCGAAAATATTTAAAGTAAAATATTATTCTTAAAAATATCTCTTTAAACATAAAAATATCTTTGTCTCTAGGTAACTTTGTATTTATTATATTCTTAATAAAGATGTTTCTATGTTATCAATTAGATTCATTCATTTATATTAATTGGCTATCTTTGGCGACGAATTTTAACATATTATTTTTTTATTTAACTCGAAATAGTTTTTCAATAGATATTTGTTTTTTGTACTTATTTTATAATATTAATTTAAACCTCATCAATTTTGTTACTTTTCTTTTTAATCAAACTCACTTTAATTCGAAACTGAACGTATGTTCACACACACACTTGCGCACTTAACGATGATGATGAACAAACTGAGAAATTATTCAAAAATGCTTTTAAATACAGTTTTCTAGCATCAATTAGTTTACCTCAATTATTCGCGATTATTTATCGTGCAAATTGTTTATGTTTTTACGCAATCTTGAATAATTATTTTCAATTATTTTTATTTACAACGTCAGGTTCAGCGATAACTTGGGCTAATTTAAGATAAATTGAGTAATGTAAATATTAAAATTGCTGTTTGTTTATAATGTAAATGGAAATTATAAGTAACTTCATTTTTTTTGTATACAAACATTATTGATATTTGTGTTATAGTTGTTATTACTCATAAAATCCTATACAAGTCGAAAACATCTAAATAATTTACAGGTATTATTATAGAGAAAAACATTAAATAAAAAATGCATAACATATTTAAAATGTTATAAATATTTAAAATATTAATATTTTCGTTATAAGCGTTCATTTTGTAGTATGTTTGAAATTCCCATGTATATAAAAGACTTAAAACTTTATTTAACCGCTCTATTTTCACTAGAAATGTCACAATAGCTCATTTTATTTAATAAGTGAATAAAGGAATGGTTACTTAATTTATTAATTATTGAGGCTTCTACTTCGTTATATATCCCTCCATTGAGCATAATGAACATAAAATCGTTGCATCAATGTTACATTAACGTTTATTGCTGATTACGTTATTTGTTCAGTTAGTCGTTAATCGATTAATGGAATCACTTTTAATTTTCTTTGTATAACTGAAATGACGTCGAAACTAAATTTAAGTTATACAAAGTTAAAAGAGTTTTTATCAATCGAATTTTAACTATGTTATACAGGGTTATTATAAATTATGTACCCGTTTAAAAAAAATCATATGCATTCAAGTACAAATCCAAAATTAACAATCTTTGTGGCCATGAAAAGAGGAAAAGTATCAAAGTTATTTTTTTAATTTATTATAAATGTTTAATATGTCCACCGTTTGATGCACGACAAACATCTATCCCACACATCAGAAAGCGTATCTATTGTTACTAAGTGCACGGCAGTAGTGATACGGTTCCGTAGATTGTTCAAAGTTGTTGGTAGGGGCGGAATATAAATAGTTTCCTTAACATAACCCCATTAAGAATAGCTACATGAGGTGAAATCGTGAGATATCGATGGCTAGAAGTGTAGATCCAGGTTTTCTACCTGTTCAGCGCCGAGGAAAAGAATTCATTAAAAAAAACCTCGTACAGCGAATGAAGTCCTGTATATCTTCCTTAACATGAGGGAACGGCCATTGTTCCACAATACGCATGTACCCTATTCTAGTAACAGTTCGGCAAAGATAAAAGAACTTTTGAAGGGAATAAGACAAAAACTATGTTTATCTTTGGTGAGTCTCTTTCATGTTGCGAAGTTGAATGTGTATTTTGCAAACCCCATATGCAAACATTGTGTCTGTTGACTTTTCTTCTAAGGTTGGAAGTCGCTTCGTCGCTATAGATGTTTGTCATACATGAAACGGTGCACATATGTAAAACATTTATAATGTATTAGAAAAAATGAAACTTTCTCTTTTCATGGCTACAAAGATAATTCATTTTGGATTTGTAATAAATACGATTTAAAAAAATACTTCCATCATTTATTATAACCCCGTATATCGTAATTAACAATAATTAAATACTTTTACTCTGTTTGTATGAACTTTTTTTAATGTCATCAAAATTACCGTTACCAATAAAGAGTTCAGTTATACAAACAAATTGAAAGTATTTTATTATTTGTGAAATACGATATATAATAAATAAGTAGTAGCCTTGACAATGTATAAGAAATATTTTTGAATGATTAGTCTATCAATCACTAAATAAATGCATAAAAAATCGTAAATTAATTGTATACAGTGTTTAATTTGCTTAGACAACTTAATTGATGTATTGATAAGGGAATTAAATGTTATTAAATAAATTGACGGAACTTTGAAACGGTAATTACTTATAATAACAATTATTCAGTATTGATAATTACTTCGTGGAAAAAAACATAAATAATTTGCTGAATATTTACATAGTTTCTTCGGCCCGGCGCCTCCGCCATGGTAGATGCACCGGACAATTTCATTCATCCGCGGATTCTAGTCTATCCATTTTCAAGTGGCAGTGAAGATAAGCGAATCCGGATGGGTGGTAGTCACATGCGCTCTTCAATAGAACAGAATGTTTTAAAATGTCTTCTACTGAGTCATGCGATGAAGTGCCGGCAAATGTGTCGAAAAGTAAGTGTTTAGATGAAAAACATTACTTTATTTGTGGGCGCGAGGATACGTGCAACCACAGCAACCAGAAACACTTCCAAGGAGTTCTCCAGTAGTCGCAGACGTTACCATGAAGTCACCATTAACGTCAAAAGAATCCGCCACCAAATCACCTAGCTGACCTAAAGATGGATAGGTGGTGGAAGGCAGAAGTAAAGCCACAGCATTTATGACCAACCAGATAGAGTATAATGTTATAGAGTGTAATCTGGGCTATTCGAGGGCAGCCATAGCAACACTTCGTAGGCCACTCGATCTGGCACCCTGATCTAGGAACCTTGGATCCAGAGTCTATGGACTGGGTAGACTTAACGGAAATGTTTTTTACAGGCCAGCCCAGCAGCCTAGGACCTAAGCAGGTTACAGCTCATCTGCTGCCACAAATCTTAGATGAGGATAACACTATTGTGAGAGTGAGTGGCGGCTTGGGCAAGAAAAAGGACGTCATCCTGGTAGCAGTCTACCTCCCTGAAGACAGACATGGGCTTGGATGGACTGGAGGAATACTGCAGGAAGGGAGGACTACCACGCATCCTTTGAAAAAGGATGATGTTTTTTTTCCTGCCCAAGCCGCCACTAACTCTCACAGTGGCGTTATCCTCATTTGAGAGGTGTGGCAGCAGATAAGCGGTAACCTGTCTAGGGGTGTATATCACCATCCTAGGCTGCTGGGATATCCTGTAAAAGACATTTCCGTTAAGTCTACATGACTTTTTAATAAGTATACTTTATATTCAATCGCGGGTCGGAACCTACTTTCGTCAACGCACGTAGTTAAACTGTCATAGAATCACAGGTGAGCCAAGACGTTTCAATATTATTAAATAAAAATGATTTGAAAATAATTAATAAATTATTTTCACATTTATCTCTGTGACTATAGACTTACCTACGTAAGTACGTTAAACAAATGCACATTAAAACAACTACTTCCCGGGCAAATACCCACGCCGGACATTGAATTACATAATGTACACCTGCTGCTGCATATCAAATATTGAATAATGCAACAAAATTTTTGTTGTTTTAATGTGCATTTGTTTAACGTACTTACGTAGGTAAGTCTATAGTCACAGAGATAAATGTGAAAATAATTTATTAATTATTTTCAAATCATTTTTATTTAATATATTTAAATAACTGTGACCAAGTGAATGAATACTGTTTTCTATGTTTCAATATTAGATCACGGATGGATAATTTTCCAATCAAGATTAGTAGATCATCCCAGCAAGCCTTTTAGAGTTCCGAGAAATATGGACAAATATGCCTACATTAGGGACCTTCAAAAAGGCACGCAACACAGACAAATATGATGCCTTAATGACAGCACCAGACTAGACCTTATTGCGAGGGAAGTGCTGGTGTGAATAATTAAGGCATATAAATATTCTTTTCCACTCAAGAGGATAGTCCGGTAGTGACACACCTTGGTGATGCCCGGTACTCGACTCCCTCAAGAAAGAGACAAAGGAAAGGTAAAATAGAGCTAAGAGCTCAAGGTTTAACCCTAACCGGATTCTTTACAAGTAAGGCCTTAGAGAATTATGAGTTTCTTAAATTCTCTAAGGCCTTACTTGTAAAGGATCCAGTTAGAGTTAAGCCTTGAGCTCTTAGCTCTGTTTTACCTTTCCTCGGTCTCTTTCTTGAGGGAGTCGAGTTCCGGGCATCAGAGGCAGTGTCAGAGGTTTTAACTAATCTTAGTTTTTCCTATATTATTTTGAAAATGTGAAGTACAAGATTAATCGATTAAATATTATTAAGAGAATAAAACAAAAGAGTGATTTAACAAAATAATCAAAAAAATTAAAACATTAACAATTAAAGTCAAATTAATTCGTCATCGCTGTCACTATTGTCTTGACAATCTGACGTTACATCTTTTAGAAATAATAAGTTCAGCAGGTAAATTCTTTTGCTTGCAAACTTTTTTTTATGCTCGCAAATATGTTATAAACGGATCGTTTCTTAACAAAAATGTATTAATTATATCCGTTAGGCTGTATTTTCTGATATTTTTTTCTAGAATATTGACCTCGATTTTTTTAGATCCTTGTTTCTGTGTTCAAGTGCCTCTTCAGATAAAACACATATAAAAGTAGTGAAGTTCGCAATAGATGTTTAATTAAATATTTGATCACATGAAAATTGAGTTAAAAGGAAACAATTAAAATATTCACCTATTGTCAATAAACTGCGATTAGTAACCTCCGCTTCATGCAATAGCACTTTTTAAGCAGTCGTACTCATTGTCTAGAATGGGTAGTGTCAATAATAATTTCGCTGTTTTTAGAGCATACTAGCCGAATATTTTGTCATCCAATTCCTTCGATACATTTAGAGCAGTTACAATAATACCAAATGGCCTTACCAATTCCTCATTAACATTTAAGATTTACCACGAATTCTATTGACAGTTTCAGCACACAATTTTTATCGAAGCATGAAAAAAATCACTTTAAATTTTTCACAAATGGGCTCGCTAATGAACTTATTAGTTTATTCAAGATTTCGATATAAAATGTTTACTACGGTCTTTTTTTATCAAGAAAAACAAAATTATTTGAATGTTTTATGTAATTGTCAACACAAATAACGGATTTGCAACATACATTTTTATATAAATAGAAAAAAGAAGAGTACCTATTCTTCCACTTGGTCACAGTTATTTAATAAATTAAATAAAAATGATTTGAAAATAATTAATAAATTATATGAAATAAATATGAATAAAATATTAAAAATCAACCAATAAAACACAGATTAGAATGAATAACTTTAAATTATCGACTACTTGTCGAGTGCTTATTCAATTTAATCTGTGTTTTATTGGTTGATCTTTAATATTTTATTCATATTTATTTCATTCAATATGAACTACCAATGTCTAAATATTAAAACCATTAATTAAATTAATAAATTATTTCTACATTTAGCTCTGTGACAATTTGACTTACGTAACGTAAGTACTTTAAATAAATACACATTAAAAGAACTACTTCGCGGGCAAATACCCCGCCGGGCATAGAACTACATAATGTACACCTGCTGTTATCAATAAAATAATGCATAATGCAACTATTTTTTCGATCCAAGAAAAATTCAATGTAAAAAAAAAACATAGACCAACGATACGTAATATAAGGTCATGTGCAGACACGTGTTTCGGGATCTATCCCTCGTCAGTACAGCTCTGCCTTACATAATTTAAATATGTTAAAATAAAACAATTCAATTAAATCAACCACTCAATCAAATTACTTGACATGTTGTGCGGCTCAGCTCGATCAATGATCCTTTCGATCGGATTAACTAAGATCGATCATTGAATCACAATATTTCTTTAAGTTATTCTGTTTTTTGCAGAGCGAGACAGCCTTCATTAAGAAAACTTTTTTGCTCAACTCAACTGTTTGATCCTTTTGATCAACGCCATCGGCTGAATGCCCATCAAACGCCTCGATCTTTCTGATCAACTTGATCGTCTCGATACTTCAATTGATCGATCATCTCAATGATCCATTACTAGTTATTATTATATTTACTTATTATTGTTTAATGTATTATTTTTTTATTATGTAAATCGGGTTGCCGTTAATAAACATTTATTTATATGTTTTTTTTTAATTTTTTTTTTTCAATAGATTCAAGCCTCTATATATATAGAAAATCTTTATTTCTGAGAGATACATTAAATTACATTACAATATTTACATTACAATCATAAACCTCTAGTTAAGCCTCAGAAAATGGCTATCGACCATCGGTCTTTCTGCCTATTCAAGCCTCTAATTAAAAATGATATAAAATCTAGATCGCAAACAAAATCCGACATTATATCTGGGTTCATTAATATTTACAACAAAACTGACTCAAAAATAAATGAATTTCAAAAGATATTTACTTGTCGAGTGCTTTAATGTTAAAAGAAAGAATATATTTGTTAAAAATAAAATTATACAAAAATTAAAACATGAATTTATAAAGATTTAAATATTACTTTAAATTCATTTCAAATTGATCTAGTGACCAAAAATTACCCTAATGTATTTCTGACTGACATTTCTTTCAACTTTCGAAGAAAAAAAAAAATGGAGTGGTTCGGGATTAGCACTTACGGACCGAATGATCCGATTAAAGAAACAATGAGGTCGGATTATCAAGAACCGACCGAGCCGAAAAATCTGCTGGAGGTTTACGAGAAAAGTAGGTTTACGAGAAAAGTGAGAGTTTTTTTGTTAAATATAAAAAAATGCATACTTTCTAAACAAACTTTTACATATAGTTCTATTTAACTTCATTAATATCATTAATGCCCGTTTGCATCTCCTTGTTTAAGTACTCCTTAATGCTAAGTAATCCACGACATTTGGTTTTAACATGGCTTAAATTTAAGGAGCGGCCGTTGTTGGCGGCCTAACTCCACTAAGGGTTCTTTAGCAGCATTTTCTTTGATATATCAAACAAATTTAATATCTACGGTTTGTGTAATATTTATTTATTATTTTGTTAAATGATGAATTATCGTTAATAAAGTTCATTATTATTATTATTATTAAAGAAATATGAACTGGGATTGAAAGACAGCAGTAGAATTATCTTACCCTAAAATAAAACTCGCAGCTTGTATTACACAAACACATTAAATTCTTGAAATATAAAATTATTAAATGGACTTACCGTTAATAAACAATAAACAATTAAAAAATGTTAATAAAAATAACACTGACTGTGCGTATTTTCTTTGGAAATTTGAAAAAAGAGACTCTCTCTGGATCCGTTACTGGATATTAATGCAATTTTCAATTATAAAACAACATTCCAAGTCAAACTTATATCTTAAATTATGAAAAATTTATATGATTATTTATTAAATATTTCTTACCATTTCGTGACTTTCACGCTCCTTCTCTAAATATCAAACTGCCAATAAGTTGTTTATAATAATCCTTTTTATTGTTTTGTTAAAATGAATATTAAAATTTTAATGTTTTATTAATTTTAGGTGATAAGAAAAAACCATTTTCCTCATACATTAGGGAAATTGACATTTACATAGGACAAGCTGACGGGTACGCATATAAATCATACAATCGGCTTATTAAGATGAGGAAGAAGGGAAATTTCAAGCCCGTTGGTAATATTTTGAAAAATAAACTTATGGATTGGGGTTTAATTTTGGTTGTTTATTAATTTCCCAGGACCGTTGGATATGTTTAGAAAGCCTGCGTGTACTTCAATGGAATACGGATGGAATTTATCTGATCCGGCTTTAGAAGGGGAGACTTGGCATAAAACGGTTAATAAGTATATTTGATTCGTGCTATAAAAATATTTTACCTGATTATTAAAAATACTAAATTATATTTATTCAATGAAAATAATATATATTTTATTATACAATTTCTCTTTTTCTTATTTGTAAAGGGGATTGGTAATGGCCAACTAATTAAATTAATTAATTAACTTAGTGGGTTATTAAATAAATATAAAATTACAAAAGATAGAGGAAGTTTAATTTTATAATATTTCAATTAGTTGTAGAAACAGCAATTATTATAATTACTAATTGTAAGTTTTAAATGATATGTCTCAAATGATTAAATTTTGTTTGTTGACCCAATCAGGTGATTGTTTCCACTTTTGTCTCTTTTTACCTGAACCACTTCGGATATACCTTAAATCAACATTTAATTATTTAAAATTATCTATTATTTCGTATTCAATATTGAAATAATTGTTTTTTTTTATCAGGATTTAGTATAATAGTAGAAAAAAAAACTCTGATGATCTTCTTTGCAAGATTTTTCTATATAAATTTATTTCAAAAATTATTATTTAACAATTGATTGTCGATTTAACGTATAATATTGACAATCAATTGTCAACATAACAATAATTTCATGAATTTAATGGTCGAGGCTGTTACTTGGTGAAATTCCATATTAACACTTTAATAATTAAAACACTTATAGCCGTACTAATAATCGCAGCTTAATCCTTGAATCGATCTAGGATTGATGAATCCCGGATTCGCGAATGCTATTGGTTGATCTAAGAATTGTTTGCAATATAATCTATAAGCATTTTGACTATTTTATAGATTTTGATACAATCCAAGAATTAATTCTCAATTATGAGTCAATCCATGACGATTAGTACGGGTGTTAATAATGAATTCATTGTTTATTGGTTGACACTGCATCAATTATTTCACCACACTGTGGCTTCATCAGATTTCATTATTATCCATATGTCTGATGAGTCGCTTCATCAGCTTTCATCATTATTCATCTGCCTGATGAAGCCATTGTGTGGTGAAACAATTATGTCAATCAATAAACAGTGAAATCATTAGTAATTTACACTAATAACGTCTTAATAATTTCATGATTACAATCCTTGTTTATAAAAATATAACTACAACTTTTTGCAGTAAATATTATTTTTATAAGCTCTATTCAAATTAAGAATGAACATTTTATGTTATTTTTTTTTTCCTAATACAAAATCAATATTTGTTGTTGAAAAGTGAAAGAATAGGCCCGGGTAGCTCAGTCGGTAGAGCATTGGACTTTTAATCCAAGGGTCCAGGGTTCAAGTCCCTGCTCGGGCGTTCATTTTTTGTACATTTATATGAAATGGGAAACTGATGGCAATGGTTTGATTTATTAGGAAACAAATGAGTGAAAGTATCTTCTATTATTTTACTTGCAAATGGAATTGGAAGGAAGACAATTAGTTTGAACGTTACGTTTTGGCAGCAATGGTTTTGTTACTTTAAGTTAAGTTTCAGAAAATTCTGAATGAAACCAAATTTAACTCATTTTACATCCAAATAGAAATAAATGGAAAACAATTATTCAAAACCAAACATTTACTTTCCCTGGATCTATGCCCAAGGTAAAGTATTGTGATCGTACACATTTTCGAATCCAAGTTGTCTTTTTTCTATTGTCTGGAATAACGATTGGTAGTACAATTCCTTTATTATTATTGTATTTTATCTTTATTGGTGATTCCTAGTACCATGAATTTGTCCAAAATATATAAAATTAGGGTATTCTATTAGAAAAAATATAATTCTGATATGCCATGCTTTTATGGGACACCCTGTATATTTGATACTAATTTTAAAATATGCTCTTAATAAATCTGCGCCTGCGAAAGCCGATTACAAAAAAAAACATTTAGCCGCAGAGCTACTCGGCGCGCACACTGAGACATCCTGTATATCCAAGTTTTACTGTAGTTCCTTCTCGTGTTTTGCGAAGAGGACAATATCGCTGGCAAACGCTGCTTCCGATATTTCTATTCTTTCTTTTTTCATTACCTAGTCCATATGTATTATGAACAATGCGAGGCACCATACTCCACCTTGTCGTAATCCTCCCTTTGTTGTTAAATTTTCTGATTTGGGATTGTTGTATATGACCATGTTTTTGTTATTTTTATATATATATATATATTGTAATATGTTCAATATTTTCATATAGTATGACACCTAAACTTTACACTGAAAGGCGATTTGGGGTACTCTACTCAGACAGAATCCCGTGGAACGGGAAGAAATTACTAACCATGGTAAAGGATGTATGCCATTTTACTGACGATTCAAAAACAGTCCAAGGGGCGGGTGCAGCGTTCTTCAGCTGCAAACCTAGACTGGAAGGCAGTTACAATCTAGGTGTGTATGCCACCATCCACTGATCGCCATTTATCAGTGTGCAAGGGAGCTCCAGGACAACCCACCGGCACACGAGTCGATCAATATATGCTCTGATAGCAAATCTCCGATATCTCCTCTTGCTTCTAGTAGATGTACATCGCTGCAGGTCAGAGACTGTGAAGAGGCACTCAGAAATCTGTCTGAGATTATAAAAGTCAACCTGGTGTCGGACACTCCGGAATACCAGACAATGAGAGAGCGGAAACACTGGCCAGGGAAAGGGTATCAAAACCAGTGCTGGGGCCTGAAACAGCACTACGTCTTTCTCGACACCTGTCCAAGGCTGGATGAAAGAGGAGATGCTATAATGTTGGAGGAATTCCCCAGGCACGAGAGTAGCTAAAACAACTCTTCAGGGACCATCCAGAAACAGAGTCAAAGCTCTACTAGATATGAGCAGAGGCTATCTCAGAGCTGCAGTGGCCGTACTAATTGGACACTGTCGCCTAAACCACCATCTTATCAGAATGGGAGTGCGGGATAACCCTACCTATAGACTATGTCTGGAAAATGACGAAACACTAGATCATACACGATGTGTTTGCTCAGCGTGGCGTCAAACTACACAGCTTGTTCTTGGGTCTACTGAGTGCAATCCACAGGATCCCTCTGGATCATGAGTTACCTAGAAGCCATGGATCTGAAAACCGAGGTGTAAGGTCTCACGTATGAGCCACAATAGACCGTTTAGTTGCGGTGTACCCATTCATACGGTTACGGTTTTGTGGGAGATGCGCCCTTAGCACAGGCATACAATAGGCCTCATTGGCCCCTAAAGCTTCCTCCCTTTAGGGTATCTGAACCATGTGTCAGCACAGACAGTCTAGCTCATCAAGATAGGCTAGCAGTGCCGAGGCAGGTAGATCCCTGATTTTAGCCATTTCTGGCCATTCCTCACCCAGTATGGCTTTTCTGCTAGACTTTAGCGCTGGGCAATATCCAAGGATATGCTCCGCGGTTTCGTCCTCAAAACAGCACCCTCTGCAGTCTGGTGTTTCAACAATCCCCAATCTATGCAGTACCCATTCCTATAGAATATTATTATTATAATCAGTATTTCGTTCGTAATTCCACTCCTTTTGAGAATTTCCAATATTTTTCTCCATAAGTATTTCATCAAATGCTTCACAAGATCTATAAAAGCAATATATGCGTTCTTTTTCTCTCGCATATTTTTCTGTGCTATTTCTTTGATGGTAAATATGTTGTTCTGTACACCTCTGATCAATCTAAATCTAAATGTGATTCTATTCGCGCTTTGTTTCTGCCACTGCTTTAAAACTTTTGTCCAGTAGTTGCTCGAAAATGTTCATGGTAGTGCTCAGCAATTTTATTCCCCGGTAGTAACTACAGCTTTTTCTGTCTCCAGTTTTATGTATTGGAACAATAAGTGATATCTTCCAATCTTCAGGTACCTTTTCTTCTTGCCATGTCTTATGTATATGTTAATTAGCATGTCCAAGCCGTTTTGTCCATATTTTTTAACATTCATGTAGTAATGGTCGTATACGGCTGATTTTCAATTTTTTCGTTTCTTGAATGTCTCATCTATTTCATTTAGATTTATAAAGTCTTCTAGGTTTTCTGCCATTGTGGCTGTTTCAGGTTCGTTTCTCTCTTCTATATCTATCTAATAATTCTTAAAAATATTCTTTCAATTTTTCTGTTATATTTTCATCATCTCTCAAGTTATTTCATTTCTTATCTTTTATATATTTTTGTATTTTGTTTCTGCTTTTTCAGTCCTTAAGGATTTCAGCACATTGTAAAACAGTTTCTGGTTCTCTTTTCTATCATATTCCATTTTTTCTCCGAATTGGTTCCATTATCTTGGATTTCTTTGTGTTATACCACTTCATTTTTTTTCCTCCTTGTGTTTTGATGTTTTTAATGGTGTATCTTCTACATTTTTATGTTTATTTTTCCTATTATTTCTTCCATTGTTTATTTATAAACAAAATTAAGACATCACACAAACTGTCTGTTTTTGTTTCTGTTTTAAATTTTAGCATCTACGTTATATTACAATTGAATTATTTTAACAATTGTTTTACGAATTATAAAGGTATTATCGAAAAAGCAACATAAAGAGCAGAAATAAACAATATTGGCAAATGCAATGAAAACGGTGTTAATAAAATGCTTGAAAAACAAATGAAATAAAAATTATTTGAAAATAATTAATAAACTATTTTCACATTTAGCTTTGTGACACTTTGACTTATAATACGTATGTACTTTAAACAAATGAACATAATAACAACTACTTCAACAACCCTGGAAATAATTTATTAATTATTTTCAAATAATTTTTATTTAATTTGTTTTTCAAGCATTCTATTAACACCGTTTTCATTGCATTTATTTAAATAATTATAACCAAGTAAATGAATACTCTTTTCTATTAATAGCCAGCGAGGCGTTTTTTCAACGTTGAATTTTTCTCGGATAAAAAATTGTTGCATACTGCAACATTTTATTGATATGCAACAGCAAGTGTACATTCAATTCTGGCGAGGTATTTGCCCGAGAAGTAGTTGTTTAATGTACATTTGTTTACGTAACGTAAGACAACAATAATTTATTATTTTCAAATTATTTTTATTTAATTTATTTAAATAACTGTGACCAAGTGAATGAATACTCTTTTCCATTTACTTGAAAAACAAAATTGGAGGTAAAATATAATCTTCAAAGTTTTAATTCAGTAGCGTATAGATTCTCCTCTAGCTCTTACTACTGCTTCCATTCGTCTGGGCATACTATTGATTAAGTTTTTAATGGTTTCTTCAAGAACAAGAACGACTTCTTCGAGTTCCTTAAGATTCATTGGAGCAGGTATGTGACGTCTAACTGATCGTTTTAGTGCATTCCAAAGATGCACTATATCTGCTCTTCTGGGTAGCCAGTCCATAGTTGGAATATTCACAAATCGGAGGTAGTCCAGTACCTTTCTAGCAACATATGGTCGAGTAACGCTCGACCATATTTTTTTTGCATAAAAATTAAATTTTCCCCGACAAATGGAGCAAATAGCATCACATGTTTTTCTACGATGTCTTATACGTAGAAATGTGCATTCATGGATATCTTCCGTATATGAACCAAATCTGTGTGCCCATCGAAACAATTTCCTGCCCAGAATATTATTGATGCGCCAAAAAATGGGATTGTGATAGCGATGTTGCAAGCAGCAAATCTCTCCCCTGGCCTCCGCCAGATTTGTTGATGTCCATATGGTGAATTTACACTTACTCTTGTTTCATCTGAAAAGAAAACTCGTTTCCAGTTTTTAATGGTCTAATTTACGTGTTCCCTTGCAATACTCAATCCAGTAACTCTATGTTCCCTGGTGAGCAGTGGTGCAATAGCTTATCTTCTACTGTCCGATCCTCAGCTGTAAATTGCTAGAACTCCTGTTACTTAAGGCGACTTTATCTTTTGCAAGTCGCTCATCTCTTGTATTTGTAGACTTCCTACGGTCTTGTCCTGGGATTCTACAGTAACTTTAATGTTCATTGAAACGTTTAACTGTTCGACTAATAGTTGATTGGTTAACTCCTATCAAATTAGCCACATACCACTGGCTATGTCCTTCGTTAAGTAAAGTTACAGCTTTCAATGCTTCATTTAAGTTGAGTGAATGACTCATTACTTCTACTTTAAGTGTACTGGACAAGGTGTTCGATTTTATTACCTTTCATAAATCACTATAAACAGCATTAAAAGTGTTATTTAAATAATTGTAAATTGTTACTTTGTTAACCCAACAACTCGTAAAACCATTTGGGATAATAATTGATTAATTTATTTGTTAATTTGTATTTTTAGTTATTGTATATTTATATGTAATAGCCTATTTACTACTTATAGTAAAAAATTGTTACAATTTTTGTAAAATGGTGAATTTTCCGTAAATAAATAAATTATTATTATTATTATCTGTCAAACAATTGCAATTGTTTATAATTACTGATAGAGGATATCCTGGGCTATCTACATAAAATGTTTAATGATTTAAAATTAAAAACAAAAACAAACGAAAAAAAAAAAAATCTGTTAAGCGTTAATTCCGTCCAGGAGTGTATTTTCTGCTATTTCCTTATTATTTACTTTGTAAAATTTGTTCATTTCGGTCTGTTTACTATATTCTTTTTTCATCGTCTCATTTCTGTTAGTTGTTGCTGTTCTGCTCATTATTTTGTTCAAATCTTTCCTTCATCTCTAATCTTATTTCCTTTATTTCTTTTAGTAGCTCCTCCATTATTTTATCTTTGCCTCGTGATCTTGTTATTAAATTGCTTTTTCCAAAAATTACACTCTCATCAACAGTCTCAAAGCTAGATTCGCCTCTTTTTCTTTTGTCTTTATTTTTACCTCCCACAGACTCGCAAATGAAAGCACTTAAAACTCAAAGAAACGAAGAAAAAGTAATCGCAGTCTTCCTAAGCGTTACAGCAATCTGTAACTTATTATTTAAATACAATGAATATTTTATAGTAATCTCTCTTTGTTCCACCCCTCAGCGGTAATGTCGCAACAATCTTATTGTTATGTGTTATTTTTGTAATTTATTTATAGGTTCTTTTCAGCTTAATTATTTATTTCTCTGAGCACTCCTGTCTTTGTGCTCAATTGAATATCCACTTTTCACTGTTTATTTTCACGAATGAAATTATATTATTTTTCACTCACTGGTTAAACACTATTTTTGTCTATTATCTTACCACTCTCACTTTTCCGTGGAAAAATTATCTATATATATACTGTTTTTTTTTTTCAATTTACTACCCTTCACTTTCATTATACCTTCATTTTTATCTTCCAAACGAAAATAAAAGGAAGACAATTATTTGAAATGATACATTTCGATAGCAGTTAGGTTAAATTAAGTTCCAGCGAATTATGTATTGCTTCCAAGTGGAAATAACTTAAAAGGATAATTTTTTTATATTTTATTGATTGACGTGGCATTCAGTTGTTGAAAATGCATATTTATTTTATATAAATTAATTTTAAAGAAAATTATTCAACTTTCAAAAATGTGTGTTGTGTATTTTAAAATTACAATTGTTTTGCAAGGATTGTTTGCTTCTGTAACTAAAGGTGATAAGATTAATAATATTTATAAACTTAAATCTATATATGTACAAAATTGTCTAAATGTGAGGGAAGTCAAGAATATCACACATTAATTAAATATAACACTGTAAAATTTTTCTTTTTTTATTTGTACCAAATGTACATTTCGATTATAAAGCGATCATTATCAATGAATATACAATTAATATCAAACGTAGGTTTGTTTTAATTAATAATAATAGTATATGTAGTGGTAATTATTACTTTGTGATCGAAATACAATATAATTTGATACAAATTTTGTAATTTTGCAAATTCTATACAAGAATAAATCACAATTTTTCTATTCTGAGTATTATTTAAATATTAATTAATTTTTAACAATTATATGAATATATTATTATTAATCTATCAATAATTTTAATTATATTTTAAATTAAAATTACATTTTATTCTCTTGAAAATGGGCTAATAATTCTAAACTGGTCGAAAATTAAAAGTTTTTAAAATTGAAAATGAAAAATTTACAGTGTTTTATTCCATTAAATTATCTTCACGTAACTCACAATTATTATATATTATATATATATTACATATTACAATAAAATTGATTTAAACAAGAAAAAAATATTGGCAATCATCATTGAACGAGAAAAATTACTTACAAACGAAAATTATAATACATTTTATTAACGGAAATTCACTATTTAAGGGCAGGATCCATCAAACGGTTACCAGTATGTTTGCTTATAAATCCAAACAGTACGTTAAAATACTAAAAATAGCACGAAATAAGTAATTTGTTTCTACACGCAGTCGTGAAATTAATTTTTTTTTTTAATTTTATGCATACCCCACATCAGTTTGTTGAACACAATGCCTAACACGACTACCCTCAATCTCGACCTTAACAAAATAATATATAAATATTATACAAAAAAGACATCGAGGACAGAAAGACCTACGATCGATTGCCCTTATTTGAGAATATATTATAAAAATATGTATTTTTCATATTATGTTAGATTATGTACAATGTATTATTTTTTTCTCAGATAATAAAGATTTAGTAGTAGTAAGTAATATCATAATATTGAAGCGTATGTTTAAATAACTGTGAAATATATTACATACTACTTCTAAAAAAAATTAGATTGATCATTGCCAGTAATTTTTCTTTGTTTAATTTAATTTTATTTATTTATTTATTTAACGGATTTACCTTTTTACAAATTTACAATATAATTAAAAATATATTTATGTATACTAGACTGTAGAACAAAATTAAAAAAATAATAACAACAACAAGAAAACAAACAATTGGCGCCGCTAGAAAATAATAAATAACATATTAAAATTCTTGACAATCACATAAAACAAAATATGCCAATCATACAATTTATCAATAATATCAGACAATTTCGTAATTTAAATAATTGCAATATTAATTAGTTTATTTTTTTAATATCTTACTTGTAATTATAATATTCATATAAATTGCTGAGAAAATTCAACAATTTTCAAACATCTTCATATACTCTAAAACATTCTCGGTGACACTTTCTTTGTAAGCGGGCGTAACTAAATTCCATTGGAACTCCAGTGAATTTGCCTCTTCTGAATCAAACAGGTTGACATTCAAATCCTCTTTCTTGAAGCAAAAAATCGGGGTGAAAATCAAAACAGTCGAAATGCCGTACAAAGAAAACTCCCTCATTTCCTCTTTCAACCAATCCATCGACAACCTCAAATCACATCCCGCTTGTTCCAAATGCCCATTCAAAGCCTCCAAATACACTCCCAAAAACCTCTCAAAATTCCTCCTCCTGAACCCAGCCTGCTTGACATTCACGTTCAGAAAATAAGTCAAATCAGAAGCAACCGAAGTGTACCTCATCACTTGTAAATCAATCAAAATGCAGTTATCGTTTTTGATTAGAATATTATTAGTCCACGTATCTCCGTGGTTTAGCACGCGGTGTTTTCTTTCTTTGAATAATATTTCGCGCGGATTGTAATTTTTTACTTTCTCGAGAAGTTGGTAGATTTTTTCTTTATTGGGAATGTCTTGGAGTTCTTCGAAAATTTTTATGGCGATTTCCGCTCGTAATTCTTGGCTAGGTTTTAAGACGTTGTCAGTTGCGTAAATAGCTTCTTCGATCGACTGAGAAAGCTGCTTGAATTTTTCCGGATGCTTTTCTGACATTATTAAGGAAGCTGAGTGGAATTTTGCTAAAACCTGAAATATTAACAAAAAATCATTTAAATTATAATACATGTTTGTATAGTGTAAAGAAAACATAATTACATGTTAATACTCTTCTAATTGTTTTCTTTCGAAATAATGGCATATCACTTTATACAAAATCGAAAATTAAAAAAAAAAAAACTCGATTGAATAAAACGACAACTGCACAGACAGGCTGAAATGGCCGATAGTAGATACAACAAGAAAAACAAACACCAACAGATAGTCGATAGCTATTTACTGACACTTAACTAGTTATAAATGACAGTAATGATGTGAATACTGTGATTAAATTTAACGTAACTCTTAGAAATAAAGGTTTTCTATATTTATATAAAAAAAGAGAAATGCTCTACCTAAAATAAAGTAAGAACTAATAAAGTTCTCACTTTAATGAGCATATCCCTCTTTGGTGTTTATGACATTAATACTATTTCACTCTATACTTAAATATACTTGCAATGCATTGACATGATTATTTTGTTAACTGAATACAGAGCTGCGTTCAGTAAAATATAATTCTCATTGTAATTTTCCCTTTTCAATCTATTGAATATATTTAACAATGTGAAATATATATATGGATGGTACCTTACGTGCAGTGATTTGTGAAAAAAGAGAAAGGTTATCCTGGCAAGAGCTAGATATGAATTGGATGAAAGAGGAAGAAAGACATGGATGGGTGAAATGTATGGTAGGTGTCATGCACGAAAAAAGGAAGAAATACATGGGATCATATTGCGGAGGATTGGATGGGTGGAAAAAGTTCGTAGAATGAATGAGAAGGATGGTGGAAAAATTGAGATGGGAAAAAGAAATAAGAAGAAGTTATTAAGTTTGTTTGATTAACAATGTATGTAGATTAAGCCATACATGATATATAATGAATATAATTTCATCAATAATGTAATTAAATTGAAAAACTGTAAATATTTTTGCATTTTTTTCTCCAAAATACAGCGTTATCATAAAGTGAGGGATATATTTCAAAGTATCATATATTTTTAACAAATTAAACTAAAAACAAGAAGTAAAGGAAATTTAATTGCTTAAACAATGGGTTTTCTTATGTCCACCACACTTACAGCAAATGTTCAATATGGCCTCCACTTTGCTGTTACAAAATCACCGTTCCTCAATTATACACAGCGTTATTCAACATTTTTGGTTGAATTGTACCAATTTGTACTATAATGCATTAATTATCAATTTGTAGTATGTTTTATTTGTGTCGTGAATTTTCAGCTAAATACAAAGGATTCAAATCATTAAAAAAAAATTGCTAATGCTTTTCAAATGGAGCGTGTGAACTTATACACTCAGAGACATTTTTTCCTAAGAATGGTGGAAGATTTATGCACTCACATAGATCCCGTAAAACCCTGAAAATTTTAACTTTCTAACTCACTTCAGAGTCATTTTTGTCGCCCTGCCCGTCATCGCCTATCGCCCATTAAAACCCATGAGATATTTAAAAAAAATATATTTAACTATTTTGCTTTTCTTTGACACTTATATTAATAGTTATGATAACTAACTAATGTACAATATAACAACACTTTTGTTTTATAAATGTACAATAAAATTCCATTATTGAAACAACTAGATTCGATTCAATATTTGCTGCTAGCTCATTTTCTTAAAATTATACAAATATTTAAAGTATGTTCCTTACTTCATGACAACCCCATATTTTCTCTAAAAAATTCTCCGAAAATAAATTGAACATAGATATTTTTATCAATCTCTTTGACTTTTGGATAAATTTGGAATTTTGATTTTCTTTAAATTAATCTTTTTATAACATGTGGAGACTTTTTAACATTCATAACGTTTCTAGAATTATCAATCAAGTTTGGATTTATATCTGATTTTAGTAAATATTATATGATTAAAAAAATCATAACTCGTAAATATCTTTATGCAAGTTCATAAAGATATTTACGGGTAGAGTTCTTGTATCGAGAAAAACTTTTTCTATTAGAAAATGTAGAAATTTTAAAAATACTGTTATAGTTTTGTTACTATTTTTGGTCAAAGTTAGATTGAATCACAAAAAATCAGCTAAAAATCGATTAGCTGATTTTTTGTGATTTTAATGATTAAAAGAAATACATAAATTAAACAAAAAAGAACCAATGGTTTTTCACTTACTTTTGTTTTTAGTATCGAGAAAAGTCATTTTTCGAATATATTACCCCATCCACAGTTTTTCCATATTTGAATTTGTCTTTTTTTTTTATTTTTGTGAATTTAATGATAAAAAAAACCTTATTACAAAAAAATTCAGCGGATTTCTAATGAATTCTGTTTGAAGTATCGAGAAAAGTCACTTCTTCATAATATGTAAAAATATGAAAATTTCCCATAAATTGTTTTCCCAGCATATTCACTCAATATTGAACTTACGTCGATTTTGGGCTGATTTTAGTGAATTTAGTGATTAAATATGATTTTTTTATGGATTTCCACTTAATTGCGCAGTATTAAGAAGAGCTTTCTGTTTTAGAATATCAGAAAACGTAAAAATACCCCATTCCTAGTTTTTCCTGCATTTTCATTCAACGTTATATTTATGTCGATTTTTGACTGACTTCAGTGAATTAAATGATTAAAAATTATAACTCGAAAATAACCCGATGGATTTTCAATTAATTTTATATTAAAAAAAATAAATCTGGCCCTTTGTCAAACATTATCAAACAATTGAAAATACTCATAATTTTTCTATTACTTTCACTAAAAGTTGAATTTGTTCTATACAAATCCAACTTTTTGTCTGATTACTACAATATCTTTATTGAAAAAAGGAATACAATAAATAAACTTAAAACATTCTTTAACAAAAAATAAAAATGTTTCCTTTTCGCAAGGAATATCAACCATAAGTCTTTGTTCTATACAAATCCAACTTTTTGTCTGATTACTACAATATCTTTATTGAAATACAATAAATTAACTTAAAACATTCTTTAACAAAAAATAAAAATGTTTCCTTTTCGCAAGGAATATCGATCATAAGTCTTTCTACCCGGGTTTTGATGTGGAACTGCGTTTATTTCGATATCAAGGTGGGAAAGTAGAGTAAAAGAAGGATATGTATTAGTAGAGAGTTAATGACGGGTTGGGTTTTTGTATTTACGAGTTTTGTTAGGGCTTCTAGGGGTGCACATTTTATTAAGATGTTCGTAATTCGACTCGTTACATGCAAATCGTTCTGCGAGAAATTGAAGTCTATCTTTAATAGGGGTAATTTAGGTTATTTGGTAGAGGAGTACATTTGAAGGATTATGAAGAGAATTTTGGTGGTGTCGAATTTTAGTAAGGCTGCGGAGAAAGGATCTTTCAGCTACTTCGAGGTTGTTAATGGTTTATCAACCCATGTTGATCAAAAAGAATGGAATTGTAGTCTAAGATGGGACAGCAAATCATTTTGTAAATTTTTATACGTGTTGATACGTATTCCTTGTTTTTTGTACGTCAGACAACAGAAATATTTTGCGCGCTTTACGATGTTTGCTTTTACTTCGGAGGTATGATTTTTGAAGGATAGTTTTGAATGTTAATGGATTCCTAGGTATTTGCAAAATGAAGTAAATAGTATAGTGGACCCATTAATGGATATGGAACGAGGATTAGGTGTATTACGATGGCAGGGTAAAAAGAGTTGGGATTGATTTTGAGTCTCCACGTGGTAAACCAAGTGACGGAATAGTTTACAAATTCTTGAAGGGAATTAAGGGCTGTGGCTAGGGTTGGTGAATGTGTTATTAGGGCGGAATGGTCCGCAAACTGCAGCGGTTAACAGGATGGATTAATGAAATTAGGATTGTGATGTTATAGATCTGAACAGTATATGTTATATAATAGGGAAGATAATGGGGAACCTTGAGGAACACCTTGTTCGGGCTGCATTTTTTTTTTTTTTTTTGATAAGGTTTGTCGTATGCGGATTTGTAGTTTGCGATCGAGGAGGAAATTTTGGATTAGGTTGATAAGATGGATGAGTGCATTTATATAAAAGCCCCGATGCCAAACGGAGTCGAAGACCTTCAACATATCTAAAAATATAATGGCAATTTTTTACCCCCTAGATGCGTTGTTTGGCAGTTGGTCGTCTGTTGGTTTTTGTCTGAATTTAGTGAATTTATTGATTAAACTCTAATAGAATTTCATTGAACGTTGGATTTGTGTCATTTTTTTGGCTGATTTCAATTAATTTTGTTTGTAGTATCATCAAAAATCATCTCTTTAAGAATATCCTATCTACAGTTTTTACAATATTTTCACTCAAAGTTGAATTTATGCCGATTTTTGTATGATTTCAGTGAATTTAATGATTAAATAAATCATAATTAAAAAAAAAAATAAATAAATAAGAACGCCAATGGATTTCTAAGTAATGTATTTCAAATATTGACATCTCTTTTAGAATATGCAAATATGTGAAAATATCTATAGTTATCCCAATATTTTCACTAAAGTTGAATTTAAGTCGATTTTAGTGAATTTACTAATTAATAAAATTGTTAATTACACGTTTCTCGCGATTTTTTCTTTAAAACTTGCCAATAGCAGAAAATTAAATAAAACGATTTATTTAGCAACTGAAAAAAAAAACATAAATTTAAAATACGAAGAAATGTATAAGTTCTTTCGAAATCCGGAATGTTTTCTTGACAATGGCTAATCGTTCTTTCGGCCGTAAACGAGTTGTAAAAAATGCAATCTGAAAATTTGGTTTCCATGTTTCGCTTTAGAAAACTCACACACAAAAAGGTAATACACAAAACTCAAACAAAAGTGACCCGTTTTGCATAAATATATACGAAAATACATATATTTAAAATTATATGGTACGAAACAACCAAAATTATAACTCGAAAAAAACTTAAATGGATTTCCATTTCATTGTGTTTCTAGTATTGAGATAAGCCTTTTTCTGGTAGAAAATAATAATAATAGTTTTTCCTGTATTTTCACTCAAACTTGGATTTATCTCTATTTTGGTCTGATTGTAGTGAACTTAACGAAAAAAGTACCAATGGATTTTCAATTAGTTTTGGTTGTATAATAGTTTTGAGAAAAGCCGTCCTTTAAAATATATGAAAATATGAAAATTTTAACGTTGGATTTGTATCATTTTTTGGCTGATTTCAGTGAATTAAAAATAAAAAAAAAACATAAGTTTTTTCTAAAAAAAAAACAATGAATTTTCAATTCATTTTGAAAACCATACCTTTTAGAAAATGCAAAAAATTTAAAAAAACCGCATTACATAGCTTGCCCAGTATTGTTATTTAATGTTGGATTGGTGTCAATATTTTGCTGATTTTACTGAATTTATTAAATACAAAATGCATAATTCCAAAATAACTATTATTAAGTTTTCTGTTTCGTCATTTTCGGACGACATACTACTTTTGAATAAAAGATATCCAACTATATGGCATTGTAATAAGCAGAACAAAAGCAAAAATTACGCAAATCGGCGACCAACAAGTATTAGCAAATATAATAATAAAGTGAACAAAAATAGAACAAAAGAAATATTACCAATACCTTGATGTGATTACAGTTGAAGACGGACTACAAGGTAAAGACTTCAATAAAAAATAGAAAACTATACTACTGTATGAACAAAAAAATATAAAGAAACGAGAAATAACCCGGAAATTAAAATATTATTTTTTCTAATAATGTTTTACATCCGTTTTGCTAAGACATATAAATTTAAAAAGTTCTAATGTTGTTTATGTTCATTTTGTTCAATTATCACAACCTACTATTCACTTGTAAATAAAACACTTTTTAACTTTTTTTAACCACTGCATGACTGCTAGTAGTCATTCATTCAGTGTTTTATTTATTTCACATGTATTTAAAATATGCCATAATGTGAACGCCTATAACACTCGAATGTATTATTATTTATGAATGATTAGAATTACATTTAATTTTATTTTTACTTTTGTTTAGGAAAGCTTCACAATATTTACCTTCAATATTCCATCTATTTGGTACGTTTCAAATCCTTTATGTTTATCAATTATTTCGTATCCTTCCGAGCAGAGATTTTTCATAACAATAAAACCGTTGTTTGTGTGAACGCAATCTGGAACAGGAAATTTTCCATCCGATGTGTACTTCTTCAATTCGGGTATTAATTTATCATAAGCGACAATTTCATTTTGGAACAGCTTTTTTACCGGCAGAAAGTCTTCTATGGCTGGATTATCGGGTAAGACCTTGATGATTAAATCGATTTTGTAGTCTGGAATGTAAATTTGTATTACTATACAGAGTGATTTATAATAAGTGTACAAAACTTTGACAGCAGGTTCTGGAAGTCATTTAAAAAAAATGTTTTATGAATATAGGTTGTATTTTGATTATTTACAGAACTACATTTGATTGAAATTTTATTTAATTATCATCAAAATACATTTTTATAATCTAATTAGCCATGGAAATAAACAACATAATTATTTAACTTTTTAATCGGGTTCTCATTAATCACTTGATGAAACATGATCACAATATTAATAGGTTGAAAAATACACTTGATTTGTTTCACAACTTGATTTGTTTCACAACTTGAAACAAATCAAGTGTATTTTTCAACCTATTAATATTTAACTTAACATGATGAAACGCTTTTTGAGAAGTTTGAACATATCCCTCTTCTTGTTCGGCAACAAATGTTGTTTCAGTTTGATGGCGCTTCACCTCACTACGGTAGATAAGTACATCAATGGTTGAAGGTATTAATTTGAACGATGGATTGGTCGTGAAATTTTATTGCTTGGCCGCCAAAATCTCCGGACCGAAATTATTTGGATTTTTTTTTTTTTCATTTTAGTTTCAACAATTCCATATTGTTATTTTTTTTATTTGAATGCAATATTGATTTTCTTTTATATTTCTCATTTTACTTTGATCCAACATATCAACATAGAAAATGACTGAACAAAATAATGGGTATTTTTTTACTTTCTGTGTATGTTATAGAAAGGCGATGCCACATAATGCAATGTTTTATACAATGCTTTTTTGCTTAGTGGATATTTTAGACAATATTTTTCTTTCATGGTGCTTTTTTGCTCAGTGGATATTTTAGAAAATATTTTTCTTTCATGTTCATTTATTTTTCTTTTTATCATTTTTTTTCAGTTTTACTTTCTAATTAAATACATTTTCAGACAGATTTATTTCTGTAAATAAACAAAATACGACCTATTTTAATAGATTTTTTCTTAAAATGATTTCCCAAAACGATGTCAATGTTTTATTTTTTTAAGGATAGGTCATTATAGGGATATTAAAGTATGAATAATGAAATGAGGTTGAACTCATCATAGACTACTCTGGGCTTCTCGGCCATGAAGCACATTGTACAGCTATTATAATTTATCCTGTATATATGACAATATATACAAATATTTTCTAGAAATCTCCACAGAATTCAAATATGTAATAATAAATTGTTAATACATTATTATTAACCATTAAAAAAATATCGATATTTGTTTATAGAAAATATTTTTGCGAAAAAGAAAAAAATACAAATCGACCAATCCGGGCGTTTTCATAGATAATCGGGGCTATTCTGTAAGAAAAACGTTAAGTTTAACGTATATGTTATTCAATATCATAACAGTCTAAACAGCTTTTGTAATAGATAAATATCATAGAATGTAAAAGTAATTAATAACATATACGTTAAACTTTTCACGTACGGAATAGCCCTGAATAATCACTTGAACATTGATTGAATTTGTTCCTTTCATTATGAACGCACTGTATACTGAAAATAAAATTAAAAAATAAAATTAATGTTGGTTATGAGATAAGCAATCCTGAAACGACGCTAAAGACTATAAAATGATTTGTTTTATGTTCGTGTGCATGCATTACTATTTGTCGTATGTGAAGTGTTTACTAACTGCATCAAACCTTGCACTGTTACGCAACTGAAGTAATAAAAATAGAATGTTTGCGGAAAATGCTCCAACGCCCTTGAAATGCAGTGTGCACTGACGCTAGTTATCTCGATAATTTTTCTACGGTAATTACATATCCGATAAGTCATTTAAAAATGATAGTTGAAACATCGGTTATGTAAGTTAAATAACTTGTTGGATTAATAAATTGAGCGACATTGTTTTATTTATTTTCATTTCTGGAGATAATAATAATTTGTGTAAATTTAGTAACCGAGTTTTTTTTTAAATTAGTTATTTTAATTAACTAAAGTTAATAATTAACAATAAATGGAATGATTTTGAGTTACGTGAAGATCAAATTAATTTGATGAACATTATATTAATCTATTGATAATGGTAACTTTGAGTCCTAAATGTATATTTGGTAATTCAAGTAAAAATGTAAAGAAAGGTGCTTTATTCACCAAAACAAATTAATTTTGATTTTTAATAAATATCATATGGTTTCTGATATTAGTAAAATTAATAACATAATTATTAGTGTTGGGCAAAATCGAATAATTATAGTAATCGAGTTTACTAAATTTGTCATTTTAACTATTTAAAACGAAAAAGTGATTTCAAATTTATGTTTATTAATAAATGGGAAGTTATTCTTGATATTTTTTTAATAATAATTTAATAATAAAGTAATATTAATAAAATTATAATATACTTAATTTAACAGTAATAAAAGATCGACTTTGCCCGTCACTAATAATTATCTTGTTGTAATAAACAGTGTTGGGAAAACAACGAGTAATTTTAGTAATCGAGTTTTATTAAATGGGCTATATTAAGCAGCTGAGGCTAATATATAAGAAAATATATAAAAAAACATGGTGTTTGTTAATTCATTTGAAATGGTTACTGATTTTAGTAGAATAATAGTTGAGAGATAACGCAAGCGCTGTATATTGACAATTTAATGTGGCATCGTCAACGATTTTGGTCTACAAGGTAGACGACAGAGAATCGCTGTTTCGTCCACTAAAGGAATGCGAAATTGTCCTGTTTATGAGAACAGGAAATGAAATTATTTTTATAAAATGTTCCACTACCATACATTTAGCGTATGGATAACTATAGATGATTTCGATTTTAGTCAAACCTAGACTAGTTTGTTCCATGTGCAGTACCTTGATGAAATTAGGTAATAGATGGCGCTTGCGTAATCTTTCAATTATTAAGATTCATATCAGGTACTTAATCACAACGAAATCCGTTCAACCTCATTCATCAAGGCCACAGACTAACCAGACGCCAACATCATATGGAAGGGATGTACCGTAAAAACATGATATAAAAACATATAAGTATTATTACACAAATAATTTGTAATATATTTCAATTTCATAAAATAAATACATTTTATTCGTATTGGTAGCACTTTTTGACCATAAAAATAAATGTACACAAAATAAATAATTAAATTCTTTTAAACATTAGAATTATAATTTACACAAAATTTGACAGGGTACAGCATTCAATTTTATTACAAAAACTTGAACTAATGGGAATTGGTACAAATGTAATTTCCTGGTTTAAGAGCATTCTCGAAGATAGGACCCAACTAGTGCGGATTGGTTCTTATCAATCAAAACTGATTAGGGTGTCATCGGGTGTGCCCCAGGGCTCGCATTGTGGGCCTATTTTGTTTTCGCTGTTTATAAATGATATTAGTTCTGTCATAAAATCTAGTAACTTTCTCCTGTACGCTGATGATTTGAAAATGTTTCGAAATATAGGTACAGTCAATGATCACTTTGCATTGCAGCAGGATCTGCATAATGTGGAGACATGGTGTGAAGCAAATCAGCTATACTTAAATATGAAAAAAATGTGTTTTTATCTCATTTTGTAGGTAAAAAACTATGAACTTTGAATACTATATTAGTGATCATAAACTAGAGAGGGTTACTGAAATAAAAGATTTGGGTATTCTCTTTTCATCAAACCTTAGTTTTTCGAAACACATATCACTAATTTGTAATAAAAGCTTAGGAATTTTGGGTTTCATTAAAAGGTTTGCTGGGGACTTTAGTCCGAGTACTGTAAGGAGGTTGTACTTGGCACTTTTGCGACCTCATTTAGAATATGGGTCGTCCGTATAGGCTCCATACACTATTACTGCAATTAAACAAATTGAAATGGTACAGAGCAAATTTCTAAAGCTAATGCAGTTTAGACTGGAGGGCCCTAATACAATCTTCAGTCATTCCCAAATGTTAAAATCAAATCTACAATCGTTAGCTGTAAGGAGAAAGCTTTTAGACATTTTATTTTTATTTAAATTAGTAAATGGGTTCCTGAACTGTATGGAGCTAGTGGAGATGTTGAACTTCAATATACCAAGAAATGCTCAATCCAGGCATAGACCATTGTTTAGATTGACATTTCACTCGACGAACTATGGAATGTTTAATCCTATAGATCGTATGATGCGTTACGCAAACCTACTATCTAGTAGTAATGATTTTTTATTGTTCACACCTTCACTGGCTAAGTTTAAGAGCCGTTTAATGCGCATTAATATATCTAAAATCATCAAGTAAATGGAAAACGGTAAAGATTGATAGTCACATTTTTGTTTTAAAACAAGTTTTATCATTACATATTAAATATATTGCTTTAATGTTGTTTGTGGTTGTACGGTGTTAGTTTGTCTTATATAATATTTGTTTCATAGGTAATATTTTAGTGTGCAATAGTGATAGCGTACGCTAGTTTGTTATGTGCCATATTTATGCTAGTTATAAATTATCTGTGATATTTTTTATATACTATCTTCTATAAGTGTTAGTGCATCTGTGATATTTTATATACCATCTACTATAAATGACACCCTTAACTATGAAATGTTTGCTTTAGCCGTGACAGTTTTATGCGTTTGTTTTTACAAGTTTTGCAGCTACGTATACTTTTAAATTTTAATTTACAACTGTGATACAGTCTTTGCTTATTATATACACTTTGTTTACTTGTAAGTGTACGGATATACATGTGTGTGTGTGTGTCTTACTGTTAAAGCAACATTAATGCTACCTTTGCTATAGAATCATTGTCCCACGTTATGTAAAATCAATACTTGCATCATTATGTTAATATCGGATTTTTTGTTTTTATTGTATTTTGTATTTGTAATTATTATTTTCTTGTAATTTATTTGTTACCTCGTTTATAATTCATTCCGGGTACATGAAATTTATATTGTTTTAGTTGTAAACATTAATTGTAAAATGGTGAATTCCGTAAATAAATAAAAAAAAATAAAAATAAAATCATTTGCGAAGTGAAGGTTTATAACAAGATTTAATTATATTTGCCGGCTTGTATAATAAAACTTACAGATCCATCAGAACCATTTTGTGAACACTGTTATATTTATTTATTATGTCTTTATTCATCAAATTAATGTAGACTTCTTAAAATTTATTTTGTCAGGTATTCTAAAAGCAAATATTTATTATCAACCAGGATAAAAATAAATCATCTAGGGATAAATTATGCAAAGAAACACATTCAAATTAACTTTTTATTTTTTATCCATACGCTAGATGAATGGTTGTTGAATATTTTATTAAATTTGTAGAATAAATTACATTAAGTTAAATATAAAGAATTTGAAAATAATTAATATTAATAATTTTCTCTTTAGCTACGGTGATATTTTGACTTACGTTACGTAAGTACTTTAAAACAAATGTACATTAAAACAACTATTTCTCGGGCATGTACCAACCATTGAATTTCTTTGCATTAATCAAAAATAGAAATTGTTGTATTATGCAATATGTTATTGATATGCAACAGCAAGAGTTCATTATATAATTCACAGTAGCTGAAGGGACAATGATTGATTAATAATTAATTATTTTCAAATTCTTTATATTTGATGTATTTAAATAACTGTGACCAAGTAAATAAATCCTTTTTTCTATTATAACTTACATTAATTAAATTTATTTTATACTTAACTTAGCAGTTATATATTTGTCTTTTTGTGGAATAGGTGAAAATAAACAGTGCTGAGAATACATGCAGGAATTTCAGTAATTTGAGTTATATTTAATGGGCGATTTAAGCTGTTGATATTAGTAAGTAATAAAAAAATAGTTTATTAAAATATTACTGATTTTAGTAGAATAAATTATATTATATTATATTATATTATATTATATTATATTATATTATATTATATTATATTATATTATATTATATTATATTATATTATATTATATTATATTATATTATATTATATTATATTATATTATATTATATTATATTATATTATATTATATTATATTATATAGTTATACAGTGCGAGTGCAAAGCTGGAACCACCACAATAAATGTTTTAGTAAACGCTTTTGCACTCCTCGAATAGGTCAATTTTTATCTTAAATGAGACATATTTTGCTGTATTTAGTACTTATTAAGGATCGTCTTTTGTTTTTGAGATATGACGTAGGCATATCATTTTCATTATTTTTTAAACCAAAACTAGGTTTTGGACAGAGCATAAAATTCTATGGCAAATACGTTAAAAAAGTATGATACTATGTTTTGAAACACTCGAAATAATTGCTTTTAAAGTTTTAAAACCTAATAACACTTCGAAGTTTAATTAAATAAAATCAATTATTCATGTAACATGAAATAAATATGAATAAATTATTAAAAATCAACCAATAAAACACAGATTAAATTAATTAAAAAAATTAAAAATTAAAAATTTTAAATTCTCTTGAAAATGGGCTAATAATCCGAAATTAGTCGAGAATTTAAAGTTATTCAATCTAATCTGTGTTTTATTGGTTGATTTTTAATAATTTATTCATATTTATTTCATACAATATGAACTACCAATGTCTAAATATTAAAACCATTAATTATTCATGTAACAATTGACGTTAAAATAATGACAGTTTTTCATCGGCTTGTTTATCTGTTTTTATTGTGTGATTTTTACGTAATTAAGTAATTAATGATGCGATTTTTGATTACAACGGCAATGGTTACGAGGCTACTTGATTTTATTTATTAAAACTTAGAATTCTTGATTGTTATTAACCTTTTGATTTTAAAACTTTAAAAGAAATAATCTCTATAATGTTTTTTTAACGTATTTGGTCTTTGAATTTAATGCACTTTCCAAATTCAGCATAAACAATAGGGTTTCCATTTAAAAAAAAATGATCACTTACGTCATATCACAAAAATAAAAGACGATCCTTAAGCGACAATAACAGTAAAGTGTCTCTCATTTAAGATAAAAATTGACCTGTTCTAAGATTTTTTACATAAACTTTTACTAAAACGTATTACTGTATAATTTATATATATACAAGGTAGCCAGTAAAGGTGTGATGATTTTCAGGTAAAGTGGTTCCTTGATTAGAAAATTTAAGTAAAAAAATATTGTACGGTTCTTCATTAACACTCACGAGCCGATTCATATAATAAATATGTAACTAGAAATCAGTAATATTTTTGAAATATTTTGATTAAAATTAGTTACATTATCATTCAGCTAAACATTGCAAATGTTTATTTAATTATAAGTCGATTATTAATAGCAATAATTATACATGAAATGTTAAATACAAATTCTAGTCACATATTTAGGATATTAATGGTCTCATGAAGATTTATTTCTACTTAAAATTGATTAACGAACAACTTTAACTGAAGATTATCACACATTTTCTGGCCATCCTGTATACAGAAATCTTTATTAACAGACAATAATTTTAAATACATTAATTTTACATACAATAAAATCAATAAAATACATAGTTACAATTTACAATAGTGTTGGTCTGTCATTGGCTATCTACGAAAAGTATAATTTATTTTTATTTATTAAATTATTATTTATTAAATCAATTTATTTATTATATTCATTTGTATTCTGTTAATAATTAAAATCCAATATTATATATTAAATAAAAAATTTAAATAATTAATAAATTATTCCCCCTTTGAATAAATCTTTTTTTTTTTCTATTATTACAATGCTCATCTCTATCTGTGCTCCTATTATGTATTTTTCTGTCAGTTCTTATTTAATAATTTATAGTCTGTCAACGGGAGGGAAGGTACCTCACGCTGATTATCAACTAGCTCAGGTTGATTTAACGACGAAGCAACTAACCTTTAAAACACAATTGGTTTTTAAATAATTTATTTACAAAAAAATTAGCAAAAAAAAAAAAAACAAAACAGAGAAACAAAAAAAACAGAGAGAGCAGTCACACAGTGTACATGTAGGTAGACCTGATGTAGCGTCGGCGTCTGGATGGAGGCGGCGTTCAGGCGGCAGTTCGGCGTCCTGTGATCGGCGTCGGAATTCGGCGTCGGAGTCCGTGGGTTATTGCGTCGGGGTTGGATCCAGGGGCAGGAACAAACACTACCCTCGTAGTGTTGACGTCGAAGCGGTTGTATTGGCAACCTAGGTGCTTGGCGTCGGTGTTGACTGCAGGAACGACGGCGGAACGGCTAACGTCGGCGTCGGGCTGAGTTTCCTGGAGTCGGCAGGTTCCTGGATTGGACTGGATCCGGCAACAGCAAAGGACACTACACTAGTAGCGTCGGTGTGGCGTCGAGACGGTTACACCAGTAACCGTGAAGCTCGGCGTTGGTGGACTTCAGGAAGCACTGGTCCTGGAGTCGACTTCTTCTGGCAGGAACGACGTCTGGAACATCTGGCGTCTGCGTCGGTCAGAGTTTCCTGTCTCAGAAAGAAGGTTAAATATCGAGGAACAAAAGTTCCTCATGAATCCACATGCTGCCCCCTGTACAGCACCAGAGTGGACTGAAGATCTGGGTGGATGTATCCCGTATTTAAACACCGAAAATCGTCTAGAGTAGGGATGATTTTCGAGGACCACGTGGCCGTTGGCAAAGAATTCACTAGAAAATAACTATTGTAAACAAGATAATTATTTCCAGCGAATTCTTAAATCCAACCGTTAAAATGCAATTTGAAAGAATTACGTTAATCTATAATCTTTCTCTTTCAAATTGCAACGGCGGCCCGTGTCCTCTCCCTGGGCGTCTTAATCTGCTGCTCGGGCCCTAATAGCTGCACGATAATCCGGAGGGCCGGGCGGTGATCTTCCAACCTCGGGTCAGGTAAATGTTGACCCGATGGTTAATCCGCGGCGGCCGGCAGGTAGAGAGCTGGCCAAAACTCATTTTATATAAAAAAAAATTATAATTGAAAATTTTAATTTCGTTGACGACGATTAAAATTAATCGCCGGTAACAAACGGCCCCGTAAAATGAGTTTTGCCAGCTGGATTTCGAGATGTTGTCTGCTACTGTCCTGTTTACGCGCACTAAGCGTCCGGGGGGTATCACTATCTATCTAACTATTATATTTACACTTCACTAAAACTAATTTGAACGTCTTTTCGCGGGGTAAATGCACTTTAACAGTGTCCAATCACTAAAACGTCCAGGGCGGCTTCCGTTGCGGTCGTGGGAGACGGTGAAATTCAGGTCTCCTGTCCAGGGAAGATTCCGTTCTCCAGGGCGGTTTCCAGAGTCCTCTAGTAGAGTGAAGTCCGTTCCTGAATCGAAGGCAATGGTTGGCATAACGAACTTGCGGCGTTTCCTCCTTGCATGAAGTTCTCTTCCAGGGCGGTTTTCGCCGAGGCCTTGAAATTAGCCGGACTTTTTGACGTGTTTCCAGCAAGGAAATTGGCATATCACGCTTCTCGATTCTGGACAAGGTGTAATCATATTCGGTGTGGGCGGATGTCCCGAGTTGTTCACAACATCCTACGAGAACGGATTGTTGAGAGCGATGTTTCCGGAATTTGTCAACGTCGGGATGGATATTTGCTTCGCTGTAGCTCTCGGGCATTCGTGTAACGACGGTGACGGCTTCTGAGACGACAGGAATCGAGGCACCTTCTTCCCAGGCTTCTTTCAACTCGCATTCCTGCGCCAAGTTGTGTAGATACACAACGCGGGTTTCCTCGGGCGTCAGGTCTTCTACTTCTTCCCATTCCGCTTCTTCCTCCAACTCGCATTCTGGAGCTGAGTTATGCGGATAAACAACGCGGGTATCCTCGAGCGTCAGGTTTTCAGCTACTTCCCATACTGCTTCTTCCGTATGGATCTTCGCATAATTTACGCGCTCCCAAAGAGGACATGGTGAGACCACATATGTGCCCTTTTTATTGGCGAAGACGTATAGCAGCACTCGCCGAAGACTTTCCCACGTTGTATAGCGCTCCTGCAGCGTCTTCTTCCACTCGATAATACCCGGTCCGTCCAGTCCGCTCAGAGCGTAGTCCAGCTTGAACCTATTCGGCCATTTCCTGTGCCGCTCGAAGAATCCATCGAAGTACTCGAAGTAGAAATCGGCACATTCTGCTTCAAATGGTAGTCTATGGGACATGGTGTCGGCTGGCTGTCGGCCCCGTACGATCTGTGCTTCTCCTCCTCTTTGTGTTTTAGTCCTTCAAAGGTTAGTTGCTCTCTCATGGGTGTGGGCTTTATTCGGCCCCACGTTGGGCGCCATTTGTCAACGGGAGGGAAGGTACCTCACGCTGATTATCAACTAGCTCAGGTTGATTTAACGACGAAGCAACTAACCTTTAAAACACAATTGGTTTTTAAATAATTTATTTACAAAAAAATTAGCAAAAAAAAAAAACAAAACAGAGAAACAAAAAAAACAGAGAGAGCAGTCACACAGTGTACATGTAGGTAGACCTGATGTAGCGTCGGCGTCTGGATGGAGGCGGCGTTCAGGCGGCAGTTCGGCGTCCTGTGATCGGCGTCGGAATTCGGCGTCGGAGTCCGTGGGTTATTGCGTCGGGGTTGGATCCAGGGGCAGGAACAAACACTACCCTCGTAGTGTTGACGTCGAAGCGGTTGTATTGGCAACCTAGGTGCTTGGCGTCGGTGTTGACTGCAGGAACGACGGCGGAACGGCTAACGTCGGCGTCGGGCTGAGTTTCCTGGAGTCGGCAGGTTCCTGGATTGGACTGGATCCGGCAACAGCAAAGGACACTACACTAGTAGCGTCGGTGTGGCGTCGAGACGGTTACACCAGTAACCGTGAAGCTCGGCGTTGGTGGACTTCAGGAAGCACTGGTCCTGGAGTCGACTTCTTCTGGCAGGAACGACGTCTGGAACATCTGGCGTCTGCGTCGGTCAGAGTTTCCTGTCTCAGAAAGAAGGTTAAATATCGAGTAACAAAAGTTCCTCATGAATCCACATGCTGCCCCCTGTACAGCACCAGAGTGGACTGAAGATCTGGGTGGATGTATCCCGTATTTAAACACCGAAAATCGTCTAGAGTAGGGATGATTTTCGAGGACCACGTGGCCGTTGGCAAAGAATTCACTAGAAAATAACTATTGTAAACAAGATAATTATTTCCAGCGAATTCTTAAATCCAACCGTTAAAATGCAATTTGAAAGAATTACGTTAATCTATAATCTTTCTCTTTCAAATTGCAACGGCGGCCCGTGTCCTCTCCCTGGGCGTCTTAATCTGCTGCTCGGGCCCTAATAGCTGCACGATAATCCGGAGGGCCGGGCGGTGATCTTCCAACCTCGGGTCAGGTAAATGTTGACCCGATGGTTAATCCGCGGCGGCCGGCAGGTAGAGAGCTGGCCAAAACTCATTTTATATAAAAAAAAATTATAATTGAAAATTTTAATTTCGTTGACGACGATTAAAATTAATCGCCGGTAACAAGTCGTCAATACCATTCAAAACATTAAATTTGAAAGTAGTAAAGTATACCATAGACTTAAATGTTCATATGAATAAATATATGAAAAATTTTATCTACATTTTTAATGAATACGTTGTACTTTTTCATTAATATTGTTTTGTTTATATAATGTATGTTAACAATTGTACATATAATATACATTTAAATCCTATTTTACAATGTAAATATATAATACAAAAATAAAATTTATAATATACTTAAATTAACAATAATAAAAAAATGATATTTCTTTTCTATAATAATAATTGTCTCCTAAATGTTTTAATAAAATCAAAACCTCACTTTGCATTCTTTTTTTATTTATTTATTTAATAATACTTTTTGAAGTATTTCTCGTTAAATATATCTATTAGTTGAAACTAATTGTAAACTGAATATAAAATAAATAATGGTAAAAACTAATATGGTTTATTGTCATACTTGAACAACTTAGAAGTGAACCATATAATTTGGATTAATAATATTAAAAAAAAAAAAATATTACACTATGGTGAATTAACCCGTGTTGAAACTAAATATGTTTCAACACGGGTTAATCATAGTGTAATAAAGTGTTTTTTATCTTCTAATATTATCAATCCAAATGTATATGCTTCACTTCTAAGTTGTTCAAGTATGGCAATAAACCATATTAAAATTATTTATATGTAAATAAAACACACTGTACTTGTTAATATTCCATCATCTGCCTGATGAAGCTACTGTGTAGCGAAACAATTGTTGCAGTGTGAACTCTAATAAACTGTGGAATATTAACAAGTACAGTGTGTTTTATTTACATGTAAATATGGATTTCCACCAAGTAAAAGCCTCTACGATCCAATTTTCAAAATTATTTCTCTATTGTTTTCTTTAACAAACTCCTACCAGAATACTTGAATTTAAATCGTTTAAATCTAAAGTTAAAGAATTCCTAGTAGAGAATGCATTTTACAACTTTAACGATTATTTAAACTGTAATTTTAATATGCTGTATAATTAGTTAATAGTGTTAATTTATATTGCTATATAATACACATTTGTTTGACTTATGTAAACTATGTATATGGTTTTTTGCATTAATAAAGAAATTATTATTATTATTATTATTAGTTTTTACCAGTAATACACTTGACTTTGATTAAAAAACTCTTTACGCTAATGGTACTTTATTTGAAGAAACCATCGAAAACGGAATACACTGTAAATCTAGTAAATTAAAACATTTCGTGAAGAAAGTGTTAGTTTCTTTTTTTTTAATTCGTAGTATGTGATGTTTTTTACTGTTATTAATACACACGATACAATATTATTTAATATGTTATTTTTAGTGTAATATTTATAAATAAATTTTGTTAAATGGTGAATGTCCGTCAATAAAGTTTATTATCATTATCATTACACATAAAGAATACTTGTTTAAAGCCTTTCAATTATAAAAGATACTAAACAAATTCTTTGATTTGAAATTACCTAATATTGTAATTGTAACCAAATTTGTAAATAAAGAAAATATTTTTTTAATTTAATAACTGTGTAATCATTTTGTACAGCAAAAATTGAAACGTTTAGACTTTTTATAATTGAATCAAATGGAGATAAAAAACATTGCTTCAATTTATTTCGTGTATTTAAGACACCTGAAAATAAAATTAAAATGTTCTTCGTTATTCATTCTATTAATTCTCAAGTGTGGGCACAGATTAATACAATAGTTATGAATGGAACTTATGAATCGAGAAAAACTATCAAGAATCAACTGTTTTGAAAAAATGACATGAATTCTTGCATTAATCACGATAAATGAAAGATAACGCAAGCGCCATCTTTCGCCTAATTTCATGTTCCATCAATAGTTATCCATATGCTAGATGAATGGTGGCTGAACATTTTATTAAATCATTCTGGCATTGGTTATTAACTTTTATTTAATTTAAATACTCAGATATATTATCATATAAAATATTGAATTAATTTTTATTATTGAAATTTTTTAATTAATTATTTAATAAAAATAAAAACCTAATTTAAGCATAATTTAATTCATTTTAAAATACACAACAAAACTTATTTCTAGTAAGTACCTAGTTTTTTTTTATTAATTCAAGTTATAATATATAAAATGTAATTGAGTAATAATTACCTGAAAATTAATATATTTACTGTTGTTTCAAAAATGTATATACTAACATCTTTATTATCACAAACAAATTGTAATTTAATAGAAATGTGTCATATAAAATATTGAATAAAAATTATATAATCATTAACATTACTTTTTATATATTTAATTTACTAACAATAAAAACCAAATTTAAACATATTTTAATGAAATTTCAATGTTAGTCTGTCTGGGTTTTCAGCGAAGTATTTAAAACCTCTGCTTTCAGAAATGTCTTAAATTCTTGAATGATGCATAAATAAAAAAAATATGCTAGCTAGTTGAACAGGGCAGTTCAACTAGCCAGCATTATATTTGTTCGCACAAATGATTTGATTAACTGTGAGAGGAGGGTAATTATATTTAAAAGAAACATCTGGGCTTCGAAGAATAATTAATATTGTGTATTCCGATAATTTTTATATTTTTATAATAATAAATATTAATAACAGATCAGAAAGACCTACGGTCGATAGCCCTTATTTTGAGATATATTATGACAGTATTTATCTATTATATTATATTATATTATATTATATTATATTATATTATATTATATTATATTATATTATATTATATTATATTATATTATATTATATTATATTATATTATATTATATTATATTATATTATATTATATTATATTATATTATATTATGTTATATTATATTCTCAGATTATAAAGATTTAGTAGTAGCATTATTATTAATAGAAATTTGGTTACAATTACAATATTATGTAATTTTAAATCAAAGAACTTGTTTAGTATCTTTTATAATTGAAAGACTTTAAACAAGTACTTTTTAGGGGTAATAATAATGACAATAAACTTTATTCGCGGAAATTCATTATTTAAAAATTTTACACTAAATCTAACATATTAAATAATATTGTATCGTGAGTATAAATAACACACACATACTACGAATAAAAACACTAACACTTTCTACACAATATCAATAGAACAAATAAAAATATAAACGGATCTATATTTTAAACTGAAAATAATTAACTTTGAGCTTATTCTTATTCACACCTCTTGAGACGAATATGACTTTAACTCATTGTTTTTACCTTACAATTAATATAACTCGCTAATGTTGCCTAATCTCGAGCTGTTGCTTCCTAATTTCTCTAGGTCAAAATAGAATTGTAGAAACTTATTTTCAATGCCTAATTTTCACTTTTATAGCATACTGTCGCCTTATCTGAAATAAATTTTATGTTAGCTGCTACTACCTATATTTGACGTTAAAGTAGCTGTTAGATGATTATATTGTCTAATACTGAGTTTATATCTACTATTATTACCTAATCTTACGTTTAAGATAATTATAGTTTACTCTTGTTGCAAAAATGTTGACTTCATATTCACTGAAAGTTACTATAGGTAGTGTAGTATAGCTTACAATAACATTAAAAGTAAATCTAGTAAAGAGCACTGAACTACAGATATAATAAACACAAGATTAGGCAAAAAGTGTACAAGAATCTAATTTTTAACTCATGTTTCCTGTGACCTATCGGTTCTGTCTAATATTGTGTTTATTTATGTAACTCAGTGTTTTTGTCTAGGTTTAATAATATTACTATAACTCATTATTATTGCCATATCTTGAGATTAATATTGATTTTAAATCCACATTATTTTTCAATTTGAATCTTATTAATCTCTTGGTAATTTTTTAGTAATATTAGGGAATGTTGACTTTGAATTAAATCATTAGATTTCCTTGATAACATACCAGCGTTATTTCCATTGCATTTTTTAAACTCGAAAATACAGACTTTCTTAACATCCGCCTCGAAATTTTCACGGGCCTCAACGGCATTCCTCAAATGGATATCAGGGAACTCTTATCGAATCAAAAAAAATCTACATTGCACTTGATGCGATCTCCTTCTGAAAATATTTTGACTTTCTATCACTTCCGGTTGTACCGGAAATGCCTACCAATTATTAATTAATTTATTAATTCGAATGATAAAAGGGATTTATTTTTTTTACCACTATTTATTTAAAAGTTCTACGACTTAATATTTTTAACAAGATTTATGTTACGTGTTGAGTTACATTTTTAGATTTATTTCATAACATACCAGTATTACTTCCATTGCATTTCCTACACCCGAAAACACTGACTTTCTTAACATCCGCCACGAAATTTTCACCGGCCTCAACGGCATTCCCCATTTGGAACTCCCGAACACTTATCGAATCATTCCCTTCGTATTTCCTGAGGATGCTTTCCAAGAATTCCGCCGTCAACTCGCACTCCATTTCGATATTTTTCGCGACAACACTGCTGAATTTGATTCATTTAATTTCATGTGCACTTAAATAATTTTGGTACTCGAATGATAAGGATAGTACGCACTAATGTGTATTTTATATCTGGGAAACTGCAGTTTTCTATGCGACGAACGAGGAAATGCAAGGCCATATTATTTGTCTAAATTTATTTATAACTAGTTTCAGATTATGCGGTTGCATTCGGCTCGGTGTTGTAATGTTCATTGTTGGGATGAGTTCTTTTAAAATGCATTAAATTAGTCATATATCAGTCCTTAGTAGAAAATAGTGTTTATTTATTTCGTCGCGGTTATTTAAAATTAAATTAAAATCAAATGATTGATTAATAATTAATTATTTATTATTAATCAATCATTTGATTGATTAATAAATTTCAAATTACTTATATTTAATTTATTTAAATAACTGTGGCCAAGTGAATGAATGCTCTTTTCTATTGTTAAAACAGATTATATAAGGTCATTCATTATGGGAATGTTACGTTTAATGTGTACGTTATTAATTAAATTCACATTCTATGAATATATACCTATAACAAAAGTTTCTTAGGACAGTTTTACACACACCCAAGAACTTTCGCACTTTTTTTATATATAAAAAGTTCGCTATAATTCTATATATAAAAAAATATTTTCCTGATTTATACAGCAAAGAATTATTCTGAAAATAAATGACATTTACTTTGAGAGCAGATTATTTTTATAATCGTCCAATACAAACTGTTTTCTATAAATATTTTCTATATTATTTTGAACTTGTTCAATATATTTCTTGCGAGAATTCTCGCAAAAAGCGCTGTATTAAACTAGCATGAACTTATAATTATATTATGAATTGCTCCAAAAATTCTTGTGAGCGTAAAACAGCCCTTAGACTGTGATTATAAAAATAACGTACACGTTAAACTTAACATTTCCATTATTATTTCTATATTATTTTGAACATGTTCAATATATTTTTTGCGAGAATTCTAGCAAAAATCGCTGTATTATACTAGCATGAACTTAAAATTATATTATGAATTACTCCAAAAATTCTTGTGAGTGTAAAACAGCCCTTAGACTGTGATTATAAAAATAACGTAAACGTTAAACTTAACATTTCCATTAGGGAATAGCTCCAATTATTTTCAAAATTTTCTTTTGTATAACACTTTATTTCCACTTTTGACTGCAGTTTCGGCAAATTCAGCTTGTAATTATCAAACATGAAGTGAAGTAGGTGAAAATGAAGTCCTATGCGAAAGAAAGTTTATGAGCACAGAGGAGAAAATGCTGTATATTATTTATTCAATTTTATGAGTGTTTTTTTTTATTAATATATTTAAACATATACAATGAAGCAGAGGCTTTCACAATAAAAAATAAATGATTTATTTTTTTATCTAATGCTACTTTCGACTTACATACCATCATCATCATCATCAAGCCGTTCGATCATCAAAGGATTATGGCTACGCTTAAACGTATTTTTTAATCCATTTTATGAGGTGGATTATTCCTCTTCTTCTTCTATTTCTCTCTTCATAGGTTTGGCTACGTTTGTTATTTCTTTCCATTCTTTCCTGTTTCTGCTTGCTTCCTTCATGTTTCTAATTCTAATTTCCCGTGCGTCTTCTTCTATATCCTTTTGCCAGCAGTTCCTTGGTCTTCCTCTTTTATTTTTCCCCCAATGGGGTCGATTGTGTTATTATTATATTAATATATTTAAACATATACAATGAAGCAGAGGCTTCCACAATAAAAAATAAATGATTTAATTTTTTTATCTAATGCTACTTTCGACTTACATACCATCATCATCAAGCCGTTCGATCATCAAAGGATTATGGCTACGCTTAAACGTATTTTTAATCCATTTTATGAGGTGAATTATGCCTCTTCTTCTTCTATTTCTGTCTTCATAGGTTTGACTGTGTTTGTTATTTCTTTCCATTTTTTCCTGTTTCTGCTTGCTTCTTTCATGTTTCTAATTCTAATTTCCCGTGCGTCTTCTTCTATATCCTTTTGCCAGCAGTTCCTTGGTCTTCCTCTTTTATTTTCCCCCCAATGGGCTCCATTGTGTTATTTTTTTAACATCACATAGGTGTTTTTTTTCTTCTCATTATGTAGCCTGCCCACTTTAGTCGTTGTGCCATTATCTGTCTTATTGTGTTTTTTTTTTCTCAGTTGGTTTTCATTCGTGTTTCTCCTGTGTGTGTTATATTTGGTTTTATTATTATTCTCAATAAGATAAGAATCGATTGAATGTCAATTTTAGTGATAATTTTTAAATAGAATACAGTTTTAATATTTTCCATTCTTATATCTTTAGATCTTTATCTTCTCTTTTGTTTTTTACTATGGTTTCCATTCCATATATTATTACTGGTCGTATCAAGGTCTTATATATTTTAATTATTGTTGGCATGCTAACTTATTTGCTTTTTTTAAGTTTTTTTTTTTTTATTTCTCCCATATGTTTGATACTCTAATTCTTTCTTGTATTCTGTCTTTTACAGACTACACCTAAATATTTAAATATGGTGACTCTTGAATTTGTGTATTGCTGTTTGTAATTCTTGTTTGTTACTGTTATTGGTTTTTCTTCCTTGACACATGTATTTTGTTTTTTCTTCGTTGATTTCGATACCATATTTAGCTGCTACTGTTAATTTGTTTATCGCTTTAATAATTCTTTTTTTAGAGTTTTCTACAATTGCAATGTCGTCTGCATAAGCTATTGCTTGTATGTTTTTATTTCGCATGTTAGTTTCTCTCATTATGCTTTGAGTGACAAGTCAAATAGGCTTGGGGCAGATTGTGTCGCCTTGCTTTACTTATTTGTTTATTTCAAATGCTTCGCTTGTGATTCCTTGGAATTTTACTTTGGCCTTTGTATTTTTTAGTGTCAGTGCTATATATTATGTTCAGTTTTGTTGGCGTTACTAACAAGTCCAATACTTCTATCAGTTTTGTTCTGTTTATTGTATCGAAAGCGCATTTTAAATCTACGACGATAATATGTATTTCCTTGTAATATTCTCTATATTTCCCTGTTATCTGGTCTATTGTATGTATAGCACTAATTATAGATCTCCCTATTGCAAAACCGTTCTGATAATCACCGATTACTTTTTAAGCATGCACTTTTAACCTTTTGTTGATTAGTTTTGCGAAAGCTTTATATATTACGTTTAATAAGGTGATTGCTTTGTATATATATAAGGCTTCCTCCGGGCCATTCAGGCCCATTGCACAGGAGGAGATGGAATGACGAAACGAAACCTTAAGAATAGAAGATCCTAGTATTCTTAAAGTTTAGTTTCGTCCTTCCATCTCCTCCTGTCCTTAGCTCTCTCTTTCTCCAATTCCTTATCCCTTTATTCCTGATATTCTCCATGACTGCTCCTTGGGCTTTCCCTCTTTTATTCTTTTTACTGCTCTTGAGTTTTCCATCCGCTCCATGTGTCCTAGCCACTGCAGTATTTTTCTGTAGTTCTTGAAATTTTACGTTGTTTCCTTTTTTATGGATTGGTGATATAAGTCTTGTATTCTATTCATCTGGTAATTTGAGCTTTCTCCAACTTTGTTCTATTATTCATAATAAATTAAAGACATCGCAAGCGCCACCTTTTGCCAAATTTCAAGTAGCATCGTCAAAGATTTGGGTCTACAAAGTAGACCACCGAGAATTATTGTTTTGTCCACTAAAGGAAGACGAACTTGTCCTGTTTATAAAAACAAGGAAATCGAAATTCACATTTAATGAAATGTTCAGCCACCATTCATCTAGCGTATGGATAACTAGTGATGGCCATTTATGTTTTTCGAACCTCATCAGACTAGTTCCATGTGCAATGCCTTGATGCACACAATTTCCGTTCAGCCCCCTTCATCAAGGCATTGCACATGGAACAAACGAAAAACCGAAATGGCCATCACTAGTTATCCATACGCTAGATGAATGGTGGCTGAACATTTCATTAAATGTTTGTTCTATTAGTTGATGCATGTGTTTGTACATTAACTGTTCCGCATATTTTAATAGTTATAGCCGTATTTTGTCTTCTTCTGGTGCTTTTCCATTCCGTAATTTCTTTAACTCTTCTCGCATCTCGTTTAGTGTTGGGCAGTCTCCCTCTACTTCCTGTTCTTGTGTGTTATTATGTTTACTTCTTGTGTTTCTGTTTCATTTGGCATTTCTTTATAGTAATCCTTTCAGATGTTTCACTAATAGGAAACATTAGGGGTCATTTTCTAACGTTCCTTTCTTATCTTTCATTCCTTTTGTTTTGTTTTAGGTTTAGTATTCAGGCTGTTTATTTGTCTGTAGAATTGTTTGACATGGTTTTTGCGTCCGTCATTTTCAATGTCATCTAAATGAGAATCAATGAACAGCATTGATTCTCTCTTTTATGTTTTGTATATGGATTCGCCCTGTTTCTTAACTTTTCATATTTATTAAAATCTTTTTCTGTTCTTAAGTTTATCCATTTAATTCTAGCATAATTTTTCGTTATTCTGCCTTCCTCGCACTCTTGATCATACCAATATTTATGATATTAACTAGAGAGAGCATTCTAGTTAATATCGTTAGTGTTACCTGGTTGATTTTTTGTGTTGTTTGCAAATATTTTTTCGTACTTTCTTTTTCGTTTCTGATTAACTCATCAGTCCTATATCCCATTTTTATATTTTCAGAGTTATATTTACGTGGTATTTATTGGATGGTTATTTTTGCTATTTTTGGTCTGTTTCCCTTTGCGGCCCTCTAAATTTTCTAGTATCCGTTGTTCTCTTACTTATTTCGCTTTAAAATAAAAAAAATCAAATTGATCACAATAAATGGCAGACGACGAAAGCGCCATCTTTTGCCTAATGTCATGTAGATGAATGGTGGTTACACCAAATTTATCATATATCTGCCATAATATATGATAAATTTGGTGTAATAAAATGTTCAACCACCATTCATCTACATGACATTAGGCAAAAGTTGGCGCTTTCGTCGTCTGCCATTTATTGTGATCAAATTGATTTTTTTTTATTTTAAAGCGGGGTGTCTCCAAGATTAGTAGATATATATTTATTTATAACAGGTAGGCCTATCGGCCGCCTCGTAATGTTATTTAAAATGTGTGACAAAGAAAGCATTATTGACGCCCATGACGTCATCACATCTCTATTTCCCACTTACATATTCGACATACTACATATTTTGAATTTTGAAGTTGCACATTGTTGTCATTGTGTCAGATTATTGCGACTATCACCATTTGATTCATTCTGATCCTTGATAGTTTACTTTATTTGATTATTTACTTCAAGTCATTTCTTTTAATAGTATATCTGGCAACGTTACGTTACATAAACTCCTGTGACGTAATCAAAATCATAAAGTGATAATCAGTAAATGGACCTACCTTATAAATAAACATATATATCTACTAATCTTGGAGTGTCTCCATGTAGTTTCATTGGTTGTTCGAATTTAGTTGTTATTAGTTTCATGCTTAGCTCCAGCAAATTGGCTTAATTTGTGCTCATAGTCGTTAGCTTTTGTATGGATTGTGTCTCTTCTGTTGTCAACCACTTCTTTCAGGTATTGTTCCTTTCCTATTTGTGCATTTGTATCTCCCAGTATTATTATTTCGTCTCTCTTTGGAATGTTTTCTCAGATTCTGTATATTACCTCAGAAAAAAAAAATCGTTCTCTTCTTGTGTGACAATTTCTGTTGGGGGCATAAATTGTTACTTTTATTTAAGTGAAGTGCTTAAGTTGTAATCTAAGAGTATCTCTCCAATTTATCGACATGTACTGTATTATGTTGTTTTTGTCACATAAATCCCACTCCGTTCCTGCTTCTCTTTTCTGCGATAACATCCGTTTGGAACTTTATTTATTCTTTTATAATTTGTTCAATTTTTTCAGTATTCAATAATGTTCTAATCTTCCATGTTAGTAATTTGCTTTTTAGCTTTTGACACTTCGATTATTGTATTTATTTTATCCTGTATTTTTGATTTCTCGTATCCGTTTTTTATTCCCTTGCCGTGCGTATATCTGTCTACTGTTGCTTATCACTGCTACCGTATATCCTAGTTTTTTTTGTCTGGGTCCCTCTTCCGTTTTGTTCCAGAAATAATCCTTTCCGTTTATAGTTTTTTTCAGATATTTTACCAATGTTGTATTTCCTTTAGCTCTTTAGTCTATTCGATTTTTTTGTACAAACTGCTCTTCTCTTATTACGTCAATTTTAATGTATATTAGGTGCGTAACTAAGTTCCCGCTGTTTTTCTAGAGAAGACTTTGTTGCGTTGCTTCAAAGGCGGCGATTTCAATGTTGACGACCGTTCGCGTGAAAGAAGGCCCAAAACCTTCGAACATTATCTGGTTAATCAGCTGTTCCGCTTATATGAAGACATCTCAAAATGGCTTGATTCATGTATAGCCTCAAAAGACGAATATTTTTTACCATGACGGTAGAAAGATGGGAGAAAGTTGTCGCTAGCGATGGGCAATATTTTGAATGATTCATTTGTAACCATGTTTTCACAATTTCATAAAAGTAACAGAAAGAACTTAGTTGCGCACCTAATATTTTTTGTCCTATTCGTTTTTTTGCTTATATCTCATAGTTCCTTGTTTAATTTTCCATGATTCTATTTTGACCAAAGTTGTTATTTTTTCCGTGTTTAATGAGTATGCGCTTTCAACTTTTGCTGTTATTTCAGAAAATGTTCAGCTTTCCCTTTCGTATTTATTGTTGTTCCAGTTATAACGATATTGTTCTTATTCCTTTCTTTTTCTTGCTTTTCTAATGTTTGATAGATTGACAAGCTAGAAGTCAATCCTTGTAATAACTCTCTCTTTCTCAATTTCGATGTTTCTTTTCTCTTCATTATCTCCTCATTTCATTTTTTCATCTTTTCCGAGTATTTTTGTAATCTCTGCCATAATTTTTGTCATCATTCGCTTTAGTTCATCTATCTCGTCCTTGTCTTCTGTTTTGTTGTGTGTCTGTAACTCTTCTTTCCCTTTTTGACTTCATTTGTATTCTGGATATCTAATTACTATCCTGCCTGCTGGGAATTTATTTTGTTCTCGTATCTCGTTATTTCCTTCTTCAACTTCTTTTCTTTTTCTACTTCTCTCTCTGTCTCGCTCTTTGGGTTTAATTTTGTACATTTAACTTCATTTTCTGTTTTACGGGCCGTTTTTTGCAACGATGCATTAATTTTATTTTTCGTGAATCTGCTGCGGTATCTCCTTTCCGGTTCTAACCTGTTCTTTCTGTTTATTTATAATCTTTTTCCTTGTTGTTTAATGTTTTACCACTGTTACTAATAAATATGTTTTCACGTTTGTAGCTTTATTTATAAAATAAGCATTTAAAAAAGGACAAACATCCATTGAAACGACTACTTCCCGGACAAATACCGCGCCGGACATTGAAGTGTTTAGATTTGCTGTTGTACGATAAATGATAGCATAATGCAAACCTTTTTGATTCGAGAATATTTAATACACACAATGAAAACTAAATAAAAATATCAGCGACAGATTTTAAGTATCTATAATAATAACGAAAAAACAAAAAAAAAAACGTTGCAGATATGTGTCTCGGGATATATCCCTCATCAATACAGCTTACGTTATGAATGTCAAAAATTTAATTTGTTTTAATTAATTATAGTGAAATATTTAATTTAATATAATTAAAACATAATTAAAGAAGTAAACATAATTAATTTATTATTGTCTTATTAATTGCTCTACAGTTAACGTTTTTACAGAATTACGAAGTAAGTACAAAGGAAATACAAACATATATTGAAACAACTACTTCCTGGACAAACTATTTGTAAGGTTTAATAATGAGCAAATAGGTGGAAACTAAAGTAGTGCGAATATAAAAAAGTGTATTTTAGTTTTAATAAATGAAACAACTTTAACTTTGTTTGTATAACATGTAAAAATTAAATTAAAATATATAACAAAGTAAAAGCCTCTGTATTTAGAAATTAATTACTACTAGTATATCTGTGAAGGCTAAACAATATTTTAAATTACATTTAAAAGTGAGAAAAACATAATTAAACATCAAATTCATACAAACATATTTAAAATCTAGTGCCAAAATTCGTTCAATTTAAAACATGATCTAACAAAATAGCGCCAAAAATGCATGTTATACATTGTTGAATACAATCGGTAAACTTTAGCGAGCGTTTTTTTTTTGCTAAATATAAATATTTAGCAAAAAGTCATCTATGATTGATAAATTGAACTGTCTATATACATAAAGAGAAATCACTAAAAATGGTTATATAAATCCATTCAGCTTATTTAAATCCACGGGAATGCTTTTCAATAAACCAACTAAAAAGTGTTTCATTTATTAATAAATTCTTCAATTGAATATGGCTCACATTCAACCAAACCCTAAAAAAAAGTTTAAAAGTCATGTTTGTGGATTTTCACATTATTAGGAAATTGAATAATTTAATTGAAGAGTATTGAACTAAATATTAAGTAAGTCGTAGGATACAAGTTAAGTCTTCAAAATGAGTCCTAACGTAATTAGTAAGTGAACTATTCAAGACGTGAGCTGGAAAGCAGAACCCTATATACATATTTTTTAAATAACACAATTTAATGTTAATCAATTTGGGGTACGTTTTCCACATCCAGTATTAACTTAGCTATAAATTTTGTCAAGCTGCATGAAAAAAATAACAAGATTTTTATTTTGTTTATTTCTTAACAGAACCTCCTTTTTTCACATACAAACAATAAAATAATCAATAATATAAATAAACACATACATACGCATATACATAAATATTTAAATAACCTCTAATAATAATAAATGCTTAATTTGTATGCCATCACAATAAATATACAATGAATTAAAATAAAACAACAAATTTATTATTCACCAACCAAGCTAACGCGTTTTAAATTAAAATCATATTTTGAGACTAACGAATTAGCATAAAATATACAATTTAAATTAAATGATGCTATTTAAATTTTAACAAAGTAAACAATTAAAGTTGTTCTCTATGTATAATTTAATTAATAAATAATTAAGCATTAGTGCAAACGACAATACATTTTTTTTAAATGCAATAATGTGTGATTTTGAATATATTAATATTTCCAATTGTAGTTCATATGAATGCGTTTATTCAATAAAACAACCTTTGCAGTTTTCCTTGAACAACAATTAATGTGGTGGTCAATGTGAGAGCATGCACTTGGTTCAAGTGCATAACCAACATCATACAATTGCATTTTGTAAATGGAGAATAATTTAATAAATATAATAATCGGGGCTATTCTGTAAGGGAAATTTTAAGTTCAACGTGAACGTTATTTTTTATTATCACAGTCTAAGAAAATTTTGTAATAGATATATATACAAAGAGTGTGAAATTAGTGTAATTTTCAAACACAATACTTCCCAAAGGGAATAGACTTGAAAAACTGTATTTAGCTAGCTAACATAGATTTTTCTTTAACTTCATCATAAATTCATAACAGGGCAGACAGACCTCTGGTCCAGACAAACACCTACATGTATTGTAATTATTTATGTTATATTGTTAAAATTATCTGTATAGCCTAAATAAAGATGTATATATATATATATATATATATATATAATTGTATTTAAACAAAATAAATTTAAAACGTAATATATGCTTTTCAATTTTAAAAGTTCTGTTTATTAAAAATTTTAATTACTCCTCATTAATTTTACATTAAATTTACAATTCAAATAATTTTTCCTTAAACAAAATATGTTTAAAAATTAATGACAGACTTCAGTGAATAATGTTTTAAATTCGCGTCTATTAATATTGAAAGAATTGTAATGCTGTCTCGTCACATTAAAATTTTAATAAATATGAACATATTAAAATTTATCGAATAAAATATAAATAAAAACACAATAAATTCTTCAGCCACCATCATCTAACATTTGACTGTGAGTTTAAAGTTATTAAATTAATGTATTAATTAATTAAATAAAATTCTTATCCTTTTCCTTACTTGTTTTATTGAACTTAATATATATTTCTGAAACTATGATTCCATCTTCATTAATAGTACATATTGAAGTTATGTTATATATGCTATACTGATACAATAACAAAATCATGTTACTGTTATAAAAAATGAAGATATATAACGTAATATATTTTCTAAATTAATAAAATATAAGAGTGGACTATTTAAATAATTAATATAAAAATTTAAAAGATTTTTAATTCAATTCATTTTTTTTTATTTTAATTTTATTGTTTGATGGGAGAATTAAAAAAAAAAACATCCCATCCACACAAGATTTTTTTAAGCAATCTTAATAAAACTTTGTGGGAATGTCAAGGAAGTTATCCTCTTTCAGATGATTAAAAATAAAAAAAATAACCCATCCATAGTTTTTGAGACATTTCCAATTGAATATCCATAGAAAATAATTTCACTTGCGATTTACATGTTGATTGAAAATACAAAAAGTTGTATATTTTATTGGGATATTTCGAGCCATCTCAATGATTTTTATTTGGAAAATAAAGGTATCCTCTTTTAAGATATGTAAAAATTAGAATTGTTCCATACACAGTTTTCGAGATATTTCCAGGAGATTGCCCGTATGGAGAAATTTTTTAGATATTTCGAATAGAATTTTACTTAATAAAATGTTCAGCCACTATTCATCTAGCGTATGCTTAACTAGTGATGGACATATCAATTTTTGAACCTCACCAGACTAGTGTGTTCCATGTGCAATGCCTTTATGAAGGCAGCTGAACGCCATCTTTCGCCTAATTTGGCAATTAGAATTTTACTCATGATTTCTGTCAATTAAAAATATAAAAATAATAAATTTTGATTTTTTGTAGCTATTTAAATGAAATAAATAAATTTATATGGGAATATAAAGTACATCTTACGTCTTATTAATTCTGATATCATATTACTTTATATACCTGTATTTTTATGATAATTTTTAGTTAAAAACCCAAAGTTTTCGAAATATGTTTACTGAATGTCCAGAGGGAAGAATTTCTCTCACAAATTCTGTTAATTTAAAATAAAAAAATGTAAATTGAGAATTTTAAGCTATCTTAATAAAACTTTATAGAAATATCAAGCAAAGTATCTTATTTTAGAATACGAAAGGATTAAAAAATACCTCATTGCAAGATTTTGTGAAATTTCCAACAGAATATCGAGAGAGAAATAAATAATAATTGGGATTGCTGTTAAGGGGTGGTCCTGGACCTGACGCCTGAAAAATATATTTTTTTCGAAGTTGAATGAATATTTTGAAATCCTGCTTTGTTGGTTGTATTGGCCATACAATGGACTACAAATTTCCAGTTTAAAAAAAAATACATCCAAAAAGGCGGCTCTAGTCTTCAAGTGGACACAGGCGCGCCATGCATTAATTCTGCTCGGGGCAAAATCGTGAATTAGGAATTATTTATATCATCTCAATGCAATTTTATGGGAATATCATGAAATGTGTCCTTTTTTAAAATATGTAAAATAAAAAAGATACTCCGCAGAAAGACCCCAGGTCGATAGCCCAGACAGACTAACACAATATTTATTCTTGTTAAGTAAATATAAATGTACAAAATTATATAGACAAACAATTACAAATCTCCAAATGTTATTATTTTATATTATTATTAATTGTATTATCAACAACTCTACGCCAATGGATGGCATGAATAAGATGTCTGTTTGACATTCAATAACTACACACAATTAGATAAATGTAAAAAAAACACATATATATTAGGACAAAAATATATAGATATTTATTTACTATTTGTAAATAAAACAAGAGTTTTTATAAGTTTCACAAAATTTATTGTAGAAACACTGCTAGAATTGTTTAGCAAACTTCTTGGCATCATCATGCAGATAATTAATAAACAAGAACTTGTTTCATGAATTTCATTTAGTTTTCTATTATATTAGAATTTACTTATAAAGAAAAACAACCTTAACACTGCCTTAACTAAAATTAATTTTATAATATAAATCTCAATATCTTTCATATGCATAAAGATGTTTATTTCTTTACAATACCTGACAATAACTGTAGGTAAACTAAATAGAAAGTATCAATACTTTCAAATTTTAAATTTGTATTATAAAATTTGAATCACTGCTCGCCATCTAAGAATATCAGCAGTAACATAAATAGTTGATTTTACAAGCTGTGTGTTTAGTTGCATATATTCAAAGCTCGAATCTTTTAATGCATACCTTTGAAAGATATCTCTCATATTCATAAAGATGTTTAGTTATTTATTTGCAATACAAGATAATCGTATAAGGCTATTTCGTACAAAAATGTTTAAGTTTATAGTGTGCGTTATTGATTAACTTCAAATTCTATATATAAGGCAGAAAGACCGACGATCGGTAGCCATTTTCTGAGGTCTAACAATGTGTAAATTATTGTATGTATATGTATTATAAAATTATATAATGTAATACTAAGAAATAAAGATTTTCAATATACAGGGTGGCACAAGATTCCGATGAAGTCCAATATCTCAGTTATTTAGAAATTTACAAAAAAAAATATTACTGACATAATTTGTAGTTACTGTAAAACTTCACATTCTAAAATTAGTTTTATATATACAGGGTGTCCAATAATCATGTGACGTATCAAACATATGATTTTTTAAATGGAATGCTATATTTTTCATGTCGATTTTAGATTCTACGCTTAAAATGAATCATTTATGACATAAGGTATATTAGGTCAATTTTTAATATTTTAAAAGTTATAAACAATTTAATGTTGAAATCGATATAAGTTTAGGGCCTTATTTTTCAAAATTGAAAAACGATGTAAACTTTCTGTTATTGCAATTTAATTGGAAAAATGCTTAATAATATAAGGAATAATCGTTTGTTATCATAAAGCATATGTTGTGTACAGGGTGAAACAATACGCAAAATGATTTTTTTCTTTTTTCACTTAAATGGAACACCCTATATTTTTTACACTATTTCGATAGAAAATTGGTTGTTCTTTAATTTTTGTATAATAAACTATACCCCTATCTGTTACCGTTTTTTAACAATTTCAATTCAAAGTACAAAATTATAAGTTTCGCTTATAATCTATAATTTAAGTATGCTATAATTAAAACAAATGCAATTCATAATCGTTTTCTGACATTTAATAACATACTTACTTCCTAACCTAAAAGGATATTCAAATGACAATCGATATTTAAAGGCGCATGCAAAATATAAAGAAAATAGTTGCTCGACGATTATTTAGCGAGTTATAATGGTTACTAGGACACATTTTTTAAGAAAAAAATTGTAAAATGTTTGAATTAAAAAAAAATATGTGAGTTCGTGAAATAAATACATAAAAGTGTTAATACTAACAAAATATAATGATATAAGTATTTTATTATTTCACTTAGTATCTATTTTTGGTTTTTCAGTCAACATGAATTGTTGAAATAAATCAATTTAACAACCATATAGGAATATTTTAAATATTTTTCAAATAATAACCAAAAAATATAGTTGTTGTTAGTTTTTAACAATTAAATTAATCATTTATTGAAGAAGTATGTTTAACTGCACCAATGTTACAAAATATAACGTAAAATGTATTTTACTTACTAAATATGATATTAAGCGTAACTTTCACAACTAAATAAATTCGTTGTTCTGGCACGGCCTACTTTGATTAAAAATTCTATACCAAATTTGTATTTGAGATTAAATATCTGAAAAACGGTAAACGGAGCTATTTAATATGTTATATAAAAAATGAAGAGTGATCAATTTTTTATTAAAATAGCATAAAAAATATAGGGTGTCCCATTTAAGTAAAAAGAGAAAAAAATCATTTTGCGTATTGTTTCACCTTGTATATAAAAAATAGTTTTAAGAGAAAAAAAAGAGTATTTCTTTTATTATTAAGTATCTTTGCATTTGTATGGCGTTGACAGAATGTTTATTTCATTTTTCATTATTGAAATATTAGGCTCTAAACATCTATCTATTTCAACATTCATTTGTTTATAACTTTTAAAATATGAAAAATTCACCTATTAAATCTTATATAAAAAATGATTATTTTAAAACGTAGAATCGAAAATCTTCATAAAAAATATATCGTTCCATTTAAAAAAAACATATGTTTGATACGTCATGTAATTATTAAACACCCTGTACATATGAAACTAATTTTAAAATGTGAATTTTGACAGTAGCTACTAATAATGTAAGTAACATTTTTTTGTATATTTCTTAATAACTGATATATTGGACTTCATCGGAATCTTACGCCACCCTGTATATATATATATATATATATATATATATATACATCTATTACACAAGCTGCTGAGACTGTAATGATAAAATTAACGTACACGTTAAACTTAACATTTTCCTTGCAGAATATATTAACTGTATATAAACTAAATAGAAAGTATGAATACTTTTTTTAGTTCTATACTTCTAAAATTGTATTATGAAATGTTAAACAGACTTCGCCATCTATGAATGTCAGCAATAACATAACTAGGAGTTGATTTTATAAGCTGTGAGTTAAGTTGCATATATTCAAAGCTGGAATTCAAAACCTTTGAAAGAAGTTTATCATTTAACAATGGGATATGTATGTATAGAATACGTATTGGTACTACACCTATGTGTATTATGTATACTATACATATTCTGTGGTTGGATGAAATGAGAATATAAACTTTAAATGACTTGTAATTATAATTACATCATACATGTGTGTGCATGTTTTTTTTATTTAAATCGTAATGTATACAGTTTATTTTTTATTTTATTTTTTATAATTATTTATTATAAATTTCCAAAGTTAGTTTCAAATTATTAAAAAAAACTTTATTTCTTTCATATAAAGCACTATACAAAAGCTTGCTAATCCAAATATTTTAATAACTATGTGTGAAGACAACACCCTTATTATATTTAATAAAATGTTTAAGCACCATTCATATAGCGTATAGATTACTGGTGATGGCCATTTCAGTCTTTAGAACCTCGCCAGATCAGTGCGTTCCATGTACAATGCCTTGATGAAGGCACTTGAAATTTCTGTACGAATTGCATACTTCACTTTATCCAACGTTTTTTAATTCTTAGTCGTGAGCCTATAAAAAAAAACACTGCGGCAAAAATCTGGATTTCTACAACGATTTTGTATGGTGCAGTTCATCCATTGTTATATTTTTGTTTCTTTTCTTAAACACACGATTGTAAAGAACCTTTAACGAACGTAAAAACAAAGACATGTTTTTATTGTTATCGAGATGACGATAAAGTATAAACACTATACTCTATTAAAATGTTAATAATATATTCATGGAGCTTAAACATAATGCGACACCTAGAAAAAATGTTTTCTATGTTTTTGTATTAAATTTATATTCAGTCAGAACATGCGATTACAATTCGGTGCAGGCTGAATAAAAAAAAATACTGATAAAAATTCAATAATGTGTTGGCCCGCCGCGGTTGTTATAGCTCGACGAGGCCTAGACCGAATCAAGTGGTCGATATCTTCTTGTGGCAAGCGGCCTCGGGCCTGTTAAGGCTGGCGTTTACTAGAAAAGAAACGATACGGTGACAGAGACAGTTGCCAATCGTCAAGGAGGTGGTGACCTCTCAATTTCAATAGTAAAGTAATTGAGATAAAGTAGACCACTGTATTTTGTATTTATGTTCTCTATATGTGTGTGAGTGTGTAATTCTGTAGCATATACTTTTAAATCTATTTTTAGAATACTCGAGGTAAATTTAAAAGACCCCAAAAAAATTATCTAAGTATGAAAAAAAAAAAAAAAAAATCTTTCGCAACAACCTGATAGAAATATTTTATTATAGCTCTCTTTGGTGTTCGGATGTGTATTGTAGTTTAAAAGTGTCAGAAAGTTTTAATTAATTTATTAGGATATGTTACTTATAAAAATTAAATTAAGAAAAATAAATGAACGTACTAAAAAACACCGTATGGTTTAAAACCCCATGCGAAATAAAAGTTTAATAAACCTCTATTTGCATTTACTCAATTACTAACATTTTTATCTTTTAATAATTAATTTAAAATATACATATTATCTTCATTTACTAAATATATTTACATTTGCATATCTAAAATTATTTTAGTGAAATGGGTAAAATTTCCTTACTCTCATCGCCATAAAAAAATAATAGATCGAAAAATTTAATAATAGTAATAGATATGTAACAGAAAGAATGCATCTAATTTTGGAACTGTCATAAAAAGGAAAGACAAAACCTCTTGTGATTCTTTGTAATCATCAAACATTACGATTTTATTATAACGATCTAAATAATTTTATTAGAATAGTTTTGAAATTATTTTAATAGCTACCATTATACAGAGCAAACACACAGCATAGCCAAACCATTAGTTACGGTTTTGCTATGCAGTGTGATTTGTGGTATGGAATTTTGTGCCTAAAATTGTTTGCTCCGTCTCTCAACATTATTAGTATTATAATTTTATACCTACTTAAGTATTTGACCAAACCCAGCCAACTAAAAGCATAAACTATTTTATCAAATAAATAAACAAAATAGTGCACTTACAACCTACAAGTAATATTTGATAGATAATAAAAATACTATGTTATTTGAATATATATTTTATTATTGTCATTTAATTATTTATTTTGACTAATTTAATATGTAAAAAGGTACATTCATTGTAATATCATTATTTTTATTTTTGTTATTTCCTTAAGACCTTTTTAAAAATCTATTTTGTCTTCTTCGTCATTTACTTCGTTCCATAAAATACAGTTTTTTTATATTATTTCTAAAATGTGTCTCATTATATTAGCTTGAATATTGTAATGTATATTAATAAAACAATGAAGTTAGCATAGATTCTTCTTTAACTTCATCATAAATTCACGACAGGGCAGAAAGACCTCTGGTTGATAGCCCAGACAGACTAACACCTACATGTATTGTAATTATTTATATTGTTGAAATTATCTATATAGTCTGAATAATGATATTTATTTATTTACGGAAGTCCATTTACAACAATATAATGCAGATTCGACTTATGGCTAGTTAATCTAAAACTAAACTAAAAGTAAATTACATATAATAAATAAAAAAACTCAACACAATTTACATAAAAAGCAGTAACAAACGTTAACATTTAGATGTTGACTGCGCTGACGAAGTAATTTTCTCAGACCAGCGCGGCTAATATTACCAAAATCAGCGTTGAACTTATTACAGATATTGGCAATTCTGGCCAAACTATAGTTCCTACAGTACTCCGTTCTACAATATGGATCATGAAAGAGATCGAAGGAGCGCAAAACTTTAGTAGGGACGTTGAATTGAATTTGATTAAGTAAATAAAAACTATTGATTTTCCTGTTAATCAAATCATATCCTAGTAGTACATCAGCATTTCTCCGTCTCTGTTCCAATGTGTCCATATTTAGAACCTGTAGTACATTCATGTAAAAACCGATTAAAGCAAATTTAAATGAAACAAACTTTATAAATTTGGTTTGAACCTTCTCAACTATAAGTATTTCTGATTTGTTATAGGGATTCCAAATTGTACAACAGTATTCAAGATGAGGGCGGACAAGTGTCACATATAATATTTTAAGGGTATTAATGTTGAAAAAATGTTTACTATTTCTTTTTATAAACCCTAGTGCACGACTTGCCTTAGAAGTTATAAGGTGTAAATGCTTGCTGAAGTTCCAATTATATGTTAGTAACACTCCCAAGTCTTTTATTTCGAAGACTCGCGAGTTAGATGAAGTGGAACATCCCCTTTTGAAACCATGTTGCTTGTGAGATAATACACTAGATATGCATTCAGATAGAGGAGCAGTTATTAATTTTTCAAATGTTTTTGGAATAAATGATAAAAGAGAAATCGGCCGATAGTTAGAAACAATGTTCCTTTTTCCACTTTTAAATATGGATGCAATTATAGCATTTTTCCGTAGTGATGGAAAACAGCCTGTACTTAGAGATTAATTGAAAAGAAGCCACAGAGGGCGACAAAGGGAAAATGAACATTGCTTCAATAGAATTGATTGCAAACCGTCTGGGCAAGTACAGTATCAATCATTCAAACAGACTAGTTGATTAAGAACGTCTGTAATTTTTAATGCCTCATTGGTGCTGTAATTAATATGATTGAAGGAACTAATTGATAATTTTGAAGATAAGGTAACATTACTTGAGGATACATTATAAACTGAACCAAAGTGATCAGCAAACAACTCAACAATATCTTGAGCACTAGTAATGGAGGTACCATTATTCTCAAATGAGGCTGGTACAGTAGAGATTGAACGATTCGAATTTATGTGGCTCCAAAATAATTTAGGATTATTTACAAGAGATTCTTTAACTGACTGAATATGATTCCTATAGCAAATCAGAGACAGTTGCTTACACCGTGCCCGCGTTTCTTTAAAAATATCGTAGTCGCTTGCTAGGCCAGAAAGGCCTAGGCCTTAAAGTTACGGTGATGTATTTTTTTCATAGAAATAAGTTCATTGAGTCTGAGGAAAACCACTTAGGATAACAATGCTTTCGACAAGTAGAGGATTTATCAATGACCCTTGGGGTAAACAAGTCAATAATAGAATATAATACTAAATAAAAAATGCTAACATTAATGTTAACATCATTATCATTAAACAAACTGTCCCAAGGGGTAAATAGAATTTTTCAGAAATAGATTTATAATCAGCCCGCGAGAAGTTTTATACAAATTTTGAGTTTTATATATATATATGGTTTTTATTTTATTTTATTTTATTTTATTTTATTTTATTTTATTTTATTTTATTTTATTTTATTTTATTTTATTTTATTTTATTTTATTTTATTTTATTTTATTTTATTTTATTTTATTTTATTTTATTTTATTTTATTTTATTTTATTTTATTTTATTTTATTTTATTTTATTTTATTTTATTTTATTTTATTTTATTTTATTTTATTTTATTTTATTTTATTTTATTTTATTTTATTTTATTTTATTTTATTTTATTTTATTTTATTTTATTTTATTTTATTTTATTTTATTTTAATTTTATTTTATTTTATTTTATTTTATTTTACCGCGCGGACTTGCATGAGCAACAGCGATTGTAATTGCCACAAAAAAGTGTGTGCACTCACGCGCCATCTGATAAAAAATAACTGAATTAAAATTGATATAAAGGTCCTCATAACCCGCAGAAATCTATCTGCCGACATTTTAAAGATGGCCTGTTATTATGTATAACATTATTTCACTACTTTTAATTTATAGTGAAAATCGTAACATATGATACAATGAAATTGTGATTGGTATTAAGTTATATGAATGTAGAGTCTAGTGAGATGTTTGAAATTTTCAAATTTCTCATTTATGTTGCTCAAAATCAATTACAAAGTGACGCAAAATTATCCATTTTCAAGATGTTTTTTCAAGGAAACCCGCTACTAAAATCAAATTTAAATATATTCACTAGAATGTGGCAATCCTTAGGATTATTTTGGTGTATGATTTGATAATATAGAGTAGTCAGGATTTAATTCTAGCTTTAATTAGTGACTGCTGAAAACGTATGATTTTACCGCTACTAAACCGCAGCCTTAAACACAGATGCGAAATTGGTCCAAAATCCTTGATGGCTGTGGCAATCGCTGAAGTATTGCTCCAATGCTATTCCATACATGTTCTATTGGCGATAAATCAAGGGATCTTGCACCACCTATAAGGGGTGTGCATTACTTCTGAGTTCCTAATTATTGCAACTTGTAGCTTCTCCATAAGAACTTCGACTTCTAGGTAGATGGAGCCTTCATTTTTAAGACTGCCTGGACAGAATTTTGTGACTGCATGAAGTTTCTTATCCAGGAATGCAAAATATGTTCAATATTTCAAAGCGTATCCAAACCTGAAATAATAAAAGTATACATTTTACTAATGTCGTGTTTGTTATATGCTCGCTCTTGAATGGATTATGTAGTGAATTCAATGATGAAATTTTAAGAGAGAAGATTTACTTGCAACTTCTAAGGAGGTGCGTATTCTCTTGGTTCGTAACTAAAGTAACTAGAATTCCGTGAATCTTTAACGATGGCAGAACATAAAACTGGGAACTTAACTAACTTCAAATAATGCTAGTGGAGGATCATGTATTGTATTTTTTGGTGTATTTCAGTTTCAATGTTATGTCACCACACTAAATTCTCGCCTGACCAATAAAGCGTTGAATGGCGTTGAAAATTACATAATAAGACTATAAATAAAAAAAACCAGAACAATTGGAATTTCTTCAAATTAAATCTCATCACTGAAAAATATAATATTACCCCAAACCAATCCATTCACCCTTTTTGCTAAGTTTCGAGTACATTTATCCATAAAACTTACTGCTCAGGATTAAAGCTAAATTGTTTTTTTTTTGTTAAGGTTGATGAAATGCTTCCCCATTTTATTGCCCTTCATCTTATTCCATCTTTCGATATGTCAGACATTTTCTGTGCTAATGCTGGTTCTGCGCTGTGATTGCATGCCTTGACAGCTTTGTGAGCCAGTTTGTCTGTCTTTCTGTTACCGCTTTTATGTCCTTTTGTTTACGGAATGTGTAAATTGTTACTGACTACAGTTAATTCTAGGCTCGTCCTACATTCATGAGCAAGTTTTGACGTGAACAGCGAGCTCATGATAATGTTGATAGATACTTTGCTATCTGTTCTGTTATAAACTGGATTTTATACCGGTTAGATTTTTGATTGGTAAAATTATAGCTTATAGCTAATTCTGCACTAGTGGGGTCGTTTATGCCCTTCCATAATAGTATTATCCTTTTTAGTGAAAGTTTCTTGGAATAAATTTCAATTCCCACTCCTTCCTCTGTCACTGAACCATCTGTGAAGATATGAAAGTCAGTCGCCTTTACTGGATGCCCGTTTTGATGCTTCAGTTTTATATTGCTACAAAAAATATACTTGCGGGAGATAATCTCCACTGATCCCAGCATTTGTGGGTAACTCTTTAAAGTGAGTCCGCAGATATCCCTGTGTTCACCACCCACGTTTGATATATCCCATGGCTCTAGTTTGTGAAGACGTAGTGTAGCTAAGGATGCACTTTCTTTGATAACGATTTTTAATGGTGTTACGCCTAATACTGCTTCTTGTGACGCCCATGAAAAGGAATATTGACCATTTGAGCTTCGCTTCTCAGTTTCCAACACCGGTAGGCTATTATCAACTGAACACCTGGAAGTTCGCTATTATTATCATCTCATGAATCATTGAGTTTTGCGTGACGTCCTGCGTGTTGATTTGGGTTTGTAAAATATATGTCCACTAAGGTCAACCATGGGTAATTTTTTACCTATTATTGGTTTGTTAATAAGTATTTTACTTGATAGGAAGAGCTCGTTTCGAGTTAGGAAAACACATTTCAACACAGTTAGTCAATTATAACACACAAGTGAGACTAAGGTAATTATTAAGATGTTATGTGCGCTACTGAAAATCTTATGTTCTTGTTATGTTAACCAAAAAAAATCATATATATCCTTTCCTAAGGGGTACTCAAGTCTCCTGAATAGTCAGGAGACTTGAGAACCCCTAGGACCCTTAAGTGCAGCAAAAACACCTTTCGCTTTGTAGATAGCAGAATTGACGTATTGGTTCCATGGCAGTCTGTTGCCCATTTGTAATTTTGAAAACCAAGATATCTCGTTTGTGTTATCGAGTTTTTGTGTAAAAAAAATGCCTGGAGTTTTTTTCCGGATTTATTGAAATATTCCAATTGTTGATCCACCCCTAGAAGTAATCAAACACGGATTGTATTTTTGAAATTGCGTGCTGCAAGTTTTTATCGTAGAATAAAAAGCTGTATCGTTCGCGTATTGCACACTTACTACATTCTACATACACAAATATATTAAACAAAGGGGATAGTATGGAACCCTGGGGGATACCGGCAGTAATTGTGTGCGATTTGATAGCGAATTTTCGAAATGAGTTTGGAATATACGTTAGTCAAGGAATTGTTTGATAATTTTGGTTAGATGACAGGGACTTTATGAGATTAAATAGAAGGCCCTTCTGGATTCTGCATGATCCCTTTTCGAATTTGCTACCCCCACTTCTCCGCAGAGGGGAGAGTTTGGAGATTTTCAGCTTTTGGAATGTGAAAATTCTGAAAAGGAGTATTAAAAGAAACGATATACTTCAGTGTCTTAAAAATATTCACCAAGTAGTAAAAGAGAAAAAAATGGGTATTAAAATGACCCTGTACATTTTAATACCCATTTTTTCCCTTTTACTACTTGGTGAATATAATTATGTATTATTGTAAACTGGAAAGAATGAATATTTTATTTAGTCCATAACCGTTTGTTAATGTTATTTCTTAAAAACCGTGATATTTATTCATATATTTATTTGTTTACGGAATCTCTATTTTACAATATACATTTCGTTTACAAAAAACTAATAAATAAAATCCAAAATAAAATTGATGCATTGAACCCCAAAATGGTCCAATAAAACTTTATTAATATTAAAATAATAATATTAATCTAATAATTTAGATGAATAAATAAAATTAAAATATAATTGATGCATTAAATCCTAAAATGGCCCAATAACATTTTAAGCTCACGTAATTTCAGACAGGTGAATACAAGAAAAATATAAATAATATGTAGACAAATTCTGAGCATATCATTGGATTTTGCTTAAAAAGTGCATTGAGAAAGTTTTTGCAGAAATACATTATTTTGATAAATAAAAAAATAATAAAAAAGTTTCAGCGGTTTTTAAAAATGACAGAAAATCAAAAAACGTCCAATATCTCGGCAACCATTCAAAATTTTGCGATGTAGTTTTTACTAATAAACGTTTCTCAAAAATCGATCCCCTGACTCAAAGTCGGTTTTCCTCTATCCAGTCTGGAAATAGTTTTTTTTTTTTCTGTTAAAACCATCCAAATAGCTCCACCCTGTACATAATGAAGAGATGTAATATTTTCATCAAATTGATGTTATGTATTATTAACTCTTGAGACATATTAGAAATAATGTATACATTTATATAAGAAAAGGTGTTATCCATAACATAATAAAACAAACATTTCCACCACCCACACAAGCAAAAAAAGGGGAAAAATTCGTGAGACGTCTCGGAAGCTGAACCAAATTCAAGGCAGCAGCAAACATCTTAGTCTCCCGAAAAGAACGGGCACGAGCAAAAAAAAGTAAAAACGGGGGAGAAGTTTGCGCATTCCGAGCACAAAAGCTCTTAAAAGCTCACGTAATTTCAGACATCCGAGGCCCTTTTCAGGGCGCCCCCGCCGGCCACGCCCCACCGCCATGGGCGTACCCCGCCACCTCAAAAAGGAGTGTTTGTCAATAATTCGCTCCACCTTTACAAACAGGTTCGATATCCCGAAACTCCATCCCCACCGCCCGGCCCGCCGGAGGGGAACCTGGTGGACCGCGCGGGCCGATGGGTGGCGCTGCCGCAGTCCCTGCAAAAATTACAACTTTCCACTACCACAACGCAAAAACATGTAATTTAATTGTGTACCTAATGCCGTTATTATTAGTGCATATTTATGTTGGTAATTCGTTTTGACAGGTGTTGTTGTTTGTGATGGTACGGTTCGAAAGGACAGGCTGATATGCTGTATGCGGTGTGATTGAAATAACTTTTTTGTTTTTTAAAATATATTTGTTTATTTATTTAATTTTCGTTTTGCAACATGCTGTACAATATATCGACTTACTCTGACTACACTCCACTTCCATCATATGATGAGGTAAGTGAGAGTTTATTATATTATACACTCTTAACTAACTACATTTGCGACGATCGACGGATCCTACTACTACTACTAAATCTTTATCATTTGAGAAAAATAATACATTGTATATAATATAACTTAATACAATAAATAAATATTTTCATAATATATTCTTAAATAAGGGCTATTGACCATAGGTCTCTCTGCCCTAGGGATCCTAAATTTTAGTAAACTTAAAAACTTCAAGAGTATTTATCGTTATATAAAATATCAATTTTATTTTATTACACTTAATAAAAAAGCACACTAACACTCTTCATGGTTTTCCTTTTCCTACTTATATGTTAAATAATATATCGTCAATTTTAAAGATTTACAGTCTTTTCAATCTTGCTGTATATTATTTTTCTATTTATTAAATTGGAATAAAATTAGAAAAAAAGCACAAAAATGAAGCTATCGTTATTGTTATTTACTTTGTTATCGTTAAATATAATACGATATTCTAAAATACTTTAATAGTTGTAATCTTAATCACAAAAGATTACCAATCTGCATAAATTCAAGATTCTATTTTCATAAAATAACTGTGTATTCTTTTGGAATCCTGAATTTATTGCTGCAACATCCAACATAAACTCTACCTACTCTATCAGAAGATGAATTTATGTGTGTTTTTAATGTTAATTCGAAAAATGCTTAATTATGTTACTTTTATTACTTTGTTTTAAAAAAAATACTATACGAAACAATTTAATTATGTTTTATTTATTACTCATTGAATGACTACAAGTTTGCACTACGCGATCGATGGAATTAAAAATCCCATAATTAATGGAGTGAACTCCAATCGTTCTCTACAGGTTTATATTTTGACTGAACTATTCTTGATACATTGAATATATTCAATTTCCTCTGTGAAAAGGAATTGTGCAGTATTAATGAATACTATATTTATTATGTTCTTTTTTTTTGTTATTATTGACGCCTTTCTTCTTCGCATTTTATAATTGTATAATTATTGTTATGTATTTAGAAGAAATAAAGATAATTATTACTATTACTATTGAAATTTAATATTTTCGCCAATTCAATACAATTAATAAATTCGTTGATAATCTTTATACATAAAATTATATAAGCGAGTTTCATCGGAAAATCCAATTAGGCTGAAAAAATCTGTCTATTTTTATAGACATCCACGGGTTACGTCTTTTTTCATTTTTCTTTCTGTCAGAGTTTAGTACTTTCTGAGGACTAAGAACCCGTCGCATTCCGGTCGCTATTTCGTAACGATAAGTAATTTTAATTTTATATAAAAATAAAATGATGAGAAATACTGTTCTTTCTACTAACGATTAAAGATTTAACCTTATCAATATTGGACTATGGTTAAATGGCGTAATAGAATGATTTCTCTAATAATCCAGTCTATATTGCATCAATTTTAGAAATTTTCTTTCGACTATTTCAAATTGTTTAGTCACCGTGTTTAATAGAATGGAGCACACACTGATAATATGTATTCTAAATAAGGATCGACTAGAGCCAATTATATTATTAACGTGTTTATATTAAATTCACCACTAAATTATTCAATTTCTAAGCTTTTATTGCAGATTGTAACTATATGTTTCTAAAAATTAATATTACATGAAAATTGTTCTCCAAAATCAATTATTTCTTCAGTTAATAAAATATTTTAGCGTATGGATAACTAGTAATGATCATTTCGGTTTTTCGAAGGCGGCTGAACGGATCTTGTATTGTGGTTATATATCTGATATTAATCATAATAAATGAAACACAACACAAGCGCCATCTTCAGTTGATAATTAGTACATGAAATCTTTGTATCTCCATCTACCGAAAGAAATATATTTTGTCTATATCTTAGAATAATTGATTTAATTTACACAATTAAGTAAATCCTTCTGTGGAGAAAACTGATAGTCAATCGCAGTAAATAGTTTTAAATCATTGGCGTAAAGAGCTACTTACTCGATCTTATTACCGAGACAATATCATTTACAATTTAAATAATAAAATTCCTTACATCACGTTATTCTTTATGGCAAACTATTCACCATTGAGAACGAGTACTTAGTATTCGAAATGTATATCCGGTATAATACAAGATAAAGTAAAATATGGATTGCTTTTCAATTGCAAAACACTTCACATTAATTAACCTAATTAATCATATGATCATTTACAAATAACAAACTTAAAATAGCACCACAGTGCGGGTGCTGGGGTATACCTGAAGGTACTTGAATTGAATAAAATTAATTTACATTTGAACCAGTATCTATCAACTCATGTTTATAGAGCACAGGATCATAAGGCTCACATAGGCCTTAGGTAGACTTGAAGGTACTTTAATCGAATAAAATTAATGTACACGCTGGAGTTTTTTTTATTTATACAGTAAAATATAATAAGACTACAATGCAAGACCTGAGGTACTTCTGAAGCCAATTGAATTGAATAAAATGAATGTATACGCTAGATTATTTTCTCGAAGAAAAACTTCTCGAGCCATGATATGTCAACCAATACCTATCAATTCATGTTTATAAAACAAAATTAAATAAAACCACAATGTGAGCGCTGAGCTACACCTGATGGCAATTAAATTGAATAAAATTAATATACAAGCTGGAATCTTTTCTCGAAATAACTTCTTGAGCCATGACATTTTAACCAATAAATATCAACTCATGTTTATACAGCAAAATAAAATAAGAGTGCAAATTGAATTCGATTGAATCTAATAAAACTAATGCCTGATTTTTTCTCTAAAAAAATCTTGAGGCATGAAATTTGAACCAATACCTATTAATACGCGTGTGATCTTAGTACAGACATGACTCGAGACTTTCAACGCTAACTTCATCGTCGATTTTTGTTATACGCTCGATATTTAGCTGTACAAACATGAGGTACAGCTAAATATCGAGCGTATAACAAAAATCGACGATGAAGTTAGCGTTGAAAGTCTCGAGTCATGTCTGTACTAAGATCACACGCGTGAAATACTGGTTACGGTTAAACAGTGACAACTGACTTGTCAACATGACAACCAGTACTTTACGCGTGCGCTTGTGATTTTAGTTCAGACATGACTTTAGATTTCCAATGCCAACTTCGTCGTCGATTTTTGTTATACGCTCGATAGAATTTATTAGAAAAATACTAATTCGAACGCCTTGGAGAAGTCCATATAAACGAAATCTATCTTAGTAACAGTAGATTTTCCTTTTAAAACGCTTTGTTGTAGACTTCTTACAGCTTTAATAGAGCCCCAAATGAATATTGTGATATTAGCTCATCTAGTATTTTAGGTAAAACAGATTGGATAGATATTCCCGTATATTCACATTTTCGTTCTTACGCCAATCACCGTTGATTGTTTCCTCTTTTTTTTTACCCGAACCTTAACCCATTAACGCCCGCGGCGGTTTTTTATAATTATGAAAAAACTGTTTAAATATTAACTAAAGTTCTAATGCCAGAAAAAATATTAAAAAGAATTAATTAACTATACAGGCTGATTTTTTTTTCATGTTCTCTATGGGGATCTCGGAAACTATAAGAGACAGAGAAATGGTTAAGAGTGCGGTTTAGTAGAAAGAGATGGCTATATAATTATTGGCAGTTAGTAATTCGAGTTACATTGCTGTTGTAATCAATTAAAGTAATCTTAAAGCATGCAGGATTTTCACCAGATAATTAAAATGCTTTGTTATAATTAGATTCTATAGAAAACAATTATAAAAGAAGTAATGAAAATCTGTCAGTTTTATGTCAAAATTTAATATACAATTTTAGCAACAAAAACGTGCTTAATGAAAGTTTTAATGATTTTACTAAATTCGTCATTTAAATAGCTTTAAACTCATTACCTCTTAATTTCAATATATCTTCAATTTTTTTTTTTTTTCTAACAAGAACTAGTGAATTTGGGTGATATGTAATAATTGACTGTTTTTTTTTATCAGGTCGATATTTTTCTACATGTAAAAATGCAAGTACATATTCATATTATTAATTCTGGAGACCGACTCTTTTTTTATCAATGAATATTTTTCACTTCAGTATATAGCTATCTCTTTATACTAAACCGCAACCTTAAATGGGCAAAGAAGTGCAGATTTATGAGCTGAATAAAAAAAAAACAATTGTACGATTTAAAAAAAGTCAAAACTGTCGATTTTTTTAAATCGATTTGTCTCGATAATTAATTGAGATCATTTAACTGTTCTCTATATCTTAGATCTTCATGGAGAACACGAAAAAAAAAAACTCACTCTGTATATTAAACACAATAATAAATTTGTCATATAATAAATATATCTTTTGTTGATTACTTTATTGTTTACAATAATTTATGTCCGGTGATTTGTGTATATGCCACTGAGTGTTAATGGGTATACATAGAAATATCTAAAATCTGTAGTATATAATTACATTTCCAACAATATGGAAATGCACTACTGGAGGTTAATTTCATACATAATTTGTGTATACATGTGGACGTATACACAAATTATCTTTTCAATACATATTCAGGTATTCCATCAGGATCTACATACAGGAATCTGACGGAGACATAATAATAATAATAATAAGTCTTTATTGCCCAACAAGAAATATACATCCCAATTACAAGACAACATACATAATTCCATAGCCGTGTGTGTATAATATAATATATAAACTAACTTAACGCTAAAATATAAATGAATAGAATATTAAGCTGCTCTTTGGTATAATTGTTATAACAGAGATTTAATTGTATCATAGAATATATCGCAAGAGGAAGGTAAAAAATTAAAAACAATACACATAATAAGTATTGGCGATTTCAGTATATAATTGGTTCTATGTGTTGGAATATTAAATGTAACTTTTTGTCTGCCGAAAAAAGTTGGTATATGCAATCGTACCAGTAATAAAAGTTCGGGAGAATCAATATAGTTATGTACAAGTTTATGTAAATCATGGAATTATAAAAGAAAACAGTTGAAGCAGCAATAAAATTTAATAAAGAAATCAACTCTGCTTCGTTTTAAGTTGGCAAACGATTTCTATTTTAAGCTCGGTATAAATGCTTGAAAATATATTGGGCAATTCATTTACATAAGATAAAAAAATGCATTTTTACATTTACGGAATATATTAAATAGAATTCTTCCTCAAAATCAATCAGGATTTAGAACTAATTACACTTATTCTACCACATTATTTAAACTTACCGATGACATAATTTCTGTTACCGATATTGGTTTGTTTTTCTGCTTAATTCTTATGGACTATAGTAAAACGTTTGGCACTATTAATCATAAAATTAGCAAAAGTAAAATATATAGGACTCAGTCTAAGTGCAACTACATTATTTATTTATTTATTCAATTTACGGAGGCCATTAAATACAGTAACATACATACATGATACAATGAATAGTTACAATAATAAAATAATAGAATTAACAGAAAAAACACATTTTTAAAAACGAACTATTTAGCACATTATTTGAAGGAAAATTATTTCGCTGAAGTAGGTTATTATGGTTGATCATCAATTTTCTTCTTATGTATTAGGTGTACCACGCTGGTTTAGATCGTTACTACGTGGTGATAATTACTATGTAATTACATAGTAATTATTTTCATTGCATTTAATAGGTGTACCCCAGGGCTCAATTTTGAGATCAATATTATCCCCTCTCTTTCGCAATATTTTAAAAGTGTTGAAAACGTGACGTTTATATCAATTTTACGAAAGCTATTAAAATATTGCAAAAGTAATTTATGTGCTGATACACAATTGGAATTTCTTATTTGTGTTAATTGTGTTAGCATTAAATTATTTTTGCAATATTTTAAAATCTCTGATAAAAATGATATACACATCATTTTTTCAACGCTTTTAAAATATTGCATAAATATTGAAAATGTTGAGACTGCTTGATACAAAAATATTTAAACATAATCTGACATAGACAGCTAAATATCACCATACCTATTTCACAAAGAAAAACCAGGCCGAAAGACCATCGGTCGATAGCCAATTAACAGATATAAATTATACATTTGATTTTGTATTTTTTGCTGTGCATATCTGCTAATAAATATTATTAGTTAGTTACACATCTTTATTGACAAGTTTTTTTAGTTTAAAATAATAATAATAACAATATAAAATATTTTGAAAATGTAAAGGTTTCTTGTCAATCGGCTGTCGACCATATTTATATTTAATATAATGTTCAACCACCATTCATCTAGCGTATGGATAAGTGGTGATGGTTATTTCGGTCTTTATTGTATATACATCTTTTTCTTTCCTGCTTATTATTTCTCTATAACTTTATAAAGATATACAATAAATTTGATGAGTATCTCTAAGGAACATTCCTTTAAAATTAATTTTAACACTACATTAATATTCATTCCTAAGAATAAGCTTAAGAACGCATTCTAAAAATACAACTATATAGGGAAGTAGTACCTTTCAAGAACTCTTTAGGTTTCGTAATTGACAAAGATTTAAATTTTTAATGATAGCAAATGTATTTCGAAAGTTTAAAAATGAGGTAATGCAATTGTAGTTAGTTGTGATGGACAAAATCGATTATTTTAATAATCGAAAATGTTCATTACAATGATTCAAATAATCAATTATTTTTCAAATGATGATTCGAATGTTCATTCGAATCGTCGTGATTCAAATGCTGATTCGAATTATTATGACTCGAATGTTGATTTGAATCATTATGATTCGAATGCTGATTCTAATCATTATGATTTGAATACTCATTCGAATCGTTATGTTTTGAATGCTCATTCCAAGCAACCTGATATACTTATGGTAACAGCAAGATTTTACTAAATTCTACACTCAAATAACTTCACATTCATTACTTACTAATTCCATTATATTTTACACTATTGTTAAGGGAAATGTTATGTTTAACGTGTACATTATTAAATAATTTCACATTCTATGAATTATAAAAGCTGCTTAGACTGTTGCGATAAAAATTAACCGCCATGTTAAATTCAACATTTATCTTACAAAATATCTTCTAAAGGAGCATAAAGACCTATGGTCGATAGCCCATGACTGACTACTAACACAATAGTACATATTGTTATAATAAATTTTGTTGTCATATTGTCTGAATAAAGATGTTTGTATATATATATCTAGTAAGGAGAACTAGTGAATTAGCGTAATTTGAAATAATTAAATATTTTGTTTAAATTTAATATACTTTCTATTTTTGTATACTTCACTCTGCTATAAAAGTAGCAATAGTTTAAATCGTTGAAAAAAAACCTTCACAACAAATTAATTTTCATTATTTTGTTGTCTGCAGTAACGACACAAATTCCACGAATTTAACAAAATACGGAATTGTAACCTACTTACGGAAATTTTCGATTACATCACACAAACTAATGATTCAATTACACGCAAAATTCCTCGATTAAACATTTTATCCCGGAGACTTGGCGTCAGGGAAAAAAGTGCAAGACGCAGCGAATTATTTGTTTGTGTACCTTGAAAATAATATAAAAAAATCCGCTACCGCGGTTATTCAAACAAAACATCACCTACTGCACTTATTTGTAACAACGCATATTTATCGTAGGAATCTAGAAAATTCAGTGGGAAATTTGATGATAATTAAATTATTCGAATAAATTTAAATTAAAATGAAAATTAACAATAATTAATAATATAAATTAGGATTAGGATCAATAGCTTAATCAAAATAACATCAAAATGTAGTATGTATAAAAATATAAAAGAAAAAGTGTTTTAAATTTCAATGTTGCTTTCCATAAATAATCTTTATCGTTGTATAAAATTAAAAAAAAGTGTTTTATAATAAAATAAATATTTTTTTTTAATTTAGTAAGTTAAAACACATAAATAAAATAATACCCCAAAAGAAAATAAATTATCACAATAGTCCGAAACCCGCCGGGAATAAAAACAGAAAACACACGGGAAAGAGAGAGTGAAAAAAAAAACAGATACTAAAACTGATTTATATCCCGCATAATCATTTATCACCGTTAGAATCCGTAAATCTTGTAGATAAACCGTCCAGATAAGTGCGCGATTCGTTTCGGGATGATTAATAAATTTGGCATTCGGATAAATGAATGAACGAATGCACCTCTTTCGCTTTGAATCAAAAAAGGGCGAAATTGATTCGTTTAAACAGCTGCCCGAGGGGAGGCAGTTCATAACTGAGTATATTGGTCGCTTGGGGGCTCGTTACGCACTCTGCTTCCGAACGGGGGTAGGAAGTTTTTTCTATCTGATTTTCTAAATTGTCAGCGCCGTAAATAACGCCCCTGTCGGCGCACTTAAACTCGGCTTATTAATTATAATGAATTGATTATTTCGCAAATGTAAAGTTTTTAATTAAGAAACACTGAATATCGATAATATAAAATCGAATGTTTTGTATTAATAAATTAAATAAAATCTCTGTGAAATTTTAACTTATGTTACGTAAGTACTTTAAACAAATGTACATTAAAACAACTACTTCTCGGACAAATACCCTGCCAGACATTCAATTACATAATGTACACTTGCTGCTTGGTATTCCTTTTTAATATTAGGCCCAATTTTACAAACCTCGATTAATGTTACTCTTTTTTTTTTTTTTTTTCATTAGGTTGGCAGCACTGCCCTATTGATGATCAAATGGAGAGAATCATAAACATTAACTTTTATTCCGCGAATACGTTACTTACGCCTTATTTGCGGATTGTAAAATTGGGCCTTACTAAAATATGATATATTGTAGTTTTAATAAAACGTGACAGCTATATAGAAAAATAGAAATAATCGTTTATAAAGAAATTGTAAGTCTCTATGATTCAAAATAATTTTTTGCCTCAAATCCCACAAAACTAAACCTGATCAATTTCTAATATATATCACGTAATAAAAATATAAACCCCAAACATAAATATCCCATTATAACTCTACATTAACGCATTGCATCAATTCTAACAATATTAATGGCAGTTATATTACGAGAATATCCGACAATGACTTCTGACATAAATGATTCGTTATCATACTTTTTCACGACAAGGACTTATATAAAAAAACAGGCGGAAAGACCACAGGTCGATGGCTAATTAACATATATAAATTATTTTTATTGTTCTCCAGATTGGTCGCTACTCTGAGGAAACATTATTAGAGCATTATATTAATTAATTAAATCATGTGGGTTTATTTCAAACAATAATTTACTATTTATAAATAAAACTACATTTTTTTAAGTTTCACAAAATGTATTGTAGATGATTAATAATTTGCCTGATGATGCCACTGTATTGGCGAAACAATAGTTTCATCAAGTAAAAGCCTCAACCATCAATTATTTAAAAATTATATGTTTTATTTTGTAATTCTCATTATTTATTTTTCACCCAACACCCGGAAGGGTACAATGGGAATATTGATTATATATATATATACAGGGTGGCGCAAAATTCCGATGAAGTCCAATATCTCAGTTATTTAGAAATTCACAAAAAAATATTACTGACATAATTTGTAGCTACTGTAAAACTTCACATTTTAAAATTAGTTTCATATATACAGGGTGTCCAATAATCACGTGACGTATCATACATATGATTTTTTAAATGGAATGCTATATTTTGTATGTCAATCTTAGATTCTACCCTTAAAATTAATCATTTTTGACATAAGGTTTATTAGGTCAATTTTTTATATTTTAAAAGTTATAAACAATTTAATGTTGAAATCAGTGGAAGTTTGGGGCCTTATTTTTCAAAATTGAAAAACGATGTAAACATTCTGTTAACGCAATTTAATTGCAAAAATGCTTAATAATATTAGGAATAATCATTTGTTACCATAAAGCAAATGTTGTGTACATGGTGAAACAATACGCAAAATGTTTTTTTTTTCTTTTTTCACTTACATGGAACATCCTATATTTTTTACACTATTTTGCTAGAAAATTGGTTGTTCTTTAATTTTTGTATAATAAACTATACCCCTATCTGTTACCGTTTTTCAACAATTTCAATTCAAAGTACAAAATTATAAGTTTCGCTTATAATCTATAATTTAAGTAGGCTATAATTAAAACAAATGCAATTCATAATCGATTTCTGACATTTAACAACATATTCACTTCGTAACCTAAAAGGATATTCAAATAACAATCGATATTTAAAGGCGCATGCAAAATATAAAGAAAATAGTTGCTCGACGATTATTTAGCTAGTTATAATAGTTATTGGGACACATTTTTTAAGAAAAAAATTGTAAAATATTTGAATGCTATTGAATTAAAAAGAATGATGTGAATGCGTGAAATAAATACATACAATTGTTAATAATAACAAAATATGATAATATAAGTATATTATTATTTCACTTAGTATCTATTTTCGGTTTTTCAGTCAACATGAATTGTTTAAATAAATCAATTTAATTAGCATATAGGAATATTTTAAATATTTTTTTAATAATAACCAAAAAATATAGTAGTTGTTAGTTTTTAACAATTAAATTAATCATTTATCGAAGAAGTATCTTTAACTGCACCAGTGTTACGAAATATAACGTAAAATGTACTTTACTTACTAAATTTGATATTAAGCGTAACTTTCATAACTAAATAAATTAGTTGTTCTGGCGCGGCCTACTTTGGTTAAAAATTCTATACCAAATTTGTATTTGAGATTAAATATCTCAAAAACGGTAAACGGTAGCTATTTATTATGTTATATAAAAAATGAAGAGTGATCAATTTTCTATTAAAATAGCATAAAAAATATAGGGTGTCCCATTTAAGTAAAAAGAGTAAAAAATAATTTTGCGTATTGCTTCACCTTGTATATAAAAATTTGTTTTAAGAGAAAAGAAGAGTATTTTTTTATTATTAAGAATATTTTGCGTTTGTATGGCGTTGACAGAATGTTTATTTCATTTTTCGTTATTGAAATATTAGGCTCTAAACATCTATCGATTGCAACATTCATTTGTTTATAATTATTAAATATGAAAAATTGACCTATTAAATCTTATATAAAAAATGATTATTTTTAAACGTAGAATCGAAAATCTTCATAAAAAATATATCATTCCATTTAAAAAAACGTATGTTTGTAACGTCACGTGATTATTGAACACCCTGTACATATGTAACTAATTTTAAAATGTGCAGTTTGACAGTAGCTACTAATAATGTAAGTAACATTTTTTTGTATATTTCTTAATAACTGAGATATTGGACTTCATCGGAATCTTGCGCCACCCTGTATATATATATATATATATTATTTATTTTGTATATTTTTCTGTATATGTATTTTAACACACATTCGGGGTTATTCCGTACGGAAAATGTCAAGTTTAACGTGGACGTTAATAATTCACAACTTCACAATCTGTACATTTACTTGTTATAAAAGCTGTTAAGACAAAATAAAGTACAAGTTAAACTTAACATTTCATTTATAAAATGGCCCAGATTATTATATATATAAATTTGTAACTTGTTACAAAGTATCTCCGCGCTACAAAAAGTCGAAATCATTAAACACACACACGAAATCAACAGCACATAATAACTATTACATTTAGTTTAATCTAATCTGTAGCTCGTAAAAATTGTACGCATATCAAGCCATTTATAAGTTACTATTAAAATAAAATCCTTATCAGTCCTTACAGCGTGTCTGCACAAAATATAATAAAAACGCTGTTGGAACGTGAGTGATTATGTTTTACTTTCGTCATTAGGGTCATTACTGAATGTGCCAGATTGGCACTTGTAAATTGCGCGTGTGGTTAATTATTTGATAAAAAATATCTGTACATTTGTTCATTTATTTGTGTAGAGGAAGTTTTCAAGATAATTTATTATTGCGCTGAAAAAAAAATGGAATGAAAATAATGAAAGATTGGTTAATTGATCTTAAAATTCCAAGCATAAAGACCATTCTGTTACAATTCATCAATTCATCACTTATTTACATGACAGTTCAGCTAGCTAGCAAAGTTCTTATTTGCAAATCACCATAAATTCATGACAGGACAGAAAGACCTTGATAGCCCATGACAGACTACTAACCCATCATATGTATTGTAAATATAAATATTTGTTAAGAATTGTAATTCTGCTGTCCGAATAAAGATGTTTGTATATATGATCTTAAAATTAGATTTTAATGCAATAAAATTAAGCGAAAATCTTACAACTATGTTTCATAATTTTCGAAATATTTTCACATTAGATTAATTGTTGTTAAAATTGCACTTCTGTGTAATAAAATTAAGCTCAAGTCTTTCACTCGTCCAAAACGACTATCACCACAATAGGTTAATTGTTGTTAAAATCATATGAAATTTTGTGCATCTAACGTTTATTATTTTTCGCTACTAATTAGGGGAAAGTTTAAGAACCACTGAGTTGTATACTAAAGCATGGCTTGAACATTTTAAAAATAACTAACATAATAATTGATGGATAAACAGAGTATTCATTCACTTGGTCGCAGTTATTTAAATAAATTAAATAAAAATAATTAATGGTTTTAATATTTAGACATTGGTAGTTCATATTGTATGAAATAAATATGAATAAATTATTAAAAATCAACCAATAAACACAGATTACATTGAATAACTTTAAATTCTCGACTAGTTTCGGGTTATTAGCCCATTTTCAAGAGAATTTAAAATTTGTTTTATTAAAATTTCTATGGATATTTACATTAATGGATATATTGATTTTTTAATTTATATTTTATTTTATCTACTTGTTCATTTAGAAGTGATGAATTAGTGTCTTTATTATGTAAATAAATTTAGATTGCTTCCAATATATCTAATTTTTGACCTTTTTCACAATGATGTAAGATTTTTGTATCATTTAAATTTGGAAAAGTGTGACTATTTGTAAGTATATGATTTGAAAAAGTACTACAATCTTTATTTAATCTAGATGCTCTAAAGTGTTCATTATATCTTATAATTAAAATAACTACTTCTCGGTCCTGTACTCCGCCATACACTGAATTGCGTAATGGGCATTTACTGTTGTATAACATATTTCAAAATGCACCAATATTTAAAGTAAAGAGCATAAAACGTTTCGTAATATAAGGCCACCTGCAGATACGTGTTTCGGGATCTATCCCTCATCAGTACAGTTCTGCCTTACACAATTTGAATACGTTAAATTAAATAATTAAATTAAGCGTACCGTCCTGTGTACTCAGATTTTTTTATAATTAGACGTGTAAATATGTTAATTTTTGATAAATTTACACGTCTATTTATCAAAATTAACCTGATGCAATTATAGTTTGGAACTTGTGAAAAATATAGACTTGTACTTAATTTCATTGCATATAAGTGCACTTTTATTGACAATTATCCTATTGTGAAGAAAGTATGCATTAAAATTAATAACAAGTCATAACTATTTTTCCCAAATCTCAAGATATTTTCACAATCGGTTAATTATGAAAAATAGTTTTGATATTTTTACTAAATTTTATTTTATAAAAAAAAAAAATATGTGGCTACGAAAATTACAAGAAAATAAAATAAACTCTTTCATTAAGTATTCAAATTGCCCACCACCTTCTTCTAAACATACCTCTCCTCTGTGTAAGACTCCTTGAATGTAGACACGTTTCAAAACATCCCGATTAAATTTACGGCATTGTTAATCATATTTTTCAGATATTCAATATCATTTAATGGTGTCTTATAAACCCTTTCTTTTAAATATGACCAAAGAAAAAAATCTAAAGGAGTTAGATCTGGTGAATATGAGGATATACTATAACTCGAGCCAAAATATCCACTTTTTTTGTCGTAATTTGTGGATGTTTTTCTATTAAAAGAATGCCTCAATTACTTAAATGAGCCACTTTCCAGAAGATTCTGGGCTAATTTGGGGAACACTTTCACCGATGGAACATGTCTGTCTGGATAATGTTCAGCATATAAACGTCTATATGGTTTACTGTTTTTACCACACTCCCCATAAGTTAAAATTATGTCTAATTTTTTATTATCCATATTTATTAACGTGCTAGTTGAAAACTATAATAGGTTAATGGAAAGAATGAACCTGTTATTGATATGTGACATTTGGTTAAGCATTTGTTTCCAGATTCAATGACTACCTATGATTTTAAATTAAATAAACCGATTTGGATATTTTCTTATTTCATTCACAAAATGAACACCATTAAATAGAGAATCTATATATATATATATGGTTTGTTATATACAGGTTGCTCGATAATGTGATGAAATGGTTCAACCTGAAGTTCCTGCGATCAAAATGTGATGATTTAACCGAACTTATCTATATACATATATATTTGTCGAAACAATTGTAAAAGCAAGCCTAAATACATTTCACTTCAAAATTGCGTTTAGGTAAAGTAAAATTAAAAAACGATATAAATGAATTAAATGTTTCTTTCATCATTGCGATAGTTTCTACTGTTACTATATGGTAATTCGTTTCAAAAAGTTACCAGTTTTTCACAAATTAAAAAAAATGGTAAAAAACATAAAACTTATTCATTGAATTAATCTTATTAGAAATGTACAGAGTGATCAACAATGGTTACAGATTTATAAGTAAGCAACCAAATACGCATTTTGGTACAACCGATCGTATGAAAAGAAATTGCCCTAGATTGCCATTGCCGTAACACACTTTTTTTTTTCAAAATAAATAAAATATTTAGTCATAATTATATATTTAATCCTTACACTTTTAAGTTGCTTCGGACTTATGTTTCTTATCTATTTTTCAATTACTGCTTTAAATTCGTATAGAGTATGCATTCGATCCTTAAAAACGTAATGTTAAAATACGATGCCCGATGCAGCTAATCATATATAGTTACTCTATAGATATTAATATATACTATATGACAAACTCTCTATACCTAGCCTAAAGCAAAAGTGATGCATCCGTTTCTCGCATAAACATCGACATGGTGGCGGCCATTTGTTAAGTGGCTCATTAGCGTATCCAGTGGGCTCACAGAATTTGGTTTATACGCCCCATTGCATCGGTAACAGTTTTACAAGTAAGATTTAATGGTGTGAATAATTAAATTAACTAAACAAATTGATATGTATAAATTAACAAAGAAAAAATAGTTTTTTTTAATTACTGAATCTAAAAAAAATGTGTATTTTTACGGGGATCTACAGAATTTATTAACAATTTATATACAGTAATTATTTTAAAATTCATTTTTACAACAATGATCAACTTCTATTAATTTGTGTTTTAAAACGTGTCCATATTACATGATTAGATTAAAATTATAAATTTGTTTTAGTAAATTAAATTCATTTACTTTTAAATTCTACAGTTTCGTTTAAAAGTAAATGAATTTAATTTAATAAAATAAATTTATAATTTAAATGTAATCATGTAATTTGTTGTAAAAATGAATTTTAAAATAATTACTGAATAAAAATTGTAAATAAATTCTGTACATCCCCGTAAAAATACAACATTTTTTTTGAGAGTAATCTGTAAGAAATACTGCTATATATACTACTATCTAGTATAAATAAAAATACACGCTAACCTGAAAGACTGCAGCTATTCCTTTCTATACCCTTTTTTGTTTTATCAACTACTAGCTGCACATGTTCTTGTCATGTTTACGTTAATTAATGTTAATGCAACTTAACAACTGTAATAAGGTTAAGTTTAACATTATTTTTGAATTCAAGTGTTACATGTACAATCTGTGTCTAAACATTGCCGGCCATATGCAACCACTCAGCAAATGGCCACCGGATGCATCATTTTTCAACGCCGAATTAGTCATCTAATATATATTAACATCTATGAGTTACACTTTATTCATTTTTTCCCTGACGGGAAATTAACTTCTCTACAATCATTATGATCACACTGTATTATAATTTATTACATTTCACATAAGTACTTTAGACAATTTAAAGTAATTAAAATTGTGTATTATTTACATATTTAAACGCATTCAATTATAATATATTTCTAATTACATTAATTGAATGAAAAAGTTACTACGTTTTTTTCATCAACGTATTTTTAAAAAGGTGCGAAAAACATAGTAAATTTTGAAATAAATTGCCACATAGTAACAGCCGAAAATATTGTGATGTCGACATAATTTTTATCATTTTTTAATTCTACTTTACTTAAACGTAATTTTGATCATTTTCATCATTTGGCACTAAATTAAGGCAGATTCTATTTAGAGCTTTTTACTTAATATTACGTTATTATGTTGTAATACATTTCAGATTGATTAAAAGAATAATTGGAAACACATACTGTGCTATTCCGTACATGAATGTTAAAGATAACGTATATTTATATCGTCACAATCTAAGAGAGTTTTATAATTATTATGTATACTTAGATTGTAGGGATAAAAATTAACGTAAACGTTACATGTAACATTTCACATACGGAAGATAAGTGTTTTCATTATTTTTTTTTTCAATTGTTTATGGAAGAGTTTATTTTAATTTCAACACTGTATCATCATTCCTTTTTATACATCTACAATTATTAAAAACTTGGAAGAAAATAAAAAAAATCGATTGCACGCGGTTTTTTTTTTTTTGAGCAGCATTTTATACCCCGGAGGACCGCAGTAATTTCCTCGAGTCTGAAATTAATATGCGTGGGCGTCCGATAATGAATGTTGTTGTCGAGGTGGTTATTGTTAACGTTCGCCACTTTGGTTATTGCCAACCCCACGCTGGGCTTTAAAAATATTTTTATTGCGGTTTCCCCAGCAAAAGCAAGCCCTCTATTCTCTTAGGATGTTTTCGCAGTTAAATAAACACTTCATTTACCGCGCTGTATACAGAACAGACGCTCCTCGGGAGTTTCGTTTTCAAAAACCAGATTGTTTCAAAGGAGTCCACGCCCCATTCTGTAAACAAGAGTGGAAGAGTTACGGGGATCCTTGTGAAATATTTTAGGAGTGGTTATTTAATGTATTGCAGGAATGTTTGAAATATTTAAAAGGAACATTTTATACATTGATTCATTTATTCCGTAAATCAGGACAGTTCATATCCTTAGCTGTATTTCTAAACCTCTACAAGTGTAACCTATATTCTAGCTTAGTGTATCTTTCTTAGCCCTTTAGAAAATAATCCGCTATTAAATTTGTTACCTGTGAATAATCCCTAAGAGAATAATATTGCTTAACCTACCGACACTTCTTTTCAATCCACCGCCCTAATTACTTCTTGGTTTTCCCAATAATCCCTCGTTTGTATATATACCACGCACATTAATTGTAAGAAGTGTACATCTAACGGAGAAAATAAAAATTGTGAAGTGAGGAATTAACTAAGTGTTTCTATTCAAGTTACATCACTTCACGTTATACTCAAACTAACGGTTCTTATTTTGATTACTTAGATTTGTTGATGTATATGCGACTTCATCAACTTGGTTGCAATCAAATAAACGTCACTTTGAACTTAACTTGATTTATAATATAATCGAATTCAAACATAACTAGTTTATAATAAACAAGTATTGGAATCAATAGAAAATAGTATTCATTCATTTGGCCACAGTTATTTAAATTAATTAAATGAAAATAATTTTATTTTGGTTCTGATTGATCACTTGGTGAAACATTTAAACTAATTTTTAAAAACTGGTTTGTTTCGATATACTTATATATACAGGGTGAGTTTTTTTCGATGTTCTCTATGGGGATCTCGGAAACTATAAGAGATAGAAAAACGGTTAAATGGGGAAAGAAGTGTAGTTTTATAAGACGAATAAAATGACACTTTCAAAGTATTTGAAAAAGTCAAGGGTAACTAGATATTTTGAAAAAAGTAAAATGTGTCAATTTTTTGAAATCAATATATCTCTATTATTATCATAGATAGAAAAAAACTGTAAAGGACAAAGTTGTAGAAAATTTTACACAGATTAATAAAAAAAATCAAAAAAATTTTTCGCCAATATTTTGGGAGATATGACACAAACTTACCTTTTTTTAAATGGAAACAATAGTTGACTATGACTTTATTAAAAGGGCTATTTTTTCCCTTTAATCCGATATAACATATGCCATAGTTATTTTTAAAATAAAATAAGTTACAGTCGTTTTTAATTTTACCATACACCAAAAAATAGTTAACCATGAAAAAGACAAAAGTAAAACAATTGCGGTTGTTTATAGCAACGAAATCAATATTTAATTTATTATCTTTCTTTAGATTTGTCAAAAGCAACATAAAGTAAAATAATACCGAAATTATCAAAATAATCAAAATCCGTAAGTTGATCTTCTTTCGATGCCGTAAGGTAAAATATAATGACCAAATGATTACACGCACAAATTGGATATAAAAATACAATGGTTACTGTGGCTCAGGCACTCTGAAGATGTGCCAGTCATACGACAACCGATTAAGTAAAAAGGAAAAATATTGATGGGCATTTAATTAGTAAAAAAAAATTATTATTTATTTCTGTGTCTAGGTGTTATGAGACTTTTTAGGGGCTAGCCCATAAGAAAAATTACGGGCTATTGACATGAATACCATGGCAACATGTTTTATTTTAAATGTCTCATATCTTTCGATATTTTTAATTTTTATGCAAAACGTTAATTTACTATCCAATACAAAATAATATCATCAATTATATTTGTCCATAAATTTGAAGTTTTAACCCTTTTCGATAAAAAAGATACATACTGTTTCATTTAAAACACCTTTGGCTTCTCTCCACTCATCAAAAGTCCTCAACTTCTTTCCATAACGACCTCCGGACTTCTCTGGCAATAATTTGTTGAAGAATTTCATGGGGAATATCCACTTCATATATTTTTTGATTAAACAAAGTCGACATAATAATATTTGTCAGATTTTCAAGTCTCGATTGAACATTTTAATTATTATGTTATACTACTGCGATCTATTTTATAAAATATGAGTATATTGAGATTCAAATGCCCTGAAATTTTCAGGCTCGCCCGTTAGCATTCTGTGCTCGCTCGCCTGTAAAATTCTATATAACGGTCTTGCAATGTAAGTAACTATTTCTGAGGTGATAATTGATATTAATTTAAAACGATGAAAAATTTTCAATTAGAACTTATTTTCTATTTTCAATGTTATCTATGCAGTTTAATGATATTTGTTTACAATGACATTTAGAATAAGGGTTGATAAAGAATCCTGAGACCAAGAGACTTAAAAACACAAAGAGTTAGGCAATGAGGATCTTTATCGCACGGTTATTTGTATTGTTTCTAGATAGCATTATGAAGAGGGTTAAATCAAGCCTAAAACGACTTGAAGTTGGATATAAATTAAATAAAATAACTATCAGAGAATGCACATTTGTAAACGATCTACCAATATTTGGAAGAAGTAAAGAAACCCTGCAGCATAGTATAAATGTGTGACATATGTAGCTGTCTGGAAACAATGTGAATATAAATATAAAAAAAGACTAAAGTTATGGTTGAGCAAGCGATGATAAAACAGCAAATATTCATACAGAGTAAAATATGTATGTAATATACAAATGTAAATATTTTAAAGAAAATTGTATCAAAAGTTGTCTGAATAAAGATATTATATCGAGCGTATAACAAAAATCGACGACGAAATTGGCATTGGAAATCTAAAGTCATTATCAACAAGAATTGCATATATGTAGGTAACCAAATACACATACTGGTACAACTGATCGTATTAGCTTGTCATTGGCATAGCAAAATTTTTTTTTTCCCAAAAATTAATTAAATTTTTAATCATAACCATATATTTGCTTTTTTTTTCAATTTTAATTAAATATACAATATAAATTGAAATAAGTTACCGTTGTGGGTATTTGAAAATAATAAACGTACAGTTAATATCCATAATTTTATAAGAAATGTTGAAATGATGACCTTAACTTTCTAGGTAAATGTTAACTTTACGTTTTTTTTTTTTAATTCTAATAAATGTTGAAGCTGCCCCGGACTTTTGTTCTGTATCTCTTTTTAAATTGCCGCTTTAAGTGTGTTTAGGATAATTAAATCAAATTAAACTAAATCAATTTAAATTAAATTAAAGCAAATGAATTCAATTTCAATCAAAACCGAATAAATTAAACGAAACGAATTGAATCAAATTAATTAAAAAGACCGAGACAAGTTTTTTGTGAATTTGGGATAAAAACAAGAACGCACGTCCTTCCTCTGCCCGTCATTACTATTACTATTGATTAATTTGATTCACTTCTTTTCGTTCAATTTTATTCGGTTTTGAAAATTGAATTAATTTGGTTTAATTTAAATCAAAACCAAAATTGATTTAGTTTAATTTGATTTAATAAAATTGATTTAATTTCCCTGATTGTATTTGCATTAATTTAATTAATTTATTTTAACATCTTTATATTATGTAAGGCATTGCTGTACTAACGAGGGATAGATAACGAAACACGTGTCTGCGGATAGCCTTATATTATGTAACGTTCCTTTTGTTTTTACATTAATTTTTTCTCGGATCAAAAATTTGGTGCATTATGCAATATTTTAATGATGTGTAACAGCAGGTGTGCATTATGTAATTCAATGTCCGGCGTGGGTATTTGCCCGGGAAGTAGTTGTTTTAATGTGCATTTGTTTAACGTACTTACGTAACGTAAGTCAATAGTCACAGAGCTAATTTTGTGGAAATAATTTATTAATTATTTTCAAATCATTTTTATTTAATATATTTAAATAACTGTGACCAAATGAATGAATACATTGACAGGATAGGTAAAAATATTGAAATCCTTAGGAAATACTACACAAAGGAAGGCAGTAGAAGTGATGAAATAAATAATATAAATTTATAAAAAAAGATACTCCATGCAGCTGCAAAAACAATAAACATAAAATTTCATGACGAGGAATTCAAACATTCCATATTCAACAAAGAACTCGTTCTTTGTTATATGAAGTTATACGAAGTTTTATTTTTTCCCAACAAGTACGTAATTAATTCCCTCGGTAGTTTCTAATAGCATTGTAAACTATATGGGTTAGGTCGCAATCATGCACTTGTAATGTCCCCAGTACATTTTACAATAATAATTTATATTATTATTATTATTATTATTATTATTATTATTATTATTATTATTATTACTATTATTTTATTAATGTTATTGTATTTTTATAGTTCTTTTCATTTCATGTAAATACCATTAAGAAACACTATCTTATTCGCACAGATAACATTGGAATCACAAACAAATCATTAAGTTTAAATTCAAATATTGTTCAGCTCTAAAATCGACTCATGAGTAAATATAATCAAAGTCCGCGTAATCAGTACCATTGTATAAATATTTTTCAATTTCGTATTTATAATTTGCTTTCCAATGTTATGCGTGCCTGATTAGTTTTTAATCTCTATTATTTATCATTGAAAGAAGTGGGGTTGTTCGGGTGTTGAGGAGACCAACTTCACTTCTGCATTATTCTATCAAATCGATCACTTCGTGCAAGACGTTGTTTTTCCTATTGCTCCAGAAGTAAAATAAACTAAGTTCCGATCATCCGCCGTTTTTCACTGAGTGTTTAATCTCTTAACCCGGGCGAATTGAGGAAATCATAAAAAGAACACGTAACGATCTGATTATCAATAGAGATTGATAAGAATCCAGATGCTACGTTACACACTTAGTTCATTTTAGAGAATAATAGACGAATAATTCAATGATATTAATGAATAAATATCGGTACATTTACATTTACATATTTTCTTCATTACATGAATTAAAACTACACTTTTTAAACTTTCTTCACGAAGAGCAATGTAAGCGAGTGACATCACAAACTTGTACTCATTTAAACTTAATGTAAAACCAACGAACAGACTTATTAACATTTCATATTGACCCAAATTTATTTAAAACACCGAACGAAAACGAATAAAATCTCCCCATTACCCAATCGAACCATCAGAAATATCCGTCGCCTGTTGCATGAAATAGAAAATAAGACGTTAAATATTTTATATTTTTAAAGTAATATATTGCCATAACTGTCAGTTTGTCACCCGATATCCTCATATACATTTAGACATCATGCCAACACTATTTCAAAGACGGACAGCGTTTTGGATTAAAAAAAGCGTGTTCCCCTTCGGGCTGAGGAGCGCACGTATAAAAAAACATGCCGCGCGAGGAATTCTTACAAATCCGGGGTTAATGCCACATAAAATATCGGGATTCAGCTAGGGGCGCGGTTTTTTAAACGTGCGGCAATGTTATGGCTTTCGTCGTGGAATTTGCAAATAAGTTATTTTTACGCGGAAGTTTTCGGAAAGCGGGAAAACATTTTGAATACATAAATTAGTGTGTTAATGGTATATTTTCAGATTTTTTTTATGCACTAATTGGGGGGATTTTTTTGGTCGCTTCTTAAGAAGAATTCAGTGTTTAATACCGAAAATACAAACTAAATGTATTTAATAGGGAAAAATGCAGATTAGTAAATTAAATATTTTGCACATTCTATTCCAAATCATCTATTGTTATTAATTAAACAAGATTATAATTGTTATTCAATGTTATGCATACAAGCTATTAGTGTATCTTATCACTCAATAAATGATGTTCTGGCGTTGAGGAGGACACTTCTATTTCGGCAGTTGAGTAAGACAGTCAACGATCCTAAGTCCAAACACTGAATCTTAAAATTCTAAATTGCTGACCGATTGTATTTTCATATGATTCGTATGATTTAAATTAAATACAAGTCTTTTAACTTTAAACCTCTTCGATTGGACTAAAGTTGAGTAAATCGCGTCTTCGACAACAAACTCAGGAAGTACAAAGTACAAAAAGAACCGTAACGACAAAAAACACCATCGTACGTTACACAACTTCGTCATCGATTTTTGTTATACGCTCGATATATACAAGGTGTACAGAAAATGAGTGAAAACCTTCAGGTAACTCAATTCATTAATTAATTTTTAATAGAAAATCCAAATAAATAATGTTGTATGGTTCTTCATTGAGGCTCACGAGGTCTTCGGAATTTTAAATATGTGACTATAAATTTAAATATTTTGTAAAAAAATCAATAGCATTAACAATCAATTAGACACGTGTATAATTCGATTGATGGAAACGATTAATAAATCGGATATTTTTACAATTTTATAACTTCATCAGAAGCATTCTTTTAATGAAAATAGATCTCGCAACGACGTACGTTCGTTTGTAAAAGAAAATGTGTATGCAACACATCCAGCGGATGATGTATCAGTTATAAACAGGATTAATGCACACTTGTTTGATCCAGCGTTGTAATGTATAGTTCTTTTAAGTGGCCCGTGAGGCTTAAGGAAGGACCGTGTGACTTATTTTCGTTAATATTTTTATCTAAAAAATAGTCAAAGAGTCACGCTACCTAAAGCTTTTCAATCATTTTCTGTACACCTTGTATACATGGTGCCCGTTTTTTGGAGCTCAAGCATGGGGATCTCGGTTATTTTAAAAGACACAAAGTTGGTTAAATTACTGCAAAGTTGCCTAATCTGGAGTATAATATATTGCCGTTTTGAAATATAAAATATTCCGACTACTTTCGAAGATATCAATACAAAATTTTTAAAAAAGTTTTTTTTTTAATTCATATCACGCAATTTTTGCATCTATGAGACACTGAACGAACGTTTTGTGGGAACATCATAACGCTATTATTACAAAATTCCATTTTCTTTCCAACGTGATATTCACGGATGAGTGCAAGTTTAACAAACAGACATTTTCAATCGTCACAATATACACATATGGTTTGTTAAAAGTCCACACGAACACCAAGGACGACGACCACAAGCACTTTTTGGTCTAAATGTATGCGATAAACCATTGTCCCGTACATTTACGAATACAATTTGACTGCAGATGGGTATTTTCACTTTTTAATGACTTACCTGACCGATTACATCGACGACATTTGCTTCAACCACCTAAGAGTCCTTTGGTTCCAGAAAGATGGAGCTCCACCTCATAACGCTAGAAGAGTGTCTGATTAATTGTCTCAAAAATTTGTCCACAGAGTTATTTCGAATAGTGTAGGCGTACAACTTTAAGGACAAAAATAAGAAGAAGGGATATTTTGAAATCATCACAAAATTTAAGAAGACGCACACCGCCGGTGAAGGGTGAGCCATTCGAGTACCTCTTTTATATATTTTTATAATTTATTCATTTCTCATGCTCTAATTTCATTATATTGTAATAATTTTCTGCACTATTCCTTGACATCTTCTTTGGATTTTGGCTCACTTTTTCAAGAGTCCTTGTATCCCTAATCCTCAGCAAAACAAACTGTTTTCGTTCCCCTTGAACTTGGGAGTTTTCTAAAATGCCTTTTAATAACCCATCTGCGATGGCGAGTATCTGTTCCCAAGTTGGCGTGTAAACATTGCAACCGTGTCGAGTTTAAAGACATTTCAGTCTGTCACACAACAATAGTGGATGAGATATGACAGTCTCGCCAACTCCAAAAAGACCAAGAAAGTGACCACGAATTAAAGCAAATTATCTATTGGAAGACGTGGTCACTTTCTTGATCTTTTTGGAGTTGGCGAGACTGCGATCTCTCATCCACTATTATTATGTGACAGACTGAAATGTCTTTAAACTCGACACGGTTGCAATGTTTGCAGTCTTCTGGACAGGGCCTGCGTAACAATGCATCAGCATTTTTGTTGATGGACCATAAACGGTGTTCCGTGTCGAAATCGAATTCTTTTAGTCTCTCGATCCATCCTGGCATCCTGACCCCGATGATTTTTGAATTGTAGAAGTCATTTCAATGCAGCGTGATCAGTTAAAAAAAATATTTCTATCATAAAGATATTTATAAAAATATTTAACAGCGGATATCTCAGAATCGGTGCATTGATCAAGGAATCTTTCAGCCGTTTAAATGTTTCTCGACAATTTTCATCCCATTGGAATCGACATCCCTCTTCTGTCCGTTGTGTGAGCGGCTTAGCTACATTTGAAAATTCTGCAATATATCGACTTTTCATAACTTATAATAAAATAGAAATAGAAAAACAAGTTTGCGTTAGCTTTTTTTAATTTTGTTTAATAAAATACTTTATTAAACAACAGTGTAGCTGTCACTTCCATGGCACTCTTTGCAAAAACAGGTTTTTTGGCATATCCATTAAACTGCTATATCAAACCCATAAACATGACACATCACCGTAATCAGAAAAAAAAATGTGTATTTGAAAATGTAAAAATTCAAGATGATGTCTATAAGAAAAAACAAAGTTGATGATGTTTGCCGAAAATCAAAACGTCGAATTTTTATTATCATATAACCACGTTACAGAGCGTTCAAAGCGGCAATATTAAAATTTTAATTGTTTTGATGTACCTCTTTAAATAGTCTCGCAAAAATATTTAAAATCTTTCAAATATTTATTGTTATTGATACAATTATTTCACCAAGCGAAGCAATTATCAAACTTTATTATGCAAATATACGAATGCAAAATACATTCTAATTTTGTTGCTGTCCTCGTAGATTTCGTTATTTCGATCAATGCTATGAGCGCGAAATGCGCTAATTAAAATACACACAAATCATTGAATGAATCGGTATCGGTTGCATCATTGTGTTTCATGACACGACTCTGACTAATATGATATGCCCACTGGCGAATTAACTAGTCACGTGGAATGATTCGATAATTATATATTCGTGAGAAAACTCGGCTACTGTATTCGGATATAATTCAATCTCGCAATCACTTTGGAAACATTGGAAATTAAGAATAAATTAATTAATTGATCGAAACTACATATAAAATGTATTATTAGATTTGATGTCACGATTCTAACTTGTTTAAATGTTTTCAAACGTTTGTACTTGAATTATATATTGTTTACATAAACTAAAACTCTATCGTGTATAGTTTCAAAATTATTATTATTGCCTCACAATAAATGTTTCGCCACACAGTAGAATCATCTTGTGCAGATGATGGTCATTAACATCTTCACAAAACTCGAGGAATAAATTCAAATCATACCTAAATGTTCCCAATGAATTTCAGCATCAACTGTATACATTTAAGCAATATGAAACTAAATGCCACAGCTATTTAAATAAATTAAATAAAAATTATTTGAAAATAATTAATAAATTATTTCCACATTTAGCTCTGTGACAATTTGACTTACGTTACGTAAGTACTTTAGACTGTACTTTAGATCAGCTACTTCTCGGGCAAATACCCCGCCAGACATTGAATTACAAATAGGCTGTATGTGAACTATTTGTAATACAATGCATGTAAATTGAGCCTAAGAAAAATAATAAAAAAATGTCAAACTTTGGAAATGTTCGTAGCACAAAACCTCTATTTTAATGATTTTTAGTCGATAGGTAAATCCTTTCTGAATTCCACTCTTTAAGTTATTACATTTCGTCGCATCTGTGAACAAAATTATCGCATTTTAATAATAATAATAATAACAATATTTTATTTCCCAACAGAAATGCATCTATTTACAGGGAAAAAATAATATAAAGATTACTTAATTACTTAAATTGCTATATAAATGTAAGGAATTTAGGGAAATTTGAAAATTAATGTTATAAAATATTTGTGACCCTTTTTATTTTAATTAACATCGCATCCAAAAGTGTCGATCAGTGCGGTGCTTTTTTTCATAAACCGTTCCCATTAGACTTTATGTAAATGTGCTCATTAATTCCAACAAGGCTATTGAACCGGAAATAAAAATAATATTTAAAAATAATTATTCGATGTTCTTTTTTAATAACTTAAGAGTGTTTGTAATTTGCTACAGATTTATAAAAAAACAAGTTTTTTAGAAAAATAATTTAAATTAAATAAAAACAAGTGAATTTTATTTAATTATCAATATTTTAATTATGTTTCATCATGTAAAACCATGGAAACCTAATTTAAAAAAAAAAATAGTACGAAAATAATACACTTTTTTATATTAGATATATTATATATTGCTAGATATTTATTAAATGAAAATGATCTCGTTGAACAAAATAACGCTGCATTAAGATTAAATACATCATTAAACGTTATTAAATTAAACGTTTTTGTGTCCATTTTGCTCAGTGAAATTAGAAGGATGAAGACAGTGCGAAATATAGCAAAAAAAATAGTCACCGTATTATTGGGCCTATGAAAAATTAGCAAAAAAAATAGACAACTTTGAAAATTTTTATAGACAAGCAAGCCCATTTTAATAATTTTTATAAAAAAATATAAATAAATCCTTCATGAATTCAATTCTTAAAATTCCCAACATTACAAGAAATAAAGTGATTTAATTCCAGTTTTCATTATCTTTTTCGCAATAATCACATTTTAGGGTACGTCGCGTCGAATAAGTTACAAATCAATTAACAAGGCAGAACACGCTGGCGAAGCCTTACCAATGAATGGGCCCCGAGTTGGTCAAGCGTGATGTCGGAATACGGGAAGCCCGTGAAGGGACTTCCCATAGGGCGGAATGGTAAAAGTAGAGGATGTTCCTCACGCATCCGAAGACCCACAATGTTTCCTTATAAAAAACTACAAAAGGGGAAGAGATTATCAATGACGAAGGGATAATGCATAAATCCAACAAGCCAATAAACACCGACTTCCGACGTTTGTGTTTTCTTCTTCACTAACAAAACTACAAGGTTTCTACACTGGATAAAGGGATTCGATAATTTATTATTTTTGTTATATTACAATGAAATTAAATCAGGGAAATATATGGCAATGATCATTAAAATTCGATCAATCCTTGTTTCCAACTGCAAATATTTCATTGTAATTTAAATAACTGCAAATGTGTATATTCTTTATTTCATTTTTTTTTTGTAGTTGACATCAACATCAATCAGAGAGATTATTATAATTTTCTACAACACAGAGCTTTTCAAATGCATTTCATCATTCATAATTACATTGCAGCAACCGGTATATATTCTAAATATTCTTTATTTACGGAATTACACCATTTTACAAAACATTTATAATAACATAAATGTTATTTTTTATTTGATTACATTTTTTTTTGCAACACTTTTTTCCAAAATTTCATCATTCATAATTACATTGCGGCAAACAGCAAATATACTAAATATTCTTCCTTTATTTATGGAATTACATCATTTTATAAAACATTTATAATAATAATAATGCGCGTGGAAATTATTCTTATTGTAATAGGAGTCACAGGGGAGATTCCACACTCGCTGATGGAGGCACTCGAAAATCTCAAAATAGAAAACAACGTCAGTCATCTGTGAGTTACAAGAAATTAGCATACTTGCCTTGTGCAATATAATCCGGAAGGTTTTGAATATTAACCTACAACAAAAGATAGCATGTCCTGAACCGAGAAGAGTCAACATGCACTTAGTATTCCCACAACAATGCGAGGAAAAATCTTTCTTTCTCAAAGATATACATAACACAGAAATAAATAAAATGCAATATGTATATAGTTAGAAAGTTCTCAAAGCACTAAATAAAATACATGCGATAAAATAATATACGGTGCAAAATATGTTAGAATATTAAAAGTAAGCAAAAAACTCTTCAACTGTAAACGTTTCTACTTCAATCAAAAACTGTTTTAATTGATTGGCTACATTTGCATTTCTGCACAATGGTGAAAGTCAGTTAATAATTTTATCAATACATAGTATTGAGATTTCTCAACCAATGCCAAGTGTAGGGTATATGTAGATATTGTTTACATTTCGAGTGTTGTAAGCATTTTTGTTACAGTATTTATTGTATTTTGTACAGTTACGGCCGTATTATTTTTGAATATACACAGTTTGGCATTTTGGACTCCGTTACAAATGCTTCCTACTATACATTCCGCACCTTTTGCACCTTTATAAATATATAATGCTACCTCTGTCATTATCTTGTTCTTTTTAAATAAATTTCGACATGAGTTCCTATAACCCACATCATGTAATAATCTTATTGCGGCTTTTTGTGTTAATAATATTTTGGAAATGTCTTTTGATATTCCCCGACAGATTATTCCATTGTCCTTCGTTGTTAGAAATGTTTTCAAATATATCATTAATATAAATTATGACCCTGTCACCTCCCGAGAATATACTCGGGAAGTGGTTATACTACCCGAGTATATTCTCAATAACCAGAGCTATAATAGAAAAAGTTGCTGACGATATTCTGACAATTTTTAATAATGGTCAAGACATAAACCCTACTCTTGTTTCCTATTTTAATAAAATATTATCAGAATCCATTTCCCGATATAATCTTAAAATTAAAGAAAACAATTTTACAAATATCCTCTCCCAAAATTTATCTTCAGACTGTTAAAATAAGAAAGACAGATTTACAGAGACATTAAATTCAATAAAGATAGTTCAATTAGACAACGATTTAATCAATTGAACAGACAGATCAAGTCTTTAATTTTAGAATTTAGACAAAGCAAATCGACAGAAACGTGCAACACAATAATGAAATGCAAGAAAATACTTACTGGACGGATATTAAAAAAAAAATGTGGAAATATACAAAATTTGACAGTTTAAATAATACCCGACGGACGATGCAATACTAACTGACGATTTTTCAATAACGGAAGCCTTTACAGGACAGTTAGAGAAGACCTTTAAGTTGACAAAAGACAACGACTATGACGAAACCTTTGTTTAATTTGATAAACAATTGATACGATGCTTTCGACAAAATTCCTTTACCTCCCCCACCAAACGATTCAATAGACGAGATGGATTACTACACAATATTACACTATGGTAAAAAATCCTCTCCCGGCTTCGATAAAATCCGCAGATTCATTCTCAAAAACTCCCAGGCGAAATCCATCAATTCATTCTCAAAATCTTCAATTATTGTTACTCCCACCAATATTTCCCTCCCCAATAAAAAAGGAATAATAGTATGCATCCCGAAATCCTATATAATGCAATAACTACCGTTCTATTACCCTTCTTCTTGTCATTGGAAAACTTTTTGAATCTCTCATTAAACAAAAACTCCTCAACTGTTCGATTGATTCTATCCCAGAATACCAATTCGGCTTCCTTCCTAAAAATCCACAATAATTCCACTATAGATACTCACTTTCAATATGCAAACTAACCCTTTGGAAGATCAACAATCGGCCGTATTATTTTAGAATATACACAGTTTGGAATTTTGGACTCTTTTACTAATGCTTCCTACTACACATTCCGCGTTACCTAATTATTTTTATATATAACTTGATCTCCAACAGATTCTGACAAGTAAGAATACGTCAAACTCTCTCCCATTATATTCAATCTTACAATTCATCCCTCAAGGTTCTCCTTGATTCCCACTACTATATAACATATTTAGTCATATTATATACAATCCCGACCCTGCATATTTTAACCCATCTCATTATACCTTAATTTTCATTGAGGACACAGCCCTCATCACCCATGCCTCCATTTTACAATCTGCCCAATCTCTACAAACTTCCTTTGACTCGATACAAGCCTGGTACTAAAAATGACGCATTAAAATCAATCTAACTAAATTTAAACTCTTTAACCCATTCCACAAAATAACACCACAGTTCCCGACAATTTCCATCAATAATACCTTAGTCAATCGTTCCAACTCCGTCAAATACCTAGGCATCCTATTCGACTCCAAACTCTCCTTCAAACCATACAGAGAGTTTTATGTAACACCGAACATGCTAGAATGTATTCAATGTAAATTTTCCTATGTTCGATTTGTTCAGGAACGCATCAAAGCATTGAGTGCGATGTGATTGGCTACTATTTCTAAAAATAATATAGTCAACCCAAACTACACCCTCCCACGTCAAAAATGAATTACACTTGTCAGTTATCGCAAGCAAATGACAATTTACTGTTCTGGTGCTTAAAGCAGACATATACGAAGAGTTGGACATCTTTACGTATTAATAATGTATACAAAGGAGGAGATGTTTATGGTATGCATTTAGGTTAAGTAAAATATCCATAATTATACATAGTGCACTTGACATAATAGTTGACAAATATAATTTATTTTTGACGGAAATAGTGTAAATTGGGTTGACTATATTACCATTAGAAATCGTAGCCAGTCACATCGCACCCAATGCTTTGATGCGTTCCAGTACACATCGAACATAGGAAAATTTACATTGAGTACATTCTAGCATGCTCGGTGTTACATAAAACTCTCTGTATATCCTTTAATCTAAAATCAAATTTCAAAACAGGGCCGGGAATTTCAGATCTTTTACGTATAAACAACAAGGTATATCCATTAAAACTGCCACTCATATATACAAATCTATTTGTCGGACTATGTTAGATTACGGTGCTATCATCTTCGCTCAACTCATTCCTTCCACTATTTATCACCTCCAAGTCGCCGAAAGATACTTCCTAAAAATACTTACCAAACGCAGACATCCCAACAACCCACTCCACAATCCCTCCAACGAATATTTTTATGAATCCACCCAAATCCCATTCATATCCCAGCGTAAATTAGCCATAAGTAAAAAAAAATGTCAGTAATTCTCAAAACCTACCCCTTTTTACGTAATTCTGTTTTCCCGAAACCATAATATCCCTCCTAAATACAAACATCCTACCATCACCATTCATCAATTCATTTGCGCGAATTATCAAGACAGTTTAGTTGGCTAGCATAGATTTTTCTTTAACTTCATCATAAATTTATGACAGGGTAGAAAGACCTCTGTATTAATAAATATTCTCTTTGCTCAATATAAATAATGATTAATAATTTATCCAAATATCTGTGCTTGGGATTATTAAATTTAATCAAAAATGAAAAACAAGGGCAGAAAGTCCTCTAGTCTATAGCCCAGACAGACTAACACCTAAATGTGTTGTAATTATTTATGTTATATTGTTAAAATTATCTGTATAATCTGAATAAAGATGTGTATATGTATATTATGAATAATGTAAGGCCTATCGTACTCTCTTGCGGAATTCCTGCATTAACTTTTAAAATATCAGATTCAATACGCGTATTATTGTTTTAATATTGAACTGTTTGTATTCTGTTAATCTGATCAGGTGTTTGTTAAAAAATGATATTAAACGTATTTTCTCGAAGATTTTTGAAAAGGTAGATAAACTAGTAACTGGTCTATAATTAAATATTGTGTCTGATTCTCTACCTTTAAGGTTTATAAATGAAAACTTTAGGTTTTCGGGAAATTGCCCCCGTTTTACAACTAAAATGATTATAGTTAACATCTTCAATTCAAAATTATATTTACTTTTATTGTCTCATAACAAATTTTTCGCTACTCAGTAGCATCATCATTTTCATCAAAATAATCAGATTTTAATGAAATTTATTTTCTTCAGAAAAAATCTGAAATATCCTTGCTGATGTTAGAAAGAACTTGGCATATATATGTTACCATAAAATATTCATTTTCGGTCTAATAAGACCATTTGAATTGACGAAAACACTAACATGGAGTCTTATGAGAACGGTTTAAGTCAGAACCGCATATCAATACTTTTGGACGAGATGTTGATTGAAATGCGATACCGTAAAACGGGGTTACTTTGCACCATTGTTGTCCTTTAGTTACATGTCAATCTGTAAAACCGGCTTAAAAGTTTTTTTTTTCTGTATGTTGGGGGCTCTTATACTGGCTATAAACGATAACTGACCATAATTTGATATTAGGTTATCAATCTATTTATTTTCCAGATTCGTTTTGTTTGTGGTGCAAATTATGGGAATACTTTGCACCAGTTGTATTTTAAGTTGTTTTCACATTTTAAACTGCCACTAGGACAAAGTTGTCGTAATTCAAGCTCGGTAACAGGAAATCAAAACGTGCTGAGGCTGTGGATGTATGGTACGAAACATAGTTTTCTTCTTAATTGCTAAAAACTGAGGGATACCCTGGATTTTTCTGGTGAAAACGTGTTAATAAAAAAAATAGGCGCATATTTTTTATTAAAAGGTTTTCACCAGAAAAATCCACCTTTTATAGGTTTCAAAAGCTGTTCTTAACTCATTCCATCTCTTACTAAATATATTTTTCTAATGTTTCCGGGGTGTAATCGGTATATTTTCGGGAACCTAGTTTCCTTTTAATAATAATATCACTTTATTGTCAAAAATTAAAAACTCTTCATACAGGATTTATAAATTTGTGGCATTTTCTAAAAGATTATAAAATTAGAAAAGGTATATATTGTACCCAATTATGGAAATAATATGGAAATACTTTGTACAAGACTACTGGTGTAAAAACTAATAACTGAAACTGGTTTAGATATCAACTATAAATTGGTAGCCAGTTTGATGTTAGCAGGATTGCCAGGCCGTTTTTCGCCGATGATAATGTCAATCGAAATTTCGGGGCAGGTTTTTTTTCAGTTGATTTGTAAAAACTTCTTGAAATGACACTGCAGTTAATAGAACAGGAAATAGTGGAACATTAAAGTGTATGAAGAAAGACAACTACTTCAGAATTAAACAAAACTCCAATACTTTCAACAATGGGGATAGTAGTAGTACCAATAGCTGAAATGGTAAAGATACAGTGCAATAGATTTAAGCAGTTTAGCCATTTCAAAAGCAAATGCCCAAATAAACAGAAATCTGCGTTAAATGCTGCTTATGAAATAGGTACATTTGAGATTCAAAATTGGTATGTGAACTCAGGAGTGAGTTTTCATATGACTGCAAATAAAAGGTGGCTTAGATATGTATGTCAGAGAGAAAAATAAACATCCTTAAAAGTTCTGTGTGTTAATCTTCTAAGAATGGTTTTGATCTACTATACTGCAACAGGAGTCTGTTACGACACAATTGTTGACTATAGAAATATCCTGTGATAGCTTGGATTGGTTTTAGCAGCCCGCAGTAGATCACACACATTTGATTATACAAATACAAAGGATTTCCTTGTATCCATGGATATATATGATTTTGACATCAATTTCCACTATTTATTTTTTCAACTTCATATATATGTTTTTGGTGATTTCGGGTCATTATAGTAAATCTATTTTCCATCTCTAGTAATAAGTTGATGCAGATTTTTTGTACCATTAAAGTAAACATTATGAATATGCAAAATATGTATGTTATATCGACCTAACTGTAGAAAAATTGTATCATAAGATATATTTTTAATTGTTTTAATTGAATTAAATGAAAAGAATTTGAAAATAATTAATAAATTAATTATTCTCTGATAATTCGTTTCTTACTTCACTTTTGAGGTAAGAAATAAATCTTTCAATTATCTTATATAACACTTCACATAACTCATCAATAAATCTCAGTTTTATTCTCTTTCTAATCTGAAATTAAAGACTTATGAAGTAAGTTAACAGAAAATACAAATATCTACTAAAACATATACTTCTTTGACAAACACGTGTATACAGATGGCCTTTTATACATATTTAATTTTGTTTGTGTGAAATATTTTTGATTCGAAAAACGTTGCTCAATCAGCTTTGCTGAGATGCAACGGCAAATATCTCTTATCTGGCGTGGGTATTTGCCCGGAAAGTAGTTGTTTCAATAGATATTTGTATTATCATTGTACTTACTTTGTAAGTCTTTAATTGCAGAGCAATTAAAAAGAGAGTAATAAATTTATTAATTATTTTCAAATTCTTATCTTATTTAATTTAATAATATGTTAATATTATACAATAACGCTTTTTTGGAGTAAGTACTTCCGCCCTTAAATTAATATTAATTGCATTAAATTGTATATATATGATTTTGACATCAATTTCCACTATTTATTTTTTCAACTTCATATATATGTTTTTGGTGATTTCGGGTCATTATAGTAAATCTATTTTCCATCTCTAGTAATAAGTTGATGCAGATTTTTTGTACCATTAAAGTAAACATTATGAATATGCAAAATATGTATGTTATATCGACCTAACTGTAGAAAAATTGTATCATAAGATATATTTTTAATTGTTTTAATTGAATTAAATGAAAAGAATTTGAAAATAATTAATAAATTAATTATTCTCTGATAATTCGTTTCTTACTTCACTTTTGAGGTAAGAAATAAATCTTTCAATTATCTTATATAACACTTCACATAACTCATCAATAAATCTCAGTTTTATTCTCTTTCTAATCTGAAATTAAAGACTTATGAAGTAAGTTAACAGAAAATACAAATATCTACTAAAACATATACTTCTTTGACAAACACGTGTATACAGATGGCCTTTTATACATATTTAATTTTGTTTGTGTGAAATATTTTTGATTCGAAAAACGTTGCTCAATCAGCTTTGCTGAGATGCAACGGCAAATATCTCTTATCTGGCGTGGGTATTTGCCCGGAAAGTAGTTGTTTCAATAGATATTTGTATTATCATTGTACTTACTTTGTAAGTCTTTAATTGCAGAGCAATTAAAAAGAGAGTAATAAATTTATTAATTATTTTCAAATTCTTATCTTATTTAATTTAATAATATGTTAATATTATACAATAACGCTTTTTTGGAGTAAGTACTTCCGCCCTTAAATTAATATTAATTGCATTAAATTGTATAAAAATAAATTGGAAATAATGAATATATCAATTTAGCTACTGCGACTTTTTTACTTACGTTATGTAAGTACGTAGATGGTTGTTTTAATGGAGATTTGTTTTAATGAACTTACGTAAAGAAGCAAATAAAAAAGTCGCAGTAGCTAAAGAGGAAATATTTTATTAATTATTTACACATTCTTTTTATTTAATTTATTTAAATAACTGTGACCAAGTGAATTAATACTCTTTTCTAATAAAATCAATTGCAATAATCTATAATTATCCATCCGTCAAAACAGAAAGCAACTGAATACAAATTCATTATATTTACCTATAAACAAACCAACAACGCCCAGAACCATTTTGCAAGTGCGGATAGGAGAGTAATGATTAAATTTAATACAATCATTGTTTCGATCCAGACCGCAACATGTATTGTCTATTAAGTAATATAGATACAATACATCCATAACTGTTTCGTTAATGATCGCAATCAATAAAAGTATCGAAACCGAGACCAAGAGCGGAAACAGACGAAAATCGCTTTATCTAATAACCGAGTTTCCATTTAGCCAGTGTGAAATTAGTGAATTGGATCGAGTTGGGAATGGAAAATATTATATGGTTTGTGAAACAAGCGTTTATTGATTTATTTAAATAAAAATATATGTCCTTTCTCCTACTTATTTTTTATTTAACTAAATATATTTCGGAAACTATGTTTCCATCTTCAGTAAATAAATAAAAAATAAGCAGGAGAAAGGACATATATTTTTATTTAAATAATTAAAGTCTCCACTACTAACAACCAACATAGAGAAGTTTATTGATTTGCTAAGAATTTTTATTGTTAATTAATATTGTTGTTGATGAAAGAAGATAATATAGAGTTTGCTCTCTCCATATCAAAAATTGAATGATATTTTTTTTCTTCTTTCAGTGTACAATAAATTACAATAGGAAGATTAAATTTATAACGGAACCGCACGACAATAGGATAATTACAAGAATAATAACAAGCTGTCGGAGGGACCTATTATTACTAATCCTGTTCTCTAATAAGTAACCGACCCAAAGAGAGCACGCTGCCATGGTGATGCCCATGCAGAATCGAAGGGGTGATTTGGTGATGAATTAGGGGAGGGTCAAATCGCGTGTGGATCACGTGTCTTTCATTAATGTCCTTTTGGGATAATTAATGGATGCGTCCACGAAAAAATAGCATACCTACTTCAGGAGTGGGAAGAATTAATGACGAAAAAATTAAGGGCGAACTTTTTTTTAGATATTTCGAAGTTGTGAAATTTGAAACGTGTAGAAACTATTTGTTTTTTTTTTAAATATAAATATATATATTATCTTATAATTAAGGCAAAAAAGTATTCGTTATTTCAACAAAAACTGAATATTTTCATAGAGTACACAATGAAAATAGAGGATTTTGATTAAAAAATTCCGAAACTCATTTAATAACTTAAAATTATAACAAAATGTTCTGAATGAAGGGGAAAATAAAAACTATAAATTTAAGCAATATGAAACAAATAGTTTTCCTACAACAGACGTTTGAATTTGGCATTTGAAAATTGAGCGAATTTTTGAGATTTTTTGTAAACAAGCACAAAACGCTCGTTTTAATATTTTTTTGGTAAATAGTAAATAAATCCTTCATGAATTACATTCTTTAAGTTCAAATATTCTATCACATAAGTGAAAAAAGTTATTTTAATCAACGTCGCGTTAAAAAGCATCGCATCTAGTTTAAACCTTCCAAAAAAGATCTATGTAAATGAGACTCATCAATTTAAATAGCCCTAATGGATCGAACATTTTTTTCTGCCAAAATAATTATGCCACACTCTTTGAAACATTATCAAGAGTCTTAAAAAAATCAGATTTTTTCGAAACAATACAAATTTTACCTAAATTTGAATATTCTCAAAATAATCTAATTCTTTTTAAAGACTCTTGATAATATTAGAATGAGTGTGTTTTTTTACGAGGAGCGTTTCTATGTTTCTGGACAAGGCATGAAAACAAAAGACTAGAAGAAAAACTAAATGTTATTTTTCAACATAGTTCTCCTGCCTCTAAATATGGCTATAACACCGCTTCAATAACATCTTTAATAGAATATAAAAATATTCATTGCTATTTCCCTTTCTTTTTAAGATTCGAGAACAAAATATAGTCACTCGGTGCCAAATCTGGACTATAAGACGGATGTTGAATTTCTTTGAAGTCACAATCAGCTTTTGAAAGTCTGGACTTGTGCATTGGTGCATTGTCGTGGAGCAACAAGACACCTTGAGTCAGTTTTCCGCGTCTCTTCACTATAATGGCATATCTAAGGTGTGCATAAGACTCACCCGTTATCGTACTATCCTTATTCATATAATAAATGAGAAAAATTTCCTGAGAGTCACAAGAAAATGGTTGCCATTACTGTTCCTGCAGAAGAGGTGGGATGGCTGGAGCCCTTAACATGCCACTGCATCGACTCTTGTTTCGATTAAGGGTCATAATAATGAACCCAGGTTTCATCTCCAGTAACAAGTCGATTAATAATTAAATCTAGTTCATCTCCACAGCGCGCCAATAACTATTGACAGGTCTCTACCCGAACACGCATTTAGAATGGCGAAACCATCTTGCACTAACCTTTGTCATCCTAAGGTAATCGTGTAAAATTATGAAAACTGTGGTTTCTGAAACTCCTAATGAAGCAGTTAATTGTCACTTCTCTAGTCTTGCATCCTCTAGTACCAAACAATTGGTTTTTTGAACATCAACAGTAATCACGCCAATAGGACGCTCTGGACGGAGATCATCATCCAGTGCTTCTCGACCACATTTAAACAATTTTGACAACTCGCAAATAGTTGACTTGGAAAGGTAATCATCCCTGTATAAAACCAACATTTCTTCACGAATATTTTTTTTGTTTTCCTTGATTATAACAGCCCGGAATTCGATTTTAGTCATTTTGATGCGCGATTTACAAACTGACAGATAATAAAATTAATAATGTTGCAATTGTTTTGTAAATTGCCATACAAGTTATCACATAATCGAAAATAGCATCATAATTGAAAATAGCCGAGTTTGGGAATATAAAAATGACCCCTCGCATTTTGCAAGAAAAAAATTAAACGAGACGCATTGCTTTTTGACGCGACGCGACGTTGATTAAAATAACTTTCTTCATTTATGTGATATAATATTGGAACTTGAAGAATGTGAGTTGGGAAGGATTTATTTACAATTCACCCAAAAATCATTAAAATGTGTATAAAAATAACTTCGAATTATACTAAAATGTTCCTAATGAATGGGATCATCAACTGTAAAAATTTAAGTTATATTAAACAAATAGTTTTCATACAGCAGGTATAGTATTTGGGCCCGTGAAAAATTTTACAACAGTATTCATTAATTTGGTCACAGTTATTTAAATATATTAAATAAAAATGATTTGAAAATAATTAATAAATTATTTTCACATTTAGCTCTGTGACTTTTGACTTACGCTACGTAAGTACGTTAAACAAATGCACATTAAAACAACCACTTCCCGGGCAAATGTCGTACTTACGTAACGTAAGTCAAAAGTGGCAGAGCTAAATGTGGAAATAATTTATTAATTATTTTCAAATAATTTTTATTTAATATATTTAAAGAGTTTTTGTAAACAACTACAAAACACTCATTTTAAGGATTTTTTGGTGAAAATATAGATTCTATCGCATCTATGAACAAAGTTACAGTAAAACGGGCTTACTTTCCACTATGATGGGTAACTTTGCACTACTTCTATAAAAGTATATTTTTATTCTACACTAACATCTAGTTAACTTAATAGAGAATTCATTTTGTTTTCGACTATAGAGTGCATTGTAAAGGGGATTACTTTGCATTATGATAGGTAACTTTGCACCACTGCTGTAAAAGTATATTTTTATTTTACACTGACCTCTAGTTGACTTAATAGAGACTTCATTTTTTTCTGAATCCTAGCTTTCAGCGTGGAACAGCTAACTCCCAAATCTAACCTTAAAATATTGACGCTTATTGAACTGTGAAAAATCTTGTTTTCGGGAATTTCAGAACAAATGAATACTGGTGAGTATATTTTCGATAACACATACTATTATTTATTACTTAGGATACGTATTAAAATAATGCTGAAAATATAACAAAGGGTTTCATTGTTTTATACCACTGAACTTGGTTTATGAACCACTAAACATTTCTGTTGGACATGGGGATACTTTTATTTGTGTCATGTACTATTCCATACATTCACATTTAATTAGATTAATTGAAATCACATTACGTAGCAGACTTATCTGCGGAGAAAAACCTTTGTTTTCGTAAATTTTCTCAAGTTCCGTCCACAATTTTTTTGTTCTACCTGCTGATCTTATGAGTGGAAACACGCATGGATAGATTGTCAAAATTAGCTTTGATTTGGCCTTATAAAAATTCAATATCTGCTTCACTTACGTCTTGCAGGTACTCAATTTATCTAGAATAAGCATATTCCGAACTGAAAAACTTCTCTTGGTCTTTAAGTTTTGGAATACTTGATAACACGTTCATTGACATACCTAGCTTTCTCTTCACTTGTCAACCAATCAGCCTAGTATCTGGTTGTCGAAGTGTTGCCATAGCAGCGGTTACTTCTGGTATCTACTTAATAAATGGTAGTTAATATATGTTTAATGAGACGGTGATACTAGCTAAACCCTGTATATAAATTTCTTCATTCAATTGCAGAGAGCTATATATTTCCGTAGTCTGTGCTGACGGTTAGGAATTGAGGAATTCGATTAATAAATATTTTTAATTTTGTTTGTATAAATAAAATTTATTTAGTAACTATTTCAATTATACAATTAAAATTAAAAGTGTTTTTATTAATCAATTAACGATGTACAACGAAGTAAAATCCTTAAGAATTAATGAATTGAGGAAATGCTTATTTATCCCAGGTGATTTTGCAAAGGTTTAATACGATCTGCGTAATATTCTAGCGATTATTTTCATGAAAGCACATTTTTTTGGTTCTAGTCGCAAATCAAATAATGTATTCTCTAAAAAAGTTAAGATATTTGATTGATGAAGCTGATAATTGTTGAAAGTTCATAATTACTTATATTAAATAACACTATTTAGTCTTTCAAAGTCTAGCGATGTAACGATATTACAATAGACTTTGAAAGACTAAATAGTGTTATTTAATATAAGTTAAGATATGTTAGATATTCCCATGAGAATACAGAAAAAAACAATAATATTAGCTTAAAAAACAATTTAAGCCCTCGCGAGTGAGTTTTGGAACACATAAAGGACATACCCCCTTGACAGAACCCAATCTAACTTTAGCCTTCGAAACATAGCTTGACCAAATTTAACTTAAACAATCGCAAGATAGAAAACAAATTCCTTTTTAGTAGAAGGTGTCTGAAAATGAACAGACATTTTAAATTGCGAGCCATTTTATTTGTGACAAACATAGAATACTATTCTTTGACAACTGGCATCAGGAAGTTTTGAGGTTTAGTAATGAATAATTACACGATTGAGGAACGCCTAGAAATTGTGACAATTCATTACAAAATTTTGCAAAGACGGTTCGAAAAGTATGCAAGTCTTTTTGTCATCATCTCGCAACATTGTGGTACATGTAATAAAAAAATGAGGTTCGTGGTTCAATTCTAATCGCGAAAAGCAGTTGCCATTCTCGTACCAGTCGGTCGATTGAAAACATAGCCGCAGTGATTGCGAGTATTGGTGTTTTGTGTTGGCGATTTGCCATCGTGCTCAGCAATTGGACGCTTCAAGATGCTCAGCGCAGCGAATTTTGACTAACGATTTGCATTTGTATGCTTACAAGATCCTATTGACACAAAACCTGCAAAACCCAGCGCCGTATATTCTCCAATAGCTGAGCATCAACAATCGACGCGGCGATGCGAATTGGCCACCAAGATCATGGTATTTAACGCCATTTGACTTTCTTTCTTTGGGGTTTTCTGAAAGGAAAATGTATGCCAATAATCCACAGACCATTCCGGAGCTCAAGGAAGAAATTACACGCATCATTAATGAAATTAGTCCTCAATTATGCCAAAATGCCATTGAAAATGTTATCAAACGAATGGCCGTTTGCAAACAAGTTTGAGGCACCCATTTATCGGATATTGTGTTCTACACAAAACCTCCATGTTTGTACCTTATATTAAAATAAAAACATTCGTACTTTTCCAATGATTAATATATTTTATTAATAAATTAAAATATCAGGTCATTTTGAGGAACACTTTACATACTATTTATTTCACATCTTTAACCCAGATATCTTCATAAAACAATTCATTATTTTTATTAAAATCTCTTACATACCAAAATGTCTCAAAGATTGATCACGTTGTAAGTAAGCTGGAAATATGAAAGTTTGGTTTGGATACGAAGAAGAAGAATTCCTTTCTACGATACGAAGAAGAAGAATTCGTTTCTTCTTCTTCGTATCCAAACCAAACTTTTATATTTCCAGCTTACTTACAACGTGATCAAAGTATAAGACCTTTAGTACATCGACGTTATTAAGTGATTTTGATATTTTCATGATAATTCCCAAGTATTTATTTGCTGACTTTGAGACAAAACAAATACAAGTTTTGTGAAAAGTTATTGAGAATCAAAGATCATGCTTAGATTACTAATAGAATCAACAACTTTCAAAATTGAATTATTAATTATGTAATTACTGATAATGGGATATTTCTGACGAGAATAGGTACAAGAGTCACATTTCTCAGTGTTTTAAAAATATTAAGAAAATATTCGAAGCTATTGGAGTTAAAATTAGGAGGAATATAAACAGATGATATAGCCGATAATAACAGATGATAAATTTAGAATGTATATAATATATTAGGTTGATGCAAAAGAAATGTCGGAATTTATATTATTAAACTTTATGGTTTAAAAATTTAATAAATTTTTAAATAATTATTGACATTATATATATTATTTTAAAGCATAGAATATGCTCTATATTTTTATTATAAATATTCTATGATTTTATTATATTTTGATCATTCTAGAAATGCTAGAAAAGAAGCAATTAAGAGCGATATTTTTGTATGAGTTTAAGCGAGGTCAAAAAGTAGCTGAGATGACTCTCAATAACAACGAAGCATTTGGCCAAAATACTGTTAATGAACATGCTGTGCAACGATGATTCGTCCGATTCCGTAATGATGATGAGAGTCGTGAAGATGAAAAACACGGTAGCCGACCATCAGAAGTTGATGATGACCAATTGAAGGCTATAATTGAAGTTGAAACAAGCAAAATAAAAAGAAAAAATGCCGAAGAGCTCAATGTTGACCACTCAATCGTTGTTCGACATTTAAAGAAAATTGGGAAAGTGAAAAAGCTTGACAAATGGGTTCCGCATGAACTGAACGAAAATCAAAAAAATGCCGTTTTGATGTGTCATCTACACTACTTCTTCGCAACCAAAACGACCCGTTTCTTAACCGAATCGTCACCTGCGATGAAAAGTGGGTTCTTTATATAACCGAAGACATTCAGCCCAATGGTTAGATCATGATGGAGCTCCCAAGCACTTCCCCAAGCTAAATATGCATCAAAAGTAGATTATGATGACTGTTTGGTGGTCTATGGCGGGTTTGATATATAACAGCTTTCTGAATTCGGGTGAAACTATCACAGCGGAGAAGTATTGTCAACAAATCGACGAAATGCACCAAAAACTTCGACAGAAACAACCGGCATTGGTCAATAGAAATGGCCCAATTCTTCTTCATGACAACGCTCGGCCACATGTTTCAATTATGACAAGACAAAAGCTGCATGAGTTGGGCTACGAAACTCTCGACCATCCACCATACTCGTCCGAACTGCCGCCTACTGATTTCCACTTTTTCAAGCATTTGGACAACTTCTTGCGTGATAAATGCTTCAAAAATCAAAAAGATGCTGAAACCGCCTTCAATTATTTTGTTGATTCAAGAACTCCAGATTTCTATGATACCGGCATAAATAAACTTATTTTTTTGTTGGCAAAATTGTATTAATTCTAATGGTTCTTGTTTTGATTAATAAAGTTTATTCTATAACAAGTTATACTCAATTAAAGTTAATGGTTAAAATCCGACATTTCTTTTGTATCAACCTAATATATACATATAGCAGAAATATAGCAGAATATTAATTAACGGAGTATTATTTGAGATTATAAAGACACCAACAACAGTAAATTCGATGGTTCGAGCCAATGCAATTAAGTCACCGCCGCCTCTAAAGCGGGTAATCAGTTGAAATTTTTGATCTGCTCTAATAACTTCATATTGATCAGAAAGAAAAAAAAATCAGAAAAAGCAGCATTGCTAACCAGGATTCAGTACAAAACTAAATGAAAAAATAAAAACAATCGAGAGAGTTAATAGCAAATATCTATTTTAGAGTTAAGTCCACGTGTGTTCTGATAAAACAATAAACTGTGCGTAACCTTTTTGATGTGTTCAGTTTTCCGGACTAGTAGAAATTATTGTTGGAACACCATTAATATGTTTTATTTTAAGATTTATGTCACCATTTTTAAAAATGATGGTTCAATTCATTTTTTACAAATTAAATGTTACTATTTGTTTAGGTGTCTTATCAGTTAATATTTGGAGTTTGAGAAATTTATTCCCTCTAACTTTATGGAATTTATGCAACATTAACGTAACAGAATCCGAAGAGACAAGTTGAACTTTTAACCCTTTCGTCCCGGATTGTACATATGTGTACCACAAATGTGTGAAAACCCCTGGAACCTAAAATAATCGCTCGTTATCAGTGGAAATTGTACCAGGCCGTTGTTTATGCGTTTGGCTTTGAGGTTATGTACAAAAATCGCACGTTGTCTGCATGACTCTAGCTAGTCTAGCGCTAATTTCCATTGTCTGCACGTGGTTTTGTGCAATTTTAGTGTTAAAACGTGATTTAGTATTTCGGGACGAAAGGGTTAAGGGACATGACCGCTGAGATTTAATAGGATCAAACATGCCTAGTCGAAAAGATTTGATAAGCATGTTGGGCATCCTTAACTCATTAAGAATAGTAGTTGCCAAATTGTTATCGTTAATTGCTTGCTGTTTCTCAGTTGTTTCTTTGCTATTAAAGATAACTACGTTTACAGACTACGTATTTCTATCATCCAACATCTCGCTAATGATAATTTCTGTATTAATTGGCTTATTTAGAGGTAAGAAGTCAGTATCATATGAATTAGTTTGAGAATTTGCCTTGAGTTTTCCTACCTCATCTTTCAATTCAGAGATGAGGCTAATCAATTTTGGAATTTGGTGTATGCCGGGTTCGTATTCAATGCAAATATATTTTACGAATTAGCCTTCTACAACCATCGCAATTGGTAAGTGCATTAGACCTATTAGTTATGAGACGATTAATACACGACATTATTATAAATAATTAATTTATTTATTTAACGGATTTACCTTTTTACAAATCTCCAATATAATTAGTAAGATTGACCTTCATTAGGCGCAATATTATCATATAACGGCGCCAATTATTTATTTTCTTGTTGTTGTTATTATTGCTTTATTTTTGTTGTACAATCCACTACGCATAATAATAATAATAACAACAACAAGAAAATAAATAATTGGCGCCGTTATATGATAATAGTGCGCCTAATGAAGGTCAATCTTACGCTACCAAAAATCCGCAGATAAATGAGCAACAGTTTCGCATATATAAGTGACTAAATACCTAAAAATAGTATGATATCACAGATAATAATAAAATGGATCTCATGTAAAATATCAAAAACAAATATCACTAACAAATTAAAGAATCTGTTACAAATTAAATATTATATTATAATTGATGAAAAATATATAATACAGAACCTTATAGACTGGTATAATAATAACTCATTAAAATGGTCTTAAATATCACAAGCGAATAAAACTGACAATTTGCAAAACATATCACAGATTGACGTATTCAGAAATAATGTAAATTTGTGTCTAAATCAATGAATACAAGGGAACATTTAATTTTCATTCTACTTTAAAGGATAATTATGGTTTCGTTTGAAAATAATTCATAAATTAAGATTATTAAACTAGAGATTATTTATTTATTTATTTACGGAGGCCATTTTATACAGTAACATATACAGTATAAAATAAATTAGTCAGGTTACAAAATTAAACCAGTCTTAAGCAAGAATTTCAAAACGAGCCTAAGGGTTTATCTTGCGGTAATTTGTCTAATTTTGCTTAGATCATTCAAAAATTTAGAAATTATTTTTTGAAAAATTTCCCCGCTTATCACTTTAACCAAAATTACACCAAAAAATGCTGAAAGATCAGCGCTTGTTTATTTCGAAAATTGGGAAATTTCCCATGATAAACCTGTGTGGGTTAATAAATACATAATAGCATAATTATAACAAAAACTCAATTACAATAATAATAATAACGTTTTCTAATTGTTGAGGTTTCTACTTTGTTTTATATCGTTGTTCGATTAAGAAAAACACTTTTTAACTTCATGAATGGTGATAATGACGCTTTAATGAGTCATTAAATTAATTTTATTTATACAAAAAGCTAAAAAGTGTTCTCAATAATCTAATAATAATTTCATTTTTCCGACAGAGTAACCAATACTACCATTCTTCTATTACAAATCTTATGAAAGTTATGTTGTTTGGATTTGTTAAAACTTTCTCTCAATTAATTCTACTCCAATATGATACATTATTAACCATCATGCATAAGTAATAACGGTGGGTTTTCTTTTTTTTTTGTTTGATGCATCGGTATATGTTATATATTTAGTTGTGGTTAAAACTGTAACTGATAGCACCTAAACAACTACTGCTTCATCGCTCCCTATCAAAAAAAAAACTCAAGCTTTTTTTCCCAAATCAAAAACTATTCGCCTCGACTAGAACTTTCCCACAAGAAATCAATACACGCAAGAAAGTGACCACTTATTAGTTCCTATTGAACCTTCGGGTCACAACGTGGACAATGTCCGTCTCCGCCGGTGCATTTCGAGAATTCCCCCAAATCTCGTTGAATGCACACAACGCACTCACACACACACGAACACGTTTTCTGGAGAGGACAACCGCACAATTGTGGCGTGTGTATTTTAAAACGGAAACAGTTGTCAGAAGACCGCCGGCCGTTTGAACCTGTCAATCACGGGTGTCAAAAGGAACGCTGAGATATTTCGAAAACGTCTCTCGTGTGGTGTGTTCCGTTGCCATCGTCGATGTTTTCATTTACAGGCAAGGAAAGAAAGATGTGTTTTCATTCAACAAGTTTATATAAATGCGGCTTCTTCATCTTGTTCCTCGTGGCTTCATTTTTATGATAATTATAATCACAACAACTAACGGGATATTGCTATACACTATAAGTATATAGTGCGAGTATAAAGTCTGGAACTATCGCAAATAATATTTTAATAAACATTTTTGAAAAAAAATCTGGAACAGGTGAAACTTTATTTTAAATGAGACATATTCATCTGTTTTTGAAAGCGTCATATCTCAAAAACAAACGAATATATCATTTAAAATAAAAATTCACCTGTTCCAGAATTTTTTTCAAAAATGTTTATTAAAATATTATTTGCGATAGTTCCAGACTTTATACTCGCACTATATACTTGGCGATATTTTTTGCAAACCTTATTTTTTATAATGTATTTGGAAATGGCATGAAATTCGAAGGCACAATACCCTAAAGAAGATATGTTACTGTATTTTTAACCTACTAACAATCAAGAGTTCAAAGTTTTAATAAAAAATCAAATAGAAATATAATTGTTGCTGTAAAAATGATGACAGATGTTCATGAGCCTCTTTAACTGTTTTTATTATATGGTTTTTATGTAATTAATTATTTTCCTTTTTATTCTTCTAATTTAAATAATGTTGTCAAATAATAATCTTTATTAAGAGATATATACAGTAATATATATATATATATATATATATATATATGTATATATTTATATGTCTCATTTTAGATAAAAAAATTACCTATTTGATAATATTTATTGCGATAGTTTCAAACATTACACTAGCACTGTATAGCAATATATATCATAGTATTTATTATATTGATCATGTAATATATCTTTTGGCAAAGTTGATGTAGAAATAAATTTCTCGGAAATCCGTACTATTTTTATAAGTGACAAATATGCACATATGTTCAATGTATTAATAATGTCACTGTAAAATACTTGATTTATATTTTTTGAAATTGTTATTATACTTGTATCAAAATATTGTTGACATAAAAATTAAATAACATAAAAATAATATTTAATAAATTTATTCAATTTGTTATTATTGTATAATCCTAGATAAATGAAATTATTTAAAGTCCATTATGCACGTTTTCCAGTTGAACACCGGTCGAAATCATTCAAAGCAGTTTGTTGCTCTTTTACGGGCATTGTTATGAAAGCAAACCCCGCTCCCCTAAAATATCACTAACATCCTGAAATCATCCCACTTTTATCAGATCAACCGATAAAATCTCTCCCATACCATGTCTATGCGCGCGGAATGTAGTAGAGCCTAATAACTTATTTTCACAGATCGGATCGATTGATACACCTTTCATACACTTGCACAAAAGACCAGTGCACATTTTTTTTTTGCTCCTGCTGTAAGCTCGCTCGCTCGCTCGAAAATAAATTAATTCCGGGAAGGAAATAAAAATGGGAAAATGAGATAAGGCCGGGCGGAAATGTTCCCCAAGTGGGTAATAACATTCACACTTATCTTTGGTGATGTAATTTGCGAAGGGATCGGATACACAATTATAAATTCCATTGCAATTGAATTTCCTTGTAATCCGATATCCGAGGAGGCTCGACGCCATTTTCGCTTCTCCCCGGGCTTTAGACGCATGACGACGGCGGAGCGTCGCTTTTATCTTCAATTGTGAATGCACGGCCTTTCAATATATCCAGTGCTTTTTTGGGGGGAAGTGAATAGAGATTCAATGTAGGAATGCAAAGATAATGGGTGGATTTAAACGAATCCATCTACACCTACACCTAGCGTAAAATAATGTCAGTTAAAATAATGACGATTGCCCATTAGAAAAACTATATCGACAACATTAGCGTTACTAAATATAAAAAAAAAAAATGGTGATGTGTCCATCATGGCACTTTCCCCGGTGAATACGGTCAAATAACTTTCTGATAGAAAATTTAATAGGGAAGCAAAATGATTAATAGAAAAAATTGATTGTTATCTTTTAACGTTAAACCCGAGTATTTAGAAGAATATTGTAATTATGTGTGTTATTTCTTACCTTACAATAGGTTAAAATTATTCCTCCACACTCTTCTTCATTTGTGCAAACTGGAGGCGTTTGCGAATGATAAGTTGAATTTGACGGCACTTTGACGTTTTATTTGTCATTAAAATAATTATTTCAATAATCAAAATCTCTAAGAGAATTTATCAGATAAATGCTTATAAAATGAAAACCGGAGGTCCTACAATAAAAGTTTTATAACAGAAATTATTTATTTTCCAAGATCTAAAACTTTTATTTGAAACATTTTTCTATCCGAATTAAAAAATGAAAAATTGCTAAGAGTAAAGTTGCACTTAATGAGTTTTGATTCTAACCAAAAGCTTTTCAGATCATTCCACTGTTATATAAAGCTTAGATATAAAGTTTGGTCTTAATCCATTTAGCCGTTTAGGCTCTATCGCGGAAACACACAGACACACAGACACACAGACACACACACAGACACACACACAGACATTTTTCAAAACTCGATGGAATGGACTCAGGGGACCTCAAAACGTGCATATTTGTTGAAATTGGCGGTTCGAAAATTTTCACGATCACAATACTTTCCCTTGGACAGGGGTCCGGGGAAAGTAAAAATAGTTGTGCAAACAAAGTTAAAATGTTATATTAAGTTATACAGAGAGTATGTTTAAATTTGGCACTTTTGATAATTTCATGCTGATTAATATTTCATTGAGAAAATATGGTCAACTTTCTTTGTTTTCAAGATAAATGAAAAATGCTATTTTCATTTTTTTAAAATTGCTTTTAAACATACCTTATATATGTTATAAAAATCAAGATCCCCATGGTAAGACTCAAATTTGTAACATTCTGTATATTTAACTCTACAGGAAAACGATTATCTTGTCTATACTTGCTGCTTGATTAATTATACACATGGTAATGAAAGAAGGGAAAATGTACCACCAGAATGGAATAAGTATATAATATGTCCTATATACAAGAAGGGTGAGAAATTATCGTGGAATATCGCTCTTGAGTAATAGATATAAGATATTTACATTCATATTGAACCAACGACTACAACCATACGTGGAAGAAATATCAAGTAGGATTTCGGAACTGAATTTCCGGCCAAGCAAATTCATGGGAGTATGATGTGGATGTATATAATACATCCGTAGATTTCCATCAGGCATTTTACTCCGTTAACAGAGAGCAACAGTAATTCATTCTGGACGAATTTAAGATACCAACGAAAATAATAAGACTAATACGAGCAACACTAACTAACACATATTGCTGCGTTTGTATGCAAAACCAGCTAACAAAAACCTTCAAAATTACAGGGCATAAAATAAGAAGATGAGTTGGCCTCAACACTATTTAACCTGGCACAGGAATATGCCATACGAAAAATATAAATAGGGAGGTCTAATCTATTGATAAAAAAAAAACAATATAGCTGGCGCGGCTTATGCAGATGATATTAACATCATAAGCCGAGCATGGAGGGAAGGAAAAACGAAGCCTATAGGAAATTAAAGGACGCGGTAAAATCATTAAGACTAAGAGCGAAAATGATGCTGCAGACAAGATCGAACAGAACCATGAATGACGATACGAAAGATAATATAGAGGTGGTCACACAATTTGTCTATTTCGGAATGGAACTGACAAGGGATTGTAGCCAGATAAGTATGATACGAAGAATAATGCTAGACAGTTAAGCCTACTATGCACTAGCTCATATATTTAAATCTAGGGACATTAATAGGAACATCCAAATTCGTATATATAAAACAATTGTAAGACCTATTATGAGTTACGGCTGTGAGACCTGGACGACAGCCCAAAAGATAGCAAACAATATAGATGTCTATGAAAATCCGGTGGACAACACTGAAATATGATTTAAATGAATTAAATTAAGTGGAAAAGAAACATTTCTGATGGGACTTGAACCCATGTCGCCCGATTTCTAGCCAAGAGTGTTACTAACTACATCACAGGGACATGTGATGTCAAATCTCCATTCAGTCTTCAAGATCACTTATATTCAATTGTGATGTCTTCGAAAGGAGGAAACTAAGAAGGATTTCAGGCCCAATACATGAACATAATGTATCGAGAACTATACAACTAGTATAAGGAACCAATGTTGTCAGAGCATATTAAGATTCAAAGATTACAATGGATTGGGTATGTTGTGAGAATGAAAGAAGAAAGGCTGCCAAAACAGCTCCTCAACAATATATCTAAAGGAAGACCAAGAGCAAGATGGAAAAGCAAGACTGACAAGGACGCTTCAGGACCAGAAACTTGAAAAGGATGGCCATGAGTAGAGAAATTTGGAGAACCGATAGCGGTATATTGAACCATTGGATAGAGAGAAAGAAAGAAGAAAAGCAACGGTTGGTTTTCGTCGAAAAGGGTATGATTATATAAATTATAGGGCAAATAGTTATAACATGACAATTTCTCAAAGTTTTACAATTTGTACTTTGGTCAATATACAACAGTTTTTATTTTATTTATTTCATTTATAACGTATACAACCTTTACAATTTCATTATTTTATTTGAACGAACTCGATATTATATAGAGTATATCCATCCAGCGAAAGCTTAAATATTCAGTGCCCCATGAATTACGTCTTAATCGAGATTTATGAGAAAATTCTTACTTTCTATATTTCGACCAATAATTAGTAATTGTACTTACCGATAGACTGCTGTTGTAAATGATTTTACAATTTTGGAATCTTCTAAGTCCATCCTAAGCTCATTAGTGCGTATGCCGCTTGAATGACCCATCTGTATGCAAACAAAAAAAAAATAATTTGAAAATGAATTACAATTTAAAATTAGTTTTTTGAATTTATTTGGCTTCAACCTTTTGATCATACATTTTTTTAACTTAAATGACAAGATTATCCTTTCAGTTAATGCATAAGGATGAAATCTTTGCGATGCCTTGTTCAATTTTATTGAATAGAGAAGGGAATAATAGGGCGCTTCGACATCTTTTGTCATTCGCGTTATTATATAGAAATAGATGATATTCCATTTTTTTTATACAACAATTGGCTTTTACTTCTTATAACACATATGACTTCTGTAATGAATCGGAGGTGGAACAAATTAATTGTGGAACAAGTGAAATAAATGTGGTTTACAAGTCAAAGATCGTCACAACATTTTATAAATTAAAACGTCAGCTAATTATCTCAGAAATGTTATCTTCGTCAAAAATATAAATCAACATCTGTTGTATCTTCTAATTCTTCTAATTAAAATACTGATTCACTTTGTTTGGATAACTTTAATTTTATTTTAGTGACTATAGTTTCAATAATGACGAAACTAAGAGTTTGATAATGACAAGTTCAAATTAAAATTATCTAATTAAAGTTATACAAGCAAATTGAATCAGAGTTTTTATTAAAGTTTAAAAGAATGTATTATCACTAATTCTTCTGTTCGATCAACAAAAAAGTTTGAAGATTTTTGTCCAAGATCCAAAAAAAAAAATCGAAAAATAGAATCTGTATAATTACTGTTGAAGTATAGATAATAACATTTTGCAGTACAATACATATTACACAAAGAGTATTTCAGCACTTTGCAATGATTCAATAACAGCAAATAAATGTGCATTTAATATTCAAAGCTGGTACTTATTAATTGTATGATATTTTGTATTCTTTTAAATGGCTTACCGCGAATAAAGTTATTATTATTAATGCTAAATATTATTAAACTGTATGTATTTGAAAATGAGTCCAAGAAACTGAAACACCCCTTTAATAGTACTTGTAAGCGCCAAAATGTTTCCGTATTCAATCTTTATGAACTTTGATATAGGGAAAGACTTGTTACATACATCTATAATGTGTTTTATATAAAGAATAATTATTTTATTTTGGCGGCGTAAACTTGAATTTCAGACCACTGTGAAATGGTTACAAAATCCAAACAAACTAAAGTATAATAAATTTAAGACGACGCAAGCGCCACCTTTTGCCTAATTTCGCATTGCACATGGAACACACTAGTCTGATGAGGTTCGAAAAACCGAAATGGCCATCGCTAGTTATCCATACGCTAGATAAATGATGGCTGAACATTTCATTAAATGTGAAACTAATAAATGTTTTCTTTTTTTAAATTGCCAGAAGATTGAAATGCCGAAAATGATTGATCATGGGTTTTATTAAAAATGTATGTGCAAATCTATTAACAATTGCATACGAAGTAGTCAGCATTGCATCCTTATACTTTATAAAAAGATAAACATGAGCATAGTTAATTATGGAAAAAAACGGAGTTATTTATTCTCTTGGTGACAGTTATTTAAAAGAATTAAATAAAAAGAATTTGAAAAATAATTAATAAATTAAAACCAAATCGAAAAGATTTTTTGGCAAAAACAATTAATCGAGATTGCGCACAGCAATCCGCGTCCGTCAATTGTCCTTTCGATTATTTACACCGGAGATCGAGCCACGGACGGTACGTTTTTAATTAATATAATTAACAAATTTGTAATTATAAGACAGAGCTGTACTGACGAGGGACGAAATCCTAAAACATGTGTCTGTAGATGGCCTTGTACTACGTTTTTTTTTTTGCATTAAATATTTTCGATTCAAAAATTATTCCATCATACATTATGTTATTGTTATGCAACAGCAAATGTACATTATTAAGCACTTGTTTTAAAGTACTTATGTAACATAAATCAAAATATCACAGTAGCTGAAGAGGGAATAATTTATTAATTATTTTCAAATTCTTTTCATTTAATTTATGATAGTTTATTAATAGATGGTTCTCATTTTAATCTAAATAACTATTCCAAAATACTTAGAATTATCCCAAGTTTTTTATAGTTTAGTGGATTATTTAGCAAAATCTACTATAAAATAAAACACTTTACTATGGGAATATTTATACAATCTTCCAAAAAATAATTTATATAACCTTCTGCTAAGGAAATAATTCTAATTTACAAAAAGTAATTCTCATTCAACAACGATTTGTAAGTATGAAATAACAGAGTCTTGTAAAAATCGATTTAAAAAGAAAATATTATAAATAATCCTTGCGTAACTGGTAAATGCTCAATAAGTTTGTTATAAAATATAAACATTACATTGCTATAGCATAAATTCATGTAAATTGTGCAAATATAGGATCACTATGAAAGATGGCCAGAAAAGGTGTGATACTGAAGTTTATCACGCCTTTTCTGATAAAGTGATTCGCTTATTTTTGTAATAAAATTTAAGATAAATGTACTGTTGTTTTTGACTCGTGAGCCAATTTAAATAAAAAAATTGGCAATTGTGAATCAAACTATTCTTAAATAATAATCACAGATATATTAAAACAAGCGAATATTTCATATAAATGTGGATATAATTTATTAATTGTTTTCAAATCATTTTTATTTAATAAGCGAATATCATATTTAAGGTATATTACACATAAAAAATGAAAAATCATGAAAATGGTAACTTGTTACATATAATTTTATTGAAAAAAATGTAGTTGAAAAAGTTTTTGAATTGTCAAAATTAGTTATTTATGTATTACCTATATCATTTTACAAATGTGTAATTGATTGTAAGTTCTATTGATTTTATCTAAAATATTTAGAATAATACGTATTTCTCGACATAAATTTTATATTTCAGCTGCCACATGAAATATGAATCAATTTTTTTTTTATTTACATCATTTATCAAAAATTAATTAATATATCGACAAAATATAGATATAATTACCACAAAGCTCTAAAAACTCCCAAACTTTAAAAGAATAAAAAAAAAAATAATAATGTTCTTTCTTATCACTTGATGAAACGTTGTGAAATCATGTGTCGACTTTTTAAATAAATCAAAAGACTCTGTTTGTTTCCTTATTTATCTTGAATAAAAAAGTTATGCGAATTTCTATGTGAAATGGAACCGTATTCTGTAAGGAAGAAATTGTAAATCAGTTGTCAATGTTTCGAAAAACAGTATGTAACTTACGTTTTGTGACAGCACTTCATCAACTAAATTAAAATCAATTGATACTATTATCGGTTTATACGCAGAATATAGTTTATAATTATTGTTTAATAAATAATAATAATAATAACGCTTTAGCTGATAGGAATGAAAAAATAACACCACCCAACAATCTCAGCCGAAAATTATAAGTTTTGAATTTCTCCCAAACTTACATTAATTGTTATAATTAATTGTAATTGTACTAAATATTAGTAACTAAAGGAACCATTTTTAAAAATGTTATGTTATATATAAAATGTAATTTGTTTGCAGGATGATGACTGAAATAAAGAGCTATTATTATTATGATAGCTATAAATCACTAGAAGTTTATAATTAATGCACAACTTCAGGTTAAATTATGCAATCAAGCTTTAAGATCTACTATTTAATAAAAACACAAACATTACTACAATTGTTTCGCCAACACAATGGAACAATGTTTACACAATAATAAAATCTATGAAAATAAAAATAAACTATCGTATTTTTTATTTAATTGTAGAATCCTAAAGCACAACAGTTTAAAAATTTCGAAACTTTTTTAGTTTCGAAATTTTTATTATTCTAGAAACATTGCTAAAATTGTTTCGCGAACACAATGGCACAATGTTTATACAATAATAAGAGCTATGAAAATAAAAATAAACTATGTTGTTTTTTTATTTAATTGTAGAATTCTAAAGCGCAACTGATTTTTTACTTTGTCAGTTTTTATTATTATAGAAACATTGCAACAATTGTTTCGCGAACACAATGGCACAATTTTTATACAATAATAAGAGCTATGAAAATAAATATAAACTCTGGTAATAAAGTGAAATTAAAAAAAAGGTGTTTCATTTTTATTTAATTGTATAATTCTAAAGCGCAACTGATTTTTTAGTTTGTCAATTATTATTATTATAAAAACATTGTAACAATTGTTTCGCCAACATAATGGCACAATGTTTATACAATAATAAGAGCTATGAAAATAAAAATTAACTATGGTGTTTTTTTTTTATTTAATTGTAGAATTCTAAAGAGCAACTGATTTTTTACTTTGTCAGTTTTTATTATTATAGAAACATTGCAACAATTGTTTCGCGAACGCAATGGCACAATGTTTATACAATAATAAGAGCTATGAAAATAAATATAAACTCTGGTAATAAAGTGAAATTAAAAAAATGTGTTTATTTTTTATTTAATTGTGGAATTCCAAAGCGCAACTGATTTTTTAGTTTGTCAATCTTTATTATTATAAAAACATTGTAACAATTGTTTCGCCATTATAATGGCACAATGTTTATACAATAATAAGAGCTATGAAAATAAAAATAAACTATGGCGTTTTTTTTATTTAATTTAATTCTAAAGCGCAACTGATTTTTTTACTTTGTCAGTTTTTATTATTATAGAAACATTGCAACAATTGTTTCGCGAACACAATGGCACAATATTTATACAATAATAAGAGCTATGAAAATAAATATAAACTCTGGTAATAAAGTGAAATTAAAAAAATGTGTTTATTTTTTATTTAATTGTAGAATTCCAAAGCGCAACTGATTTTTTAGTTTGTCAATTATTATTATTATAAAAACATTGTAACAATTGTTTCGTCAACATAATGGCACAATGTTATAATTTTGGAATTTTGTAAGAGCAACTAATAGCGATTCTTTTTACCCGGAGGTAATGCACTACGATAATAAATCTAGTAGAGTTGGTTTGGAGACTGTAAACCTATTTTCAGATTTTTTCCTCGGTATATATCTACGATGTCATGTCAAATTTATCCATATTTAATGTTGAGCATGAAAAAGAGATTTTGGATATACCCTGGTCTATTACCAAAAGTGAGATATTTAATGCAATTGATACCCTGAAAATAAATTCTTGTTCAGGACCGGATGGCATTCCATCTATCTTTATTAAATCCTGCATTTATTCCATAACCACCCCTCTCTACATAATTTTTAATTATTCTTTAAATAACAGTTCTTTTCCGGACATTTGGAAAAGAAGCTAGGTAACTCCTATTTTCAAATCGGGCAAAAGAGATAATATCAGCAATTATAGAGGCATTACGATACAATCTTGTATACCCAAAACTTTTTGATAAACTGATTTCGGTTAAACTTGAATGGATGACTAAACAAGTAATTATTGAGGAACAACATGGCTTTCGTATCGGTAGGTCTACGACATCCAATCTTTTGTGCTTTCAAGATATTATTATCAATGCTCTTGAAAATAGGCGTTCGATTGATACAGTATATTTGGACTTTTCAAAGGCCTTCGATAAAGTCTCTCATAATATTCTGTTGACTAAATTAAAGGCATTTGGGTTCAATCAGTCAATTGTCTCTTGGTTTCGAAGCTTTTTGGAAGGTCGTACACAATGTGTAAAAATTAAAAACTACCTCTCGAATGTTTTTGGGTTCCTTCCGGTGTACCTCAGGGTTCGCATTCCGGCCCCTTGTTATTTCTGATCTTCATTAATGACATAGCTGCTTCCATACAAAATTCCAGCTTTTTATTGTTTGCCGATGACTTAAAACTGTTTAGAGAAATTCATAGTACCGAAGATTGTCAGCTACTTCAAAATGATATTACTTCATTGACTAGCTGGTGTATTTTAAACGGTCTTCATTTTAACATTGATAAATGTAAATATCTTACATTTTCACGTAAGGAAGTAACGTGTGACTTTAGATACCATATCGATGGCACTTATATCTCTAAGGTTAATATGATGAAGGACCTAGGCGTTTGGTTTTCGTCAAACTTTAGCTTTGAATATCACATTAATTATATATGTAATCGCGCGATTAAAATGTTAGGTTTTATTAAACGTGTGTCCAGAGATCTGTCAGTGTTGTCCTTTAAAACTGTTTATTTTGCATATGTCCGTTCGTATTTGGAATATGCGTTCTGCGTATGGAATCCATATCAAGGGACATATATTAAAACTATTGAGCACGCTCAAAATAAATTTGTAGTTGATTTAGGTTTTAAACTAGGTTATAGTACTGGTAATATTAAAAATGAATTTAACATTGATTCTCTGTGTTGTAGAAGATTGTATGCAGACAAGTCTTTTTTGTATAAAATTTTGAATGGATTTGTTGTATGCCCTACTCTTCTTCCACGAATAGGTTTTTACTTTAACACTGATCATCGTGAATTGCGCAACTCAACACTTTTTAGCTTGCCTTTTCATAAAACGAACTATGGTTACTATTCTGATATTACACGATTCATGCGGACAGCCAATGCTTTGTCGATTTATTTTACAACTCCTTAAGTGAATTCCTAAGTATTGTTAAAAAAAAGGAATGTGATCATAGTATATAATTGAAGTTAATTACATTATATATTACTAATTCTTTATTATTATTATATTTTTTTTGTAAAAGGTGTATTCCGTTAATAAAGATTTATTTATTTATTTATTTATACAATAAGAAGAGCTATGAAAATAAAAATAAACTATCGCGTATTTATTTATTTGTAGAATCCTAAAGCACAACAGTTTTGTTAGTTTTGTAAATATTATTGTTATAGAAACATTGCTACAATTTTTCGCAAAAACAATGGTACAATGTTTATATAACAATAAAAGCTATGAAAATAAAAAAAAACTGTTATGTTTTTTTTTTTATTTAATTGTAGAATGCATAAGTTAACCTGAAGTTCTGGACTAATTATAGACTTCTAGTGATGTTGCCTCAACCATTGCATATTTAGTATGATATTTAGATTTGTTTAACTAATATATTTGTAGTAAATGTAATTTAACTTGTAATATAGTATTGATTACATAAATAAAAAATATCTTAATTAAATTTTATGTCGAGATTGAATGCAACAAAACGAAGGAAAAGAAAAGAGTTTATTACTAATCATATCCACATGATTAGAATCAAATTTCCCAATCGAGACGAATCAAACGAAGACATACGAAATTTATCAGCGCTCAGAAAACCGAAAGCCGGTATAAACATATCTAATTTATACGTGATTTTGTTAACACTTTGTTGGGATCGGAAAAATTTTTATGAAGCAACTCACCTTCGCCGTGTGTGGTCAAAAACGCTGCGCGCGTATAATTTATATCTTTATCTAAAATGCTCCATCAGTATTTAAAAAGGAGGAAAGATCATGAACAGGTTTACGCGCGTGTGTGTGCTTCTCCGGCGCTCGGCGTTTACAATAAATTACCCGTTATTAATTAGGGGCGTTTTGTTAAAATTTAATTATTGCGGCGCGCCGGGGACCGAACGCGTGTGCTGCTACGAAATGTGTCAACTGGATCGCGGTGTGTAGTAAATTTTTCTGAATGGGGCTGATATCTGATACTTTCTTTAATTTTAGAAACGTATCAACGAGCCTCAAATGTCCGCTTTGGGTGGATTTTTCTTTTCTTTTTTAATTTACTATATTTTGATTGCACCACAATGCAGTGCAATCAAAACATTCCTCATATTTATGTTAATTAATTAATTAAATTTTTTTAATTTCTTTTATTTAAATTTGCACTAAATTAATTCATTAAAAAGTCAACTGAAAATCTTAATATAATTTTTTGTTCGCTTTACAAAGAAGACAATACTCTATGTTTAGATCATATGGTGTATTTTAAACTTCTAAAACCTGATCACTACAGACAACAAATATTCAAATCAAATAAAAATAATTTTAAAATAAATAATTTATTCAACTGAATAATTAATTAATTATTTCTCTTTAGCTATTGCGATTTTTTGACTTATGTTACTTAAGTACTTTAAAACAAATATCCATTAAAACTACTACTTCTCTGACAAATACCCCTACAGACATTGAATTACACAATGAACATTTGTTCTTACATAACAATAACATGTTGTATAATACAACAATTTTTAATTCGAGAATATTCAATGCAAAGAACAATCTGCAGACATGTGTTTCGGAATTTATCCCACGTTAGTACACCTCTGCCTTATAACCAACGTAACGTAAGTCATAAAGTCGCAATAACTAAAGAAAAAACAATTAATTATTCAATTGAAAAAATTAATTATTTTCAAATTCTTATTATTGGATTAAATTTAAATAACTTCGATTCTCTTTTCTATTATTAACAAATAATAAATTTGAACCATGTGTTGAATGAAAAACCTACAAAATGGATCGAAAGTAAGGCGAATTTGTTACATAGCAGAAAACACAAAAAATGGTTCGATGAATGGTTCAGCTGAAAGGACAAACTTTTTATTATGGCATTCATAAATATCTAAAAAGGTGGACGAAGTGTGTATAATCTAAACAACTATATTCATTTTCATAGGAAGTACACCACCCATTAAGAATTAGATAACATTTTTGAAGATGCAATATTGTAGTTTGAATTTAGTGAATGCTGAATTTCATAGAAAGTTAGTGCAGTAATGATATTTGGAACTTAAACTTTGTTTATTCTTTTTAGTATTTATAAGGTGTACCTGAAAGTCTTTACCGTTGTTTCATATTAAAAAAGACAGCAAACACTTTTTAGTTATAAAAAATATTTTTTTTATAGAAATACAAACATTTTTACTTTCCCCGGACCCCTGTCCAAGGGAAAGTATTGTGATCGTGAAAATTTTCGAACCGCCAATTTCAACAAATATGCACGTTTTGAGGTCCCCTGAGTCCATTCCATCGAGTTTTGAAAAATGTCTGTGTGTGTGTCTGTGTGTCTGTGTGTCTGTGTGTTTCCGCGATAGCGCCTAAACGGCTAAATGGATTAAGCCCAAACTTTATATCTAAGCTTTATATAACAGTGGAATGATCTAAAAAGCTTTTGGTTAGAATCAAAACTCATTAAGTGCAACTTTACTCTTAGCAATTTTTCATTTTTTAATTCGGATAGAAAAATGTTTCAAATAAAAGTTTTAGATCTTGGAAAATAAATAATTTCTGTTATAAAACTTTTATTGTAGGACCTCCGGTTTTCATTTTATAAGCATTTATCTGATAAATTCCCTTAGAGATTTTAATTATTGAAATAATTATTTTAATGACAAATAAAACGTCAAAGTGCCGTCAAATTCAACTTATCATTCGCAAACGCCTCCAGTTTGCAAAAATGAAGAAGAGTGTGGAGGAATGATTTTAACCTATTGTAAGGTAAGAAATAATACACTTAATAACAATATTCTTCTAAATACTCGGGTTTAACTTTAAAAGATAACAATCACTTTTTTCTATTAATCATTTTGCTTCCCTATTAAATTTTCTATCAGAAACTTATTTGACCGTATTCACCGGGGAAAGTGCCATGATGGACACATCACCATTTTTTATATACAGGATGGCGCAAGATTCCGATGAAGTCTAATATCTCAGATATTCAGAAATTTATAAAAAAATATTACTAACATAATTTGTAGCTACTGGAAAACTTCACATATTAACATTAGTTTCATATATACAGGGTGTTCAATGATCACGTGACGTATCAAACATATGATTTTTTTAAATAGAATGCTATATTTTTATGTCGATTTTAGTTTCTACGCTTGAATTTAATCATTTTTGATATACGGTTTATTAGGTCAATTTTTAATATTTTAAAAGTTATAGACAATTTAATGTTGAAATCAATACAATTTTAGAGCCTTATTTTTCAAAATTGAAAAACGATGTAAACTTTCTGTTAAATGATTAATAACATTAGGAATAATCGTTTGTTACCATAAATCAAATGTTGTGTACAGGGTAAAGCAATACGCAAAATGAGTTTTTTCTTTTTCACTTAAATGGAACACCCTATATTTTTTACACTATTTCGATACAAAATTGGTTGATCTTTAATTTTTGTATAATAAACTATACCCCTATCTGTTACCGTTTTGTAACAATTTCAATTCAAAGTACAAAATTATAAGTTTCGCTTATAATTTAAGTAGGCTATAATTAAAACAAATGCAATTCATAATCGTTTTCTGACATTTAATAACATACTTACTTCTTAACCTACAAGGATTTTCAAATGACAATCGATATTTAAAGGCGCATGCAAAATATAAAGAAAATAGTTGCTCGACGATTATTTGGCGAGTTATAATAATTATTGTGACACATTTTTTTAAGAAATAAATTGTAAAATATTTTAATGCTATTGAATTAAAAATATGATGTGAATGCGTGAAATAAATACATAAAAATGTTAATACTAACAAAATATAATAATAAAAGTATTTAATTATTTCATTTAGTATCTATTTTCGTTATTTCAGTCAACATAAATTGTTTAAATAAATCAATTTAACAAGCATATAGGAATATTTTAAATATTTTTCGAATAATAACCAAAAAATATAGTTGTTAGTTTTAACAATTAAATTAATCATTTATTGAAGAAGTATGTTTAACTGCACCAGTGTTACAAAATATAACGTAAAATGTACTTTACTTACTAAATATGATATTAAGCGTAACTTTCACAACTAAATAAATTAGTTGTTCTGGCGCGGCCTACTTTGGTTAAAAATTCTATACCAAATTTGTATTTGAGATAAATATCTCAAAAACGGTAAACGGTAGTTATTTAATATGTCATATAAAAAATGAAGAGTGATCAATTTTCTACTAACATACCATAAAAAATATAGTATGTCTCATTTAAGTAAAAAGAGAGAAAAATAATTTTGCATATTGCTTCGCCTTGTATATAAAAATGTGTTTTAAGAGAAAAAAAAGAGTATTTCTTTTATTATTAAGTATTTTTGCATTTGTATTGTGTTGACAGAATGTTTATTTTATTTTTCATTATTGAAATATCAGGCTCTAAAAATCTATCGATTTCAACATTCATTTGTTTATAACTTTTAAAATATGAAAAATTGACCTATTAAATCTTATATAAAAAATGATTATTTTTAAACGTAGAATCGAAAATCTTCATAAAAAATATACCATTTTATTAAAAAAAAAACATATGTTTCATACGTCACGTGATTATTGAACACCTTATACATATAAAACTAATTTTAAAATGTGAAGTTTGACAGTAGCTACTAATAATGTAAGTAATATTTTTTTTATATTTCTTAATAACTGAGATATTGGACTTCATCGGAATCTTGCGCCACCCTGTATATATATTAATAGAAGGAAAACGATATAGACTTTTTATTATGAAAACACTAGTAATTTTTATGAAAAGAGGAACATCGTATTTTTTATTTCCATAAAAAAAAGTTGGACTTTCCGGTACTCCTAATAAATACCAATAAATAATACTCGAAACGTAAATCCCAAATATCATTTGTATATAAAACACACGAACGTTGAAGTTAAGGAAAGTCCATTATAAAGTCCGAAATTTCCAAATTAGTATTGTTTTCGAAAAGGGGGCGATCCATTGTGAAAACAGTTGTATTTATAAAGCGAAATTACGGCTTGAATACGGCGAGGGATATCCGGTTACATAATTTAATCCGGCCGCGTTGATGATTTTCAAAACAACAACCCTTTTAAAAGCGAAGTGTTTTCCACGAAACGTGGAACTTGCTTACGCAAAGTTTGTATAAAAAACAAATGGTCGGTCGCGCGGGGGAGTCGAGCCGAAGCCGGCCTTAATTTTTAGGCGTAAAAAATTAATTACCCACACCCGCAAAGTTTTCAGGGGTCGGATGTTGTTTTCGTATTTTCGTAACGTGAAACTTAATAAAATAAAATAATGTACATTTATATATACAGAAATCTTTATTAACAGATGTGTAATATAAATACGATAAATACCATATGATCTAAAACTTTTCTCCTCTGAAGTGCTTTGAATTTTTTTATTAAAAAAAAGTATATTCTGGCAATAAAAGTAACCACGCTATATCATTCGAACAAATTAAAGAATTTGATGTGATAAATAATAACACATGTGACGTTTTATTTGTTTTTATTCACTGGTGCTATTTGCTTTGTTAAGAAATGTGAGGTTGTTAATTATCATTGACTACTATTATGAAGTGGAGTCATAATTGTTAAAAGTCTTTAGCTGTCAATCTGGGCTATTCCGTAGGGTAAATGTTAAGTTTAACGTGTACGTTATTTTTTATCATCACAGTCTTGTCAGCTATTTTTACGTTAAACTTAACATTTCAAGTACGGAATAGCCCCGATTTTCATGAAATGATATAATTAATTAGATTTTTGTAATTGGTAGTGTTACGATTTCAGAACTAAAAAACATTTTGAGGAGTTTACAAATAAAGTTCTTAGATTAATCATCTGCCTGATGATGCCACTATGTTGGCGAAACAATTTTAGCAGTGTTTCTACAATAAATAATAGTGAAACTAAAATATTTTGTTTTCATCTAATTTTGAATATGCAGTTTCATCAAGTGACAGCCTCAACCATTGAATTGTCAATGTTTTCGTCGATTTTTGACGTTGATGACCGCGTTGGGCGCCGATCGTCGTTTATTGTTTCACGCCCTTTTTTAAAATGTTTAAACCACTCAAACGTTAGTGCGCGGGATAAACATTCATTCCCATACACTTCTTTCTACATTGCGTACGTTTCTGTGGCATTTTTCCCCAGTTTAAGAAGAAACTTAAGGTTAACCCGTTGCTCCGTCTGGCCACTTGGCATATTTCCGATACGCCACTAATTAGCTGCTACAGTCAAACCGAGCAACCTGCTCGTTTGTCCAGCGAGCTTAGGGTGGGGGAAAGGACCACCAGACTCAGTCATTTTCAAACACGTCGTGGTATGCTCGCAATTTACTGAGAGCGGCGTCAGTCCGGTTATTTTATAGCCACACCTCGTATATAAATCTTTGTTAGGGTTTCAAAAATACAAAAGATTTTGAGGAATTCGTAGTTGTTCAAAATTATGATGTCATTAACTATTATTTTCTGCTATTGTGAACTAGGTTTATGCTTGCTAATGCTTTTAGCTGTCATGAAATGATATAATGAATTAAACTTTAAACTACGCAAGTAATTATTTTCTCCGAAATATTTTGTTATTAGGTTTGTATCACTATTACAGGCATCCATATCAAAGTTTTCGTCATAAGTGTCATTAATGTTTTAGTTCGGCTTGGTTTTGTACAACATAAAATTGAATTTTTCATTTTTTTAAATGTCTGAAATTATTCAACAAAGGGGTACGATTAATATTTTTTTTCTTTGCGGAAATGTTGAGAATGTTGCAGAAGGCTTTCAGGGACCAAGCACATTAAAAAAAAAAACGATAAAATACAATTGGTACAAAACGTTCAAAGAAGGCAGACAATGCACTGAAGACGAAATGCGTCCCAGACGACCATCAACATTAACTGACGAGAAACACGTCAATTAAATCAAGATATTGGTATTAGCAAATCGTCTATTAATAAATAAAGACCTTGCTGATTCTGTTGGCATATCGTAAGGATCAGTCAGTACCATTTTGAAGAAAATTTTTGTTGAAAGTTGTGACTATCAAGATGTAAAGATGAGACAAAAAAATCAAAGTTGAAAGTTTTCTTCGATTACCGTGGTATGGTGAATTATGATTTCCTTCCGCTTGGCCAAACTGTCAACTTGGAATATTATTTGAGAGTTATACATCGTTTGCGTGAAGCTATTCGCCAAGAGAGGCCAGATTTGTGGAAAGACAACTTTTGTTTGCACTTTGATAATGCGCCATCGCACACTGCATCATTTTTCTTGAGTTTCTCTCCAAAAAAATGCGACAAATAGCGTTCCATTACTACAGTATTCGTCTGACTTCTGGTTATTCGCCAAACTCAAAATACCGCTCTGAGGACATCGTTTTAAGTTGATTGGCGAGATAAAAGCAGAATCGAAAAAGCTGTTGAATATAATTCCGGAAAATGATTATTTGGAGTGCTTCAAGAAAAGAAAAAAAAAAAAAACTTTGAAATATACACTTATTCCAAAGTTTTTTCATCGAATGGGGAGTACTTTGAAGGCGATGAAATAGATTAGGAAGAATAAATAAAATTTTTCCTTTTATAATAAGATTCCTGGAATTTTTGGACACAGTAATATATTTGTATGTGGGAGTGTTGTAGGGGTTTGGAGAGTACATACGATTTTGAGGAGTTTGTAGTTAAAATTCGTAGCTAATGCTGTTTTGTTGAAAAATATGATTTCGATAACCATCGTGATCTGCCATTATACAGTGAAGCTATAATTGCTAAGATCTTTAGCTGTCATTGCCAAGAAATAAAATACAATTATATAATGAAATGGAAATAGTTGGGAACGATGTTAGGATTTCGAGAGTTGTGGAGTTCTGAGTTAAAATTATTTGTCTTGTTAAGAAATGTAGTGTCTGCTATTGAGAAATCGAGTCATGGTTGTTAATACCTTCAGCGGTTATTCTTATTAAATGATATTATGAATTATGAAGTAATAGGATTTTTATATGTGGAGATTCGAAAATATAAAATATTTTGAAGAGTTTGTAGTTCAAGTTAATAGACTGCCTTTGTCTTCTTAAGAAATATGATATCAATAACTGTTGTTGTTGTTTGCTATTGTTAAATGGGGACATGATTGTTAATGTCTTCACCTGTCATTGTCGTGAAGTGGTATAATGAAGTAAGAGGATTTTTATATTTTGGAGTAGTGCTAGTCGTTCAAGTATATAAAGGAAGTTTCTCCTGTGGGGCAACGATGTGGGACGAGATAGCAAGGAGGATGGATTTTTGCTTTCGAAAATAGAAAAAATTAAATGCGCTATTCATTTAAATAGAAACAACATTTTATTTATATTTAAAAATCCAAAATCTATTGCCTTCTTGAGGACATTCTTCTTCTAATATATTATACCGGTATCTGTTCGTCGTAAATAATCAGGCTAGCAAGCTAGGGATCCCTAGCTCGATTCTAGCGTCTTAATATGTTTGGTGTGGTTGTCCCCAAAATTTCAAATTACAAATTTATCCGAAATATCACCCTCTGTTAAATTTACATTTTTATGATATTAGAGTAATTTTTAAAGAATTATTTAATGTCAAATGAGTTCGTTTAGGTATTTAAAATATACAGGTGGACAGAGGATGATGTTATATCAAAAATTATTAAATGGAGAGAACCTAGAACAGTAATAATATAAATCTTTTTTATGGGAGAAGGGATATTTGGGTTTTGAGGATTTGTATATATGACAGGTTGAGCGCCATGGGGGACACCGGTGTCCGCTAGAGAAACTTCCTTATGGACCACGACGGTCACAGGGCCCTGCTCGAAATCTCATTGTATCAACCAGCTGGGCTAAATGTATCAAAATATATCGTTTTACTGAAGTACATTTTTTATCAGAATTATAAAAAAATAATAAAAAGCCACATCATTACTAATAGGTAGTAATAAAAAAATTGTCAAAATTAACAGGTTGAGTGCAATGGCGGCGCTCAACCTGTTAGTTTGATTAGGTTTATGTGTATACTTACTTGTCTCGGTGATTTTTAACGTATATAGAGGATTGTCGTATTTTGTTTCGGAGGGATCTATTGTGAAGGGAGTCAACAGAGATGTTGATGAGGTGCTGTAGGAGGTTTATAGAGTTGAATTTATATAGTAAAACTATATGTAAAAAAATGATCATTTAAGTGTAATTTTTATCAGTTAGATTTTATGATTCTTAAAAGAATACAGATTTATCGGTATTTGGATAGACCAAAAATATTTGTAGTTTCAATATATGGATGTACTTTTGGCCATTTAAATGTTCTGTTTATCAGTTAGAGATTGTTAAAAGAATTGTGATGGAACAATGTTCGAGGGAGAAATTGATAAGGAGGAAGGCATAATCAAATTTTCAACAATAGATTCAAAAATCTTATTAAGAACTGAACGGAAAGTAATTCTTCTAGTTCTTGATAAGCTTTTTGAATCTAACATTAAAAATATGATAATGCTACATTTTGCCTTCCACCTTGACAATATGTAGCACAATCATATTTATAATAATAGATTCGAAAAGCTTATTATGAACTGGAAGAAGAGTAATTCTTCCAGTTCTAGAATCTATCATTAAACATATGATTATGCTACATGTTGCCTTCCTCCTTATCATTTTCTCCTCGAACACTTCCATCACAATTAATGAATAGTTATTTATGCCTGTTGTTTCATATACAGAGTTGGGATTGCAAGTGATTATTCCCCTCTTCCATTATCTGGAAAAGCTCGGTATAGGTAAATAAAATATTTAATAAAGTAGGAGTGGATGTTATTTGGAAGTGATTTTAGAATATGTCTGGGGATGTTATCATACGCGGGAGCATTATTTTTTCGTTTGTGTAGCAATTCAAAATATTCCTCCTTCTCTTTAATTATCATCTGAGATTTGGAGAGTTTAAGAATTTTTAAATATACAAAATTTAAATATTGTCCTTTATAGCATTTCCCCACTTTTATATCATCTAGGATTTGGATCATTTTTAAATATGATGTAATTATGGAATATAAACCAAGTGCGTGATTCAAGCAAATTGTTTTATTAATTTCTACCTTTATATTAATGATTCATCTTAGATATAAGTAACAAAATATTCTATCCTTTACTCATTTTAGGCACACTTTCAGAGGAAAGTACACTATATTAACATAACCGGTGAAATAAAATTATTTGCTGCATGTTAAGTACATCATTTCACAAATCTATAAAAGTATTTAGAAATCCTGTGTTTTGGTGAGTAGTGATTTCATTAATAGCATTTACGAAAAGAGCCGAAGGCGAATGGAATAAATTATCTCAGTGATTTACGACTCATAATACACGAGTGAAATTCCATATAAAAACAGAAATCAAAAGAATAAAAAAAGAGTTGTATTAGGTAATCATTTGTGGTACATCAGCAAATTTCCATTGTTTAACTCAATATCTGGCGAGGTATTTGCCCGGGAGTAATTATTCTAATGAAAGTTGGTACTTATGTAAGTCAAAAAGTTACAGTAGTTAAAGGGAAAATAATTAATTACTTTAAGTGATTTTTAAAACAGTTAATGCCTTTACAATTAACAAAATTAATTAAGTATTCAATTGTGTATTTTTTTATTTCTGCTTAATAATTTAATTGTAACAACAACTAAATATTGATAAATCCAATACCTTACTTTCTGTTATAGAAATTGTGTTTTCTTTTCTTCTTCTTAAGTGTATTAATATAATTTGATAATTTACCTTAGATTTTGCTTATGGCTAATTAAATTCTTTCTTTTTCACATTTTCCACCATAATTATGTGTTTCACTGTGTATTTTATAAAATAGGGGTTAAACCAACATTATATTTTTCCTTATTTATTAATATATATTATATATATTAAAAAAAATTCACTAAACAAAATTCATAATGGCATTATCCACCATATGATTTTTACGGATCGATTTAACAATTTCGAACTCGAGTTGTTGTTTATTTTTTTCTTTGCTGCGTTTTGGATTTCTCCGGGCAATGCGTAATCGCGTTGACGGATTTTCATTATAGAACCACCCGCATGCGGCGACCGTCCTTTTTTTTGTTATTTTTGCCCTTTCGAGCGGATCCCAGATGGCCTTTTGTCTTTCGAAGATGCTTAGTTAACGAGCATCGACAGCTCACGGACTTGTTTCGTTTCAAAAGTGAAACAATAAAAAAACACACACGAAACGAGGAGATGTAAAAGAAAAGGAAAGAAATGAGGGGCCGCGTTTCAGAAGGCTTACAAAGTACACCCGGCAGCCGAGGAAGGTATCATGTTTTACTTATTGGATAAATTGCTATTCTTGAGAGGGTGGCTTTATAAATACGCGCGGGTGGGTTTTTAAATAAAACTACCGGTTCTGTAATCCATAATAGAAACCTTAATAAAAATCATGTTATCCATCAATAAAATAAATAATTCATTCATTGTCTTTCAAATTCAAATGCTGATTTGAATTTATTAAAATAAAAATGGCTGTCCTTTCTCCTAATTACTTTTTATTGAACTAAATATATCAGTAATTATGTTTCCATCTACAGTAGTTGAAGTTTTTATATATTAGTCTTAAAATACGAATTTGATTTCCAAAAGTTTATGCATTTATTTTTTTATGTTAATTTTTTTAACAAAATTTTTAAAAAGCCTCAATTTATTACGATAGTAATAAATTTGAGAATATAAACGAAGAAGAAAATAATAGAAAAAAATGATTTATTCACATGGTCACAGTTCTTTAAATAAATTAAATAAAAAGAATTTGAAATTAATTAATAAATTATTCCCTTTCTAGCTTTTGCGACATTTTGACTTATGTTACATAAGTACTTAAAACGTATGCTCAATAATGGACATTTGCTGTTGCACAACAATAACACATTGTATAAACAACTTTTTTTATTCGAAAATATTTAATGCAAAAATAAAAAAAAATCGTAAAACAAGATCACCTGCAGACACGTGTTTTGGGATTTCATCCAGAAAATAATGATATTTTTGGTAAGAATTCTATAAATAGACTCAGAAATGTTCATTTTTTTTCTACTTTCTGCCCTACTTTTTTTGTCATTCAGAAGTGGATATCTCTAACTCAAATATCCCTAAAAACAGGACGTATTTTTTAGTATAAAATAAATACTCCGTGCCTTTTCTAACATCATCAAGAGTCATAATGATTTTTTTCAAATTTTATCATAATTTGAAGTTTCAAAGGCAAAAAGGGGATTTTCGTGAAAAATCCGAAACTCGCGGAATTACTTCATATTATAACAAAACTGTTTCTAATTAATAGGATCATCAACTATATAAATTCAAGCAATGAGGAACAAAAAGTTTTCATACAACAGGCGTGTAAATTGAACCTTTAGAAAATGAGCGTACAAAATATCCAACTTTGGGAATTTTTGTAGAGGAGCACGAAATTCAAATTTTAATGATTTTTGGGTGAAATATATATGGATTCTTCCCGAATACTATTTTAAAGTTTCAATATTCTATTGCATATATGAATAAAGTTATCCTATTTCAATCAACATCGCGTCGAAAGGCTTTTACGGGTGCTTCTCGATTAAAACCATTCCAATAAGACTCCAAGTAACTGGTGCTCATGAATTCAAGTAGTCTTAATGAAACAGAAATACATTTTGGCAAAATAAATGTTCCACGCTCTTTCAAACATCATTAAGAATATATATATATATATATATATATATTTCGGAAGAAAATAAATTTCAATAATTTTAAAATGGCAAAAAATCCGAAACTCACAAATTACAACAAAATGTTCCCAATGAATTGAAAAAATATGAAAAAATATGAAAAAATATGAAAAATATGAAAATATGAAATAAATAGTTGTCGTATAGCAGACGTAGAAATTGAGCCTTTGAAAAATGTGCGAAAAAGTTGTCCAAATTTGGGATTTTTTTCTAAGCGAGCACAACATTCAAATTTCAATGATTTTTAGGTCAAATGTACACAAATCGTTCAAATTTTAATATTCTATTGCATGTTTGAATAAAGTTATCTTATTTTAATCAACATCGCGTTTAAAAGCGTCTCTAGTAAACCGTTCATAAGACACCACATAACTGGGGCTCATCAATTCTAATAATCTTAATAAAACGGAAATTATTTTTTTACCAAAATAAATGTCCTACACTGTTTTTAATATCATCTTTCAGAATATTTTTTTTTTTTTTTCAGAAAAAAACAAATTTCATCATAATTTGAAAATTTTCAAAATTGTTCCCTTTGATTTTGGCAAAAAATCCGAAATTTCGGAATTACTTCGAATTATACAAAATTGTTTCTAATGAATGGAAGCATCAACTGTATAAATTTAAGGTGTATAGAACAAATAGTTTTCGTACAGCAGGCGTGTAAATTGAGCCTGTGAAGAATAAGAAAAAATCCAACTTTGGATTTTTTTGTAGACATTTTAGTTTCGTGTTGTTATATTCAGTTTCCTGACACGTGTTTCGGTCAATGACGACCATTCTCAAAGGAATTACAAAATAACTAATTAAAAAAAGAAGATATTACAAATTGATAATAATTCGTTCTAGTTGTTTAGGAGATTATCACCATTCATAATCGCTCTTCTGGCTCATGTATGAAATGTATGGAATAGCTGCGAACTTGCTGTCTTATTTGGCTCCTTCTCCGTTGAACAGTAGTCTTTTTTTCTGTTTCAAGATCATGTCTACCTTGTTTCTCTTGTATCCGTTGTTAGTATCAATTTGGAAAATTTTATGCATTTATAGATTAAAATCTCTGAGCAGGATATTGATTAAACGATGAATACACAGATTACTCTTTAGATCGTCTACTGAATGTTAAATTTTGGTCCCAGGTTTTCCGTTAGTTTCACCCCATAACACCAGAGGCGTGGTAGTCGAAAGTCAGCGGGACGTGGGGCGAGAGGGGTTTTGGCGGGTATAATCCCATATTCAAATTTAAAGTATATAATAATAATAATAAAAGGTTATATAAATGAAAGCATTAACAAATTTATTTAAAGAACAAATGATTCATTTTTTTGTCAATGGATAACAATAATTATATATAAATATATATATAAACATTTATAGTTGACACCTGGTTAAAGAATTATTTATACAGTTATAAAATTATACGAAGAAATATGTATACAGAAACATAAAATATTGTACAACATATGAAGCTAAATATTACCGAGTAGATAATTGTTATACTTACAGTTTTCCTTGGTACCAGACAATGTCTTGTTAACAGTTGTTTTTTTTTTATTTAATGCCTGTTGTTGGTCCAATGCTTGAACAACATCGGTAGATGTACCAGATTGGTCCATGATTGCAGGATCGTCAATGTCAAGTAAAACATTACAAAATGATACCCCAACCGCAAGAAAGCACTAATTACTAAATATTCACTTATATATGCATATACATTCAGTCATTTCTTATTTTTTTTATTATTATTACTAACACACAACACAGTCAATTGAAATCATATAAATAAAACTAACATCTTTACATAAATTACAAAACAAGTCTTACCCTATTTCTTTGCGATATCTTATGCATCCTTATATTTTAATTTGAATTGTGGCAACATGTAACAAGACAATAATACCTAATTTTTGTTTAAAAACTTATTAAGTATAAATTGAGAAGGAAATACACAACAGCACACACTATCTAACCTAACACCTTGAAAATGGAAATAAAATGGCTGAAACATCATAAAAATTCGAATACGGATTTGTTTATGTTAACAAGAATTCACGACATATGCGCCTCTGCTGGTATGGGGTGAAACTAACGAAACCGAAACATTTTAAACCGCTCGGAGTGGACCGGGCCTGGATGAATATATGAATTTAATGAGGAGGATTTGATTTGATCTGATTGTAGTTATATTAATGGGATGATTGTGTTTGCGGCAGTGGGTTTTCTATATATATTCCATATTTTAGTTTATTGCTTATCTATTGAAATACTCATGTCTAAAAAGTTGAGTACGCCATTGACTTGTTCGTCTATGGTGAATTGATTTTTTTTCTATTAATTGAATTTAGGGTGGTTAGAAATGTATCTGTGCCATTCCATATGCAAAAGATATCATCAACTTATCTGCACCAGTATTGTATGTTTCTTGTTGACGTGTTGTTCCTGAATAGTAGGTCTTCGAAATCACTCGTGAATATTTCCGCGAAGAGTGGCGAAATAGGCGATCTCATGGGCAGTCTTTCCTGCTGGATGTAAAAGGTGTCGTTAATACGGAAGTAATTTTGGTCGAGACAAGCATTTATTTATTTTATTATTATACTAGTGATTTCTGGCGAAAGTTGACGTTTATTCTTTGCACCTTTTATGCAAAATGTTCTTGAGGTCAGGAACTGGAATTAACGTGAAGAGGCTCTTGACATCAAAGGTTTTTGTAGACGAGCACACACATTTTTTTTAAGATTCTTTCAGAGGATAAAAAATGAATATTTTCAAACAACATTAAGAGTTGTTGAGATGTTTTCTATTTTTTTTTTTTTTTCAGAAGGAAACAAATATCATCAAAATTTGGATATTTTCAAACATCATTAAGAGTCTGAGATTTTTTTAAATATATTTTTTTTAAAAGAATACAATTTAATTATCTCCAAACATCATTCAGTCTTTTTGATTTTTTTAGATTTTTTTTTTTTCAGAAGAAAACAAATTTCATCAAAATTTGAATATTTTCAAACATCGCTAAGAGTTTTTGAGATTTTTTCAGTTTTTTTTTTTTTTTTTTTTTTAGATGAAAACAAATTTCATCAAAATTTGAATGTTTTAAAACATCATTAAGAGTTTTTTTTTTTTTCAAATTTTTTATGTTATAATTTTTGTTCCGTACCCACGTACCCATAAATCCGCACATTGCATGCGTCCGTCATCGAGCTCTATCATTTTTAACTAATATCCCAGTGAAGACCGTACGTAGAAATATTTAAAAACTAAGGGCTTACAGGACAGAGCTGTACTGATGAGGGATGAATCCCGAAACACGTCTCTACAGATAGATTGAAATTATGATTTGTAAGTGCCTTTCATTAAATACTTTCGACTCAAACCGTTGCAATGCATAGTAGTACTGGTATGCAGAAAGCAAATATCTATTATCAAGGATGTTTGTCAAAACTTAAGTCTAAGTAATTTTTGCAGTTGGAAAAAGAGAATGATCAAATTTTTTTTATTATTACCAGTAATTTTCCTTGTTTAAATTTATTCTAATTTAAAAAAAAAACTGCAAAAGTGTGAATAATCTCTGTTTTATTTTAACATTAAGAGTTTTTAAGATTTTTTTCTTGAATAAAATCCGAAATTACTTCAAATTATACCAAATGATTTCTGGTGAATGGAAGCATCAACTGTATAAATTTATGGAATATGGAACAAATAGTTTCCGTACAGCAGGCGTGTTAATTGAACCTTAGAAGAATAAGAGAGAAAAATGTTTAACTTTGTGTAAAAACAAACAAAAACTTTACTTTACAAAAGTAAACAAACACAAAAGGGATAATTTAATGAATTTTTGGAAAATATATAGATAAATCCTTTTTCAAATCCCATTCTTCGAGTTCTGATATTCTATCGCATCTATGAACAAAGCTATCTAATTTTAATCAACGTCGTATCTAAAAGCATCAATTGGCACGCCTCGCTTAAACCACTCCTATAAGACTCCATGTAAATGGGACTCATCAATTCAAATGGCCTTAATGAACCGGAAATGTAAATTTTCTGGCCCATATCCATGTTAGGCTACACTACAAATGAGCATGTTTATTCACAAAATGTTTATCCACAAGTTATTCTTCGTTGTATTCAATTAACAAAATCATCCCAATTGCAAATTTTTATTAAAAGTTTGCACAAATTGATTCATAAAAATGTATATATGTCAAATTAAATAAAATGAATTTGAAAATAATTAATAAATTATTTTCCCTTTAGCTACTGTGATATTATGACTTATGTCACATAAGTACTTTAATAAATAGCCAATAATAGAGATTTGCTATTGCATAACAATAACATATTGTATAATATAACAATTTTTTTAATTTAATGCAAAGAATAAAATAAAAGTTACGTAATATAAGGCTATCTGCAGACACCTATTTCGGGATTTCATTCCTTATCAGTACAGCTGTGTCTTATATAATTGCAAAATTGTTAATTAAATTAATTAAAAACTCACTGTCACCTCTGAGATTCTCGATGTATTATTTATGTCATTTCAAAAACATTATTAATAAAAGGGCAAAATATGAAGTGCCCCTTCACGACATATGTACAGATAAAATATTTATAGACCATCGAGTTTTGAATTGGCCTTTTGCGGTGCGAGTCAAGCCCCATCGAAACAGGGAGTCCCTGGGCCCACGGTCCTTTTGTAAATAATAAGCCCGGTCCATTGTGTCCATTGTGTGCACACCGGCTACTTGAAAAATCTCTGCACCTTTTTACCGGTGTGTACATGGAACATACATTAAACATATATACCTGCAACGGGAATACACACGGCGAGGCGCTGGCGCCCTTCCAGTCAAGAGACTATTAAATAATGCTTCCAAATAATGGGAATATTTTGACTGGGTTTTTAAATCGAAACGGAGAGTTTTCGGTTTGAGGGAAAATTAAACCGCAGTGGTTGATTTCTGGCGGACCCGTGCCGTTTGTGATTTCACGGTTTGTGGGGTTTGAAAGGCGTGAACTGATTTCGGTAGCGTTTCCATTGTGGTTGTGGAATTGGATTAGTTTTGATTTAATTATTCATTGCTTTTAAAAGGAAAACAAATTTATTTCCACTCATTGAGCCTTTAATAATAAAAAAATAGATATTTATGCCCAACAGCAAAAAGATAAATAAAAAGTTATCAAGCGCAGTTATCTGTACTTGGTTATCAATAAATAAAGAAACAAAAATATATATGTCAAATACGAAATATGTTTGTCAGTATATCTACACATACATATCACTTAGTTTGCTTCACCAATTTTCTATTAAGGGTGCGGTTTAGACGAAATAGTTAGCTATATAAATATTGGCAATCACTAATTCGAGTTAGATTGCTATTGTGATCAATGAACAATATTGTATTATACATTAAAGTAATCTTAAAATAAGCAGCAATTTCATCAGATGAATTAAAAAATATTTTATTGTTTAGTTTGTGTGAAAAACAATTATGAAAAACAATGAAAATTGATAAAATTTATAGCAAATTTCAAATTACATTTTTGCTAATAAAAAGTTGTGCAGTAAAAATTTAAAGGATTTCACTAAATTCTGCATTTAAATAACTTAGCAGACATGACCTATTAATTTCATTATATCTTACAATTGTCTTTTCTAACTTGAACTTGTAAATTGACGTAATGCACGAAAATTAACGATTTATTCTTTATTTAGACTGATAGACTTTTACTTGGTAGATTAAAAATGTAAATACATATTCATATTATTAAATCCAAAAGAATAGCTATTTTTTCAAATGATTATTATTTGCATTTTACTATATAGCTATCTCTTTCTACTAAACCGTAACCTTAATGTTTACCAATTAATTTATATATATATATATATATAATTCAATCATGTTTCACCATGTGATCATTGAGAATCAAACTAAAGATATCTACACATATTAGGTATGTTCGTTTGTTTTGCTCAATCAAAGAGCATTCCAAATGAAATCGCATAACAAAGCCTAATGATTTCGCTGCAGAATTACTAATATAGATAATGTGTGTGCCAAATGACAGTTTTTAACAAAAGTAATTCTTAAAGGGGTTATGATGTCACATTACATCAGCAGGACAGGCCAATTTACGTCATTTTTTTCGTGCACTGCATTCGATTTAAAAAAGGTTGTTTGTAGAGTTTTCAGATTAAACTATGTGAAAATAGTAATATTACCACAATAATTCAAGCAATAATGCAATATTTGCTATAATTACCTGTTCAAATAAATTTTACTTATATTTTTCATCGAACAAATAATTGCAGCCACAACATACAAATTTGTATTGATAAAATCATATATTTCACACTTATGTGAATGTGTTTCCAAACATTCTTTAAGATTAATAAAAGTATAAGTCTTTCAATTCGACTTTACTTATTACTAATCTGTACTGAATTTGCACTCATTACACTTACTCTGGAGCACGAACAAAAAATTGGTAAGCAGAATATACTGTTAGTCTTGTAGATTACCGTTGAATTGAATTTCATGCGTCAAAAAGATATACTCAATATGATATTTAATTATTTTTTGTGGAAGCTATAGAGTCATTTCATTATTTACCAAAGCTGTTTCCAATATAGTAGGGGATGTTTACTGGTTACTAATGAAAAACACGTATGTAAGTAAATTAGGCATTGGTAAGTGTTTTTACTGTTCTAGAGTAGATAAGTAAAATTAATTCAGAATTCTGTCAATAGGTTTTAAAGAAATCATAGGAGCCTCCGCTCTTCCAAGTTATTATATTATTGGTAAACTGTCCATACCGTTTTTGCTGCTTACTATACTATATATTTTTATGTTGCATCGTTTCGATAACGTCTCTAAATAATATGTATACAATAACCAATTGAGATCCGGGTAAGTTCCTGTGATATTAAAATGTAGGTGAACCGTTTTTGGATACTCTGCACTTTACGAATTTGATAGAAATAATAAGGGATCCATATCAAAACGGGGTATTCGAGTTTTTGTTATTTCTGACCAACGCGCCATATTAATTGATGATCTCTAATTTGTGCGACTTGTGAGCAATATTGCAAATATATCAACGTTCAATTTAATATGTTATAAATACACCATTGTTGCAGGCGGATTACAACTTGTTAATTTGAGTATTTGTTGCAAATTTTAATGCCATCTACATTTATAATTTAAAAATATAAGTAAATTGTCTATAAGCAATATAAAAAGTAATTTTCCTAGGTTTTGAGGAAAGTTCCCTATGTCGGGGGTATTTTGAAGAGGAGGAATCTCATCAAGACCTACTGAGTAGCTGTGTACAAAAACAAATTAAATTCAATATTTGGTAATAAAACAATGTTTGTTTTGAGTTTCATAGATTTATTATAGACACTGCTACAATTGCTTCGATACACTGTATCTTCTTCAGGCAGGTGAAGGTATGGTATGGTATCATACCTTCTATAATAAATCTATGAAACTCAAAACAAACATTGTTTTATTACCAAATATTAAAATGGAGTTTCATCAAGTAACAGCCTCAACCATAGTGTAAATAAAATTCATTTGTATTCCTTTCTTAACTATATATGTTTATTGTTATATGTATATTTCGAGACATGAAGTGTATTATGGACAACTAAATAGTATACTTTGTACATGCAAAAACTATAAACGACAATATATAAAGTTAATTCGGAAAGCTTGTGTTTTCTGAAATAGAGCTCAAAATATTCCCTGCTTAAACTCTTGAAATTCATAGATACACAAAAGATCCACGGTGACTTTAGTGTAAGGATACAAAGCGAAATCGCTTCATATTACAAAAAATGACACAAAATAAGAACCTTGGGGCACAGCAACTGTAGACATATAAACGATAAAAAAAATACAAATTAAGAATATAATTGAAGCACTATTTAACTTTTTAACAATTTTGTATCTAATGATTTGTAATGACAGATAAAATTCCAAGCATCTTATTAAAAAAAATATATATGAGTAAAACCTATTTTTAAGCAATTTTCAATATCTCTAGATATAGGGATTTTTTACGATAAATGGAAAGCCAGTATACATATAAATATTTATAGATATGTATTTAATCCGTCTTGCCAACTTCTCGACGATATTATTGTACTGATTTTTCTATGGCGTTCGATCGGGTTAATAACAGAATCCTGTTATTAAAGTTTTGAATGCTGGCATGGTTCGGTCGTTCTCGTCATTTTTACAAAAATTTGTTCAACAATTTTATATCAAATATATATATATGTATATATATATATATATATATATATATATATATACAGGGTGTATACAATACAATTTCCTACAAGATAGGCCTATTAGATATAGGGTGTGCCATTTAAAATAAGCACGAAATTTAACCTTGAATGTGCTTCTGGAGATATGTAGAATTATCAAAACATCTTAAGATTTTAATTTAAATTCCTCTTAATAGTCTGAAATATTCACCCATTAGTCAGATATACCGACACAAAATTTCATTTCTTTTCATTCATCCATTTCAAAGTTATGATTTTTTTTCGAAACGTCAATTTTTCCAAAAATATTTAAATATTTCAAAAATTGTTAGGTTTAGGCATATGAATATATTATAAAAGTTAACTTTATTTTTGATGTAGAATCTGAAAAAAATATAAAATATAGGTCATTCCATTAGAAAAAATATAACTATGATATGCCATGCTTTTATGGGACACCCTGTATATTTGAAACTAATTTTAAAATGTGGTCCTAATAGACTTACATACGCCTGTGAAAGCCGATTTTGCAAAAAATAAACCATTTAGCCGCAAAGCTACTCGGCGCGCACGCTGAAACACCCTGTATATATATTCAGACGTACTTCAAGGATCACATTGTGAACCGATTTTGTTTTCGTTATTTTTTAATTATATTCAGGACACATAAATCATTGTAACTATTTATATATTATTTCCATACAGAGAGTGGGCTGAAATGTTAATAGCTGATTACAAATAATGTTTAGATATATTTTACATTATCTTAACTTGATGCCGATCTATGGCTAACCATTAGAATTACAAATATCTGTAGACCAAAAGTTCCTAACGGAGTTCCTGCAGAAACGCACCTTGGGCCAAATGAGGAAGACAAAGAAAGATAAATTGACGCAACAGCTGCAAAATTTGGAAAGGTCCGGAGAGCTAATGAAAATTAGTTTAGTAGTGTGCTATAAATGTGATTTATTTTTTCATGCCTTATTTTTAATTGTAAATATGTGAAAATATAGTGATTATATTATTCAAACAAAAAAAGTAATAAAAAATAATGAATTACGATCGAGGACTAACATTTAAATTCAAATAAGCCAAATTTAGCCAAAGGAAAATCTACCGCCCAATTGAACAACAAATATTTCTGTCAAGTTCAGTAGTAAAGAAAAACTATGTAATTGACTAAATATATATATCACTTAGTTATTGCTTGTTACATACCATATGGACGAGAACTTTTATTCTCTATAGTGTTTTCCATTTTATTTATTAAAAAAATATGTTGACAATACAATTAACCATAATCAGTATAGGTTATGATATTCTGACAAATTGAAGAATTTGATTTGATAAATATTGACACATGTGACGTTTTATTTATTTTTATTCACTTATACCAACAATTGAATGTGAAATGTGGAAAACTATTAAATCATGATTTGATAGTGCAACTAATTCATAACCTGGAGCTAACAATGAGATTAATCATTGATCGTAATTTTTCCATATTAAGTTATCTATCAAAAAATCTAATACGTCATTTGAATTTAGTGAACTAGTTTTATTATTAATAGCCAGCGAGGCTTTATAAAAATTCGAGTCTAAAAGATTTTTACAGAAAACAATTTATCGAGATGGCGCATGACAATCGCGTGACCCGCCTGTCCAAAAACATCCTCTACGTTTACTTAAACCGAGGATCTCAGAGGTGACGATGTGTTTTTAATTATTTTAATTAACAACTTTGAAATTATATAAGGCACAGCTTTACAGATGAGATGAATTCCCGAAACACGTGTCTGCATATAGCCGTATATTAGATAATAATTTTGTTTGTTTTTCGCATTCAATATTTTCAATTAAAAAATTGTTGCAGTATACAATATTTTATTGTTATGCAACAGCAAATGTCTATTATGAGAAATGTGTTAAAGTCATAATGTCACAGTAGCTAAAGGGAAAATAATTTATTAATTCATTTAGCTAAAATTAAACACGTGGTTTACTTACTTATGTTCTTAGATTTTGTCTTACGTTTCAATCTGAGATATTACATAATATAAATGTGTATTATTTAAATTCAAATCATATAATATAATATAATTATATAACCCTTTCAAAAAACTGCAAATAATCCCTTTAATTCCTCGAAATACAAACATCCCCCAAAATATATCCACCCTACTCTCACAATTCATGAATTCATCAAGACTTTTCAAGGCAGGTCAGCTAGCTAGCACAGACATTTGTATTGTCATTACCATCAATTCAAGACAGGGCAGAAAGACCTCTGATAGCCCAGGACAAGTAAAAATGTATTTTAATTTATATACTCAATGTTTCTAAAATTGTAATTGTCTGAATAAAGATATTTGTATATATGTATAATTATATATAATGTATAATATATGTATTTAAACTTACTTGTTTATTTTAAGTATTTTGATTTTTTAAATTTATTTTAAAATATAATAATAAATCCATTCGATGTGAGAAAATGGTTAGGACATCATTGCAACGAATATTGATGTTATGGACATCTGTTCGAAATTTATTTTTTTTATATATAAATATATAGAAGACTTAATTAAGATAAAGATTTATAAAACTGCTACGGAAGATCTTATAATTCTTCATTATTAGCTAATTCTATTCATTTATTTTATCTACGACTAATATATAATGTATGTATTATACTTGTGATTTTTGCAGTATAATGCCATATATTATTCTCTTAGGGAATAATGACGAGGGATTAATAGTCATTATTCCCTCGTGCACTCCAATCAAAAAATTTCTCAAATTAAATACCATGGAAACAAAATACACAAACTGAAAACAGTCAGTGTCAAGCGCGTAGTGTTTGTGCATTTCTAATGAGATGGATGAAAATGAAGAGTCTTTTACTTGTACACCTCCAGAAATTGTACAACTAGCTGCAGCAACAACATCTACCTTGATACCGGAAACATCGAAATCCATTTATAATAAAACGTACGCAACCTTCAACGAATGGCGTCTTCGAAAGAAAGCAAACTCATTTTCCGAACATGTTCTGCTGGCCTATTTCGCTGAATTAAGTGCAAATTACAAACCTTCTTCATTATGGTCATTTTTTTCAATCATTAAAACTATGTTGAGAATAAATCATGACGTTGATCTGGAAAAATATTGCAAACTACGAGCATTTTTAAAAAGAAAATCAGAAGGATTTCAACCAAAGAAGTCTTCCACTCTGACCCCGAAACAAATAAGAACATTTATTGACAAAGCTCCTGATAAAGTTTTTCTTTTATATAAGGTAAATATACCGAATTTAATCTGACTATTCAAAACTCATATTCTTATTTGCTTCAGGTTATATTAATTATTGGAATTATGGGTGCATGCCGCTCAAACGAGCTTTATGAAATGAATATTGAAGACGTGAAAGATCATCAAACACAGTTATTAATAACAATACCCAAGACTAAAACCAAAATTGTACGAACATTCGCCATAAACAGTACGTTTTACAATATTGTAAAGAAGTACATCAATCTCCGTCCGTCACATGTAAAAATTAATTCATTCTTTCTAAATTATCAAAAATCAAAATGTACAATACAACGTATAGGAAAAAACAAATTTGCAGATATTGGTAAACAAATTGCCAAATATTTAAAATTGCCAAATCCTGAAACTTATACCGGCCATTGTTATCGCAGATCATCTGCCACTCTGTACATTGATGGAGGAGGCGACATAACTGGATTAAAGCGTCATGGGGGCTGGAGATCTACACAGGTAGCTGAAAGTTGCATTGATCAGTCTATAAGAAACAAGACAACTACAGCAGATACTATTGCTAAACAGATAAATAGTAATGAAGCATCTTCTTCCTCTTCAGCAACCGAAATTCCAAAAATTTGTATTGAAAACTCTTCCAAATCTATTGATAGTTCTCGACCAATTCAATTTATTATATGTACCATTGCTAGTGTTAATGTTATTGAAAAATAAAGTTGTTCGTTAAAACAAATTAATAAATTAGTCATAGATAAAGTAGAGTATACTACTCGCAATAATGGCTATTATTACCTCGGAATGTTACTCCCTCGCCGCTTACGCGGCTCGGTTCGTAAATGTTCCTCGGGAATAATAGCTATCATTATTACTCGTGGTATAATCTACTATTATTGTGAAACAAACCACGTGTTTAATTTTACCTAATTGTTTAAACATGTTTCTCTAAGTGTTAATGCCTGAGTTTGGTAAGGATTTTTGGGGAGGATCTTTCGGCAACTTGGATGTAAAAATATCTATATTTGTATTATTATTATTATTTGGTTAAATTTCCTGTAGTTGGATGTATTTATTATTATTTTTATTATATATGAGTTAGAATAACAAATGTGTATATATTTGTAATATTGATATAGTATATGTTTTGTAGAAAGGAGATTCCGTAATAAATGAAATATAATTATTATTCTCGATTATATTGTAAACAATCCCTGGGTGCACTAATAAAATTAATGAATATGGAATTCATGAAAACCTGATTGAATTAATAATCAAACTACGACTATTAGTACGGCTATAAATATTATAACTGAGTTATAAATAAGATAAGTAATCGTTTAATTTCTTACTTCACTTTGTATATATATATATATATTTTGTTATTGATACACGCAAAATTGAATTTAGACTATAGAAATAATACAAAACAATATTACATAAATCGTTACAATACATGTAGGTATTGGCCTGTCTGGGCTATCGACTAGAAGTCTTTCTGCCCTTGTTTTTCATTTTTGATTAAATTTAATAATCACAAACACAGATATTTGGATAAATTATTAATCATTATTTATATTTAGCAAAGAGAATATTTATTAATACAAATGTAATAACATTAAACTAATTACGCAATTAAGATTGTGCGAATGGAATGAAGCAACATTCTCCCATTCCCCGAAATCGAGCGATTATGATAACATTATTAGCGATACGTTGCGCCGAGTAAATATTATGTTGGGGCACAAACGTATCAAGTTTTATCGTTCCAAAAGTTGTGACAAATTTTATTGATCATTATAAATAAATACGAAAAATAAATACGTCACTATAAACAATATTTTCAAACATTATTTCTAATATTTAAATTCAAATAAAATTTACGCAATACTAACTGATTACGTTTTGTCAAGAATCACCTAAAATGTTTATTTAGAATTAATGAATGCTCTTCAGGTTGAAAGACCTCCGATTAGATAGCCGATTCATATTTCTATTTCAAAATATAATTTTGTAAATGATTAAACATATTTTTATTTACATGAACAAAGATACTTAGAGTTAGTTCCCAATAATTTTAATTATTTGATTGAGTTGAAGAGCATCAATAAAAAATTACTAGCAATGATCACTAAATTCCCCTTTTCAAGCTATTTATTTTGCCAAAAACGTACAGTGTAAGAAATTTTTGCAGCTTTGGAAAAGGGAATGATCAATGTTAGTGATCATTGCCAATAACTTTTCATTATGTAATTTTAACTTAAATAACTGTTAAAGTATGAATCATCTCCGTTTTTTTTTATTTTCATTTGAATCAAATAATGGTGTAAAAGTAAATTTACATACATTTAGATATTTCATTCAACATAGCCTTATTTACAGTTTATCACATATTATGACATTAATGATATTTCAATATTTACTTAAATCACAACTGACTACACCCATGTCATGGGCTTCATTAAATTGAGCAGCTATTTATTTATATACCACAAGCAAAGCCTTATTACAAAGGAACAAACATACGACATTCGGCGCTATTTCATACAGAAAATTTTAAGTTTAACGTGTATGTTATTAATTATCTTCACATTCTACTTACATACATCTATTACAAAAGCTGTTAAGACGGTGGTGATAATTATAACGCAAACATTAAATATATCCCATACAGAATAGCCAGGTATATTCAATAAAATAAAATTCATATCCACAATAAAATTCTGATTATGATTATATAAATTTTATTTAATTCTTGGATCTTGGATGCTTTCACTTCGTAGTACATTTTCAATTTTAATGTAAAGAAAACACTTAAGTTTGTATACCACTTTTATTTTATTTTTATTTACATTAAAATTTATTTAAGTTTAAGCTTCCAGCCGATAGCCAATTCCTACAAGAACATTTGTTTTAAGTTTAAGTAAATTGTAAAAAATGTAAAAAAGTTAAAACACACTTCTAAGGCATAAAGATGATGAATTATAATTTAAGCAAAATTAAAATTCTCTTGTTTTTACCCGTATCTCTTAAAGTTTCACTTGCAAATGTGCTAAGAAACTTTTTTTCCAAAATTAAATTCTCTCAGCTATATTTTTTTTTTTATTTGAAACGTTTTATTTGAAGCGTAGTTTTCATAGGAAGTATTAGTGCTAAACTTTTTTCATCTTATTAGAAGTCCGGCATACATATTTACAAATAATTCCGATGATTTTTAGAGGTTAGGTAGTATTTTTTGCGAAAAAATAATATTAAAAAATAACTAACTAACCATCTTTATTCAAATGTGTATAAGTATGTACAATAATATACAAAAATTAGAATTATATTCTGTAGATGATGAATCGGCTATCGACCGGAGGTATTAAAAAATATTAGTATTTTCTTACAAAACCATCATCTTCAAAATTTTAACTTTTTATATTTCATATAAATCCGACACCGAAAGGTATAACGTATATGGAATAAAAAAATATTACAAATAGTTTCATCACCACTTTGTATAACATATTGGAATATTTTGTTATAAATATAAATAAAGAGCAACATGTTCCACAAAATAGTGAGAAAACCATTCAAGATGTAAAAAGTTAATATTTTTATGTTGAGAGTACTGTAAGAAAATAATAATCAGTAATTATAATTAATGCTTTAATTACAAAGTTAATTGAACGAAAAGGTTTTGCTTTGTGTATATACAAGAGATAATAAAGTAGGATGGGATTATTCCAAGTGAATTAGGCAAAACCGAATTTCCCAAGGCAGGTAACGATCGACCGTGTTTTTTACACCCCCTCCCAATTAATTATATTATCCTGGGGGATTTAATTTGTCGGTTTATCCCCTAATACGGAGGGTGTGTATAAAGTGAGGAGACGTAATGAAATAACTCCTACATGGATACACGTGTCCCGTTGTGTTCGCCGCTGAATAAACTACTATTACTGTCTACTCGGATCAACGTCATTCTCATGGCAACCGAGCGGGACGGAGGGCGTCGCGACGCTCCACTCTGTCCCGTTCCATCCCGTTCGCACTATTAATAGGAAAGGCGTTCGATAAATTCCTTTTTGGCCTTTTTGAAAGCTCTCCTCTGATGCTATTATGTTCGCTAAGACGGTTAGATTGATTGCCGCGCTGAAAGCTTTCCCTCGCGCGCGCTGTCTCGAAAATAATGAACTAATGTCAGGATGATCTACGAAAAAACATTGTTTTTGTTATATAAATATTAATAAATAATTTGTATTTGTAATTATATTAATAAATATATATGTAAACTAACTTAAAACCATTATTAATTTGTGTATTGAAACAATTTTAGCAAACAAAGCAACAAAACTTAAATGCATAATATTTCGTTGCAATAATATTGCAAATACCAATAATATATTTATTAATGCTACAAGACGGAAATAATATAAAAGACAACTATAATGTATTAACACAAAATAAATTAACTAATAAGTCACAATGATTAAAAAAATGTTTATGTGTCCATCATGGTACTTTCCCTGGTGAATTCAGTCAAATAAGTTTTTGAATGAACATTTAATAGTAAATGAAAAATTATTATATGAAAAAGTCGATTGTTGTCTTTTAAATTTAAAGCACATTATTTAGATTTCAACTTATTTCGTGACTTCTCAAAGTATCCCAACACTATTATTCATTTCTTGAAAATGTTTGAGTCGTTCACAAAAGATGTATTGAGTTTCTAAAATATAGCAACATTTCGACCTTTTATTTGACATATACTTCTTCCGACTATAACATGAAAACTAAAAGTTGTAGAATAGAATGTACACAACAAAAAGTAATTCGTAGTTTTAAGATCTACAATTATTATTTGAAACATTTTTCTATCTAAATCAAAAAGGAATAATCGCTAAAAGTATAATTCAAAAACTGAAGATGATATTTATTCATCTTTTATTTGAATCATTCTTGAATAGATGAATATTAATAATAAAACTCCATGGATTGAACTCAGGGTACCTCAAAACATATATATCCGTTAAAATTGGAGAATTGATTTTTTACGATCACAATACTTTCTCTTGGACAAGGATTCGGGGAAAGTAAAAAATAGTACATATAAACAAGTTAAAATAATTACAATAATAAAATTTAATAAATATAATAAAATTTCATTACAACTACCCCGTTGATGTATTACACTACTAAATAAAATGCATTTTTATTAAAAATAATTTTGGCGTGGATTTACACTATTTAATTGTAAACTATTTAATATTATTTAGTAATTCGTTAAAGAATTTTATGGCAAAATATTTTGTACCAACCGTAGACAATAATAACTGAAATGATTCTACTTTTAAATGGTTTAGATGTCTAATATCACATCCATAAAAATTTTGGTTTGGATGGAATTCAATGAGGTGATTTTTTACAAGGATTAGACATTCCATTATATACATATATATATATATATATGCTGGGTGCATATAGAAAACCGAACTATTAGACTCATTGCAGTGGCTCCTGTGTGATATATTTGTTATTACCCGAATTCCCCTCCATTGTAATTTAAAAATTTCATGCATGATGGATGAATGACCTCAGAGCAAAATACCTTATCAAAGGTGGCTAGGTATAAATGGATAATAGACTAAAAGAGTAGAGTACTTTTTGGGACTTATGTAATTAGTCTACAGTATTAGATAGATATTTCGGAAAACTTTTGCCTTTCATATTTGCCTTGAGCAGACCAGTTTCGCTTAGAATTTAGATGTAATCCCAAAAATCTTACAGATTCAGCAATGAAAGTAATATTCTTCAGAGTAAATAGCATATCCACTCCTTTTATTGTTTGTAGTTTATTGCTTAAAAAAAAACAAGACGAGATTTGAAAAGTTTGACTCTAGTTTGACTTTAACATGTGCTATTAACGATTTTTTTTATTATTATGTCATTAGTATAGAATATTGCGGATAATACTTGAATACAATCAAGCACATCGTTGATGAATATCAAAATAGTATTGGCGCAAGGATAGAAACTTGAGGGATCCCCGTGTGCAATATTGCGAAACACTGTTACTTATACATTTTGTATGCTACTGATCATATACAGGATTGTATTTTGCTATGCATAATGTGACAATTATCAGTTCATGGTAAATCATTTAACCTTGATTATTTATAGGTTACGTTTGAGAATTTTTGGATAATATTTAATATAATATTTCTATTCCTATAAGTTGTCATGTCAAAACATTTTAATATGTCTAAATACAAATGATTATTATTACACTATTGAAAGAGACGACACAGGTCGTCTGGCATTCAACCATGGCAATGAACTTCAGAACTAACAGCTCTAGATCGTTTTAACTCATCCGTATACAATAAGAAATTATAATCTTTGTATTTAGATCTTTAATGTCATTTATAAATAAAATAAACAAAATTGGTCCCAAATGTGAACCCTGCGGTACACCAGAAGTCATACAAACTCATTTATTTTTACAAATAAATCATGTGCGATTATATAGGAATGATTATAGCCAATTCAATTATGCCACAAATACCAATGAAATTTATTTTTTTAATAAAAAATATTATAGTATCGAAAGCCTTCAAAAAATCTGTATAAATTGCATCAACTTGACAGCGTTTTTCCAAGGCCAACGACACAAAGTGTTTACCCTCTAATAAGTTAGATGTTGTGGAGCTGCCATTAATGAATCCATGCTTTCTAATAAGTTGTTTAAAGAACCAAGAACCAATTTTTGGTGTGGCAGATTGAATGCATTGAATACCCCTACAATTTTCAACAAATTCTCTAGGCCCTTTCTTATGGAGAGGAATTATAAATTTCTGTTTTCATCTAGATGGTACAATACCGCTGCTGACTTGAAATAAAGTTAAATAGAAGCTAAATGTTGAAATAACTTATTAATTATTTTCAAATCATTTTTATTTAATATATGAAATAAAGTTTATGTATTGGACGACAAAGTGAAAATATACACTGTTGCAAAAAAAGGTTACAAATTAAAGCAGAACTAGAAGAATTGTGGGTTTTAAATTTCTAATAGTATATTCGTATTTTATTATATTTTTATCAATTTCAGCAAACGAACGAACAAAGTATAAGCATGTATTTTTTTTTTAATTTGAGATAATCTCTTTTCAATATTGTCGAGAAGCAAGTAACTTTTAAATTTTATCTTTAAAAACTACAAATTGATCTATAATTAATTTATGACTCAGGCTCTATATCAAATTTGCATTTATAACAATACCAAATAATTTTATCAGTACTGATATGATTAATTTCAGCTTCGGTAAGGCCACTGATTAACAGAATCAAAACTTTATAAGTACATACATATGGCAAACAAACAAAAATATCTTAAATTCAACCAATAGATACAAAATATAGAATTTAAGTTTTTAATAAAATGATTTATACATAAAAATACAATATTGATGTAAATTAGGTGATATATGCTGTCGATCATAGGTATTTCTACTCTTATTCTATAAAGGCTGGTTATTGTCTCGTAGGTCTAGGTTTAGTGATGTAAATAAATATTCTAAGGTTGTGGCTATTACTTGATGAAACTCCATAACTTATTATAAAAAAAATCTTATAAGAAATATTAACTATTGTAATATTGATTTCTATGCCTTCAACGATAACAGAAAGAGAGATATCATGTACATTTACAATGCCATAATATTCATCCTAAATTTCCTCCTTCGAAATTATTTGATTTATTATAAGAAAAACACACATTTTTGAGTTTCATAAATTTTATTATAATAAAGTTAAAAATTAATTAATTTTATTGAAATTGGTTCATAAAAGGCACTTAAATAATGAATAAAATGTATATTAAATAAAAATGATTTGAAAATAATTAATAAATTATTTCCACATTTAGCTCTGTGACTTTTGACTTACGCTACTATTCTTTCTATTTATATGAATAAAATGTATTTCAAGCAATTGCAAAGAGCATATCATGCTGTAACTCTTTTTTGGGACACCCTATTTAATCAAAAATATTTACATGGAGTAAGTTTTAGGATCCAATTAAAGTTTCAGACGCAGGATCATGTGTAAAAACAATTCATTGCGTTCTATTTACTGCTTGTTTTCACCTACAATCTTAATAACCGCTCGAACAATCATTAATCCCCTTTCAAAAACTAAATTTGCCAAACACAAGAAAAACCCTCTCCGGCATTCAAACCTTCCAGATAACGAAAATACCCCCATCCTTTCACGAAATCCACTGACCATCCCTTCCAGATGTCGATTAGAAGATAAACATTCGGCAGAACCGATGCGCGTTTCTCTTTTTTTTTTGTTGTTGTTGCCGGGACGCAATCCGCAAACATAGCCCCGAAAGTTGTTATTTCTCTTTGGTGCATTAAGGGATTAAAAAGGGACTTTAAAAGAATCCCTCAGCGTAGTCAACGAACATTGCTCGTAAACAGAAGTAACGCCCTTTGTGCAGACGCAGTTTTTCCGCGTGATTGGGCTTTTCGAATGGACCTCGTGCTGAATCCATTATCCTTGGCGCCTTAGAGAGAAATATGCGGCAGGTAATTGTGGTACTAACAAGAGTTTAATTGTTGCGAGGTTTGAGTGTAAATTTTGTGTGTGCAATGAAGCGAGCGTTGGGGATGCAGATAAAAGAAATTGTAGTTTGGGAAGTAATTAGGCCATTTAAGCTATAACTAAAACTAAAGCCTTAAGGTAAAAGAAATAATAATTTGAGAAGTAATTAAGTTATTAAGCATTTTTTTTATATATTAACTTAAAACCACATTTTAAAAAATGCTAAATACCAATGTGTTATTTGTATTAAATTTAAAAAATATATATGTTATCTTAAAGCCACTATTCATTCCTGTATTGAAACAATTTTTTGCAAATAAATGAACGAAATTCAAATTCGTTGCAAGAATATTTTAAATGCCATTAGTAGCTGTATAATTAAGCCTATGTCAATAAACAAACAAACAAAAGTATCTTAAATTCAACGAACTTTATAGATACAAAATATACAATTTAGAACTTTTTAGATATAAAACTCTTTACATACAAAATATAGAATTCAAGTTAAGTTATAATAAAAAATGAAGCCTTGATGCAGAAAAAAGGAGAACTAATGATATTTCCAATACTTTGACTGTATCTGATATATTGTGATTGCAGACAAAAAATTAAGAAGTTATTAAATTATTAATGAATTTAAATATTTAACAAATATTATTAAACGTCTATCCAAATACAAAAAATATCATCTACATACCTACTTCAGAAAATAAAGTTATTTTAATTTTTAAAATCCGAGTTGCTGAACATTAATTGTTTAAAATTTGCCATGAACATTTCTGCAAAATGAGGGATAAGGATGACTTCATAAGTGAGAATGTATGGTCTTTTAGAAGTAATTTATTCTAGGTAAATATTAATCAATTTCATCATCTTACCGGGATGATGAAATTGTGAAACAAATCAAGTGTAATTTAATTTAAACTTTCATCAATAAAATCATTGTTTTACTTTTAAATTAATAATAAAATACATACATATTAAATGAGCAACAGGATTCAATCTGGAGACTACAGACTTTGACAATTTGTTAAATTGAAGTTTTCATTTCCTTGAAGAGATTATTAGCATACCTGTTTTAATTTCATAAATAATAAAAGAAAACCTAAAAATAAAATGAGCAACAAGATTCGAACCGAAGAGAGAACTGCGTGAGATTATTATTCAGGCTAGGCAGTCGTTCGTGTAGGTAAAGAGGCAGCAAACAAGAGCAGGTAAGGTAAGGGTGGTTGGTGCAGAATAATGGGGTAATTTGATATGTACCGGCGGCTCCCTATTTATATACACACACATCTATATACGAGTTGTACGCAGGCACACACACTCACACATACATACACATTGAAAGAGAAGTGATGGGGAAACTGCGAATTCGTTCAATAAGAGAGGATGAACTGTTGTCGGTTCACGCTCACAAATAGATAGAAGGAGGGCGTGTGCACGTTTTTGAAATTGCTCTTGATAAAAATCGAGGCCGTTCCGCGTTTCCGATGATCGATTTGAAATACACCATGTGTGGTGGAATTGTATAAATAGAAACTTGAAGTAGTTTGAGATGAACTTTGCTGAAATTATGATACTACATGGTGCATTTAGGACACTGCAAAATAATTGATCACAAAAAATATTTTGATTCTCTACAATCTTTTAATAATCGTAAAATAATCATAATAAAATAATGACTTTTAAAGCAGTTAAGAATCGACCGACGTAGATGAGTTGCGGAATGATCTCAATAGAGTTTATCAGTGGTATAGAGACAGTTTATTGGAATGGAATATTGAAAATTGCATCACTATAACTTTTTGTAGATCTAATTGAGTCGCTTTGAGATATCACATTGGAAACCATGAACTTTCTCATGTGTCTTACATTTATGATTTGGTTGTAATTTTTACATCTAAATTGAATTAGAAGGTACATGTAGATGACTTTATTAATATAGCTGTAAAGCAACTAGGTTTTATAATAATAGAAAAAATGATTTGGATACTGTGACAATTTTTAATTACATTAAGTAAATACTTTTTAAACATATGTACAAAAATATCACAGTAGTTAAAGAGGGAATAATTTATTTATTATTTCAAATTCTTTTTTCACTGCAGACTGTGACAATATCTATGCAATACATTTATTATATGTCTCACTGGTGAGATCGCACTTGGTATATTGTTGCTCCGTTTGATCTCCTCATAATACACTAGAAAGCGTACAAAGATGTTATTTGCGCTTTATTAATTGTAAACTTTTAAGCTTCTATTGAAAATAAATTCCTTACATAAGCGTTGTAAATATACAGACGGAAATTATTTATAAATAAATTATTTTACTTACATATATATGGTTTAATTATAAGTAGTTATGTTTATGTGAATATTGCATGCATTTTATTGAGCTAAGAGCTCATGTAAGTTAATCAATAAAAAAATTGTAAACACTTAAAACTTCCTTAATATATTCTAAAGGAAAACAAAATTATAAATCTATATTTCAAAAATGCAATGGTTGAGGCTATCATTTGATGAAACTGCATATTCACACAGCACACAGCAGTTGTTTTTAGTTATAGAAACACTGCTAGAATAAAAACTGTGAAACCAAGAAACTGTTGTATTTTTATTTAATTAATTTCAGTTTTAATTCAAGTAATTGTGAATTTCATATTTTTTCATTAATGATGTAGTAAATTGTTTCAATATTCTAATTAATGGTTTTAATATTTAGACATTGGTAGTTCATATTGTATGAAATAAATATGAATAAATTATTAAAAATCAACCAAATTCTCATTTTCAAGAGAATTTAAAATTTTAAATTCTCTTGAAAATGAGCTAATAACCCAAAACTAGTCGAGAATTTAAAGTTATTCAGTCTAATCTGTGTTTTATTGGTTGATTTTTAATAATTTATCAATATTCTAGTTTGCCTTTTATTTGCTGATAACATCTTAAAAAAAAAATCAATGTTAGATGCCGCAAAACTTTAGAGTTATTTAGGCCGCATTAATAGTGAGGCAGCATGATGTTAGATGATGCTAGCTGAATCCCGCCTCGAAAGAAGCTAAGTATTGATAGGCGTGCACAAAAAATTTAATTACGCGCACATAAAACAAATCAGAGTCTTTCAGGGTATGATACAGCTAGCACAGTGTAGCCCCCACTATAAATGCAACCCTAGACTCAATTAATCGCTGGTGTTATAATAATCATTAATTGATCAAAATGCAGTGTAATAATATTTAGTTGATGAGCTTAACGGGCCTATTCACTCCTTACATAATGAGCTAATCATTCGAGTAAGCTCTATTAGCGATTTAAGAATTACTGTCACTCTACTTGTTCGCAGTAGAGTTATACTCTCCAAATGATCAAGCAAATAATGAGCTAATCAATCGGATACGCCCTATTGGGGATTTAAGAATTATTGTCACTTCTGCATGAGCATTTCTAGAAGAGATATACTCTTCAAATAGTCATTTTTCATTTGCTTATTATATTCAATTTGCATTACAATCATCGAGTTATTTAACATTTTTAGAAACTTTATAAATATATATATTACCACCATGATATACAAAGATCAATTGTGGATTTCGACTATATCAGATTACTAGCTGTAACTTCGCCTCCTTGATTAATGCTACCTTTTGTCAATTAATCTAAAATACATTTTTGTGATTGGTATAGTGTAGCTTGTAAAGTTTAATTATTTCAAGGGCCTATATAAAAAGGTCTAAAGAATATTCAAGGAAAGGGTACCTTCAAAGACCTCTGCCTCCAAATAACTCCTTTGAACGAAATCCAAATCTGCATCAAATGATTTGGAAGTTAATTAAGTGTGTATTACCAGGAAATATCTCATGCAATAATTGGATTATTTCACGGGTTATATTATATGTTGCAAAATCTTGAGAGGAGCATTGAACACGTTGGTGATTACGGTCTTAGCGAATGATACTATATGATTCGTAAAACTGTTCGAAGTTTCAAAACGAGTCATTTAGACAAGTTTCAACTATAGAAATTATATCAAGTGAAATATAAGCTATTTGTGTAGATCTTATCCCACTGGCGTTTTGGTAATAGCATGTATAATTAGCTATTCCGAGAAAATCTAGTTTTCAAGACAATTTAATTTTTATAACAGTTTTACCTTGACATATTCTTTGATTTAAAGTATTTTTTTCATTTCCTTATTATTACAAACATCAACTTTCCCCATGCATTTTGAAAAGCTTTATAAATAGATAGATTACCACTCTATGATTAGCTCTAATATCGCTTTCTTGATTAAGGCTAAAATCCCTGGCAATGAATCTGAATATACCTTTTCATGCTTGGTTTGATGCAGTCTACCATAATAATCTTTGGAAGGGCTTATATAAAAAGGTCTAACTTCAAATATATCCGTTGAAAGAAATCTAAATGTAACACTCATGAAGTAATTTAACCTTAATTTTTTAAAAGTGACTAGCTCTAATTTCGCCCTCTTGATCAAGGCTAAAATCCCTGGCAATGAAGCTGAATATACCTTTTCATGCTTGGTTTGGTGCAGTCTACCTTAATAATCTTTGGAAAGGCTTATATAAAAAGGTCTAACTTCAAATAACTCCGTTGAAAGAAATCTAAATCTAACACTCATGAAGTAATTTAACCTTAATTTTTTAAAAGCTTTATAAATAGATAGATTAACACCGCGACCTAGCTCTAACTTCGCTGACAATTAATCTTAAATATACCTTTTTGTGCTTGGTTTGTTGTAGTCTAACATAAAAAGTATGATCTTTGCAAGGGCCTTAAAGTGGAATAGTATGATAAGAGCATCTTCCTATTTTCCTGGTAAGATGTACATTTAAATCAGTAGCGGAATTAGTTCTTCTCGTTGAAGTTGTATTACATTAGGTCGAGCGTTAATATTTTGGATAGGATTGATCCTATTTGAAAAATATCATTTGCGTAATGAGATGATGGTTGATTAATTCATCAAGAAAACGAATATGATTAATTTCAATTACTTGAGTTTTTTATTGGATGTGGATTCAGACATCCCAGAAATTATAATAATTTGTTTCATTAAAATATAGAAAAGATGAAGACTCTAATTTGTTCGATTTTGACTTGGCCAATGTGGACTCAGTAACTCATAAATTATAATAATTCATTTCATTAAAAGAAGAGGAAGAGAAGAAGACTGAAGACCATAAAAAATATGTCTTTTGAATGAATTTACTTAAAAAAAGTTCTTTTTTGCTGCCACTCACACATGCGTATTTGTATATTTATCTTAGTAAATTAGTAATATCCAGTAATATCCAACGAATCGAACTAGGGACCCCTGGCTTACTAGCCTGACGCTTAAGGTTGCGGTCTAGTGGAAAGAGATAGCTATATAGTAAAATGGAAGTCATCGTTTGAAAATAGAGCTCTAGCAAGTATAAAGTATCAGTCTAAATAAAAAATAAATCGTTAATTTTCATTTATTACGTCAATTCACTAGTTTAAGTTAGAAAAGAAAATTGTAAGATATAATGAAATTAATAGGTCATGTTTGCTAAGTTATTTGAATGCAGAATTTAGTGAAATCCTTTAAATTTTCATTGCACAAGTTTTTATTAGCAAAAATTTAATTTAAAATTTGTTATAAATTTGATAAATTTTCATTGTTTTTCATAATTATTTTTCACATAAACTAAACATTAAAATAATTTTTAATTTATCTGATGAAATTCCTGCTTATTTTAAGATTATTTTAATTTATAATACAATATTTTTCATTGATCACAACAACAATCTAACTCAAATTAGTGATTGCCCATATTTGTATAGCTATCTCTTTCTTCTAAACCGCACCCTTAACATGCCGCCACCGAGGGGGACAAAAAAATATTAATTTTCATTACTATCTAGTTTTATTTTAATAATTGCATACAAAAAAGTTTGAAAACCACTGCTCTAATTTTCACACAAATTAATTGATGACTAAAAATTGTAAATTCCACATTCGAAAGACGTCATTGAGGAGTCATTTTTAAAGGATATTAAGTTACTACTAGGCCATCAAAGATTCGAAAAATGATCGAATCTTCTTGCACAACGTTTTGACTTTACTAACCTGAAAGTACCTAATAAATAAGTTACATTGAAGGATTATCAAAGTACTGCCTTTGATATTTCATCACTAGTCACAATGTTGTACAAGAAGTTACGATCCCGAAAGCAACCGGTAAATAAATTGCCTTGAAGGATAATCAAAATAGTGCTTTCCGCGTTTCATCACGTCACGATGTTTTAGAAGGAGATCTATTGAAGTTAATTCATCGCAAGTCATAATGTTGAACAAGAAGTTACGATTCAGCACCTGACAAATAAGTTGCATTGAAGAACTATCAAAGTAGTTATTTCAATGTTTCATCACAAGTAACAACGTTCTACAAAAAGTTACGATTGTAAATTCCACATTCGAAAGAAGAAAGATTAAGCTACTACTCGGCCATCAAAGATTCGAAAAAGGATCGAATCTTCTTGCACAACGTTTTGACTTTACTATCTTGAAAGTACCTAGTAAATAAGCTCCATTACAAGATTATCAAAGTAGTGCCTTCATCAATAAGTTATATTGAAGGATTATCATAGTGCCTTCAAAGTTTCATCAAAAGTCATAATGTTTTATACGAAGCTACAATCCCAAACATAACTGGTAAATAAGTTGCCCTGAAAGATTATCAAAGTAGTGCCTTCAATGTTTCACCACAAGTTACGAAGTTAAGAAGTTACGATCCAGAAAGCATCTGGCAAATAATTTGCATTAAAGGACTATCACAGTAGTTTCTTCAAGGTTTTATCACAAGTAGCAATGGTGTACAAGAAGTTACGATCCTAAAAGCATCTGGTAAATAGGTCGTATTGAAGTTGATTCATCACACAAGTGGTAATGTTAAATAAGAAGTTACGATACAGAAAACACTTGGTAAATAAGTTGGATTGAAGGATTATTAAAATAGAGGATTTGTATCTGGGTTTGATGATGGGTAAAAATGTGTTTAATCCTACCTACATCATAAAAACACCGGTAAAAACAGATGGTTAAAGAATTATGTTAATTATTAAAAAAAAAATGAATATTCAATTTACCCCTTTACAAAATTAAATTAAATTTCATTTAACACTCTTACTCAACACAAAATTAACCACACCGAACAATTCCTCGGTGCATACATTAATCCACATCGAGCGCTAATGTGTTTAAAATTATACGAAACAGTCTTGACCTACACCTGCCTTCCACTTTTCCGTGCCCTTCTCGAATTACCGACGCTGGTAAAAAAAGAACAATCGCGGCCCATTACACGGCCGACTGTCTCGACAAATTTCCCTCATTATTGTTCACTAGGTACATTATTCTACATAAAGCCCGCTGTTTAGTCTAATAGTTTTGACGAAGGAACCATCGACAGGCGCCCATTGTCAGCATTCTCGTGCACACAATGGCCCTCACGTTTTTATCACGAGCAGATCGTGTTACGCGGCCAATTGACAATGTGTATCCGTGCATTTTTCATACAAAAAAAAGTAAATTGTTATCTGCGCGCTGGATGTAAGGAAAATGCTATCGATGTTAGGTAATGAATGGGGATAATTTGATATTAAGGATGCTTCGGGGCAAACAAAAATGAACAACAAGTCTTATTGAATGAAATATATTAGACAAAAAAGTAAAAAAAGGAAGATCTATAATAAAGCTAATTCTTATGAAATCAATTTAAATTAGCAGAATCAATAATTAATCGTAACAGGCGCGTTGAAACAAATAATTTTCCAGGAAAATTATTTTATGATTTTTTACTGTTAATAATATAATACATGGCTGAAAGACCTCCGGTCGATGGCCGATTCATCTACAGAATATAATTCTAATTTTTGTATATTATTGTACATACATATACACATTTCAATAAAGATGGTTAGTTAGTTAATATAATACAAATGAAATAAAAAAATAAAGTGTGTGAGTGACAATGTGTATTTCGACTTGATTATCTTTTATCAATTTTACTGGTAAATAATAGACCAAAAATAACCGATTTTAGTATGAAGTATCACAAACCTATGTATTTCATGTATATTTAGTTTGGTTAAAATCAAATGATCGCGAGGAACGTTATAATCGTTTTAATTATTTTCAAATTGTCGGTGATATTAACAGCAATTACCTGTGTTCGTTTTTATTCCACACAGATTCATTGACATCTCATTGATAATTTTGAATGTTGATACAGCGCTGCTAAAACGTTTTTTTTTATCAGTCATTAAAATTTCGGGAGGGTTATAATCCTCCAAATACCAAACAACCACCACCAACACCCCCCCCTCCCCTTTATCTACGCAAATGATTCGTGATTCAAATGCTCATTCCGTTTACAGTGTTTTTTTTTAATGTGACCAAATTTAGGGTGTATTCGTTACAAACAGTTGTATGCTTCATTCAACAGCAGGGGATTTTTATTACTTTGGAAATTGATTGTCAACTTAACACATACTGCATGAACTATAAAAATAAATTTCGAATTATTACAAAATCTAAACAAACAAATCGTACAAATCATGAAGAATTTTATAAAAATGAAAGTATTTGTTATTAGGGTTTTAGTTTATTCAGTTAGTTTTATAGAAAAAATAAGTCAATTGAATTGATAAAGTTCCGTCGTATTTCCCTTCACAAATAAACAAAATTGGTATACATTAGCCAATTTCCTTAGAATCACCGCAAAGGAAGACAATTGTATTTTTTTTTTCTTTTGTTGAAACATAAAGTACATACGGTAAGGTTTTGTATGGAAGAGTATGTCAAAAATACAACCTTCACGCCTTTGAATGTAAATACGCACTCTCTCATTGAAAATGTTAACAAACCATTTTACATTAATGTGGTTGATTTGATCATATTTATCTGAAAAGGTCTTGGAGATAATCAACTAAATAATACTTGTGTACTTTTAAAGACCTCTGACTTCAAATACCTCCATTCAATGAAATACCAAACACCAGATAACATGATCTGTAGAGCTAATTTTGATTACCGAAATGACCAGGAATTATATCACGCAAAAATTGGATTGTTTCAAAGGTTGTATGAATAATTGCGCCATTCCGTTCGAACCATACAACCTTGTATGGTATGTTGCACCATCCAGTTGAATCCACATTGCCTTCACATCAATTTCATCAAATTTAGGTATTTATCATATTGCACATAAATACATAAACTGCTTGACCTGCCAAATTAAAAAAAATGACGATTTATAGCCCAATGACGACTTCAGCTTAAAATTCACAACAAACAAAGATATGTTATGGGTGCATTTGTTTTTGTTTCATATGTGGGTTATTTAAATGCAGAATTCAGCAATTATAATGATAAATGAAGATTTCGGCAGAAAGACCGATGGTCGATAGCCGTTTTCTAAGAACAACGTATAACATATAAGAATTATATTGTTAATTTATTGTATATAAAATTGTCTGCAGAAATAAAGATGCTATATATATATATATATATATGAAGAGATCAAGGTAAGCTTGATTTCGTATGATAATTCAACAAGAATGCTTACATAATTAAAAACAGAGATGATTCACTTATGCAGTTATTTAAATTAGAATGAAATCAAACACGGAAAAATTGCTGGCAATGATCAGTAAAATTTGATCATGCATATGCATATTATTTTTTATTGTTACTTTTTAATACTAAATTATCTTGTAATTGGGAATTTGTTTCCCGTTGGGCAATAAAAATTATTATTATATGTAAATCAAGGATACCAGGTAGTATGAATTACGAGGGATTGACTCTTAATACTCAACATAAGATTATTGAGGGATTTGCTAATTATTTCAAAAGTGTTTATACGGAATCAGATGAGTCATCGAATTCAAAACATACCAGTTCCCATCATACCAGCCAAATAGGAGCATATATTCTACCGGAGGAAGAAGTACTAAAATCTCTGAAGAAACTCAAGGCAAACTTAACAATGGGTCATGATGGGGTCCAGCATTTTTCTTAAAGGATTGCACTCAATAACTAGTATCGCCTCTTACTCATATTTACAATCTAGTCATTAGTTATGGCTATTTTCCATCTTGTTAGAAAATAAAAAAAAATATGTCTAGTCTTTAAATCCGCTGATACATAAATCCAACATAAAAAAACTATTGTTCTATAGCTTTGTTACCCATTTTTTCTAAAGCTTGTATTAGACGATACTACTTTCTTGTGCAAGAAAATAGTATACTATTTTTTATCATGGTGTAATACACAAAATATGACCAAACACGAATCTTGTACAATTTTCTATGATGGAAATACAACCTGTTCTATTTTGTACATTTTCTAGTACGCGGGCATGCGCAATGTGTTTGAAATCATGCGACTGTAAACAATAAACATAACCAAGCATAATCTCCAATTATTGCGCTTGTGTCCGCGTGTGTTTTGTTTGTGCTTGTGGTTCGTTTATTATCAAAATGTCTTGGTCGACGGCAGAAAGTTGCAGCCTTATCGAGGGCTATCAACTACACCCGTTCATGTAAATGGTTAAGCATCCAGACTACCACAACAAGTTTAAGAGAAATGCAGCTATGAAATCCATCGTGGAGAATGTTGTCAAACCCAATATTACGGAGGGTGATATACAAAAGAAATGGAATGAATGGGCTTCGGACCACTTACTCCATTGAAAAGACAAAGTGCGGCAGTCATATTAAAGTGGAGTTGGCGAAGAAGAGGTATTTAAGCTGAATAATTGTTTTATGATGTTATAAAATATAAAATTTTAGATATATAAACCTAAATTGTGGTACTTCCATAAATTAAATTTTATTGATGACCATATATATGGGTATATCGAGTGATATACCCATATATATATATATATATATAGATGTTGACGCACCGCCAGAATACAAGAATATGACGTGTCATGTGAGGAGGATTTTATTTTATTACCCACTGGTTCTGCTGCCAATATTAGTTTGTCAAGCACATCAAACTCTCCTGGGCCAGGACCATCTACAAAAAGGAAGAAAAGAGAGCCGAAGCATGCGGTGATTTAAAGCAACTGTCCGAGGCTACAAAGGGATTATTTCAAGAAGGGGGCGAGGATGAAGCGGATATTTATGGCAAATATATATCTTTACGATTAAAAAAAATGGTGATGTCTTTCATGGTACTTTCCCCGGTGAATACGGTCAAATAAATTTCTGATTGAAAATTTAATAGGAAAGCAAAATGATTAATAGAAAAAATTGATTGTTGTCTTTTAAAGTTAAAGCCGAGTATTTAGAAGAATATTATAATTAAGTGTGTTATTTCTTACCTTACAATGGGTTAAAATCATTTTCCCACACTCTTCTTCATTTTTTTCAAACTGGAGGCGTTTGCGAATGTGTTGAATATGACGGCAATTTGACGTTTTATTTGTCATTAAAATAATTATTTCAATAATTAAAATCTCTATGCGAATTTTTCAGGCAAAAGAAATTCTGCCGCTTATAAAATGAAAACCGAAGGTCCTACAATAAAAGTTTTATAACAGAAATTATTTACTTTCCAAGATCTAAAACTTTTATTTGAAACATTTTTCTATCCGAATTAAAAAATGAAAAATTGCTAAGAGTTAAGTTGCACTTAATGAGTTTTGATTCTAACAAAAAGCATTTCAGATCATTCTACTGTTATATAAAGCATAAATATAAAGTTTGGGCTTAATCCATTTAGCCGTTTATGCGCTATCGCGGAAACATACAGACACAGACATTTTTCAAAACTCAATGGAATGGACTCAGGGGACCTCAAAACGTGCATATTTGTTGAAATTGGCGGTTCGAAAATTTTACGATCACAATTCTTTCCCTTAGACAGGGGTCCGGGGTAAGTAAAAAAATTAAAAACAAAAAATCTGTTACAATTAAAACACGACATAAATAATTGAATTTATGTAGCCGAGGTCGAGGAATTTGAAAATTAATAATAGTGTAATAAAAAAAGTAGCAGAATTGAAACTTTTCTTTGTACAATGAGTAATTGTGTAATAAAAAAAAACACTTAATTCCAACAAAAATTGAAAATATTGGTTGTTTTATTGCAAACACTTATTTTGCCAAGATACAATCCCATTATTATTAAAATAGTGTGTAAATATACTACAAGAGAAATATTTACACACTATATAAAGCTATGTCTGTATGTCGATTGCCACCATGAGATTGTACTAAATTAGGTAATTAGTAATTTCTTCATTTGTATACCTGGGATTTCTTGTAACTAGAAAATTGTGTAAAACACAACAAGTTAATGTTATAAGTTCTACTTTTCTGGGCTTAAATTAATTGTTGTTAATAAAACTCTTAACTTATTTGCAAGGATCCCAAATGAATTTTCCACCACACGTCTAGCATGTGAAAGTAATTAAAAATTCTTTTAGCATTTGTAAGGTTCCTTAAAGAAATCGGTTCATAATTCTCTTGGATAATGGAAAAGCATCATCGGCAACAAATGTGTTCTCACCGGGTAAACATTTATCTCCAGGAAAATTTAAAATATCTCGAGCTCCCTTAAGCGTTGCCTCTCTGTAAGCTCCTCCATCGCTTACTCTGCCATTCACTCTTACACTAACATATATAAACTTATAATCAGCACCTGCTATAGCCATTAAAACTATGCTATGATTTTTCTTATAATTATAAAAAAAGAGCCAGCATTGCGAGGTGCTCTAAAATTTATATGTTTCCCATCACAACGGGAACTGCCACAAGTTTTCAAACGCATTTGAAATTTTTCCCCATTCTATAATAATGTACATTTATAAAAGTTTAATACCTTACCTTCAAATACTTGTTTTTTAGCCTATTGTATAATAATAATAATAATAATAACAATAATAATAATAATAACAATAATAATAATAATAATAATAATAATAATAACAAAAACATGGAGACAAGATCAAAGAAAAACAATGAACACGACCTGAAAATAATGTTCAGGAACAATTTCTGACAGATGGACCAAGAAGCAAATCTACACCTCAGGACTCAACCAAGCCAGGAAATAACGAATATAAGCAAAATACTCCGAGGCGGCACGGGTTCTCAAACAAGGCCCGTTCGGAACCGTCATGATGTTCTGTCTAGCTCTGAGGAACGTGGAGCGAGTGGTACACCTCAAAGGAATGGAATAACAAGACAGCAAAGTCATCCGGAAATTTCAAATACACAGCATGCTGCTATAAATACTGCAGTACCCTCGGTACTGACCACAAAAGCAGGTATACCCAGAAAGCGCATGAAGTGGACAACAGAAATAAACACGTTTATAATGCGCACCTACTATAACTTAACCCAGAACGAAACCAACACCACAAACTACAGACAAAATCTCTATTCCACCTTTTGTCAAAAATACCCTGAAATTAATGTGAGTGAGCAGAGGGTAGCGGACCAACGGAGAGCAATAATCAAAAGAAATCTGATACCGCCACCAATACTAGACGAACTACAAGCGGAAGCAACCCAAGATCACCAAATGAACGCTCCAAACACTATTCTTAAGTCAGATGAAGAAACAACACAAATACTCAACACGACACAATACGACAGGTTCCCGAACACGATGCAAAACACGGAGAACGAAGACATACAACACCTACAGAACGAGTTCCAGCGAGCCCTGATTGAGTTCACGCACACTGACCCATTATCACGACCTCGTATTCCTAAGCAACATAATTCCAGAATACTTGCCATAAGCCTTAAATTAATGGATGAAAATATACTCCCTGAACAATTAGCAGTAAATGAAGATTTTATGGACCTACATACAAAAATCTACGCTGCTGCAGTCGCTGTTGCGCGAAGAAACGGAACGAGAATCGAAAATATCGAAAGTAGACCATATAAAAAGAACTGCAAACAACCTTGGGAACAACGTCTAGAAAAAGACATAGCATCTCTACGGGACCACATTGCTGCGGCCTACCAACATAACTCTGGAAATCGTAGTAATAAAATAATAAAGAAAATGAACAAAATCAAACTAAACACAATAATACATGCAGGGAGAAATCCAGAAAACACAACAATAACCGAAATGCTGGATACACTTAAACATTAGCTTAAAGCTAAAGCGAGTAAACTGAGAAGATACCGGGAATCTTATCAAAGAAAGACACAAAATAAGCTGTTTAACACCAACCAAAAGCTTTACTATCGCGCCATAAGAGCAAACCAAACAACACATGCAACAGAACAAATACCAAGCAAAGAAAACATAGAGAAATTCTGGTCAACAATCTGGTCACAGCCCGTCCAACATAACCACAAAACACCTTGGATCTCTAGAATTGAAAATCAAATGGCCCAAACCCCGGAGATGACACCCTGTAAAATAACCGTCCAAATGGTCACGGAAGCTATTAACAATACACAAAACTGGAAAGCAGCCGGCCCGGACCATATACACAACTTTTGGCTGAAGAAATTATCATGTACCCACTCTTATATCGCACGATACTTTGAACAATTCCTTAATGACCCAGTAACTATGCCGAGTTTCCTAAGTAGAGGACTGACGTATTTACTACCAAAAGGAAATAATCTATCTGATCCAAGCCAGTACAGACCAATAACCTGCCTGTGTACCCTATATAAAATACTAACGTCATGTATATCCGGAGCAATCTATTTACACCTCGACGCATCCCATATACTGGCAGAGGAACAAAAAGGCTGCATTAAAAAGTCACAAGGATGCAAGGAACAGATTGTAATTGACTCCGTTGTTATGGAACAGGCTGCAAACAAACGAAGAAACATATACAGTGCCTTCATAGATTATAAAAAGGCGTTTGATTCCGTCCCGCACTCATGGCTTCTGCATGTCCTAAAGCTGTATAAAGTGGATAATACGATTACTACATTCCTCTCACATATAATGTCAACGTGGAACGTCGTACTACAAATCAACCAAAATGGAAAAGGCACAACATCGCAACCTATAAAAATAAAGAGAGGTATATTTCAGGGGGATAGCCTAAGTCCATTATGGTTTTGCTTAGCATTGAACCCATTGTCTGCATTACTCAACTGCTCAGGCTATGGATTTCAAATAAGGCAGGGACTGAGAACCAAGCATGTTATTAGTCACCTGCTTTATATGGATGATATCAAACTATATGCCTCAAATGAAACGCAATTGAATCAACTTCTTAAAATCACAGAAGATTTCTCCCGCGATATTCAGATGTGTTTTGGTCTGGATAAATGTAAAACTCTTAATATCAACCAGGGACAAATAACTCGAAATGATTTTGAAACAAAGGATGGAGGAACAATTGAATCAATAGGAAACACCGATGTCTACAAGTACCTTGGCATTTTACAGACGGCACGTATTCAACATAAAACAATTAAAGAAAATGTAACAAAAGAATACGTAAAACGACTAACCGAAATTTTGAAGTCAAAACTTAATGGAAAAAACACATGTAAAGCCATTAACACATACGCGGTACCAGTCTTAACGTATACCTTCGGAACTGTTAAGTGGACAAAAACTGACCTTGAAAATATACAAACAAAAACACGAACAACTTTAACTAAATTTCGCGCCCACCACCCAAAGGCAGCAATAGAACGAATTAATTTGCCACGTGAAATAGGAGGTCGGGGTCTTATTGATGTTGATAGAATGAATAAAAAGCAGATTGCGAATCTACAATGCTATTTTCTCAGTAAGCAAACACCACTACATGAAGCTGTCCGTCTAGCAGACAACAACTACACGCCATTGGACCTACTACACGCCAACGAACAACCATTGCAATCGAATGCAGAATATGAAGGGGAGAAAAAGCAAGTTTGGATTGGAAAAGCACTACATGGACGACACCCAAATGATCTCAGCCATAACTTTGTCGATCAGAAAGCGTCGAACAAATGGCTGACTCAGGCGGATTTGTTCATTGAGACGGAGGGCTTTATGATCGCGATCCAAGACCAAGTCATAGCTACCAAGAACTACCGCAAATTTATATTAAAGGAGGCTAATATTGTAGACAGCTGCAGGCGATGTCAGAACGCATCAGAAACCATCCAACACATCACTGCTGCATGTGCAATATTGGCACCCACAAGCTACCTTCAAAGACACGACCAAGTCGCTAGCATAATACATCAAAAACTAGCCACATTACACACCTTAATTACTGAAACATCTCCATATTACCAGTACCAACCGGCCAATGTCCTCGAAAATGGCACACATAAATTATACTGGAACCGAAGCATACTAACCGATAAGACCATACCTTGTAATAGACCAGACATCACCCTAACAGATAAACGGACAGACATAACATACCTTATAGATATTGCCATACCTAATACTCATAATATGCAGGCCACTTGGCAAGAAAAAATGGATAAATACAAACCCCTGGCAGACGAAATTAGGAATATGTGGAAACAAATAGAGGTATACATCTTACCTATTGTAATATCGTCAACAGGAGTAATACCAAAAAAACTGCACGACAGCCTCCAAAAAATTAACCTACCTCCTCTTACCTACATTCAGCTCCAAAAGTCTGTAATTCTAAACACCACGACAATAGTTCGTTCTCACCTCAATCTCCCTCCACAATGATGATGGGCACTTGTTTTATAAACCGTGACCATTTACTCACCGTCAGTCAAAGATGTGCTAAACTGAATAATAATAATAATAATAAATCAACTTTATTTCAGGAAATGTTTACAAAATAATAATTCTGAGGAACATAAATGAAATTATGTCAGGTATATTGCTTTATAAACTTCGGGCATTATTAAGCTAATAGTGCTTTCATGGATTCTGGCTGCGAACATGAGAAATCTAAATGATTCTGCAATTGCTAGAAATCTCAATGTTACAGCTAATCTGGAAATGATGTTGTTGTATACAAATATCTACAATATGAGGGTAATGTATGTCCTCAGGTGAAACACTCTCTCCCATTACTGTGTTTTCTTTAGTTATATCGTGTTTAATAACTTCCAATAATTCATTAAATTGTTCAGTACACATTCTAATGAATTGTTTATATGAATCTGGATCTTCCACTTGTAATTCATTGCGTAACATATTTAACACACCATGGCCCTTATTTCTTCTCGACGGCCATGGTTCAATCCACCTACGTCTTCTATTTTTCTTTTTTATGCATTTCACTAATGTGATAATACCGGGAACTGCAGCAATCATCCATAATAATTTATTTTTACGATTTTGTTCATCTTAAACTTTCACTAATACACACATGTATATATTATTTTATAAATCCCGCCATTATTTTAATCATAAGTACCAACTTCGAATATTTTACTTTCTGCGCATGATTGTCTACTATTTTCTTATACAAAAATATCATCGTGCTAATACAGAAAATATACGCATATCACCCAATTCAATCATAATTTCTTGTACAATATTTTTGTACAAGAAAATTGTGTCGTCTAATACAAGCTTTAAGTTTTCGAAAGTGTAATGTCGAACGACTTATGTATCTACCTTAATCAAACACTTTCGATCAATCAGCATGGATTTGTTAAAATGAGAGGCAACTCAGTATATTTCCAGTCACTGGGCAACAGGTAGATGTTCTATTTATTGATATCTGCATTATGTTTGATCACATACCACACACGAAACTCGTGGAATATTTAAACATGTGCGATATTAATGGAAATATTCTATCTGTATTGCAATTATTATTGCCACACACAAATCTGTGGAGAGATATTTCTTGTGGACAGATATACAGATTTTATCTAATAGATGTACTGCAACTAGTAGGGTTTCTATCTCGGCCCTTTACTTTTCCTTGTTTTATTAATCAAGTTGCAAAAATATTGGACTACGATCATCTGCTTTATGCAGCTGATATGTCTTGTCTTAAAATAATTTGAAGCTGTCAACTTCTTGGTGCAGCCAAAACGGATTGTCTGTTAATGTATCCAAATACCGTCAAATTAGTTATTATAGATTATAAAACCTGAAAGCACTACAAAATTAAGGATTCAGGTATTACATGAGAAAAACATTTTAGATATTTGGCTATACATTTGGTGACCAACTTAAATTTATGACATACATTGAAATCATTACTAATGAATGCACGCGGTTAATGGGATTTATTACAAATAATTGTATAGATTTTCACTATTTTCGCTAAAATCATGTTCAACAAGTTAATATTAAGTAAATTAAATTATTGCGATTCATTTTGGTCTCTAGAATATAAAATATATATTAGTATACTTGAAAACGTACAAAAGAGGTTACTACGATATTTATATTTTCGTAAACAAACATCATGTGAACTATATCAACATCATAATAAATGATGTGAACTATATCCTTCATACGATGTTTGATATAATGAGATATATTGATATAATAGACTTATTTTAATTAAAGAATTGTATAAAATTATTCATCATCAAACCGATCTTGCATAAATTTTGAGATAACATAGTTAAAAAAAATAATTTAATTATACAATAAAAATGATTCGAAAATAATTAATAAATTATTTACTCTTTTCTATTTATAAAATGTAAAAGCTTGATTGATTAATAATTTCTAATTCTATTTGCTTCCACCAGTGAATAAAAAAGTATGTTTTGGGTGATCAATAATTACATTTTTATTTTATTTTACCAAGGATATAAAAAAATAAAACATGCAATTTAGTTTCTGTTGACTTCAGATCATTTCATGTAAGTAAAACGTAGAAGGGAGCTTCTACGTTTTACTTACATGAAATGATCTGAAGTCAACAGAAACTAAATTGCATGTTTTATTTTTTTATATCCTTGGTAAAATAAAATAAAAATGTAATTATTGATCACCCAAAACATACTTTTTTATTCACTGGTGGAAGCAAATAGAATTAGAAATTATTAATCAATCAAGCTTTTACATTTTATAAATAGAAAAGAGTAAATAATTTATTAATTATTTTCGAATCATTTTTATTGTATAATTAAATTATTTTTTTTAACTATGTTATCTCAAAATTTATGCAAGATCGGTTTGATGATGAATAATTTTATACAATTCTTTAATTAAAATAAGTCTATTATATCAATATATCTCATTATATCACGCACTGGAGAGTGCGTGATAAACATTGAATCTAAACAATTTGTAACCAATCCCCTCTGCATTTTCACATTTTCAACAATTTCTCACGATAGCCAGACAAAGAACTAGAATTAAACAAAACAACAACAGAAGAATAAAAAAAAACTAGAGTATAACGAAAACAAATGACAGAAAAACAACATCACCTTGTAAACCGCGAACCGCAAATGAAATAAAATCGTCCAGTCTGTAACCGGATACGGCAGCAACTGTGCAATGAGACCATTAGACCATTGAAAATGTTCACTTGGAGGCGCAAAAGGGCGCGAAAAGCGGAGCCGTGAAACTCAACTGGTCGAGTGCGTTTCGGCCGTAATCCAACCGGGCGTAATGGGACACCTAAAATTGCAACCCTTTTCGGTTTTTACCCGAAACGTACAATTTTTCATTTCGCGGCACAAAAGAAGCTTAATTTCCCAATTGTCGCATGTTCCTTTTTTTCGGTGTTTATGGGATGATTGGGTTTTATTTTTTTTAGGAATAGGGTGAAATGTAATACGCGCGCAATGGCAATCATTACTCTTGTGGACCCTGCAGTTATTTTGCTTTATTGATGTATTGTGTGACGAATGAAATTCTGACGAAGCCCAAATATCGGTTCGGTGTATTCGTTTGTACTCCGCTAAATTTACAGGAATGTAAATTGTATACAGGGTGGCCAGATTATCCTTAGTTAAAGTGGTTAATATATTAACAATTTTAAGTAGAAAAAAATTAAAAAAGTTTTTAAATTAAGAAATTAAATTAAAAAATAAAAAATTCAATAAAATAAAACACGAAAAAATTTTTTTTTTTATAATTATTCAATAAGTTTTATAAGGACATTAATATGCTAAATATGTGACTAGAATTGGTTTTTACCATTTTATTTATAATTATTGCTATTAATAATAGACTTATCATTAAATAAACATTTGCAATATTTAGCTGGATGTTAATAGAACTAATTTTAATAAAAATATTTCAAAAATATTATTGATTCCTAGTTACATGTTTATTATATCAATGGCCCCGTGAGTGTTAATGAAGTACCATACAATATTTTTTTACTTAAATTTTCTACTTGAAATTAACTTAAATTTTCTACTTGAAATTAACCAATGAACCACTTTACCTGAAGATTATCAAACCTTGTATAGTAAACATTTAATGAATTTTAAAACTAGTATTAATTCTGAGAATTTACAATAAATTTTGATTCAATACTTTAATTAACAACAAAATACCATCTTAGACTACATGTAAAATACAACACCAATACATTGTATACAATTATTATAGCTATAATGGATAATATATTAATTGATATTGAAAAACAAAACTATGTTTTGCATAACATTTTTAAAGTGTTGTACAAAATTTAGAAGTATTTTTATTATTAAATTTAATCGTGTACGAAATGAAACGAAACGATGAATGATGTTTTGCAATTTTAAGTGAAGTCAAGTGCTGCTACGGATGAATTTGGCTATTTCAAGTGAAACAAAAGATAAGCTTGTTGCCATGAATAAAGTTTGTTATTTCAACCTAACGAAGAGCTCGCTATCTAAACTGTCTAAACTGCTCATCATTTGAATTGATATACTTACATAACATGCAGTAATAGTGAACATCCTTCTTAGGTATCATTAAAATTCTTTATTAAAGTTTTATTTCTTTATTCATTCGCTATGAAAGTGTTTTTACTGTATTAGATGACGTTAGCCATTTCAAATGAAGGTAAAAAGCTTGCTGCGATAGATATTTTTGGTCATTTCAAGTGAAACTTTCTTACTGCCATAAATGCAGTTTCTAATTAAGCTGAAAAATGCTTGCTGTAATGGATCGTCCAAGAATTTGAGATTTTGAGTTGACTTGAAGTATGGATATAAATAATTAATAATAATTGATAATGATTTTGTACTCTAAATATTTAAAAAAGGTAAATAAACATTTATATTGGGTTGTTGTTGCACATGAAATGCTAGATTTGGGTTTTCGAGACAGAAAGAGAGAGAAATACTTCACTAAAATAGGTAAAACTATCAACGCTGCAGGAAAATAATTGCAAGTGTTTGGAATTGAGCTGTTGGAATCATCCACTATTCATTCTTAATAAAAGAATTTTTGTTTTCCAGTGTCGTAAAACTGTGGAATGGTGCACATCCGATTTTAAAATCTCATTTCAACTCATAATGAGCCATGTTGTCATCCAGGACCATCCATCGGCAACAACAAACTGCCAGCTTTAATGAAGTATGATCCTTGTTAATCTGTAAGGGATATCACAGTGAAATTGGATGTGTATTATTCGACAGTTTTCCGATGCTTCAAAACGCTTGGAAAAAATCAAAAAGCTTGACAAGTGGATCTTCCATGATCTGAAAGAGCGAAACATGATCAATCAAATTAAAATTTGCATTTATCTTTTCTCCCTACACATAACGGATTCGTTTCTATAATCGTCGTTGAAGTGTACAATGGTTAAATACTCACAAGGTGCTAAAGTACTTGCCAAAGACTTCATTTGAGGAAGATAATGATGAAAGTTTGATAGTCTGTTGCTGGAAAGTCCCTTGTTCATTCTTAAAAAGAAGTGAAACTATGAACGCTGAGAAAGACTTCTCCCAAAGATGTAAAACTATCAACGCTAGAGGAAAAATGTAGTAAGTGTATGGTATTCAGCTGCTGGAATTACATAATATACATTCTTAAAAAATAAGTGAAAGAAGTAAAACTATAAGCACTGGAAGAAGGTAATGGAAGGTAATGGAGATAAGAAGAGTATTTGGTGGTCTCTTGCAGGAATTGTCCACTATTCGTTCTTAAAAAGAATTGAAACTATGAACTGAGAAATACTTGACCCAAAGAGGTAAAACTATCAACGCTGGAGGAAGATAATGTTGAGTGTTTCGTACTCTGCTGCTGGAGTTGTCCACGATGGAATCCTAAAAAGAATTGAAACTATGATCGCTGAGAAATACTTCACCCAAAGAGGTAAAACTATCAACATTGGAAAAAGATAAGTTTGATGTTCTATATTCACGTTTTAAATCGCTAAAAAATATTGTACCCAAAAAGGTATCAACGCTAAGAAAAACTGCATTAGAAGATCAGTCTAGGCTACATAATGCTTACTTTTTGATGTATTTGTTCTAGTTGGGTACAGTGTTTCTTAATGTAACATACACCAAAAAGTATGCATTAAGTAGCCTAGAATGGCCAATAAAAAAGAAATCATAATACTAGACGAAAATGGAAACTACAATTCAAAATATAAGCGCTTACAGTATGCATTTTTTTTCTTCCGCCATACTAACTGAAATACTGTTAGTATGGCGGAAGGAACGAACTACCACTTCTTCAAACAGTTAGATAATTTTTTTCGGGGAAAGATTTGAATAATGAAGAACCTATTAAAATCGTCTTCGAGGAATTCCTACAGTTCAGAAATTCTGATTTCTATAAAAAATGGATAAACACGCTTGTGTCACGTTGGAAGAAGTGTATTGCATCTAATGAAGTAACAGTCTTTTAAAGTTCCTATGAAATATTTGAAATTTCACGTGTAACAACTTAATAAAAAAAATAGTATCTCACACTCATTCGGGAGATGATATTTTTTATTAATTTGTTGCAGATGATGGTAATTCATACAAACATTGTTTTAATACTATTTGATATGTTCAATTTAATTCCTTACTTTAATTTACTAGTTAATTGAAATGAGGAATTAAATTGAATTTTGGTGTTGTATTAAGAACGAAGGATGAAGAGTCAAAATGAACTAGGAGTTGGATAAACTAATTGCAGGTGAAAATGTAGTGATCTTTATGAACGCCCAACGGCTAAGGTGGACACGTCATAAGGATGGAAGAGAGGTTATACATGCAAATGATGAACTGAGAGCCTACGGAAGTAAGAAACAGGGGAAGGCAAATAAAGAAGTAGAAGGATGGCGTAATAGAAAATTTGTGCGAAATGAAAATTAGAAATTGGACAGAGACCGTTAAGGAGTTCTTCTAAGCTACCCTTAGAAGAACTTCAAAAGACTGTTGTGCTATATTACCTTTAATTGATTTTCTATATTATACAGGGTTATTATAAATGATGGATAGTGTCAGTTGTGAGTAAGATGGCTACGATGACGCACAATGTTTTTTGCGTGCTTGAGTTGACAATAAGTGAGTCGCAAATTGTAGTGCAGCGGGCATTTCATACCAAATTCGATATTGAACTACTAACTAGAAAATTCATTAACATAGGCCGACCGCGATATACAGACGTATTGAAGAATGTTTTGTCGTAGTCGAAGTAAGTCTATTAATAAAGCTAGTAGATAACTTGGAAAACCCCAATCAACTGTATGCACCTCACTGTACGAGGTTTTCGAATGAATTGTTTCCTCAGCACTGGATAGGTTGCAGGGGAAGTGAAGACCTGACTCTACACTTCTGGCTATTGAGATCTCCTGATCTCACCCCATATGAACTTTTTTATGGGGATATCTTATGGAAGCAGTTTACGTCCCGCCTCTATCAACAACTCTCAACGATGTGTCCACCAAACGGTGGACACATTGAACATTTATAATGTATTAAAAAAAAACTTTGAAACTTCCTCTTTTCACGGCTACAAAGTTTGTTACTTTTGGATTTGTACTTTAATAAATACAAATTTTAAAAAATGGGTCCATCATTTATAATAACCGTGTATTATATTTTAGTTAATTTGCTTATGCCCGGAATTACAATCTACGGCTAATTGTCAGAGCTACAGATATCTATCAGCCAAATCAAAAATAATGAATTACTACCAAATATTAAGATTTTACATATTAATAGTTGATACGAATAAACCTTCAACTAAATTTAATGAGAGGAAAATCTACCGGCCAATTGAACATACAATTTCAATCAACTTCAAAAGCAATGAAAAAATCATGAATTTTATAATCCATGATTTTGCCATAGGCGTAACCAGAGAGATTTTAAGGGTTCTTCATACAGACCATGCCTCCTTGGTATAAATATTAGTTACAAATTTCAGGTTAAAACTCACCCATATCAGGGGACTCTAGATTAAGCCATTTGTCTATTCGGTCGTAATACATGATACGCGTCAACTAGAAGATAACTTCTGGTTGAATCCAGCTATTACTAGCTGGATTTGGCCATTAACTGTAATATTAAGTGAACAAAACCAATGTCATTCTTCACATAATATTATTATCTGTTTCCGTCAAGAATAACAAATATTAACTTTATTAATTGTAATTCTGTATATTAAATTACCATTCAGTTAGTTAGTGTTTCATATCTTCATGAAACAGGATTCAATGTTTTAAATTTGCTTAAAATGTGTATGCATATTTTTCCTCTTCGCTATTATTTTGTAATATGTTTGATGTTCACGTTTCGAAATAAGTTTATTAAAATCAATGACAATTCATGGTGTTTATTTGAGTTGGTTTCCATAGCTACAGAGCTTAAAATTAAACAAAAGAATGTGAAGTCTATCGTTAGTGACAGAAAGTGTGTTTGTAAAGTTGTAAGTCCAAATAAAATTACTCTTTTTTTTATTTATCCTTTCCGGTGGCAAAAAGGAATTTATCATAACACACTCACCACCAGGACGAAATGTAAATATTTTAATAACATTACATCTCCCCTTCCAACCCAGTTTCCCATCACCATGGTAACCGTGGAGATAAACCAATAGATCCAACTCGGCCCGAAGCTCCCTGCTAGCAAGGATTATCCCCACCACGGCCCCCATAAAGGGGGCGTGGCTCGGCGTGGGACGGGAGGCAGCTGTTCGGACTGTCACCGCCGCTCCGCGCCACCTATCTTATTCTATCTTACAAAACCCAATCCCGCCGTCTCCATCCCACACGTGTATTGTCGGACAAAGAGGAGCGTATTCCGCGCCGCGGATGAATGAAAACGCTTTTATTGTTCGCCCTCTCGGCAAATATTAGCTTTGTTCGTAAGCTTTTGAAAACTCGCAAAGTTTTCGGCGATCGATAGCGAGCTTTTCGAGAAAAGCTCGCTCGTTCGGAGCGGGCGAGCGAGCGAACGCCGTCGCCGGGCTTCTCTATATTTACCGGCGCCTTAAAGTGCTTTAATTAAAATAGTTCAGCGTCTCGCGGGATTATATCAAACAAATAATCTGCAACTTACTTTATAATTATGCTCTAAGTAGGATTACACGGCATAGAGATGTTTGTTTCGTTTTTTTTTTTTAGAGCGTTTTATGTAAGGCGAATTAATTAAGCCATGTCGTTATTTAAGCGACAAGCTTTATATCACTTCCACTTATCTACAAACATTTAACATTATTATCACGAAAAAGATAAACAATCAGAATATTAACACCTTCACTGCTAAGATGCGTACTTAGCAGTGAAAGTGTTAATCAGGGCTATTTTGTACAGGAAATTTTAAGTTTATTAATCCAATTAACATTTTCCTCATAGTCGAAAAGCGGCTTAGACTATGAGAATAAAAAATAACGCACGAGGTAAACTTAACATTTACTTTGCAGAATAACACCGAATATGCTGATTGTACATAACATGTTGATTACCGTGGGTAAAAATCGGGCAATAAAATTCTCAATTTTACATCTTTTCCGAGTCGAAATGATTTTTTGCAGGAAACAATTTATCGATATCGCGCATGACATTCGCGCGACTGCTCGTCCAAAAGACGTCCTTCCATTGGCAATTTCAGAGGAGACGTTGCGTTTTAATTAATTTTAATCAATTTAATTAATAACTTCGCAATTACGTAAGGCACAGCTGTACTGATGAGGGATTAAATCCCGAAACACGTGTCTGCAAATAGCCTTATATTGGGTAACTTTTATTTTTTTTTGTTTTTTGCATTATATATTTTCGATTCAAAAATTGTTACATTATACAATTGTTATTGTTATGAATCAACAAATGTCCATTATTGGACATTTGTTAAAGTACTTATGTAACATAAGTTATAGTGACAATAGCTAAAGGGAAAATAATGTACTAATTATTTTCAAATTCTTTTTATTTAATTTATTTAAAAAAACCGTGTCCGAGTGAATAAATTCTTATTTCTATTATTCTGTTTTTTTTTTTTTTAACATTAAAAGTCTGAGATTTTGTAAATTTGTAAATTTTCATGCGTACCAAAAAAAAAAAAAAAAAAACAGAAAAAGTGTATATTTTGGTGAAAAATCCCAAATTCGCGAAATAACTTAAAATTATAGCAAAATGTTCCCAAAGAATAGAAGGAAAAATAATAGAAAAAAAAGTCCAACTTTGTGAATTTGTATAGACAAGCACATAACCCATATTTTAATGCATTTTTAGTGAAATATAGATAAATCCTTCACTAATCCCATTCTTTGAGTTCCAACATTCTATCGCAACTATGAGCAAAGATATATTATTTTAATCAATGTCACATTCAAAAACTTCGATCGGCGTGTACCGTTTATACCGTTCCCATAAAACTCCATGAAAATGAACCGGAAATGAGATTTTTCTGGTAAATAAATATCCCATACTCTTTATATTTCTTCAAGAGCTTTTGTATTTTTTTTTTTTCAGATTTATTTTGAAGAAAAAAATCATCGAAATTTGAATATTTTCATAAAAAATGAATTTTGGTGCAAAATCGTAAATTCGCGGAATTACTTCAAATTATACCAATAGGTTCACAATTAATTGGTGTATCAACTGTCTTAATTTAAATAACATGGAACAAATAGTTTTCATACATCAGGCGTGTTAAGAAGGCCCTTAGAAAAATGAGGGAGAATATTGTCTAAATTTAAACATTTTTTTACAGACAAACATATAATCCGCATTTAAATTATTTTTGGGTAAATTGTAAATAAATCCTTCCCGGATTATATTCATCGAGTTTCGAGATTTTATCATATCTGTGAACAAAGCTATCTCATTTAATTCAAAAATTACGTCCAAAGAAATAAATCAGCGCGTCTCGTTTAAAGCATCCTAATAAAGTTCCATGTAAATGAGCTTATCAGCTCTAATAGCCTTAACAAACCAGACAGAAATGATTTTTTTCCATATTCCACGCTCTTTCTAGCATCTTCAAATATCGTTGTGATTTTTTTCAGATTTATTTGAAAAAAAGACAAATTTTCATCATCGAAAATCATTGTCGATTTTCTATAAAATGAATTAAAATGAATAAAGTCAATTTTAGCAGAAAATTCTAAACTCCCGAAATAACTTCAAATTATATGAAGATGAAGTTAATTTGGTATGAGGCTTAGGTTACGTCTAATTATATACATTAGCTTAATTTAATTTATGCTGTGATGGCTTAGGTAAGATTAAATTGGGTTGTTACCTTAGGTTTCAGAATGAAAAACCGTTTATTCCTTATTTTACTTTTATTTTTATTCGTTAGATGTACGTTTTTGAGTAAACTAATTATCAATCACTAATGATCTTAGAACTAGGTGCGCTTATTAAATATATCTGAACACCTATTTATGAGATCATTAGTTATTGATATAAAAATTCACAAAGTTTTTTTTTTTTTTTTCATACAAACATTTTTATTCTGACAGCAGAATTACAATTCTTTAAAAATATTTACAGTGGTCTGTCATGGGCTATCGACCGGATTTTTCATTTATCTTGATTTTTTCATCCGGTTGGCAGTACTGTCTCATTGATAAACAAGTCGAGCGAATTATAGACTTTTATGCCGCGAATACATTACTTACGTCTTACTTGTGGATTGTAGAATTGGGCCTTAAACAATAAATACCTTAGGTTTATTCACTTTTGGTTAAGAGAGAGATAATCTAAACGATTTAATAACATAGTCTAATGTTATTAAATCATTTAGATTATCTCCACTCATGGAAGTTTACAATATTTATATAGCTACGAGAAAGCTTGTACAATAACAGTGTAAATATGAATAGATGATCAAAGGATAGAGAATTAATGTTGGCTTATAATAAATGAATTGACATCCAATTCCTCAACCAGCATATTGAGGTTTAGGTAGTAATAAAGGGAAACAGTTTGGACATGTGATATTATTACATTATTCAAGAAATCAATTCTTGATTGTGAAGTAAAAACGAACTTGTAATAAAAGTCACAGGGGCTTCGCGAGCTACTTGACAAGTAGTACAAACTTATTGGATCCAAAAATTGTGTTTCTGTTATAATAATGAATCATTATTCTAGTAGAGTTAATTAGTTCATTGTTATATTCTGAATAAATACCTCACTTAGCCCGTGGTGAAATATTTTTCATTGGTAATGATATAAAATTAAGATTATAATCTGTGAAACATAAAAAAACCAAGTGTTTTAATTTTATATCATTATTAGTTCATTGTTAATATCAGAAAATAGTTTATTCGCTAGGCCGCAGTTATTTGATTTAGTTGATTACTGTTTTCACCTACGAATGGTAGAAAATAGAACGAAATCGAAATCTGTTTATTTTTAATTTCCTATTTTGTAATTAATGGTTTAAATACAGGGTGTCCCCGAATGGTCTGTACAACGCTCTACCACATATGTTTTGAAACAAAATAAGACGATTTAACTAAACTTATCTCTATCCAAAAGTGATTCCTAAGCCATCTACGAGGCCTCAAAGATATATATATATATATATATTTTTTCATTATTACTTTCCCCGGACCCCTGTCCAAGGGAAAGTATTGTGATCGTGAAAATTTTCGAACCGCCAATTTCAACAAATATGCACGTTTTGAGGTCCCCTGAGTCCATTCCATCGAGTTTTGAAAAATGTCTGTGTGTGTGTCTGTGTGTGTGTCTGTGTGTCTGTGTGTCTGTGTGTTTCCGCGATAGCGCATAAACGGCTGAATGGATTAAGCTCAAACTTTATATCTAAGCTTTATATAACAGTGGAATGATCTGAAAAGCTTTTGGTTAGAATCAAAACTCATTAAGTGCAACTTTACTCTTAGCAATTTTTCATTTTTTAATTCGGATAGAAAAATGTTTCAAATAAAAGTTTTAGATCTTGAAAAATAAATAATTTCTGTTATAAAACTTTTATTGTAGGACCTCCGGTTTTCATTTTATAAGCGAAATAATTTCGTTTTCCTGATAAATTCCCTTAGAGATTTTAATAATTATTTTAATGACAAATAAAACGTCAAAGTGCCAGCACGTCAGCACATTCGCAAAGTTTGGAAAAATGAAGAAGAGTGTAGAGAAAAAAGGATATTAACACATTGTAAGGTAAGAAATAACATACTTAATTATAATATTCTTCTAAATACTCGGTTTTAACTTTGAAAGACACAACAATCAATTTTTTCTATTAATCATTTTGCTTTTCTATTAAATTTTCAATCAGAAATTTATTTGACCGTATTCACCGGGGAAAGTACCATGATGGACACATCACCATTTTTTTTCAAATATTTTTATTTTGGACTTAGGTAAGAAAACCTCATTTGGCACATTTAATTACAATGATACCATGCACTTTTTTAATATGTTTCTTTATCCTACGTTTAAAGTAAGTGGTCAAACTAGGACCATCGACTTCTTGAGATACCTTCGACTTCTTGAGTTGAATAAAAAGATTTATTCAACAGGTCAAACCATAAGAAATATTTTTTTTTGCAAGATCATTCAATTTTACGTATTTTTTTGTCTCTTATAAAATTTTGCTATTTTCCCCACAAAAAATATTTTTATTTGTCAAAAAAAGTAATAAAATTATGAATAATATTTTGCTCCTCAAAACAATTAACAAAGTAGAAATAAAGATAGGTACCTAACAATAAACATAAATTTATTAGTTTCACAACAAATGTTCAAACTGATTGCCATTTTCAGCAATACATTTTTTTTGAGAATTTTATTTCTTTATTGTTTTAACAAATAAAAATATTTTTTTTGTGGGGAAAATAGCAAAATTTTATAAGACAAAAAATACGTAAAATTGATGAATGATCTTGCAGAAAATTAAATGTGCCAAATTAGGTTTTCTTACCTAAGTCCAAAATAAAAATATTTGAAAAATAATGAAAATAATAATAATAATAATAATATCTTTGAGACCTCGTAGATGGTTTAGGAACCACTTTTGGATAGAGATAAGTTTAGTTAAATCGTCTTATTTTGTTTCAGAGAATATGTGTGTGTTGTACAGACCATTCAGGGACACCCTGTATGTAGACATTGGTGGTTCATATAGTATGAAATAAATATGAATAAATTATTAAAAATCAACCAATAAAACACAGATTGAATAACTTTAAATTCTCGACTAGAAATAGAAATTTTAATAAAACAAATTTTAAATTCTCTTAAAAATGGGCTAATAACCCGAAACTAGTCGAGAATTTAAAGTTATTCAATCTAATCTGTGTTTTATTGATTGATTTTTAATAATTTATTCATATTTATTTCATCCTCTTTTTTAATTTGTAATTAACACATAAATATATATAATATCGTGAGAAAATTGTGAGTGATGACAAAAAACTGTTTCAGCCCACAAAAATAAATAACATGTAAATAAGTTTAAAACGTCTTTAAAGTCATCTTTTCATTAGCCTAATTTAGTATTAACGAAATATACACATCCTTCACTAATAATTCATCGAATCATCTTAACAAATTGGCGAACTTAAGTAATAACATTAGCAATCTTGGCGATTGAATAAAACGACAAGAACTGAACAGAGACAGGTCAGTAAGAGACATTTTCTGAGTCATAACAATTTGTAAATGATTATAATGATGTAAATATTGTGATGTAATTAAATTGCAGTGAATTTAGTTATAAAGTATAGAAAATGTTGTCTCATTAATTTTATAAATTATATTCATTGATCTGTCAATATATAAATGAAATGCTTCACCAAGTAAAAATTGAGTTACAAAAAACGTATGCTTCAACCAATTCTTTCTTTATATCGAGCGTATAACAAAAATCGACGACAAAATTGGCGTTGGAAGTCTCGAGTCATGTCTGTACTAAGATCACACGCTTGACATGCTGGTTGCGGTCAACATGACAACCAATACTTTACGCGTGCGCGTGTGATTTTAGTTCAGACATGACTACGATAACGACGATAAAAATATGTTTTATTAGGAATTAAAAACATTCACCGCATAAATAAATCTTCTATATACTGGTCATAGAAAATGTATTTAAAAGTATGTTTTATTTAATTATAAGCTATTTTTAATTAATGTCTCATAAAAATAATGCAAATATACAGGCAACATTAATGTTATATTGCTTGTTTTTGCAGGGTGTTCAAGTGGAAGCTACGCCACTGTCTTTAGTAGTAAGTTATGTTTCCCTCTGTGTTTTGTGTTGCTATTGATATTATTTGAGAAAAAAAAAACATATTTTCATAAATATAATGAAAAAACTCAGTTTTCATCACTTTGGGTTCTCTGCTATGTTGCCTTAAAAAAATATTTTCAGTGATGTAATGAAAACACAGTTATATCACTTTTATTATTTTGATACCCTTTATATTGTCTGTATTGCCATTGATAGCTACATCACTGTATTTAGTGGTAAGTTGTGTTTCCCTCGGTGTTTTGTGTTGCCTTTGATACCCTTTAAGAAGAAAGCAAATATATTTTCATAAATATAATACAACACAGTTTTTCTTGACTATTCGTTCCCTTTTGTGTTGCTTTTGATACCTTTTAAAAAAAATAAAATTATTACATTTCTAAAAATATTTTAATTTATATTTATATTTAATTTATATTATTACTTATATTACTTTTTCCACATATTTGTCCTTTGTATTGTTTGTATTGCCATAACCTTTAAAAAGGTAAAGACATTTGTATAAATACATAGTTTGGCTAGATCCTAGTTTGGACCGTACACTCCAACGTGAAGTTGACCGATCAAACTTGACGCTTCGTAAGTAACAGTAGGTATAATACGAAAGAAGTTTGGTTACTCAAGAGTTTAAATAAGAAAGAAGAACAATTTTAGAGTATTATATTAGTTGGCCATCTATGGTCTGTATTAAGAACCAGAACTAAATTGATCGTCGAACATTCGACGAATGAATGACGTATTTTTGAGAAAAGTAATTTCCTCATTAAATGCCGTTTTAACACAACAAAAGTGTGATTATGTGTAAATACGTGGAAAAAAAACAAAATAATGTTTTTTTATTGTAGAAATACGAAAAATCAGTGACATAACCACAACTATCAGTCATCATAAAAATTTCGCTTTAAGTCATTGATTATTATTGTGTTTTTGGATTCTGATTGGAAAACTCAATGGTTATACTTGATCAAGGAGTTATTAGTCTAAATTTTATCAAATCAATTCAATATATTGTTATATTTTGTAACTACACATTGTCATTAATTGTAAATGGTGATTATCCGTAAATAAAGAATTACATAAAATAATAATAATTATATCATTTAATAAAGTTAATTGGCGGCAAGAAAAATGTGTATTTTGTTTTATAACAAAAACGGACAGAACTTTTCGCTAGACCTTATATCTATAGTTTATAAATTATTGTTGCAATAAACCGTTTTTTTAATTTATATTTAAATATGCTACCGTGGCCATTCACGTAAGCATGGTAGCATATTTAAATATAAACTAAAAACTATTTATTGCAACATGCGTTCTATAGTATTCAAAAATGTATTAAAGTGTGAATTAAAGCACAGTTGAAATTATTATTAATAATTATATATAATAATAGTATTATTAATTAATTTAAACATTATACACTATTTGTAAATAAAACAAGTTTTTTTTTTAATTTTAGCAAAATTTGTTGTAAAGACACTGCTACAATTGTTTAGCCAACACAGTGGCATCATCAGATAGATGATTATTGTTAATTATTAATTTATTATTTAATTATGTATAATTAAACATTATTGATGTTTAAATTAATTAGAAATCTCCGCAATTGAAAAATTAATATTAGAATAATACAAGTTGTATAAAATTACCCAAAAAAGTAACCACTCGAAACGACTCGATGTTTTCCAGTATACGTGAGTCAATATTTTCTTACGTGTTTTAATATTTAATTTTCCCATTGTTCACACACGGTCCTCAAATAAATGTGTGAATTTTTTAGTAGACCAAATGAAGGTAAATGTTTGGAAACGTTCCTTTACGTTTGAATAGTATTTACTATGACAATGACAAATATTTACTAAATGCATATGTAAATTGTATATGAATTTAATAATTTTGAAAATATAATAATAGAGAGTTTTTTAATTGTATTTAATAATAATAATCTTTATTTATAAATACATCATCAATAAATACTATCTTACATTGTACAGCATTTGTGTATTTTTTGTAATTATTTACTATAGCTTTTTATGTATCTTGTATTATTGTACATTGTCTTGTAATTGGGAAGTTGCTTCACGTTGGGCAATAAATACTTATTATTACAATAAATTATTTATTAATTAAATTGATAAATTTATTAATTAAATACAACAGATACAATTGTAAGGAGATATTCATGTACAATAAATAGTATTAAAAATAGCTTCGCCTCGGCCCCGATGCCCAACTTTGTGCCAAATTTCACCCCCCGCTCCCCGCGGGAACCACCAGAAATTGAGATAGTATATATTAATCCAATGGCGCAGTTCAGTCTTGACTAAGTCCCTAGACCATTCTATACAATATTGAGATAATTGAGTAAAATAGAACTTTAGAGAAAAATAAAAAATAATCAAATTTACTTATTTCACTATTCATCAAATGATCATTTAATTAAAACACAGTTATATTCCTTTCTTCACTTTTTATTTTTAATGCTAAATGTACATTTCGGGTACTATGTACCCATTATCAATAGCTGATTGAATGATTTTCATTATACCTCAAATATATTTTCTAACGTCAAATTTATTTCAATTGATTTCCCTATTTGTTAAATGAACTTCACAATCAGGGCTGTTCTGTATAGTAAATGTTAAGTTTAACGTGTACGTTATTTTATTATCATCACAATTTAATTAATTTTTGTAATAGATATATGTACGTAATATATGAATTTAATTAATGACGTATACGTTAAACGTAATATTTTCCATAGAGAATAGACCCCATATATATATTTTTTATTTAGTATATTTGTACTACAAATACCCAAATTGTTTCTCCGCATTCTAAGTTTTCTTAGTTTATTTTAAAATTAATATTTCCTATAAATCGAAGTAATTTTGATTAAACGTGAAATAAAATAGAAGACGAATCGTGAAATTGTTTTGAGAAAAAACGGAAATCATTGATAAAAATGAAATTGAAGAAAGGCAGAAAGACCTATGGTGATTAAGTATCAATTATTGTTAGGTTCTTGTAAACTTATTCGTTGATATAGATTGTTATATATATAATTGAATATTGGGTAATATATTTCTTGCATAATGAAATATTATTGAAAAACTCTGCAAATATGTATAAAATACTAAAAATCTAAGAATGAAAATCATTTTAAAAATTAAATTCTTTTAAAATTGGATGACAACTCCAAATTAATCGACAATTTAAAGTTATTGAAAAAATCTACCGATAAACAAAATTAAAACACACATTAAGTGTTTTAATTTTGTTTATCGGTAAATTTTTAATATTCGGAGCTATTCCATACGGGAAATGTTAAGTTTAATGTGTACGTTATTAATTAATTTCTATGTATATATATATTATATATATATATATTTATTACAAAATTTGCTTGGATTATTATAAAGAAAAATAATATACACGTTAAATGTATTTTCCTTATAGAATAGCTCCAATTTTTTTCATATTTATTTTTATAATATGAATCACCAATGTTTAAATTTCTGATATAATAATTAATCAGATAAATTACTTTATTTAATGTAGGGTATATTATTATAAAGTATATTATGTATATATGAAGAAGAAAAAAACTGAGAATATATAAAAAGAAATAATTACCGCGTTAAATATTAAAGGGGTGTCGTTGAGCAATTATTAACAAACGTCTAATGTCTCTAATTACCCCAATTCCAACTCATTAACGCCGAACTTATAACTCGGGCATAACTTTTGACCCCTTCAGGTGATTCGTCTTTGTTAGCAACCCCGGGGCAGCACATATTCCGTCTTAGTTTAACGAAGGCCATTAATACAGAGCCCTTCCTTGTCTGCCCAGCCCATAATCATGCATCATCTTGCCTCAATTATAAATACCATGCTGACATATTTCTGCTCTTGCCCTCCCCCCTTTTGAAATGTATCATTCGTTAGTAAGTAACGTATCGAGAGTGAAGGAGAAGGAGCAAGAAAAAAAAATATCTGAGATTTAACAAGGAAGGCTTTTTTAATAACCGGAAATGTGCGAAATGTTAACTTGAGACGAAACATGTTTCCTTTTTCCTTTCGTTTGGATGGAGGAGTAGTGGATGTATCGTGTTTATTAAAATAACATTTTCGGGTTATTTAAAATAACATCTTCTTTCCCTTTTCAGAAAAGTTGTTCTTGTTTTTGTTATGAATTATTTACATTTTAATAAATGAAATATAAATAGAAAAGAGTATTCTTTCACTTGGTCACAGTTATTTAAATAAATTAAATAAAAAGAATTTGAAAATTATTAATATATTATTTCCTCTTTTACATCTGTAACTTTGTTTACATCTGTTACGTAAGTACTTTAAAATAAATGTTAAAACAAGTACTTCTCGGACAAATACCCCTCCAGATATTGAATTACATAATAGACACGTGTTGCACATCAAAACATACTGAAGATGGAAACAGTTTCTGAAATATATTTAGTTTAATAAAAAATAACTGGGAGAAATGACAACTATTTTTATTTAATTAAATTAAATTAAATAAATTAAGCGTCTACCTTTCCCGCTGCGATCTCGGATAAATGATCGAGCTCAGGGAAGGACGCGGACAATGCGCTCGACTTATCCAAAACTCCTCGCCCCAGATTTTGAATAAAAAATCTCGCTGCCTATTAATGTAAATAGAAATTATAAATTAATTGTATAATATATAATTGATGTATAATTCACAAATTGGTTATCAACTTTCTGCCTAATTCATTTTTTTTTTGTCAATTCTGCGAAAATTACGTATCAAATAATTTGTATTATTTAAACTTTATAATAAAATTCATTTTCTTTCGCTTATCAAAAACGTCGTTCTTGATTTTGTTTCGAATTATTTACATTTTAACACTATACATTGAAGAAATGAAATATAATTACCGTGATTTTTCCACTATTTAATAGTAAATTAATTAATTCTTTATTTACGGAAAATCACCTTTTTACAATTAATGACAATCTGTAATTACAAAATACAACAATATATTCAATTGATTTGATAAAATTTAGACTAATAACTCCTTGATCAAGTATAACTATTGAGTTTTTTAATCAAAATCCATACACACAATAACAATAATGATGCGCATCGTGAATAAATATATAAGTAAATCAAATACACATAAAATATGTTACAAAAAATATTTAATAATTTTATTATGACTGAGGGATTCGATCGGAATTTCTGTAATTTTTAAAACTCATGTCGCAATAAAAGTATTAAATAGTAATGAGTGCAATGAAAATTTCAAAGATTTTACTAAATTCTACGTTCGAATAACTTCACATCCATTACATATTAATTTCATAATATCTTACATTTTTTTTAACAAGAACTAGATTGAAGTAATACGCAATATATATATATATATATATATATATATATATATATTTAATTTAAATTGAATTTTCGTAAAAGTTTCATTACAGAAATGTGATATTGATGTTTGTAGCATGCTTTCTTTAAATTGTTTTACACACTGTTAATTATTTATTTTAGACGGTTTTTAGCAGATATTGAGTAAAAAAATATTCAGTAAATACGTAAATGAATTGGAAAACATTCAACGCATTTTCATTTTCCACTGCACTTAGTTGTAATTTTCAGAACAAAATATAATGTTAGTATAAATAAAAACTAGTATTTATTCACTAAATGTGGAAATGATTTATTAATTATTTTCAAATCATTATTATTTAATTTAATGTTAGTATATTTTATTATTAGTAGACCACTATTATTTTGAAAACTTCATTGAATGTTTTTTTTTATAAAAGGCAACAGTGTTTTATTTCTACATGTAGGTTATTTTTTACCATTTTTATGGTCTAAACTATTTTGAAATTTAAGAACACTTTTACGTTTGGATGAAAATGATTTTAATCATTATTTACTACTATAAATATTATAAATTATAGATTATTTTTGTAAATATAATTACATTGAAAAAATAATTAAATTAAAAGTAATAAAATAATATTTAAAAAAAATGAAAAAAAAAATCCTTTAGGCCAGCTCATTTAAAAATGTTTATTTATTTATTAATAGAAAAGATGAATTATTAAATAAAGGATTTGAAGCTTCAATTTAGTTATACATTTATATCATTTTAAACTTTATTTATTTAATATTTATTAATTAAATTGATATTTCCTTTTAAATTATATTCAATACATGAATTGAAGAAATTTCAATGTACAATATTGAGGTATAATTTATATAATAATAATTATAATTATTTATAAATATAAATTAATGAAATGTAAGTGGAAAAGAAACATGTCGGGGACATGGGTTCAAATCCCATGATAGATGTTTCTATTCCATGTATATTTATATATTATATTCATAATTTATTTATATTTGTATAACACTGAAATTTTATTTTAAGTTTAAGGTGTTTTATTTAATATTCTTTCTTTTTTACTTTTAATAATCCCAAACAAAAATTATCTTATTTTTACGAAACGATCGTTGGAAACGCGTTTGCGTCCGTCCTTCTTTGTTTTGTTCACCGTGCATTATAGAGTGGGAATGATGTAAAGAGTTGATTTGTTAATGTGCTGTCATGTGAAGCAGCCAGACGCTGTTAGTGCGGTGTTGGTGGCGGTAATGTAATGTCATTGCTGAAATAGTGGTTGGGGTTTCGGGTTTCAGCCGATTCAGATATCCTTCTCGGGAATTGCGTGCCTTCCTGAAATCTCGATTCGATTCCCCGCAAATATTCTGCTAAACTCCTCCGTTAACGACACCCACCACTTAAATAGTCTGCATGTTTAGATTACAGACATCAACTTCCTTTTTTTAAGTACGTTTATTTCGTAAATATAATTGACACGAATTAATGTAACTAACGTTACTGAATAGTTTTAATTAAAAAATATGATTTCTCTCCTACATTTTTAGTTTGAACAATTATTTACAAAATATTTACAAAGTTATGTTCACATATAATACGTGATACATGAAAAGGCTATCGATCGAAGGTCTTTCCCCCCAGTAATGGAAATATTTATACTTTGACAAATTATTTTTCTAACTATTCCATATAAAATTGGTAACTTTGTATCGGCATTTGTTTATAGGATCTCCTGTAGATAAAATTTGTAATGCAAAAAATGCGCAGTTAAAAATACTAATCGACCTGTATGAGCGTTTTATTAGAAATTGATCACTAGCAATTTCAATTAAATTGCTAGTGATCAATTGTTCATTTTATTGTAAATACACTGTACATCTTTATTCGTGTAATTTTACATAGTTATTATTTACAATACATTTATATAATAATAATAATAGCCTTTATTCTCCAACAGGATTTCCTACTTAGAGGACAATATAATAGAAGGTACAATGCAAGAAAAATTAAGTGTTACGAAAAAAAAAAAATACAGAAAATCACAAATATTAAGAGTATGAACAACATTTAAGTTACAATTTATATAAATAAATCATCGAATGACTTTTGTGCGCAACAACACAATGTGAAGTTCGGCGACCGCTGCAGAACACATGTCCTTGTTGAAGGTAGTAGGAATGATGAAGATTCTCTTCATCCGGTTGATTGTTGTGGAACATTGAAGGGTATCCCGGAAAGTAAGTGGGGGCAGTCGATTGTTTCATGTACTAATTTCCTAAGAATTGTGGCGCATAGGTGGTCTCGTTTGGTCGTTAATGCTAACATGTTATGCCTTTCAAATAGATGATCTTGATTCGCTTCAATACATAGATATGTACCGTCAAGTTTGTTAGACAAAAATTTTGAAAATCGCCAATGAAGACGATCTAGTAGAAGGGAATGGCTAATACATGTCCTATACCAGACTAAGCTACAGTAATCCAATTTACCTGATACAAAAGCGAATTATAATGACTTTACGGCATCAGTATTTCGAAATTCACGAACAGTTCTCAGTATAAAACCTAATGATCTGGAGGCTGCGGAGCAAATAACTTCAATTTGGGTAGTGAGTTTCTTGTCAAAAGTAACTCCTAGAGGTCTTTGGTGCAGTCGACGAGCGACAGATAATCACCTGAAATATGGTAAGTTCTTGTGAGACGTTGCATTTGTTTACGTTGAATTTTAAGTTTACATGGGAGCACCAGTTAGATAGAAGTGTTCTAACATTGAATCCACTGGTAAATTTTAAGATCGTCTGCGTATGCTAACACAGGGTAGGTGAGCATTCCCAGAAAATCATTAATAAACATGTTGAAGGGGGCCAAGACTGGAGCCCCGTGGGATACCAATCGACGGTGAGAATTCAAAAGATTTAAAACCGTTGTAGTACATATAGCTCTATTGTGCACGTAAAATTGTATAAATTGAGTGACCCAAGATTCTCTAATAGCAGTTTGTGATTCATAGAGTCAAATGCTCGGAAGAAGTCGGTGTATATTATTTCAACTTGGCCTCGCTTCAGAAAGGAACTGCAAAATAGTAGCAAGATTTGTCAGTGTCGACCATCCTGGCATGAATCCGTGTTGGTAGGTCGAGATGTAGGGTTGCACGTTATTAAAAATGTTATTATTAATACCTTTGCGAAGTTCGATAGGATTGTTTATTTGCGTGGTGTTGCCTTTCTTGAGGATTGGGAATAATAGTGTGCGTTTCCAATGGTAGGGAAATTCACTTTTAGATATTTAAAGATTAATAATTGATATTAGAGGTTTGGCTAAGACATATCTACAATCTTTGAGTAGAAAACTTGGAACTTTGTAATCACCCGCTGTGAGTTTGTTTGGACGGGATGCCATAATGGATTCAAGCTGTGCTTCATTTACTTTAAACGTTGTGAAAGGAGGACAGATAGAATAAATTGTGTCAACGGCGGGGACTGCATTACTTCAAAATACAATTTTAGAGGTATCCGCGAAACCATTTACTATATTTTTAGGTATTGTAAATTAACGATTTTCGTTATATAAACTGCCAGGTATTCGTTGTTGTCCCTTTCTTGCTGTAGATAAATTTCCATAGTTCGGACTTAAACATATGAGCTTATTTTGCGTATTTTTGCTTCCTGGATATGTCTTTAAAATATTACCATTTCCTCTCGAATCACCCTGTGTATTATACATTTTTTTTTGATAACGTCAAACAATTTCCACTTAAAATATTTAAAAATAGAGTACAAAATTATCTAACAGATAAAGCATTAATTTATAATAATAATAATTTATTACGAAATCACATTTTTCAAAAATAATACAAACAAAAAATATATATGCAAGTGTTACAATTAATCAATATATATGCAAATAATTAAACCACAATTAAGAAATAATGTAAAGCGAAAACAAAAAAATATAATAAAAATGAGATACAACAAAATAAAGACCAGTAAAAAAATAAATAAGAATTATATATAGAAGTACAAAATTAAAGTAATTTCTTAAGTTGACGCTTAAATGTAAAAAACGAACTCCCAAATATATTAAATGAATATTTAGCATTACAGTTAATACATCTTATTATTCTATTCAATGGACTGTTAAGTAAATAATTTTGCTTACAGAGACATATATTGAAAACCGCCTTGCTTCTACATTTCCACAAATATCAGTTAACATTAAAATTAAACAAACCTAATAATTCCCAACATTGAGTTTCACCTGATATCAATTAAAAAAAAAACATAAATCTATAGAAAAGTTCCTTCAAGACAATGTAGGTCTGTGATAAAAAAGGATTCCGCTATATTTAATTACGGAAATTTATTTTTATATTCTTATAATATGTTTTGACTGTGTTTTTGACAAATATAATTTTTATGTTAGTTCTGCAAGTTATCTAATATTTATACACTGACAAGTGTAAATATATCTGTAATATATGACACACAATAAACACTAGAAACTAGAGACAATTGTTCAAATTAACTAATTATTGAAAAATATTTATTTGTTTTTTATGTATGTTAATTACAAAGAAACAAACAATTTAGTAAATTAGAAATGACAACAACATTGTGATTCGAAGTGCAACAGTCTCCGATGGAACAGTTGCAGCAGTTGCGTTTAATTACCTCAGCAGTATCAGTTAGACGATTCCGAATAGCGCGCAATTCGTGTCGTTCCTCATGTAGTGCGACACTGACGGCCGGCTATAACGTATTACAATAACCTCTTTATGCAAATGACCACTTGTAGAAGTGTTGGAGAGCTTCTCCAGGGGAAACGTGACACTCTGTCGCCCTGGGACCTGGCAACACGACTGGCTTTACAAACACCGCATTCTGTATGTGCGGGTGGCTCTCACAGCAAAACACAACACCCCATCCGCATTCATAACTCGGGGCCCCCTTTTCGGGATTTGATTATGCTGATGAATTGCAGAACGGTGGCTCTTCTAATTTGTCTTTAATGGAAAATTGCTTAATTACGTTGTGGATTGTGGGGGTGGTTATAATGTTTTTACTTTTCGTCGGGTTATTCGATTAATATCAGCTTTCATTCAAATTAATTCAAATAATAATAATCTTTTCATTTTCCAAATGTTATTTACTTATTACAGAGTAAATATAGTAAAACTTATGAATTAGAACAAGGACGTGCAGTAAAATATATGAAATGATATGCTCTATTCTTAATTATATCTCCATCCTAACTCTCCCACTCTACAGAATCTCAAGGTAGCTTAAAGATCTTTTGTCCGAATTTATAATGTGGGCAGCACGCGAGGATGGTGAGGATCCTTGAGGAACACATTTTTGAGGGTGATTTTTTTAGAATAAGGTTTTTCTTATACGCATTTAAAGGGAGGCGGCTAGAACCGTTTTTTTTATTACATTAATAAGGGAATAAGGATATTTAAGGATCATATAATTGAAATTTATTGTTATTATACAGAAGCGGGGATAGCGTAGATGCTTGAGGAACACCTTCATCAGATTTTTTTTTAGAATAAGGTTTTTCTTATACGTATATCAAGGGAGGCGGTTAGAAACAATTTTTTAAATTAGATTATATTTTATAGTTTAAAGATTGTTGAGTTACGCGAAGATGAAGTATACTATTTAATAAAAGATTTTTTGAAAGAACATTCTTTCTTCACAAGATTTATTAAAACCAGATGTACAATTGGGTCACTATGTGACCATTATTAATGTCAATGTCAAGCTAAATACAACTATTAATAATATTGTTTCGGGTAACATAGATTTAAGCGGTGAGTTAAATTCTAAAAAAGGAGTCTATTAGCTCAAAACAAAGTTAAAAGACGGCTTTCCACTTTTTATTTAATAATTTCGTTTTATCAAGCAAACATTTCTGCCCTGTTTTACTGGCATGATGGGCTAGAGCTGATTTATGATTATATTTTGCCTAATTTACAAGTGGTATCGTCAACAATTTGGGACTACAAGGTAGACGATCGAGAATCGTTGTTTCATCCACGAAAGGAACTTCTCTTGTTTATGACCAAAAAAACTAGATAAATTTAAGAAAATGTTATCTAGCTATGAATATTTCAGTCTTTCGAACCTCGTCAGATCACATTATTTCACCATCAATCCATACGCTAGATGGATAGCGTATGGATGAATTGTGGGTGAACATTTTATTAAACGAAATTCGTTTCGTAAATTAATTGTCATTTTATTACAGTTTAAGGATGCTGTATTTGTACATGAAACCGGTCATGCAGAATCAAAAGCTTTGGCTATATGTAAAAATAATACAGCAGATTTGTTTCCTTCTAGGTGGATGGTTTGGTAGTTCTATAAAAAAATAGCCCCTAAACTGTGAATTGTTTAGAGAATAGAGGTGTCACCAGCTTTATTTCAGGAACTACGAGTCCTAGAGCTTTCAAATAAAAAATAATCAATCAAATTGGTCATGAGAAAATACTGGATATAATTTTCAAATTCGTAATTTTCAAAATATAATTTTTCGATTATCTCAAAAAAACTTCTAATAAAGGTATCCTAATACTAATCTTTTGGAAATCATGATGAGTTCATGAAACAAAAACTCTTTTGACTTATTCTTGAAATATATGGAGAAGGAATATACGAATTTGTAAAGAGCAAAAGTCAAATAACTCTTCTGCTTTTTAACCAATCTTTATGACTTTCAGGCAAGAAAAAGAACTTATCATACTGAATAAAATTATTGACAACAGTTGTTAAGCGTGGATGGGAATGCTCTGTGTGGTGGTTCCAAAAGGCTTTGTCGTTAAAAAGTACACTTTATTTACAATACTCGTAATTTTTGGTACCCTAGTACCAAGCGAAACTCTACATTAGATCTAATTTTTCTAATCGATCGAAGGGTACGACCCCTGTCCTTAGAAGTGCGTGGGAGGTGGGATGTGCGCAAGTGCTAACAACAATCACAAACATAAGTAATTGTATCGCCGCTAGGGCGCGATTTTTTTCAAATATTTCAAATGTAATGGTATTTTCCTATTTTCAATAGAAAGAGGGTTAAAAAGTAAGAAATATAGTGAAAACCTCAATTTTATCATAAGTTAGAAATAAAATAATATTTTAAATTAATAATTGCAAATGTCACTTGAAGAGCTTTTTAAGGTTAAAATTTATTACAAAAATAATGAAATTGAAACATTTTGTCCTAGTAGTTTGTTAAAACTTTCTTTGAGATAATCGTTGTTTTCCGCTATTCATTGCAACCCCCTACCGGAAGAGTTATACACTTAAAAGTTATTTCCAGCATTTTCACATGACCAATTCCATTAAAATTTACTTAAAAGCCCTAGGACGTAAAATAAATTATAACAATTTGAAAATAATTATTGAATTATGTCCTCTTTTGCTACTGTGACATTTCGACTTACGTTACGTAAGTACTTTAAGGTTGCGGTTTAGTGGAAAGAGATAGCTATATGGTAAAATGGAAATAATCGTTTGAAAATAGAGCTATTCTTTTGGATTTCATAATATGAATGTGTATTTACATTTTTTATCTACCAAGTATAAAGTATCAGTCTAAATAAAAAACAAATCGTTAATTTTCGTTTATTACGTCAATTTACTAGTTTAAGTTAGAAAAGAAAATTGTAAGATATAATGAAATTAATAGGTCATGTCTGCTAAGTTATTTGAATGCAGAATTTAGTGAAATCCTTTAAATTTTCATTGCAAAAATTTAATTTAAAATTTGCTATAAATTTGATCAATTTTCATTGTTTTTCATAATTATTTTTCACAGAAACTAAACATTAAAATAATTTTTAATTTATCTGATGAAATTCCTACTTATTTTAAGATTATTTTAATGTATAATACAATATTGTTCATTGATCACAACAACAATCTAACTCAAATTAGTGATTGCCCATATTTGTATAGCTATCTCTTTCTTCTAAACTGCACCCTTAAATGTACAATAATGGAGACTTGCTGCTGAATAACAATAACATATTGTATAATGCAACAATTTTTGATTAGAAAATATTTAATGCAATAAACAAAAATTGCGTAATATAAGGCAATCTGCCTTAGATGTTTTCACATGTGTTTCGGAATTTCATCCCTCGTCTATACCTCTACCTTACACAATTACAAAGAGATTAAATTAAATTAATTAAATATACCGTCCCGGCTGCGATCTCCGTTGTGAATCATCGAGTCGACGCAATTGCTACGCAAATTATTAATTGTGTTTTTTGTTCTTTGGAAAAAAAATATTTTTATTATACTTATCTGAAAACACGTTGATTCCATATGCCTCTAGAATGATGGAATCGTCACTTTTTCAGGCGACCGCACAGAAAAAGTTTGTTTGTGCGATCATTCCGTGCACTAACCGATTTCCATAGCAACGATGTATTTTTCACTTCTGTGTTTCACTGACGTTTTATTTTCCGTCTGTGAAATTCGTAAATTTGTTCAAATGTACACAGACTTAGAATATACTGATATTGTATTTTGAAATAAAGTGCTTACCAGATCAAATTCCGAAAAACAGGTATTGCATTTAAATTTCTTTAGAATTAGTGTAATTATCAAATAATTTAAATATTTAGTTTTATATTGTTGTTTTCAGATAATGAAATATACTATTTCAACTCAAATTGAGCTAATTAAGAAATAATTTATTAATTATTTTCACATTCTTTTTATTCAATTTATTTTAAATAACTGTGACCATGTGAATACATCCTTTTTCTATTACTCTAGGACTTATAGTTCCTAAGATATAACTAGTGATCTTTCTTATTTGTACACACGGCACATACAAATGATTTGTATTCAAAATTGAACTTAGTTTGTTAGTTTGAAATTGATTTTTGATCTTTTTTTGTTAGTGTTCCGTCCTCTACAAAAGGTATTAATCGATCTTCCAAAGACATTATTGGTTATATCTTAAACCAAATATATCCTCAGTTTTTCGTTATATTTAGTCAAACAGGACTAACTAATTAATTATTTTCTCTTTAGATACTGCAACGTTTTGACTTACGTTACGCAAGTATTTTAAAAATTCTTTTTATATGATTTTAAATAACTATGACCATGTGAATACACTTTTTTCTATTAAGCTTGACAATACAGATACAATCATTTGAAAAAAGCATACATATATATAATTTCATTATAAATCCAATATTTTCAATAACGCGTTATTTCTTAAAATGTTTAAATATAATATAAAAGTTGTTCACGTTTAAATACACACAATAAATCTACAAACTTTTTAGATATAGATATGTAAAATAAATCGAGGCAATATTGCGTAAAAATAAACCATAGAGCATATTGCAAATAACGGTGATTTACTTTAATTAATTTTGGGTATTTCAAGTTAAAAAATCGGGTTTGTCTTGAACCTTGGGAGACAAAAAAAATTAAACTAGCAAGTACATCACTACATTCGATTAAATTGTTATTAATTTTGCAAATTTAAACCTATATCTCTTAAAATACTTTAAATAAACGAGATGCCCATGGCGAGACTCGAATTTTAAATATACCTATTCAGACAATTACATACACTTTTACAAACATTACAGTTAAGTATACACATTAAAATAAAACTGTTTGTCCTGGGCTATCAACCAGAGTCCATGACTTAATAGTTAACTAACTAAACATCTTTATTCATATAATATTATTACATAGTTTGAAAAATTATTACAAAGTATATTAAATAAAAATTATTTGAAAATAATTAATAAATTAATTCCACTTTTAGCTCTGCGACTTTTGACTTACGTTTCGTAAGTACGTTAAACAAATGCACATTAAAACAACTACTTCCCGGAAAAATTTAATGTAAAAACAACAAAAGGAACGTTACTATTAAGTCTGCAGATGGCCTTAAATTATTAAGGCCATCTGCAGACACGTGTTTCGGGATCTATCCCTCGTCAGTACAGCTATGCCTTACATAATTCAAAGATGTTAAAATAAATCAATTAAATTAATTCAAATACACTCATCGAAATTATATCAATTATATTAAATCAAATTAAATTAAATCAATTCAAATTAAATTAAACCAAATTAATTCAATTTAAATCAAAATAGAATAAATTAAACGAAACGAATTGAATTAAATTAATTAAAAAGCCGTGATAGTAATGACGAGCAAAGAAAGGACGTGCGTTTTTGTATTGTTGTTATCGTAAATTCACAAAAAACTCCTCTCGGCTCAGAGCTAAATGTGGAAATAATTTATTAATTATTTCCAAATCATTTTTATTTAATATATTTAAATAACTATGACCAAGTCAATAAATACTCTTTTCTATTTATATTATTACAAAGTTTTTACAAAGTTATGTTTACATATAATACATAAAATAGCTAACGACCGAAGGTCTTTCCGCTTGTCTATGTCCTGTTCTTGTCATTGTCTATCTAATTGTCATGATTGCTAACGTCATTGTCAAAGTTTGCATTATTTGAAGAGATAAAATAATAAATTGTTGATGAAGGGTATTTATATTTTAGGGGGGATATTTGGATTTCCGTATATACATAACCTCCAAATATCTTCTCTATTTAATCATAGAGAAGATATTTGGAGGTTTGTGGCAAACATAAGAGAAAGGATCTCAAGACGCTCTTTTATGGGAGTAATGTTAATTTTCTGGTAAAGGAAAGTATTATGAGGATTGTGTAGTGGATTATTAGCGGGTAGAATTTTCCTTGGTACTCTTAGGGCTGACTGTTCCGCTACTTCCAAGTTACGTAAAGTGAGGATTGTAGTAAAGGATGGCTGAGTATTCGAGCAGGGGACGACATATCATTTTATATGTTTATTTTATACGCAGCAATTTCAGTGGATATGCCTTATTGCTTAAAAGTTAGGGTCTGAAAAAGTTTCGCCCTGCTCGTTACTACTGTTTTTAGGTTTTGTGTATGAGTGGAGAAACTTAGTTTTCTGTATAAAGTGATACGTAGATATTTACAATTAGCGTAGGGAAAATTGTTATTTTGTCGACAAAAATTGATTATGGGGTATTGTTTGGACGGTGGTAAGGAATAAGGACTTATGTTTTGTTGGGGTTAATGGATATTCTCCACGAACCACGTTTGCATGGTATCAATCAATTCTTGTAAATTACTTAACGCTTTCTGGAATGTAGGTGCATGGTGCATGGGTGAATAATCGTCAGCGATACAGTCAGTATCGTCAACGTTCAGAAGTGGATAATCAGAGAGGTTGATATATTGGGGATTATGATTATTAATATCGAATATGAAAATGTTATATGGAATAGGAAATATCATCGTGGTAAACCTTGTTGGGGCAGAATGTCTGGGAGTAAGAGTTAAAAATTCTAACAGTTAGGGTTCGGTTGCTTACAAGGCTATCTATGGTTCTAACTATATTTGGGAGAATGCCTAAAGAGTGAGAATTAAACTGCAAACCTCTATACCAAACTTTCTTTATTTCTAATAACGCGATGGCGTTGTTTCTTTTTTTTTTCAATGTGTGCTGTTTGAATGTTGTAAATAATGATGCAGAGCGGGGTGAAGGTTGAGCGTTGTTTCATAAATCCAAATTGATACGGTAGTATTTTAAGGAAAGGATTTTGAATTGAATTATGGATTCTAGGAGCTTGCCAAGGACTGGGGGTAAGGTGATAGGACGATAACTGGAGGGGTTATAAACGGTTTTGTGAATATATATTATGATTCCATTTTTTTTATTCTCTTGGGATGTTTTTTTTTTTCTGAAGATAATTAAATATTTGTAAAATATATTCATCGATAGATTTTGGAAGGGATTTCATCTGGGGATGGCACCTGGTGCTGAGTTTTTTCATTTATGTAGGTGTTTTAAGTACTCATCTTCGCTTATTCTTCGGAGGGATATTAAAGGTAAAACAAGAGTACCAGTAATACATTTTATCTAGGAGGCAAAATAATCAGAAAAAGTGTCAGCAATCGTTTGTTCGTCAGTGATGAGTGTTTGATTTGTCCGGCCTAGGATTTGTTGCAAAAAGTTTGTTTGTTTGTACTTACTGAACTTTTTCACCTCAGTCCAAAAATTATTTATCCAGAGGCTTATTTATATTGAAGCAATTTTAATCCAAATACATTTCAGTATTTTTATACAGAAAAATGAGTGCCTGTATGTTGTCCTTGTTTAGTTTGTTAAGTTTTCGTTTAAAAGTCAGATCTTCTGTTAGTCTTATATCTCGATTAACCTGCCTTTTATATTTTATCAATCATAGGATGTAATTTGGAAGTGACTATTTGAACGGTTTTTGGGTACAGATGGGGGTGTTCGTTTTGATAGAGTTGGCTAAAGAATGTGGAACGCTTCACGATTTTGCGTGTCATCCTTGCACAGAGGCCATTATAATCTTCTCTGTATCATTTAAATTTTAGTATAAGTACCGCCGAAGCGAGTACTGTGATTTAATAATTTAAAATTACAATAACCCGGCGCATTCACCATAACGCAATCGTGTTTAATTCTAATTTAGTAATCAAGTACAGGTATATATTTCAACGTTTTAGTGTTTTTTATAACTGCATAATTCAATAATTAAAAAAATGATAAGCTGGTGATTTTATGAAATTCCATTTTGTCCATCAAACACCTAAAATCGCAACTGGGACGGTACCGTAATTTAATTTAACAACTTTAAAAATTGTATAAGGCAGAGCTGTGGTGACGAGAAATAAATCCCGAAACAAGTGTCTGCAGGGGTACAAGTCCGGGAAATATTTTAAACGGATACTTGTTTTAAAATACTTACGTAACGTAAGTTAAAAAAGTAGCAGTAGCTAAAAAGGTTGCGGTCTTTTCAAATAATTTACAAAGGTTTAACTAACAGTTTAAGCTCTGATAATAAATCTGAAAATAAAAATGTGCATTTATATGGCAATAAATGCTATTTATATAGGGTGTTTCAAATTCGAGTCTCACCATGGGGATCTCACTTATTATAAGAGATAGAGGGTAGGTTTAAATTTGGCACTTTTGCAAAATTTAATGTTAATTAATATCCCGTTGAGAAAACTGGGCTAAGTTTCTTTATTTTCAAGAAAAATGAAGAAAACTGAAAAATGCTATTTTCTTTCTTTTTATTTATATCTTCGTTATTTGAATCAATATTGCAATCCAATGAAGACATTCTTATAGCACATTTTTATAATCTAATAGATGGCGTACTAATTTTACTAATAGCATGTTTCGTTTCTTCTGGACCATCATCAACTTTCTTATTTCTTATGGGAGCAATATTGGTTTTATATTAGATTAAAATCCTCTATTTATTCTGATTACAATGATTTAATGTATTATACCTTTATTGTAATTAGTTATCTTCTTTTCTGGAATTTTCTTTATCAACACTAAAGCAGCACTCATTTTTAGCAATTAGATGAATGTCATTCTGTCATTGAATGTCAAAATTTAAAATTAAATATTACTGTTCATTAAATATTTAAATCGTTCAATTTTTATTACCAAGTGTGTCTTTTTATAAATATGTACCTTTATAGTGTTTAAGTGATTTAAAGGCAAAACAAAGCTTGGATATGACACCCCAATGTTCCTTTAGAATAAATGTTTGGCCAAATGTGTATAGTCAGAACATAAATTAGGAGATTATAAAACATTAATAATTTCGTCTCGAAATTAAATAAAATAGAGGGAATTTGTATACTACAATAAATAATTTAAGGAACATCTTTGAATTTCGGTTGCTGCTAAGGCTGTTTTTTGAACATAAATTAAAGAAATATTTTGTGTGTTAATATTTTTATTAATATTAATGTTGATATTCATCATAATACTATTTTTTTAATAATTTTTAGTTTGTAAAAAAGATCATTATGTAAATTTTTGTTCCATTGCAAAACTTTTTTATAAATATTGCATTCACAAAGCTACAAGTTACATTATATTTTCTATTGATTACTTTTAATTACATGGTATGTGTGATTTATTAGTATTAAAAAAATATTTTGTTAAGACGGTGTTCATTTATCAGAATAACGATATCATATGCGGTATCATTGTAATCAGAAAAAAAAGAGGATTTTAATCTGATAAAAAAAAACAATATAGCGCCCATAAGAAATAAGAAAGTTGACGATGGTCCAGAAGAAACGAACCATGCTATTAGGAAAATTAGTAAGCCATCGATTAGATCATAAAAAAGTGCTACAAGAATGTCTTCATTGTATTGAATTATTGCTTCAAATAACGAAGATATAAATAAAAAAAGAAAATCGCATTTTTCAGTTTTTTTTTTTCATTTTTCTTGAAAACAAAGAAACTTAGCCTAGTTTTCTCAACGAAATATTAATCAGCATGAAATTCTGCTAAAGTGCCAAATTTAAACCTACCCTCTATCTCTTATAATAAGCGAGATCCCCATGGTGAGACTCGAATTTGAAACACCCTGTATAGGATCTCGCCTTATATTGGCGAAACACTATACCTTTTCCTACCTATGTGTTTCAAATGGTCATAAACAGTTGAATTAAATAAATTTAACCTCATGACGATTTCTCGATTTGTTATTCATCAGTTTGTATGAAATTTATTAAATAAAAGCACGTAATGAAATGCTATTTGACGCTGATATAACTATTAAGGTCTATTGGCTTCTTATTACCTTACCTTCTAAAACATGAAACATTTTTAACAACATAATTTCTCAACAAAAACTCTAAACACTAGTTTTAGCAAAGGAATATTGTCAAAAAATATCCGTTGGAAGAAAAAGATGTTTCTCCATATTTAATATCAAAATATTTTTTTGCTGGAGTAGTATTTTTTCTTAACAATAATAAACAAATATGCAGAAAATACTTCTTTACACTGTATATATTTAAAATGGTATAAACGACTACATAGAATCAATCAGACGTTTTCACTAGCAATCTTATTTTTAATAGGTCTCAAATCATACAAAGAGGTTTTTATTTCATTATTGTACTGATTATAACACTAATGATATTTAAATAAGATTACTTCAAAATATTTCAAATGGACTGAAAGACCTCCAGTCGATAGCAGATTCATCTACAGAATATAATTCTAATTTTATATATTATTGTACATACATATACACATTTGAATAAAGATGGTTATTTAGTTAATTATGTATACTTAATTTGTCAACATAATAACCTATACGTTAAATGTTTCAAATGTAATATTATGGATTATTTTTAATTAAACACAGATTTATTCTTGATGAAATAAAAACCTCACTGTATAATGATTATGCGAGTGTTGAGTGTGGAAAACAGAATTACATCCTCTGTCAAAAAAATGAAATTAGTTTTCGAACAGCCCAATAAATTGGGTTTATTAATAAAAATATTTATATCATCATACTTTTGTATGATAACAGTAAAAATTGCTGGTATAAAAATTAATGGCAGCTTTACGTAGCAACAAAGAGTGGGTCATTGCTATGCCGATAAAATTGTACGTACGTGATGAAAACCAGAGACTCCAGCTTTTGATAATCTTCTAAATCCACGTGGTGCTGTTTTATCTCGACAATTAAAAAAATGCAACGCTCGTGTCAGTTGTGGATGTGTACGAATGTACATACGTTGCTAATTATATAATAAAACTTGCACGTCTCTCGCCGATAAAGCCGGCCAACACAGAGGAAAGACGGAAGATCTGGTTCGATCCTCGTCCACTGAATGGAAAATCCTCGAATTTTTAGAACGCGATTTGTGAGAGACACACGCCGGACAATTCCCACGTTTGTGCAAAGTCGGAGTTGCTACCGCAAAACCGCACGCTGGTGTGTTTTTTTATTATTATTGTTTCGCGATGGAGTGAAAAATGGCCTAGATATACACTTTTTGTGGGTTGCTGCTGCTTTCCTCAAGGATGGATTCTTATTACAGAAATATTTTTTTTTTGTTTATGTTACAGAATTTTATAAATTATATTGCCTTAGTTTTAATTAAAAAAAATCTAATCACAATTTATTTCGAACCCAATTTCTTTACATCATCCAGAAGACGATTTTTTTTAAATTCAAATCGCCCTTAAAAATCGGAAATGCTTGTTTTTCTGAAATAAATACTCCGCACTCTTTCTTAAATCATCGAGAGTTTTTGAGCTTCCTTTAAGGTTGCGGTTTAATAGAAAGAGATGGCTATATAGTAAAATGGAAATAATCGTTTAAAAAAAGAGCCATTCTTTTGGATTTAATAATATGCATATGTATTTAAATTTTTTATCTACCAAGTATAAAGTATCAGTCTAAATAAAAAATAAATCGTTTTTGCTAGTTCAAGTTAGAAAAAAAAATTGTAAGATATAATGAAATTAATAGGTCATGTCTGCTAAGTTATTTGAATGCAGAATTTAGTGAAATCCTTTAAATTTTCATTATACAAGTTTTTATTAGCAAAGATATAATTTGAAATTTCCTATAAATTTGATCAATTTTCATTGTTTTTATAATTGTTTTTCACACAAACTAAACATTAAAATAATTTTTAATTCATCTGATGAAATTTCTGCTTATTTTAAGTTTACTTTGATGTATAATACAATATTGTTCATTGATCACAACTCTAATCTAACTCGAATTAGTGATTGCCAATATTTATATAGCTATCTCTTTCGTCTAAACCGCACCCTTAAGATTTTCGCAAAGAAAATAAATTTAATAAAAATTGGAATATGTTTAAAGGGGCATGCAAAAATCCGAAACTCGTAAGATAACTTCAAATTACATCAAAATGTTTTAAATAAACTGAGACTATCAATTGTATAAATTTAAGTGATGAAGCAAACAGTTTTCGTACAATAGGCGTGTAAATTGGCACATTAAAAATAAGCTAAACAATTGTGCAACTTTTCAAACTATTTTAATGATTTTTATGTGAAATATTGACAAATCATATCCAAATCATATTCTCTAATTATGAACATCCTATCACATTTGTGAACATAGTTATTTTAATTTAATAAATGCCACGACTAAAATTGTTTGGTTGAAAGCGTTTTATAGGGCTCAATATAAATGGGACTCGTCAAAATAAAAACTATTTATAACATCTTCTAGAGTCTTATTGATTTTTTTTTTCAGATTAATTCGAAAGAAAAAAAATGTTGATGAAAATTTTAATATTTTTTAAATGAAAAAAAAAATAGATTTTATTAATAGATCATAAACGGACAGAATAATCTCTAATTACACCAAAATGTTTCCAATTAACTGGAACATCAGTTGTATGAAATTGTGTAATATGGAAAAAATAGTTTTTTTTGCAGCATGGGAGGAAATTGGGTGAAAAAATAAGTGAAAAATATGTCCAATTTTTAGACGAACATAAAGCACTTATTTTATTGATTTTTTTGTATGAATTCTATATAAATCCTTTTCGAATTACATTCTATCTATTTTTTAAGAATTGAAAATTTGTTAGATACAGTAAATATTATTTTTTTTATTAAAAAATTAAATACTTGTTACTTACAATTCAAAATATTAAGTATATATTTTCTTAAATTATTCCATTCTCATATCAAAAAAGTCCCTTTCAAATCGAAGTAGGTAGCCTGTATCGTGGGATAAAATCTCATGAAACAACAATTAAAAATGCGCAACCAGCCTCAATCCTTCCATACCCTGAGAATTTTTATTGCATTTACCCCTTTTTCTGAATAAAATTCCAAGGGGTTTAATCAAGTCCAGTTTGTATGCACGGAGGGGCCAAACGCGGAAGCAGGAACCGCAATTCCCGATTTTCAGGTAAAACTTGAATATTTTAAACCCTTCACCGTTAAAAAAATTACCTGATTTGAGGAAACCGAAAAGAGGGTCGCCGCGACGAAAGCGTGTCGGGAGCAAAGGGTGAATTGCGCAAGAAAGGTGTAATAACGCAACCCTTTAAATCAAACAGCCGCTCTTTTATTTCCGTTTAAATAGAGTTTACCTGATTTAAGAAAAGCGTTGTTTAAGGTGTTAAAGTGAGAATAAGGTCGCCCTCTTCTTGAACTCTTGAACTTTTTAATGAAGAGTTACCTGGGAGCGTTCTTTTCTTAGGTTATTAGGGAAAGTTTTTACCCTTTTAGTTTCGGGGCAAACGCGGAAGTTGTTGCGTTTACCTGGAATTAAAAATGGGCTAAAATGGGAGATGAATGACCATTTGGCTTGAACGGGTTGAGAAAGAATATTTATTGAGGTGAACCAGAAAGAATAATTGTATTTACCTGGATGTTGTAAATCTTGTGAAAGGGGTACACATTTTTTGATTTCTTGAGAAAGAGGTCGTATATTTTTCTGAAATTATATTCTGAACATATGCCTGCTTTTATTCGAGTTTTGTACGTGTGAAATGAAACTCGAATTTTATAAACGAATTCAAATTAATAAAAATGATAATAAATTGAAATTAAAATACAAATAAATGCCTTCAACTTGAACGTTTTAGGTCTTGTTGTTTAATTGACGAACAATAATATATCCTGTGTACCTAGGTTGCCTTTTTCATATGATATAAGGGGCAAACATGAGAAGTTAATATATTAAATCATAAATATGTAATTTTCTTTTTATCCAAATATTTTAAAGCAAAATTACAAGAGTGTGAAAATTTTCCTTGATATAGAAATTCTTATATGTCATAATTTTTATCTCACACTTTTGAATCTCGTCTCTTATGTACTTTTTAAAGTCATTATTTAATTTCAAAATTTGGGATTTAAATTCAATTGTAAAGGATTATAAGTCCACCAAAATTGTGTTTTGTCCATGATAGGCTGTAATAGTAAGTTCTTCTATCTACTATCTTAAATGAATTTTCTCCTAATGCATACTTGGGGTCTATTTTCTTTAATTTTTTTGCCAACCACCTACAAATATTTTAATCCAGCATCTTCATCCCTAGCTTCTATAACATGTATATTTTCATAATCTTTAAGTTCGTCATTAACCTCATTAATATTTTGTGTAGGATTGGCTTCCACCCATTCTCCACTACTACTGTCTGATGAGATATATCTGAAATCTCAGATTGTGGTAAAACTTTTTATTTGATGATTTTAGTTGTGATGATGGATGGTCATTTAATCAACCTCTCGTTCGAATTTGAGAAAATAATTCTTAAACGCCTTAATTAAGCCCATGGGCTAATATAATAATAATAATAATAATATTTATTTCCTCAACAGACATAGTCTAATTACAAAGGAAATTTTGGTAAATTAATATAAGAATTTACAAATATAAACAGTAAAAACAATAGGATGAAAATACATTCCGTAATTAACTTAAGACTAATACAGAGACATTTGTAGATAGCCCACAGTTGTAGGTAATTACACCATTTTTATTTATTTATTAGATATAATCAACGAGAAAACAAAAAGAAAAAAAATCCAAAGTATAGATCAAACGCGCATGAAATATTTTACAAAAAGTAACAAGACAATAAATGTTATATATTTTGAATTATTCGACGAAGCTATATAAAATAATGGGACACAATTTAAGTAACACAAGATATACACAGCATTGAGAGAATATAAGTGATCTTGAAAACAAATTTGGGTATTCATGGATTTCAATCAGTTTGCACTAATGCGCATTCTCCCAATTAAAAAAAAAATACAGAAAATATATACATTAAAATCCGTTAATAACTAAGAAACTTTAGACAAATACAGACACATTTGTAGATTGCGCACAAAGTCAGTTCTATTATTGTTGTAGATATCTACGCCATATTGTATATCATGGTATTTCCTTATCATGTTCAATATGGGAGATTGAGAGTGGTGAGCTGTGTTTGGCTTAGCGTAATAAAAGTTTCTGCTACCTCTAGAATTAATACGCGGAACATTAAAATTAAGCAGACTCAGGAGGTGGGCATTATCACATTCGTAATGGATTAATTTATACAATTCATTAACTACAATGAATCTATGACGATCATAGATGCGCGGATAATTAAATTCAATTAGAAGATCCTTATGTCTAATATCAATTGACGGATACCGACCATATTTGCGAAAAAATAAATAACGTAAGAAACGTTTATTAATTTTTTCAAGCATTTCGATGTATAATTTCGATTGAGGTGACCAGACACAAGCACAGTAATTAATTTTACTAAGAACTAGGGAATTGAACAATATTTTAACAGTTTTATCTGATTTAAAATCATTACAATTACGAGCGATGAATCCCAGTAGGCCTGAGCATTCTTTGGTGATAGTCTCAATATGACGATTAAATTTCAGTTGATCGTCAAACAATATGCCAAGATCCCTGAAGACACTGTCCCTGATAATTAAAATTCTATCTAGCATATAATTAAATATAGTCCGATTGCGCATTCTACTGTAACTCAAAACACAGCATTTGGAGGCATTGATTGACAGACCGTTGGTTGAGCACCATAAAGCAAGGCGTTGTAAGTTATCTTGAAGTACTATGCAATCTAATTCACTATGTATGACGTTGAAGAGCTTGATGTCATCAGCATATATCAAGTAATTACAGTTTATCACAGTGGTTACCTTGTTAATAAAAATTAAAAATAGTAGTGGCCCAAGGTTAGAACCCTGAGGCACACCACTAGTTGCAACAAAGGTGTCAGATTGATGACCCATATAAGATATATACTGATGCCTACCTTTTAGATAAGAATATATAACAGAAACAATATTGCCGGGAATGTTGCTCTGACTGACATATTCCATTAGTTTAGAATGCGGCATATGATCGAAAGCTTTGCTTATATCTGTGTACACAACATCTACCTGCTGACCAATATCTAAATAATTTGAAACAAATTGCGTGAAATGAATTAAATTGGTTTGCGTGCTGCGTTTTTTAATGAATCCATGTTGATGACATGAGAGCTCTTGGTCGATACATGAATGAATAACGTCAGAGAGGATGCCTTCAAAAACCTTGGAAAAATTGGACAAAAGCGCTATAGGGCGATAATTTTTGACATTGCTTTTATCACCGGATTTGTAAATTGGAGTTATACGAGTTAACTTCCAGCACGAAGGAAAACAACCACTTCTTAAGATGATATTGAAAATATGGGTAAGTGGCGAAGCTAAGTAATCGGCACAGTCTTTCAAAATGAAAGCCGGAACACTGTCAGGGCCCATTGTTAATTTTGGTTTAGTTTTCCTTAATGCATCACGTACTGTATCTTCAGCTAATAAATATATATATATGGCATATCAAATTTATTTTTCATATATTCTTGCAGTGAAATGAGCGAGTTTATTGACATTTTTGAAATGTCTGTAAAACCCTTTTACCATTGCATATTTATTTAAAATTGTCGAATGCATTTCTTTTAAAATATGTAGCTGTTCATCCAAATACATTCCAAATACACTTTAATGTTTTAGTGATTTTTTTAGAGTGTATGAATTCATGCAATCAAACCAAGTATTCGTTAAATTTATAAAATCTGCAGTGTTTTTTTGATAGTTCATCTAAAAAAATGTTTCAAAGATGTAAAAATGTTTTTAGGATGTATCTACAGTATGTAACAACAACTGAGCAGCTAAAAATAAATTCTGTCTTTGATAACATTCACAATTTTATGTTTAAAGTTCACTGTAAAGACAGCGCTAATTTCATTGGTTTTATTAGAAATTAAATTTAAATCTTGTGTCCAAAAGCCAATTTCTAATTAATTTTAACAAATGAAATGCGTCTGCGAAAAAAAATATTTTACTAACTGTAAGATTGTTTTCAATTTATGTATTTTCATGAGTAATATGTAACAATTTCCATAAGCCGATATTTCCACCCCCACAGTCGCTTACATATGCTACCATAGTAAAACCTATCAATTGTAACTTTAAAATCATTTTCTTTAAAAGAAAACTAATGACTTTAGTGACAAAATGGCAGTATACTGGTTATTTCCATTTTCCGAAAAGGCCACGCGCAATTGTTACCAACATTACGTACGGTCCAATTACTTTGTCTCGTTTAGTATCATATTCATATGATTTTGTTACCTTCATTTCATCGAACGATAAAAGAATTATTTTGTATTTTTTTTAATTGATTATATATCATCATTTTAAAATATAAATTATAGAAAATTGAAATTTAAAATTTGAATATATATTCTCCTTCCATCCTTAAATTACAACTAACAGAAAAATATATAAAATAATATCTGAATCTGAAATACTTTTTTTCTAGATTTTCTTATTAGACATATATCGATTGATAATAGCATAGCATAAAGGACAATCAGGGGCTGTTTTTTTTTTTTTTTTTTTAATAAATAAGGTGTTAGAAAGAAACTCCTGTATTTTTTATATGGCTTTTTGCCTTGCTCTGGAATATATTCATTAGTTAACATAAAATTTATTTTATAAAATTATCCCTATAAACAAATATTTTCTCTCTTACTTAAAACTAATCCTAAGACCTTACGAGGATAAACAACAAAGGATGTAAAAATAAATAGATCGAGAATCCAAAGCCTAATAAAAAAAAAAATGAAAATATATTTTTTAATGTTTGATATATCATTTGTGCTAAGACCAAAAAATATTAAAAATATATAGAACAAATCTTATTTGGTAAAAGATAATCATTTTTTTCTATTCATGTTCTAAATATCTAAGAGCAAATGCCTGATATATGTCTCTGTTTCCATTGTATTTTACTCTTTTATTTTGAAATTAATTCTAATTGGGAAGCTTTAAATATTCCAGTTAAATTATTTTTAAAAGTAATAAAATCGTCGTTTTATTTTTCATATTAATAATAATAATAATACTAATGGCCTTTATTTTCCAACAGTATTTACCGAGTATTACGATAAAAAAATACATATTGCTTTAGGACACGAAGTTTTTCAGTAATCAAAATAGCTATCTTCTTTTTATGTTTTTTATGTTTCCTTTTATAAAGCATCTACTAAATTTTCTTTATGTATTTTAAGTTCATTCACTTCTTAAAATAGAATTGCTGTTTTTATCTTTTAATTCATCAACTAATTGCTTTTTGCTGGATTTCATAATCTTTATTCGACAATAATTATCTAATGCTCACTATTTCAGTAATATTATCACACGGTACAGTGAAGCATTTAGGTTATCCTAGTTGTTGAGATGGTATCGATAAAAATGTTTTATCTTCATATTATTAATAAATATATATTACAAAGCAGTGGCTTCAACAATTAATTATATTTAATTAAATAAAAAAATTGAAAATAATTAATAAATTATTTCCTCTTTAGCTTCTGTTACAATTTGACTTATACTACATAAGTACTATAACAAATGTCTAATAATAGACAGTTGCTGTTGCATAACAATAACATATTGTATAATGCAACAATTTTTGAATCGAATATATTTAATGCAAAAACATTTTTTTTAATTAAAATAAAAGTTACGTAATATAAGGCTATCTGCAGACACGTATTTCGAGATTTCATCCCTCATCAGTACTGCTGTGCCTTACTTAATTGCAAAGTTGTTAATTAAGTTGTTTAAAATTAATTAAAAGAGGACGTCTTTTGAACGGGCGGTCGTGCGAATGTCATGCGCGATAACGATAAATTGTTTTGTGAAAAAAATCTTCTCGATTCGGATTTTAATAAAGCTTCGCTGGCCATTAATAATATTAGAAAAACGCTATTTATTGACTTGGTCACAGTTATTTAAATACATTAAATTAAAAAAAAGAAAATAATTAATAAATTATTTCCTCTTTAGCTACTGTGACAATTTGACTTATGTTACATAAGTACTATAACAAATGTCTAAAAATAGACATATGCTGTTGCATAACAATAACATATTGTATAATGCAACATTTTTTTTAATTTAATTTATTTAAATAACTGTGACCAAGTGAATAAATCCCGTTTTTCTATTATTAATTATATTTAATTTGACATATTCATAATAATAGAAAAAATATTTATTCACTTGATCACAGTTGTTTAAAATTTTTTTTGTAATAATTTGAACTTAAATAAATAATTATTTTCTAATTATTATTTTTTAATATTTATTTTTTTAGCTTATTCAATTTAATTTACAAATAATCGATTATTTCGATACCCCTTACCCTCTTTTACCTGAAAATCGGGTTAAATTTATGCCCCAAATTAAATTATGGGTAACACAACAACAAGAATGTGTGAATTAAAAGGGCAAGAAAGTTGTGTTACAACTATGAATCAATTACTTTTACCTGAATTTAAAAAATATATAACAGGGTCGAAAATACCCTTTCCTTTTATTTCCCTTCCGGGTCAAAAAGAGTGGTTATATTTTTACAAATCTTGAGATGTAATGAAAAGGTATCCCTTTAAGAAGTGGGGTGAGTTATGTGGATTCGTGTGCCGAAAGGGCGTAAAAAAGTTGTTACACTTTAGAAAACTTGAGATATAGCCTTTACGCTAACCCTTCTAAAAATGGGAAGGATTTGATAGATTCGTATGTTGGGAGGGTGTAAACGTGTAGTTCCATATTATAAAACTTGAAATATGGTGAAAAGGTAACCCCTTTGAGTAATTGGGAGAATTTGATGGATTCGTGTGCCGGAAGGGTGTAAAAAAGTTGTTACACTTTTACAAATCTAGAAATGTAATGAAAGGGGTTGCCCTTTTTGTGGTTTCATATGCCGAAAGAGTGAGAGTTAGATTTCTTTACTTTCCCCATATGAAATATTAGTGAATAAAAAATAATGAAGGATACATTAGCCATTTTTTCATATGCTCTAAAATTATATGAATAGAAGAAATAATAAAATTGGAATGATTGAAAATGTTTAATTTTTTTCTAAAATTATCAGAAATATAACATATTTAGTATAAAAATATAAATAATACTTCATGTTTAAACCAACAAACAACCAAATTGGAAGGCGACTTCCAACAAAAAAAATATCGGTTCTATATTTGAAAAATTCTTTATATTACACAAATTTTAATTGTGCATTTGCGGTTTTCAGGCCAAAGTTAAGAGCATAGTTAATTTATTATTGTTGGACGGTTTTAAAATCCTACTATCTTCTAAAATGAAAATGCATGTCCTGTATTAATTGTATTTTACGCTACTGCTGATTATTCAGGGTTTAGGTTTTTTAGATGGTACATGTGTTCTTCGAATGTAATTGCCAACTTTCTCTGAGTTTGTCCAATGTAAACCATTTTAAAATTCAAACAATTTATTGAATATATGCCTGATGTTTCTTCGTCTTTGATTATTTTCAAATGTGTTGACTAACAAAAATTCTAGTTCAGTATTTGTGTAGTGAGCACCTAAAAAATTAGAAAATTAATTTATTACTTTAATGTTTTACTACGGGATACGTGAAAAATTAATTTAACAAAATAAAAACCTCCGGGCAGAAAGACCTCCGGTCAATAGCCCATGACAGACTACTAACCCACCAATATGTATTGTAAATATAAATATTTGTAAAGAATTGTAATTCTGCTGTCTGAATAAAGATGATTGTATATATAAAAATCTCCACAAGATTAAGACACCGAAGAATCACAAAAGAAATTTTGCAAAGTAATTTATATTAAAACATTGGATAACAAAATCAACTCTAAAAAACACAAATTACTCCACTACACAAATAATCCTTTAATAAATAAAAATCCTTCCTGGCAGCTTTATTTTCTTGGGTTATTAACGAAAACGTTTAACTTTTATTCAAATATTTGTATCATCAAATTTTGTAATACAAATTAAACAAAAAAAGTCATATTAAAGCCACTACATTTTATCCTGAATATTCATTAATGTGAATAGGATATCGCGTTTCCTGTCGTAAAGATTAGTCACGTTTTGCAGGACAAAGGATAATTTAATTTTCTTGGAATCCACCTGATATAACCATATATATATAATATAATTACATAAAAGAGAAGAAAAAGAAAAAAAAGAGCAACTACTCAAAAATGTAAATTATTACATAATTATAAAAATAAGAAATATTTTTTTATAAATCGTTGTATGCAATAATTAAAATATTTTTTTTATCAAACAAAATAATTAAAAGAAAATTCATTCATTTGAATATTTTTTGTTTGGAATTCTCTCCAATGAGCTATTAACCAAAACTTAAAACTAAATTAAATCAAAGGAATGGCATAGGTACTCTTCATATTAAGGAATATTTCAAGACGACTTTAAAACAGTTCAAAAATTAAAACTTATAAATTTATTTGGGAAATTATTTTACAATCTTCTCTAAATTTAATCATAGCTCAATTGATGGAAAAACTTTAAACTTTGTATAACACTAACAAAGTTTAATGTGTTTTATTCAATTGATAAACAATGTAAAACAAAGTGGAAGCCTCGGTTATTAACAATTAAACATAGCTATTTTTTAATTAGGTTTTTACCATTCGGTCACGACCAATGTAGTGCTTAAAACTTATTGAAATATGAATGAATAGACAGTGCATACAGATAGGACAGGTTGGTCAATGAGGACCGTCATGACATTTTTATTTACACGAGTAGGCAGGGGCCCCTTGTGACATAAAACAATACAGATTCGTGATGTCAATTATGAGATGACTTAAATTATAAGTTGACAATTTACAAAATTGTCATAATTTAAAGAGCGATATGGTGCATAAAATATAATTATAAAAATAATAAATATTTTTATAAATCGTTGCATTAAAGTGTTCTTCTTTGTCAAATAAAAATAGTTTCATTAAATTGAATAATAATATTTTTTGTTTATTTGTAATTCTCTCCAATTAAAAGTAAATTAAATTAAAAGGAATGGCATAAGTACTCTTCATGCCAAGGGGTACTTTGAGGCAACTTTATGACAGTTCAAAAATTAAAACTTATAAATTCTAATGTTCTCTAAATTTAAATATATCAGTTTTGTTAGGAGCAAGGAACTGAGTAAAAATATAGATGTTTGAAAACGAATTCATTCACGTTCAGTATTTTTTTATGTTTAATTAAGTTCTTACTTAGCCCGCAGTGAAACACATTTTATACATATTAGTGACTATTATAAAAAAAATATATTTTAAATTATTGTTTAAGTTTTCCTTACTTTAACAACAAATTAAAGGCTGATTTACAAAATAATGTGAACAGCCTTATCATAAACTAAAACATGAAATTTGTGTGATTTTTTTTAATATAAACAAAAATACATGGGAACTTTCTTCCATAGGGTTTTTTTTATTATTAAGGAAATTTGTTATCCTTATACTTTCTGGTAAACACGAAAGTTGCGTTTACCTGGCATTAAAAATGGGTCATTCATTTCTGGTTTTACCCCTTTTTTAATCCCAGGTAAACGCAACTTCCGCGTTTGTCCCGAAAGTGCAGAAGGAAAAGAGGTAAGAGCTTTCCCTAATAACCCTAGAAACCCCAAGAAAAGAAATCTCCCATATATTTTTTATATTAAAAAGTTCATATAATTTGCGGTTTTAGTTTGAATTGAACGGGTTGAGAAGGAATATTTATTGAAGTGAACCAGAACAAATAACTGTGTTTACCTGGATGCTGTAAATCTTAAAAAGGGGTACACATTTTTTTTTTCTTGGGAGAGGAATCCTTTATATTTCTAAAATTATAAATCTTATATATGGTTGCTTTTTTTCACACGCACGAATATAAAATTCAATTAAAATGAGTAATGTGAAGTGTTGTATAATAATATAGTTAAAAATTTAAATTCCTTACTTCAATTTAAATTAAAGTGAAGTAAGGAATTTTCATTTTTACTTTTTGTGGTAAAAATTTAAATTAAAGTACAGGTGTCTTATACAAGGCTATGAAGTTATTACATAACTTAAAACTAAAAATAGAACGACTACGATTTAAAAGTTCTAAAAAAAAGACGCAAGAAAGGAAAATTATATAAATGAATTTCAATTAGGAAAAATGATAACAAATTTAAATTAAAGTGCAAGTGTATTGATTAAGGCTGCATTTTCCACACACACGAATGTAAAATTATACAAATAATTTAAATTACGGTAAATGATAATAAACTGAAATGAAAGTGCAAGTGCCTTGCGCAGATCTGTGGAGCTTTATTGAGTAATCAACTTCAACTGAAAACTGAAGGAAGAACTGAAAAAAAAAACAACTACGATTCAAACTTCACAAAATACGTCTCTGGTTGTTATAATTTATAGTTTGTATTATTTGTTTTTAAATTAATAATTAATTATAATTAATAATTATTATACAAAAATAAATTATTTATATGTTGAATTAATTATCCCAGATTTTATGTAACAATTAGTAAGTATTTCAATTAATACACTTATTAAATTATTTTATTGTTTACATTTTCCTCGTCGTAATTGAAACAAAAGGTTGGTTTATAAAATAATATAAATAATTGTGTCCTTACCTAAATACTCAATTCGTATCACACCAATAAATTCCTGAAATGTAAAAAAGTATTTAAAACAGGGGACAATATTGCATTATTATTATTATTTTTTTTTAATCTTTAATTTGGTTGGCGTTCACTTTGTCGTACATCTTTATAAAATAATATTAAAACACTTAACTTTCTTTTACCACTTTAAAAGTTAAGAAGTTTAATATTATAATCATGTTTTGTATTTTTTTTTTTTGTATAAAAGACCAATAAATAATTCAGTAATGAATGATGGGAATAATTAATTATTAATCAATCATTTTATCTTTAGCTACTATGACCTACGTTACGTAAGTACTTTAAAATAAATGTATATTAAAACAACTACTTCTTGGGCCTATAACCATCTAGACATTGAATTATGTAATGGACATTTGCTGTTACATAGCAATAACATATTGAAAATGCAACAACGCTGTTTTCAATTATATCATTTATTTTTCGCAAATCTCCTCATGTGTGCGGAAAGACTTATGGCCGATAGCCCACTTCAGGCAATTGTTCACAAGTATTGTATGTTAATATTGTATACCGGGTATTGACGCGATGGGGTATACATATGAATTTTACATCTAAAAACATTTTTTATACAATTTTCTGCTTCTCTGTTCATTTTAGAGAAAAACTTAACACTTTAAAATTTGTTCGGGATTTAAATATCTCTCTAAAATGATGCTTTATTTAATTTCACGATAGATGTATAATTTATAAATAAGAAAGTAAATGAAATTAAATTGCCAATTATTCCATTTTTAAATTGCATGACTGGCATAAACGATGCATTTAAGATAAACTTCACTTTCGACATATTTAAATAATTATTGTCAAGCCATTATATCAGCTGCCTGATGATGATTCTGTGTATCGAAACAATTAAAGCAGTGCATGTACAATAAATATTGTGAAACTGAAAATGTTAATATCGTGTTTTATTTTTAAATTAACATGAAGTTTCAAAAAGTAACAGCCTCAAGAATAGAATTCTTGAAATATTTATTTTTTTATACATGGATTTTAAAAACTATTGAATTAATTTCTCACTTAACACTGTTTACTGTTTAAACAATTAGTTAAAATTAAACACGTGGCTTGTTTCACAATAAATTTAAAATATATAATATTTTATTCTGACTAGTTTCTATTTTTACATAATTTTCAAAGAATAGTACAAATGAAAGCCGGCAACAATATATATACAGAAATCGGGTTAAATCAGGTAAGAAGGGATGCTATTATCGGGGAAGTCCTGATATCTTCATTAGAATTTTTCCCCGATGATTACTTTCTGGGTTTCCAGGCCCTCGCGGAGATTTAACATGAATCCTTTATTACCTGATTTTAATATTTTAAATTTATTAGGGTCAAAGAAATGTTTTTCTGAAATGCAATGTATAACAAAACCTGTGATGTTCTTTTTTTCAATTACGGATTTTTTTATGTTCTTTTAGGCGGGCTTCAAAAGTTCTGCCTGTCTGGCACCCGATTTCTGTATATATATTGTTGTCGGCTTTCATTTGTACTATTCTTTGAAAATGATGTAAAAATCGAAACTAGTCAGAATAAAATATTATTTATTTTAGATTTATTGTGAAACAAACCACTTGTTTAATTTTACCTAATAGATTTTAAAAGCTAATGAAGCATTTTTTTCATAGATTTTAAAATTCGAAACACATTTTTATTATTGCAGTTTTTCTTTAAATTGAACAGAAAAACAGGAATTTGTTTTACATATAAAATCCATATGTGTACTTGGTCGAATCAACACCCGATATATATAAGTTTATAACACTTTACAAGTTTTGAAATAAATGTATTGCTCTTTCCCTCTTTATAACTCTTTATACAAGAAATTATGTAAGTAATCTACACAGGAACATTTAAAGTTGTAAGTTTTTTATCACTTTATTAATTTTCTTTGAGTTTTTTTTATCATCAATCTATTTGGTGTATATTCTCGCGTCCTTTGATCACATGCTTTTTTTTCATGTAGCTTTTTCATTATGGTTAGATTCTTTTTTTTTCAAAAATTTATGACGCAATTTGTTGCCTTATATTATTTTTGTAAAAAAAAAATACAAACAAAATCATTTTTTGAAAAACAATTTTTCATTTCGTTCAAAAAGTTTGTAATCTTTCTTTCTTTTGTTTGATTCTTTATATTAGCTGAAACGAGCTGAATATACTGTCAGATTTTGTTTGAGTTCATCCAGAAGTATTGATGGTGGTTCATTTTTAATTTTTGTAAAGTTTGCTATATGATTATTCATTTTTATTGTCCTGATGTCATTTGTATATTGTGTTATTCTGTAATTTTTTATTCATAAATCATTTAAATTGATTGATTGAGTTACGTGAAGATCGACATTAAATTAAAGCACCAATAACCTGCCTTCGTTTTTTTTAATTTAATCCAAATATACATATCGGTCATAAAATAACCATTGTCAATGGATTTTTTAACGCTAAATTCTAAACAAAAATTAAAAAAAACTGTATATATAGGGTGTTAACCTCAAGTTGCTACAGCAAAATATGATAATTTAACCGAACTTATCTATATACAAAAGATACTTAAACAATATAATATTTATATTTATCTTTATTGTGGTATTTACATATACATATATTATACAAAATATTTGATCTAAACTTATAAATGGCTATCGACCTTACGTCTTTCAGCCAAATAATATTTATTTTATTGATAACAATGGTTTAATTTGATCATATAAGACATCATTTGAGTTAATATGAGTGGCACAACTTGATAGAAATTGTGAAATATAACATAACGTATAAATAAATAAATAAATATCTTTTTATTTAGGGAAGCAAAATAATTACTTGATAAATGTTCCATTTGGAGTATTTTTTTGTCTCTATAATTTTCGATAATTTGCGCAGTTTGACCGCAAAAAATAAAATGCAAAACAATTCCTTGTATTTATTTTATAAAATGCGAATCTAATTACCCAGAAAAAGTAAATAAATGTATTAGTTATTAATGTGGTTATTACATTTACTATTTGCTATAAATTATTATTATTGCTAGTAATATTAATATTAAATATTACCAAGTATTTAATGTAACTGATTTGATTTTTTTTATATGCGAATACTTTAAAATTTATCGAAAATTATAAAGAGACAAAAATGTTTAAAATTAACGAATTTGTCATGTAATATTTTTTTTAATTCAATTGTGTGTCCGAATAAAAAGATTTTCAAATGTTTATGTAGTCGTACTACTGTATTCTGTACTTAATATTGAATGATGGTGATCATATTAACACGAATGATGTATTATATCATTATATTAAACCATTGTAAATTTCATAAAAATCGAATGAAGCATTCAATTGTTATTAATAAAACAAATAATATTTTGTTTAAGTTTGAAGATGATTTATGGCTTAATGTATATAGATAACTTTAGTTAAATCATCGTATTTTGGTCTCAGGAACTTGAGGTTAAGCCATTTTCCAACATTAACGGGACACCCTGTATACTGGTGAGTTATAATCTAGTAGCAGTAAAAGTATGGAAAAATGAGAAAAAAACGTGTGCTATTGTAATTTATTTTTAATTTTTTGCATGGTGTCTCTTCCTTCATTTCTTGGCCGTTTTAAGTAAGGAGATATATTATTGTGTAGGTTGTTTCCAAATCATTTGATGATTTACATATTTATTAATAATTTGTTTATTCATAATATCTACTAATCATTTGATCTGATCTGAGTAATAGAATTTGGGTAGGCTGTATCACGCCATTGTTTGCTGTTTTTTCCATTGTATTATATTTTGATCCATTGTGAATGGTAGTTTTTTTGCTAGGTCTTTGTTGCGTACAACGGTCTCATAACAGTTGCTATTGTTGTGTGTTAAATTATGTTCAATTTCATGTTGACCATCCTCTAAATTTGGATCCTGAAGATATACTATTTTAGGTTCATATTCCTTGAAATTTTTGCAATACTTCATCCTTTATTTTTTGTATATTTTATGCTGTTAATCTATTTGTAAATAAAACAACAGTTTTTTTATATATCCACAAAATTTATTGTAACAGTGCCTTTACAATTAAATTTGTGAAACTTAAAAAATACTGTTGTTTTATTTGCAAATAGTGCATTATGGAGTTTCATCAAGTAAAATCATTAACCATCGATTATAGTGTTAATCTGTTAGCTTGTCAGCTTTTTAATTATCGTTTGTTTTTGGTCTAATACTTTTTGCTCACTGATTTTTTTCTATTAGGTTTGGAAATATTTCGAAAAATAACTTATATGGTATAAGTTTTTCTTTTTTTTCGAAATATAAATAAAAATAGTTGTCCTTTCTCCTATCACAACCAACAACCAACATAAAACTTATATCATGCAGACAGGTAACCAGCAATTATAATTTATAGTTATATGGCGATATAATAATAGGGCATGACTGTTTTGTTTATATTATTATCCCATTTTATGCATTTGGTGGTAGATAAAAAATGTTCATCTATTGAAATTTATTACATCAGCTAACCATATATAGCTGATGTAATAAATTTTAATTTCTCCAACTTATGACAGTACTTACGATTTTTTTACATTTTATTCCAGAATTCATATTAATTTTTAGGATTATTCGATAGAAGTTCAAAATAAACGATTTCTTTGAAATCCCATCATACACACAACTTATTTTAGGAATATTGGCTTTTGATCCGGTTCATTTTTTCTACTCCAGGATATTTTGCGCTTAAAATTTTTGTAAATAACCCATTTCTCGACCCCATTGGTGACATGCTTCAAAAATGGATCATTTTCTTGAGCAACCTATCAAAAAAGTTAATGAAATGCACTTTTTTTTCGTGAGAACCCATATGTCGTATTTTAAGATTAAACATAGCCGTTTCTAAACACCATGATTTCGGTAAATTTAAACTGTCGGAGATCTCACGAGTTGTTATTCACCGGTTTGCTTCAACTCAACTAATGCCTTTATTGTATCTTCATCAGCTTCAACTGGCCTTCGAGACCACGTTCTCAAAATTCAATTGTGTGCAAAATCAATTAATTTTTTAAACCTGTCAACTGTCAAAATATATATGATTATGCGGCTTAAGTGGTTGAGAAAAAATAAGTTCTCTGCTGGAAAAAACGAAATTACTTTCAGTACGTACAACCTAATAATATCAAATATATTTCCATCATTTAACTCTATGGAAGTCGCTAATTCCTTCTGTGTACTCTTATTCGATGTATTGTTCTATGAGATTAGTGTAAATAGTTTATTTGTAAATACCTGTTCTTTAGTTCTGACAATCTGGCTGTCATTTCTGTTCAAATTGTATAATTTCCGAGTTGTTATTCGCCAATGGGAGTTCATCTGATATTTGCAGGTAATCTTAAGGTTGAGGTTTAGTAGAAAGAGATAGCTATATAGTAAAATGGAAACAATCGTTTGAAAATTTAATAATATGAATATGTATTTCCTTTTTTATCCACCAAGTATAAAGTATCAGACTAAATAAAAAATAAATCGTCAAATTTCGTGTATTACGTCAATTTACTAGTTCAGGTTAGAAAAGAAAATTGTAAGATTTAATGAAATTAATAGGTCATGTCTGCTATGTTATTTGAATTAAGAATTTAGTGAAATCCTTTAAATTTTCACTGCACAAGTTTTTATTAGCAAAAATATAATTTAAAATTTGCTATAAATTAGAACAATTTCATTGTTTTTCATAATTGTTTTTTACACAAACTAAACATTAAAATAATTTTTAATTCATCTGATGAAATTCTTGCTTATTTTAAGATTACTTTAATGTATAATACAATATTGTTCATTGATCACAACAGCAATCTAACTCGAATTAGTGATTGGCAATATTTATATGGCTTTTTCTTTTGGCTAAACCGCACCCTTAAACTTTCAATGCCAGTTGTAGGTTTGTCTCGGTAATTTTTAGGATTTTATTTTCTTATTTTTTATAATCTCGTCTACATTTAAATGTTTGGCACTTTTTTATTATTATTAATTCTGGAAAATACAGAAATTGGTTCCTCGACCATTTGATTCAAAACATAAATATACCAAATTGCTGTTCGCGCTATATAATAAAATATTTGTTCAACTACTTTCTGACGAGGTCCGAATGTTCAAATCAAACCAAACACGGGACGATGGAGGTTGAAATAAATTAACATATATAACATCTTTATTCATGTAAATTTACAAAATTTATTTACAATACATATGTTATAATTTTACGAAATAGCTATAGACCACAAATCTTTCCGCCTATCTTTGTTTTGTTCTTGTCGTTATCTATTTAGTCGTTATAAACGCTAACGTTATTGTCGAAGTCTGCATTATTTGATGAAATTAAGTGATATATCGTAACAGTAGGGAATTTAAATTGTGTGGTGATATTGAGGTTGCGGGGTATACAAAGGTTTTTAATTATGTGTATTAATTCAGGAATTTTGGCAAAAACTAAATTAATTACAACTAGCATTATTGGCTCTTAAATGTCTTGTTTCCATATTCTTTGAAATGCAAAGCGGATAAGTGGTAATTTCCACCATGGCAAGCAGCTAGCTATATCCTGAAGGTCCTATAATTATGCCTTTGAAGGGATCTATCTAAATTAACTTGTAAACCTTTCCATGCATTTCCTCCTTAATATATCACTGCACATTTACAATCCAACCCACCCTCCCATTCATACACAATCGAAGTGAGCAATCTGATTCGATTCGAAAACGCCCAAATGATATTTATTCAGTGGCTGAATCGGTGGGGGACGGCGGCGAAGTGGCGCTCGAAAAATAGACCCCTGATGGGTCACTTTTAACATATGCCTCAAACACCGCTGAGCTAATACAAAACACTCGAGTGTTTTTGGGGTGCGGGCCCCCACGTGCAGTTTCGAGCCATCTAGGGTTACATTTATAATCGGCGAGAAATCACTGGGTTGGTTGTAATTACGAATAATTGCACGATTTTATTATTCTTTGCATGTAATAATTTTCCCCGCGTGAGATTTTCATTTTTTATATTGATTATTATTTTCGCCCGTTTTATATTACATACTCGATGCATGTAGCAAAGTATTATTGTTTTCCCTCCATAGTTATTGTTTTAAAGGTCATATAATAGCGTTATTCTTATAAAAACGGATTTTAAATTAAAAAAGATTAATAAACAGATCGCATTTCATTTTAAAAAAGAAAAAGTATGTATTAATTACATCGAAAAGCATTTTTTGTAAATAATACATACATTTTACTTTTTTAATTTTTGTTTGAACTACGTGAAATGAAATTCAATATACAGTGCGTTCACAATGAAAGGAATAAATTCGATTAAGATTATGGGAAACCCTGTATATAAAAGCACTTAAAAATGCTAAGCATTCTTTTTATATTTGGATCAGCAGCAGTTTAATTATTATACCATGAAAGGAACTAATTAATTATGAACGCACTTTATACTTAAAGTCTATTTGTTTTTATATAACCAAATCAGGGTGTTTGCTGCGAACAGTTGTAGGCTTCTTTTAACAACAATAGACTTTAATAATAATTTTATAATTGGCTATTGATTGTTAGTGAAATGTATAAATTATATTTTTTCAGGATAAAGAAAAAACTTAATAATTTTGTTATACCACTTAACGATTTCACTACGACTAGTTTTGGCTTGAAAATGACGGTAATCATTTTCAAGCCAAAACTAGTCGTAGTGAAATCGTTAAGTGGTATAACAAAATTATTAAGTTTTTTCTTTATCCTGAAAAAAATATAATTTATACATTTCACTAACAATCAATAGCCAATCATCAAAATCATTTTCAAACTGATTGTAGTCGAAAGTAGTAAAATAAATCATTGAATGATATAAAAGAGTTATTAAGTATTTTCTTTATACTAATATTGAAGCTAAGATTCAAAAATATATTTTTTCAAATAAATATAGAATTTTCACAAAATACAACTATACAAATGAGTAGGTCGTCAAGATTTTAGTAAAAACGTAAGAATATCGTGACTTAAACATAAAAGTAAATTGAATTGTTATGTTACTGTCTCATTTTCCCTTTACATAACCGAAGAATTAAACATGAATTACAAAATAGCACTTCAATAATATTGCCTTAACATAAAGCACACAGCTTAATAATTATACAAATCATGCGACGTAGCGATTTTGTCTACGCTGATATTGGTGTATAGTTAAGAACTTAGCGGTGGTACCATTTAAATTATCATTTAGATAAGAAGACAAGTAAGTATGTTTATAATGTACAAAATAGAATAACCCCTTAATCATCATTTTATAATATTTTTCAACACATTCTTTCCCATGGAATCCAGATTGCTTTTTTGTAGAATAATATATTTATATTAACACTTTCTACATCGACGAACTTTGTAAGATAATCAATCTTACAAAGTTAAAATAATAAATCTTACAAAGTTCCTCGATGTAAAAGTGTTAATATAAATATCGAACAACAACCAAAAAAAATGGTGATGTGTCCATCATGGCACTTTCCCCGGTGAATACGGTCAAATAAGTTTCTGATAGAAAATTTAATAGGGAAGCAAAATGATTAATAGAAAAAAGTGATTGTTATCTTTTAAAGTTAAACCCGAGTATTTAGAAGAATTTTGTAATTAAATGTGTTATTTCTTACCTTACAATAGGTTAAAATCATTCCTCCACACTCTTCTTCATTTTTGCAAACTGGAGGCGTTTGCGAATGATAAGTTGAATTTGACGGCACTTTGACGTTTTATTTGTCATTAAAATAATTATTTCAATAGAGATTTTCTAAGGGAATTTATCAGATAAATGCTTATAAAATGAAAACCGGAGGTCCTACAATAAAAGTTTTATAACAGAAATTATTTATTTTCCAAGATCTAAAACTTTTATTTGAAACATTTTTCTATCCGAATTAAAAAATGAAAAATTACTAAGAGTAAAGTTGCACTTAATGAGTTTTGATTCTAACCAAAAGCTTTTCAGATCATTCCACTGTTATATAAAGCTTAGATATAAAGTTTGGTCTTAATCCATTTAGCCGTTTAGGCGCTATCGCGGAAACACACAGACACACAGCACACACACAGACATTTTTCAAAACTCGATGGAATGGACTCAGGGGACCTCAAAACGTGCATATTTGTTGAAATTAGCGGTTCGAAAATTTTCACGATCACAATACTTTCCCTTGGACAGGGGTACGAGGAAAGTAATAAGGGCTTTAACTACTGGAATCTCTTCGTTTGTAAAATACCCTGTGGACAAACTAGGCAAGTTCTCAAATCAAACCTAAGGAAAGATGAAAACATGTAATTATTAAATCGGTTGAGACAAATATATTATCAAATATTATATGATTGTAATCAATTTCACTGGATGGCATCTTTTAAATAATTGATTTTTGATAAAATGTATTGAAAATTATCTCCAGCAGAAATTGCTTATTAAAAATCAATTCAAAAATAAGTTGCAACCGAAATTATTAAAATAGAACACATTAACAGGTTGAAACATATATTAAGTTTCACAAATAAATGTACATTTTCGGGTGTCGAGTTTCGCCGTTCCATTCATACATACATACATACATACATTCGCGATTTATAAACTTGCACGAACGAGAAACACATTTGTGACTCATGCATAACGCAACTTCAACACTAATTTAAACCCGTAACGCTCGTATTTACATTTATGGATCCATTCACGAAATTCCACTCAGCACTGAATATATTTTAGCGAAAATAACATGCATCCATTCCTAATTTATATCGGCGCGGCGCGTTGGCGTTTATTGAAACTAGACGTGTTGAGATGATGATGTTAAATCAAATGCGTGCACAGAGAAGCGGTTGTAATTCAGATGGAGTGTGCGATGTTAATGTTGGGATGTGAGAGGAGTTATTGTTATTATCGATTCTTGTTCGGTGCGGGATTTGGAGTTGAGGAATCGCTTCCTTAAATGAAACTTGAAACGTTGTTGAAATTGTAAAAATGTTAATCATAAAAACTGATTTACAACTACTAAACTGTTGTATACTATAAATAGCAATAAAATAAGAAATAGCTTCATAAAACACAAGAATTACTCCAATTTATATATTGAAAATTACAAAAGTAGTAAAAATAAAACAAAATTAAAAAAATGTTGAAGATGTTTAGTTCAAATGAAGAAATGATAGCCTATTTTGAAAGATAGATTAAATAAAATAAGCTAAATTTAAACACTTGTTTTGCTCCATGTTTTTATTTTCATTTGCCTCACACGTGTTCATTTTCAAAGCTTTAACAAAAATTGCGAAATAAAAAACATGAAACAAAGGACAAATTTGGTTCCATCAAGAAAGTAACAATATAAATAGCGAATATAAAGATAATTCCATTTGCGAAATGGCATCAAAAACGCTATGGTTTTGACCAGCATGTTCAAAGATATGTCTAGATAATCAGACCAATTCCATAATCAAATTAATAACTCCCTCTCATAAATTAAGTACAGTGTTGTGACCCTAATTTATATTAGAGCTGAGGAAGTGTCTTGGAATGAAAAGCAAGTAAATTTTAATAAATCTAACTATACTATTTTCACTATTACAAGTACTTTTCCGCAAGACTAAACTTACACTGGCTTAAAAACTAAAACTACGCGAATGATTTCGGCACAGCGATAAGGGTTGCCCAATCGGAATCTTCCGCGTTGGAGTTATTAGCGCTAAACAATGACTACTGTTTGATTAAGATCGCACTTTGATTTGTGATATAACATCAGAATGATAGCTTTCCTAGCTGTTGAATGCAAAATATTTTGAAGGATGTAGGGTCCCACTATTAGTAGATATATGATATACTATATGATATTTATGATATACTATATTATATATTATATCATATATGTGGTTTCGGTCTTCGCGTGTGCGTTCGTTACTTCGTTTATGTGGACTGTAACAATCTATCTTTGTTGGTGTGAAAAGATACGAAGAATAGGAGTATCTTGAGAAAGTAAGGTGGCATCACGTACCAAACATACCCCCACCCTAATAAACATTTAAGCTTAACAATAAATAAAGTGAATATCACAACGAAACATCCTTTATAATAATATAACATAACATAATTCGAATTAATGATTAAACGTAATAATTAATGAATTGACCAATCACACAAAAAAGTTAGGTAAAAACATAAAGATAAAACAAACAAAATGTTAGTGTTCAATGCTTATTGAAGAGGCAACAGAATCAACTTATTTAGGAGTCACGTAATTTCCCCTCCACTCGTCCTTATCCATCCAACGCTGGGCATATTGTCTGTATCTAGTATTAACTTGGTAATACGTCCTTTTGGCCATTGTGTCCAACTGGGACTGTGCCAAAAAACTGAATTATTTACAGAAATTATTTTTAAATCCTTGATCCATTTCGGTCTGAGTAACTTACAATGGAGATATTCCATACTTCAAGTGGACACGTCAGTACTCAACATGTTAAAAGACTATCCCTTCATATAATAGATTGATCTCAAATCGCGACTATACACGTCCACCAATCAAGAAAGGCCCTGGCATGGGGTAGATATTCCTATAGCTAAATTAATTTGACACGGCATATAACAAGGGTGAATTTAAGGTTCTCTCATTTCTATTAAATTCTTCAATCGGTAAAAGTTTTTCGGCCATGACTCGTTTTAAATTATATTATGTTGGAGAAAAAAGTGATTCTTTATTTTTTCGATAGATGGTTGTAGTGATCGATATCTCGTAAAGTATCAATCAAACAATTTTAGATTTATGCTCAAGGTGAAATTTTGCACTAAAGAAGTCTTTTGGTGTTTTATATTTTGTCTATTCAGTTGAGTTACATGGTGGAAGTCGAAAAATAGAAAATTAGGTGCATTTTACAACTTTTCTATAATAAAGGCGAAAATACAAGCCAGACGACTGAAATTGTAAATGGTGTTTAAATACCGAATACTATAACAGCTAATTATGTGCAAATTTGGTTTCAACGATTAGATTTTGATGTTAATGATGCACCACATACAGGCATGCTCTTTGTCAATAATATCGATAAAATCACAGAGATAATTGAAATTGAACCGCATGTTAATAGTCGTAGTATTGCCGAGGAGCTAAAGATCGGCCATAAAACAGTTTTAAACCATTTTCATAAAGCTGAATTCAAAAAGAAATTTGATGTTTAGGTATCTGTTATTAGGAAGAGTGCAGCTCTGCACTGCACTTAGACCTCATTAGGCCCATTATGCAGTAGATCACCCATCTTTGCTTTGGTAGCCTAGTATAGCCGAGATGAGTAGATCTCTAATGTAAGCCACTACAGGCCATCTGTTGCCCAGTATGGACTCCCATATTGATGAGAGTTCTAGGCTCGGAATGAAAATGTCATGCAGTCTCGTCTTCCATGCTACAACCTCTGCAAGATAAAGAGTCAACTCTCCCCATCCTGTAGAGGTGCCCATTTAATCCATAATAACTAGTAAGAATGGCAGTTAAGTGAATAAGGTTCCTTCTAGTTAGTTGCAGGTACCGTTTTGCTTAATTCTCATTTGGATAGACAAGTGTTTCCTTAGAGAACTTGCAGTTATCGATATCATCCCAACGCATCCTAATTGGTGTGTAACATGTTACACACGGAAAGAGGAGCGACCAGCGGCGTACCAGCGGCTCTGGTGATAATAGGTTCATCTTGCTAGCACGGTAACCCGTTTCCTGTGTCCGTACCTGCCGCCTGCATTGCTGCTTGCCTGAGTTTCCTGTGGCATTCTATTTCGGTCCCTGACGTAGTATATGCTTCCTATAGATATAGTCTCGCTTGCCTCCAATACGTTAGGGTTAGTATAGCTACATTTGACAACTTGCGGTTTATGATGTATTCAGCCGTAAGTGTTATACCCACCAGCTCCAGTTACGTGATGATTCCGTGAATTCCCATCAGAATCTTTATCTGAATTTTTGGAGTTCTAGAGAAAACTCAAAAGCCGTAGAGAGTAGATCTTTATAGTTGACTCCCTCATCCGTTTAGTATGTTAAACTTTGTAGGTTGTATTCCGTACACGTATCGGTATACAAGTAACAGCATGTAAAATAGGTTTATCTTTCCATACACTCCCTCCAGAGGTGTCCTCTAACTTCTCCATATCTATTACTGTTCCAGATCCCACTGCTCTGAAGGCGGGGGGCCCGTACAAAAAGCTAGGAACCGCCAAGCCGCGGGGACTACCGTGCTCTAGAGCATGGATGTCTGATGGCAGCTGCTTCGATGATATGATATCGATGCTGCACTTGTGCGGTGCTCCACATGGTCGAACACCGAGAGGCATATGGCCGGAGTGGGGCATGACCTAGCAATAAGACATTTCCGCGTGCGTGGGTGCTCTGAAGGCGAAGTATAGTCGCCAAAGCCTATCTCTCTGCGTGCATATTAAGTGGTGGGAGGCATAGCATGACTTCCATCGCCAATATCGGAGTAGTGTGTATGATGTCTGTAATACTAAGGTAGACTGTCCGCTGCACTTGAGAGAATTGCTTTCTCGTGGTCACCTGTTTGGTTATGGGCCACCAAATTGATGCTCCGTATATTAGCATCGGTCTTATGACAACTGTGTTGTTGATGTTTGGGTACCACACGAATTAATATCAAAAAAGATGATCGATCGAATTTTTACATGCGAAGCCTAGGCTAAACGGAATGGAATCGACCCATTTCTTAAACAGATGGTGACTGAATATGAAAAGTTATGACTTGCTTCCATATGGCCAAATACTAAATTCGGATCTCTACTGTCAACAACTGGATCATTTAAAGCCAGCGATTGACCAGAAACGGCCAGAATTGGCCAACAGAACAGGTATCATGTTCCATCAGGACAAAAACAGGCCACACATATCTATAGTAACTCGCGAGAAACTTTAGGAACTTATTGTTTTTTATTATATATCTTATTGTTACTGTTGATGTTTGCTCAGATAGTATGATCCTTAAGGATATCACTAAATACCTTCGTATTTTAAAGGACGTTATTTTATTAATTAGTGCCTCAAGTTTGATTTAAAAATATAGTACGCTCCTTTCAATTTAAATTTTGCGTTCAATCGTTGCGTATTACGAAGTTAACCCCATGATTGGTCATTCTCGATTTATCAGTACTGTAGTACATAGCCATTGTTGAAAGTGATTTTTTATATAGCGAACATTTGTTATTCTAATAATAAATGAATACAAAACAAATGCAAAACTTTTTTAGTGATATAAAATTGGCATCAAGAGAAGATTTTGAAAATCAAGTTTTTCGGCAATAGAGAGAGTCATTACAAACTCTTAAAAAGACAACAAATTACTGAACAAAATTGAGCACATTTAACCCAAATTGGAGTATCTGAAACATATTGAAGGAAATCTTGAAGTTCGCGTAAAAATAATGGGTTTCTTTTTCACTAACCTAATATTTAAAGGATTTAACTCCAGTTTTCCAAATACCTTTGAAGTTGGGAGCCTGGTGTTGATTGAAACACCATTTAATATATCTGGATGAAAGATATCCTTCAAAACATCCTTCAGAAATGATGCAATTTCCTAATTTGTCGAAGGAAATTAGGAAATTGAATCATTTCGTGCTGCATCCTTGAAATTCGTATTATGATCGCAGTAAGGACGAGCAGGAAGACTACATCGATTAACAAACTAATCCTAAGTTGCTACAAATCCGGCAGTAGAGAGAATATTTTAATAGAGTCAAGGTTTTACTAAATATAGTAGTTTCTGCTAGCAGACATGCGGTTCCTAGTTCTAAAGAGGGTATTGTCCACGTTTTAAGTATGGCAAAACAAGACTGCAATAACTAGATTAACTAAAATAGCTTCCGCCAGTTGAACTTTACAACGGGAGCCATTTATTACATACTCATATCGAAGAAGCGATTAACAAGAAGATACATTGTGTAGACAATGTCTGGTGGGGTATTTACCCGAGAAGTAGTTGTTTCAATGGATGTTTCTTCTTTTTAGAACATTTACGGAACACAAATCAATCAGTTTCAGTTAATTATTCAATTGAATAAATTTATTATTTTCAAATTCTTTTTATTTGGTTTAAGGAAATATTACACGTGTGATTTTAATTTCTTCACTAAATTTTAATTCGAACAGAATTCTTTTCCATTGCTGAATGATATCGTTGGGTAAATCGGCATCCCAATCAACATTCATGCGTTTTAGAAGGAATATAAATTATGAAAGACAACATTTATATCATATGTTCCAGCCATTCTAGAGAATATACTTCTTTTTGAGGCAACATTCGAGACCATTCTATACGGAAAAAGTTTAACGTATGCGTTCTAGTATAAGCAGCTTTTTAATAGATATATGTAATCATAGAATGTGAAGTTTATTAATAGCTCAACATTTTCCGTACAGAATAGCTCCAATTATCTGTAAACGTATAACGTAGTGAAAATTGTCAAATTGTTCTTTCTATTCCACAATATTCTACAATCTCCAGAATACCAAAAGAGAACTGGGCAATATTATTCAAATTGGAATTATGAATGGTTTTCCATCTTAGATGATACACAATATAATAAAAAACAATACCTAGAAACTATTAACCAAAATCTCATAATTCGTGGTCTCGCACATTTTGGTACAAATAAAGTCACATTAAAAGAAGGCAAAGTCACCGAGTACCGTTAAAAGTTAAATGAAGATTATCAACACTACGATTTAAAAAGAAACAGAATTGACAAGAATAAAATGTCTGAAAGTCTAGAGTGTATTCTAATAGTAGGAAAAAAGAAATAATATATATATACAAATACCTTTATTCAGACAATATTACAACAAATTTTTACAAAATTTATTATAACAATATGTACAATTGTGTTAGTAGTCTGTCATGGGCTATCGACCATAGGTCTTTCTGCTCAAGAAATAATAATAAATTACTTTTTTGTGTTTTTATTTATATAACAAAAGACGATAATAGATTTATTTGTATTTAGCCTTTGTGGTGGTCGTCTGGGCCTTAAAGACCGTCAAAAAGGTCTTCTGTTCTTCGGGCATTATATGTAATAGTGGTATTTGTCAAACAGTACCAAGTGTATTAATCTAATTAATTTTTAATAAAAAATATTCGATGTATACCTAATTCTAGAGCAGAGTGTATACCAGTATTAATAAATTAAAATGAATTTACATTTAAATCCTAAAAAATAATAAATATAAGGTCAGAAAGACCTCTGGTCGATAGCCCGGGGTAAACACTTTCATTGTATTGTGTTTATTTAATGTTTCTAAAAATGTATGTAATTGTATGAATAAAAATATTTATATATCGGGTGTTGATGCGATCAGATATAGATAGGGATTTTACATGTAAAAACAAAAATATACAAATTTCTGCTTCCCAGAAAAAGATAAAAAAGCTACAAAAAAATAAAATGCGTTCAAAATTTAAAAATATATGAAAAACGATACTTCTTAAAATCGGTGTATAATTTTGTAAATAATTAATAAATATTAATTATATTTGCAAAATATTTGTTAAATTGCATTAGCCATGACTTATGAAAAAAATCTATGTGTAATTACAATCACAGACATATGTAAAATGATGTTAATCTTAAATTGATCTTTTATATGGAAATCATGACTAATGAAACTTGATTATGCGATAATTTGAAATTTTAATAACATTTAATGTATTATTTATTAATTATACATCGCTTCTAATACTTTTATATATATTTTTTATATATTATATTTTTTTTAATCATTTTATAAAGATTTTGAAATTCTGAATATATTTTAAGTCTTTCATTTTTTAGCTAACATTAAATGAGAAGCAGGAATGTTTAAAATAATGTTTTTTATACGTAAAATCCCTATGTATACCTTCAACAATAAACGTAATTCAGTGAACACATTTCATTTATTTAAATTATGAGCTTGTAAAATTGTATACATTTAAAATTCTCTCATACGGTACATAAAAACAATTGCAATATTTTATATTACTTTTACATACACACTCATAATCATTCATTTTTATTACAGTGGTACATCTAGATCATAACAGAATGCAATTAATTGCGGGTTGTTGCTCTTGTTTTTTTTTTTTTGTGAAGTGAAGGAATAAATTAACGGCATTGTGCTGAAAATCAGATTCTACCCCCCATTAAATTTTAATTGCATTAATTCCACCCTATTTTAATGAACTTCTTCCAACCCCTATATTAGAAATTAATTTCCTCCGGGGTTTTTTAACGAGGGAACAAAATATTCTTGCGCATTTCTGCAAATCAAAACGGTGTTTATTATTTGCAAAAAGAATAAAATAAAATAAATGCTAAAAATCTCTTGGTTTGAACAAAGTGAAAACATTGTTTTGTTTGTAATTAAAGAGTGCTCACGAAATTTTAAAGTGGAATAAAAGCGAACACGTGAAAACATTTTTTATTCGACAATTTTGTAGTAAAGAATTTAAAGAAGTTTAAATAATTTAATTGCAGTTTTCTATTGTGGAAATATTTGACTGCAATAGAATAGTAAAAAATGTGTTTGATATATATATAATTTTAACAGTCATTGAAAAGAGATTAAACAAGTTTTAATAATTTAATTTCACTTTTTTATTATAAAGATTTTTCTTAGTTTAATTGTTGATTAATAATTTAAAAAAGTATAAAAAGTTTTAGTAGCTGAATTGTAGATTTGTATTGTAGCTACTATTTCTTGGAATTTATTTGAATCGATTACAACCATCTCAAATCAGTTTCATAAAACAACATTCAGTATGTTTCTGTAGCACTGAATGTTGTTTTATCAATTTAGTAATAGTATATATACATTCTATTGCATTCAATCAATCGAAGCATTCCGTAAATTCTGAATTTTTGTCGATATTATAATATATGAAGCGCCTTCATTTTTGTAAATGATCATTATGCAGCAGTTTGATTTAAAATAATAAATTCTTTTAGTCTATACTTTTGTAAATATGATTAAATCATCCTAAAAAATTATTTCAATTAACATTTACAACAACAAATTACAATAAAATTAAACAAGGAAAATTTCTGGTAATGATCAATAAAATTCGATCAATCAGATTTATCAACTGCAAAACATACACTGTAAGTTTTTTACAAACATCTACTTCGCAAGCCGGACATTTAATTATACAATAGATATTGTTGGTTAACAGCATTACTGTGCGTTTCAACGGTTTGAGTCGAAAATATTTAATGAAAGGAAACCATAAATAATAATTTCAAGGTTATCTCTAGTCACGCGTTTCGGGATTCATCCCTCATCAGTATAGCTCTTGAACATTGAAAAGTGTAAATCAACACAAAATTGATTTATACTCGTGATTGTACAAAAAATAAACTTCCTTATAATCTTCCTGCACATTTTATGTATCCAGAAACTATTAATTACAAATAGGGAGAAGGTACTCCTTTCAATTATTCGAGCTCAGGAAGCACTGGAAGAGAAACTAACCCCCAAAAAACTAGTCCCAATGAAAAAGTGTACATGTTTATACAAAATAAATTGTCTAAACAACTAGTTATGACTAGTTATGTTGAAGTATAAGTTCTCATTTTTTGTATGGCGGCAACCTGAAATTATTTAAAAAAATCAAAGCATCCTTAGTCAATAAAGAATGTGTTTTTTAAAGTAAGTTTATTCTAAAGACTCATTTTCAATTGTCTTAATTTTTTTTGTTATTCTTTGTTTTAATATTTATAAATATAGAAAATTTAATTTAACCAGAATACGATATAAAAAACAGAAGTAAAATGTTAAATGTTATTAATTTCGCGACACCCTTATGTCATACTTGCGGCACACTAAGGTGCCGCGATACGCATTTTGAGAATCACTATGTTAAACGATTATTTTAATTACTCTCCATACACGCGTCTTAAACTGTTAACTGTGGAGGCTTCTACTTCGTTATACATCGTTATTAACATAAATAAAAACACTTAAACTTTGTTTGTATAACTAAGGTTTTTTAATGTGACTATAGTTTCGACAACTTTAACTTGTCATTATCAAACTAAGAGTAATTTAAACAAACAATTGGTCAGGTATATATACATAAATTACGGTTACAAGACAGCTTTGAAAATGGGGGTGTATATGAGGTCAAGCTGGTCGTTTATTACGGGAATTTCCGGATTAGCGCGCGCTTTGCGAATTTCAAGAGACAAGTTAAAGTTGTCGAAACTATAGTCACATTAAAAAACCTCAGTTATACAAACAAAGTTTAAGTGTTTTTATTTATGTTTATAAACAATTGCTTAAAAAAAAAATTACCCGTAACAAAGCTTTATTATCAATAGCCAAAAACTCTAAATACAGAGTAACATTACAAAATATCCACACAAAAATAAATAATTTGTTGTTTTTGTAAAACAATAATTGTTTTATTATAAACATTTATGTATGTATTTATAATTCATTATTTTATTTTTATATATCTGTATTTCTCTTACTCTTGTTGAGCAATAAAAAATTTTTAGTATTAATAGTAAATCCATTTATTCAACTCAAAAGAGTTACAAAAGGTTCAGCCGATTATTAGTATTATTACTATCATTATTAATACTTCATTCATGGAGTACGAAAATATGATCACACATAATAGTAATTCCAAATTGGCTTAATATGAAAGTAAGGCGACTTTTACATATGGCGTGACTTTTTAATAAAGTGATCCAATTTAAATGTCCTTCTTACCTTTATAACAAAATATTATTTAGAACTGATGTACACAATATCAACATTAGGAACAAAGGCTTGCTAACGCCACCTAATCATAGAACTGCCTATTTTGAACCCAGTTTTTAACATTTCAAAAGTGTGCAATGAAATTCCGACAGTGTATAAAATTCAATCATTGCATCCATTTAAAAGATCTATAAAATTATTAATAAATTCTGATAGGATACGATAATACATAATTTAATGGCGCTGAAATTAAACGTTACACATTATATTTTTACTGAATTTGTTAACATCGTTTATGTATAATATGTCATTAGATGTATATGCGTTTTTCTTTTATATGGGTTGAGCTACAAGCAGATATGCTTCATGGAACTATCACTCTGAACTCCACCCATGGGTTTCCTACTATATATTTTTCTGTTTGTAAATATATATTCTTGCATCTAATAAGTGGGATATAAAGACTTTTGTCCTTTTGTATTCCTCCATTTCTTGCGGCGAACCATGATTGAATTTGCATGATGGTCTTGGGCAGGTCATGTTTTAGAAATTGTTTTAGAAATTCAGAGTTTTGATGTCGTGTTGATGTTTATACTTGCCGAATTACCTCTCACACATCCCTCTCAGAAAATCTCTACAGATGCTCTCCGATGTGTCTGACATGTTCACTGCTTAAACTCAATTAAGTTTTTAATTACACCCATTAAGTACTTCAGAACAAAACTTTATTACAAATTAAAAAGAGCGTTTAATTTATACAATAAAGTTTTTTAGACAGCGTACGGCTATAAATTAACGCCTTTGAAAGGATAAAAGTTGGCGGCTGTTTTTCTTTGGCTTCAGACATAAAAGAGTTTGTAATTAAGGAAATTCTTTTTAATAACTTTTCATACATTTTTCAACAGTTTACGTAACACTATTATGATATAATTTATTTTATGAAATAATTCGTCAACACCATATTTCTTGTTGACTTTGTTTAATGATTATCTTGATAGGCTTTTACATAATGACTCTCCGCGTGTATGGATCTTACTTAAACCATGTCTTTAATTCTAATTATTAATTCCTAAATAAATTTTATTATGATTCATATCATGTATTTATCCGCAACACGAGACCCGTTCAACTGTCTTCATCTCGGCAATGCACATGGAACACACTGATGAGGTTCGAAAAACCGAAATGGCCATCACTAGTTAATATTAAGATTCCACTTATCGGTAAAAATCCCTCCACAACAATATTTCAATTCATTACATCCTTTCAAGACATAGCCAGTTAAATTGACCCTGATCGATTCAATAGACAGTTTAACAATGACGACCAGCGACAAAACAATTTGCAAAAAATGATAATGACAATTAATTATAAGACAGGCAGATAGCCGATTGAAAAGAAACCTTTACATTTTCAAAATATCTTATATTGTTATTATTATTATTGTAAACTTAAAAAACTTGCCAATAAAGATGTGTATTATTATTACTGCCAACTTAAACTAGTTACAAATTAATAAATAAATACACTGCTTGTCCTGATAATACACGAAATATAAACATAAAATAAATAATATTTGAATTAGATATTGTGTTTATTTAAGAAAAATTTACCATTTTACAAAATTATAACAAGTTTTAATATAAGTAGTAGATAAATAAGCCATTACATACAAATTAACAATAACTAAGAATACTGATTAACAAATAAAATAATCAATTATTATCCCAAGTGGTTTTATGCGTTGAGGGTTAACCGAGTAAATATTTCAAACAATAATGTGTATTAATGAATGAAAAATAACCTAAATAATCTCATGATATCTGATTTTTATACTTATTATATAATTATTATAATTGTTTTGTTTATAAAAATATAATTTTACATTTCTATTATGCGCATACATAATTGTAATTATTCGAGTAAATTATATCGTTTCAAGTTGTATCAGTTGAAAATAAAAGAATCAATGAAATGATGTATTAATTACCATTTATCTCTAATTAAAACAAAAACCAAGAAAACTTCTGCAGGGCTAATTTAACTAAATTAATCGCTTAATTAGATTCCGGGCAGTAAAATAATTCAATTTGATTGTACTTAACCAACCCTCCAAACCTTACTGTTGCTTTAATTAATTCTTGGTTGAGTAACGTACGTTTTTGTTGTTATTACGTTTACTTCTAGAGATCAATTCCTCATATTTACACAGTATTTAAATTATTTACCCCCACAGAAGGAAAGTGAACTAAACTTATAGGCTGATGAGATTAGTGGATGCAGATTATTAATAAAGGATACGATGATGAGACAGAAGACAAAACGTGCATTGGCAACAAGGTCTTATTTACTGGTGTAACCATATGAATCTTGTGTACAAATTGCATTTTATAGTTACTTACGTTTTTTTAATTCATATATACAGTAGGGTGGTGTTATACAAAGTTATTTTAATTAAATATCCTTAAAATCAACATGCATAACGAGATTTTTTATCCTCTAGAGTTCTTTGCTTTTTTATAATTATAAAAAACAATGAAAATTGATCAAATTTCAAATTATATTTTTGCTAATAAAAACTTATGCAATGAAATTTTCAAAGATTTCACTAAATTCTGCATTCAAATAACTTAGCAGACATGACCTATTAATTTCATTATATCTTACAATTTTCTTTTCTAACTTGAACTAGTAAATTGACGTAATACACGAAAATTAACGATTTATTTATTATTTAGACTGATAGGCTTTATACTTTGTAGATACAAAATGTAAATATATATTCATATTATTAAATCCAAAAGAATGGCTCTATATAGCTATCTCTTTCTACTAAACCGCAACCTTAAGTTATTTTTTTACTGAATTCCAACAAAATAATAACTATTTACCCTTGCTAATCAACTTGTTCCTCTACTTGTTTTTATTGGTGTTTCGTCCATCGAGGTTTCAGTTTCGATCTATTTCTCAAACAAATTATTTTCTGTTTTAATAAAACACTAAATTTTAATTTGAAAATGACAAGATGTATTTGTTGAAAAAATATTGCTAACAATTAAATTAATTAAATTAAATAAAAAGAATTTTGAAAACAATTAAATAATAGAAAAAAAAATACCCGGAATATAGTTGTTTGAATGGATATTTGTCTTTCTGAAAATACTTACATTATATAAGTCAAAGATACAGTAGTTAATGAGAAAATCTCTATTAAAAATTTTCGCAATGAATCAACGTTTAATGTAAGCCTATCGTTGTATTTTTATCTCACGCCCCTGTTCCAAAATGTTTGAAAATCAGTTTTTCGTTTTTTTGTAGATTTTCTTACTATGGGGCGCAGTGATCCCTCTGTTTTAATTGACAAAGAATGTAAAACGTTGTTTAAGCGTCAGTTAATAACAAATAAAACGTGCATTTTTCATTTCATTAAAATGTTTTTCCTCCAAATAGTTTCTACTTTCGGCATTCTAAAGTACTAAATGTTTTCTTTATAAAATTATTAATTTCTTAGATTAAAACATCACTAATCGATGGTCAATATAAAACTAATTTAATTTATGTGAATGATTTATTAGAAATATTTTGTATTCATTGAGAATAAAGATGTTTGTTAGTTTATCAATTTATCTATTATATGTTTGATTTCACGAACAAAAAAACTGATTTATATCTATACACACATTTTTATTCGAACTATACAAATAATACAAAAGAATATATATACAAACATCTTTATTCAGACAATATGACTACAACATTTTACATAATTTATTATAACAATATGTACAATTGTGTCAGTAGTCTGTCATGGGCTATCAACCCTAGGACTATTTGCCCTGTATAAATTTATGGTGATTTGCAAATTAAAACTATGCCAGCTAGCTGAACTATCATATATGCATGAGTTAATGAATTGGTGGATAGTGACCGAAGGGTTGTTATGTTTTGGGGGAATATTAGGGTTGCGAGGAATGCAATATTTTGTAAGAAGGGATAAATTGTTAGGGTTTTGAACAATTTTTGTGGAGAGGGTAAGTATACGCTGGGATATGGGAGTTATTTGGGTGAATTCGTAAAGGAATTCATTAGAAGGATTATGGAGTGGGTTATTGGGATGCCGGAGTTTAGTGAGCGTTCTTAAGGAGGATCGTTACAAAAGAATATAGTATAAATACTTATAATACATGTAGGTATTAGTCTGTCTGGACTATAGACAAGAGGTATTTTTGCCCATAGTGATTTATAATTACACATTTAGTAAACCTATTTTAATTCATTTCCTGTGTATATTTATTTTTTTTCTCTTCGGTTAATTTCATCGCGTGTATGTTTAAGAAAGACAATCTGAAATTTTATTACATATCAAATTTTAATCCGTAAAGGGCGCCCGAAAATACAATCCAGCCGGCTTAAAAATAAAACCAAGCGCCGAATTTTCATTTTATTTCCAGAATTCCAGCGGGTAATTTTATCCATTTTTAAATTATTGTAATTATCAAGACACACGATACTTTTTACTGCTAGCACGTGTCGCCCGTCCATCCAAGAGCCGTAAATAAAATCACACCGCAAGTTTATTAAAGTCCTATCAGTACTTTATGCAATCGCGGGGTGATAATTATTATTGTGCCGAGAATCGCCGATAACATTTTATTGTTATTATTACGGTCGTGCAATGAGCGTGTCGCCGTCGCGGCGTTATGGGGAAGGGTTAATTAAAAATGAAAAAAAATATGTTCGCGTAATTGTGATTAGGTGTAATTATCGTCTTGTTTAAACTCAGTTTGCGCTTAATGCGTGTCAAGGAAGTGGCGGATTAATTGGCCCATATGCAGAATTATGTCTCGCTTGTTTGGTTTAAATTGTTCGAGGCGTGAGAGTGTGCGATGTTTGTTGCGTATGGGTATTTCAAGCTTTCAAATACACTAAATATTAGTTCGTCATGTATTAAATCTTCATTTTTCTGTATATCTTAATTGTTTAGGAAGAATGAAAAACGTTTCATGTTAGATTATATTATATTAAAGTCTAAGGTTTTTTTATTATTTCATTACACTTGGTTTAATTTTGTTTTATATACACAACTAATATCACTTTTTATAGCAATATCAAGAGTAAAGCTACAAAGAAAACCGACAAGATTGTATATATTCATGAAATCTCCTATTACCGAAAAAAATTGAGTTCATGAATGATAAATTCTAGATATTCTCAATACCGTTGACGATGTGTTTTTTTTTATTTTCTCTTTTTCATAACTTTATGATTTTTTTTTAAATGAAAAAATCCTTTGTGATATTAACAAGAACGTTATTATTACTTATTCTTCATAAGAAATAAACATTTCCATCCATTTCGAGCCACTTGAATCGTCCCGTAAAAATTGACACGGGGCCTTATGGTAACGATTAGTGGCCTGCGGATTGCCCGTTTCGGACGTGTCCACAATTAAAGCTTCATAAAAAATAGGACGGAGTTTTCAGCATTGGATTCCTAAAATACGCAGCTACATTTCCACCTAAGATTATTTTCTCGCATATTTCAGCAATATTTTAGCACACTATATGATTATCATCTTGGCGAGCGTGTTGATCGAAAATTAAATTTTTGATAGGGCTCAACTTCTCACAAATTATTCTCCCATTCTTTAGCTACATTTGGAATAATATTACGCGATTTTTTTACGAATTTTTTGATTTCTTCCAAAATCACGAAATACAGATTTATTTAAAATAGGACTGCAAAGTCGTTATGGATAACAAGTGTCTGTAATGAATTTAAAGAGAATGTAGACAATAAGGGCGCTTCGCTCACGATGTTATTGATAGGAAGGAGGCAAACAACTGAGAGGCACGATTTGTAGAAGATAAAGAATCGGTAAACATAACAACATATACGAACGAAGTATAATTGAAAATATATTTATTATCTTTTGTAATTTTCTTAATACAGATACCGTTCGTATAAATAAAAAAGAGTATTATTCATTCACTTGGTCACAGTTATTTAAATATATTAAATAAAAATGATTTGAAAATAATTAATAAATTATTTTCACATTTAGCCCTGTGACTTTTGACTTACGTTACGTAAGTACGTTAAACAAATGCACATTAAAACAACTACTTCCCGGGCAAATACCCACGCCGGACATTGAATTACATAATGTACACCTGCTGTTGCACATCAATAAAATATTGCATTATGCAACAAATTTTGATCCGAGAAATTTTTTTTTTTCTAATGCGAAAACAACAAAAGGAACGTTACTTAATTTAAGGCCATCTGCAGACACATGTTTCGGGATCTATCCCTCCCTACAGCTATGCCTTACATAATTTAAAGATGTTAAAATAAATCAATTAAATTAATTCAAATACAATCATCAAAATTAAATCAATTATATTAAATCAAATTAAACTATTTTTTTTTTTTTTAATTTTTTGAATTTGCGATAACAACAATACAAGAACGCACGACCTCTCTGCCCGTCATTACTATCACAGCGCGCGGCAGGTGAGGGTCGCTCTTTTTAATTGTTTTGATTCAATTATTTTCGTTTAATTTTATTCGGTTTTGATTTAAATTGAATTAATTTGGTTTAATTTAATTTAAATTGATTTAGTTTAATTTGATTTAATATAATTGATTTAATTTTGATGATTGTATTTGAATTAATTTAATTGATTTATTTTAACATCTTTAAATTATGTAAGGCATAGCTGTACTGACGAGGGATAGATCCCGAAACACGTGTCTGCAGATGGCCTTAAATTAAGTAACGTTCCTTTTGTTGTTTTCGCATTAGAAAAAAAAATTTCTCGGATCAAAATTTGTTGCATAATGCAATATTTTATTGATGTGCAACAGCAGGTGTACATTATGTAATTCAATGTCCGGCGTTGGTATTTGCCCGGGAAGTAGTTGTTTTAATGTGCATTTGTTTAACGTACTTACGTAACGTAAGTCAAAAGTCACAGGGCTAAATGTGAAAATAATTTATTAATTATTTTCAAATCATTTTTATTTAATATACCGTTCGTATGTTCTACAGTTTCCGTAAAATATAAAGGGACCATTAAGTCATATTACGATAACTCAAGTTAGGTTAGGTTATATTACAGTAACTTATTTTAAGGGTGCGGTTTAGACGAAAGAGATAGCTATATAAATATTGGCAGTCACTAATTCTAGTTAGATTGCTGTTGTGATCAATGAACAATATTATATTATACATTAAAGCAATCTTAAAATAAGCAGAAATTTCATCAGATGAATCAAAAATTATTTCGATGTTTAGTTTGTGCGAAAAATAATTATAAAAAACAATGAAAATTGATCAAATTTATAGCAAATTTCAAATTATATTTTTGCTAATAAAAACTTGTGCAATGCAAATTTCAAAGATTTCACTAAATTCTGCATTCAGTTATTTGAATGCAGATTTTAGTGAAATCTAGCAGACCTGACCTATTAATTTCATTACATCTTACAATTTTCATTTCTATCTTGAACTAGTAAATTGACGTAATACACAAAAATCAACGAATTACTTTTTATTTAGACTGATACTTTATACTTGGTAGATAAAAAATGTAAATAAATATTTATATTATTAAATCCAAAAGAATGGCTCTTTTTCAAATGATTTTTTCCATTTTACTATATAGCTATCTCTTTCTACTAAACCGCAAACTTAAGTTATTTTTTACTGAATTCCAACAAAATAATGACCATTTACCCTTGCTAATCAACATTTTTTATAAATTGTTAAATTACTAGAATTAGAGAAATTTACGATGTGGAAATAACTGGCCAATATACAGGATCCTCAGATAGAAAATGTTCAATTTTTTTGTGTATTTTAATGTGTAGGGAGACTGAAAACGTCATATATTATATAAAGTAAGGTTAGTTTATATTACGCTAACACAAGTTAGGTTAGGGTATTTTAAAACAGCCTAAATAAGATTCTTGCTGATCCACTTTTTTATAAGAGATGGCTTCTGAGCAGTCTGAATAAGACGAAATTCCAACGAGCTGTAGTGAAAATCAAAGACTTAAAGCAATGAAAGCTGGCTTATTGAAAATGTCCAAACGAATGTCGTCCAAAGATCGAAAGTCCGTGTACGAATTAGTAACTAGGGCACGGAAGCAGTGGCAGTTTGTAGAAAATTAATACGAGCAAGGGAATAAGCTCTAAGTATTTGATAGACGACAGGAAAGACAAACTAATTTTTCTAATAGATAGCGCAGAGTAAGGCTAGAACCTGGGCGGAACTGTACGGGAAATAAAGAAAAATCCTTGAGGAGAGCCCTTCCTTAGAGTTACTGGGATAATTCGCAAAAAGACATGGGACCGAAGGTTCACATTCCCGGTGGAGTAAGCGCGGTGTTAGAAAAACTATTCTTAGCGAGCACCAGGGAGTTTGGGAGGAAAATAGAATGATTTGAGTAATGAGTGGGGAGAGTTTCAACAATGGAGAAATGATTGGAGCACCAAGTGCATTACCAAGAAGACAGGCACCGGGGCCTGATGGACTGTTAAACATTAAACAAAAAAGAGGATTATCCGTTGCCCAGTACGGGTTAAGCAAGGGAAAATCCACCATACAGTCTGTTCTGAGAGTGAGGAGGCTAACAATGGAAGCAAATACAGGGCCGTTAAACCTTACTCTTCCTGCAGTATGATACATTTAATATTAGAAACGCATTTAACGTGCTTTACGAATTCATCGTAGAGGCAAAAATACAGAGGGTTTTCATAGGTTTAGAAGCAAGAGTGAAAGCATATTTGAGGGATAAGACCAAGATAAAGTAAGGAGATTACAAATGTGGGTTCCACAAGGCTCGATAATGGGATCGACTCTGTGCAACCTCACAATGTGATTCTTTCGTAGCCTTTTTTTATGATCTGTCAATCATCGGTGCACCGGCCTGTGGTCAAAGGTGTTGAAAAAGGAAGCGTTCTTAAAGAGAATCTCTAAGGCGAAGAATCTGAGAAAATCCTTGATGACATTGCTATCAATGGACTAAAAATTATTTTGGAAGACCCAGCAAATCTATGGTGGAAAGGAGGAAAGGTGAAAAGAAGAATTTGCACCCACACTACCGTCATACAAGATTGTTCCCTAATTTATGGTAAAGCCCAAAGACCGATGCGAACTAAACACAGTTTCATCAACACTAAGAGAGAATTGTTTGCTCCTCTGGAAGATAGGTTGTCGAAGAAGACACAAACTGACATGATCTTATATTTCAGAATTGAATTGAAATATTTTATTTGCAGAATTGAACCAAACTGTAAGCATAACTTTATTTCTTATCCTCTTTTAACCGTATTGGATATCGAGGTTTGTAAGCATAACTAAGGGATAAAATATTTGAGACTTTTGTAGGCTTTTAAAACAACCCAATCGTGAGTCAAACTTATATTTAGTCTACTTATCATATAAGATACCTAATAAGATATATCAAAGATGGACGTAACGATTGTGCTTCATTGAACTCTTAGGGATTATTAGCATTAGCATAAAGGGTCAGTGCAGTATGCATGATAAAATTCCAAAATATTCTCAAAATATAAAAAAATAGTAACCAAGTGTTAACAATTCTTTATCAATATTCTTAAATAAAACAACCAAAATAATTGGAAAAAAATGTACTGCCCCACTATTTTGTTCATGTTACTGTTACTAATCCCTTTTATTGTTAATATGTTTAGATTTTAAGAAAGGTGTCAAATAGTTTTAACGATTACAATGAACCGTATATATCACGGAACATATTTATGTACCTACAGAGATATTCGAGTCAAAATATACAAATTTGTTACGTGCTATATTGTTAAATTGTAAAATTAAATTTGACACCATTGTAATAAATCCCGAAAGCCGTTACGTTTCATACGTATTGTTGTGGGGACACAAAACGCGAATTATTTATTTGTTTCGTGTAGCGAAATCGAATTATCCGTTCCAGAACCAATTACCAGAGGCGTATCGAGGTGTCAGTTGCGCGTTTATATTAAAACAAAAAATGGGGGCGCTATAAAACCCGGACAGCTTTTTTACGACGGTAGTTTGTTGACTTTTCCACGGATCGGGTTTGCTAACGACGGTGGCTGCCGTGACCGTCACGAATCGCCAAATCTAAACAGGTCGCCGTTTTTTTTTTGCGAACAGAATGGCTAATCCTTAATTAAAAAATACAAGAAGCACAGGTGAGTTTTTGTTATTGGTTGGTTTGCAGTGTGCGGATTATTTGTTAGGGGATAATTAAATGAGGAACTAAGTAGGGACCACCCATTTTTGTTTATGTGATTTTAATGTGATATCATTTTGAAATAATGAAAGCATTTAAATAAATGCGTGATTGGTTTCACAATTTTCATACTATATGGGTAGAAAGGGTCATTGAATATATATAGAGAGGTTTTTCTATCAGTATACATTACGGGAAGTGTATAACTTCAAAAAAAAAAAAAACGCGAGTCAAACGCAATGTGTGTATGTTTAGTTGCTTATTTGGCACATATGTGTTCAATTGCGTGTTATAGGCAAGTAAACACACACACATCAATGCGCTTGACTCGCGTATTTTGCAGGTATACATAGGGGAAATGTATACTGTTAAAAAAAGCTCTCTGTATATATATATATATATATATATATATATATAATATAATTGATAACTATCGGCCAATAGCTCATATTTTTTTGAATACATTTTGGTTCAAGAAATATATACACAGGTTAAGGGATATATATCTGAACATCAACACGAATTTATGAGAAAAAGGTCTACACAAACCAACTTAATAAACATTACTGATATCTCAAAATCTTGATAATGGTAACCAAGTTGATGTCATATATCCTGATTTAACTAAAGCGTTTGATCGTATTCCACACGATGTATTGATTGCTTGCTTGAAAAACTACAGCATTAGTACTAATATTTTTAATGTTCTCATCATCTACTTACTTAGCAGAGTTCAATATGTTACATACATGGCCTATAAATGTAATGCTTATATTTTATATCGACTTCATGGGTTGAACTTAGACCAGTACTATTCAATTTGTGCATTATGGAGTATGTTCCAATTTTAACTGTGGATACCCCATGCAGATGACATTAAACTGTTTAGAGTCATTAATACAAGCGATGACTGTCACATCTTATAGGCAATAAAATATAAATGTTATATTTTGTCTTATTATCGACTTCATTACTCGGTACAGTATTTATTGAACGAACTACGAATTCAAAGATCTTCGAACACTTTTCGATTTTTCGATAGAAAACTATCTTTCAACATGCCCATTCATAATGTTGTTTAGTATGCTTTTAAGTTATTGGGTTTCGTTATTCGTAATCCATTTCTACACTTCTCTCATTGTTTAATTTATTAGCCTTAAGTAGATTGCGTTATTGTGCTTGCATCTGGTCACCACCCTACATAAAATTTGTTAAAGTTTTAGAAAGTGTCCAAAAAAAAATTGTATTTTAAAAAAATCATATATACTCAGACCACTCAGTTAGATATATCAATTGGGAAATAAAGTTATTATTATTGCTATTATTAATGTTAATCTTTAATTTACTTATTAATTCATTTTCTTTAAACAAAATAAAACAAAACATTGGAAATAATTAATTTACTCAATTTAATAATTAATTAATCATTTTCCCTTTAGCTACTGCAACTTTTTGACTTACGTTAAGTTAAATTACTGAGAGTAAGTGAATACATATTCGCTTTCTATTATTAATATAGAAGAGGTGTTGTTAGTCAGTTTTAATATTCATTAAATATTATAATTAATATTAATATCTATGACGTAATTAATACGTTCAGCGTTATAGTATGCCTACATATGTCCATTACAATATGTCGATGACGAAGTTGGCGTTGGAAGTCTCGAGTCATGTCTGTACTAAGATCACACGCGTGAAATGCTGGTTGCGGTTAAACAGTGTCAACATGACAACCAGTACTTTACGCGTGCGCGTGTGATTTTAGTTCAGACATGACTTCAGATTTCCATTGCCAACTTCGTCGTCGATTTTTGTTATACGCTCGATATATACACAGATCTGTACCCATTTATAATTCTAAACAAAAATCAAATAAGTGGTTTACTATCATAAAAAGTGGAAATCTACTCAATCTTTGTTTTATCGCGGAGAGTTCGAAAGACTTAGAATTTTAACAAAATCACAAATTAATGCAGCATATAAATCATTCTTAAAAAACATTGAAAATAACCTTTCAACGCGACCGAAAGACCTGTGGAAATTTGTACACCAAAGAAATGGAACTTCAAGATTACCAAATGAATTAAATAATGAGTATAAAATCTTTGATACTCCTCAAAGCAGCGTAAATGCTTTTGCTGATACGTTTTCTGAAGATTTTCTCAACAATAGTGTCACGATAACCAATTCTGTACACACTAATTGTGAAAACTTCTCTATTCCAACTATTAATGAGCAACACATCATTCAAAGTATAAACAAGCTGAAAATATCAGCCATTCGTGGTGATGATATTGTCCCATGTTTTATTATCAAAGATTGTAAACACATACTACTCAAGCCGTTATTAACAATTTTTAATGCATCAATTATATCGGGATGTTTTCCTAATACTTGGAAAACAGCTGTAATTACTCCTGTCTTTAAAAAAGGTGATCACTCACTCCTTCAAAACTACCGACCAATAGCAATCCTATCAAACTTTTCCAAGATATTTGATCAAATAATATATTATTTCCTGTATAACCATGTACAGAAATATATTTCACCACTTCAACATGGGTTTATATCTGGGAGATCGACCTTAACTAATTTGGCCTCAATTACGCAATATCTTAGCCTAAGTCTAGATAACAGAGGTCAAACTGATGTTATCTATACAGATTTATCCCGTGCATTTGATAGGATTGATCATAACATTTTACTTAACAAACTTGGTCAATTTGGTCTTACAGAACACACCATAGCGTTTTTGTCATCCTACCTAAAATAACGAAATAACTATGTTTATTTCAATGGATTTGAGTCTTTCGAGTACAATTCGACCTCAGGTGTTCCCCAAGATTCCAACTTAGGCCCTCTGCTTTTTATAGCATTTATTAATGATTTAATTACATCTCTATCGTCTCCAACACTTGCGTACGCTGACGATATTAAAATTTATGCTTCGATAGGGTCTTTCAAAGATTGTATGCTATTACAAGAAGATTTAAATACGATATCGCAATGGTGTTATGCAAACAGACTTTGTCTAAATGTCAGTAAATGTAGTGTTGTCTCTTATACTCGCATGGAACAAATTACTAATTTTAATTATAATATCGATGGTTCTTCAATTCCAAGAAATTCATATATAAAGGATCTAGGTGTTACTTTTGATCGTCGATTACATTTTACAGATCATATTCAGAATATTACCCAATCCGCAATAAGAATGGTAAGGTTTTTAATACGCACCTCTATCAGTTTTAGTAATACTTCGCTCTTAAAAACTCTGTATTTCTCCTTAGTGCGCAGTAAACTTGAATACGGTTCGATTATTTGGTATCCATGTTATGTGAATAGTGAACTTAAAGTTGAGCGTGTACAAAGACGTTTTTTTTAAATATTTATCATATAAAATGGATCACGTATACCCAGAAAGAAACGCCGACTATCAACAATTGTTATTAAGGCATGATATTTGCTCCTTGTCGGCTCGTCGCGAAGAATGTAGTGCCGAATTTTTGTTCAAATTAATTCACAATATTATTGATTGTCCTTATATGCTAAGTAATGTGAATTTTTATGCTCCATCACTAACCTTCAGAAATATATCAACATTTAAATTACCATTTGCGAAAACTAATGTCTTAGGTAAGTCGCCTATAAGTCACATGTGCCGCAAGCAAATAAGCACTTTCGTGACATATTTATTGGTGAGCATAATACATAAAGAACGCTGAGTTATATTCCATTATTATGAATTTTGCAATTTAGTATATTTTAATTGTTATTACTTTTTTTTCCTCTTTCTATTGTTATTATTATTAATCTTAAGTTTACTTGTTTAAATCTTTTCCCTGTATTGGTTCTTCCGTTGGGAAATAAATAAATTATTATTATTATTATATCATTATCCAGACTATATTTATGTAATATTGTTTTGTATTATTCAAAACAATATTACATAAATATTTACAATACATATAGGTGTTTGTCTGCTTGGGCTATCGACTAGAGATCTTCTTGCCCAGAACGATTACAATATTTTAGTTTATTAAAAACTGTACATATGTAAATAGAAAAGAAGAGATATCCAAGCACTGATCCTTGAGGTACACCCTATGCAATAGGGGTAGCTCTGGTCAAAGAAATATTGAATTCGACTGCTTGCGTCCTGCTATAAAGCCATTTATTAGATTTCTTACTGATATATCTATATCATTGGTTCCTAACATGGGGGCGGTAATAACTAAGTGTGGGTGATGAGTATTCGGTTTATTTGAGCAACAATACTGTTTCCAAGCAAGTTAACGAAATGGTCACCGACGTTAAATCTAAACTCACCAGTTTGAAGAAAAAAGTAAATTTGCATTGCAAATCGATGAATCAACTGTGGTTGATAACAAAGATTGTTTTAAGTTATATGAGGTTTATCAATGAACAGAAGGAAATTACCGAGGAAATATTTTTTGCTTGAACTTTGATCATTGATACATCGATTTTAAAAATGGCGCAAGATTATTTTTAGGAAACAAAGATTCCCCTAACAAATGTGAGCAGGTGCGCAACAGACAGTGCTCCTGCCAGGTCAGGTCGTCATATTGGGTTTCTAGCTGATCCTAAGAAAAAAGTATCAGAGATCATCAATATTCACTGCGTAATTCATCGTCAATACTTAGCTGAGAAAAAATTGAGTGGTGTATTTCATAAAACCCTACAACTGTTTATTACTGTTGTCAACAAAATCGATCAAAGCTAATTCCCTCAATGATCGTCTGTTCCGACAACCGTGCCATGAAAATGATAAGGAATTCGAACGCTTGCTTCTACATACGGTCGTGAGGTGGCTTCCACAGGAAACTGTTTGCGCAGTTTCCTCAAATTATTTGACACTGTTACTGAGTTTCTCGTCGCTTCGGAACGTATTTTAAATGAGAACTAAATGCAACTCAAGTTGGAGCTTGCATGCCTTAGATATATTTAAAAAAACAATGAACGAAATCAAATAAAGCTTCAAGGAAACAAAATGAACCTTATTAAGGCTAAAGGAATTATTTTATCATTCACCGCCAAGTTTGATATTCATAAGGTCAACCCTTTCTATCTGCTCTTCGAGAAACGCACGCACATGCTTACAATAATTTCCGAAGATGACTTCCTCGGCAATGAACTTTCGCGCATAAAAAGCTAATTCAGTTCCTGATCCTTAAAACGTGTTCAGTGTCAGATAATGAGATTCCTAAACTCCTTGAAAAACAAATTACTATTTTTTACTGAACACCTTGACCACTTAATAACTGACATTTGATCAAGTGACAAATTCCTGATTTTATTCTAGATTCGTTCTCGTTTGAAGCTGTGGATAAGATTGATAACGCTTTGGAGACAAAGTTTCTACATCTGAAGTATGAAAATTATTTTCAAGCAGAGCGGTTACGAGTTAGCCTGGGCAAGCTTATAGACTTAGCCACAACTGTAGGGATAATCTGAACCATTTATCATCTCGTTCCCGTCAACATATTTAGTTGAAAAAGGATTTATTTCTAGTATCCAGGTCCTCACAAAACAAAGAAATAAGTTGGACATTTGCCTTAAAGGAGGCTTGTGCCTAAAAAAGAAAATGAACATAAACGCCGGATTTTCCAAGCACGAGGCTTTCTTTGTCTCCTTTGAGGTAAATTTCCAATTTATTTCTTTATTTTGTGAGAACTTTGACAACAGAATTGAATCCTTATTTAACTAAATATGTTGACGGGGATGAGATGAGAAGTAGTTCAGTTTTTCTTACAGTTGTGAAAAAGTGTCCACTCTGCTTGATCATAATTTTCGCCTCAAAGTCATACTTCAGATCTAGAAAAGTAAAATAAAAATAATATCAACGTTATCAAACTATCATTTATTTTTAAAATGTTTAAGTCAACTTTTTTATTTTTTTTTTTTCAGATTCCAATTCAACAATGAAAACGTCTACTCCTGTTTTTTTTTTAATGCACATCAATAATCTTAGTTAATTATTTCACTTTTTTATTCTAAATAAATCTTCAAAAATGTACAGTTCTTATTTTATTTAAGAGTGACCAGATAAAACTGCTTTGGATGTTTTTATATATGATGATAAAAATGTTATAATAAGAAAACTTTTATTATTTTTACTTCAAATTATAAAATTAGGCATTCAATGAAAATTATAAGAGGGCAATAGGTGTTATCAGCCTCCAGAAAGGTGAGATGGGCCACAAAGGTTGGGAACCACTAATCTAAACCAATGAAACTGTAAATAACGACTGCATTATCATACCAAACAGTATAAAATGCTTTACTCTGTATATAGTCTAATAACTAGTTTGGGCAAAATCGGGTAATATTAGTAATCGAGTATTTATAAATTGGCAATTTTAAATTAATAAAGTCTATAAGTAACAATAAATTAATGTTTTCAATAAATAGGGAACAATTTCTGATATTATAGAATATGCCTCATTAATAAAATTATCATATACTTAATTTTACAGTAACAAAAAAGATGGAAAAGATCGACTTTGCCCCTACTAATAACAACAAAAATAATCAACGTTAGCTACTGCAGTTCGCTTTCATTTAAAATATTGATTTAACTTCAACAACTGTGAAAAAGTCGTTGTAATCTGAAACAGTAACATCATTGAGCCACATTTTAATAACAATCGATTATTATGAGTAGGCATTGAGCGAATTTCGAACGGGGAATAAATCAAAAGCGCTAATGTAATTTATGATGAATCGATAGCACACAAGCGCGCTGGCAATTTCAGTTGGCATGTTAAACGCGATAACAAGTCATTAGTTAGAGAGTCGTTTGGTGATAATTGGACGGTTCGAAAATGTGATGAATGATTACGAGGTCGCTAATGATTGATCCACCCCTTCCCTCGGGACCTTCCCTAGACTAAGTCGACCGCATTTGCTCAACAGAAATAACCCAATTCCTGAAATTAACATGATTACGCGCACCACATGACTGTTTGTGAAATAATTATGAATAATTTACAAGCAGAAATAATAAAAATCCCCACAATGGAATAAATTTATTTAAATATTAAAAAAATATAAGATTATTAGCAGAAAGACCTATAGTAGCTATTTAACAATTATTTATTATACAATATAATAATACTATATCATTTTTTATGTTGTTGTAAATTTAATTATTAATAAAAATTATTATATATACCACATGAACGAGAACTTTTCTCTTATAAAGTGTTTTGATTTGCATTTTGCCAACAAAATATAAAATAAAAAAATTATTTTACATTTTGTTTGTCCCAATGAATAACAAATAAAACGACATATGTGTTATTAGTTTTTAGTAAAAATATTGACTACCGAATATAAAGTTTTTCTTGTTAAAAGCTACTTCCGAAAAGGAGCAAAGAGAGAAAATCAAGAATATGCAGGGAATACGCCTATTCTTGATTTTCTCAACCGTGTTTTGAAGAATTCCATAAAATAAAAATTAATCGAATAATCCTACTTAACGCTCAAATAAAAAAATGATTTGAAGTAACTCATTAGAGTCCGATTAACGATTTAAAAAAAATGTGGGGAGTGCTCCAAGCTCGCAAAGGCGCCTTTTAACCTATTTTTCAGACAGATGTCGAAAAAATTATCTTACAATCATTTGACCAAACTGTACTTCCGATATTTTCTGCCCAGTGAGCTATTCTAAATATAATTCAAATATATACTACTAAAGGTGGCAACCTAGTTTCCGAAGTATATTTAATAAACTAAATGCAAAGAATTTTACAAAATAAATTAATTATTTTCAAATTCATTCAAATTCAATTGAATTATTAATAAATTATTTTCTCTTTAGCTACTGCGACTTTTTTTTACTTACGTAGGTACTTAAATAAACAAATATCTATAAAAACAACTACTTCCCGAGCAAATACACCTCCACATACATATTATTAATATTATAATGTATTTAAAAATTACCTCTTCGAAAAACTTGAAAATAAAATTTCTCCCCACACACAAAAAATACTCTCCATAAAAAGCACTCTTCAAAAAAATATGTAAGATTGATTCAATAATCGATCTTACCTAGATTGATCGATCCACTCGACCATTGCTCGAGCCCCTCCAGACAATTCAATGTCTAATGAACGTTTGCTGTTGCATAGCAATAACATTATTATACAATATGTTATTGCTAATAGTTTAATTATTTAAAAAAAACAAGTGGGAGAAAGGATTTAATTATATTTAATTAATTAAAAAGGCAGTCTCTACAACCAGCGTACGGAAGATTAAAAAATGAAAGGCCATATGCATAGTCCACTAATTGCTATTAATTAATCGACATTAAATAATTTTCCTATGCTTTCACAACCAGCTCGTAGAGGATTAAAAAAACGAAGTGTCATATGCATAATCAACTAGTTGCTATTAACTAATAATCACCACTAAATAATTTTCCTATCCACCTCCAACGCCGCCCTACCAACAACATCGCGGTAGCTAAACGATCTGCCTTTCAAACGCTTACCAAAATCCGTAACCCAAACAATCATTATTATTATAGATGTAATCTTACTTCTAGTTTTTGTTTCTGTTGTAAAATTATTGATCCGTTAATGAATAAATAAATAGGAATTTAATTGTAAAAAGTAATCAACTCTTGTCATAAATGATGCGTTTATGTAAGTAGGTATCAACGGAATTAATACTTTTGTTATGACCAATTTAAAATATTAGTATTATTCGCTGTCAATTTATAATTATATTTCAGTTTGATTATCATTTACATACATTTATATATTTAGTTTTAATATTGATTTTTATTGCATATATTTTGTAAAAAGGAGATACCGTAAATAAATGAGACTTTAAAAAGTAAACTGATGGAAATGGAGGGTCGATGTGGGGAACTGGAGCAACAAAATTTTAATAAATATGTCAACTTAAATGGCATCCCAAAACAAGATAGGGAAGAAGATGTAAAAGAGATAGTCAAAAAAGTTCTAGAAGGTATCAACTATAAAACTAATGAGGACGATATTGTGGACGCATTTAGAAAAGGAGAGGACGAGGGTCCTATTATTGTTCAATTTAAATCGCCACAAATTAGAGATAAAGTTCTAGAAATGAGAAAACATGTCAAGTCCATAAAAGTGAAGGAGTGTAAGTTAAAAGGTGCTGATAATATAATTTACTTTAATGAACACCTCACAAGCTACTTAAGCAAATTGTTTTACAATGCAAGAAACTATAAAAAGGATGGCTATAAGTATGTCTGGGTAAAACAAGGAAAAATATTTGTACGACAGGGGGAAAACACAAAAATAATTCATATTAAGAGTCAAGAGGACCTAAATAAATTATAAATTAATACCTACCGCTCACTTATAAAACTAAAATATATAAATCAATCCATTAAAAATGGACAGATATTTTTTGCTTAACATCCGGAGTATTAGAAATAAATTTGATGAAATTAAAATTCTCGATAAAGTATACAATAACTTGCAGGTAATTGCACTTACAGAAACCTGGCTGTATCAAAACGAAACTGATTACTATCAAATAAAAGGCTTTAATTCAGTTCATAATTGCAGACATTCTAGAGGTGGGGGAATTTCAATTTACATAAAAAATGGGTTAAATTATAAAACTGTCCAGAATAAAACGGTCCATGAAATTCAATTTATTCAATTATACATAAAAAACAAACGCCAATATATTTCTATAATATATAAGCCGCCTCACGTCGAAAATACACACCTGCTTTCTTTGCTAGAAGACACATTAATGACACAAAACACAAACCAAATAATTATGGGGGATTTAAATATTAACCTACTTCAACAAAATAGAATAACACAACTCTATACACATATAATCACCGAAAACGGCTATAAGATTATTAATAAAATAGATGGAAACAGTGCTACCCGAGAATCTGCAATTCTTGACCATGTTATCACAAATAGTAATGACTTATTTGATATATCGATCCATACAGTTCCATTTTCAGACCATTCGGCTGTAATAACCACTCATAAAACAAAGAAATCGAAAAGTGAAATATATGAAAGTGTACAAAAAGTTAAAATAAATTACGAAAAAATAAAAAGTAACTTCAATAGAGCTGATAAAGCATGCATCCAATCTTTCAAGGATCTAATTAAATTGATTACCTCCCTTTTGGAAAGCGAAACTAAAATAACTACTTTTAAGAGAAAGCAATGTAATGAATGGGTAAATATTGAAATTGTTAATAGTATTAAAAAAAGGAATAAATATTATGTAAGATATAAAAACAATCCTCAAAATAATTATATTAAACAAATGTACCTTGACCAAAAAAAAGCTACTTCTGTAGCAATCAGTAAAAGGAAAAAACAATATTACGATAAAAAATTTGAGCATGCTGAGGGTAACTCTAAAAAAACATGGTATGAAATCAATAACATTATGAACAAAAACAAAAGAAATTGTACAAAAACCATCACTCAGATAAAAGACAGCACTGGAAAAATGATCCATAATGAAAAGCAGATAGCAGACGAGATAAATCATTATTATGCAACAATAGGAAAAAAAATAGCGAAAATTCAAAAACAAAAAATGCAAAATAAATTAACAAATACTCTAACCAAGAATATAGACACAAATATGGAATTTGATCCAACCACAGACGAAGAAGTTAAACAAATAATACAAGATTTAAAAGAATACTCAGCACCTGGAAAAGATCGCATAACTAATAAATTATTAAAAGAGCTAGGGGAGGAAATCGTACCTATAATAACAAAACTTGTAAATGAAGCCATCACCACATCAACGTTTCCGGATATTTTAAAAGAGGTCACAGTACTCCCAATATATAAAAACGGCGACGACACCATGCCAGAAAATTACAGGCCAATTGCACTCTCGTCTTGCTTTTCGAAAATAATGGAAAAAATTATACTTTCTAGATTACACGAACATATCTATAACAACAACATAATAAATAAACATCAATACGCCTATCAAAAACAATCTGGAACTACCACAGCCTGTATGGACGTTGCTTGCCACATTCAACAAGAACTAGACAATCACAATTTCGTTATATTAGTGTTAATTGATTTAAAAAAAGCATTCGATACAATATGTAAAGAAACGCTACTAGGAAAACTTAAGAAACTGGGTATCAGGGGTAAAACTGGGCTTTTAATGAAAAGTTACTTAACAAATAGGAGGCAACAAACTAAAGTAAACAATACTTACAGTGATGAACTTTTCACTGAATACGGCTTACCACAGGGGGGAGTTCTACCACCGACCCTTTTTATAACCTATATAAACGACATTTTTGAATTAGAATTAAAAGGCAAACTGTACATTTACGCAGACGATACGTGTATAATATATAGTGGAAAAAATCTAAATGACATGCAAATTTCAATAAACCTAGATCTTCAATCAATTTCAACTTTGTTTTCCAATAACTCCCTTACAATAAACGAATCCAAAACAAACTATATGGTAATCACTCAAAAAAATAAAAATAAAATAGATATAGAATTAAAAATTAACAACAAAATTATAAATAAAGTAACAGAATCAGTATATTTGGGGTTAACTATTACAGACAATTTTAAATGGACTAAACATATAGACAAATTGAAACAAAAAACTAGTGCTGCCACAGGACTTCTCTATAGAATAAAAAAATACCTGCCACATGCTGCTCAAAAAAGCATTTACAATACGCTATTCACTTCAAAAATAAACTATTTATGTGCAGTATGGGGAGGGACTTCTGATCAAAACATAAATACAATGCAAAGACAGCAAAATAAATGTATTAAATTAATCTATAATTTGGATAAGCAAACACCAACAAAAACACTATATACACTAGTAACAGAATTGAACATCAAACAAAAAATCGCTTTTGAAAGAATTAAATTTATACATGAGATATTGATGGGTGGGAGTAAATCTAACGTCAAACTGGAAAAAAATAAAGAAGTACACAAATATAAGACGAGAAGAAAAAGCGATGTACATTTAATACAAAATAAAACAAACGCGCTCAAGCAAGGGATAGTAGTGGAGGGAGTTATTCAATACAATAAACTGCCGGCTAATTTGAAGAATGAAGTTGATAACAAAAAATTCAAAATCAACACCAAGAAGCACGTTAGAGAACACTTATTTTTATAGATTCTAATTCTCGAATTCGTTAAATGTTATCCCATACAAACTTTCATTTCATTATAGCATATGGTATCATTTTCATTTCAATCATTACTTCATAAGCAAATTTTAATTATATAAAAAAAAGGAAAAGTCTCCATCACCATGTCAAGGAATATTTCTTGACATGAAGGAGACAAATTCAAAAATTAAAATCGGTGAAAGGATCTTCCCTTATAGTACGACATAACTATAAAAAGAAGCCCAAAACCGAACAAGTAAAAAAAAAAAAAAAAAAAACAAAAAAAAAAAATATATTATATTATTATTAATCCTTTACATAACCCTTATATGACAAAACTGGCATAATTCCAATATCCCAAAAATTATCCCAAAAATTTGCTACAAATCCCGTAAACCAAGACATTCTAAATCAACTCTGACTAAAACGAAACCTAAATATCCCTTCAAAATTGCGCCATCCTGAATCCACTATTTATACATCATCTCATCTTAGATCGAGGACTAAAAGATGGACATGACACATAAGATAGTAACTTTTGACTGATTTAGAAATTTTTAAAAAATGTATTTTATTTTTCAATGTATAAATAACTCAATAAATATAATTGTAGTTAGTCTCAAGTTAGTAGAGATTAACAGACTAGAAGTGTTTATTATCCAAAACATAATTGTCGTTGGCTATTAAAACTATTTCAATCCATAAACGCTACCAATAGGTTTAAGTTACAAACTCAACCCTCTCTATCTGCTCTTCGAGAAAGGCACACACATGCTTACAATAATTTCCGAAGATGACTTCCTTGGCAATGAACCTTTACGCGTATCAAATTTTCGGATCGAAGTAAAAACGTGTAAATAACACGAAAATAGACCGCTTGTGTAAGCGGCTGCTGACGAAAAAAAGTCCGTGGCGGCGGAAAAAAATATTTAGGGAAGAGGAAACCCAATACCCCGCCAAAGCGAAAACAAATCGTAAAATGCATTCTACCTGTCGTAAATTTCTACAATTCATATATAAATATCCAAACAGGAATTAAAATAGAAAACAGGAAATAAGCGGAATACGAAAAAAAAGTGAAGAATTTTCGATGGTTAACAGATGTAATGAATTTGTTCAATACATAATGTGATTGAGGCTTGATTTTTTTGGATGAGTAAATCTACGGTTTAACATAATTTTTCGTTGTATTGTTCCAATTGAAACAAGTTTCAAATAATATTTTCATGCAAAAACCCATCCACCACTTTATTTGAATATATATCCTCACTTCACCCTCCCAGGCCTACCTAAATCCCAATTATCATAAATATAGAAAAAATGAAGAAGAAAACAAGGGCAGAGAGACCTATGATTGAAATACTTTATTTTAATATATATATATATATACATATATTTTTTTTCTATATTAAGTTAGATTATATACAATGTATTATATTTTTTCTCAGCTAATAAAGATTTAGTAGTAGTATTTTCAGAAAAATCAATTTAATTTTATTGCTAATTTTTGAACATATTGTAATAATGAAACTGAATAAATCGTTAAAAATCTACTAATGATAAAAACACAGTTTAAGTTATATTATTCAATTTAAACTGTGTTTGTATTAATTTTATTAGTATGTTTTTAAAAAATTATTCATATTTATTATAAAATATTTTTGTAAACTATAGGTTCTTCGCATTTCATTATACCATTACTAGGCCTTATTGAGGATACATTTTCAATAAAATTCATTGCAATATTTTCAAACATTCCATTACTTTATGTTATTACAACAATTATTAATTATTATTATTTTGTTTCTACCATTGGAAGCTAGAAAAATTTAGTGATGGGCAAGATCCATCATGAACGATCAGTTGCAGTATCGAGCCGCTCGAGCTGATCAGAAAGATCCCTCCTGAAAAATCACTCCTTTAGAAAACTACACTGTGAAACATATCTGAAAAATTACAACCCCTCTCAAAAATCACCTCTATAAAAGTATTCCTTGAAAATCATATAAAATCATATCACGTAAAAAGCACTCTCCAAAAATATTTACCTGTTATTGATATTATAACGTATTAAAAATAACCCCTGTAAATTCTTTAAAAATAAAATTTCCCCTCCACAAACAAAAAAAAACACTCTCCATAAGAAGCAATCTTAAAAACCTAGACCGATCAATTGCTCCAGCCGAGTCGCATAAAATGATCAATCCAGTCCGGAAAGCAATTCGAAAAGTTCGAGCCGATCAAGCGCTTTGAAATGTTCGAACCAATCAAAAAGATCGACCCGCAAGAGCCGATCAAAAAGATCGAGCTACTTGTAGAGATCAAGCGAATCGATCAACTGCAAGGATCGAGCAGTCAATCTGTTTCGATCGATCTTGCCCATCACTAGAAAAATCTACCTTACACTGAAAATTTAAATTCAAGCTATAATAATAATAATAATAAACTTTATTAACGAAAATTCAGCATTTAACAAAATAATATATAAATATTATACAAAAAGAAACATATTAAACAATATAATTAATTTGAATCGAGTGTATAAATAACAGTAAAAAAGACGATATTACATACTACTTCTGACAAAAAAAATTATAAATTAGCAGCAGAAAATACAAATGTTAATGCAGATCCCAAGTGGTTCAAAACTTGCCATTATCATACATGAATACTGGTTTTATAATGGAAAGCTTAATTTGCCGAAACTGCAGTCACAAATAAAAATAATGTGTTATGCAAAACAAAGTTTATAAGTGTTTTCATTATCATAGTTATTCTGAGTATAAATTATTTAATGCACTTCGTTAGGCTGCAGCGCACTGTAACTTTTTCAAGCGAATAATACTAATAAATTCACTATTTGTTTTGAGTTATATCAAAAACGAATCACTAATAAAACACGATTTGATTTCCTTTCTTCACTAATTTATTTTTTACTGTTAGATCTATATGTAAAAAATGAATTATATAAAAATAAATTATATAATAAATTATACATGGTTGGAATAATTTATGGAACCAAGTAAATATCTTTAAAACAAAAAGGACGATAATTTTGAAATTTTAAAGCTATGTACAATGAGACAAAATGCATCTAATGTTTTTGTGTTAATAATAAACTTTCGATTTAACCGAAAATACTCTTATTTTTTTTAAATGAAATGGAACATTCTGTTTTTTAAAGAATATGTTATTTCGAATTCATACAAATTAGGTTTCGCAAATCAGTAAACATGAGAAATAACTTACTTTTAATTCGATTATTCTACAATCGAATTATTTACTTTAAATAAATAATAAAAATAATATTTTAAACAAAATTAAATCAAATAACTGTATATTTTCGAGTTTACGTGAAGTGATTGATCACAAAATAGAAAGACTGTTATTCCTTACTTCACTTTTTATTTTTATGTTAGATGTACATTTCGAGACGCAAAGTTTATTATTGATAATGAGCACGTTGTGTCTCGAAATGTACATCTAACATAAAAATAAAAAGTGAAGTAAGGAATAACAGTCTTTCTATTTTAAATCAAATGTTAAAATTTCATTCCGTTTACCTCCAGTTAATATGCTAACTATTAACAAATTCTTGAGACTTTCCAAGACTTCTCCACGTATTAGTTCACATTCATCAATAATTCTTTGTCTCAATTCCTGCAGGCCCATTCTATGAATCCTCTACGTTCAATCCATCGATATAGAGAATTCGCATTTAATTTTTTTTAAATTTAATTGAAGAGATGTTCCATCTTGTTGAAACCAAAAATGTTGTGGTAACTGCTCATTCTGTTGAAGTGCATGAATAATTTGGTTATTCAGTAAATCTATATACTTGACACCATTCAAGTTTCTCTCTAACATAAAAAATGGGCCTATAAGCCTTTTTTGACAACTCTCATCCAAACATTCAAAGTTTATGGATGCTGGGTTTGTGCAGCATCTACTGAAGTTGATTGTGCAGGACAACAACAAAAAATAAGTAAATACAATACTATTAATTAATCATCAAGCTAAAGCCAAAATATGAAATAAAGAAATAATTATCGAAACAGATATTATTTCATAACAAAAAGTACAAAAAAACTAATGATAACCACCTTGTCAAATATATTCAAGACACTCTTCGTAAAGCTTCAGTGTAACGCAAATTCGTCTCAAGTTGGACTTGGGGTTAATTCAAACAAATCCTCGTCTCAAGTCACGTTTGAGACGGGCGTAAACCTGTTTTTATGTCATAAATAATAATTTGCTGTAGAAGCATTTCAGATTTGTAATATCGTAAATTTTATTGGCTGAGTTTAGTGTAATAGAGTCATATTATTAATAATTATTTTCTTTTTGCAAAAATTGAAAAAAATCCATTTAAATGCAACTGTCACAAACGAATAATATGGTTTTGGCGGTCGCTTCTCCCTTTAAATTATGCTAAAATGAGTAAAAAAATACATTTACTTCTCCGCTAAACAATCTACATTAGTGATCAATCTAATCTGTTTTGAGTTGGTAAGAAAAAATCTTATATTAATATATTTTTAAGACAGAAAGACCTATGGTCGATAGCTCATGACAGACAACTAACACAATTGTACATATTGTTATAATAAATTTTGTAAAATTTTGTTGTTATATTGTCTGAATAAAGATATTTGTATATATATATATATACATATATTTATAATTTTGATAGTTTACTGCGCGTAATATTGTTATGACAATAAATATTTTCACCTTATCTCACATGTGGATTTGGATTTATATCATACAGAGAAACGGAATTAAAAAAAAATACATACAAAGACGGGGAAAGAATTCCGGAAATACAGAAGTGAATGAATACTCTTTTCTATTCATATAGGACCTATCCTGATGCAAACATGTCATATGCTAATCTGCTTCAATTATTCGGTATGAAGTCTCTTGTCCATAGGAATTAATGTGCAAGAATCCTATTTTTGAACGGTATTATTAACAATCATATAGATGGTGCTAATATTTTGTACCGACTTCAATGGCAAATCCCAAGAATTGCAGCTAGATATAGTTTAGCCTTTCGACTTCCAGCGTCTAGTACTTTGGCAGATCTGAACTATGAATGAAAGATGAGGCAGCACAAAAATTAAAAGAATTTTCAGATGGCTTTACAATTGATGAATCAGGTACTAGATGTTAATATTCAATGGGGAAGACCCAAAAGGACTACCACACGAATTGACTGAATATGCCATTTCGAACAGATTCAATATCGCAGTTTCATTGCTTGTCCGAATTTTCTGTGAAGTATTGTGATTGGCGATGAAAAGTGGATCTACAATGACAATTCCAAGCGGAAAAAGTCATGGTTTAGTCCATCCACATCGACTACTAAGCAGAATATTCATGGCCATAAAGTTTTACTGTTCATTACAAGGTGTAATAAATTACTAACTGCTAAAATTTAATTAAACTGTTACTGCAGAGGTATACCGATGTCAACTAAACAAATTGAACGACGTATTGTTGCAAAAGACCAGCAATAGCGAATGACAGACTCAAAGTTATTCTCTTGCATGATGCAGAATGACATGGCTGACACACGGTTTCGAAATGCTAAAAAAGTGTAAAAATGAATGTATGATTGGATCGCTGAACCAACATCATTCTATCGACATGGTATCCCAATGTAGCAAGAAAGATCTATAAAAGTTGCAGAAAATAATGGAAAATATTTTGATAAATATATATTCTACAAATTTTTCTAAATGAATGCATTTTTAAAGTGAAAATGATCAAAATATATGCAAGCACGTAATAAAATAAATGTTGGAATTTTTAACCGTAACAAGAGATATTCCTAAATCATTAGAAAATAGAACAAAAAACGTTCGAGAGAATTAAATAATCCAGGCAGAAAGACCCCGGGTCGATAACCATTTGACAATGACAGTTACATAACATATTGAAATAATTCTGTAAATATTGTAAACACACATACTACACATTGTAAAATGTAACGTTATTTGTCAATAAAGATGTTAAATAAATAGAACAAAAAAAACTGAGAATAAATAAGAATATATTCGTATCAATCAAAAAAAAAATGAAAGTGATGAGGTTCAGTTCAACAGTGTAATATTTTCTGGTTTTTAACCTAACTATAACTACAACTAGAAATGAAAATCTTTGTTTCTTTCGTGACAAATTAAATTAAATAAAATAAAATGCAAAGAAGAAAAATATCCGGTATGTTTGCATAAATTAATTAATGAATTGTGCCAGAAAATGCTTCTATCGATACAGTTTTGTATAATATTAAATGAAAACATACTTGTCATTGAATATTATACAAAAAAATTATTAATGAAAACACTTTTTCTCAGAATTAATTAATTAATTTACATCTGTAACTAGTTTCTATTACACTGTAATCACTATCAAATTATGTACTTAAATATGGATAATTGCTTTTTTATTTTAAAAAATCCATAATTCATAAACCATTTTAAAGTATCACCTGTTAAGATCCTAAATCGCGAAATAACAGTAGTGCCATTGTCCCCATTGATATCAAGACATAAAGGTGGCATTAACAAACTCCTTTGTTAACACAAATAGGATCCGCGCCGGAGGAGCATAAATTGAAAACGCGAGGTGAGGCGAAAACGAGAAAAAGGAAGAAGCAGCAGCGGAAAGAAACGGAACACAACGACGAAGAAGCGAAACAAAAAAAAACGTGAATTGCATTGGACATGGACATGTTCCATCCTACCATTTAAGACAAACTGTATCATTGGTCCTGAAAGTCCGCGGCGCGGCGCGTAGTTGCCTCCGCGGCCGGCAGAGGGGCGCCGCGGAACAGCGCCCCTTCAGGAGCACACCCGAAGCGCGAAAGCTCTTCAGTCGCTCACCGACGACAACCGCGCCAACTCTGCGTTTGAAACGACTCCAAAATTGAAGGCGCACGCAAAAACTCGCCGGATTTTATTTTGTTTTCAACTGCATTTTTTTTTGTTTTTTTGACTTAAAATTAATATGAGTGCGTGCCGTCAGTTCTGACTTTGCGTAACTTAACACTGTTAGCTGGTTTGATTGATGGTCGGTGCGCGCGCGAAGACGAAAATAAACTGACGTTTCGAGCGTGCATATATATAATTTTTATTTTGCGGTGTGAAGTGTTTTAATTTGGATTATAACAGTTTGATTTTCTTTCTGAGGGGGAGGGTTTGTGTTGATTTTTCTTATATGAGCGATTTCTGTCCCGCCGGGAAATCTGTGGGTACCGTCGGGTGCCGAAGATGGTGACTTTAATGCCGTATAATTATCTCAATTCAAACAACAATACACGATGCACAATGATCGACAAAATGTGTGAATCAAAGGTAAAATTTTAATTATTATAAATAATTACTTAATAAATCCACTGAATAAAATGGACATAAAAACGTTGCATTAATCTTATATTAAAGTTTATCTTGTTTCAACATTGATGCAACATTACTTCTAAACATTTTGTTTAGGGGGAAATAATATAAAATATAAAAAATATAACCAACAACAATTATATTTCGACTTTCATAAAAAAATTGCAACGCCTAGAATTTATTGAAACATTTTATTGAAATTTTAATGGAATGTTTACATATTAAAAATATGATTTTTTAATAAAAAAAACAGTTTTGACATTGATTAATTAACAGAATCTTTATATTTGACATAAATACATACAAGGTATCTTTTTATTAGGAGATTACATAGGAAAAGTTTTACTTTATATTAATGGGTTTTCCAATGGATAGATTTTAATAAAATTTAATATTTTCAATATTTATATCGGGTATTTGGATATCAGCCATTTTAAGTAGCTAAGGCTGATAAATACATTCATCAATATTCATAAATAAAGGACAGTTACTGATTTTAATAGAATTAGCAGCATTAAGAAAATTGTTCTATATTTCATTTAGGAGTAATAAAAAAATCAGCTGTCTAAAAATTCATAACCTTTCGGTTTTATTCTGAGATGATATTATATAAAAAAATCTGGATTCTGAAAATTGCTCTAAAAATTAGACCATAGGTTATTCAATCATTGAATATTGTAATTCAATAAAACTCAATATTTATTAATTATTTACAACATTATTTCCCTGTTTAATAGATAATCATCTTTATTGCAATATTCACAGTTGAATTAAGTTGACAAAACATTACATTTTTTTTATTTGCAAGATGGCTATCGACCAGTGGCCTTCCAGCCGTTTAATTTAAATAACTGCAATCAAGTGAATCAACTTTTCTCTATTATTACAAAAATTAATGCTATAATTTAATTATTTAAATATTATTTATGCATTGTGAGGTTCTAAAATTAATACAATTGCCTAGTTGCTTTCAGGAAGTCAATCATTGAACTTTCAAACCTAAACATGTAAATTTACGTGATTCGTTAATTTAATTGATAGATTATCAAATATGAAAAAATATAGGTTACCAAAGTTGTTCACCGCGATTATCGTGCTGTTAAAACTTTTAATTAATATTATTTAGGAAGGTATGACTGTTAGAACTTACTAAATTTATTAATTGATTAATGCACTATTTGTAAATAAAACAGTTTTTTAAAATTTCACAAAATTTATTTTTTAAAACTTAAAAAACCCTTGTTTTATTTACAAATAGTGTATTGTGGAGTTTCATCAAGTAAAGACTTTGTTAAATTAAATGTTAAATTTAACGAATACGTTATAATTAACCTAACAATCTAATTATACACATCAATTACAAGACTTGATTAGACTGTGACGAAAGCGAATAATGTATACGTTAAATATAACATTTTAGGCTACGACAAAAAAAAACCAGCTGAAAGACCACTTGTCAATAGACATTTACAAATGAATTAATTCATTAATAAATTTGCGATTTGATTTTCATTCTTCGCTTGTTCGTGTTTTTTTAATGATTGCTTACTTGATATAACCCAAAACAAGTACTAATTATAATTATTTTTGGTTATATAAATACATAAGTTGGAAGATTTACAGAGTTTTCAATTACATTAAATTAGTGTTAGGCAAAATCGAATAATATTAGTAATCGAGTATTACTAAATGTGTCATTTTAAGTATTTAAAACGAAAAAGTAACTTCAAATTTATGTTTATTAATAAATGGGAAGTTATTTCTGATATATTTATAATAAGTAACATTCATAAAATTATAATATACTGAATTTAGAAATAATAAAAGATCGACTTTGCCCATCACTACATTAAATACATGTCCCTTTACCTCACAGATATTTCTCATTTAAATCTTGCACATTTATTTGACAATGTGGAATAAATTTGAGATAATAGAGAAATACAGTTGAAATTCTCTGTTATTTTGTAATCATTACATATAATAATATAATAAAAATGTTGATTATTATTATTATAAATTTATATAGAATTCGCTTGAAAATGGGCGAAACCAGTCAAGAATTTAAAGTTACTCGGCGTTTTTAATTATTTAATTGGTAGATTTTTAATAATTTATCTATATTTATTATTATTTAAATTAAATAAAACGAATTTTAAAATAATTCATAAATTATTTCCTCTTGATGTTATTATTCTGATAGAATTCATATTCAATGGTAATAATATAGACGAACTTGTATACAATAAATACAGAGTTTTTTCTTAATTATATTTCGTTATTCGTCAAATGAAATTCACGGTATCATAAATATATTTCCCATTGTGAAATACGTATCAAATTATTTCACTATGAAATTCACTATACATCTAAATATTCTTGAACCATAAACAATATTCAAAAACGTTGAAACTTACTTGAATATAAATTAAAATTAAATATATTTTTAATATATAAAATTATTGGATAAATTTGCGTTTTTTTTTTAATGGAATACCTCACATATTCTGACATTTTTTAATTCTAAGATTAATTCTGAGAACATTTTATGGTAGTCATTTTTCGTTCGCATATTTTACGTCCTCGTTGTTTATTACTAAAATTAATACTTTTATTAACCGCAATTAATTTTATTTATATTTAAATATTTTATATAAATTAAATAAAAAATATGAAAAAAAATATTAATAAACTATTTTCCCTTGAGCTGCTGCGACTTTTTGACGTTACGTAAGTACTTCAAAAACAATATACATTAAAACAACTACTTCGCGGGCCTATACCCCTCCAGACATTTAATTACATAATGGGAATATGCAATAACATATTGTAATACTAATAATCGGGTTTATTCCGTACGGATATTATTAAGTTTAACGTGTACGTTATTAATTGGTTGCACATTCTATGAATATATATCTATTAGAAAAGCTGCTTAGACTGTGATGGTAAAAGTAACGTACATGTTAAACTTAACAATTTCTCTACGGAATAGCCACGAATATCTTTATTTGTCCAACGGTTTAAAATAACTTACACAAAAAATTAATAAATCGTTAAATAGTTTTAATATATAATAATTATAGAATAAAATATGGTCCATTGCTTAACTTCACTGGAAATTTCCCGCACAAAAATACTTAAATAATTGAAATTTGAAAATTGGATTAGATTTTAACAAAATTCCAATTATTTTAAAAATTGTTAGGTCTAGCTACTAATAACCTTAAGGGTGCGGTTTAGGCTAAAGAGATAGCTATAAAAATATTGGCAATCACTAATTCGAGTTAGATTGCTGTTGAGATCAATGAACAATATTGTATTATACATTAAAGTAATCTTAAAATAAGCAGGATTTTCATCAGATGAATTAAAAATTATTTTAATGTTTAGTTTGTATGAAAAAAAAAGAAAAATATGAAAAACCATGAAAATTGATCAAATTTGTAGCAAATTTTAAATTATATTTTTGCTAATAAAAACTTGCGCAACGAAAATTTAAAGGATTTTACAAAATTCTGTATTCTAATAACTTAGCAGATGTGACCTATCAATTTCATTATATACTGCAATGTTCTTTTCTAACTTGAACTAGTAAATTGACGTAATATACGAAAATTAACGATTTATTTCTTATTTAGACTGATACTTTTTACTTGGTAGATAAAAAATGTATATACATATTCATATTATTAAATCCAAAAGAATGGCTCTTTTTTCAAACGATTATTTCCATTTTACTATATAGCTATCTCTTTCTAATAAATCGCAATCTTAATGAGAACGATAGTTATTTGAACGTAGAATCTAAAAATTTAATAAGATACAGGGTGTTCCATTAAAAAAAAACACAACTTTGATACTCCCATATACCATGGGACACCCTGTATAATATGAAAATAATTTTAGAAAGTAGCCATTATAGGCACATATACACCCCTGAAATCAAAAATTTTAAAAGTGGTGTGCTTTGGCCACAATACTCCGTTTCGTATACCGTGAATAACGAAGTATATACAAACATATATTCTAAATAAAATATAAAAATATACAAAAGCAATCTAAACATAATATGGAAAAGAACTTAGAATAGAGTCAGAAAAGAGCAAAAAATATACATAATTCATCAATGAATATGGCTCTAATTCGCAGAGATAATTTAATAATTCATATATAGTCAAATACATTTAAAAAATAATAATGTAACTAAAATTAAGTGTAACAAAACAAACAAAATCGCCTCCAAAACCGATAAAATCCACGTTTATAAAATACAACTTACATTTTATAAAGCTTCTGTTAAATTCTCATCCGAAAACTTCATAATACATAGAGAATTATTAGATAATTCAAGTTTGTTTATTTTTGCCTTCAAACTTACAAAGCTTCCATTGATCGCTCATTCCTAAACTTTGTATTATAATTAAAATTAACAATTAAATAATTTATCAATTGTTAAGGATTCCGCTTCGTGTTCATCGTTACGAAATTCAAACAAAGTTTTTTTTTTATTATTTTAACAAATAATTGCTTTTATTTGTGGGTTATGGAGATTTCTACATATTTAGCTTGTCATTATATAGCAATGGCACAAAATTTGACGAATTTACCATGCCAATTACTCTTTTATATAAATAAAGTACTGTAAACACTTTAAAATATAATTTTTATTTATATAAAAGTGAAGATGAACTTTCAATATCAATCTTTTTTTTGCACGTCATTATCAAACATGAAGGTTATGTTTGCTAAATTTGTCGAAACTTAATTTATTCTTTACTTTAGTTTCCAAAATTTACAACTAACATTTTGTGCTATTAGGCAAATTTACCATGTCATTATCAAACATGAAGTTTGTACTTACTGAATTTGTAAAAAAAAAGGTATTTATCCATACAGTTTTAACAAATCAAGCTTGTCATTTTCAGACATGAAATTGATATTCGCTAAATAAATATTAATTTTCTACTTTTTCTACACATTTAGCTTGCTGTTTTCTGAATTTGTCGAAGCATATTTTATCCTTTACTTTAGTTTTCAAAATGAACATCGTAACAGTTTGTGCTACAGTTGTTAGTCATTATTAAACATAAGTTCATGCAGTATTTGTCAAAATTTAATTTATTTCTTACTGTTTCTATAAATTAACAAACATGAAATTGACATTCGCTAAATAAGTCAAAATTTAATTAATCTCCTTCTGTTTCTATCCATTTAGCGTGTCATTATCAAACATAAACACATACATTTTTCGAGACTTAATTTATCCTTTTCTTTAGTGTTCAAATGTGCACCTAATATTATATGCGATTGCTGTTTAGATACATTTAGTCGTGCCATTATAAACGTGGAGTTTATGTTTGCTAAATTTGCTTTAATTTAATTCATTTCATACTGTTTCGATAAATTAAGCACGTCATTGTCAAACATTACATTCAAATTTACTAAAATTGTCGAAAAATAATTTATTCCTTCATGTTGCGACAAATGATTTTGTCAACATTTTTTTTTTCTTTACTTTAATATTCAAAATATGTATTTAAGATTATTTGTGATTGCTACTTGGACAAATTATTGGCTAAAATCGAAATGTACTTACATAAATTTAGATCAATCAGCATTATCAAATATGGAATTTATTTTAAATATATAAAATGTATTACACCTAATTTAAATTTTCCAATTGATTATGTGAGTAATAATATTAATTACAACTAATAAACTAATTATATTGGTATACAGAGTGAGCCACGAATCGATCGATGAAAAATTAAAAAAATCTACATTACACTTTTGAATGCGATCTTCTTATGAAAAAATGTTCTACTTTCTATCGCGTCCGGTTATACCGGAAATGGCTACTAACTTTATTATTTTAAATGGAACACCTTATATATTAATATTTTTTGCATTCCCCGTTCAATTGCCAATAGGTATTCTAAAAGTGTCAATATTTCAATGCTCGCTTAAAAAATATCATAATTATTTTTTTTAATGGAATGACCAATGCAACATAAAAGTATCACATATCTAAAGCAAGTATTTTTGGAGTTATTTTGACATTTTTGCACAATTGAGTAATTCCTGTACTGTTTACACGTGCACCATGGCAGGCTACCGTCAATATTCACTGAACAGCATACGGAAAAAGTAATTTCCAACGTTTAAAATTTTTTGAGCCCCTCGTTCATGTAATATTAAAATGAATAAGTATACCAATCAAATAAAAAATGTAATTGTCTGAATAAAAATATTTGTATATATTATTTGATTTATTTTGGTCATAAAGTAACCAGCAACTACATAAGCTTCAATCTTAATACTCAATACTTGAGTTCTTAATAAGTAACAATTATTTAAATAACAATCAGTTACTTAGTTATATAAAAATATATTCAGGGAAAAATATTAATTTCAACTGATCTAATAAAAAGAGCAAGGAATGCAATAAGTTTAGCAGATATAAATTCCATATTTGATAAAGAGTATACGTCGATATGCCTAGAATGAAAATTTGTCTAAGTAGCAATCACATAAAATATTGAATGCATATTTTGAATATTAAAATAAAAAATAAATTATTTTTTTACAAAATCAGAAAAAATGAACTCCTTGATTCATTACAAGTTAAATTTGTCGAAACACTAATGGATAAATTATATATTCATTGAAATATAGAGAGGCAATAAAACAATTGTCATTTTTGTTTGAATAGTACATATGAATGTCGAATTAATATTTATTTCAATACATAAAATTTTCAAGAAAATAAAATAATATTTTGTACGGTAACTAAATTATAGTTAAAGAAAATCTCAGTTTCCGTCGGCAGTGATTTCAATGCAACGTCAGTATTCAAAATACAAAAGTATAAATTATGACAAGACGACAATAAGAACTATTCCATAGATAAAATGTTAAATTTAACGTATACGTTACTACTTTAGTCGCATAATTGGCTTTTATATTTTTTATTCCTTGAATTGAGACCATAAAAAAAAATAAACTACCAATAAGAGCTAATTCAAACGGATAACAATTAACGTAGGCCTTTGACACCATAATCATTTTCGTATATATACGACTTACTGATCACTGAGGTTTCTACTTCGTTATACATTGTGTAAGATTTTTTTTTAACTTTGTTTGTATAACAGAATTAATTCTGTTATACAAAGTTAAAAAAGTGTTTTATTATAATATATACGACTTGTTTTTTTTAATTCGTTTAACTTATAAAATAATTGTAATAATAGAAACACGTACACTTTTCACGACAAGGACAAAAACAGGAAAAATCAGGCGGAAAGACCACTGGTCGATAGACAATTAATTATGTTCACTGTTTTATGCATTTCGATGCGATCGAAGAATCAATTCTGAATCAATCCCTGACTATTAGTACAGACATAAATGTATGATATTTTATTGTTATTTAACGTTGAGCAATGAGTTTCATAAATGGTATTTTATATTTTTATTATTAATTGAAAGTATTTTTTAATAATGCAATAAATATAGAGAAAAGCAAGCTAGAGCTTGCACTAAACTCTTAGTGAAACATATTTTAACACTGTGTACACTGATTTAAAATATTAATTAAAACACTTTATTATAGTTTCACCAAGTGTTATATTCAATGTTTTACGTCAATGTATACAGTGTTAATTTAAATTAAAACACTTTATAATTTTGTATTAATAGTAAAGTAAAAAGTTCAAATTTATAATTCCTCATTTATAAATAATCGATTACTAATATTACTCAATTTTGCCCAACACTAATAAATATAAGTTGTTGATCTATTTTTTTAATTAAATTGTAGCGGATATCACTTATTTAATGAGTGCTTAATTTTAATAACGTGATGAGAATCACCACTGTACTAATTATCAATTAGTCGATTATTGAAATATATTAATAATTGCGAATATAAATTGCTAGTCGCAGTAATCAGTTATTAATAATTGGTTGAACAGCTGGAGCTAAAAGAAGGACATTTTAATTACATTAAATTGTCAATTAAATTACTAACTGTATAAAATTGATGTTAGATTTTATTTTTTAATTTTAAAATATGTGCTCTCTTAGATTTATATTATTACCTATGTAATGTTTTAAAAATAAATAGAAATGGGCAAAGTCGATCTTTTCGATATTTTCTGTTACGGCAAAATTACTTACTACTACTTATTGACTTTATTTAAAATGATTTTATTTAAAAACTTTATTTAAAATGACTTAGAAATATTCGATTACTAATATTACTAGATTTTGCCAAACACTGTTAATAAATATTAGAGATGGGTAAAGTCGATCTTTTATTACGGCTAAATTAAGTATATTATAATTTTATTAATGTTACTTATTACAAAAGTATCAAGAATAAATTCCCACTTATTAATAAACATAAATTTGAAATCACTTTTTTGTTTTAAATAATTAAAATGATACATTTAATAATACTGGAATACTAATATTTTTCGATTTTGTCCAACAGTAATAAATATGAATAAATTATTAAAAATCTACAAATAAAAATCTCTCGAAATCTCTAGGAAATAGGGCGAAGTTTTATTTAATAACATAAAATTCGATTCATATTAGTTGAAATTCATAACTGCGTGCAATATTGTGTTTTCCCTTCACGAACAAAAAAAAAATAAATAAACACATCGATCGATCACAGACACACCCTCTCCCCGTTGAAAACCCACCATCAACACCGCGCCACCTTTCGCACTCATTCCACCATTATTTACACCTTTGGAAAAAAAACTAATCATCAACTCTTTTTGATTTTCAGGTGAAGAGGGCGAGGACCGAATCGACCCCCGATACGTCCGATAGGGATCGGTGAGTCCACCAAAATGAAATAAAAAATCCGAACAAAAATTCTCTTATTCGGCCTGTCACATTCCCTCAAGCCAAGAAAAGGCACGCTCCGTGTGACGCGCACTAAAAAACGAAAATCTTTTGTATCTCTCGGAAACAAAATAAACATAAAATCCGAACCGATAAAATCGGAACCGGCCCGAGTGTGTGGCTCTTCTTTTTATCCGTTCTTTCTTCTGCTCCGGCGAGGAGAGGAAGAGCGGGCCGAGGTTGATGATAAATTGATGTGATTTAATTGTAACAAGTGTTTTACACTGGATCTTCGAAAGGATTAATCAAAAAATGTGTCATTGTGTTTGGGGGTAATTTATTGATTAGATCGGAACTAAGTGCATGTTTTTTTTGGTTATTCGAACCGACAAATGATTCAAAATTGAAATTAATTTTAATTTCTAAATAAAACACCTTTAAATTAATATTGTAACGTAAGACAAAAAAGTCGCAATAGCTAAAGGGAAAATAATTAATTAATAATTTTCATATAATAAATATGAATCTATTATTAAAATCTACCAATAAAATAAATAAAACAAATTAAATTGAATAACTTTAAATTCTCGATTATTTTCGGGTTATAAGCCCTTTATCAAGAGAAACTTAATTTTTAATTCTGTTGATAATGGACTGGTAACTTGTAACTAGTCGAGAATTTAAAGTTATTCAATTTAATCTGTGTTTCACTTATTTTAATGGTAGATTTTTAATAATATATTCATATTTATTAAATACAATATCTACTACCAATTTTTAAATATTAAAACTATAAGTAATTTTTAAAACCCCGACACCAATTGGTAAAAGGGGACATCGATTATATATATACATATAAGTAATTTTTAAATTAGTTTTATTTAATCTAATATTGTATTTTTAAAAAAGTATTAAAATAAGAGTTCTTTGCTGAACGACTATACATATGCCAGTAACCAATTTTAAAAAGTTTATGTAAATAAATTAAATACAATGAATAGGCAATAAAAATAATCAAATAATTATTTTCCCTTTAACTAGTGCAAACTTTGACTTAAATAACGTAAATACAAATATGTTTTAAAGTTTCATTTGGATGAAACAGTTTTATTTATATAAAGTGAATATTAAAGAGTGATTAATTAATATTCAATTTATTGTATTATTAATGAAAGTTTAATATCAAATTACAATTGGTTTGTTTCTCATTTTTTATATTTACTCAGCCAGTTTCGCTTTTTAAGGCATTATCAAGACTGAGTGCCAAAAGAAACTGACAATAAATTAAATAAAAGAGAAAATAATTTATTAATTAATTATTTTCAAATTCTTTTATTTAATTTATTTAATTAACTGTGACCAAGTGAATAAATCATTTTCCTATTATTAGAAATTGACAAGCTTATATATAAATAATCAGGTAATAAGGGATTTTAAGATCGGGGAAAACCAAATCTCCTCGTTGTCGTTGCGAAAATGTTTCCCAGGTTTTATTCTCGACTTTATTTCTAGGCACTCCCTGAGATTCAAATTGAGTCCCTTATATTACCTGAATATAGAATTTTAAAATTATTAGTGTCTATAAAGTGTATCATAAATGGAATAAATGAAAGACGACACAAGCGCCATTTTTTGCCTAATTTCATATATAAAACGTTTATTACAATGTTTTGCAATTTCTGTACACTGTTTGTTATTTAGTATTGATTTTTTATCTTCTACAAGTTTTGTATGAAATGATAGTTCCATTTGTACGATATATAATGCATCACTCCAAATCAAAGAGTGCGAAGTTCGTGAACTATGAGTGTAATGAATTGTGAAACAAACCAAGTGTAATTTAATTTAAACCATTACTGATGGTTCAAAATGTTTCACCAAGTGTTAAGCGAGAAAATCATTCAAGAAATATTCACTTTATTCTTTTTAAATACCATGAAACTGAAAAGCTTTTAAATAAACCAAGAATAATTATAATATATAATCAGTCGTCAATATTGATTAATAAATTCACATTTTCTAATGAAACTTTCATCAATTTTCTACACGCACTTTTACACACAATTAATTATTTAATAAATAATACATTTAACGGCACTGATAACATCCCAACAAAAAAACATTCACCGCATACAATTTAAACAATTTCGTTTATTATGTATAAGGATGTGTGAATTGAGCAGAGAGTATTAAAACGTCGATGATTTATGAGATAATAAAGAAGATATTACGCATTACATCAATTTCTCGCGCCGTTGAAAGCTCGACGGATGAGATATGGTTATGGCCGTTGCAACGGAAAAAAATCTGTTAAGTGAAAGGGCCACAATGCGTGCAATTTATTCATAATCGTAATTTTGACAAGTTAATCAATTGGAACGCAATGTGTGTGGGTCTTGTTGCACAATGTAAACAAGTGGTTGTAATCTTGTTAATCGGGAGAAGTGTGCATGTTTTTAATAATGATTTGTTTCTATTAATATGAAGGTAGAAAATTAATAAAATACTTTGCTTCTATCACACACTTGGTTTTTATTTCGTAATTAGTTTCGACATAGTACACTCACTAACCGTTTGATTATGACTGTCGAACATTTTCTACCTTCATATTGATAATAAAAGTAATGGCTTCATCAGTCAATTATATATATTATTTTCTAATTTCTACGTACTATTAATCAGACGAAATATACATGTTTTAAAATTAATTTAATTTAATGTATTTAAAATCATGTATAACAACGACAGTGAAACACGTTACAGTATAACGAGAATTAAGAAATCATCTGTATAGTTTTGTTCCTCTCAAGTGGTGAAAATTTACCAATAAATAACGTTGAATTAACGTTAAAACAACATTAAGGCTGCTCGGCCTGCTACAAAAGTTTAAGTATTCGACAGCCCGTAAAGAAAGAACAATCTAGTTATTTATTAAAACATTAATACGAAATATCACACACTGATAAACAAATGAAACATTCTGTGACAAAAAGGCTTCCAGCCGTTAGCTGATTGTAATACGATTTAAAAAATAATTAATTTGAAATGTTCGATATTATTGTATAAATATTGTATCAAAACTGTATAAATTGATATTACGAATTGTTTCAAAACAGGATTCTATAGAATTAATTACGAATGACGCATTTTCAGTCATACATAAATCAGCAATGCTCAAAAAATATAAAATATATTTCGATAAAATCCTGCACAAATTCTTAAAACTGGTAGAAAATCCTATTTTTCCGAAACCCTTCTCCTGGAATTTTCTGTTCCGTAAAGTAGAACTTCTGCTAGGCCAAGTTTGATTTAAGAATTTTTAGTGTTGACGTATGTATTATTTTAAATTGATAGATAATCGAGTTTTTTATTACAAAAAAATAATAAGTGGCACTATAGTACTACTTGTGTAGTGTCTCGCATTTTTTTTTTTTTTTCATTTACTTAATCATTTTTCTCTCTTATTTTTAATAAATAATAAATATAGTAACAAGTGAAATATTACTAAAATATATAATGAATGAAACTAACCGATTATCTATATCATTATAAATGAAAAAAAAGACACAATTTATTTAAATATGTTCAGTTAGATTTCTGTAGAAAGAATATAATATTATTTTTTACTTAAAGTTATTTTAAACTAAAATAAAATAAAACTAACCGATTATCTATATCATTATAAATGAAAAAAAAAAACACAATTTATTTAAATATATTCAGATCGATTTCTGTGGAAAGATATAATATTATTTTTTACTTAACGTTATTTTAAACTAAATATAACTTGAATAATTGCCTCAATAGGCAACAATTATTAATTAATGTAATTGTATGACTTATGGTTTAATAAAAAAATATTTCACTTGGATACGTTAATTATCCGCTCGAATGATTGTACATTAGTATAACTACCGAATTTAGTAATTAAAATTTAGTTTTCGAAAATCGAAATAGCGACTCTAATAAATTTTGTGTCACCTAATTAATCTTTAATGAATATAATGACTTTAAAACAGCATTATTTAGTCGTATTTGTTCTTTTTTGTATTCAATCATGATGAACTTTCTATTTGAATCAAACATCTAGGATTTGTAGTTTTCCTTCGCGTCAATTCCTGGTGGGGTGAAATTTTGAAGACTACTTGCCGCAAAAAAAAAAAGATCGAACTCTTCCCCATTCCTTAGCTAGCATATGTCGGAATTTTCAAACAACTTCATACTTTTTATGGTTCAGATTAGAAATAAATAATTGAATAAAAATATAATATACAATTAAATTTAATTTATAACTTTTTCAATTTAATAAATTATGAGTGGAAACATGTTTATTTTATAAGATTAGAAACGAATTTCTTCCCTTATTAATATGTGCTATAATTACATACCTTAATAAAAAAAATAAGTGAAAATCCATTCCTGGTGAATCAAAACCCTTGCAGGCATACATAAATTATCTTCTACCAATCACTAAATATCACTTGTTGCAAAAAAATCGCGTTTTTAATCATCAATAATTTCAAACGCTAAAGAATAAACCTCACAGCACGTGCGTTTTCGAACGACTGAGTTGAAATTTGCGAACACAATTATCGCAAAAAAATTAAAAAAAAAAACAACCGATGACTCGCTCTCGGAACGCATTCTTGAGATAAGAGCGTTAGTTGTACCTGATCCTGGCCAGTATTGAATTGTTTTTGTGTGTACGATTATTTTTATTGATATCTTGTGATGTTAGAGGTTTTATACGATGGTGAATTTTCAATACAAAAATTCAACATATATTTTATTTTTTGCTTTTTATTATTTTTTATTCAGATCTATATTTATATTCAGTTCTGATCTTCTATAATGTTCAATAAACACTTTATTCACTGTATTATTAACTTTTTTTTCGATTAAATTCGAAGCAATATGTATGTTTATGCTTTTATTAGGTTGACAAAAATGAAACTATCTAATTAAAATGTATATTAAATAAACGAAGTGATTTGTAAATATGTTAAAATTGTGAAATTAAAATGTCACGTTATATCAATGACGAATAAAAATGCGATGTGTTGCCCCTTTTCCAGATATAGGTATGATCAATCAATGATAAATTAATAATAAATTAAAGACGACGCAAGCGCCACCTTTTGCCTAATTTCAAGTGGCATCGTCAACGATTTGGGTCTACAAGGTAGACGACCGAGAATCATTATATTTTTTAACTTTACAAATACTTTATATATTATATGATTATATTCTTTATATATATAAATTAATAGTCAAAAATACATTCATTTAATAAAATGTTCAACCACTATTCATCTAGCGTGTGATGCCACATGACATTAAGCAAAAGATGATGATTGCGTCGTCTTCCATTTATTACAAAAATATATTGTTACGAGGGAAACAATTTATTTTAAATTTTAATTGAAATATTTTAAAATATTAACTATTTTATTAAAAAACACACACACAACACGAAAAAACTATTTTCTAGTGTTGTTTTTTTATCATGAACATTCTTTAATCCCCACAGTATTTTTACATATTCGAATAAATAAAGAAATAATGTTTACGAAGAAAGAAAAGCGTATTATATTTTAAATTACAAATAAATATAAACTCTGAGGAAGAAAGACCACTGGTCGATAGCCAATTAACAGATGTAAATTATACATTCGATGTTATATTTTCTATTTTGTATAGTTCTTTGCTGTATATATCTGTTAATAAAGATTATTATTATAAATTTTAGTTTTGAAAAAAGATTAATAAAACTGATAATATCAATATATAATATAATAATATAATTATAATATCGATAATTACAAATCAGCTATGATTGATATAATAAGTTTTATTATTCTTTTGCATAGCTGATTTGTAAATACACGTTATTTAGAAAATAATTAAATTAATAAATACATTGATTATCCTCAAAACATTTTTTTTTATTTTTTATAGATATATAAACACTTTATTATGTTTTTTAACTTTACAACTACTTTATATATTATATGATTATATTCTTTATATATACAAATATCTTTATTCAGAAAATTACATTTTTGCAAAAATTAAGTATATACATAAAAATAAAGGTTTTTCTGTCCGGAGGTCTTTATATTTTACATTTTTAAGATTTATATTGCAAAATTAATTTTACTTAAGATAGCTTTTCTTTTTATAAGAAAATTCTAATAGATTAAAAAAACAGAATGGAAAGCATGAAACATGTACTTGTACTTTAAATGTTGACCATTGGACGCAATAATTTAGCAAATAAATAGCCAAAACAAAAAATGTGATTTAAAAAAATTATGATTATATATAAATCAATTCGAGTTGTATAAATTTGAATTTGAATATTTTTTTCTCGATATTGCATTTAGATCGCATTCGGATATTCATTTCAATCATTCACTCGTTTCATTTAATTTTCAATTCGGGTAAATTAACTCAAATTCGTTTTAATTAAATATCAAAAGAACTAAATTTAAAATAATTTTCGTATTTTTTTTTTTCTTTGACATTATCATAAATTCAACACAGTGCAGAAAACAATAGCCTAGATAGACTAACACCTACATGTATTGTAAATATTTATGTTATATTGTTTTGTATTATTTGTATGGTCTGTATAAAGATTTTTGCATATACAGGGTTTTTCAAATTCGACTATCATCTTGAGGATTGCGCTTATTATAAATAAAGAAAATAGCAGTTTTCAGTTTTTTTCTTTTTCATTTTTCTCGAAAACAAGAAAACTTAACATATCGATTGATGAAGCTCATAATTGTTAAAAGTTATATTGTTTTGTATTATTTGTATGGTCTATATAAAGATTTTTGCATATACATGATATTTCAAATTCGACTATCATCTTGAGGATTGCGCTTATTATAAATAAAGAAAATAACAGTTTTCATTTTTTTTTTTCATTTTTCTCGAAAACAAAAAAACTTAGCATATCGATTGATGAAGTTAAAATACGTAAAAAAAAACTTTAAAATATTTTTATTGTTTCCCAACAATTGTTTCACCACACTGTGTCTTCTTCAGGCGAAAAATGATACAGTTCTTGATTAATAACAGGTATATATACAGATTACAGATTTACATTTCTAAAATTAAGTTGGGGTGAAGTTGTTAATTCTGTTTGTTCATTTAACAGGTTGCCGCTCTTTTTTTTTATTTCTAAGTTTTCCACGATATTTAGTTTTCTCCCTTTTCTTTCCTGATGCAATATTCTGAATTTTAGATCAAAGTTGTGGTTCGCTTCGCTTGTGATATGTTGACGTATTCTTCTTTTTCTCCCAACAAGTTTTGTATTCCTGAATTCTGTCTGCGAATGACCTTCCCGTTTGCCCCACGTATTCATTCAGGCCGTCCTGGCATGTTAGCAAATAAACCACAAAGTGGAGTTTATTTAAGTTCGACACGTTTTGTCTTTGTTGTTTTTAAATATTTTCCCGAGTGTATTTTTATAATTTCTTTTTTAACAGTTTTGCAATTTTTGTTCTTGTATTTCCATTGAGAATTGGTTATGTTCTTTTTCTTTAATGATTGGATAAATGGAATTAATTAATTTGTGTTTCTGTTTTTTTTATGTATTATTTTTTCCATAGTTGATTGTTTAAAACCATTGCAATTTGCGATTTGAAAAAAAAAAAAACTTAGGCCAGTTTTCTTAACGAGATATTAGTCAGCATGAAATTCCGCAAAACTCTTTTATAATAAGCGAGATCTCCATGGTGAGACTCAAATTTGAAACACCTTGTATATAAAACTTTCGTTTGATGTCTTTTAAAATAATCGGGACTATTATGCGTTAAATTTGATGAATATATTCTTCATCATCAAAATCTAAGAGTTTTGTAATTGTTATGCAAACTTACGTTTTGAGCTAAAATAAACTAAACGTTAATTTTTACATTTCTTCCTACTATGATAATTATGAATTAAATTAAAAGAAATTTGGAAAATAATTAATTAAACATTCAATTGCGTAAATTATTTGTGTTAAATTTCCTTTCATCTCTAGTTCCCTGATGATGGGTTTGAATGATAATATTTAATCGTAAAATTGTCATTTGGTCTAATAATAACAATATAATTATATATAAAAAAATATTATAAGTTTATTGAAGTGTAAAACCGAGATTTTTATAATATATTTTTGGATAAAATTTTCGCGAGAAATATATTGAACAAGTTCAAAAAAATATTTTCCCAATAATGTTAAACATACAATGCACGGTTTGGGTTGAATTATTATAAAATTATAGCAAAACTTTTAGATATAATTCGGGGTCAACTTTTTACGAGAACTCTTGTGTATGTAAAACGTCTCTAACAGCATATATGTATTAATGCAACGTCTGGCTAATTTTACTCATTTAGTGTTGTTTGATTGATTAAATATTACAATCAATTACCAATCATGAATATAATTTTTAGTCAAGCAAATAAATATGCATGTTTCTAGCCATTTGATACAGAAATATGTAATTTACAGATCGACAAACATCTTAGAATAAATTTAAATATTGAAGAATTTCTAGCGACAAAAATAATATAATTTAAATAATCACGCTTAAAGAGTGTAAATTAGATTTTATATCGAATCATTTCGAATGAAAATAATAGATTTTGCTCATCACTGACCTGAAATCACTCACAAATTGAATAATTTATTCCAATACTAGAAAATATTTTTAATGGCACAAAAATTGAAATTAGTGAATTAATAGTTATGGATTATGTTTGGTAACTGCAATAGAATAAATAATTTTAGCACTGAGATGAATCTTGTTTGGAATATTCAACCCGATAATAACAAAAATAAAGAATACAATTCTAGATTTTGCCCATCGCTGAAATAAATGACCAATGGAATCATTTTATTGCAGTATACGAAAATATTTCTAGTTTCCTTTAGAAACTAATTCTACAAACTCTATGATAAAAATCTTTATTCATTATCCAATCATTAAAATAAACCATTAGTCAGTGAAACGAAAAAAAAATAGTAAAAGTTGCATCTCGTGCAAAAAAAAATTCCCAACACGTCTCTCCTGTCTACAACATAAAAATTTAGAAATTAAGAAAACGATCGATCAATCCCCCCGCATTTGTGTTCTCCGTTCCACGTTTGTACAAATGTTAATGTTTCAAATTAATTAACCGTCGTGTGTTCTACACGGAGACCACCAGGCTGAAATCTTTATACATTTTAATCACGTCCTCGCTACTTTTACCAATGGGCAGACGTGAATTGATGTCCTCTCCTCGTCTCCACCATTTTATACGGAGGTGGCTGTCTCGTAATTAAAATTCCCCGAGGAGTTTTATAAGCCATTGACGAATTTGATGGGCCCGTGTCAGTTGTAACTTAACCGGAAAGGAAAGAGCCGGGTTTGTTCGGATAAACTTGTTATAAGAATTGTTTGGTGATTGTATAGGGATTTGTTAGTGGGAGGAATTTGTGGGATTGAGGGGGAGATTTAATGAAATCAACAGAAATATAGTGAAACGTTTGTTTTATTACTCCAACTAGTTTCGACCATTGCGGTATTTTCTAGGACTATTATTACAAAATAAGGAGATTGTTATTATAAAATAGTTGAAGTAATGAAGCAGGTGCATCACTTTTTTATTTATAAAAAGTGATGCACTTGCTTTAAACTGAAGTAAGAAATTACAGACTTCTTAATTTGTGGTCATAATACTTGAAAATGCCGCAGTAGCCGAAACCGTTCACTTCACATAAACTGAAAACTATACAGTTAAAAATTATGATATTTATTTATTTAAGTAATTAGGAAAACTAAAATTGGCGAACCGTCATAATAACAACAGCAACATCTTTTCCATTTATTATAGCTTTATTAATTTCTAAAATGTCTTTAATATTTAATAACAACAGTAACAACTTTTCCGTTTATTATAGCTTTATTGATTTTCAAAATTTCTTTACGATAAAGAGATACTAAAACGAAATATTTTATTTACAAGATTGAAAATGGAATTTCACCAAATTCAATAAATTAGAGGGAATAGAAATTTAAAAAAGATAATTAATAAATTAATCATTATGGATTATGTTTGGTTAAAAAAAGTACAGAACAAAGAATTTTAACACTGGAATGAATCTTGTTTCGAAAATAAATAATTTAACACTGAGATAAATCTTGTTTCGAGTATTCAACTTTATAGTGAAAAAAAATTGAGATTTATTTATATCTCAGTTTAACAATGATTTATACAGTAATCATTAAAATGATATCACTGTGGAATGAAAAAGTGTTTTTTTTTTATCGTAATATTAAAAATTTACGACGAATCAAAGATTTAAGGTACAAAAAATGATTCTGTATGTAGGGTTATGGTTGAAAATGGAGTTCTCCAAATATCAATAAAGATTGGCAAGATAGCAAACAATCATGAAGTCTGGAGTGATCTTGTACGCAAAAACTGCATCGCGGCTCACACAATCTCAAGATGGGCCAGCCATACGAAAGTAAGCAAGTAATAATAAATTAAAATAAATGGAAAGAAAAATTGATTAATTAATCATTATGGGTTATGTTTGGTTCAAGTACATTTGCAACAAAACAAATAATACTAAAATTGAGATAAATCTTGTTTGAAATATGCAACCCCATTGTGAAAAAATAGGGGATAAAGAGAACTGTTTAATAAAACACACTAATCATCTTAACGAACCACATTAAAATAATTTGTTAAGTGTTTTCTTTATCCTGATTTTCGGGGCTATTCTCTAAGAGTATTGTTAAGTTTAACGTGTACTTTATATTTTATCATCACAGTCTGAGCAACTTTTGTAATAGATTTATATATACTTAAAATGAGAATTGAATTAATAACTTACACATTAAACTTACCATTTCTCGTACGGAAACTCCGATTATGTTTTTTTTTTTGTACGACGAAGTGAACGCCTCAATGATTAAAGGGCTGAAAAATGATTCTGTATTGCGATCGACAGTTTTAACTTCCTCAGTACCCTCCAATCGAGCCATCTTAATCTTATTATACAACCAAATTTACATAAAGGAAATATTTAAAACCACACCAATTAATCAACTCAACATTTATCGATATCTCGATGAAATTTAGATGAGTGATGGCGGCTATTAAAGTCTTTCTTTTTTTATTGTTCACTTGGGCGTAAGTAAAGAGGTAAGGATTCCGTTCTTGGTGGTCCACACCCTTACATGTCAGAGGCACTGGGCCGAAATATTGTTTTCTTTTACCTTTTCTTAGCTTGAAAAGAATGAGAGGTAAAATAGTGTGAAAAAGTAGCGTAATTGTACCAAAATTTCTTTCTTTTTCTTCTCGGCGTAAAAAGTGTAAGTCACAATGGTGACGAAAAGTAGCGTAATTCTGTTGATGATTCGTTTGCATATAGTTTTAAATTGTGTTGTTCTGCGAATTTGTTTGCATTAGTGTTCCCGCTGTCTCGTTTCATTAGGATTTATTGTCATGTTCGTAATTGAACTGAATTGAATTGGGTTAAATGTCAGGAGTGTAATTTGTTAAGCAAATTAATGTGACTATCACCTGAAGAATTGTTTTCTTATTTTAGTTTTATTTCAGAAAAAAATATTTATCTGAAACTACTAACTATTCATTTATATTTTTTATTGATTCAAAAGATGCAGATAAAAAAAAGATATAGAGAAAAATAATTTTAAACATGGTTTTCTCATCTGAAACATACTGAACTAATTAGCTTAAGGTTATTAAAAAACAACAGATTTTTAAACTTTATTCTGAACAGTTTCGGTCAAACCATTATCAAAGAAATTGGGGATTTTCCGTATAGAAAATGTTAAGTTTAACATTTGCGTTATAAAATAAATTGTCATTCTATGCATATATATATATATATATATATATATCTATTATAAAATCGGTTTAGACTGTGATAATAAAAAAATGAAATACACGTTAAACTTAACATTTCCCTTACAGAATAGTCGCGATTATTACTTTGAAATATTGAAATTTTTGAAATCTTCTTTTCTCGTAACCATTGAATCCGAAAGTATATACACTGAAGATTTAATTCCATTAAACACAGTCCTAACAATATTTGTTAAAGTGCATGCGACACCCCTCGCGCTCATTGTTTGTAGGGTAGCCATGGGGATGTACCACGTGGATCGGCACTTGCTCCTCGATTCTTGTGCGATTCATAGTGACTATTTTTTACTGTAAATAAACGTGTTACCCTTTGGACTTCTTGAGAAGAACCACTCAAGTGAGCCCACCATCAGACTTAACAATATTAATTCAATAAGTTCATCGTCACTGCATAAATGTGTTATTTGCATTGTATTGAGCTTTATTATTTGCAGCTGTATGACACAATTTAAACTGAGATCATCTCTTAATTGAGTCCAAAATGACAAGAATAGAATTCTTTGCTGAATTAGAAAATAGGAATATTTCCAATTATCTCTGAGGTTGATTTTATTAATGACACTATATTTATATATTTATATAGAAAATCTTTATTTCTGAAAAATGCGTTAAATTACATTACAATATTTACATTACAATCATAAACCTCTAGTTAAGCCTCAGAAAATGGCTATAGACCATCGGTCTTTCTGCCTAATACATTTATATTTTTTTTAAAAAATGTAAAATAAGAAATTAAAACATTGAAACAACGAATAAATCACTATTATATGTTAATCCATTGATAATGGTGTCCCAAGTGTACATTTGGTTAATAATTATATAAATAAAATCAAATTGTTTGTGTTCTCATTGGAATAAAGACTTTTATTCTTCATGGAACTAGAAAGAATATAGATAGAATCACAAAAATATTGTAAATAAGAAGTACGAGCAACCGAGAAGAAAATGGACTGACCAAATTCAAAAAATAGGAAATAACATAGAACAAATGAAAATAAGACAGGAAAAAATGGAATAAATGGGTTCGAAAGAAATCGGGAGCCCCATCCTATACCCGAAAAGGTATAAGAATTCGAGAATAAGAAGAAGATTATTGATGGAACCGTATGTTAATAATAAATAAAGAAATACACATTTCTGTTCTATAACGATATTTTAAAGTTTTTTGACATGTGTTTTGATCTTCACAAACCATTTTTTATTATCCAAATAGTGTTTATCATTACTTTCATTAGCATCTTTCATTATTTTCAAATCAAATCCCGTTTTGTTTCTTGAAAATTAACAAAGCAACAATCTCGAGGATGTGAATATTGCATGTTCATGGAAACCAACGGCTGTAGCAGGACTTCGAGGAATTGCTGAAAAATTCCATTTGTCGGACATGGCTATTTCTTGTTTATGCCTGTTTATGCAAATCGGACGCACGTTAACGGGATGGCGTTTTTGCCTCAGTGAACCATGAACGACACTAACTGTTCATTCCGAATTTATTGCTACTGATTGATTGGCCGGCGTTTATACGGAAATCCGAATTCGATGATTTAACGCTGGGAAAACATCTTTTGTAATAATTTTTGGTAGTTTTTGTTATAAAAAATATATATTTACATAATTTTCCTTTCACAGCAACGTTATAATGGTGCTTTCATGAGAGCCTAAGAAAAGGCTTCCTTCCACCATATCAATGCTATAATGTTTCTTGTTATGCTTACCAAAAAAAATATTATTATTAAAAAGAAAACCTTCATACATATTTGCACCAAGGGTACTAAATCATAATTAACTCATTAACGCCCAGTGGCATATACATAGATCACTGTATTTTAAAAAATTATAAATAATAAAGTTATTGACAAAAGTTAATTTGAATATGTACTTAATCACTAAACCTTGATAAATATATTTTTGTTAAGTATTTTTTCACTTTGAATTTTAGTTGTTATTTAAACAGTTTTTACATTATTTTCAAAAAATGCAATGGTTGTTAATGGGTTAATCACGATTTAATCTGAATTTGGCTTGCACCAAGACAAGAGTTAATCAGCCGATTTTGACCGATTAACTCATACACAAAACACAAATTCACGGCGATTGAGGATAATCGTGAAGTTTACAGTTTGTAGAGATTTGGTCATAGAATAATAAAAATGTGCACGGCGATGTATTGATATAAACTGCTAACAGTCATGCATTTAGAAGTCGACGAAATTGAGAATTTAGAAGTAAATCTAATTAATTTTGCTTTACCTAAATTAATGTAAGGATAGACTATTTTACTTTATTAGACGACGTTAATTTCCATCGTCGGTTCGGATTGACGAAAGAACACATTTTATATTTTTTTGAATTTAATTGAAAATTTTATCGACTATATAGAGGATTGGTTAATTATTATAGGTTATTAATATTTTAATAACAAAAGTTCTTTCAAGTATGAATTATTATAACGGAGATTAGTTTAAAACATAACAAACACGTATTTTCATTGTTTCAAACCAAGGGACATGAAAATCATTAAAAATCTCCCAAAACGCAAATGAAAATCTCTATAAAAATGCGCACAAACTATACTCGGTGGACTTCGATTAGTTAATCAGCGTACGGTGCAAACAAAATTCGCCGATTAAATATAATCATGACAAGCTAAGGGAAGTCCGAAGTGGATCTGATAAAAAGAGACAAAAGTGAAAATAATCAACCTGATTAGGTTTGGAATACCTTTCAGGATGGGAGTAAATAAAAATCTAGATTAGCTAATCGGAGAATTTAATCGGAGTCGGTGCTAGTGGGCATCAGTGAATTCTACAATTTTCATATTGCGTACATATAAAATTCATCACGATTCGTGTCGAGAAAGTACTAAATTTATTTGAAAAGTTGTGATAAATACGTCACAATAAAAATCAATTATCGATTAAAAAATCAATAATAAAAATTAATTATGATGCAAAATAAACCCGCATGCTTTAATCTATTAATATAATGCACTGATAATATTTCCTCGGGGTGGTGACCAATGGGAAAAAAAAACAGAAAATTCTAGTTGATTTTCTTTACCAAAAAATGCAATTAAAACTTTTTTGTTGGTTTACATTTTCAATCTACTCAAGTTTTGATTTTGTATATTTTTATTTAACCCAAGAGAATCTATGCTGTTTTTTTTTCTAACAAAAAATGTATATTTGCCATTTTTTATTTATTCTCGATTTAACCAATAATAAAAATAATAATTAATTATTTTGAAATTCTGTTTATTTAATTTATTTTAAATAACTGTGACCAAGTGAATGAATACTCTTTTCTATTATTAAATATTATTTTCTAATATTAACCAATTTTCATTAAGGCAGTACGTGTTTGCAATTTTCCTGACTTTTCACTGACTCATGTTTTTTAGGCTAACTTAATAATAATAATAATAATAATAATAATAAATGCCTTTATTTACTAAAATGAAAATATACAATTACAATTTATTAGAGTAGGCGAAGTTCAGTCAGGTAGTACCTGTTACTGCTCTTCCAACTTACAAATTGAAACTTGATATATTAGAAAAACACAATACAATGCGAAAAAGTTATTCATTGAACATAAACAATATGAGAAGTTCTGCCAGTTTCATCAATTTATCAGTCTCAAAGCTCTCCAAGCAATAAACCAACACGTATATTTCTTTTAAAACATAATAAATTCTTCGATTTAAGGGTTATGGGGAGTTTGTTATACAACTTATCATCTTGCATATTTCATAGATTCTCCTGGTTTAACAGAAATACTTAGAATCGATATTGTGTATAAAATAAGAGGAATATCAAATAATTAGTCGTGCCTTAATGAAAACTAAATATTTTATTGAACGTTTTATTGACATTGAACAAAAAAATATAAATAGTATTGATATAAAATAAACGCTAAACTTTTTTATAGCACCTTTATTTTACTTCAGTTTACTAAACTTAGTTTGATAATGATTATCGTGTAATTGAAACTAGTGACTAAAATAAAATAAAATTCGTATAGAAAAGTTAAGTGTTTTGTTTATATCAAAATTGAAAATGTATAACGAAGTGATCCAAGAGATAAATTTAATTTGTAGTCAATAGATGCATTTCGAGAAAATAAATCATTTAGATTTTAAGATAAATATAAATTATTAAGCGGAAAGACCTTCGGTCGTTAGCCATTTCATGTAATATATGTGAATAGAAATCTACAAATACATTGTAAATAATTATCTAAACTATGTATAAATGTTACATGAATAAAGATTTTTAGTAGTATAAATTATTTGTAGATCAAATCATTTAGTTGGTTTTACACTCTAGAGTTTCTTTTATTCTCAACTAGTTTTGGTAAAATTCCTGAAAATGGCACTTAACCGAAATTAATTGAAAATTAATAAAAAAAAATGCATGTAAAACGAACTAAGAGATTTTATTTAGAAATAATTATTGTAAAAAAATAGGAAGAAATAGTGAATAATATGCCATATGAACGACAATTTTTGTCCTCCAGGGTGCTTTGATTTTTGTCTTTATTTTACAAATTTACAGAAAGTGTATTATTGAATTTCATCAATCATCGATTATCTTTATTTTAAATTTTATTGACACCAGTGAATAAAAACAAATTAAAAGACACATCTGACATTATTCATCAAATCAAATTCTTAAATTTCATAGAATAACATAACCTATAGCGCGTAATTACTACATATTATTACATATTACATATTTTTGTAATAAAAAAAATAAAAGCCCTCTAGACGAGTGCGTTTGTACAAAATAGCTGTGGTATGCGAATATTTGCAACTATATATTAAGTTTGTATCGAGCGTATAACAAAAATCAACGACGAAGTTGGCATTTGAAATCTAAAGTCATATCTGAACTAAATTCACACGCGCACGCGTAAAATACTGGTTGTCATGTTGACAAGTCAGTTGTCAATAACCCCTAATTATCGTAAACACGCGTGTGATCTTAGTACAGACATGACTCGAGACTTCCAACGCCAACTTCGTCGTCGATTTTTGTTATACGCTCGATAGTTTCAACTGGATATTCGGGGCTATTATGTACGAGAAATGTTATATTTAATGTACACCATTTTATCATCACAGTCCAAGCGTGTTTTGTAATTGACATTGTGAGGTTATTTAATAACGTATATTGCAATATTAGATAAATTAACACACTTGTTATGTTCCATATTTTTATTTTCAGTTTCCTGACACGTGTTGCGATCTTCACAGATCATTTTCAAAGTTGAACTAGTGAAGATCGAAACACGTGTCAGGAAACTGAAAATAAAAATATGGAACATAACTAGTGTGTTATTTACCTAATATTAAATTACGGATCCATCAAGAATGTAGCGCCACAAGCATTAAGTATATGGTAATTTTAACATAACATTCACGGATTCGCGGATTATTAAAAACAAAAATAAATTTGCCCACATTATATAATCTCGATTCTGTAGATTCGGTAAGTTCCATAGTTAATATTGTATATTTATTTGTACAAAAATATTCAACAAAAAAAAACATATAATTTTGAAAATCTATGTCTCTCTTCCATAGGTAATACAAAATTTTTAGGATTATTTATTGACAAATACTTAACATAGGATACTTACATAAAGTGTGTAGCCAAAATCAATAGCTTGTATTATCTACTGTTCAGTCTGAAAAATGCACTAAACCCAAAAATCTACGAACAATTAATCATTTCATAATATACTCTCATATATGCTATAACATTCATTGTGTTTTGAGACAATTGCTCAAATATGCACGATTTTGTGTTGCACATAAACGTATTATTAGACTCTTATTTAATCTAAAATTCAGGAATTCTTGCAAGCCTACATTTACATCACATATAATTTTAACATTCCCGTCTATTTATATGTATAAACTTTTGCTTATAGTATACAAAAATATAGAATATTTAAATAACAAACTTAATAATTTAATTGCTATAAAATGCCATTTACACGCACTTTACAAGTTACCAGAAAATGTAGGTACAACGAGCTACCAAAATTTATAACAAAATGTAATAATAAATTTAAATCTATTTCAATGTTAATTTTATTAGATAATGCATTTTATGATATTAATTAATTTAAAGTATTTTGCAACGACATGTCATGACATACGTATTTATACAATTTTATGATTTTACTTTATTATTTATGTGTATGTACTGATAGATTTAAATCTATTTGTATAGTTATTAAATCCAATGCAATGGTTGGCATATGTAATTTTTATATATATATATATATATATTATCAAAATCCCTTTTACCCTTTCGCGTGTCGGGTATATGTAATTTTTACAAAATGTAAACTTTTTGCATCAATAAAGTATCTATCTATTTATCTATTATCAAACGTAAACTAGATGATTTACAGTACGTTTGAGGCTAGCATAATTTGACATTAATTACATAATCGGGGCTATTTGAGAAATGTAAAGTTTAACATGTATGTTATTAATTGCTTTCACATGCTATGAATATTTATCTATTACAAAAGGATTAGACTGAGATTATATTAACTAACGTATATGTTAAACTTAACATTTCCCTTATAGAATAGCCCCGAATTTCTTTTGTATTCCCAGAATTAAATTAATAGTGTAACTATTTATTATAAATAAAGTTTGTGTATTGTTATTAATATTACTTGTAACATTTTGCTCCAAATCTACATAAAGAAATGTTTCTTCTTATTATTATTTTCTAAACAAATACAGCACAAAATTTATTACAGAAATCCTTCACGAATCTAAAATTCCGAATAGGCGTTCGGTAGATAATCTAGGCATCATTCATCAGGTGCCCCCTCGGCCGCGCATTTCTCGCCCGATGTAATTAATTACATAATAAAGTGAGAAGCCTCGAGGAAAAATAAGTAATGAGTCGACGCCCGTACGGATCGTTGGGATTTTATCTGCTCGCACCTCCATAAATCCTCCGGCCTCGTCTTATTCCAACCCTTTTTATTCACACGGCGAACTCGGGGACAAACGGTGGGCATTTAATATTCGTCCAAACGCGTGTTTACACGCGCATTACTCAGTCGAAATAATGGCTGTAAACATGCCGGCCACTTATCTGATGGTCGAATTTACATGACCGCACTAATTCCGAGAAGACGGTCGAAAATAAGTTTGAAAGGTGCATTTTGTTTGGGTTGTATGAAAAATTTGTGAAAATAAACAAATTTGTCGAAAATTATTTTGAATGGCGTATTTTATTTGAAATTTTGTTTATTAACTAAAATAGAAAATAATCTAAACTCTATATGGATTTGAATTTGTTGTAGAAAATAAATTTGAAGGACGTAATTTGTTTTAAAAATACTTATTGGAAAATAAGTTTGAATGGTGCATTTTATTTCGATTACAGTATGAACATTTATAAAAATAAACATATCTCTCACATAGAAATATGGGTGTTTCAACCGCCACAAATTTCTTAATTTAAGATTCTTATTTAGTCAATGCCTTGACCCGAGTTGTTGCGAAAAGGTATACACAGAGATTTTACATGTAAAAGCTACTTTTTACAGATTCCTGCTTTCGTCTTCATTTTAGAGAAAACCTGAAAGAATTAAAATGTGTTCAGAATTTATAAATCTGTCAAAAATGATGCTTTGTTCAATTTTATTTTACAAATTCTTTAATTGGTGCGAATTAAATCAGCTGCGACAAAATAGTATCATTCCACAAATGTTTTTATACAGTAATGGCTGTTCCAACTTGATGGAACTATTTGAATAATATTTATCACCTAAAAAAATATTTAACCTGTAATAGGAAACATAAACTTCAATACATTCGTACAATCAAAGATTGATTGCTTAGTAAACGTATATTTATTTATAGTGAAGCGAAACAATATATTACTTCACATTCAAATCGCCGGTATTAAATTTCCCGCTTTTCAGATAAATATTTGTAATCACCTCCAATTATAGTAATTTATCGGGCATTGGCGCTCTCACCATTCTTCTACAGATGGACCGATTAATCAAGTTTTTAGGAAACGGCTTATCTTTTATGATCTTTAACAGTTGATACGGGAGAGATTGTAATTTATATATGGTTCAGATTAAAGGAAAGTTTCCTTCCAGAATCCATTGAACATTGTGACATTACTAAAATTCCAGCTATGAAAGATAGAGTTTAATTTCTGGAGCAAAATATAACTTCGAAGGACTTAAAAAGACATTTTTAAAATTTAATTTAAATAACTGTTATCTTTTCCGTTATCAAAAACAGGAAATTCGAAATAAATAAAATAACCAAAAATGATGCAAACAAACATAATCATTATAGTTTATTACGAATGTTGTAAATAAACGAATAGTTGTTTATAATTTCTTGAATCGTTACGGTGTTTTAAAAAGCAATAACTATGAATGAGTAAAATTTTCTCGGAAGCATTGTTTATAAAATAACACTCAATGAACGCCAGTGCAAAACCCGTCAATGAATCCCGAACTTGTTGAACATTCTCCTTCCTGCCGACCCACACGTGGTTAAAAACTATTTGAATCACGCAACCGGCCACAAAAGAAACACCATTCCATTTCGGCACATATGGCTGGGCCATCCATTCATCAACTCAAACCGCATTCCCGGAACGGCCAGCAATTGTCACCGCCTCTCGTCGGAAACTGTCTCTCATTTCCCCAACAATTTGCCGAATTGACCGTCGAGGACGCATTTCTTTGTTTTGTTATTTTTGTGTAGTTCTCGGCGTGTCAATCGAGCATTCAAGGTATTTAAGGAGGAAAGGAGGGTCAGGAGTTGGGCTTAATTGCACGAGCGGCGGGTTTGTACAGACGGAACGTAGACTCAACATGTATTGTAGTAAACATGCCATTCGTTGGCGTTTCATAGACTATAACTCAAACTGAGCACGGCTCTTTTAAAGTTGCACCGGGGAGAAAAGTGTGTTTGGTAATTGTTACCTGGTTTGGCTGCTTCATTCATTAAATTAACCATTACGTAAATACTGAAATGTGACGTTTGTTATTTTTTTTTTCCTCTCGGAGCTGATTTATATATGATTTAGTTGTTTGCTTACAAATGAGAAGTGCACAATTGAGGAATGTTACTAAATTAATATTGTTGCAGTAAAAGCAAGCGGAATAAAGTAATTGGTTTTTGAAGCTTAATAACTCAATTAATCCTCTCCCCAAGAGAGCTAAGTATTCAATTTTCATACAATTTAACCCACCTGTTAGCAAACAGTGACTCGTTGTTGGTGCATTTCTTGTTCGACAATCACATGTGGGTTCTCTGTACCATAAACACGAAAATTTTGGCCATTAACAAAGTCATCAAAGTAAAAATGTGCTTCATCACTAAGGATGACTGTTCAAAAAATCAGCATCCACTTGTTGATGTTCAATAATCCATTCCACGAACTCCGTTCGCTATTCATGGTCATTAAACTTCAGTTATTGTGTTAATTGAATTTTGTAAACATGGAGAAATAGATTTTTTTGTATATTGAGTATAAGTTGTAGAAAGCTTTTTGAAATTTGCAATTCTTGTCCATGACGCCGAATTGATGTTCTAGGGTTTTCAACAACACTCTCATACTGCTTCGATATTATCATTTGAACGGCTTGTTTTTGAACGGTTAGTATGTTTAGCGTCTCCAACTGATCCAACCTCCCTAAATTGATCAAAACTATTTTGAAAAAATTTTGTCTAAACTTTTCGAACTGCGACAGCCAAACTTTTATTATTTTTTAAATAATGTTCAACAATAAAAACATGTTACCCTGGTCACTTTGAAGAGTGTTTGTCCTCAATCGATTTAAATATTTTTAGGTCATCGGCATATAGCAGAAAATTACTCGATCTAATAACGTAAGCAATGTTATTAATAAAAAGCAGAAACAAAATAGGACCACAGTGCGATCCTTGAGGTACATCTGAAAATCAATTAATTAAATTTGAAACTTGTTTACCAATACGGACTCTCTGAGTTCTCTTTTGCAAAAACTACTAATTCAAGCAATTACATTCGAGCCAAAACTCATCGATGCCAATTTTCTCAACAAAATCTCATGTGGTGCTCTATTAAAAGCCTTGAAAAAATCTGTATATATAGAATCAATCTGTTGACCCTTCTTCAAGGCACTAGACAAAAACGAACGACAAGTTGAACGAACCCTAGAAAGCCATGTTGTTGAGGTTATTTTGGCACCCTTGGAAGACCATATAATTTGTTGTGTTATTAGTTTATCCAATAGCTTAGGCAGGACAGATTGAATACCGATTCCTCTATAATTACTGATATTACACCTACACCCGTTCTTATAAATAGGAACTATAAAATTATTTTTCCAACAATAAGGAAAAATATCAGATATCAATAAGTGCTCAAAGTGTGAATTGGTTTAGCAAGACTATATATATCATTTTAAAAATACCGTCTGAACCTACACTGCAAGAATCTGACAATGAGGATAAGTTATTAAAGACATCAGACAAAGTACTACTTAAATTACACAAATATATATTTTCACTAGCAGGATATAAAGGAATGGATTTATAATAATTTACGTAAACAATGAAAAAATATTGAGCAAAAAAGGTTAATATGACCACGGATAGAATCAGAACAAATGTCACTAAAAAACATTATTGATGGTTAACCGTTTGTCTTTTGACTTTGCTTCAAAAAATAATATTAAATTTTACCGACATACAATTATTTATATACTTGGGAGCTGTAGTGACGCCTACGATTGCTTTACACAAACGTATTTTTCCGCAATTTCCACACATCAATTTTGTCATAACCAACAATTACAGAAACACTCTCATGTTATTAAAAAAAATATTTTGCAAATTTCAATTAACCTGGCAAACACTCACCAAAATAAAGTGATACAAAAAAGATGTGCAATCTTTGTGTCAACGTTCAGAACTAGCGCCACCTGGGCCACAGTAACGATGATGATTTATAACCTATACTGTGCATCACATTTTTTATAAACAATTTATAGTACTTGGATTTTTATTAAGAGTCTTTTGTGTATCGGACTGAATTAAATTGTAAGAGGTTCATTACATATTCATCAGTTACGTCGTGGAAAAGGGTGTATAAAAATGTATTTTCGTCAATCACGAACTTATATTTGAGTCTGTCTCTTGCTCTCATCCATTGGCGTAGAATCATCTGCGTATATCGTGACTAGTTTCAATTATACGGTCATCATTCTTAAACAATAAGTAATTATATTATAATTTAATTCAATCGCTATTTATTTTATGTTATGTGAAGTAATACACTTCTAATAAAACAATTAGTCATGTTTCAATTGTGAACAAATCAAATGGTATTTTATTGGTTAATTTAATGTCAATTCAGTGCATAACTTGTAATTGTCAAATTTATTTTAGTTTTAAAATAATTTAAATGCTGTTCTAAGTAAAAATAACTCTCCAGCATTACGAATAATGTCACGGCTATAAAAATAAAAACCTCCCGAACAGTTATCTTATCCTTCTCCGCATTTCTTTATTTATATATTTTTTCTCTCATCTCGACAAATGTTATTCAGGATGTAGGAAGTGCACACAAAGACTGGTTACGGTCGTGAGGGGCCCGAGACACGGTGCTGGGCCATTGTGAGGGCCCTTGCTACCTACCGGGAAACACAATGGGGGCGCAAACTTATGGAGACACTAAACAGCCGTGGCTACCGTGAAGACAACATCTTTAGACCCGGTGGGCCCTTAACCTCACGGAAAAAGCACACTTTTGACATAATAGAGATTTCCTTTTCGGCGCTGATTTATTTCCGAAATCATTACGGCGGGGTGGAATCCCTTCACGCTGTTTAAGTGCCTTTTGTTGGGAACGAACATGTGGACGCCAGAAATGTCAATTTCACGGCTCATTTGTACGCTGAAAAAGGTCAAGTGATTTTGAACGGTGATTATAAATGATTTTGTGTGGTTCGGTGGGTATTAGTTTAGGTTAATTTTAACAATTTTAATGCAACAATATTAACAGAAAAACAGTTAAAACGATAAAAAAATTAATATCCTTATTCAATTTGTGTGTTTTTCGTTTTATTTAGTTTGTTAATAATTTGTGCTTTTTATCATTTATCTATTTTTTGTTAATATTGTTGCACTTAAATTGTTAAAATTAACCTAAACTAATTCCCACCGAGCCACACAAACGTTTATAATCACCGATCAAAATTCTAAATTAGTTTCCGGTTATTAATAATTTATAGATATTCGGGGCTATTCGCAATGCGAAATGTTATGTTCAATATGTATGTTATTTATGAAATTCATATTCTATAAATACATATCTATTACAAAAGCTACTTCGACTGTGATAATAAAAATTAACGTACAGGCTAAACTTAACATTTACGTTACAGAATAACCCCATTGTCCTAACTAACGTCGAAAGAGACACTTTCCCTTATGAAACTGTTGCGAAAATGACGCGAAACGGAGTTCGGATAAGCAATTGAATACGGGAAAATGTTTTATGTATGAGTTAGGATGAAAATTTTTTCAACAATAAATTTTCAAATATTATTTTAAATTTTGTTAAATATTACAATAACACATATAATTAAACAAAATATAATTACTAGAATACTGCCAATTTATTACTACAACATTGTATTTGGTTTCCATACCTGCCTTTTCTCTGAAAAAAATACGCAAGAAATACTTGCTCCTTTGTAGAGACATCTTCTAGCATCATTCCAAAAATTCAGAGTATTGCTTTTCATATCTATCTCTCGAATTTTTGGAAGAAGTTCCAAATTTACTGCGTTCGTCATTGCCATTAGTATTATATATCGTCTACACTTGAAGATTTTTTTCTTGGCTTAAAAATGCGAAACGGCACTTTGGGTGACTTTTGCGCAAACAATTTGAAGTTTATAATATGTTTGCATTAGCAACGTTTTTTTTTTTAAATAAGGTGGCCTAGAGTGAGGGAAAGTAATTTCAAGAATTGAAGGTGAAAGTCATTCCAACAATGGTATGAGGGAAAGTGTATCTTTTAAAATCAATTTGAGTTCTGAAAACAATACAAATAGGCACGCTCGTAGAAAAAATATTTATCACTATAACATAAACTACAAATGATCATATATTGTAAAAAAAAGAATAAGAAAAAAATAAATAATTATTTTACCTTTAGCTACAGTAACATTTAACTTACATAAGCTAAGTACTTAAAGAAGAACGAATATCCAACTACTTCTCAAGCAAATACCCTGCCGGACAATTAATTACACAGTGAAAATTTGCTGATGCACGACAATCGGGGCTATTCCCTATGGAAAATGTCACTTTTCTCGTGTATGTTATTTAATTCACATTCTATGAATATATATCTGTTACAAAAGCTGCTTACACTGTGAAAATAAAAATTAACGTACGTGCTAAACTTAACATTTCCCTTAGAGAATAGTCCCGATTAAATGTGACCAATTGAATAAAACTCTTATTATACAAAAGATTTTTATTCTATTTCTATAACTGTTATTTAAAATAACTTAAATTAAGGATACAATAAATATATTTCATTTAATTTATTTCATTTTAAATAACAGTGATATTAAGCTATGGAAATAGTATAAAAATATTTTGTATTATTAAATATTTATTTAATATAAAAACCGAGATGCTTCAAGTATTTACAACTATTTAAATTACAAATAAATAAAAAAAGTACTGAAAATAATCAACAACATTCGATCATTCCCATTTTTCAAGATACACTGTAAGTTCCTAACAAACATCTATTGTAAAAATTACTTCCCGGGCATGTAACCGGCCAGACATTGGAATACACAATCAGGGATTTACAGTGTAAGTATTTTTTTGCAGTAATAATAAATATATTATTAGTTTTTAAATTTGTAATATTTTGTAAAGTTTTATCTGTGTTTTATGTATTTTATTGGTAGAATTTTAATAATCTATTCAAATTTATTATTTCAATATGAGCTACAAATGTTTACCATATTAAAAGTATTAATTAAAAAAATATTAATTCTTTTTTTAATTAATACTTTTAAATATATATACAAAGTGGCCAGAAAATGTGTGATAATCTTCAGTTAAAGCGGTTCGTTAATCAATTTTAAGTAGAAAAAAACTAAAAAAAAAGTTTTTAAAATAAAAAATTAAATTAAAAAAATAAATTAAATAAAACACAAAAAAATATTGGGTTATTATTTAATAAGCTTTATGAGGCTAATAATATCCTAAATATGTGACTAGAATTTCTTTTTAACACTTAGTTTAACACTTATTGCTATTAATAATCGTTAATAGAACTAATTTTAATCAAAATATTTCAAAATTATTACTAATTTCTAGTCACATATTTATTACATAAATGGCTTCGTGAATGTTAATGAAGAACCGTACAATATTTTTGTACTTAAATTGTCTACTTGAAATTAATCAATGAACCACTTTACCTGAAGATTATCACACCTTTTCTGGCAACCTTGTGTTATAAGTATTAATTACATTTTTGCAATGTTAAAAAAATGGAAATGATCCAATTTTATTGATCAATTTCAGTCATTTTTCCCTTTTTAAACTAAATATTTATTTACTTTAGTAAAAGAAAAAGTATTATATTTATTGATCAGTTAATTCCTTCAACATGTTATCAACCCAAAATAATTCCTCAGCACATTTTTTTACAAATAGAACGGAAATTTCTTCATTTCAACCAACACGTGGTCGTCTTTTTTTCCTTCTTCTCTTCAAAATAACTTTATGCGCACGAGGATCACACCAATCTTCAGTTTACAAGACCGTACATTCTCGGGCAGATAACATCTCAGTCTTTCTGGATACGAACGTTGGACTTCGCCTTCGCGGGTCTTTCCTTCTTCCTATTCTTTCTCCTCCGTTCCGTAAACGAGCTTTTCACGCGGAGATCTCGAAGAGATAATTTATGTCGCGCACCGGCAAAGGAGCTTTACATTCGCTAATAACACGCGAAATCGCCGGCTATTTACACAATTTATTGTCTTTTAATGCGCGATTCTTTTTACGCGCAGTTTTATTTGTTGGCTGTAGCTTTGATTTCCTGGTGTTTCTGAATTTATGATGTTTGTAGGTACTTTTTGGGATTTTTATTAATTTGTGATCGTTGATTTTTTAATAGAATCCGGTATATAGGGTGGCATAAAATCTATACCAAAATAAAGACCCATACAATCTGTAACGTACTTTGTTGTTGTTTATCGTTACTGTTCTTTTATTTATTTTATTTCCTGATTTTGATATCGAAGACGCGATTTAGTCAACTTGGGTCAAAACACAGATTCAAAGTTTAACAATTTAATTATTGTTATTTTACAAATTGGCAATTATTAGATTTATAATTTAAACTTAAAGAATTCAAAGATGATTTAGAATTTAGATTTAGAATTATTAAGGATTGGCGGTCTTCTTCAACTACAGATATAAAAGTGTTCTCCTCAACACCAGAACAACTGCATTTTTTAGTGATAAGATAAAACACTAATTACATACACGCATAACATAGAATGACGTTATAATAATGGTTATTGATTTGCAAAGTCCAAAATTTTTAAGTTATGAATTATTTACCATTTTGAATCTTATCCGTGCATAGAAATAATTACAAATTAACGAGAGTGAATAAAGAAAACATTAAATATTAGCACAATCGATAGATACATTACAAATGTATACCAGAATAAAGTGCCATACAATATTCACCAGAATATAGGTACCACAAAATCTATACAAGACTTATATATAAGAGTGAATAAAGTAAACATAAATATTAACATAATCGACAGGTATATTACAAATCTATACCGGGATAAGGTGCCATATAATCTACACCAGAACAAGGTACCATAAAATCTCTACAAGAATAATCCATACTAGAATACGGTGCCAAGTAAGGGCAACACACCCCATTATCGATTTTAGTACTCTACCCATAATTTGAAAAAATATATCTTCTACTTTAATTTTTCGAAAACCAAGGAAATTTAAACGAAATTATACATAAATTTTGGACTCGTTATCTTCGAATTAAGTGGTAGGGATTAAAAATGGTTCATGATAAACTTTGTGTTATCATAGGATCATGGGATTGAGCGTGCACATGAAAATGTAGAAAATATTTTAAGAACTTGGAATAAAGAAACGAAGATTCAAAGAATTGGTTGCAGATATTAACGTGACTTATTTGTTTATTTAAACTTTGATTTCCTGACGTTTGTAAATCGATGATTTTAGTGACTTTTTATCATTTCATACATTTATTTGCAAGTTATGTGAAGATTTGTAATAGTAATAAGAGCGGTAAGAATTCCTTGATTCACTTATTTATTTTACGTAAAGTAAGGAATTCTCACTTCTTTTATTACTTTTAATAATGTGTTGATTGTTAAAGCTTCCACTTTGTTATAATTGGTAATTCATAGTAATAATACACTTAACCGTATAGGAAGGAATACTTTCCTTTTAATTAATGAAAACACTTTGAAAATAATTAATTACCTTTTCAATATCGGATATAAAGAAAACAAAATAACTTTTTGACTTACTTTACGTAAGTACTTTAAAACAAATGTATATTAAAACAACAACTTCTCGGGCCTATACCCTTCCAGACATTGAATTACATAATGTACATTTGCTGCGCATAACAATAACATATTATAAAAATATTTGCATTATACATTTTTATTCGAACATATTTAATGCAAAGAACAAAAAAATATACGTAGCAGATACGCGTTTCGGGATTCATTCCTCGTCAGTATTAACTGTGGCCAAGTGAATAAATCGTTTTTCTATTGTTAATGAAAACATTTTTTTAATATTGTATAACTACAAATTTTCGTGAATACCTTGTAACTTGTAGATAACTCTGCATTTACCAATAGTTAAGTAGTCAGTAATATTTTAATTATAATGATGGTTCAAATATTTCACACTGCAGTTTTAATTAAAGTAAACATTGCTTTATCAGCATTGCTGAGATGCAACAGAAAATATATATTCTATAATTAAATATCGCCATAGATATTTGCCCAGGAAGTAGTTTTTCGATAGATATTTGTTTTTTCATTGTACTTATTCGTAAGTCAATAATATGCAGAGTAATTGAAAGAGAATAATTAAATCATTAATTATTTTAATTACTAGTAGTACTTATTAATTTTCAGATACAAATGACAATTTTATATTAAAATTACAAAAAGCTTGTTCAGATGTGGATAAGCTGTTTAATTACGATGCATGCCATTCGATGATTTAAGATTATCTTACCCAATTTAAAATTGTTCTCCTCAATACTAGATCTACCTCCCCCTTTTTGGGTGATAAGAACAGATTCAAATGTAATTAATCAAAGTAACAGTATTTTATTATATAACAATTAATTGAACAATTGAAATAGTTCTACAGTCATGTTTATAATAAATAGACAAAAAATAATTTAAAAATGTTAATAATTCATCATAGAAATTATCCCATTAAATTAATATGCGGATGCTATTTTTCAAAATTGTAGGAAAATTATGTTTGTGGTTTTAAGACAAAACATTATTTATAAAGTATAAATAAAACCAAAAATTCCTTATTGATTTAAAGAATAAAACATAAATCCTTAATTATAACATAAACATGATAAATAACTAATTTGATTAAATGCTGCTTCGTTTATTTTAAAACAACAATAATAGAACTAACTTTGTACACAAGCTACAAATGTATCTGTATTTGTATTAAGTTAAAATGTAAATGTAAATCTTTATTCGTATAAGAACATAATTGTTTTACACTTGTCAGTACAAATAAAAATAATACTATTATTTGATACAATATATGAAAATTGGTGAATATTCTCTAAAACCTACGAAACCTTCAGAAAAACCTACTGATTATTCATATGTTATTTTATTAATATTAAGATCAGGAAATCATTTCAGAAGGTTTCGTAGGTTTTAGAGAATATTTTCACTAATTTTCATCCAAATTAATGTTTTTTTTTTAATATATAAATAGTAGACATATTGTTTACGTAATAGCAAAGACCCAACAGGTAATGAAATATGTATTATGCATATGAACAGATACCAAAACAATTGTCCAAATAATTTACAAACGATGATTAATAAATAAATTAGGCTATAATAAAACTTCAAGTTTGACTAAAGATATTATCGGCGCTATTGAGAAATTCATCGAATGTATAAAATGCCTTGATTAAATATTTCTTAATAATATTAATATTCCTTAATATTTAAATCAATTAAAAGATAAAATTTGGATATCACTAGATAACACCTTAAAAAAATCGTATACTGTAATATCGTTCGCCAGCTTTTGCTTTAGACAAGCGAAAAGCTTTGATACGCCTTACCTCTGTTTCACCGGAAGTGATAGAAAGTCGAAAATTGTTCCATTTGAATATCGTATTCAACTGTGCATTTATTTTTAATTTTCCTCTGCCAGAAACCCAGAAAACTTTTAATAGCCGTTATTCGTGGCCCACCCTGTACACGATTTTTTTTTTACTTTTTGTCAAGTATTTAATGCTTGATCAATCTGTAATGGGGATTTATTTTTCGTTGATTGTATCCAATAAATAAATAAAATATGTTCAGAGACCCCCATTATCAACGCATTTAAAAACTATATATATTTAAATTCCGAGCATCAATTTTCATTTATTCATGAAATTTCTTCCCGAAAATTACTCCCCGGTAACATTAATGAATCCCAATCACAGCAATCAATCAATTCAACGAAACCAAATTCAATTAATTACGCCGCATTTGAATGATTGGATATGAACGCGTATTCATGAGCTAAATTCAAATAAACCAGAAACCCCCTTATTTCCCTCCCAAGATAAATCCTCTCTGATCCATCGGCCCTATTAAGAAATAGAAAAACTATAATGAATAATACATAAAAATCCTTTACTTCATTCGCAGGTTTATTTAAGTCTTTTTTTTTGGATCAGATAAAATGAGTGAGCGGATGCTGGAATCCTCATTAAAGATTCAAGCGAAGAAAGTTGCTGCAGTTATTAATTGCCCGAAGGATGAGTGGAATATTTACAGAAATTTGTAAAGCGAGATGTTATCTCAAATACCGATCAATTTTGGATTTCTGTGTATAGGCTTTGCCGTTTTTATATGTATGTGTATTTTGTGTGTGTTAATTGCTTAAAATTAATTGTAGGTGTTAATTTTTATATAGTTGATTAATTGTCGTTTCGTATGATTGCGTGGAAATGTATAGATGTGTTCCAACGAAACAGGGAATATTAATTGAGTTGAGGTGAATGTAGTTTTTGTTTTTCTTCAAGCTACAATCAAACTTAAAATAAAATAATAATAGATTATTGTTTTAAGTACTTATGTAACATAAGTCAAAATGTCGCAGTAGCTAAAAGAAGGAATAGTTCATCAATTATTTTAATTTAATTTGAAATAAAATGTTGCATAATATAATACACTTTTGAATTCTCTTAAAATTGGGCTGATATTCCGAAACTATTGGAGAATTTAAAAATATTCATATCCAATGAAATAAATAAAAACACAGATTGTTTTTATATACTTTATTGCTGGATTTTTAAGAATTTTTACAGTATTTAATAATTTATAGTTGTTAATTACATTTAAGGTGAACGAATGAAACAAACACTCTGTGTTTTAGTTAAGTCTAATCTTTCAGTCAAATTCACAACAAAATGTCTAACTGGCTCGTAAGGTTTTTATTATAGGACAGGCAAAATGCAAATGATGCAGGCCATTCTCCGCTGACAAACCGACAATTGGCAACCATCCCCTTAACGAAACAAGCTACGCCCTTCGTTACCAGTTTTTGTTTTAATGCTCTAATAAGATTATTTTGCACACGAGTGTACAGAATATATATAAAAATAGGAATATCAAATGAGCGTACTGAAAGTTTCGACTTTTGGAAATAACGTGAACCGGTTATTGCGGACGTAAACGGCTAACGTTTATTATTATTTTTTTTTTGAAAAACCAAAGTGAGCTTATTAAATTGTTCAATCTGTGGGAATAAAACGAGCCGGTTTTTGCGGTCGTAATTTGGCCATTTTTCATTGATTCTATGAAAAACCAAAGTGCTCGGTTTTCCGGCTCAGGTTATTCCCAAAAGTCAAAGCCATCAGTAAGCCAACTTCACGAAATATTAAATTTAGTAAAAACAAATTTTGAAAACTAAAAGAAAATATTTCTAAGTGGAATCAAAATTTCCTTATTACAAATTCTTGTTCAACGGTATGAAAACTAGGAATATAGCTAAAAAAAACAATCACGAATGTATGATTTTTTTAACTTTTTGGCTATTTTTTCTCTCTCCGATCGATTTGAAAATTAGTAATGCAGTTTACAGTGCACTTAACGATAGCCTGAAATCTATTGCTAAAAAACTGATTAGAAATATTTTTTAAAAGAAGTTAAAAATTTAAAAAGAAAACTATTTTTTTTAATTGTATTTTGAAACTTAAAACCTTATATTACAAAAAATAGTTCGTAACTTGTAGTGTAGGCATATATTTAGCCGTTTGACTCGTGTTCTACGTCACTCTCCCTGCCCCTTCATAAGTTATTACAGGAAACATTTCAACAAGCACATCGTAAATGCAATTATTCTAATCAGAATGTTGAATTCGTTTGTTTATATATCTTCAAAATGAAATTGTATAAATTTGTATAAAGTTGAGCTTGAATAAAAACTTGTACTTATTGGAATGACTTGAGCGATTTTTAAAATTTAAATTCTTTGTTTCTATTTTGCAATTTTTGTATGATAAATCAATTTATGTAGATGATGAAATAAATTTAACTTTCTTTAAGGAAACGAGTGATTTATTAAAAACACAAAAATAATACTGCTTCTTCATAAACATTCATAAAATTTGATTGGAATAATTGGTGATGGTAATTTGCACCACTGCAACACTCAAGGTTGATTTGTCGGGGAGCAATAAGCCTGATCTATTTGGCCCCTTCTTATAAGCGCTTTAAAGCGAGGTTAAAAATTTATCCCAAAAAGCTCAGTTTATTTCAAGCTTTCTGGGTTCTTGAACTATTTTTTTAATTCTGAGGACCTTAAAAAATTTATAAGAAATTATATACTTTACTTTTGTGTGAAATAAAATCAAATCAATCGAATTCCATCAAAGATTCATTCTTACGATTTTATAATTTATTCTTTCGAAGGACCATTACAAATTAAAGTTCGGGCAACCTTTCCTTTATTTTCAGCTTTGGACAATATTTTAGAAAAAAAAACCAACTACATCGCAAGACAATTAGATATCGCTTATTCGTCCATCGGATAGTGAGTTGCATTCTTGTTTCTCTGAAATAAAATAATTGGGGCCTGTCCTTCTTCGTAGTCCGCAGATAAATATAACTCACGTCTATCGCGAAATTTTTAACCGGTATTGAAAATGCGGCAACAATCATCTTTATTCAGGCTATAACAGATTACTAAAAACTATATAACATAAATAATTACAATATTTGTTAGTCTAACGATTAAAAGTCTTTCCGTAAAAAAAAATATAATCGATTAATTTCATAAAAAACGTATAAGGAAATATAAAAATAAGACGTCAGAAGTGGTTCGGGTGAAAACAGACAAAAATGGAAACAATTGCCACTTGATTAGGACAAATGATAAATGAGAATATCTTTCGGGATGTGAGTTAAAAATGTAATAAAACTTTCCTCATTACGAATTTTATGCAATTTAATTTTAACTCTTTACTAAATCAAAGAATCTTTCTTGATAAAAATTTATTCTGATAATAATAAACGTCAAAATAAATGATGCATCTCATATTTCGTCGATACAATCGAAAATTATGTCACCGACCAACTCGTAAAATTAATTCAATCAATTATAATTATCACGCCCGACCAAGAATTCTCTCTGTTCTTATTATATAATCAGATTATTAAGATATTCAGCATAACGTCGATTAGGGAGATTGGAATAAATTATGGAGCCAGTTTCGTGTGTGGTATTTTTTCGTGTTAGTCCCTTTTGAAAGAGAGCTGTCTGGGTCACGTATAAAATTAATCATTTATTTTATGTATCGACACATTAAATAAATGATTAAAATTAATAATAAAAAATATATACATGAATTTCGTCTGCGGTTTTGAACTTTAGAATCCTATAATAAAATACAGGAATTTTATAGGAATTTGTAATAAATTCAAGAGCAATTCGAAGAAGTATAAAACTTGATTTGCTATATCGTAACTTATATAAAATAAAAATTTCTAAATTTCAACCCAACCACAATTTCTTCGGTTGAAAAAAAAAACTATCGTAAGTTATTATTTAAACTAAATAATTATAAATATCAAATTAATCACAATTTCATCGCCTGAAAAAAAATCGTAAGTTATTTAATTTAAACAATTCTGAAATTAAACTCAAACACAATTTCTTGGCCTGAAAAAAAAAAAACAGAGTCGGTTAATATAATTGTAACAATAGGAAAAAGGGATTTATTCACTTTGTCACAGATAATTTTCAAGTTCTTTTTATTTAATTTGTAATTTTTGTAATTACAACAAATATTAAAGATATTAGAGTGTTTGAGTATTTTAATGAATTACAATTCTTATCTACAATTACAACGAATACCTTTATGAATCCATACATATCCTAACGTATATTACTACTAAGTAAAAAAAAATGTGAATAATCCTAATAATCTACCCCTTTTTTACAAAAATACTGTATTTCCCGTAACTCTAATATTCCTCCTAAATACAAAAATTTTCCCGTCACCCCTCATCAAATAATTTGTGTGAATCATCAGGATAGTTCAGCTAGCTAGATTTTTTCTTTGACATCATTATAAATTCATGACAGGACAGAAAGACCTCTGGTCGATCACATATTGGAGATTATTCCGTACGGGAAATGTTAAGTTTAACTTGTACGTTATTAAATTATTCACATTCTATGAATATAAATCCATTTTAAAAACTGCTTAGACTGTGATGATAAAAAATAACATACTCGTTACTCGAGGCTATTCCGCAAGAGAAATGTTAAGTTTACATTTCTCTTGCAGAATAGCCTCGATTACAATCATTTCTATTATATTGTTTTGTATTATCTTTATAGTCTGAATAAGGATGTGTATATTTATTATTGATAAAACAAATAATATTTTGTTTAAATTTGAAGATGATTTCTGGGTTAACGATTAACTTTTGTATATAAATAAGTTTGGTTAAATCATCATATTTCCAAGGAACTTGAGATTAAGCCGTTTCCCAACATTAACGGTACACCCTGTACATACATAAACAACTCTTACTTTTGTTAGACAATACAGGATTAATTATTTAGTAGTCCTTGTCAGTATTTGAAGAAAGAATGGTTATTCTTTTTGGAGTCAACAATTATTTTCACCAAATTATTCAAGTATCCTTTTCTCTGAAATAATACCAGTTCTTTAAAATATGATTTATTCCTTCCAAAACATTGCAAATTTCTTAAAAGATAATCTAATCTAAACGAAAACCTATTAATTTCTCTCCCTAACGCTTTCTTTATTTCACATTTTTTAACGTGAGGTGGACGTTTCGGTGTGATACAAGCAATTGTGGTTTTACCAAATATTTCATTGATAATCATCTGGGCCCATCCCGGCGATGGGTGGTCCCGTCCATTCCGACATCGAGTTTGAGCCTTAAAAATTCAGAAAGACATAACGCCCGATTCTTAATTAATGCAATAATAAATAATAACGTATGTGTTCCATTTCAACTTGTTTTTCTAACGGAATTCCGAGCCGGGATTCGATTCGATTCGCATTCGTGGCATTCCATGAAGGTGTTTTACTCATTCCGCTCGAATTCCGTGAGTGTGTTGAAATTTCAAAATTTATTGTAGATTTAATTGTATTCGTAAATTAATTATGTTAATCGTTTAAAAACAAAATATTTTAGAGCCTCATTTGATTTGCAAATTGAGTTGCGAATATTTTGGTAATGAAAATACATTTTACACGGTAATCATTCGCATACTACGAGAATGATTACATAATATTTATTTTAAACTATGAGAAATAATTTTGATTATATGGCAAATATTTACTTTTAAGACCTTCAATAAAGCTTTATGAAATAATAAAATAATTTTCTTCAACCACCATTCATCTGCATTGTATAAAGGTTTTCTTAAAATAAACACTTGAATCATCATTTTTCCCAGAAACTTGAGATTAAGCCATTTCCCAACATTAACGGGACACCCTATATATATAAATATATATATATACAAACAACTCTTACTTTTATTAGATATTACAGGTTGATTTTTTTTTCTTGTATGAAACAGTGTTTATTCCAAGAAAACCTTTATATATTGCTAACTATGATACACCAAGTGTTAGATGAGTAAAAAAAGTAATACCATTAATCTGGTTAGATAACTGGTGATGGTGATTTCGGTTTATTCGACCTCATCAAACCAGTGAGCTCCATATACCTTGATGAATTTAGTTGAACGCACGTTATACTAAACACTAACATGAAACAGAAATTGTAACAACAGTAAAAATTAATCGCATTATCCGAATATTTTGAAGGACGAAAATACAAAATCCAGACAGAAAGACCATTGGTCGATAGAAAATTTACAAAACACATTGTAATATTTTATGTTATATGTAGATAATATTGTATTACGTTTGTCAATAAAGATTATATATATATATATATATATACATAATTTAATCAAAGCTTATTTCCGTCAATACTACAATAGCAATCTATATATTTGACAACAACAAAAACTCTAAACTTTTCTTCGAATTTCCTGTGCTATTTTTTTTGTCCTTTTAGTGAAGACAGCCACTTACATAACCACTTGACACATTTCGTCCATTCATTCGCTCCAAATTCCACACCTTTAGAGAATCTCCTTTTGTGAGGAGTGCAACACGACTATCCATCACCCCATTGTCAAATTTACCCCGGGGCGCCATCACGATGATTGTGTGCAGGTATAATTATGTCAACACCCCGCCTATAATCGGCTTATTTGGGCTTTTCTTTTCTCATCCCCCAGCTACTGAACACTTCGGTATCAGACAGCAGGAGGATGTGTTGATGATGGTGATGCTGACGCATCCGATTATGAGATTTTTTAAATCGATAAAATATTTAAAAAGGGAGTGCTTGCGATTGTTCGTGAACTGTGATGAAGATATTGCTATTAAAACAGATTTGTTTAAAGTATTGTTTGATAATGAGTTGTATATTTATTTATTTATATTGTAATTTATATTTATTTAAATTAAATTATCCTATAATTGGTTATTCTGTTGGGCAATAAAATATATTATTATTAATTAATATGAGCAATTTTATGAACTAATAAATTAATTTAATTGAATTTCAATAGAAAAGAGTATTCATTCATTTGGTCACAGTTTAAATAAATTGAATAAAAATAAATGAATTTATATGGAGTACTTCAAGTCCCAATTATTCAATTTTTGTTTGAATCTTCGTCATCTCTTAAGGTAGAAATTATTATTTTTATAATACATTATTTGGACATATTATTTTGGTATATATTCTAAAAGTGCGGATAAATGTCACAAAAATTTAATTAAATCCATATTCCTCTTAAATTATATTTATATCTATGAAATTGAATTAAATTTCATAGTCACAAAAAAATCTAATTCAAAACAGATATCATTAAATCCACAATTTATTACACATTTTTCTCAATATAATCGCATTCAATAAACCACACACATCTTTACCTCATTACCACTCATAATAAGAACTAACTAACGACGCTCTAAAATAAACCATTAATACAACGTAATAACGTAACTATCAACATAAACCACGATAATAATTATTTCACAAACGTTGCTGGCCAGATGTGAATGGATTAATTAAAACGAGAGGAGAAAAAAATGTATATATTTCCTTGTAGTGCTTATAGTCGAAGAAAAAAACAACAACGTATATAAGTCCTCAGCATCCGTTCACAAGTGTGCTTTCGTGGTGTTTGTGTTGACAACGCCATGTGACGACACCTAATGTGTGCGTGTGTGTAAATAAATAAATATAAAACTGTCTCCACTTTTCTCCAATATTTGTGATTTTCGGAGTTAATCGTTGGCTGCGGTGTTTATTGGTTTCATAAATAATAATTATCACTTCGTAAATTGTTTATATAAAGAAATCATTGAATTAGAGATTGAATACAAAGTTATACTATAATTGAACTCAACAAATTAATAAAAAATTAATTGATATTATTTTAACGTTATTTATTTATTAAATAAATCAATTGCTTCCGAAACTTCCTAATAAAATTGAAACAAAAATACCAGGATACAAATTATAAATATAGTTTTCAATTGAAAACAAAAAGATTGTTTTTTAGCTTTCGATTATTAAATAAAAATATTGTAATTCAAATATTTCATTTAATATTTATTATAAAAGGTGAGAACCATACACCTGAAAAGGTAGAAAGTGTCACGAATATATATATATATATATAAAAGGTGAGTATCTCACAAGTTATTAAAGAATCATTCAAGTCCACTTTTTTTATGAAATAACCAATCGGGGTTATTCTGTTAGGAAAATGTTAAGTTTAACGAGAACGTTAATGTTTATCGTCACAGTTTTAGGAGTATTCATAATATAATACATAGAATGTGAAGTTATTAATAATATACACGTTAAACTTAACAATTTCCATACTGAATAGCCTCGATTATCACTTCTACCGAATTTAAAAAGGAAGAAGACAGACTCTTCTTTTTGGACCATAAATTCACCTCAAATCCCACAACCTAAACTGAATCAATTCTCTATGTATCCCATTTATTAAAAATATAGAGCCCAAACATAAATTCTCCTAAGCAACACTTCATGAATTCATTGCATCATTTCACCACATTAATGACATTTAGTCTACGAACATACCCGACAATGACTTTTGGCATAAACAGTTAGTAATCATCACATTTTTTGCGACATGAATATAAACACGAAGTCAATAGACTTTTTAGGCCCGATTCTAAAATTGATTACACCTTTGGTAATTTATCCCAGGCTCAAACCTTGGGCGGTAGTTCTACAATTGTGAGGTAAAGCATTGTTGGGATGAATGAAATGTTACCGCTCCAGCAGTTTAGCTCGTGCTCGGAGCATGAGATAAACCTAATGTGAAACCGAACAAATAATTTACTGAGTGGTAAATTTAAAACTGTTGTAGAATGGGAAGACTATTTACCAATCGGTTAAACTAGAATGCACAATACCGAATGTCTACTTTACCAAAGCTATTACTATCACTTGTAGAAGCAACCTTGATAGATAAATTAAATATTTGATTTTGTACTTTTTATTATTATTATTTTTTATTTTGTATATTTTTTTTCTATAATAAAGATTATTATTATTAATAATAACCCTACACCCATATAGAAAGGGTTGAAAGGGTCATTGAATATATATATATATATATATATATATATATATATATATATATATATATATATATATTATTAATAATAATCCTGCATGGATTGCCCACACGGTATTTTATAAGTGAAGGTTCTAGCACTGAGAACATTTATTTGTTAGTATGAAAATGCTAACAAGTGTATAAATCCTTTTAAATTCTTTAAGAATAAAATTGTTAATAATAAACTGTATTTGTTTTATTGCTTGGTTTTTAATAAATTATTATTATTCAAAATAGTATTCCACAAAAAAGGTATACTAGGTAGGTTAGATTAACAACAAGGTTCTTTGATATAAAAAGTATTGAACAAAAATATAGGCCATAAATATAGATGATCTATATTCAACATACACTGAGAGATGTTATTTAAGTTGTCATCAGTATAAAAAAAAAACAATGAAATGTATAACTTTCCAATTAGATAAGTTACATTTCCTTGATTTTTTTTATCCTGATGACAACGATGTTGAACGTGGCAAAAAAAAAGATTCTCGAAAACCCTATGTTTAATCCTTGATTGAACCAAGAGTTTTCGAGGAAAATCATTTAGCAGTAATCAAAATACCAATATTTGTTCAAATTATCACGCTTGATCCATTTTGGCATCACTGAAATAAACAATATTAATAGGACTGATGCATCTTGGATAATTCCTTAGTGACACCCTGAGCTTTTAAGTTGTAACACAAAATTAATAAGTTAGGCTCATTGTATTCAATTATCGAACAATTTTATTTGAATTAATCAATTTTGTAATTATATTAATTAGTAGGTTTGTAGCTAAAATTGCGGCCAATCACCATAATTAATTGATGTCGTTTATTCACACAGTATTTTACAAATGAAGAGATTCCAGTAGTGAGAAAACGTATTTGTTAGCTATCAGCTGAATAGTTATTTGTCGTAATAAACAACTATTTAGCAGACTATTTAGCAATAACAAATTGAATGGATCTTTTTTCAATAGTTTTACATTTAATATACATTTTTCGCTAAATTGTGTTTATTTTTAATGTTCGATTGTAATTCATTATTTTTGATTCAACTGATAGATTGTTCTAATAGTTAGCCATAGTTCAATTAACCGTGTACGCCAAACCGAAGAGCATAGCCTTGAATATTGCCCAGCGCTAGAGTCCAGCAGAAAATCGATTATGGGTGAGGGATGGCCAGAAATGACGAAAAAAATGAAAGGATCTACCTGCATCAATGCTCTTAACCTATCTTGACGACGTAAGTTGGCTGAGCTGAGACATGGTCTCAGATACCCTACACGGAAGAAGCCTAACGAGACCTATATGTGCCTGCGCAGCAAGCACACTTCTCGCGAAATCGAAACCCAGTACGTCTTTTTTCTGGAATATTATATTTTTATTAATACTCTCTATCTTGAGGAACTTTTAATGATTTATTCGCTTGTTGGCATTTTCATATAAACAAATTAGTATTCCAACTGCTGGAATCTCTTCATTTGTACGATACCGTGTGGACAAATCAAGCAGATCAATCTTGAATCGCTTGTGAGGTACTTACGATTTCTAATACATAGTAAATGCAATATTTGTATTGCAATACTTTTATTTAAAATTCAAAGTTCCACTTGGAGTAGTAGTATATTTCTTTATTACTATTAATTACATATCTGATATTAATAGTACAAAGATATTTATGTAAATAAAAATGGTAGTCCTTTCTCCTACTTATTTTTTTATTATTTATTGAAACTTCAACTACTGAAGATGGAAACATAGTTTCCGAAATATATTTATTTATTAAAGAAAAATAAGTATTTAAATAATTAACGTATCCACCCTGTAACCCTAATATCCTTCCTAAATACAAACATCCTACAATCACCATTCATCAATTCATTTGCGAAAATCATCAGGACCGTTCAGCTAGCTAGCATAGATTTTTCTTTAACTTCATCTTAAATTCACGACAGGGCAGAAAGATTTTTCTTTAACTTCATCTTAAATTCACGACAGGGCAGAAAGACCTCTGGTCGATAGCCCAGACAGACTAACACCTACATGTATTGTTATTATTTATATTATTATATTGTTAAAATTATCTATATAGTCTGAATAAAGATATATATATATATATATATATATAACGTATCCATAACCAACATAAAACAGATTACAAAGATATGTAATTAAAATGATAATAGTAAAAGGCTATCGGCCACTAGCCTTTTTTACGCAGGTAGAATAAATAGTTTGTTTAGTCCATAAGCTCCACTTGGATTAGTTTCACTTATTGTTTTCTCAGGTCTAATATTAATTAATGTCTTTTTCAGATAAATTTTTAAAACTAATTTGTTTAAACAAAACAACACAATTTAATCAATTATATAGTCGCCACTGTTTCAAACTACTTCTGCCCAATGCTTGGGCAGCATCTTAATCCCTCTGTTGTAAAATCCTTGGGATTTTGATTAAAAAAAATCGGCACAGACGTTTTTGAGACACTCTTCATTATTGAAATATTTTCCAAGAAGAAAATATTACAAGGGACGAAACAAATGGTAATTGGATGTGACAATATCCGGAGAATATCCAGGTTGTGGGAGAACTTCCCATCCCAACTGGCGTAGTTTTTCCGTCGTTATTCTTGCAGTTCGTTATCATGATGAAAAATTACGCCCTTCCGATTAATCAACGCGGGTTATTTTTCTTTCAAAACTCGGTCTAACCTTTCCAATTGTGCACCATACACTACACTTATAGTGGTTTGGTTGATCGGTAAGAATTCATAATGAAGAATTCTTTTGAAATTCCACCAAACATACAACATCACCTTTTTTGCATTCTTGGTGTGGGCTGCGGCACTTTGTTTTTGTCCAACCATTGTGGCCGTCTCTTCAAATATAAATCACCAATTTTTTTCATCTGCAGTAACAATTTACTCTAAAAACGGCAATCGAGAGAGGAGCAAACTATTGTCGATTAATTCATGTAGAACCCACTTTCCAAACTTGTGGAACTTACCAAGTGACCGGAATTGATTACAAATACTTTTTTGGCGAACAGTTTAAAGCTGTCGTGAGCTCTTGTTGTGTTACTTGAGAACTTCCAACCAAAAGAGCCTGACGTGCTCTGGTCAAAATTAGACACATGGCCTGGACCACTCTCGTCATTCAACAAAATAATCGTCGCGAAATTTATTTGACATTTTTTGACAACAGTATCTTAACCCAAAGCACTACTGATATTTTTTGCAGCGTCGTACGCTTTTCTTCTCAACTAAATCTCCTAAAGCATGCAATGTGAAATAGGCTCTTCATCTGCCATACCTAGTTTCGCAAAGTAAAAAAGCTCGAACACAAACGTTTTGCAGCAAAGCTTGTTAATTACTGTTGTAAATATTTCTTAGCATTTAATGGTATATTTGATATAATTATAATTAACAAATAAAATTATCAATCAACAATTCTAGTTTAGAAAAATAAATATTTCGAAGTGAAGTAATTAGATTTTAGATATACAAGAAATGTTTTCAACTGACTAATGGCTGCGTAAATATTTTCATACAAAAGGATGTTACTTAATGATTTATTTTGTACACATCCCATCGCCTTGTTTAATCATTGTGTTTTAGTTTTAAGTTTGAAATTGTTTTTGAGGCAGAACTGATTCGGCCGTCGGGATGATCAGATGTCTTTGCCTTTTCGTTAATAGTGAAAAAATGTAATAATTGTGTGAAGTTTGAATACAAGTATAAGTTCGAGCTGAGAGTTCTTGTTGTTGATTTCGTATCAACGTGACCCGGAAGGTGTTATAAAAAGCTCCACAGAAGGAGTGATAACATTACGCTTCACACTTTTTGTATGTACCACGTGTTTGTCGGTTATGTTGATGAAGTTACTGACAAGCGGGATTGTAAACTAACCTTAAAATACAACATTAATTGTTACTAGATCTGATAATTTTCAATGTTCTATTTCGGCTAGTTTGGGTTCCAGTTAATTAATTACATATCAAGAACCTTCTTAAAATGTATCATTAAAAATGAAATAAATAATAATATCTTATACATATTTTTACAATTCTAAATTATTTTCACTTCAGACATCATTAATCTGTAAGCTCTTTATAAAAATACACCCAGAACAATACGTTTATATCTTTTAACACAAAAAACATTGATACTCACAGTTAGGCAAATCAAAAAGAATAGGAAAAAAACTGAACAAATAATAAAATCATCGCACTAAAAGCGCCATTATAAAAGGTAATGATTTTGTAAGAGCCCCATAAAAGCTTCAACGTCCATTTTCGACGAGGTAAATATCCTTTGTACTAAATGAACGAGCCAAACGACGGGTGTGAATCTTGGAATAATAAATAACGCGGAGCATTTAAAATTTCTTAGTAGGTTTATATTTACTCATCCATTTCAGTTAAATACTGTTTTATGGCCAGCTTGCGAACAGCTTGTCTGAATGAAGAACGCATTCCTGAAAGCGTTTTCTCGCGCGTTCTCATCGTGGGTAAGGCAAAAAAATTAACTGTTGCGGATTTAGGCTTGATATTCGGCCTTCGAGTTGCTCAGATGAGCTATCACTTTGAAAGTAGTGTGAGAATTATGTAATATTTTTTTCACAAACTACAGGATAAAAGAAAATAAATGTTGTAATTTTCTTTATTTTAAACGAATAAATGTTAAAGGTAAAAATTCACTGCTTGTATCATAATGAATGAATATGTCAAAACTATAATAACGTAATTAAATATGTCACTGTATATTTCCACTGTTATAAAAAACTTAGATATAATGTTTGGGTTTAATCCATTTAACCATTTATACGCTATCGTGAAAACACACAGACATTTTTCAAAACTTGATGGAATGAACTCCGAGGACCTCAGAACGTGTATATTCCTTGGAATTGGCGATTCTAAAAATTTTATGATCATAATACTTTTCCTTTGCAAAAAAAACACAGGTCGTGAACTGCTTATATACGAAACAAATAAATTGATATACAGAGCATTGCATCACAGCTCCCGTCTTCGATAGCTCAGTTTCTAATTAAGTTAGGACTTTGAAATTGTTTAAACTTTACTTGGGTCCAAGACGTACTTCGGGAAAATATTTTTGATTATACAGGTTGTCCCAAAAAAGAGTTACGGCATGATGACATATTTTTTTTAAATTGCTTGATATACTTTTTATCATTATTTATGTGCCTGTTATGATTACCTATATATCACTAAAATGTTATTGAAATCAGTTCAGTAATACTAACCAAAAAAAGTAGAAAAAATGGTTTTGCGCCATTCGTTTAAAAAAATAATAAAAAATAAAATAGGATCTTATGAATAAAATTATACAGAGTGCTTATTAAATAAGGTCTAGCAATCCTAACAGTTAAATTTTATTGATATGAATTATACAGGGTGTACACAATTTAATGTCAACCTTTTCAAACTTGAATGTATTTTATTTTTCTTATTTTAAATAGGAACTTTTGTATATTTTTACACCATTCTATATAGAATTTAAAAACAAACATTTTTCTTCCTAATAAATTAAAAGTTATTTGCAAAAAAACTGGTTTTCTCGACTATATCAATAGCCATTTTGATGAATAAAAATCGAAGGTTGCTATGGAAAAAAAAGCTCAAATTGAAGAAATTCAAACCGAATTTCTTCAATTTAAGCTTTTTTTTCAGTATCATTAACCTTCTCATCTCCCAGAAGGATTAGCTGGATAACACTAGTAGAGTATCCAGCTAATCCTTCTGAGAGAAGGGAGGGCTTATGATACTAACAAAAATTAAACTCAAATTGAGGAAATTCGGATTTACTGAACGCGTTCAGGAAATTAAAACATTTTTAGATAAAATAATGTTGGTTCAATTCTTAATCCTTGTCGCTCTTATTATTGAATTAAAAAAATGTATGGCATGGAAGGCGAGATCCTTCGATCTACGCAGTTGTACTGTCTTAAAGACCAGTTATTTAAACGCTAGATGTTTAACAAAATTGAATGAATTTTGTTTCATGTTTTCATAGAAATGATATGTTTATTTTGTTTTAGTAGACGAAACTACAATTTCACAAAAGTTTCGTATGTCTACATCGTTTGAAATTGAATAAAACAAAAGCGACTCCGCTCGCATCTACTGGGGATGGATAAAGGAGATATGGCATGGTTCATATCTCGTGTAATACATTTGTTTCTATCAATATCATCATAGTTCTAAAAGCAGACATTTCTTGTTATTATTTCAGTACAGAAATAATGAAGCCATTCTTAATAAAAAAAATCATAAACCCGAGACGGCGTAATCCTAAGCGTAATTGAATTCCTAAAAATAGTCAATTCCAGGAACACCTCCTGGAAAATCGAAGCAATTAAAATGTCGACGACTTCCTATTCCGCAGAAACACCCGCACAATGGACCCTCATTCCTTTCCACCTTAAACGAAGGCTCGTTGATTGCAAAACAATACGAAATCACTTCAGTTCAGTCCGATGGTGGTCTTAATGAAGACAAAAGGTCCCACATAAATAAACACGTGCATAAATAATAAAAAAAGAGGACCGAAAGAAAGGACTCTGATTCCGGTGAAGAATAACCGAACGCGACCCGAAAGCAGCGTGTCGTCGCTCCGGAGGAGAGATAAATATTAATTTTGTTAATGCGCCGGTTTCGGAATTTATTTTTATGGAGGTTATAGATTTTTGATTGTGTTTTTATCGCCGGGGCTGTCATTCGATTTTATGTACTTTATTCGGCTTATTAATTTTCACATGGGTCGGGTATAAATTCACGTTGGAATTACACGAAAACTTATACGAGGGGACCTTTATGGTGACAATGTGCACTCTATAATAATATTTTAAATAAAATAATCATCGATGGTGGGATTTTACAAGAAAGTCGCATAATTTTATACGATTAAAAAAGATACGTATTCACAGATAAGATTATTTTATACTGAACTAAAATAAAATAGATCTATTAGCAATTATTAGTTTCTATTCATACTAATTATTGTTATTAAAAATGAAAACAAAAAATATCGTTATTTTCAAATTGTAGAAAAAAAAGTTTCAAACTAGTTTCGATTGTCAATATTGCAGAAATTTAATAAAATAAAAAGAGACTACTCTCGCATCTACAGGGGTTAAATGAGGCAACGCAGCTCATTGTTTGCTTAATTTAGAAGTGATAACCCCAACAATTCATCATAGAGGTAAATTGTTGAAGATATCACTTCTAAATTATGCAAACAATTAGCTGCGTTATTTCATTTATCCCCAGTAGATATGAGCCTAGTAGCAATTTCAAACTATTTCTGCGATGTATACAATCGAAACTGTTGTTTATGAAAACATGAAACAAAATTTAATTTTGTTAAATATTTAGCGTTTAAATTACTAGCGATGGTAATTTCGATCTATCAGACACTCTACACCTCAACTGACCAATGTATTCCCACTCTATGCTTGATGAGTCCAGAAACTTGATTTGACCATTATCAGTTACACGAATGTAGTAGATACGAGCGTAATCGCTTTTGTTTAATTAAAATTCAAACTATTTCAAATTACTTTTCATGTGTGTTACATTCGTTGGAATTATTTTCCAATTTTATTGCACTACCTTCAGGTATGTAAATTTGTACCAAATTAGTTTTCTTAATGAAAATCATACGATTTAAAATTAGCACGCCGTTTTAATTGAAAAGCCACGACAAAAAGAAAACCGTTTAATTCTCCTAAAGCGCATTTCCATTTAACGATCAAATCAACCAATCTGAAGCCCCAGCAAACAATCGCGCAATTTTCTGAACGCATTCTAAACATAAACTTCTCGGAATCGATGATTCAATTAATTTTAAACACCCCACGAGTGGACTTCTACACCTGTACTCGGGAAAGCCATAAAACTCCGTGTTTACTATTCCAATTGCGCAAAGGCGAATTGCAATTATAGTTAGCGTCGGCCGTTGAAAAATCACGGCGAAAATAAAACTGGAACGGCTTTCCTGGCCTACCTCAACATTCTTTTTTCCTTCTTCTTCTTCCACGCTGAAATCCGAACCAGCTCTCGGACTTTCGAGGAAAGGCCATAAAATTTCGCGTCCGCGATGCGTAACCTAAATAATTGCGCTTACATAAAATTTGTTAATGCACTGCGGACATTTTTTTCTATGAAAAAAAATTGCGTCTAATTGTTATTATTTATTGTTGTGATATCTGTGATAATAATTGGGGCTATTCCGTACAGAAAATGTTGTACGTTATTTTTTATCATCACAGTCTAAGCAACTTTTTAATAGATATGTATTCATAGAATTTGAAATTAATTAATAACATACACATTATTAAGTTAAACGTGTGTGTTATTAATACATATCTATTAAAAAGGTTGCTGAGACTGTGATGATAAAAAATAACGTATTTTCTGTACGGAATAGCCCCGAATAACTAACATCTTTATTTATGTACAGCGTTAGAATATTTACCACTACACATACATTTACAATGATTAACTTAGATTTGTATATAAATTATCTATCGACCAAAGGTCTTTCCGCCTTATCTGTTATATTTTTCTAGTAACTCCAAGAAATTATAAAAGACATTACCTCCTGCTTCGTTTTCAAATGAGCAATACTTTGTAAACAATATTGCTTTTCCTTAAACTCATATCTATATATTTGGAAATAATATTGGTTAACTCAAAGAATTCCTTAATCGTCAGAGATACGAAAGGGGAGTCTGCGGCTTGTGCAACTTGACCAACGCCTGCATTTGCTGTGTAAGAAATGCCACCGTCTCAAAGAAATGCACCATCATGTCTTTCAAATCAGGAGAATACTGATCCAAAAAATCTATTTTAAACAATGCAATCTGTTTGATTATATTCTGTCCATGAATGTGAAGGTCGTTGCATTTTTTATATATATATATATATATATATATATATATATATATATTACAATTATAAATATGCATGAAGGTGTTAGTCTGTAATCGACCTGAGGTCTTTCCGCCCAGTCATGAATTTATGGTGATGTAGATTTAGAAATATCTGTGTTGCTAGCTGAACTGTCTTATTTTGTTCTGATGAATTGGTGAATGGTGAGACTAGGGTGTGTATATTTGGGTAGGGTGTTTGGATTTCGAGGAATACAGAAAAAAACCTGACTGACTTGCCTAGAGTTGCTCGAGATATATCTGCGGATATTTACAATAATCTACAAAAATGCCCTCCTTAATGCATTTTTGAAGATTATTGTAAATATCCGCAGATATATCTCGAGAAACTCTAGGAAGCCAGTCAGGTTTTTTTTTTGGGAAAATACTTGGGCCGGACTTTTAGGTAATATGATTGGTGTCAAAGTTTTGTGCTTCTGTAATTTTTCATTTTTGGTTGGGGTTTTAGTGATCATTATTGTGTAAATTTTGCAATTACAGTGCCTATATCATTTTTTTGTGTTATTTCTTATGCTGAAATCAATCAAAACAAATAGATAGCATAAGAATAAATAAATCCTCCACAATAACTTTTATCAAATACATTTCTAAAATAACTAATAATATTTCACGCAAAATATCAAAGGTCTTTATGGATAAAATGGAAATTTAAAAGTGGTGAATTGTTATTGTTGAAATTATAATAAATTATATAATTAAATTAAAACGAATAGAGAATTATCTTTATGACTTAGTTCAATAAAATAAAAAATCCTAATGTGGGCACAATACTTTCATTCGCTCGGGAAATTAAAATAAAACACTGATTAACTTTGATTCTTTGATTCTGATCAGAATTATCTTATTCTTTTCCTTTGCCTATTAGTTAATTTTTACTTTATTTTTATTATGATAGAGGCTATAGTTTCAAGAATTTTTCAAACTCTTAGTTTGATTATTAAAATTCTTGAAAGTATACTCACTAAAATAAATTTAAAGTTATGCAAATATAGCGAATCAGTGTTTTAGAATATTAGGAATTTTAACTTAAACTCTTAGTTCGATAATGACAAGTTAAAATTGTTGAAACTATAACAACTAAAATAAATTCAAAGTTAGTCAGTTTTTATTAAAACTTAAAACAATGTATAACAAAGCAGAAGCCTCTATTAGTAAAAATTAAAGTAAAAACAAACTAATAAATTAAAAGGGCGCGCGAAAGGAATAATATAATTCTGATCACCTAAGGAGGCCATAACACTCGAAAATCAACATTAGAGGAACATTGAACATATATCGAGAGTCCTAGCAAAAAAAGTAGAAACATTTGTCTTCGAAAATTGCAGAAAGATGGAACAATTCGCATGTAATCAAACAAAATTTATATCTTCCTAAACCTAACTATAAGCCTCCAAACTCAGATATTAATACAAGTGGAGCGTTGAGCTTACATCGAGAGCGCTAGTAAAACCTGTAGAAATATATGCCTCTGAAAACTTACAGAAAGATGGAACATTTCAACAACATGCAGCCAAACAAATGTATCCTTTCCTAAACCTAACTTTAGGCCTCCAAACTCAGTTATAAATACAAGAGAAGCGTTGAGCTCACATCGAAAGCCCTAGCAAAACCTGTAGAAATATTCGTCTACGAAAACTTACTGAAAGATGAAACAATTCAACAACATGCAGCCAAATAAATTTGTATCTTCCCAAACATGACTTCCATGCTTTCTTGAAGCCAAAAAATTCTTGGAACACTCATGAACAATTCTAACCAACCATAGTGACTCATAATATAGCGTGTCACTATGGTTTTCGAAAGCACTTCTCCCTTCAGATTGTGATTATGTTCTTCCTCGTAAAACCCCAATCTGAAGAGGTTGATCCTTAAGGTTGGAATTATGTCCCTTCTCATATAATATCAATATGAAATTGTTGGACCTTAATATTTAGATTATGGTCCTCTTCATATAATCCCAACCTGAAGAGGTTGAACTGTAAGGTTGGGATTATGTTACTCCTCATGTAATCCTAGCCTAAAGAGGTATTTTTTGAGAGCAGAGAATGCAACGAAGAATAAGAGACAGCAAAACATGTCCTTCACGAATGCCCAGTTCTGTTTAATATCAGACGTACTACGAGTAAAGGTAAGTCCCAAACTCGCGAAGTATTGGGTATGAAGAAAAGTCATCCATGTTTTTACACTTTTTCCACGCCTTTATTTAATATAGTAACCTCGACACTCAATACCGGTAAAAAAGGATAAGATTAAGAAAGAAAGATTTAATATAGTTAGAGTTATCGGATATATGTGAAATATACGCAGTTTTATTAGATAATTTGTTGCAATTTTGAAGGTAATTGCAATATTCCTTTCTCATGGCAGTCCTTGTCCCTATTGGCAAAAAACTGGAACAGATGATTTTCACAGATCTCTCTTGAAGCTAATTTTACGCCCATAAGAGAATTTTACAACGACCCTGAACAGATAATAGTCGCTTAGTGCTATGTCTGAACTATAAGGAGGATGCATAAAAACATCCCAGCCAAGCTCTCGCAGCTTCTGACGCGTTATCAATGATGTCTGGCGTTGTCTTGATGGATACAATCCCCTTCATATTGACCAATTCCGGCCGTTTCTGATCAATTGTCTGTTTCAAATGGTCCAATTGCTGACAGTATCCGAATTAAATGTTTAGCCTGGCTGTAACAGCTCATAATAGAGTTCTACCAAACATACAGCGAAACCTTCCTGGCTGTCAATCCAGGCTTAGCGAAGGTCTGAGGCACATCGCTGGCTTTGGACCACGATATTTTTCGGATATCGTTGTCGCAAGTGACCCATTTCTCATCTCCAGTCACCATACGCTTGAGAAATGGGTCGACTTAGTTGCGATTCAGCAGACATTCGCAAATGGAAATGCGATACAGCAGATTTTTTTGCGTCAGCTCATATTGCACCCAAATATCGAGTTTCTTGGTGTATCCTGCCTTCCGCAAATTGTCCAAAACGCTTGTATAAGAGATGCTTAGCTCCTTATCTATCCCTACGTTACTCATATGCCAGTCTCCATTCATTTTTTCGATGATTTCTTCGACGTTTACAATTGCATCCAGAGTATGCAGCGTTTTTCACATCAAAATTTCCGGAACGAAATCGACAAATCCAAAATTGTGCATTATTTTCTGTCACAGTATCGGACCAATAAACGTCAAATAATTTTTCCTTTTTCGCTTTCATCGAAGCAAACTTGTAAAATATTGCGATTTTTTTCTCCTTGTTCATGTTCATCTTCAATGCGCTAAAATACTCGATTCAAATTCAGCTTACCCTTATCACACATGAATTATCAATCACTCCATGTCATCTATTTCCCCGTAATCCACTATAGGTGTAATGACGCCAAGCATTAGTTGTTAAAATTAATTGTTACTGATAATGAGTGCCTAGCACTCGAAATGTATATCTAAGCATTATAAAATAAAGTGTGAAGAAAGGATAGAAAAGTGTTATTTATATTCTATGGTTGTGGCTGTTATTGATTAAACTGCATAACTTATTATAAGAAAAGTAGCAAAATAATTGCAACAGTGTCTATAATAAAGTTTGTAAAATTAAAAAACGTGTCTTTTTCTTATAATAAATATTATTTATAATCAAAACAAAGTTTAGATATTTTTTTTTTGCTTGATTAATATATTGTCTTATTAATTAATATTCATATCACAACATATAAGGAAATATTAAAGTATTTCCCGCATTTCTTACAATTTATCACACAAAAAATATGACGAACACCTTTTCAGATAAACTAAAAATTATTACTGAAAGTTCACGATGCATCATAATGATTTATTAACAGTATTTCATTTCACATATAAAAAAAATATAATAAAACGTAAATTTCCCGAAATTGTCTCTTGTTTTGGTTTGAAATTTACAATTTATAACGCCATTCCACTTTTAAAAAATGCGCCCATAAAATAAGTTGAATTGCATAACAATACTTATATGTACAAGTAGCGATTACGGGCTGTTTCGAAATCATAGCTCGCATTGGTGTGGAAGTACCACGGCAAAAAATCTTTATAGGTTGAGATTATTGTGTTATTATAACCGTATAAGCTTGTAATAAATGGTTTAAACATACATTATTTAAAAATATATATATTTAAGGCTCTATGTTTCAATTGAGGCGTATTAACTTATGCTTTTCATGTAAGCTTGATTTTTAATTAAGTTTCACTTTTATGCTTTTCATTAATGGATTATTTACAAATAAAAAAATAAGAAATACCATTTGAAATAGAAACGTAATACTATTTCGCGTTACATTAATTTAGCATTTTTTAAAATTATGTTTCAATGATTAAAAAAATAGTTAATAAACAAAAGGAAAATATCTAATTAATCGAACTACTATTAAAAAAATCAATGAATTAAATACAAATAAAAAAATGTGGCTGAAAGACCTCCGGTCAATTACCGATTCAACTGCAGAATATAATTTACATACATATACACATTAGAATACAGATGGTTAATTAGTTACTTAAAAAATTGTTAAAATTATTCATGAACCTAAATTAAATTGTTAAAAAATAACCTAACACCATCATTTTAATAATATTTATTTACATGACACCCCATTATTTGCAAAGAAATTACATATATAAATATAGAACAAATAACAAACAACTTAACATAACATTAAAACATACAAAATATTATCAAATGTCGTTGAGTGTGAATATACAACAATCAAGCGTTATGAAATAATATTACAAAAAATTAAATATATAAAAATATGTTATTCTAAAACTAAAACGAAATTTTTATTAATAAATACAATTAACAAAATTAATGATTTAGAAAAAGGTGGCATTTATTCAACAAAATGCTGTAATTGTAAACAAATATTAAGGATTAGAAATAAACTAAAGGATAAACGTTTGAGGCATTCAGCTATGATTGGGATATTGCAAATTTCCTAGACTAGTGCATTGGAAGCATTATGTAAAGGATTATTAAGGGGAGCTCAGGTAAAAATAGACGAAAGTGGAAATAATCAACGTAATTAGGACAACAAACAAATGTAAAGGATTATTAGGATATCTAATTTTAGTAAGCACTCGCAAGGTTCAACGATTTCTAGGTTTGTTTTTTTTACTGACATTTTACTGTATATCAAAAAGTGAAATAGGGAATAAAATAAATTATTAAATAATAAAATTGTTTCTTTGTTAGTTAAAAAAATGAACTTATCTTAAAAAATAAAAAGCCAATTATTATGAACACTTATTCACACCTTATTTCCAAGTTAGTTCTATTCAAACAGCCTTTAAATAATTTGATAAAGAAATATCATTTCAAAATCTATAGCACTATTACGGTAATTATAATTTACAGCCGTGTGCTAAGAAATAATTGCACGTTGTTGTGTGAGAAATTTTAAATTATTATGCGTTCAAAGCGATAATAATTCGCCGAACGTTACAAACACATTAACATTTCAATTAATACGGCTATAAGATCAGGAATTTATTTGCTTGCGCTCCAAGGTCCTGTGCATTTCGCTTGTTAAAATTTAAAAAGAAATGAGTCACGAAAATAAATATATTATGCGTTTAATCATTGCGGGTTTTAGTTATTTTTAGTTTCGTTTAATATGTAAATCTGATAAAACATTGACTTAAATAAAAATCAAATCTAGTTTTAATATTAATGATATTGAAAATTTTTAGTTTGAATTTTGTCTTTTGAAAATGAATCATATAATATGAAAGTAGGTAGATAGCCTTATATTACGTGAAATTGTTTTTTTTTTCTTCGCATTAAATATTCTCGTATGAAAAATTTGTTACTTTATGCAATCATTTAATTGATAAAAAAGCACTTATATCCTTTCTTCACACTTTTATTTTTATTCCATATGTACATTTCGGACACAATATGACCATATCAATGGATTAATACTCATTATTATTACCATTATTGATAATAGTCACATTGTGTCCAAAATGTACATATAGAATAAAAAATAAAAGTTTGAAGAAAGGATATTAGGGCTATTTTATCAATTACATTTGATCTTCACGTAACTCACTCAATCGATTTATACAATCATTTGTTTTACAACAGCCAATGTTTATTGTGTAGTTCAATGTATGGGGGGTATTTCTCCGAAAAGTAGTTTAATAAATTTCAGTTATACAAACAAAATTAAAAGGTGATTTCGTTTATAATTTTGATAAAAATATCTTCATTGAAGTATTTTTTGTTAAAATCGCTAAATTGTTTATTTATGCACACTTTCAATATAAAGATTTATTTTTTTATTGACAGTATTTATTTATTAAAAGTAAATTATATTAACGATAATTTAAAGGGTGTCTCAAAATTTAGTTGGATATCAATATTATTTTTTTTTAATTGAAGCTGTTTTAAATATATCATATTCCCGTTAATTTATTTCAGGTGAAATTATAATGCTTACAAAACAAACAGCGAAAAAGTAATCGCCGTGCGCGAGTGCTACCAGATAACCGTAACCGGATAGCCCTTAATTAAGGGCGGACGGTATTTAAGGTCGACCACCCAAAGCAGCCACGGATCCTCCGGCGAAGCGTAAAAATCCGCCCGTATTTATTTATTTTTTCCCTACCCGAAAGAGAAGCGCAATATTTCATGAAAAATTTTGGTCGAGTGAACAATTAAAAACACGGAACCTAATCTTGATCAATTCGTTATGGTTGTTTTGTCACATAACACGTCGGACCTCCGGGTCGTAAGGTGGCCCCGGAGACCGGGCCCACCTACCATCGCTTGTTTTATTATCTTTTTTACTCTTCTTTTCCTTTTATTTCACACAATCTCGTCAGACGGTGGATTAATTCCATTACAACTAAATAAAGCTCGCTTATCGTGGGACCATTTGTATACACACATGCTCGAACAAGAGATGGACTAGAGGCCAGGACTTTGGTGGAAAAAAAAAACAGTACGGGAGAAAACGGAGATTATCTCCGGCTATAAATTGACCAATTTGTTTCTACGATTCGGTTTTATGACGTGTACTCATGTCGGGGATAAGATTTCTGCCTTGCTTTACAACCAATCACCGCTTCAAATTAATGTTAATTATTTAACACTCTTGCGGGAATTAAATGCATGTTTACGATTATATTTAGATATAACTGATTTAATGGCAAGGAATTTTAATTGTATTTCTAGATAATAACAATAATTTATTTCTCAACAGATTTTATGCCTTCTCAAATACTTGACACACAAGTCGTTTAGATCTTATTTTAATATAACTGTAATGTAACTACAAGCATCCATCATTAAATTTTCCAATTCAAAAATAAACATCTTTTTAATCCTCTTTTGACTTCTACAACATATGATAAAAATGGAAACTCTTCTTAAATTTAATATAAAGAATTTGAATAAGTCAAAATATCACAGTAGCTTAAGAGAAAATAATTTATCAATTATTTTAAAATTCTTTTTTAATAATAATTTTGGCTATGCTGCAAACTTATGCAAGGATCACTGATTAAAAAATATTTTTATTTAATTTATTTAAATAACTATGACCAACTGAATAAATACTCTTTTTTATTCAAAACTATTTTGTACTACGAGAGATTAAATGATAGCTAAGAATGGTTTGCAAAAACGACTTTATTTCTTCGCATTCAAATTAATACTGTTTCAATGTATATAATACTGGAATTAAAAACATCCGTTCCTTGATAACAATACGAAAAACGAACATCGAACAATAAAACAAATAAAGTGAAGAATCCCATTCATTTAATATAATTTGTAAAATAATAATACATTACAAAAACAATTAAACTTAATGAAAGAACAAACAAAATTTATACTTGTGTGAATTACGTGAAGTTTAATGAATATAATAAAACTTCTGTAAACTTTTCTTTACAAAATTTATTTTACTCCAAATGACATTTCGTAACTGTTTCTCCATTGAGAATGAACACATCGTGTTCGAAATGTCATTTGGAGTAAAATAAATTTTGTGAAGAAAAGTTTACAATGATTTTATTATATAACAAACAAAATTAAATCTTTCGAGAAAAAGAGGTAAAAATAATTTCAAAAAAAAAAGAAACAGTAACGATGTAATATTTACGAAAAATATTTAGTAGTGTTTCTTAATAATAAAATAAAAATATTTTTCTATTAATAAAAAATCTTTATTGTTTGATTAAATGTTTATAAATTAATTTAAAAGAAAATCTGTAGGAAGTTCAAGTAACAACTGATTGAAACCGTTTTGTAGGTGTTGAATAAATCACAATTAATATTTCAGCACGTTGGTCCCCAGTCTCTTTACTAATCACGTTCGCGCCATTAAACATCATTCAAAGTATAAACTTCTAAATACCGGTGTCAACAAAATTTCATTCACACGAAAATCTTCCCGTCAGACACGTTTCATTCAATAAACTACTCATTGCCGTAACAAAATTGAAATTAAAATTTTCAGTTACATTAAAGATAATCCAATCAATTTTTATTTTCCGGTCTACAAAATCAAAACATTTGACCTCAAAATCCTTCCCAATACAAGTAGTTTGGTGTAATTGGCTGTATCACTGACTTAGATTAAGAACAACTGTTATATTTTTGCAACCACTCTATTTTCTACTGCTTTACAGTTTATTTTAACTAGTTTCGGCTTGTTAGACGATTATTAAAGGAATAAAGTGTAAACAAAATGTGCAACAATAACAAACTTGGAAAATGTTTAATCTTCGTAAAACATTTGAATTAACTAACCACAAAAATAGCCAATATTATCTATTATATATTACGATTATTTCCCTTTAATCGAACAAACACTTAAAACAAGATTATAAATTGATCCATATTATAAATGCAATTTCTGTAAATTTGAGAGTTTCGGTTTATTAGACCTTTATCAAAGGAGTAAAGTGTAAAAAATATGCTTGTTAGACGATTATCAAAGGAATAAAGTGTAAACAAAATATGCAACAAAAACAAACTTGAAAAATGTTCAATCTTTCGTAAAGCATTTGAATTAACCAACCACAAAAATAGTCAATATTATATATTACGATTATTTCCTTTTAATCGAACAAACACTTAAAACAAGATTATAAATTGATCCATTTTATAAATGTAATTTCTGTAAATTTGAGAATTTAGGTTTATTAGACCTTTATCAAAGGAATAAAGTGTAAAAAATATGCAATACTAAAAAGCATTTGTTTATTAAACTTACGTTAATTAGTGCGATATGTTAAGAAAATTATTTTTGAAATTACTGGATTCGTTGATTTATTTCACACATCAGTTTTGGACTGGTTAAATAAAATCCTACTTTGTATTTATTTATCATTTAAATTCCTAAAATAATCATATGACCAAGTTTCTGAATCAGTAAAAGGCAATTAATGTAAGACAAATTTTATACACAAAACACTTGACATGACATGAAACGCAAAGAAACTAGACATTCAATGAAATGTTCAATGTGCATGCCGAGACTTGTATAAGGTATTCCCCAGAAATATTTCCGAGGGAGATTAATGATCCTGCATGCTTAACAATCCCAAGCAAATAAGCCAAACAAACAGCTTTCGACCAGAAATCTTTGAATTAAATGGGAAATGAGTTTAGGAAATTAATTATGTTTTGTCTTTTCTTTATTTTCACTTTATACTACTTATATATTATGTGCCATAATTGTATGTTTTTAATCTTGCATTATACAGCATGTTATCCGCTTTGTATAAAGAGGTTTTCCGTAAATAAATAAATAGAAAAGATTTTCATTCTATATATATTTCAATCGAATAAAGCGTAAAATTACATCACAATATTTACAACATTACATTCATTTACAACTAGTTAAGCCTCAGAAAATAGCTATCGAACTATCCACCATCAGTTTTTCTGCCTTGTATTTTATTTTATTTATTATTTATTTATTTATTTATTTATTTATTTACGGGAAAACCCCTTTTTACAAAGACAGTTTACAAAAATATTTTATTTTCAAGCACTTTGAGGATTATAAATAAAGATTATTATTAAACATTATATTTGTAACTCCAAGTGTTGCGTGAATTCATTATTGAATCTTTTGGCCAACTTCAGGGGATTTTAAACTCACAATCTAGCCAAGGGAATTAAAAGAAATAAGTACGTTCTGTCACCAAAGATAAATTGGTGAATCCAGAAGTCAGGTTACAGATAACATAATTATTTTTCATCGTGCATCCATTGAGTTACAATAATAGAAAACTTTTCTATTATCAGAAATTTTTGTCGATAATTTGATTTTTTTATTTTCTTTATACAATAGCGTATATTTTAAATATGATGGGAAGTAAAACATAATGATAACTTTTAAAACGATTGGTTGTGAAGGCAAAGAGATTATTTTTCTCGTGAATCCATTGAAGAACAATATAGAAAACTTTTCTATTACCATCAGAAATGCTGGTCTATAATATTATTTTTTTATTTACTTCATATTAGAACGTATATTTTAAATAGAATGGGAAGTAAAACAAATTTATAATTTTTAAAACGTTTGGTTGTGAATGGGTAACAGTTTATTTTTTCTTATGCATCCATTGAGGAACAATAATAGAAAACTTATCGAAGTCGAAAATTAGATTCACGCCATCGCCGATAATTGAAAAAGTCCGAGCGAGCGAGCGCGTTCTAAAAATTGTTTGATGAAACATGTTGGCCTGCCACAGGTTTTAACTGTGAAAACAACAAGTGTCAACTGTGAAGTTAATGGCGCTGTAACGACGACGAAAGGAACGAGACAAGGTGGAAGGGAGAGGAGAGAACCGGGGTTGCCCTCGGTCCGACAAAGAGGGCCTCACCATTTGGCCCGCACATGTTCGGAAACGTGAAGAATACTCATTATGCTTTATTTCGTCGGGCTCTGGGCTCCTTCTTCGACTATTTTTTTTTTTTCTTTTTTTGCTTTCGATTAGGAAGTTCGTTTAGTTAAACAAACAGAAAATGATTATTCGGAGTTGCACTTGACAGATTTATGGTCATTTCAATTATCTGGGAATTATTGTGCGAATAAAATTTCAAAATAATAGATTACTTTTTCTTTCCTTGGATAACTTATCATTGTATTTTCACCGCAACAAAATTTTATCACTTGGTACGACACTGAAAATATTTAAATGTTTTATAGGTAGACAATAGAAGTTGGTTTGTTTCACTTATTCAACTTGTATTTTATTCGACAAGTTGACTATAATACTTTAAAAAACAAAACTAATCAAATAAAATAGAAGATGAGTATGTGAAACAAATGTGTGTGATTTTGTTTAGGTAAATAAGAACACTTTCTTATTTACCTAAACAAAATCTAAAATATTTTTATAGGTGACATAGATTTGTTCGTTACATAAATTAGTGCAGCAATTTTTATTTACAAAAATGGGCGAAATGTTATCTTGTTTTTGTGTTTTTTTTTTAGCGGCCACAGGCGATATAGAAATATAATTTTTGATAAAGTTGTAGCTGGATTATTTGGGAATCCAGCTTCAACTTAAGTACACGTTAAGTATATAAAACAAATTTATACATTTTAAAACGTTTGGTTGTGAATGGTAACAGATTATTTTTTCTCGTGTATCAATTAAGGAACAATAATAGAAAACTATTTCTATTATTATCGGAAATGCCTGTAATGACTTCACATTCTATGTTATAAATCTATTATAAAAGCTGCTTGAACTGTGATGACAAAAATTCCATACGCGTTAAACTTAACATTTTCCTTACAGAATATTTGTTAATGATTTATTGAATCATTGCGACATTTTAAAACCAAAAAACTTATTATCTCACTAAATTATTTATTTCTCCGCATTTTTAATATAATATATTTGGATCGTATTTATGATCGACAATAACCAACATTGAAAAAGGTTGATGTTGATCATTATTGAAGTTATGCAAATGATTATAATTTTATAAAAGATATAAATTTAAATATTCACAATTGGCATAATCTCCACAATTTATCAAAGTATTTTTCGGTGAATATTGCAATAAATACAAAATGTTGCAAATATTATACATATTCAAATGTTGAGACTCTAAATTTCTTTAGAGTTAAGGAAGTGTCAGAATGAAAAGCAATAAAATATACTATACAGCACAGAGTGGTGCATTTTGGTGGTGTCATATATGGAAAACTTTTTTATTTTAAGAAATATCGAAAAACTGTTTTCGCGGCCCTAGGCCTATTTTTAATGATAAAAATAATGTCGAAGAAAAAAAGATCTATCTTTAATCGTTTCCGAGTTAACCAGAAATTGAAGACGAGTCATTTTTCGGCGGTATCTGTAACTTCGGTATTAATAACATTAATGATAACAATAGAACCTTACACTTCTATGGGCAGAAAGGGTCATTGAATATAAATATATATATATATATGTATATATATATATATATATATATAATAACAATAGAAAATATAATAAAAACGTTCTCAAAGCAACATTTTATGCTGTATTCTAATAATAATAATAATAATAATAATGTATTGGTCTTAGTGGTTGAATTAACAACAATAAACAAGTCAAAAATACAAATACAAATATAAAATTTGGGTAACAAAAAATATATCTTCGAATATGTTATCACATTTTATTTATAATTTAAAGTATTAGCGTTGCGCGAGGTTCAAACTTTTTTTGTTACTATAGTCGAAAATGACATTATTGGGTAGTTTTTTTTTTTTTTTTTTTTTCGTAGATTTTAAATATATATAGTTTTTTTTAGGTTTTTTTCTCTTCATGTTTTTGCAAAGTTATAAATAATTTTATGAAACAATCTTAGATATAACTCAAAAATTAAAAATTATAAGTAAAATATAATAATATATTCGAAGTCAAAATAAATTGTTGCTTTGTGGCACCATAGGGTGGTGTATTTTACCAGCCTAATAAGATAATTACAAATGATTTATTCTAAGAATAAACTTATCTTAAGACTAAAGGACCCAATTTCGATCCAACGATTAGAGTCATCCAATCGTAATTTTCCGCATTGGAGAGTCACTGACGAGCAATTATAACTTTATTTATTATTTTATTCTGTACTAAATTGAACTGAGTGCAAGTTTGTGTAATGAATTTTGAGTCAGTTCACTTGCAAAATTAATAGTGGACGAAATTTTATTTTGTTTTTGATTTATTTTTCTAGCAACCACAAGTGATTTAGAAATATAATATACGATAAAAATGTAGCACTGGGAATCTAAAAAAATGAAGGGTGAATTTCCTGAGTACTTAGTTATTACTACTAAATCGTTCAAATAAGCCCCTATTTTAATTCCGCAAATCTAATTAATTACCCAGAACTGGTTGAAAATGTTTATTTCTGAGGAAACTACATAGCCCACGTGTTTTTTTTTTCTATTATTATCAACGGTCTACCTGATTTTCAGATTTTTTTAAGAGGAAGAAAATTTCACCATAACTTGAAAAATCATAAGGGAAAAAATCATGTTTGAAAAAAACAAAAATCCAAAAATTGCAAGATGGCTTCATTTTAATGCAAGAATTAGAAGAAGCTTGTGTAATTAGATAAATAAAAAGAATTAGAAAATAATTCATTTAAATAACTGTGACCAAGTGAATGAATACTCTTCTATTTGAGTAATTAGTTTTGCGTTGGTTCGCTTGCAAAATGAACCTTTAAAAAGTGGATGATTTTTTATCATATTTTTGCGATTTTTTAGAATGATTTAGAAAGAAAATTTGCAATAAAAATGTAGATGAATTCTTTAGGAATCGAATGCTGAAACGCTCGTTCCTATGAGATGTCTGTGAACTTAGTAATTTTGGACCAACTGCAGATACTGAACGTATCACCAATTGGCTAGTCTTCAGTAAATCCTTATAGCAGCCCCATGTTAATTCCGCTGAGCTAATTAAGTACCCAGAAATGGTTTCTCGGGGAACTAAATAGCTCACGTTATTTTTACCATCTAGAAGAGTTTTGGAATTCTTGAGTGAACAATATTTTGACAGAAAAAAATGGAAATTTCAAACAAAATCCAATTACAAACAAACGATTTCATTATGAATATTAAAAGATATATTTTTTTAAATAAACCAAGTGTTTTTAGTTTTACTTTATTTAATTTAAATTTTTAAATTTTCAACGTGTTTCACTAAGTAATAAGTGAAAATGTTATTCAAGATATCATTTTATACTATAATGTAGCTAAAGAATGAGAAGATAAATTGTGGGAATTTGAACAAGATTGAGTGGTTAGGTTTCCATCAGCTCATTCGCACAATAGGCCTTCGTAAAATAGATCAAACTTTTATTATTTTTTATATCATCCAAAAGAGGATTTATTTCCGTATGCGGGAAGTATAATTTTACAATAATCCGTCAAGGAATAATGAAGTTATGGCCTATAATATAACCGTGTCCTTAAAGTGCATTAAACCTCCATAAAGTTTATATTGCTGTTAGTGCAGAAAGTGTAAAAAGTGCTACATTAATTCATGTAATGAACAGTTGGGGAATTCCCAACGACGATATTGCGGCAGTGAGTCGGAGTTTTCACACCATTAGCCGTAGTTTGGTTTCGCTTCAACTTTGTTTTTAAAATTATAAATAAATAATTTTTATCCAACAGTTAACATTTAACCAGTTACAGGATAATATAATATATTACATTTTAATTTTAATCGCAATAAACAGGATCAACTTATTCGGAATCCGGCCCCGGACATTTTGTATTTACATAAGTATTACACTTTAAAGCAAAATAATCGCGGACTGAATTCCAAACTAAATAGTTTGTATTACCAATTTTAAAGTACTAACATAAAGCGAAAGAAAATTAAAATAAATTGGTGTCCATAAAAACAGTCTCCATTTATTTTAAACGAAAAAATATCGTTTTGCAAACGAGCGCCAAAATTTACTACCAATCAAGCTCTCGAAGCGCGAACAAATGACGTTAATTCAACCCAGCGTTTATCAATTAGTCCCAATGTGGCGATAAAATGGTGAAAACTGGTCCCTCGGAGAGCGCCTAAAAACACCTGAATTTATGTACGGCGATCATTGATGGCTACTATCTTGTATCTACAACAGTTTTCGAAGTATTATCAAATTTTAATCTCTGGCCGGAGCAATTTATATCTCCACAGCGACATCCATTACCTTAACTAATGGACGCGCGTCAAATAAAAAGATACGCCACTCGCGCAGGTATTTCAGATATGCAATATTCACACTCCCGGCTTGATTTATCCTTTCGCGTCCTCCACGTAGGATTTGAATAATTTAGACTAAATTCGGTTCAAGTATTTAAGTGGAACAAGAATTTATCACCAAATTATATAAAACAAGATTTGATTTCTTCACTTATACACAAATAAAACGCAATGGACAGAAAGACCTCTGGTCGATAGCCCAGACAGACTAACACCTACATGTATTGTAATTATTTATGTTATATTGATAAAGTTATCTGTATAGTCTGAATAAAGATGTGTATATATATAATAAGTAAAGGAAGAAAATCATACTTTACATAACTTAATGCAAAGAGTGATTACACCAAATTATATATTTATAAAAAAGAAGATATAAATTAATTATTTAATTAATTAATTTAGTTCAAGCACCAACATCTACCATTTATAAAATAATCATTGAATTAAATAATGAGAATTATGTGGAAAACAAAAGAATGTTGTGCATAGAATGTAACATGTTTTATTACTTTTTATTGTAAGATACTTTCTCAGCTCTATACAAATTTAGAATCACAACAATTTATAATATTCTCCAACAAATACCTTGATTAATTTAGTTCAACGATCAAGCTTTTGGATATCTGGTGAAAGCCATACTAGTGTGACGAGGTTCGAAAGAACAAAATGACAATCACCAGTCAATTAATTGCGTTTTCTGTCTAAACCAATTAATTGATTAATTTACCTGAACCACCAAGATCTAGCTTTTGGATAACTGGTGATGACCTTACTGGTCTGACGAGGTTAGAAAGACCGAAATGGTCATCACCATTTATCCAAACTCTAGATCTTGAATCAATTATTTGTTTTTCCTGCTTTTGATAAACAGGATAAGTTGTTCGCCTTCCTTTTGGTGGACGAAGAGCAATTTGTTGTGACTATCTTATATAATTAAATTCTAGAGGAACATTCACTATTTCTAATGTTATCTCTACATTAAGTTAATTACAGCTTAATAACAAATGTTTACTATATAATTTGGAATAATATTTGATATTACAAATAATAACATTTTCATATCTTCTCAAAATATTCCCTCATCAGGAATTCTTCATTGATTTTTTTTTATTGATTCACACCAGATGAAATTAAAAATTATGCGTACAAAATAAATTAGTCTCAGCCAATAAAATGACAATCCGTCTTGCTCTTTCCGAGAAAAAACAACCTCACCGTAATAAATTGATCAGAGGACGAAACGCATAAATTTACACGGCGAGGGTGTTTCTAGCAAACACAAAAAAAATGCAAAACCGGGCCCGTGTCCTTCCCTCCTCTTCCACTCGCTCGCGACGGACAGAGACGGAAATAACTCCAGGGTGTGACACGAGCAGTGACATACGTCTTGTGTCAGCCTGACGTAACTTATAACGAACAACCGTTGCGGCGGAACTCCGATGGCGCTGAATGATTTTTCCTACTTAACTGATCAAAAAGAGTCCGAATAATTGTTATTAATGGTGGTTTGTTTATTTATAACGTTTCAAAAGTGGACTTCAAAGGTTTAAAGAAAGGCGCGAGTACAGGGGAAATTTATATTTCGGTCGGTGAAAAGAGTGAAGGAGTAAAATCGCGGTCTTATATCTCTCTGGTTAGATAAGATCTCTAGAGGATAATTTGCCCAACCTATGTCATTAAAGGCGATTTATCCTTTATGGAAAGGCGTTCGAGCCACAATTTCGTCTCAATAAATATTTACACTTTTCTTTGTAATTACAATGTGATTGAAGTCTTGGTACACCGTTTTTATCATCTAACCACAAATGGAGAATTTTTAATTTCATTGAAAAATTTTTATTTTTTAAACTTTATACAGCATTTTTTAACAATTTTGGTTGAATGGGATCTTAAACTTCCCACTGAACCAAATATTGGCAAATGACGCTGCATAAACTTTCAAATAACATTAAAAGTTAATGCAATATTGATTCAACGTTTTTATGCGCATTTTAATTAGTAAGTTTCCACTTTAATTAATAAATTTTATAAAAATAATCATTGTATACTGTAAACGGAAATTATATTAATTCTCAAAATTAATTTGAGCCAAATTATCACATTTAATGTTGGAGAAGGGAGTTGTGTTGGGAAGATTTTACAAGACATTGAAACTCGAAAAATACAAAGATACAGAGAACCCCTTCTCCCATCAAGCAAGAACTTGCTAAGGGGAGGTTCATTACTTAATTCAATGTTAAAACTTTAGCAACATCGCCCTCATAACTCGAAAAAAAAAATAATAGCTTACGGGATTGGATAAAGGACACTTTGCTTCCTCTATTCCCATTTCATCTTAAGGATATGAACTGATTAAATTATTCAGAACAAATCAGAAAATTCAAAGGAAATCGTGTTTTTAAAAGCTTAATCGTTGAAACTATTTGACTTTAAAAGTTCATTACTTTTATACCGGGAGTCTAAATAAGAAAGGTCGCAGGCTATATCTCAAGTACTATGTGTCCTAGAGCTTTCAAATAAAAAAATGCTAATTAAATTAGCCATGAGAAAATGCTGGAAATAATTTTCAAGTTCGTAACTTGATGCGAATAATTTAATTTTGTTATTTTGCTATAATTAATTTTATTTTAAATTAACACATTTTTTTATAATTAAAAAAAGATTTATTCACTTGGCCACAGCTATTTAAATAAATTAAATTAAATAAAAATTATTTGAAAATAATTAAATGTGGTAATAATTTATTAATAATTTTCAAATCATTTTTATTATTATTATTTTTTTAATTATTAAATTTTAATTCTAAAAATTCTTTGAATTATAACCCGTAATTAAGATATACTTACACCTAACGGTAGAAAGGAAAAAAGATTAAAAAAAATAAGATATAGAGTGAGGCACAAAAGATCTTTAGGTCGAAGTGCCACTACAGCTCCACAAACAAAATAATAATAAGATATAGAGTTGCAGTTTTCACAAAATTTAATACTTTTTAACGCACTTTTTATTAAAACTAAGAAAAATATATCATTACATTTGACATTCCTTCGAAAAAATGAGAATGTATCCACTTTCTAACTTGGCGCGACGCAGTGGCGATAAAATTATTCATTTTTGTTATTTTCGTCCATAATTTTATCAACGTGATAAGTTCTTTCACATAAGATGAAAAAAACGAAAAGAGTTTTTTGACACTCATTACAAATTCGACCCTTTCCCCATTTGTTTATTTCAGAGTAAGAAATAAATAAATGGGGTAAGAGTAAGACATAATATAAATATTCATTATTTTTAATTGAAAACTCATCATAATTTCAAAACATGTTTTTTAAGGTACCTTTGTTAGAACTTTTTTGAGATAATAATCGTAGTATTATGTATTCTGATGTCCATTGCGCCATCTACCGGAAGAGTTACTACCTTGAAAATTATTTCCAGTATTTTCTCCTGACTTATTTTATTCATTTTTTAGTTTTATTTTTTATTGTACGTCTTTGAGCTTCTAGAACTTATAGTTCCTGAGATATGGCTGGTAAAGAACAATTATATAGGCTATAATTATATACAGAAAATAACGTAAGATAAAAAATAAGAATATTCTGAAAACCATCCACTTTTCTTTCAATCTAAATGTATCTAATAGTTTTGAAGCTAACGTAATACATTTTTCTCAGCAGTGTTTATTAATGTTAATAATGTAAATGTCTGTATCTAAAAGTGATTGATGAAATAAATTGATATATTAATGCAGATTAATGCACTCAGCAAATTGCTTTTTTTTCTTCACTCAATTTCGACCTTTCCGCTATTAAATTGTTGATAAACTTCAATTTTTATTATTTGTATATTAACCTAGTTTTTCATAACTACATTTTAGTTACTAAGGGTTGTAATTATTTGTAAACTCTGCTATAAATATAAATATGGTATAATTTTGTTGTTAAATGCTGTTATTATTGCTAAGTGTATTTAAGAGGAATATCGTTAAATAAAGAAATATAGTGATGTTTAAGAATTCTAATTTTGAATAACCATAGCATTTCTTGGAATACAAAGATCATTACTATTTTCTTACATATAATTCATCTTGCAGACAAATTTGCCTCCAATCCTGAAAATACCATAATCCATAATTTTTAGGATTGGAGATAAATTTGTCTGCAAGATGAATTATACGTAGGAATATAGTAGTGATTTGGGTTTTTAGTACAGCGCAAGAAAAATCATAGAGGAAAATCATGTTGTGACGGAGATTCATTAATACGCTCAGCAACTCGAGTATTTTTAAATAGTTTTGTAAATTTTTTAACTTAAAAACTTCATGTCTTACTTTCTGTTATTTTCATCCACTTTTTTCGGTCAATTACTCGGTTCAGAGCACAAGACTGGAACAGTCTAGGCCGTAAAATATAGATTTTTATGCGTTGTGCAAATTGGTGTAAACGAATCGACCATAAAATTTGTTAGTGCGAGCAGTATATTATATTTTATGTACGCACACGTTGCACAGTCTCGAAATGTCGCATCGATTTTCGGCCGGAATCGCCTTAAATACGTTTATGGCACGTGTGAATATCTCGACCTTTATGCGTGTTTTATTCTCGTTTTAACTATTACGAATAAATCTTCCGGTTTACACGATTTCACCCGAAACGAAGAGGATGATCGGCGCCGAGCATACTGTTTTTGATTTAATTTTGGAAACAATGGGAGAGTCATTTGCATGAAATGATAGAAATGGTTGGGTTTCGCTTTGGAGGAAATAGATGTTGTAAAAAGGACATCGTGTGCGTTATTTCCTTTTCCATTGTGGTCAATTTAATGTTGCGTTTAAGCAGTAGTTTTTGTTTTCTGAATGGCATATTTTTAAAACTCATTTTTATATGTGTAATTAATTTCTCACTTAACACGTGATGAAACATTTTTGAATACAATTTTGTATATATATTTATTTATATCCAACAGACAATCCATCCAATTACAGGGAATCTCATATAAAGAAACAAAAATTAGCATATGCGTAAAACATCTACAAAATAAAATACAAAAATTTCACTACAAAATTATTTAATTAAAACACTTGGTCTGTTTCACTGATTTATATTTATATCTCCAACTAGTTTCGACCATTGGTCATCTTCAAGGAGTAATGTACAAAATAATAACTAAGCAACAATTTATAATAATATATTTATTTACCCAATTACAGAGTAACTTATTATATATTTGTATAAAGATACAATTTTGTGAGTTACGTGAAGATGATAACTTTTAATTAAAACACATTAAAATATATTAGTACATGTATAAATCTTAAAAACCAATTACATATGTTTTAATTAAATACAAAATTGGAAGCTAATTAATATATAAAGAAACATTTTTTTAATTCTTTCATAGATAAAAATAATATATATCGCACTTCATTGAACTTGTATTATGATATTTATAAATGAGGAATATATAATATTCAAATATACATAAATGCATTTTTCTGTTACAACATTTATATACAAATGCAAACTATCATAAAATATCAGATTATATAAGAGAATTCCAAATCTCTTCCATATTATTTAGTCATTATAACATTAAAACCATACCCCTAATGTGTGATTTTGTAAGAAAGATTATTAGCAGAAATCCGAAAAGTCGCTCTTTTTTTTGTTATTGCAGAATTAAGTATATATATATTTTATTAACTCAGCATATTACTATAAATAACTATTCCCTATTTATCGAAAGGCATCAATGTATTGTTGCTTATTGACTGTATTTAAAATTGCTCATTTTGAAATACTCCGTTACTAATATTACACGAATTTGCCTAAGATTAATTATTAGCTAAATCCAGTCTAACCCAAATTGCTTTGACTGATTTTGTTTCACAAAATATACAAGATATAAATCAATGAAACAAACCAAGAATTTTAATTAAATATCAAAAATTATATTCTTTTTTATATTCGTCTTATTACATACTTGAATATGGGGAATGTTAAGTTTAACGTACGTTATTAAATAACTTCACATTCTTTGTACATATTTACATCTATTGAAAAAGCTGATAATAACAAAATAACGTACATATTAAACTTAACAATTCCCTTATCCATAAAATCAATTAAATCATCAAAGGCAAATAATTAAATAGAAAAATGTATTTTTTTAAAGCTTTCAATTTTAAACCAAAATGTTCTTTTAAATATTTCTGCGTAACATTTTTTTTTATTAATTTCATATTTAAATAAAAAATGTGTTTCAAAATATAAAGTTGTAGATAATTTTAACAAGTATACAGACCTTTTTTGTAGATAATATTTTTTGTATTTGAAAGAGAGGGCAATATCTTTATTACCACACTTGTATAGAGTTTTATTAACATATGTATATATATATATATATATATAATATTACAATGCTTGTTAACATTTGTCTGCAATGGGCTATCGATCCATTTAAATTAAAAATATTAATTGAAAAAAATGCAAATACGTGTGTTGTAAAATTATTAATCCATTTAAAATAATATATTTTCTGTTAAAAATAATTTGATTGAAATATCAGCTTTTTTAACTTAACATATGCGATTGAGTGTGTAACTATAGTTTTCATCACTTTTTTTGAGCAATTAACATCCCTTTCATATAACATATGCACATACAATTATTTTGGAATGTTGGATCTAACAATAGAAGAAATGAATTTCACGTTTTTCCTGTTCCAGATTGGTTGCAGACACCACATGTAGCCCCCAGAGTACGCACTCTTCCTCCACATGCGGCAGCCCGCCGGCGAACAATAACAACAACAACAACGGCTCCTCAACGGGCAATCAAATCCCGAACGAACTGTCCACCCCAACGGCCACATCGTGCATCAGCTCCTCTCACCTACCCACCTCCTGGTCTATCCTCACAGAGGGCGTGAAGAGTGAACTTCGGAGTCCGGGGTTGGCTGATTCCGAGGTAGCAGCCCTTTCACAAGACCCCTCAAATTTTTACACAGCCGCAACGGCGGCCGTCGATTTGGGCTCAGTCTACGACAAGGACTACCCTCAGTCGTACTCCACGGCCCATCAGTATTACAACAGGTAATACGCGGTTGTTTCTTATTTCGTGAGTTCAGTTGTGACAGTGTGGTGGGCTTTTGCAGTATGCAGCAAGCGTACGGTACTCCGAGTCCGGCAGCTGCGGCTTCCTACATGAACACGGCGGCTTCTTCCTTCTACAACACGTCTTCGTATCCATACTCCTCGCTGGGCGGCTCCAGGGGGTTGAATCCGGCGTGTAAAGGTGGCTCCGGGTACCTTTCTTCACCTTACTCTTCGCCCGCCAGTCCGTTTCAAACAACCGGACAGTGTGGACAGTACTCACCTTATACCAGTTATTCTTCGCCGGCTTCGTCTTCTTTTGCACAAGGATTCACACCACAGGTATTTACAGATTTAATATTTCAATTAAAACTACACCAAAATACTGTACCTTTCATCAATAAAAGTAATCTAAATAATAAAGGCTATTTTTCACATGTGAATGATGTAGACAAAAATTCGTATTTCAATTCCAAAATAATCATTGTCTACGGTATCAATATTATAGTCATATACACACATTTTTATTCAGGCTATACAGATAGTACAAAACACTGTAGCATAAATAATTACAACACATATAGGTGTTAGTTTGTCTGAGCTATCGTCTAGAGGTCTTCCTGCCCCTAATAGTCATATCCATTAACCATGGATAATTCATTATCGAAATACTTATCTGGTGATAATAAATAAGTGAGGAAAAGTATACATATTTTTATTTAAATACGACAATAGTTTTTTTCTGTTTAAATTTAACTAACTTTGCTTGTACTCTTCTTATATTATGATTTTGATTGTATATTTTCCCTTGTTGGATTCTTCCGTTGGAAAATAAAAATTATTATTATTAAATCAAACTTCAAGTAACTCAAATAACTATTATCATTTTTTAACATAAGTTAAATGAAGTAATACAGAACTCTTTCACAATTTTTGCATTGACAGCAATGTAAATAATATAGGTGACGTCACAAACTTATCGTTGGGTTAACTTAATGCAGAAAAAAAACTAACAACAATAAGTTGTTTAAATTTGAACGAAAAATTACAACACAAATTAAACAACATCAAAACATTACAACTAAAAATATTTACGTTTTCTACGACGTATAAAAATTCATCCATCGGAAAAATCGATCGATTTTTTGTCGAATCTATCTTTTTTGTTAAAACTCTCTATTTCTGAGAACCTCGTAACCTAAATCGCCGTTTATTATTGACCAACAATGACTCTTGTCAAAAAGTTTAAAACGAGTGAGCCAAATGTTGACAGTCTTTATTGTGTTCTACATTATTTGAAATAATTGATTTAAATTCCAAATCAGCATTGCGATGTAAATTATTTATAATTTCAATGAAATTTAAACAACCACCACTTTTTTTATCGTGAAACCACATTTCTAATTTTATCTGTGAATAACGTTTACGTCACCTTGCATCGTAGTGTACAAATTACTCCGCGTAGTATTGACTTCTACCTGATTTGTCCAGACTGTATTTTACAAATGAAAAGAACCTAGTATTGAGAAAAGAAAATGTAAAATAGTCCCAATAATTCTGGGATAATAATGGACTAACTAATAAATATGTTCTTATGATTCAAACGCTGTATATATGCAACCATCTATTCCCAAAAAATACATACATATTTAATTTAGTATACTATGCATGAAACAATTTAAAACAAATATATATTCCTAAGAGAAACGGCTATTGACAGGTCTTTCGGCCTTCAAACGCTGTATTACCACAAAAATGTCAAAAACTAGAGGAATAGATCTAGTTTCTAAAACTTACAAATAAATTGGTTAAATTGGCGATAATAATAATATTTAATTAATATATTTAATTTACTGAAAAGTGAAAACGAAAACGAATCCGAAATGATCCTTTAACTTTCGAACTTTTAATACAACAATATTATTTTTGGTTACTTATCAACATGAACATAAGACACTATTTTCTTGTCTTTCAAGCAAGTAGTTGTTAATGAAATATGATTATTTTCTTCTATTAAAGCGATTGGTGTGTCTTTAAAACTTATGTGAAACAAATTGTTTTTTATTAGGAATACAGCACATATGGAGCATATTCGTCGGATGCTCAAGCTTCACAATACGCTTCAAGTTATTACGCTTCACAAAGTTACTCGCCCTACGTCAGTTCGCCAAGTTCAAGTGGAAGTATAGGAACCTCAAGTACCTACCAATTAACAGCAACAACATTACCAGGTAAGTCCAATAAATGTTCTCTTTATTTAAATACAGAAACAATTGTAGCTTCGTTGTGCAATAAATTACAACACGTAAAAGAAATATTCCCAGTACATTAAAATTTAATTTAATGTAAACTATATGCTTTTCATTGAGGTTTTTCATTTGTTCCCCGTAATTAAAAATATAAACACGAATCGAAAATTTATTAAATAACGAAATAAACACCCGCAAAATATTTTATCAAAACCAATAATTATTTATGAAATCGGAAGTGTTTGATTTAGGCACCGGCATTTAATTTTCGCTATAAATTATTCACGCGCAATATTTCACGTAATTGACGTGTTCGGATGTCGGAAAGGCGATTTTTCCGCATACGAACGAAAAAAGGCAGAAAACAATTTGAATCATCGCCCGCGCGTTTCCACATTAAATCAAATCGAATTTAATTAATTCCGCCACATAAATCACCGGCACTCGCCATTTCGAATTGTATAATATCGCGTTGGTGTCTGTCTGCGTGTGTGTGATAAAATTGATTTTACTAATAAATGTTGTGAAATTTAAATATTGTCAATGTGTATAAATCGTTATGAAATTAATAATCTAAATAAATGTTTTCATCAAAATTAAGACCTATTATAACTAAACATCATTCATATTAATAAACATAAGCATAATCATTATTAAAATTATATTCTAAAACCGAAATACACTGAAAGAAATATTTCGAAACAAGTTGGATTTTCACTTTTTTGGTAGTTTCTTGAATGGAATAATCACAAAAGCGTTTAAAGTAAACACCTAAACATAATTATCGGAATGAAGTTAAAATGGTTAAATTATCTTGGTACGTGGTGTTAAGTTAATTGGTAATTTCCACCAAATATTCTCTCTTGACCAAGTAACTATAGTAACATTATAATGAATTTTGTTTACCATAAACATGATCTTGTTTGGATTAAGCAATACATTTTATTAAATATTAACGAAGTCAGAATGTTTGCTGGAAATACGTTACTTGGTATGCTCCCAGGCCGACAAGTTAAATAGTAAGCGTAATCATTATCATGTTTAAAATGATCACTTATTTCGTTCAGTGTATGAATCGGCTACCGACCAGAGGTCTTTCAGCTTGACTGATTTAACTCTAATTATTATTCCGAATAAATGGTTTCTTATAAAAAAACGCACGATTTCTTCAGCAATTTATATAGTCTGAGAACATTTAAATAATTTTCAGAATATGTAAATTGTAGAGGATACAAAATTTAAGCCCTCTTTTAGAATTGTCAGTAAATATTCTTAAAAAATATCACAAACATAAAATTTTAATCCTCTTTTAGACATGTTTATAAATATTTATTTAAAAAAATAGAAACACAAAATTTTAACGATCTCTTTAAACGAAAATGTTTATTAATACACATAAAAAATTACGAACATAAAATTTTAACCGTCCCTTTTTTGAAATTTAAGGATTTCGCCATTGGCACTTAAAAATGTATCCAAAAAATCTCGAACACAAAATTAGAACCTTCTTTTAATGTACTCATGTACTTAATGTATTAATATTGAAAAAAGCATCTGCCTTTAAATTCAAATAATTTTTACTTTTCAAATTCATTTGACCACAATAACATTGCTTATGAATGTTTTGGAAAAGGTACATGTGTAATTACTACGTAATTTAATCATTTGAGAATAGGATAATAACCCGAAACCAGTCGAGAATTTAAAGTTATCAAATTTATATATATATATATATATATATATATATATATATATTATACTTAAATTCATCAGTTTTAACCATAATTTAAATTATCTGTATGTTTCTGAGTTTATATTATATACAACCCACTGATTTCTGATTCCTGGTGAAATATGAATTACACAAATAAATTCAAAAAAGTTTACTAGGATTAATATTTTTATTTCTAAAAATAATTATTTCACTTTATGTATTTAAAATTTACAAAATTATTATTAATAATAATAATAATATATAAACAAGTTTGGCGAGAAGAAACTTTAGCATTGGCGTTCAAGTTTGGAATACGATGAATCAATTTTTCAAAGAAACGAGTGCGCTAATTTCTTTTTCAAAAATTCTTCTCTTAATTCGGAAAAAAGTTGAATACATTCGAAGCTTTCGTCTGACACTGACTGACATTTACCTGAACGACCAAGGTTTATAAAATGTATGCATATAAGGTCCGATAGTATCTTCATCTAGATAATTACATATGAACGGAATTGTGTTGTCTTCATTTATACAGTAGCATAAGTCATTATTAATCTTAATTATGAAAGCGAAGTAACTAATACGGTAATTTAAATTTTAATTAATTTAGAATTTAAATTATCTTGAACAAAAATCATAGATACAGATTGTATATTAAACGACATCTATTACAAAATTAACAAAATATCTGCAACTATACATACGTTTACTATTAATAGAGGTGAACGATTAGCTTAAAAATATTTTTTCGTATAAATAACTGTAATTACGTAAAAAATGAATATTTTTGAAATAATTTCAGTAAACAATTAGAGCTTTCATTTAATCTGACGTTTAAATTGGTGTCTTAAGTTTTATAAAACTTATAAACGAAAATTATAAAAAGTTCTTCACTTACATAATTTTGCAAGTACTGAATTGCATTAACTTTATTTATGAAATAACATTCATTAATAATGTTTATTATGAACCAGAAGTAAAATAAAAAATAGATAATTTAAAATTTAATCTCGGTTGACGTATTTATACAAGTCAAAGAATATAAGACATCTATGACCATAGAAATAAAGCCTATGACCATAGCATAGAGATGATGAATAATATATGCAACCTTATTTACATGAATTCATAGTAGCTCCCAAGGTAGATCGAGTGACACATATATACATATGTGTAAAGGTATGCTGAACTAGCGCCTCGCATAGTTTCAACGCCCCCCTTGCTTCTCACCTCCCTTTCGGTCATTCAGACCTCGTGACGTAGACGAATTCGAATATTTTCGCGCGTACACGGGCGAAAACAAGCATAACCTATTTGCACATTGCGTGCTTTCTACTTCTTTGTTTATGCCCGTTCATTGTTTCATTATTTAGTTATACTTTGGTCTTTCAGCGACCATGCGAAAAGTAAATTTGATAATTGTTATCACCGGGCGTAATACATTAATTTGTTTGTCTGCGGGACATTACATATTTTTGTATTATTTTATTACTTTGATCCACAATATTTTAAAATGTTGCACTCTTTAGGTTTTTACACAAACAAATGCATACTATGGTAACTGAGTAAAAAGTGGTAATAGCTAAATTCATTACTACACTGCATTATTATAAAACACATAATACATTTTTTTAAGTATTGAAATGGTCACATCGTGCATATCATTTGCAATCAATAAATTTTATGAAGGAAGAAGACTCAATCTTTAATTTACTAGTACACTTTTATTTGTACGCAACTTAAGTATCGACTTTTGAGGTTATTGTTTATTATAATTTTATTACGATACAAATATTAAACAATTTAATTAACATTCGTATTTTTTATTTTAGTAATAAATATAATAAAATAAAACGAAAATTAATTATATTAATATAACCTAAGGCCGTATTTTAGTTTAGTCGATAACGACTCAAAACGATGGAGCGATTCTAAACAACGGTTGATAGAGATAAAACTCCGTTTCGATATCGTTTAATTTATTATTCGATAGCTATTTTAATCATATTTAAGGCGTACGCAGTGAATTACTGTGACGTCATGAGATCTCCCATTACATTTCCCCCACTCTCAAATTTTCTATTCCATCTATCCTTTATACATATACTCAAGCGTCGTTGAGTAGCTCCAGCATAATTAATTTCTTGTTATAATAAATTTATAAGAACGTATTTATTCTTTAATTAGATGTCTATGATTTATAAGATTTTTTAAGATTAGGAACGAAAATAATGTTGGAAAATACTAAAATTTTCAATCCCATTTGATAAAAACAAAATGGCACACAACAAGTGTTGTAAGAGATCATTAGGAAAGGAAATAATGTTGGTAAATTCATAGACATAGTATATACTAAATCTATGGGTAAATAAAAAAAATCTATGCAAAAACTATTACGAAATAATGCAACCTTATTTACATTTATAGATAATAGAAATGAGATTAAAATATTTTTTTCAAATAGAAAAATTGTTCTTAATTTGGTTTAATTTTACACAAATCAGATAATACTTTAACTTTTTTAACTTAAATAATATAAATGATTATGGTATTATGTTGCTGTATAGCACAATGCTAAATATAACTAATTAGTAAAAACAATTTAAATTGTGCTTATTGAGTTGCATAACTTTCAGTTTTCAAAATCCTAGTTATTAAATATTATAATCTTATAAATATTAGAAATATTGATTTCCACTAAATTTATCTTTTAATTAAATATGTAATAATATATAAATGTAGTTATTTAACTTTCCATATTTTTTTTTTGCAAACAAACACAAAACATAACCTCACTCTCATGTTATTGTCAACAATCCCTTCGAGTGCGAAATGCTGTGCCCTTACAGCGATACCAGCGGCAGTGAAGACGATGAAGGTTCTGAAAATCTTGTTTCACTTAAAACGCACGTAAATGAAGCTATAACGGTTACTGGATTGTATTTATTTGAGCATTTATTGCCGAGGGAAATTATTAACGGTTTGTCTTTAGGTGAAAGCCCCATTTCGCCCCTGAAGGGCGACAGTTCCAGGCGGTCGAGGGAGTCCACAAGCAGTCTAGGCTCGGAGAGTCGGGGGACACGGGGGAGGGGCCGCAGGACGAACAACGTGTCACCAAGTGCGCCCGAATCCAGTACGGACAGGGTGTTTATTTGGGATCTGGACGAGACGATTATTATTTTTCATACGCTGCTCACGGGGAGTTATGCAACAAAATACCAAAAAGTAAGTGGTTTCCTTAAGGTGGTTCAATTGCCAATTAACAAATATGAATTATAAATAGAGATGGGCAAAATCGATCTTTTCAACCTTTTTTTGTTACTGCAAAATTAAGTATATGTTAAGTACTTTGTTGTTAATGCAACATATTCTATTATTGTCAATAACAATTTCCTATTTATTGAAAAACATCAATTTATTGTTACTTATTGACTTTATTTATTTAAAATTGCTCATTTAGAAATACTCGATTATTAATATTACTCGATTTCGCGCACCATTAATTATATATTTGATTTTATATTTTTTTGTATATTTCTGATAATTTCATTAATTAAATATTGAGACTTATTTTTTTTAAGTAAGTCGAATAATCTAAAATAGTGTTGAGAAAATACGAGTAATTTTAGTAATCAAGTATTTCTAAATGAGAGAATTCATTAATATTCAGTCAATCGCATCTGTTACAACTAAAAACGAAGTTGTAGTATAGAGCAATGTGTACATTTTTTTCTCCGTGGTTGTAGGGATACTGAACCACTCTTCATAGATCACAATAACAAGTCACAATAAAATCTCATTTAGAATCAATTCGCATTAAAAGTTATATGTTTCAATCAACGTTATTAAATATTTAAATGCGTGGATTAAAAAATTTGAATTTACAACTTTAAATTTAATTATGATTTTTTTTTGTTACAGGATACTCAAAGTATAGTACAACTGGGTTTCAGGATGGAAGAAATGGTTTTCAATTTGGCGGACACACATTTTTTCTTTAATGATATTGAAGTAAGTAGAAACAATCATCTTTTAATATTAATATTTATTAGTCGCAGGGTTTTGAGTTATTAATTAATTTCTTTGATAGGACTGTGATCAAGTGCACATAGATGATGTTTCCTCGGACGATAACGGACAAGACCTATCCAATTACAACTTCGGGAGTGATGGTTTCCATTCAGCAACTGCCGGCACCGGTAACCTGTGTTTAGCGACTGGTGTTCGAGGTGGTGTTGATTGGATGCGAAAATTAGCTTTCCGATATAGGAAAATTAAGGACACATATAATAATTACAGAAACAGGTAATTATTGCATTTTTAAATAATTGATGGACAAGATTTGATGAAACTTCATAATACACTATTTGTAAATAAAAGAGCAGTTTTTAACAATTGTAACTGCTACAATAAATTTTGTGAAACTTAAAAAACTGTTTTTATTTACAAATAAAATTAATTTTTAACAAAATTTGATGTATCATAATCAATTTATTTATTTATTTGTATTTCTTTCTTTCTTAATCTTATCCTCTTTTACCCGTATAGGGTGTCGAGTTGTTTGTATTTATAAAAGGAAATACAAATGAATAACAAAATGAAGAAAAAAAATCGAGAAAAATAATATATACTTTTTTTAAGTACGAATAAATAAATATTAATCATTTTATTCAATATTTCATTTTTTTTTTTCAGTGTTGGAGGTTTATTGGGAGCAACAAAGAGGGAGCAGTGGCTGCAATTGAGGGCAGAGATCGAAGCGGAAACAGACAACTGGCTGACGTTAGCCACGAAATGTCTGACTCTTATTAATTCCCGGAGCAATTGTGTCAACGTACTCGTTACTACCACACAACTAGTACCTGCTTTAGCTAAAGTTTTATTGTTCGGTTTGGGCGGAGTGTTTCCAATCGAGAATATATATTCAGCGACAAAAATTGGTAAGTATTTGTTTTATTTCAATTTACTACATCTACTTTATGAAATACAGGGTTTTTCAATATTTCACTTTATATGGAATATGATTCCCATTATATCAGTTGGTTGATAATTGATAGTGGGAAATATATTTGAGATAAAGTCTATTTATTTAATTTAAAGGTCAAACATGAAATTTAAAAAAATCAGTTTGTGTAATACAAGCTCTCTTTACACCTAACGGTAGAAAGGAAAAAGAGTAAAAAAATACAAACTGGGTTTTAGGTTATGGCAAGACTATGTTATCTTGTAATTTGTGCTTTTGCTGGTTATGTAAATGTGACAGTAATATAACACTTTATGCAATTGTTTTTTTTATTATTATTATTAAAATCGGTGATTCAATAATGAATCTTGCATTCTTACAAAAAAATTTCATGATTTGTTTGATTTGTGTTAACATTTTGAGAGTTTTAAATTAAATAGAATAGCTAAATGTGGAAATAATTTATTAATTATTTTCAAATCATTTTTATTTAATATGTTTCAAATTAATTTGACAAGTTATGATTTATATGCCAGGTTGGCAATTGATTACCAACATCTTAAAAATTCGGTGATAAAAATCCCCTGCTGTTGAAACACGTTTACAGCTCTTCTCAGTAAACACCCTAAATTTAGTAATATTAATAAAAAAAGCAGACTTTATAGTTAATCTCATTTATTGAAATACAATTGAAAAACTGTGTAATTATTGTCTCAAATTTTATAATAATCATTAAATTAATATGTCGTTTTTTTATTCTCAGGAAAAGAGAGTTGTTTCGAAAGGATAGTAACGCGCTTCGGAAGGAAGTGCACGTACGTGGTGATCGGAGACGGGCAGGATGAAGAAGCGGCGGCGAAAGCACTCACATTCCCGTTCTGGAGGATAACAAGCCACAGTGAAATAGCAGCTCTGTACAACGCCCTCGATATGGACTTCTTATGATTCATTTCGGCAACCTTCACAACCATTCTCATAACAAGTGTTCAAAATTTACTTTACTCCACTTTGTATATAGCAAAAACCTGTACATATTTTCGTAAATATTGTAATAAATGTATTTAGTTTCAAACAAAGAAACAGAGAAAGAGAGAAAATTTTCGTATGATTAGTTACACACTTTACCGAATTATTTCTTATTATTGCTTATATTCAGGGATGAATGAAACAATAATTTTTAAATAGTAAAACAATTAATTAAATCAGCCAATTTTGAGCTTCCTGAATATTTTTAATTTAAATTATTTTTGAGTGACTAATTTAAATAATTACAAAAACATTCTAATTTTTATTGATCATCGAGGCTTTTACTTTATTATATAGTTGTGTATGATTACATATATTCCTTTTTTTGCACAACAGAATTTTATATTTGGTGACTATAGTTTCCACAATTTAGACTAAAAGTAAGTTTTAATTTAATAATAAGTGTAAATTGTTGAAACTTTAGTCACTAAATATTGAATTCCATCATAAAGTTACTATGGTTTCAACAAATTACACTAATAGACAGAAATTACAATTAATTCTTCAATCGCAACATATTGAATTCAATTATTGAAATAATGCCCGGCTATGTTGTAAATAATTCTTGAATGCAGCAATAGTAATTATTGTTATTGTTGGAATCCGAGATTCATCAAATCGAGATTGATTAAAGGATTAAGCTGCGATTAATAGTATGGCCATAAAAGTATATTTTGTTTAATAATAAGTGTAAATCAGCAACAGTTTGCGGGTTAATGTTATATAAGACTCCACAGCCAAGGTAATACACAATTGCACCTTGGTCGTTGAGACTCCCATAAAGATAGCCCGTGAACTGCCTTTAGTGTAAATTATTGAATTATGGTCACTAAATATAAAATTATGTCATTCAAAGTTAAAACAGGGTTTAATTCAATCATTATAATTTCTTTGTTATAAAGCCCCCTGTATATATCCCAAAATCAGTTTGATACCACACACACACATACAGAACTTTTAATTACTAATTATACTTTAATTTTCATTTATTATTTTGTACATTACATGACTATTTTTTTTCTTTTTGTGAATACGTGCCAATAATATTTTTTAAGCACAAGCATATAACACATATACTGTAGTTATAAAAATATATATTTATGTTTATATGCACATTATGTTTATAAATATACATATGAATGTTTTATATGCATCTGTACGATGAAAACGCAATTTTACCCTAGTCGGGGTAACGTGAAATTACTTTTGTTTCGTCTCCTTTTTTTGTCAAAATGCAATCTCTTGTAGGATAGATTATAGGTTTATGTAAATGTATAAAATAAAATTACAGAAAAATTATGAACTATTGAATGATAATAAAACGATTGTAAATATTTATGCAATGTATTTGTTTTATTTAATGATCTGTTTCTTGAGTGATTAAAGAAAATTACGTTTTATATAAAGTAAAGTGTTTGATTTTAAACAAATTTAATTAAAGAAGGATATGAACATTTTCCCGGGAAGTAGTTGTTTTAATGTGCATTTGTTTAACGTACTTACGTAGCATAAGTCAAAAGTCACATTTAATATATGAACAACAATTTAAATGATTGTTGAAAGTTCATAATTACTAATATTAAACATTACTATATAGTCTTTCAATATTCATTATAATCTCGGTATTGTAGCAAGATTACAATAGACATTGAAAGACTATATAATGATATTTAATATAACAATTTAATTGAAAGAAAATAATTCACATAAAGTTATTTAAATTAAAAGACAAAATGGGAACATTGAATGGACAAAACACTTTCTTTTTAATTTTAACAAGTCATTCAAATTAAATAAGTGAACTATTCAAGAGATTATATAAACTTTATAGCTTTGATTGGCTTTCTCATTTAACACTTGATGAAACATATGGAAACATTTCGGTATAAGTATAATTTAATAAATAACACCTTATTATTTTACAAATTGGTTTGTAACACAAACCAAGTGTTCTTTATTTATATGTTTATATTTAAAAACCTTATGAAAAATGGAAATAATAATAAGTAAAATAATTATTATTGCGAATTACGGCACTTACTCTGTGAATTAAAGTTAATTCGCGATAACTTACTAACGCATTTGAATTTCATTCAACCATAAAAAAATGACGTCTTACATTAAAAAATACAATGTTGCCATATTTACAAAAGATTTTGAATAGGTAGGCAACACATTATACATGGAGCAACATCAGTTATCTATGAGTAAACCACAGATTTTTTTTTAATTATTATCAATGTGAGAGCCGAACACAATCGCTCAAGAATGGAACAGAAACGGAAAAGATTAATTGTAGGATTTACGTGTTCCATACATTTGATTCACAATCGCCTGGAAAATGGCTTTACGGACTTTCTGTATACGCGGCTTTCCCGGGCAATTATGAATCGTGCTGCTAATTTAAAATTTATTTCGTTTAAAACATTATAGTGGTATTAGATTTAGCTAAAAAAATATTATTTATCAATAGATTAACAATTATAACATTACCAATATATACTACATCGAGGAATTTATCAAAGTTGTTTAACCTTATCAAACCTATTAACTTGGAAAGAGCCGTGTATGTTAGCTACACTGACTGAAGGGCGGGAAATTTAAAAGTTTTAGAAGTATTTTTTCTAATATTTACATACATAACCTATCATTCTCCACATTTTTTAAAAAATGATTGCAAATTTTAAGAAGGTCATTATTGGAATATCTGGAGGGGTGGACAGTGCTGTTGCTGCGTTATTTTTAAAAAGAAAAGGTAATAATTTCATGTAAAATATTATTTATAATAAGTTCTGAATATTTATAGGTTATGAAGTGCAAGGGGTGTTTATGCAAAACTGGGATATTATTGATGAAAACGGAATTTGTTCCTCGAATAAGGATTACGAAGACGCAAAAATTGTTTGCAATACATTGGACATCCCGCTAAAACATGTTAATTTTGTTAAAGAGTATTGGACCAACGTTTTCGAGTAAGTCATTAATATTTCTAATAAAGTTTATTAGAATAAAATATAAAATTTTTATTGGCATATATAACTGTTTCCATTAAATTAATTAATACTAATATAGTAGAAGAATTTTTGTTTGTTCACGTAATTGCTGTTTAATAACATTAATATAAATAAAATGATCAAAACAAAAGTGTTTATTTCAAAACCTGAAGTTTTTAATAATAGAAAGAGTGTTCATTCCCTTGCTCACAGTTAGTTAAACTGTATCAAATAAAAATAATTTCAAAATAATTAACTTAATCAAATTCATTAATTATTTTTTCCAGCTACTGCAACTTTTTTACTAACGTTATGTGTGTATTTTAAATTGAACAAACATCCATTGAATGATCATTAAATTAATATGTTTAATTAATTGAAACTACTATCGGGCTTAACTCGAAAATTGTTGCATAAAAAATTATTGTATAATGCAAAATTTGTATGTTTTTCATTCTCTCACAAAAATTCTTAAAGTTGACCTAGTTTTCTCAAATTTAAAAGAACCCCTCTTTAAATATCAAAGAAAAACAATATAACAATGAAGTAATGTACTTTAATTGCTGCATATTACAAAGTTCCATGTTTATCTTCACATTAAAAAGCATATTTAATTCATGAATTATCATTATATCAATTCAGAGAAATGTTAATGGATTATCAAAACGGCCTCACACCCAACCCAGATGTTCTATGCAACCGCCACATAAAATTCAACTCCTTCTGGAAATACGCCCGAGACAGTTTAGGAGCAGATGCGATTGCAACGGGACATTATGCTCGTTCGAGTTATGGATGTTATTTAGAAAATTATAATCCGCAAATAGGTCAGTTTTGAAAACATTAAATTATTATTAATCGAAAGAAATGAAATAGGTGCTAAGTTGTTACAGGCTAGAGACAATACCAAAGATCAAACCCTTTTCTTGTGTCAGATTCCACAAGAGACTTTAAGAAGGACTATGTTTCCTTTAGGTGATTATTATAAAAGTGATGTGAAGGAGATAGCGAGAAAGAATGGGCTTGAGGTGATTGCGAAAAAGAGGGAGAGTATGGGTATATGTTTTATCGGGACTAGAGATTTTAAGGATTTCATTTCGCAGGTAAGACTTGGATGCATGATTTTAAACATTAAATTTGGTATATTGTAAAACAAAAAATAGAAAGGATTCAAATGTACTATATACAGGTACCTTGTCGTTAGAAATTCAGCATTAATTTATTAATTAAAATTATTACTGTAAAATTATTTGTATGGTGTCCTATTTTCCCAGAATAGATATCAACTTATTATTTTAAATGGAAGGCATTATATATTTTTGTATTCCTTTTTCTCGTCTTTACATCAATATAACATAGTAGTATTGATTAGTCATTACTGTATAAAAAATATTTTCTGAGAATTTTGATAGTTGTAGTATTCCAAAAAAAAGTAATGATTCTTTTTTGAGATAGAAACGAATTTTTATGCAAAATTTAAGCGTCTTCTCTATTATTTATTTTATTAACATTTTATTGTTTGTAGTATGTGGTGGATAAACCAGGTAGTTTTATAGATATTGATTCTGGATTGATAGTAGGAAAACATAATGGATTCCATCAATGGACAATCGGACAACGAACAAAAATAGGAGGTGCTAAAAGGCCATATTTTGTTGCCAAGAAAGATATTGAAACCAACAATATATTTGTGGTAAGTATTAATTCACCCATGCACAAAAGTATAGTATATTTGAGAATAGCAGAGAGCTATGAAACTTAATTAAGGAATGTAATGCCCCGAGAGTAAAACATCTGGATCAAACAGAATTATTGAAAATGAATCAATGGTCGCGTTCAGGGAATTTTTAGACATGTAGCGCTACAGGCAAAGCGCTTGATATTTCCCTGAACACGCTTTCGATGTTAAAGACGGTCACGAAAATATGGCGGTTTTGTTTACAGCTGCACGGCTTGAAAAGCGATCAAGCGGAAAAAATATATGCTTTACCGCTTGATAAAGCCACACATAAAACGGTACCGTTCAGCAAAACCGCTTTCGTAAAGTGCTTAAGCGCTACAGTTCCCTGAACGCGACCAATAATTCAGTAATATAAATTATATAGAAGACAACACTTGCAAACAAATTGAATTGAATAACATTTATTAATTATAGGCGATGGGAACAAAACATCCATCATTTCACAGCTCCTTATTTTTTACAAGAATGCCACACTGGATTTCGGAGGAACCACCAGAGCTCAAAAGCAATGGCATCCTAGATTGTCAATTTAAATTTCAACACACACACAAACCGGTAAACTGTAGGATATGCAAAAGCCATGACAAAGGACTTGTGGTTTTATTATTTGAACCAAAACGCGCTTTGGCTCCTGGACAGTTTGCTGTATTTCTCAAGGATGAGGAATGTCTGGGAAGTGCTCGGATTAGCCATGAGGGAACCACGAATTTCGGATTGTATTGGTTGGAAAATCACAGGAAATGTAAAATAAAGTATAGATTAAACAATTACTTCATTAAGGAAGCACAGAATAAATAAATTTTGTCAAAAAGGCATTTTATTTTCAAATGACCTCAAAGAATACAAAACAAATAACATTATATATACTTATATATATTGTTAAAGTAATAATAGAAAACAATGCTCACTTTTAGTGAGTGCTTATATAAAACATTCAAACTCTCATTTGTATAAAAAATAATATCTCTTTCTCTCTAAACTCGAATAGAAAATTAAACTTATGCAATCACAGTAGCCAAGGATACAATGACTCTTTAATTTATAGTATGAACGAGATTCCTTAATAGTTAATATCTTCAATAGTTAACAAAACTGTTTAATGCTAAGAGTAAGTAAAAAAGTTAAAAAAAAAAACATGTATGGTTGATGGAAAAGGGCAGTCACCAGTCTTCAGCAAAATCTTCAGTGGCATTTTTATTGTTCGTTTCCTGACTCCACGTATCCTGAAATAATAAATGCAAAATTATTAATTTCTCAAAAATACATTAAACTTTCAGAATGTTTTTGCTGCAATACAAATGGTACAAAATACAAACATTCTAAAAATTTATAGTTTTCAGGGGAACACAGACACTAAAGTAGGAGTGTTAAACTTGATTTCACAGATGACTTTCATTGGTTCAGTATCATGATCCCCTCCCTCGAAAGGACTAGCAAAATAAGCTACAGAAAGATGTATATTTTTATACAAATTTGAAATGTCCCTGATATTTTGTATTCCAGTAATAAACGCTAAAAAGGACTTTATCGGCCCTATTCCCTATCGAAAACGCTATGTTTGACAGCACGCTATTCTTCAAGGTTACGTTATATGGCTGTTTCGTATTCCGTATCGCGCTAAACCGCTATCTTAGTCAACGTTCAGCGCCATCACAGCCGCTAAAAATCGTTGAAAATTAGCCGCTTTTCGAGGTTATTTTCAATTCAAATTGTTTTTTGGCTGTAGTTTAATAAATATTATTGAATTTTTGGCTTATCCTCTTGTAAAATTGAAACTAAACTATCAAAAAAGAACATTTTTATAATTCACTCCTTCAAGAATCCATAGAATGTGCATAAATTACTGCAATTTAATACAATCATATAACAATTTATAAACTTTAAATCATAGAAAACCAAAGCACAAATTGATTTTTTATGATCGCCTTATGAACATTTCAACTCCACACAGAGACACAAGTAATTTGCGATTTACAGATGCTTTGAGTACGTTTTTTAATAAAGGACAAAATCGCACTGTTTATGTATGTTTGATGCACTTTGGTTTTCTTCGATTGCATAGTTTACACACACACATTTTGCTAGGTTAGAATTCAACCATTCAACAGTCATTCGATGAGCACAATGTTGAAATTTATCGGCCTTGTCTTACTAAGTCGAAATATAATAACCTCTCTCTTTTTACAGACACATCAAAACTATTCTTTTTTAACACTGCAGGATTAACATGTCACTCGATACGGAATTATCCAGAAGCGTTGTCGCACACGCTATCATAGACTGCTATTCCAACGTAACTGTTAACCATTATGTTTAGCGTTTTCGATAGGGAATAGGGCCGTATATCAATATTTTTCAACTCGCAAAAAAAATGTTAAGAGACATTTCAATAAAATAACTAAATTTTCGAACATTTCCTAAGCCGTTTTTATAGTGATGTAAGTCTTTAGGTCAAAGTGTCACTACAGCCACCCCACAAATGAAATAGTACAATGTTGTATGTAACCATCTTCCTAGCTAATTGTGGAAACTGATTAAAGTAATAAATTTCTTGTCCTTTCTCCTGGTTGTTTCATTGAACTAAATATATATTTCAGAAACTGTTTCTACCTTCCTCAAATATTACAATAAATGAAGAGAAAACTCAGGATTGATATTTATATATGTATTGATTAACTTACCGCACGAACATCGGTTCCACCAAATGAATTGTCTTGATAATTCTCGCCACCGCCATATGATGTTTCGTTCATCCAATCAGGCACATTTTGTCCGGCCTGTTTTAAAATTTTTGCCAAAGGTGCAGCAATAGCACCATCTTCTTTGGGATTGAAAAAACTAGTGGCTTTACCACGATTACCTACCCTTCCAGTCCTACCAATTCGGTGAACGTATTCATCAATACTTTTTGGTAAATCAAAATTAATCACGTGTTTCACATTCTTAATATCAAGACCACGAGCAGCAACTCCCGTCGCCACTAAAATGTTATGCACACCAGTTTTGAAATCTTTCAAAGCTAACTCTCTCTCCCTCTGTAACCTATCTCCATGAATACTGGTAGTTGATAAATTATTCTCACTCAAAAACACAGCCAAAAAATCAGCATTCTTTTTCGTTTCAACGAAAACAAGTGTGCGTTCATCACCTTCCTCCTGCAATATTTCCAACAACTTATTTCGTTTTTGGAATCTATCCACCTGATGGAACACTTGCTCCACATCCGAGCAGGCTCCACCTACTATTCCAATGGCAATAAATATGTAATCATTTAGGAACTTTCCCGCGAGTAATTGTATCTCTTCGGGGAATGTTGCTGAGAACATCAGCGTCTGACGCTCCCCGGTTGGTTTCATTGTATCGTGACATATCATTTCCTCGACGGCTGGCATAAAACCCATGTCCAGCATACGGTCAGCCTCATCCAGTACGACGAAACGCGACGATGCAAAACTGATGACTCCTCTTTTAACGAAATCATTCATTCTGCCTGGTGTGGCAACTAGTATATGGCAACCACGCTACATAAAAAAGAATAATAAATTAACAAGATAAAATGATTTCATTACAATATATAGGGTGGTGGAGTTTTCATTGTCCAGCTTTTATCAGCTAAAATAATGAACAAAAATATGTTTCATATTAAATTTAATAATTTTTAAATAAATCACTTGGTTTCCTTCACTTACATACTTTTTTCTCCAAATAAGTTTTTTTCTATTGCCTACCTATCTTTAAGAAAAAATTATTATTTTAAATAAGTGTTAAGTCTTTATAAAGACAATTTAAGGATGTATTCTTCCTCAAATTGTCTTTATAAAGAGTTATTTCAAAAGTTTTTTCAAGAGTTATTTTAAAAAAAATTGCAGTCCATCCCATTTTAACATTTCTTTCATGGCCATGACATTTTGTAGTTGTAAAATTTTCAAAAAATCTATTTTTAATTGCATATTTTAATACCTTATATTATAGAGAATATACGGGCAAAACCATTTGCCACGATTCTATTTCATAAAGTTGAAATTCATGATCATCGGACTGTCCGTCTCACGTCATTGAGCGGCTTTCTAAAAGCAATTTTCCAAATTTCAGTTTTTGGACTAAGGTTGAAAAACTACTAATTTTGATGTCACTTAGCTATTTTTGTAAAGATATTAATTGGCAATGGCCACACCCTCAATCATTAAAATTGCTCCAAAATTTCGATTTTTTTTGTACGTTGTAATATTCAAAATAAGTTTATTTTTTTAAGCTTTTTTCCAAATGGCCACCTTTTTGTTAAAAATTAACTATTTTTCTTTCCCTTGCCTACCTGTGCATGGCGTTCTTCGGTGCCTTTTTATTTAATGGTCCTTTAATATTTTTGGATAAAAAAAATCGTAAAATGTAACTAAGAGATTAAAAAAAGGATAAAGCATTATCTAACTTATCTTTTGATTTTACTCAGTTTGTATGTCAATTCAAACCTATTATAACCTGTACTTAATATGTTTATAAATAATGATTGTAACATATCACAAATATTATTTAATTTCCCTGTAACTGGATAAATCTGTATTTTCAATATTATAGCAGATATACGCTGGACAATGTTTAAATCTATAGAGGAAATGGAAACAAAAATAGTTTGTACAATAAAAGCATTTAACTTGAATTTTAAAATGTATCATGATCACATTTTTATTAAATATGGCAATTATTGAAGAGATCAGATAAAATTTTAATAAAAACAATAATTAGCACATTGACCAATTAAGCCCATAAAAAATGTTAAGCAATTGTTACTACATAATTCACTCACCATTAGTTGATTAATTTGCGAGTTAACACTAGTACCACCATAAGCTACAACAACCCTGATTATGCTCCCCAATGAAAATTTGAAAGCTTGCTCATATATCTGAATAGCTAACTCTCTTGTTGGTGATACAATGACAGCGTAAGGTTGGGCGCAATTTTCTTCAACGATGTAGTTCCTGGAATCTTCCAGCAAGGAATGGATAATGGGCAAGAGAAAAGCAGCAGTTTTTCCAGAGCCGGTTTGAGCACACGCCATGAGATCTCTGCCGGCCAATACTGTGGGGATTGAGTATTTTTGAATGGGCGTCGGTTTTGTGTAAGTAGATTTTTTAATGTTGTCTAAGATTATGGGTCTGAGGCCAGCTGCTTCGAAGCTTTGGATCGGAGGTGGACAGTTTTCACCAGTAACCTGTAAACACATTTTCAATTAAACATAAGAATTGTTCGTTACATGAACCACTGCAGCAGTATTTTATCCTTTCTACACTGATAGCAATGTAAATTTTATGGGTTATATCACAAATTTGTTACATACTAAGTTAAACTCAGTTCTAACAAACACAAACCTACCGAAGAAATGTTTTGAACATTTTAACAATAAAGTGAATATTTTAACATACATTTTACACAAATTTGAAAACATAAATATTCACTCATTATGGCTGGACGAACATTTTCCCGAAAGATGTATTGGACGTAATGGACCAATACTATGGCCAGCAAGATCACCGGATATGAATCCACTCGATTTTTGTATTTGGGCGTATGCAACACCTCCAGCGGATGATGTAGAAGTTATGAACAGGATAAATGCTGCAGTTGAATTAATTACAGAAGGTATGTTGCTCCGGGTAATAAATTCTATTCCTCGGAGGCTCCAGATTTGTTTAGAAACTGACGGATACCAGTTTGAACAGTTTCTATAATTTTGATCTTAAACTTCAAATTTGACATGTGAAATATATGATTATTTTTAATAATACTTGTTTGATCCAGCGTTGCCAAATGTATAGTTCTTTTAAGTGGTCCGTGAGGCTTAAGGAAGGACCGTGTGACTTATTTTCGTTAATATTTTTATCTAAAAATTAGTTAAAGAGTCACGCTACCTAAAGCTTTTCACTCATTTTCTGTACACCTTGTATTTTTTTTTTTTGTGATCAATATGTCAACTGCCCTAAATTAGCAATACTAAATTTAAGTTAAGATAACTAAATGATTTATTACATATTAGTATAAATAGAAAAGAGTATTCTTCTCTTGGTCACAGTAAATAATTAATAAATTATTCCCACATTTAGCTCTCTGACTTTTGACTTACGTTACATAAGTACGTTAAACAAATGCACATTAAAACAACTACTTCCCAGGCATTAATTTTTTCTCGGATCACAATTTGTTGCATTATACAATATTTTATTGAAAAATAACATGAAATTTGCGCGCATTATATGAAATTAATATAATTAATTAAGTTATGATAATGTAAAACATTGAGATTTATAAAATTGTGTCTAGTGAAATATCCTCTACAGAGGGTCCATTTTTCTGACTAGTGTGATAATTACTAAACAAAATAATATAGTAAATTAAAGTAGAATATATTCTTTTAATCAACTAATTCTTTTAGAAGTACAATATATAAAATTTACTATTTAATATTGTTTTTTTTTTTTTAATGTTCAGCACTTTTCTGTTGAGGATATTTCATTAGACGCCTTTTAAATTTAGCCCTTCAATAAAGGTCAAGTAACATGATTTTTTTTAGTTTTGGAGAAACTATTTGAAATAAATAGAGTAATATTTTTTTAAATAAGGTGGTGGTAGAAATGTTCTCACACATTTTCCTTTATGCAATAAATTCCAGGAAAATAGCAGAAATACATTGTTGCCTTACTGCACGATACTTAACTAGAATACTAACTTGATATAGCGTAAACTATATCCTTGAATCTGTCAAACGAAGGTTATGTTATGATAATTGTATGTCAACAAATCTGAAAGTTTGATGGTATTACTTCCATCAAACTGGATTATGTTTGTAAACTATGAAACATAAAAATGTACTCATATAGATTTTTCCAAGAGAGACATTGAATACTTGGTACGTTATTATTAACTTACATTAACTGCAATATCTTCATATTTGGCAAAATTAATTCCTGACGTATTTCCCGAGGTAAAGAGATCATTCGTATCTTCGATTTCTGGTGGTACATATATTTCTTTAGGCTTGGGTGGATCTGAAAGAAAAGATATATTGTTTTATATAAAAAATAATAATTTATTAAAAGAGGTAATGTACTCTTTTAAATTACTCTAGCTCAGGAAAAGCATGGGAATGGCAATTAACACAAAATGATTGGTCCATGTTAACTGTTCATATTTACACAAAAAAAGAAACGAGAATAAATGAAACTAATGAATAATTAATTAAAAAAGGTAATAAACATCGATAGCAAAGAGTATTTAATATACTTAAAAGGTAATAAAAATGACAACAACTCTGGTGAACGGCTTCGATGGGTGTGAACCCCAGTGGCTTCTGGTAATCCGATTGGGGCTTTTCAAGTATAATATATGTTATATATAAGTATATTTCCAGTAAACATGCGTTTGGGATGAACTCATTTTAATTATTTTTGAAAAATAAAGTTGAAAATTTTATTGTTGTGGCAGGAGATAAAATGTTTGCCGGTAACAAATTATAAGATTTTATTTGTTATTGACAGACAAATTCCGCTTTCAGTTATTCCAGATGAGTTTGGCTTTTGGTATAACTGGAAGCTTACTTATTTTAAGTGGAATCCCATAATTTTATAAATTTAGATTCCACATGTAATATTAAGAAAATGTTACATATCTAAAACCTAACTATGAATTTTTGAGAAATCACTTTCACTCATTATATCATTTGATTATATTTCAGACGCAATTTAAAATGGGTGATACATACCGTTATCGTTTCCTTCCTCCTTTCCAAAACCACCCCCTCTGCCACCTCCATCTTCCCTTCCGAAACCACGTCCACGGCCTCCACGGCCCCCTCTTCCTCCACGACCTCCTCTGCCACCTTCTTCTCTATCGAAACCTCCTCCAAATCCTCCGTCATCTTCGCCGCCACCAAAACCACCATCTTGTCCACCAAAGCCACCATCACGTCCTCCACGGCCGCCTCTCCTTCCACCACGACCTCCTCTACCACCACCATCTTCTCTACCAAAACCTCCTCCAAATCCACCATCATCATCACCACCGAAACCACCATCTCGTCCACCAAAACCGCCATCTCCACCACCACGGCCACCTCGTCCTCCACGGCCGCCTCTACCTCCCCTGCCGCCTCTGCCACCTAAAAAACAAGTATTAATTAATATAAGATAAAAACAAAATCTAATTTAATTTATTTTTAACAACTGTGACTAAGCGAACAAATACTCGTTTCTTGTTCGGGTTTAGCATGTAATTTTGATAAAAATTACTGCTTGCGTGCCGATTCCTCGTATGGGCAGATTTTAATGGTCGGTATTTGAAAAAAGGGCCTCAATACACGATCTTTTGCTGAAAAAGCCGCGGAGGCTCGCAGCCCTTCGGAGCGACCTTCCTGGAAATGCCGGAGAACGGGACAGAGGATGCTTGCCCGCTCTAAACACGTTACATTTTTGTACATATTTTGTAAATATTTGTCATGCTTGTTCAACCGTCGTAAAAAATAGAAGCTCTAACATAAACTGTCCATCTTGTTACTTCTAAAATTGTAACAACTAAGTGCCCTTACAAAGCACAATATTCAACGAGTAAACCCACAAAGTTATATATTTCTATTGATATTTTTTTATTTAAATCTGAGTCGAGGTTTTTTTTTTGTTGGAATCGCGATAAATCCCACACATTGTTTATGTCCTTCCCTGAACTTGATCATTTTCATCTGAAATCACAGTCGGGACGGGGGATGGATACTGAAACACGTGTCTGCAATTGGCCTTATTTTACGTAATGTCTTTTGCTCTTTACATTTTGATGAAATGTATTTTTGAATCAAAAATTGTTGCACTATACATTATATACAGAGAGGATTTTTTATCAGTATACATTAGGCGAACTGTATACCTGCAAAAAAACCAAGTCAAACGTATTGAACCGATTGATGTGACAACTAAACGTCAAACGCTAAACTTCAAATTGTGTGAAATATTTGATCGAAAATGTATACAAATGAAGAAAAAGTCGAATTACAAGCGTGTATTACAATTCTAACAGTACTAGAGGAGGATAAGACATGTTTTCAATGAATCCAAAGTGGCCGAATACCTCGGTTAGGATGATTCTAAAAATAATTAAACTAAAACATTTTCTGTGGAAGGTTGTATGTTTCGTTCTCTTTATTCTATTGAAAAACGCAACAAAATAAATCATTACTAACACTGCATGCGTTACCGTCACAAACAATTTCCGTTTTTAATAAAAATATGTCACTTATTATTTTGGAGAAATTAAAGGTAAAAAATATTAAGAGATTTTATTAAGACAATTTGAAAGAAAAGTAACAGTGAACAACAATAAACTTAAAATAAATAATTAGAATAAGTGCTAGAAATGACCACCAGAAAATGCAAGACAGTAACTCAAACGATCGCAAAAATTCTTCCACGTTGTGCATTTCGATATTGTTATAAACAGAAATAGAAAATTGTGTAATCGATCGATTGGTTTGCGTATTATAGGCAACTAAACACATACATCAATGTGTTTGACTTTGGTATTTTACAAGTATACATAGGGCATATGTATACTGTTAAAAAAACCTCTCTGTATATAATTCAATGTCTGGCGGGGTACTTGCCCAAAAAGTAGTTGTTTTAAAGTACTTGCGTAACGTAAGTCAAAATGTGACAATAGCTAAATTGGAAACAATTTATTATTTTAAAGTTCTTTTTATTTAATTTAAAATGTCTAATATTCAGAAATAATAATAATTATGTGCTGAAAGACAGATAGTCAATAGCCATTTTATTTACAAATTTATAAGGATGATTGCCGAACATTGTGAATTTACAAGAGAAGATGGTATTTCAGAAGTTGCTGCTCTCAGTTTCATTTTGAAGTATTTTTAATGTCACCAATCAGATTGTTTTCCTCATCTTATGACATGCAATTCAGTTAATAACAATATAAATTAATTCCCAGAATAACTCAAATAATAAACATTCTAAAAAAAACGTTCAGACAATTATTGTAGGGTTTTCAGAAGGATATTCAATTGCATCGAAGTTTTTCAAGTCCTACTTCTTTGTCATATTTCACGATTTCCACCATTGCATGGAAGATTTCCTGAACCACGTCGGACTTCCCCTTCCTGGAGAGCAGCAATGGGGCACACCTTAGAAAATTTAAAAACTTTTTAGGATGAGATGGCAGATCATAACCCGTGCCCACTTAGATCAAACCCAGTTTAGGTTCCCTGTCTATAGAAAGTCAAGCAATGTTTAACAGTTCTGAACATTTGTTATGCCGTGATTTGCAGTCTCTTCATTGTTGCTAACTTCACAGTGGAGTATAGCACATATATTAGACATTAGTCGAAGTTTTTAATGTACCCCATCTTTAAGCCAAGCTTGGTCTCAAGTTGAGCTTGATAACATTACATATAAAGTCACATTGAAGAAACTGGGTATAAATTAATATGAAGATAAACAATTTGCCTTGTATAATGCATTTAAATTTTTATTCCGTAATGAATACTGGTCAAATTTGACTGTTTCTTAATGACTGTACTAAGTCGAAACTAGTTACGGAATAAAAAATTAAGTGCATGATACAAGCAAAGTGTTTTATTAATTTTTTACCTTCATATTAATAATTAATAAACATGTATCACAAAGTAATAGCTTCAACAATCAATTATATGGGCATAAATTATTTCTTTTGTATTTTGAAATTGAAACAGGCAACAGCAATTTGCATAATATTATTTTCCTTTTAATGAAACGTTCAGTCACCATTCATCTAGCGTATGGATAACTAGTGATGGCCATTTCGGTTTTTCGAACCTTATCAGACTAGTGTGTTCCATGTGCAATGCCTTGATGAAGGCGACTGAACGGAAATTGTGTTGGGGTTATATACCCGATATTATTCATAATAAATTAAAGACGACGCAAGCGCCACCTTTTGCCTAATTTCAAGTCTGATGAGGTTCGAAAAACCGAAATGGCCATCACTAGTTATCCACACACTAGATGAATGGTGACTGAACGTTTCATTAAATGTGAATTTCGTTTTCCTTGTTTGCTTAAACAGGACAAGTTCGCTTTCCTTTAGTGGACGAAACAATGATTCTCGGTCGTCTACCTTGTAGACCCAAATCGTTGACGATGCCACTTGAAATTAGGCAAAAGGTGGCGCTTGCGTAGTCTCTAATTTATTACTATTTTCCTTGATTAAAAAAAAGAACTAGTTTTTTTTTTTTCATTAAATATTTTGGAAAGTTAGGTTAATTTTAGTCTCAATTTTGATTACTATTTAATTCGATAAATTTCTTAATTAAAAAAAGTATCATGACCATGACATTATTTATTTCGAGTTTAAATTGTCAAATATTTTTTCTTTATTTTTTTGCTATTTAAAAAAAATCATAGCAAGGCATTTTTTATTGAATTATCTGTATTTTCTTCTAATTTAAAATAATTCATGAAATATTGATCAGACATTAATGGATTAGCATTCTTATTGGTATCAATTCAGAAAATAATTCTATATTTGAAAAATAAATGTTAATAAAATAATTATATTTATTGTTTGATTCTCATTAATTCACTAGTGAAACAGGTTTGAACCAATGTATAATTAAGACAATTTAATAGGGTTTTTAATAAATAAAAATTAAATACATGGCTTTTTTAATTGTTTAACAATATATAAGCAAAGCCTCGTTAAATGTTTGTAGCTAATAAACAATTAAATAATTATTTTCACTTAACCACTGCAACTTTCGACTTCGATAATTGCTTACTTAAATATAATTAATTGTTATAAATTAATTATTTTAAAGTTCTTTTCATTGAAAAAGTGGCATTTTTTACATTGTTTAATACTATAAGACTATATACAGCACTCAATAATGACTTTCGAATATTTGAAAATTATACAGATTTCGTATTACAAATAAATGTTTTAAACTTTTAGAAATCGTTAATGTATCTGAGGCGTCAACCTGTAAATGAAATAAATTGCATATTTCAAGAATATGGAATGTTTGAATAGGTAATAGAGATGTATAAGTAGTATTTTTTTATATTTGGTGTCAAAATCATTTCAAGCACAAGTAGTTTGTAATTGGAAGTCGTTTCACTGACAACAAATCGTAGAGTCTGTTAACCTATAATCAATAGAATTTGCAGAAAATAACAGTTTTTACTTTTCTCGGACCCTTATGATATTATATATATATATATATATATATATATATATATATATATATAATCTAAAATCCCCATCTACCATAATGGTGGTGTAGGGGGTTCCCTTACGATATGTATTGTAATCATAAAAATGTTCACCAATTTCAAGGGATATATACGTTTTGAGGTACCCCGAGTCTATGTATTTCTGTGATAACACATAAACTTCTATATAGATTGAACCCAAATGTTATATCCAAGTTTTTTATATTAGTGGAATGATCTGAAAAGCTTTCAGTCAAACACAACTCGTTAAGCGCAACTTTACTCTTAGCGTTTTTTTTTTTATTTTCCACAATTGTTAGATAAATATTGATTGTATCGAAGAATGTTTCAAATAAAAGTTGCATATCTTGAAGAAATAAGTGTTTTCTTCTATTAACTTTTTGTTGCATCATCTTCAGTTCTTACGTTATACTCTTTAACGATTAACTTTTATTCAGATAGAATAATGTTTCAAATAAAAATTGCATATCTTGAAAAAGTAAATACTTTTTTTATTATACTTATCTGAAAACACGTTGATTCCATATGCCTCTAGAATGATGGAATCGTCACTTTTTCAGGCGACCGCACAAAAAAAGTTTGTTTGTGCGATCATTCCGTGCACTAACCGATTTCCATAGCAATGATGTATTTTTCACTTCTGTGTTTCACTGACGTTTTATTTTCCGTCTGTGAAATTCGTAAATTTGTTCAAATGTACACAGACTTAGAATATACTGTTATTGTATTTTGAAATAAAGTGCTTACCAGATCAAATTCCGAAAAACAGGTATTGCATTTAAATTTCTTTAGAATTAGTGTAATTATTCACTGCCATAGATGTTACTGGTTTGAAAATAAATCAAATAAATCAAATAATTTAAATATTTAGTTTTATATTGTTGTTTTCAGATAAGTATAATAAAAAATAGCGTTCATTACACGTCCAGAAATGGATTTTTCCGTGCTTGCATGACGGTCAGTGCGCACGGAAAAATCCTTTTTTCTGGACTCCTAATGAAATATACTATTGTTATATAACTTTTTATCGCAGGATTTTAGTTTTCATGTTTTAAGTGAAAGAATTTCGTCGAACTGATAATTCCCACACAATAAACAAATATTTTTATGTCAAAATTCAGTCATATTTCAGTAACTCTATACATCTTCCACAAATGCCTCAAAAATATTCGGGAAATGGAAATTTTGTGAAGCCATTGTGAAGTAAGATATAAAAAAAAATTGTAAAAATCTGCCAAATACTTCACATTCTTTAACTTGATTGTTAAAGTATTTGGAATACTTATAATAATTTGTGTTTTCATATTTGCTATCTATTTTCATTTTTGTTATTTTTAGAATGCCAAAGAGAATGTGAAAAAATCATGAATACAAGATATAGACCAATTCATTTTTTGAAAGAGTATTGTTCTCGTCTGTCATCGAGTACAATCACGTCTTTCTTGTCCTCATCTTGATTTTGAAATTATTTAATTACTAGACTTTGTAAATGAAAGTAAAAAATTACCTCGACCTCCACGGCCTCCTCTTTCACTTCGAAAACCGTTTCCACCACCATCTTCACCGTTGTCTCCTCCACCACCCCACGAATTCTCCGCAGCACTGCTGCCCCAAGGATCGCCCCCGTTGTCATTACCATCATCCCCCCAACCACCACCGTTATTCATCCCGCCGCTGTTACCATTACCACCTGTATAACCTCTGCCTTTGGAAAACGACCGGCCCCCCTCGCCATTGACACCCTGCAAAAACAAAACAGAAAAACATCAACAATAACAACCAATCCTACGACAACCTTTCTTTCACTTACATTCATATTAACTGGTGTCGAAACATCGCCGGAATCTCCCCAATCTTCTTCCATTGTAAACGCGAGTCAGTGTCTGCTTTCTGCAAGTAATCACAAAAAAGCGGTTTTTGGCGCTAAATCGTCAAGGACACGTTGGTTTTCATCAAACGCAAAAATGTGCACAATTACGAGGAATGACAACCAAATGGACTTACCGGCGTTCTGCTAGCGGTGTGTGGTAATGATTTCGCTGGAGGTTTTACGGGGACATGTATTAATTACCAGGTGAAACGGTTTTCGAGTGAGACCACACGCGAACTCTCCGGAAAAACGAGTGCAATTGCGAAAGGGAAGTGAACCGGCGGACATGCGCCGGATATAAAAAAAGTGATAATGCCAACTGCCGGGAAACAAATTTGTTCACGCGGAATACGTATTTTCAGTTTAAAATTTCGTGTATTACTAATAATAATAAACAAACAAAAATATTCCATCATAAGAATACATAAATTAATGTCTTTTTAGTGATACTTATTTTAACAATCACGTAAAATTGATGAAATGCACTGCAAATGAAATTTGAAATGACTATTTAATTGGCACAACTGGATAATATCCATGAAAGACAAAAAAACAGGGAAAAAAACACCGATAAGAATAATGCCACAAATAACGCGATAAATCCATCGAAATTTCAACGGAATTTATAAGTTTACCTTTTTATGGCCAGGCAGTGTTACTTAATGGGATTATTCAAGTGGAACCACTCTTATGTTTGTAAACAAAACACGGAAAACGTTTAAACGCCGATACGGCCTGCTAGATTTTATCTCCTAATAGGAATTTTTCATTCTGTTGATTTATTTTTAAATTTATATTTGACAAAAATGCACAATATGTTTGCATTTGTAATAACCGATAAATTAGCACGAAACTATGAATTGTACATTCAAGATAATTTTGCTTATTATTACTGAAATTGAAATACTATTCTGAATTTGAAAAAAAAATTCTATGAATGTGTGAAAAATTCGTAAGGGATATTTCGAAAATAAAAATCTCATCTCGTTTATATCAATTTTTGGAGGACCTAATAGAGAAAGTTTATATTTGATATTGAAAAAAGTATGTTTACTGTAACACATTTCATATTTTATTATAGATTTTCATGTTCTATAACGAAATAATATATGATCGAGAACTTATGGGGGAGAAAAGGTTGAGAAAATCGAAAATGTCGATTTGAGCTTTGCATTTTATTATTAAAAAAATGATGTTGGCAATAAAAGTAACCACATGCTATATTCTTTGAAGTAAAATTGTATTTCCTTTACTTGAGAAATAAATTTGTTTAAATTAATTTAAAGAAAGTTATTAAATAAAAATGATTTGAAAATAATAAATTATTTTCACATTCAGCTCTGTGACTTTTGACTTACGTTACGTAAGTACGTTAAACAAATGCACATTAAAACAACTACGTCCCGGGCAAATACCCACGCCGGATATTGAGTTACATAATGTACACAACAATTGTTGCATAACAATAAAATACTGCATAATGCAAAAAATTTTGATCCAAGAAAAATTTAATGTAAAAACAACAAAAGGAACGTTACTTAATTTAAGTAAGTCAAAAGTCACAGAGCTAAATGTGAAAATAATCTATTAATTATTTTCAAATCATTTTTATTTAATATATTTAAATAACTGTGACCAAGTGAATGAATAATACTCTTTTCTATTTAGTTGTTATTTTTACCACTAAATACTTGTTTCTTTGAGTGCTTGAATAACAATGAATGAAGTTGATTTTTCATCCAAAATTAAAGGAGGTCCTTTATATATTTTTTGTTCAAAAACCTTTCCTCTCAAAGTTACAGTAATTTTACAAATAAAAATAGTGCTTTATTCATCAAGTTGTTAATGGACTAACACAGTATTAATGCATTGCATCCGAAATTAACATTTGGTAATTCAAATAACAGTGAATAAAGGTTATTAGTACTTTATTCAACAAATTAATTTTATGTTCAAGTAAATCAATCAATTTAAAGTTAGAGTACATGGAAAGAGATTGTTTTTATTTCATGTACAGGTTGTTCTAAATTAAATGTGCACCATTCCTAACTTAGTAATTAATTGAGCTAGAGAGTCGGTTAAATTAGCATAGCAGTAAATTTTCTGGGGATTACAATGTAATCAGAAAAACAAAAGAACAACGCGTTATCAAGATATTAACAATTATTTTTTAAATGGAACACCTTATATATTTTATCAATTTACAAAAAATCGCAAATAATGGAGTTATTGATATTTTCATAATCCAATTCGAATGAAATCAAGTTACTATAAAGACTAACAAAATCAAATCGATTTAAATGTCAATTATGGTGTATTGAATAAAAAAATGCAAATTCCAGATAGAGCATCAAAGCCTTGTACTTACATTGTACGTCACTCACATATTACACTTTTTATATTGAAACCTCATATTGAGAAGTAGAGAGGAACATATAACGATGTTATATAAGACTAAATAAATAAAATAAAATATTGAAAAATCTAATTTTGTTATCTAATACACCAATAAACAAGATTTATATTGATTAAGTAATGATAAATTAACTGACAGAACGAAAAAACAAATTTTGTTTTGTGTTTCTATTTTTTTTTTAATGATAACTAGATTTTACTGAAAATAAAATATAATTTGCCAATAACTTTTTTATTTGTATTTTTTGTTTGTTAAAAATTGTCTTTATAAATTTACGATAAAATATGTAGGGTGTTCTATTTAAAAAAATTGTTTAGTTATTATTTTCAAAATTTGATGTTCTTTTGTTTTATCTGATTATACCATTGTAATCCTCAAAAAAATACTACTACCTTGATAATTTATTAGCTTAACTAATAAGAAAGCTAACCACCCACATAATACAAAATATCTAATTGTAAAAACAGAGCCATTGTTGATGGGTTTTAATATTTCCGAAAATGGAATTGGAGGCCTTGGTGGATAGTAAGATTATTTATCTGAAAATTATTATGCGCTTTTCTCAAAATTTACTTGAGGTGCGAATTTATCAAAGTTCTAAGTTGACTTTGATAAATTCGTCCAGCTTGAGACAAATATTTGCTGTATTAAGACTACACGAACAATGTCTTAGAATTTGTCAAACTCAATTTAGAGCTTAAAACGAGTGTTGTAATGTACAAATACGTTCGGTAACATACAATAGATATTCAATGTATATTTTCTAAGGGCTGTTTTACACATACAAGAATTCTTTCAGAAAGTTGTGCGAGAATTATATATAAAAGATTCGCTATAATTGTATATATATAAATATTTTTCCTGTTTTATACAACAAATAATTATTATGAAAATAAGCAAAGCAGATTATTTTTACAATCGTACAATACAAACAGACGTGCCATTGTGTAGTATGCTAAGCTTAACATTATTGGGAGACTGGTTTATATAATTTTACTCTATCCTAGGGTTATATATTTATTCCATACATTTTAAAAATTGCAACTCCATTGGATGCTCAATGGATATCCGCGGATATTCCAATATTTATATATATATATAATTGATGTCCCCTTTTACCAATTGGTGTCGGGGTTTATTCCAATATTTGAAAGGGCATATTACTTATTGCACATTCAAATATATCAACCACACTACACTATGAAAGAATATCGACTGTATATTACTACATATTTAGATTCCTCAGATAATTCTAGACATTTTTTGTTTGTAATGTCTTATACCTACCTTCACATACTTATGAAGTAATGCCAATTATTTAATAATCTTATGTCAAGTATTGAAAAACAATTAAAACATATATAGCAACAGTTGTAATGGATCACAATTATTTTTAAACGATAATTTCCAATAATATATCACACAAAAAAAGACAGTATAAGAATAGCATCATTAAACAATTGACAATATTTCGTAAACAGTTGAAGATAGTATCTAGAATTCTCTGAGAAATGCAAATATCTAATAATATATAGGGCGTTCCATTTAAAAAAGATATCTTTGTATCAGCATTTGTTTATGGGACACCCTGTATATAAAATTTTTAGTGAAATAGATGCGCAATTAAAAATACTAATTCATCAATCAGAGTGTTTTTCTCGAATACAATCTCCAACAAATTAAATGAATTTGTTCCCTTCATTGCAAATTCACTCTACAATACAATTAGGAATGTTTTTTTTTCTTTCTTTCTTAATCTTATCCTCTTTTACCCGTATTGGGTGTCGAGTAGGAATGTTTTTAATTCTTTAAAATTTTATGTAAAAATGTGAGTGGAATCACAAAAAAAGTATATAATACATGGGTTTATTTGATGTAATTCATAGAGTATGTTAAATAAAGTTGTACTATTATCTCGAATTTATATAATCAATTTCCATTAGCACAATCATTCTACAAAACTCATATCTGCAATTGCAACATTTGTGTAATTTACGGTACCATAATATAACTTAAGTTTTTAGAGCACAAGAGTTTAAAAATAACCGACTAAATCACAATAATATTTGACATTTTGCAAGCAGTCTTTATGATTTATCTTATCTAAAAATATGGAGCCACAATAGACAGTCTCAGTAGAGGGGCTCACTGTATTCATATAGAATATTATTATTATAACGGTATTATTTTTTAAATTCTCTTGAAATAAATTGACAAAAATGCAAGAATAAAAATCTTTATTTGTGATCTAAACACAATTAACTTCTAAATAAATTGTTTTTAGATCACAGGAGTTTAAATATTAACACCAACAGAATCACAAGAAGAAAAATATTTAATATTTTGTCACCAGCCTACACAATTCATTTTAATAAAAACATAACTTTTGAATTAAGTCAAATGAACAAGTGTCAAATGTTCATTATTTACGTTTTTTGCAATTAAGAAACAATTTCAGGACATCTCAAAAGACAACAAATTGCAGATTGAATTAATTTAAATATATAAATTTTATTTTGAAATAGAAAAAAAAATTAAATAATAATATCGACAAAATCACAAGAATTAAATAATTTGATCTTTTTTCATCCACCTACAAGATTTGCCTTAATAAAAATATCACCTCTGAATCAATTCAAATAAGCAAATGTTCATTATTTTATTTTTATGTGATTAAAAACCATTTTGTGTTAAGAAACAATCAAATTGCAGATTGAATTCCTCTATTTTAATTATATTTTGAAATTAATACACACGAAATCACAAGAATCAAAATATTTGATCTTTAGTGACAAGCCTACAAGATTTGCCTTAATAAAAACATAACCTCTGAATTAATTCAGATAAACAAATGTCAAATGTTCATTATTTTATTTTTTTGTGATTAAAAAACAAATATTAGGAGAAAATGTCAAGAGACAAAAAAGTTGCATATTGAATTTCTGTTTCAATTATATTTTGAAATCGAAAAAAAAAAATAGAAGGGTAATTTTTTTCACAATTTGGGGTTACAAAAATTATTAAAAAATGTGATTTTATCGATGACAAATATTTGCCAAATTTTAGTTTTTTTCCATAGTAGATACCTGAAATATAAATATTTCCTCCATTAACTTTGAGAGGAAAGGGTTTTGAACAAAAAAAAATATGAAAAAAACACCCTTTAAAATCTTGATCAATTTTTAAACACCCTGCCTGTATAAATTTTAAGTGTTTCAATTATAATAAGTTTGATTATGCTTAAAATACCATGTATTAAACATTTATTTTGGTAGAAAATGTTTCTATACAATCAAGAAAAAAGCAAGTTTGTAATTTTACTTAAAATATGATTAAAAGTTTAGAGTGTATTTTATACACAAGTAATTCTTGTAAAATGTTTTATAAAGTGAACGTTAATATTCTTTAATTTTGTTGGCGTTGACTTAGTGGTACATTTTCAATATCGGATATAAAGAAAATAAGTTAATTGAAAGTAAACAATTAAATTTAAATTACACAATTAAAATTATTTCAAATAACATTTTAAAACAAAAAATATCAAATAGCCTATAACTGGAAAGAAAATTTCTAAATCACTTTTTATTTTCTCAAAAAGAAATCATGTCTAAACAGTTATTTTAGTTGAAACATGTTCAAAACTTATTTATACTAATTTTTTACAGAAAAAGAGAATTAAAAACACACTTTGATTAAATTAATTTAAATAAAACTGTGATTAATTTTTAAACTTAAGAATGTTTCAAGTAACTAACTTATTTTTTTGGGTATTTCAGTAATGATGAAAATATAAACAAATTTCAAGCATTATAAGTAATTATTTTAAAGAATTGTATGATTAATTTCAGTACAATAAATGTTTTATAAAAAATCCTTTTTTTCGAGTGTGGAATCAATAACAATATTTATTTATTAATGGAAATCTGTGTAAAATATATGACATATTTAGAAACATTTCAAATTGCAATAATCTTCGTTTTATATTAAAAACTGTAATCATTTTGAATTTCGCACTATTTAAGTTTATGAATTTTTTAAACCTAGCAGCAAAACTTTCGGTGGACAGAATTTTATTTGTTTAAACAATAGATTATAGCGTTGAACATCATATTCAACAATTAGAGCGTGCTCTTTCAAAATACGAAACAATTTTTCAGATTTGAATTGGACAATTGGGAGCAATTTTGTCTAATTTTTTTCTGAAATGTATAAGTCGTGTTAATTTGGAAAATATGATACTTTTTTATTTCTGATGTATTTCTTTGAAACAATTGAATTAAGCCAATTTTTCAATAGGTAGATAAAATCGGTGCATAATTTATAAGTAAATATTAATTAAGAATATTTAGGTAATTATCCAAATAAGTGAAACAAAGTGTTCTTATTTACCTTTGTGAAAATATTTAAGGATATTTACTTAAATATTTTCATAAAGATTCAAATAATGAGTGCGTAAGTTCTTAGGAAAAACATACAGATTACTTAAAATTATGGGCACTTTACTTAAAAAGAAAAAGATCAGAAACAAGACACTCTTTAAAATAATCATAATTCTCTTTTTATGATTATTTTAAAGAGTGTCTTGTTTCGTTCGTTCGTTTATATTGTAAAATTCTAACCAAAAATTTACTCATACATAAATTTCCTTCTGACACCAGCGAAGGTAAACAAATAAAATAGGAAACAGCAATGTAAGGGCTAAGGCAAAAATAAAATACAAAAAGCAAGTGAAAAATATGAGTTACTTACGTGAGAGCTGGATGAAAAGTGATGCGCTTGTTGATTTTAAAATAACGCGACTAAAAAGTGGGGGTGTAAACTGCGCATGAAAAAAAACCCTGCTCAAACACCACGAATTGCTCGAAAAGGGATGGGAGATGGTAAAACGCGTGAAAGAAATTGTGTGAGAAAGGAATGGAAGATGAAAAAAACGCATGAAAGGATTTCTGTGAGAAAGGGATGGGAGAGAGATATGAAACGCGTGAAAAAAATGTGCTAGAAAAGAATATTTGTGAGATAAGGAATACGCCCGAGAAGAAAAAAAAACAAACACTTGTGGAATCGGAGGGACAAGGCAAATAGTTTCGTGGAAGGGGGATAGCGAAACAAGAAAGTTCGCGGGAACGGAAAACATAATTTTGTTACTCGCGGAGACGCACGACTTTTTTTAAACGGTTTATTGATACACTTAGCAAGATACAATCGTAATTAATTTACAACTACGTTTTACATGTTTTTATATTATCGATTACTACTGACTAATTAAATTATAAGCGCTGATTAATAACAAAAATATATATTGAGCTGTGTGAATGTACGGGGATTGCTGACGTATCGTCTAGGCGTCCATATGTGTCTCATATGACATTAACACATAACTACATGTGGTGCAAAAATGTGGGTTTTTTGCTTGTCAGCGGGGTTGATTTTATGACGAAAAGCAACACCCATTTATTGCCCTTTTGTGTAATAAATATTCTGGAAATTTTTAAAACATTTTTTAAATCCATTGTTATCAATTTTATTTATGTAGTAAGGATTGAAATAAAATGATCATAATTTAAAATTGTCTAAATAATGAAAACGCTTTTAACTTAGAATTAAATAAGGAAAAATACAGAAAATGATCAATAATATTTAAGAACCTCAAGATATGACTCGACCTACAGCACAGAGTGGTAATCACTTTTGCCCGTATTAATAGTCATGGATTGATCTAGATTTGAGTATCAATTATTGGATTCCGTCAAAATGTATAAAATCATTGGCATAATTCTGGATTATATTGAAAACAATATGTGAATCCACCAATAATATTTGTGAATCCACAGTTCATGAATCACAGATTGATTCCAGGATTAAGCTGTGATTATTGGTATGGCCATTAGTAGTATCGAATTTAGAGATTCTGAAAATAGTTTATAAATGTACTGTTAATTCATAAACTTCTTGTTTTCAGATTTTTAAATTATTAATTGTTGAGGCTTACTTTTTTATATATTATAATTCAATTTTAATAAATGAAATACTTATTATTTTCTTTGTATAACTTCGATTGTGTATTGTTTTTGATTCCTCTAATTAAGAAAAGGAATAATTAAATCATTATCACTTATTAATTTGTACATATTGTTTTAAATTTCAAGTTTATTTAGCTCATTAAATATCATACTGATATGGAATTTCATCAAGTAACAGTCTCTGCAATCAATTTTTATTTTTTCTGCCCGATTGTATTTAATTAAATATGCATGAATGTATTTCTCATAAGCCGTATATCCATTTTTTGTGGTATTTTATCACTGCAAAAATTACTAACACCTTAAGTTTTTTCCAAATATTCATTTAAACAATTATTTCCTACACATATATTTCAGAGATGAAAAATGAAATGATTGAATTTTATTCATCATTTACAGAATTTTTCTTTATTTAATTTTAATAATTGTAAATGTGTTTCTATTTCTACTTTCATTTTTTTTTGTATAATTCCCAGTGGATTACGAATGACACACTATTGCGATTCGGAGTTTCCTCTATATCCACCGTAGTTCCATATTACTCCAATAAATAACTATAGTCACTAAATAAATTTCTGTTAAACAAAGTTAAAACTCTTTTCACTAATTAAATAATGATGTATAACGAAATAAAATAATAATGAATGAATATATTATAAAGACTTTTACATTTAAAAGTAACATTTAAACAGATACAATTGTTTTGATTAATTGTTACACTTTTAATAATTAGTTCATAAGACTGCTTATACTAGATAAAATGCTCAATATATGTAGTCTTATGAACTAAATATTAAAAAATGTAACAATTAAACAAAACAATTGTATCTGTTCAATTAATTTCAAATATAAAAGTCTATATAATGTATTACACAATTGGAGATTCTGTTGATGAATCAAATTTTAGTTTCATTTTTATATAAAAACATTTTATTATCAAATATGTACAAAATATAAAACATATGTTTTAGGCAGAAGAAGCATTGTTATTTGGCCCTGATGTTCCGTTACTCTTTTGCCCTGATGTTCCATTACTCTTTTGTCCTGAGGTTCCATTAGTCTTTTGTCCATTACTGTCATTACCTTTTTGTTTTTTGTTACCCCTATTTTTCTGATTTTTATTATTATGCCTATGCTTCTGGTTGTTTTCTTTTCTATCACCTTTTTGGTATTCTATTTGAACTCCAGGTGCTTGATATCTAAAAAAATGAGACAAAAATCAATCACTTTTAATGTTGATCAATCTGTTTTTGATCTGAACTTTAGGGATCAATTTCTTTAAAGAATGACTGCTAAAGAACAGATCTTTAAAGGTTGAGCCGATAAGACTGATCCTTAAAAAAAAAAACAAGCTGTAAAGATGGCTTTATAATTTTTCTCATCTTTTATTTCGGTACAATCATTTCGGCTTGAACGAGGCAGCTGAAATATTAATTTAAAGAGGAATATTTGTTACTGTAAAATTATAATTAGACAATAAAATATTGGAATTTTTATTTTGATATGGAAACAAATCCTAATGTAACTAAATACGAAATTGGTAAAAATTTTAATATTATAAAAAAATTGTTATATGATTTGTTTCGATCAGGGCATTTTAAAAATTATTTTTATCAAATGTTATTTCATAAACACTGAATTTCTTTTTTTCGAAATAGATAAATTCTGTCATATGAAATAAAAACGAATGTACCAAGGTAAAATTTTAGAACCAGCTAATATACAACAATCATAATAATTATTTCACATTCTTGTGCGAGCCAATCAGATCGAATCAAACGGATTTATTGGTATATATCGATCAGAAGAGATCAATCCTTAAAGATCTATCTGTAAAGATAGAGCAAGATCTGTTTGATTGACCTTACTCAGCAGTAAAAATATATATATATATATCTTAATAAATTAAAGACGACGCAAGCGCCACCTTTTGCCTAATTTCAAGTGGCTTCGTCAATGATTTAGGTTTATAAAGTAGACGACCGAGAATCATTGTTTCGTCCACTAAGGAAGACGAACTTGTCCTGTTTATAAAAACAAGGAAAACGAAATTCACATTTAATGAAATGTTCAGTCACCATTCCTCTAGCGTATGGATATAAGTGATAGCCATTTTGGGTTTTTCGAACCTCATCAGACTAGTGTGTTCCATGTGCAATACCTTGATGAAGGCGCTAGCGTCTTTAATTTATTATGAATAATATCGGGTATATAACCCCAACAAAATTTCCGTTCAGCCGCCTTTATCAAGGCATTGCACATGGAACACACTAGACAGATGAGGTTCGAAAAACCGAAATGGCCATCACTTATATCCATATGCTAGATGAATGGTGGCTGAACATTTCATTAAATGTGATATATATATCTATTTATGAATAATAATAATATATTTATTTACGGTATCTCCTTTTTACAAAACATATGCAACAAAAATCAATATTACAACTAAATATATAAATGTATGTAAATGATAATCAAACTGAAATATAATTATAAACTGACAGTGAATAATAAATAGAAAATTACAAAAAAATATATATATATATAAAAAGAAAATAATTAACAGGTTGAGCGCTATGATAGACACCGGTGTCCCTATGGGCTGCGCCAACTGCTTGAAATCTCAATCTATATCTTCTTGGCCAGGCCAAGCATATTCAAATATATCAAAACTATAATGCTTATGTCTCCACTAAGGTCTCGCATTGAAGACATTTTTATTGGACACCGGTGTCTGCCGCCGTTTTTCTGGCACTTTTTACTTTCTCCGGACCCCAGTATAAGGGAAAGTATTGTGATCGTAAAAATTTTCGAATCGCCAATTTCAACAAATATGCACGTTTTGAGATCCCCTAAGTCCACTTAATCGAGTTTTGAAAAATGTCTGTGTATGTGTCAGTGTGTTTCCGCGATAGCACATAAACGGCTACATGGATTAAACCCAAACTTTATATTTAAGTTTTCTATAACAGTGGAATGATCTAAAAAGCTTTTGGTAAGAATCAAAACTCATTAAGTGCAATATTAGTCTTAGTGATTTTTCATTTTTTAATTCTGATAGAAAAATGTTTCAAATAAAAGTTGTAGATCTTAAAAAAATAAATATTTTTTGTTAGAAAAGTTTTATTGTAGGACCTTTAGTTCTTATTTTATAAGCGGAAGAATTTCGTCTACATGATAAATTCCCTTAGAAATAAATAATTATATTTATGTTGGCTGTGGAGCATTTAATTATTGTAATAATTATTTTAATGACAAATAAATCATCAAAATGATTTCAACAACACTGAATATGTTGTGCCAACGAATCAAAATGGGTAAACAAATATACAGTATATGAAATTTTATCGAGCCATTTTAAGGTAAGACATAACAAACACAACAATTCATTTTTTCAATTAATAATTTTTAATTTACTATTAAATGTTTATTCAAAAGCATATTTGACCGAATTCACCAGGGAAAGTGCCATGATAGACACATCATCATTTTTTACTGTTAAATTGAATAGGAAAGCAAAATGATTAATTGAAAAAATTGACTGTTGTCTTTTAAAATTCATTTAATCCATTTGGCCATTTATGCACTATCGCAGAAACACAGACATTTTTCAAAAATCGATGGAATAAACTCAGGGGACCTCAAAACTTGCATATTTGTTGAAATTGGCGGTTCGAAAATTTTCACAATCACAATACTTTCCCTTGGACAGGGGTCTGGGGAAAGTAAAAACAATTTGGCCTCTGTTAAATAACTTTTCTTTTCCTGATAAATTACTTTCTTTGAATACTATTACTGCAATACTTTTGATTATAGCATTAGTATTTTCTTACATTCTTTAACAAAATTTGGTAATTTGATTAGAGGTATTAATGAATTATTAATTTATGATCCAATTGTAACTTTGGTTTTTATATGAGTTAGGCCCTTACTTTGAAATTGATTGTACATTTCAGTCGTATGAAATATCGTCAGTGTTGTACTCTCGTGTCAGAACATTTGTTCATATGCTATGACACCCTTGAATACGACTAATTCTGCCCGTTGTCTCGAAACCGCCGAATATTTTTTTCTCTGTTGCTTACAATATTTGGAAACTAATAGCGTCCTTCTCGCTTGATTCTCACTACTAACTACACTATTTTATGCCAAACTTTTTTTAATCGGATTAGTATATTGTATATTCAAAAGGTAGTGGAGATAAATAAATCCAGCTGCGTGATAGCCACTACTCACTTTAATAGATGTTTGCAATTGGTCATTCAGTAGTGCGTGTCCTGGCTGGTTCAGTTTGTATTCATTCTGGGCCCGTCGTCGATTGTTGTGTGTTTGAAAAGTGTTTTAAAATGTCTTCTACTTAGTCATGCGACGAAGTAGCAGCAAATGCTGCTTAGCATATTGCACACCAACTACGCTACTTCATGTTTTCATTTAATTTCATTCTACTTATTTCTTTTTTTTTTGTTTTTAAGTTATGTTAATATCATTGTATTATATTGTATGTATATCCATTATATTATATGTGCGTCATTGTATTTTTCTAGTTTATCCGGTAATTAGATCTTATGAATCTGTTGGATAATAAATAAATAAATGTGTCAATAAGTCCCTCCAAAAATATGGAAAACAATCGGACATTTAAGTGTTGAGATGAAAAACACTATTTTATATATGAAATTCGGGGAAAACCTGGCGATCCTGTAGAGACATTGTGAAGTATGTGGCAAAAAAAAAACAGGATTGAGTATACACAATTATTAAGAAATAACACATACATCATATATAGACTCTCCTTCTGCATACAGTTATTAAGGAATATAAAGAAACATATATTTTAACATTACCAGAAACAAACAAAAACCGAAAAAAAACCAGTGTTAATAATATCGATTTTGATCATAACGTGATTTGAAGAAAAGTACAATTTTTTTCCAAAACGAAATGCCTACGATAGATTGTATTTTACGTGAGGTTAATGAAGATGTGGATCTACCAAATTTGAGGATGACTTTCTATAAGTTATTAAAAACACTGAATTTTCTGCATCAGAGTCTAGGAAGACACATCATGCTACTGGACAAGGACGAAATTATTATTTTGAGACGGGATTATCTAAAAAAAAAAATAAAGCTTTCAGAAATGAAGGGAAAAAAATTTACTACATGGACGAAACGTGGATAAACGCAGGCCACAAAATAACTAGTGTTTGGGTGGATTCATCAGTTAAATCCGCAAGTCGTTCGTTTCTGTCTGGACTGTCTACGGGGTTGACAAATCCTGCAGGTAAGACTAAAATTCAATATAAATAATATTTTATTTATTCAATATAATTTTGGTTTATAAAAAAATGGAAAAGATTGATCATTTCCCACATCGGTAGTTCAGACGGCTTTGTGCCTGATTTGAATAAAATAAAAAAAACAATGAGATGGTGGGTAAGTCTTTTGAAAATTGGTTATCCAATATCCTTCCCAAACTGGAAGAATATTCAGTGATTGTGTTGGACAATGCACCACTCATGGAAATTAGAAAAAAATCCTACGACAGCAACCAAAAAAGTAGAAATAGAATTGATACAGCCAAAAATATTGTTTTTGACGCTAAAAGTAAAATTATTGGCAATTGTAAAACAAAATAAAACCTTATTTTATGTTAAATATAGCTCCATTGAAAGAAGAGATTTTTTTCGGGTAAAACTGCAAAAGATAATATGAAATATGTTTCTGTATAAACAATAATAAAATAATGAAATAAATTAAAAAATAAACATTGTTTATAATAGAAAAAAAAATGACACTTTTTTCTTATAACTTTTACACAATTGTCCAGTTATGTCACAAAAAAATAAACTTAAAGTCATTAAATTCATATTATTTTGTAAAAGCAATATCATGTTAATTAAATTATTGAAAACATAAATTATTTATTATTATTGTGTTGAATCTTAATAAAAAAAGTCGCTGATTCATAATTGAAGGAAAAAAGCATGCAATATATTTTTCATATTTTTCCCAATAGCTTTTTAAAATGGTATGATGAAAAGTACTACCAAGCAGTTATAAATGTAACAATACATTTTTTAGTTGTGGATCTAGTGAGGAGGATGTTATTAGTTTCCAAATGTTATGCGCAACAAAGAAAAAAATATTCGGTGGTTTCTTGTCATTTCTGAGCGTTTCATAGGGCAAGGACAAAAGCTCGGACATGAGAGCACAATGCTGACGAGCATATGCTGTGCTTATGACATGTCAATGGGTATGAGCGAATGATACTGATGGACATTGACAGTATTTTATTTTGATGTGAATTTGATCGTTGCACTAGAACAATTTCGGGAATAAGGCTCCCGGTGCACCATTGTTTACACTTTTTGTATTCCCAAGAATGCCGACCTTATGGATGACAGTAGAAACTTGTACTCAATTCATTTTAGTGCAAAACAAACCATTTATGTTTAGTATAATTAATATTTCTAATATTTTAACATTGGTAGGTCATATTATAATAAAAAATATGAATAAATTATTATGAATTTAACAATACAATAGTTGAAAAACTTTAATTTGTTTACAATTTATTCATATTTATTATCCTATACCTTTTCTATATATCAAAAGTTTTTCTTACCCTAATTCATTACTATCTAATATTTCACTAGATAGAAGAATATGTATCATCGGAAGTTTTCGCTTAACAACTAATGTATCCAATTCAGGTAGCACTGGGTCCCAATATTCTTCCACTCTAAAAATTAAAAATCACATACAATTTTCAACCATAATCAATGGTCACATTCAGCAGATCATCAGTGCGACTAATTGGTAGCATTTTAAATGTAGTAAGCTATGGATACAGCAACATTTTCTGTGTCAGTATATGAATTTGTTTGCATATTTTTATATATTCTTCAAAATATGTTATACTCGATAATAACAACATTAAAAATGCATTAAATATAATTTTATTACTTTATGCAGAACCGCTAATGCTGATGGCATTCACCAGATTTCCGCCGGTGTCAATCCACTTCAGTTAGTTTCTGCTGAAAGCGATCAGTGTTATCGATTTTGAGCAATATTTTAAATAACAGTAATATGCATTTAAATGTTCTTTTCCATGAAAAAAAAAAGACCTATGGCTGATACCCACTGAAAAAATGTTTGCAAATAACATTACATCAATTTTAAACATTAGACATTAATTATACATTTTTTTATGTCTCTTTTACTCAGTGGATACCCTTTTATAATCAAGAAGAAAAAAATATATATTTGATGTGTAACAAAATTCAAAATGTAAATTATTTTTCTTTGAATAAAAGTATTGTCATTCTTCTTATTGATTAATTGGCTACTAGGCCCTTTCAACCATTTGCTGCTAGATATTGTAATATTAGTATAGTCTTACATTCTATAACAAATTTTGGTAATTTGATGAAGCGTATTGTCCATTTCCCTTTTCATTATTTCTGCACATGTTATCGTTTTCCCCACTGATTGTCCGAAACCGGTCCAAACAACATATTTAACATCATGGAATTCGTTTAAGGCATGTGATAGTAGATTCCTTATTTTGCTACCTCCACGAACCTAAAAACAGAAACAAAATGTATTTTGAAACTATTTTAATTATACTAGAGAAAAAAAATACACATTGAATTATGATAAAAAAAAATCAAAAGAAATGTTGGCCAAAATCAATAAATTTTAATAATTAAGTATTTATAAATGAGCCATTTTATTTGAAATTTTAATTATACTAACATAAAAAATGCAGATTGAATTTAAAATAGAAAAAATTAACTGAAATATTGACCAAATTCAAGCAATTTTAATAATTAAGTATTTAATATTAATAAATAATTATAAATTGGTATGAATTATTCGATTGGGCATAATTACTGATATTTATGGATTAAGTAACATTAAAAAAGTATATATTTAAATATAGCTGCAATAAGAAAGATCGACTTTGCCAATCTCTGTTCAGTATTAAGTTTTATATATAGTAAATAAATTTAGTTTACATAAATCGAAGTCTTTAATGATATGTTTGTTTACGAGATATATATCATTAGTTTCTAGTAGTCAATACATATGAAAGATATTTAATACAAAAATATGTTATACCTGTGAAGCAAATTTTTAAACAATTCATTCTTGTAAAAAGAAAAAATGTTATTACTTTCTTTACTATTTTATTGATTAACCAGATTTATATCGCATATTCCATACGAGAAATGTTAAGTTTAACGAATACGTTATTAAATAAATTCACACTCTATGAATACATACATATTAGAAATGCTGCTTAGACTGTGATGATAAAAATTACGTACACGTTAAACTTAACATTGCTCTTACAGAATTGCCCCGATTATGTACACATTTAGTAAAGAAAGGAATAACGATTATTTAATTGTATAATATATAACTCTAGATATTCCACCTCGAGAAGACTTGAAAATGAATTGTTGGTTAAAACCAACGACGCTTGAGTATATGTATAAAGGATAGATGGAATAGAAAATTTGAGAGTGGGGGGAATTTAATGGAGACCTCATGACGTCACAGTAACTCACTGCGCACGCCTTAAATATGATTAAAATAGCTATCGAATAATAAATTAAAAGATATCGAATCGGAGTTTTCTCTCTATCAACCGTTGCTTGGAATCGCTCCATCTTCGTTTTGAGTCGCTATCGACTATACTAAAATACGGCCTTAGGTTATATTAATATAATTAATTTTCGTTTAATTTTATTATATTTATTACCAAAATAAAAAATTCTAATATTAATTAAATTGCTTAATATTTGTATCGTACTAAAATTATAATAAATAATAACCTCAAGAGTCGACACTTAAGTTGTATTTATTGCGTACAAATAAAAGTGTACTAGTAAATTAAAGATTGAGTCTTCTTCCTTCATAAAATTTATTGATTGCAAATGTATATTTCAGTCACGATGTGATCATTTCAATGCTTAAAAAAATGTATTATTTTTTTATAATAATACAGTGTAGTAATGAATTTAGTTATTACCATTTTTACTCAGTTACTATAGTATATGCATTTGTTTGTGTAAAAACCTAAAGAATGCAACATTTTAAAATTTTGTGAATCAAAATAATAAAATAATACAAAAATATGTAATGTCCCACAGACAAACAAATTAATGTATTACGCCCGGTGATAAAAATTTTCAAATTTGCTTTTCGCATGGTCGCTGAAAGACCAAAGTATAACTAAATAATGAAACAATGAACGGGCATAAACAAAGAAGTAGAAAGCACGCAATGTGAAAATAGGTTATGCTTGTTTTCGCCGGTGTACGCGCGAAAATATTCGAATTCGTCTACGTCACGAGGTCTGAATGACCGAAAGGGAGGTGAGAAGTAAGGGGGGCGTTGAAACTATGTGAGGCGCTAATTCAGCATACCTTTACACATATGTATATATGTGTCACTCGATCTACCTTGGGTTAAAACAAGTACTTACTTGCATCCATAAAAAATTTTTCGGCAATTTTGGAAACGGAATATTCATCCGATCCAATGGCTCTTCCACGTTTTTTCCTTTCTTGTAATTCTCCATTATTATTATTAAAACTTATTGTGCAACTTTATTTTTCAAAATTTTTAGGTTAGAAAGTTAAAAAACAACAGATAATATAAACCGTGATATAAACTGAGATATTTATTTCAAAGTAGTTGAAATTATCGACACTGGTAGCGCTAGTTACGATGTATTATATGCAACCGCATTTACATGTTATTATCTATGTTTTATATGCTAATTATATTGGGTTGCCTACAACGAAGCATAAGTAGTGCCACTCGCGTTGGGAGTTATAACTAAATTAATTCTGTATATTGGGTTGCATACAGTACATACAAGTAGCGCCACTTGGGTTTAGAATTTGAACTTATTTGAAATTGAGATTTATCGTGATTCTTTGTTTTAAAAATCTTCTAACCCAACTTTTTTTGACTTAATCATTTTATATTCAATGTTTTTAAGAAATTTCATAATATTTTTGCACAAAAGTTTAATCAATGCGCGAGTAAAGTGTGTGAATTAATTAGAATTAATTAATCGAAATAAAAAAGGATTGGGCAAATAATTATTGAAGGTAATTATCTTCTTTTGCTAATCTAATTAGAGACAGTAAAAGTATTAGAAGAAGTTTATACCGAAACAACAAATTTCAGGATAAATATATATAACAAATATTATATAAAAGTGTGTTTTTTATTAATTCTTTTATCACTATACAAAAATGTGTTTTATTATTTATTTTAACAACTCTTTTTTTCTTAAATTATTTTAAGTTACTGTACTCAAGTGAATAAAAATATTTTTATACTAATCATAATAAATGAAAGACAACGCAAGCGCCATCTTTGGACTAATTTCATGTAGGATCGACAACGATTTGGGTCAACAAGGTATACGACCGAGAATCATTACTTCGTCTACTAAAGGAAGGCGAGAACTTGTCCATAAATATGTTTAAAAACTATAAATTTTATAATGAATAATATTTATTGTATGTACAAAATAAACTTCAATCAATAATTCCTTCTTATGTTCCAAATTATTTGTACAGCAGCTAAATCTAAAATATTGTATTAATAATTTTATTGGATAAAATTATAATATGTTGTGTATTTCAAATTAATTTACATTAAAAATAAAAATGGTTTAATTAACTTCGTATACTGTTAAATATTTTCCAACTCGTTCGTCAAATCCTGGATCAATAAATGTGTTGAAAATCCGTAAAATTTCTTTATATCTAAAAAATGAACAAAAATTAAAGTGTTATGGTTTTCCATAAAAATTAATCCACTCAGCAAACCGAACACAAAACCGTTGCATCATTGTTATGTTAATATAACTAACATAATGGTTTTTTTTAAATTTTGAAGCAATGTTTTTTTGTTAACATTTTTTCCATTGTAAAAAATAATTCAAGAAAATAAAATGTAATACTTTAATACAAATCAAAGGTATAAAAATAAACTAATTTGATTAATATTTATTTAAACAGCGGTTATTCATATCAGAGTAATAAATATGAACAAATAATCAAAAATCGAGGAGTAAAATACATTAAATTGATTAGCTCTAATCCTCGACTGATTTCAGTTTATTACCTCATTCAAAACAAAAATTTAATTTCTTTTGAAAATAGGCTAATAATAAGTAGTGATGGGCAAGATCAATCATTTCAAAGATCGATCAGTTGAAGTATCGAGCCGCTCGAGCTGATCAAAAAGATCGAGTCGATCGCTAGGATCGAGCTGTTCGCAAGACTCCAAGCCGATCGTAAAGATCGAACCCATTGCAAGGGTCGAGCCAATCATCATTTTGATGGCGCTGATCAGAAGTATCAAACAGATCGAGCCGATTCAGTTGATCGAAAACTCCTAAAAAAACCCTCATGGAAAATTACTCTGTTAGAAAACTAAAGTGAAAGTAAATTACGATTGAATTTACTATACTGAATTAGTTATATTCTATATTTTACTGTATTTTTTTTTGTTAGATTACAACTGTATTTAATAAATAAATTAAAAGGCTGTCTTACTTTTCATAAAACAAAATAACTTAAGAAATAGTATAATTCAATGATCGATCTTACCTAGACCGAACGTTCCGCTCTATAATTGCTCGAGCCAAATAGCATAACATGATCAATCTAATCCGCAAAGTAGTCCGAAAAGATCAAGCCGATCGGTTGGATCACTGATAAAAAAGATCGAGTCGATCAAAAAAATCGAGCCTATCAAAAAGATCTAGCCACTTATAGAGATCGAGTGGCTCGATCACCTGCAAGGATCCATCTTTTTTGATCGATCTTGCACGTAACTAATAATAAGAAACCAAGTGACACATTTAGTTTGCTCAATATAATATATTTGTATTTAATTTTTCGATTTTTAATATTGTTTTTTTGTTATTTTTTATGTAAAATATTTCAAATATCCTTACTAATATATTAACATGTTTCACAAGTTGCCAATTTAAAGCTAATTTTTATTATACACTAATTAATTTAATCAAATAACTTTTTGCTAAGAATTCGGTATAAATGAAAAAGGGCAATAGAAATAAGGTAAATTTGCTAATGTTAGTTATTCAATATCTGTCATGACTTATAAACAAAAGACTATTCTGGCAGGTTATTTCAGGAGTGTCTTTATTTACCTGGCGCATTCATCAAAATTGATTGTTAATAGTTTTATAGGATTGATATGTTACGTTTAAATATTGATATCTAATAAATGAAAGTTAATGTCGATTAACAAAACATTAAAGATGAAATATTAGTTTCCGGGTTGCGGTGGGTTGTAGTTTTCTAAGAATACACTAATGTTGTCTTTTGTTTTTCTTACCTGCTGAGTATATTAGATATACGCGGAATCAATACATCATAAGCGATTATATGCGACGGGAGAGTTTCATTCGACGAATAATTATTCTCAAACCATATTTCCGGCGATTTATAGAAATAATCAACTTCAGTTTCATAATTAGATATATTATCAAGGTTCGGATTGCACAGCAAGAATCTGGCGGAGACGTTAACGTGTAAATGACTGTACCACGGCGTCGAGTGACAGGGTGTTAGAAATAATAACGATGTGTTGCTCGGATTATCCCGAGCAATCTTCCTGAGGTGCGGCATTATATCAATAGGAGCTTTAAGATAAAAATGCCCTACGAAAATTGCTGGAATCGCATTTGCAATTAATATGAAACCCACAAGCACTGATACTGTCGATCTGAAAAATGGGTAAAAATGTAAAATTATATAATATTGGTTTCGTTTTAAATTTATGGATTTACATAACTTTATTAAGTTAATTGTAGAGCAATAGGGTTAAGGGCTAAAATTATTAATCAGATATATTAAAAAAAATAAAACATTCATATATCGAAGATGTTTTAATTTCAAATAATTATTTAACGTATTGTATGCCTTACGTCTAAATATGTTATAATAAAAATGAAAAGTGAAAATTTATCGAAAAAAAAAAAGGAATATCTAAATGGATCACAAAATATGTGCCATGCTTTTTGGTCCAATGAAATATTCATTTTTTTTTTTGATAAATTTGCATTTAGATCCTCTATTACTTTTGCTCCTCAATTCAACGTGATAAAATTGAGATAATTAAGGTTAACAAAATTACTTATATGGTTGAAATTAATTAAAAATATATGAATAAGAAATAAACACTCAACTTTTTAATCACTTACCTCTCAGCTTTTCGAGTCCAAGTTGATAAATATTGTGTAGTTATAAACAAAGCTATAGGTATCAAAGCTTGAATAAACCTAAACTCTTTATGATCAAGAAGGCTGAAAATAAGAAAATAATCATATATCTTTTAGATATGTTATTATAATAATAGTGATCTTCACTTCCAGATATTTTTTACAGAATTTTGCAATATGGCGTAAATATGCATATAGATCTACTATAGTTATATTGTAGGAAGTACCTGTAAGGGAGGATGACTATGCGGTTCGGGAAATATTACATATATATAGTGTCATCCCAACAAAAAGTTTGTTTACCTACCGGCCCATAGCACAAACTAGCCACCGACCCAACGGTAAATTTCCCGGTCTCTCATATAGCCCATCCGCCCCTGAGTGCCTATTATATTGTAAGTTATAAAATCATTTAATAAAGTGTAAATATATTTGATTGAATGGATAACTAGCTCCTAATCACTGGTCTATTAGAAAAATATTTATTTATATCTAAAATGATTATTTTTTTATGTACGGGGTCTTTTGGCTGTTCAGCCTTTTTGCACCGCGAACAACTATTGAGCCTACCCTCCCAACTCTATTCTGTAAGGAACTCCACTTCTTAAGCGAAGTCCAGGATGTCCTTGAAATAATTTATTCGTAGTTCCTGAGGAGACTGAATAGTCTCTTCGAACGTCTCAAGTCTAATGTGCGCTAGTACCACATACTTACATGTGCATACATGTGAGTCATATAACCGGTTGGTGGTTTCCGCTACCTTACCTATCTTGTGAAGGTGATACCTTAATTTTAATATCTCTTTTAGAGAGAGACATAGGACCTTTTTGGTTCTTTCTGTCGAATATTTTATGAGCATTTTGGATTGCTTTAGCCCTGGAGTATTTCTCCAGTGGGCTCGACCCGCATTTTGCGTGAGCATCGACGTTTTCTTTAACCTCAATTTTGTGGTGTCTAAAAGACTACCATAAGGCTAGTCTATTTCCCTTCGCCAACTGATTGAGGACCTGTTTGCATTGTCATGCAACACAAAAGTCAAAACTCTTAGTTTTTAGTCTCACTAGGGCTGACTGGCTATTCAAAATGATAAATATTAGTTTGCTTTTGAAATGTTCTCCCAGGCAGACGTGTACCCATCTATCAATTGCCATTATTTCGGCCTGGGTGATATATTCGGTCTCTCCCAATGGTGCAGAATCCTTATAACCCCTGTATTTGCTGTATATGCCAATACTTATACCCTTTGCGGTGTATCATATGGATAAATTCCTGTTGTCTAAGTTTCTAATACTCTAATACACGGCTTTGGAGGTCAGTGGTGACCACTTTAAATGCATTGTCGAAGTCAAACCCTATCGGCATACATATTTACAATCTGTTATACCTTCTTTTCTCACACCAGCCTCTTCAATATCTCTATGCCAGCCCCATCCTCTCTCATCCAATGCACAAAACTCCTGCTCTCTTCCATCCATTTTCTACATACTCTCCCACATTTCTCACTCATATGTCTCCACGTATCCTTGCACCTATCACACAACACACATCTAACATACCTCTCTCCCATCCACACTTTTCTCCCTCTCTCCTCCGATCCACACTTTGCCCTTGCAAACAGGATCCTTTCCTCTCTTGTATAACTACAATTTTTGCAAATAATCCGGAAGGGACCAATTCACATGTCACCTTTCATACATTGGGTTATATTCACTTCTCCTTATACACCCCTGCCTCACCTGTATCTCTACCTTCCTCAGCTTCACTCTCATCCACTCTCCGACATTTACCCCCCTTCCAGCCATTCATTTGCCAACACCTCTGACATCGCTGCCCTCTCACACATTTCCCTTCTCATCACACCCCATTTTCCTTTCGTTCTTATACTTGTTTCCCACACCTCCTTTACTGTCCTTTCACACCCCAACTCACTCAATCTCCTTTCGTACCTCACCACCCTTTCCATTGTCTCCACATGCATACTCCATCTATTCGTTTCCTGCAGCAGAATATATCTGGGAGTCAATTTTTCACCTCCAGAATATGCTTCAGGAAATATATCTGCTCTCTTTCCATTCATACTCACTCACACCCCATACTTTCACTCCATACAACAAGATTGGTTTTATGCAAGCATCCCAAAACTTACATACTAGTACTATGTTTCCCTCAAACAATCTTCCCCACTTGCCTCTTATTACCCCCCAGGCTCTCCTTGCCTTTCCCTGAACCCATCTAGCATGGTCCTGGTATCCCCCAGTACCCTAAACGTAAACCCCAAATACTTAAATCCATTCATTCTTTCAATCGCCTCCCCTTTCTATTCCAGTTCAGCCACCTTACCCTCTCTCCACCTGTTCCTAAACTTCATCCACTTTGTCTTCTGTAGATTCATACATAACCCTCTTTTGTCCATATATCTTTACAATCTCTTTAATATTTCTTTTACCTCTTCTCATTCTCTCGCTACAATTACCACATCATCCGCATACGCCAACAATCATACCTTTTTTCATCCAATTACCACCCGCTTGCCCGCCCCTCAGTACTCCTACTATTTCGCTCATATACAAATTAAAGAGCAACGGGCTCAGCGAGCAGCCTTGTCTTAATCCCCTCCACAATCTAAATTTCTCAGATATATTTTCTCCCACTTTCGCTCTCGCTCTAGTTTCCTCATACACCCTTCTCACCCCGCTTCCATACTCGCTGCTCTCCTTTCCAAACATCCAATTAATCTTTCTCTCGGTATCGTATTATAGCTGCTCTTAAGTCCAGAAACACCGCATATATACTGCCTTTCTCTTCCATTACCCCCTCAACCATCCTCGCCAGCGTAAAGATTTGATCCCTTGTAGCCCTCCCTCTTCTAAAACCTCCCTGGGATTCCGGAAGAATTCCCTTGTCTTCCTTCTCTAGCCTGTTCTTCACCACCGTCATGGCTATTTCTTATCCAGTACACATAATTGAGATCCCTCATCCTCCTTGTCGCCTCCTTTGTGTATCGGGCACATAACTCCCACTCGCCAGGCGTTTGGTATTTCAGCCTCCCCTCTCCACATATCATTCAACAATTCCCTGAATTTCTTTTTTCTTTCCATCCCAATTCTCTTCCACATTTCTGCTTTCAAGTCATCCAATTCCGCCGCTTTTCCACTTTTTATCTCTGTTGGGGATATTTCTACAGGCCTAGAGGTTAATACGGGTACCTGGGAAACTAAGTGGGTTGAACTATCGGGAGGGTTATGGAACCACTCACCGTCACCTTCTCCGCGGAAGTGGGATCCGGCCGGTTACTGCTTCCAGCTAATCACAATAAAACGATTTGGGTAGAACTTGAGCCACGTGGGCCTAACGCACTTCCCATGAGCTCGCAACAACGACTGTTCACGACAAAAATGAGTGGGTTTTTTTGGGAAGGGTAGGATATGCGCATGGCTAGGAGGATTTTGGAAAACCACCAACAAACAATGGCTGATACGCACCGAACAATCTCCTCAAAACCTATTTCTACCTCTTCCTCCGTAAACTCCTCTACTCCAATCAATTCCTTCCTCTCTCCCATTACACCTGCTGCTGCCCTGCTCCGACTGCATTTTTCGGTCCACTTTCCCAATTTTAATTCCGGTATACTTCTCGTTTCCCCTCTTTTTAGTATCTGCCACATCTCTTTTTTTATTTGTGCACCTTCTCATTTCTTCTGAAACTTATTCTTGGGTTATATTAGGAACTCTTTCGTACTTTGATTTCTTATTTTTATGTGTCTCAGTGGGGTGTGCTTTTGTATGAGAGCACTGAGTAGACCTTATTTTTAAACCTGTTTGTGCAGCGGAAGCAGGTCTTACATAGCATCCATTGCTGTGGTTGTAGTTGTGTGCATCGCTCCTGTGACTTCAAGGCATGCAAACCTTGGTAGCTTTTGAAGTGTGTCTTGTGTATTTTTCTCCCTTGGTACGACCATAACACCATTTTTGGTTTTAGCCCCCATGTTTTTTTGAAGTGTTTGCTTCACAACCAGAAGACACATGTCGCTATTTCAACAACTCTGTTTAGAAATGAGTTCCATGTGAGTTTTTTTTTACGATAACTCATAGGTAACTCATGTACCTGGCCATTTATCGTTGGTGCTACTAAGATCAGCGTTTTTCTTTTCCTGGTAAAAGGAACCACGACTAACTTGCTGTGGTTTAGACTCAGCATCTCCTTCCTGTACCGGCCTGGAATAATGACCTATTTTATTCTTACTACCGGGGCACACTGTCGATCCCCTCATAGATTTCATTCTAGGTTTTGATTTTTGATCTTATCAGTTCCCTATTATATTCTGACAGTGATCTCTGTAGCCATCCCAGCTGCACCCTTGAACGCTTTTTTGGCCACGTTCCTCAGCTTTCCATGTTCCTTTTTCCACTAAGGGACATTTTTGCTTCTTTTTGAGAGCTGCCCTCTTTTTACAGACAGTTATTAATATGCCTTTGAGATGGGACGTCGCTGCTTCCAATTCGTCCGTAGTGTTAATGTTGAGATGGAGGTTCTCGGTTTCGCTCCAGCGCGGTACACTTCTGCTCTCTCTTCCCTAAATTCCTCATCCTTAAATTCATTCTTTTTTTAATTTGGTTTTCTATGATTTATTTCAGGCAAATTTGAAAAAAAAAAAAATCATAAAAACCCTTACGAATGTTAGAAAGAGCATAATTTATTTATTTTGGAACATCAATTTAATTATCGGTTCAATTAAGCCATTTTATATGAACGGTTTAAGCGAAACGTGCCGAAAGACGTTTTCGGACGCGACGTTGATTAAAATAAAATAACTCTGTTTACAGATGCGATAGAATGCTGGAACTTAAAGGTTAAACTCAAATGATTATTAATAAGTCTTACCTGTACATAAAAATAGATAACACTATTGTTCCCAGCAACCAAAACTCATCTTTGAACATTTTTCTGTGACTTAAAATATGAAAAGTGGCCATTAGGAAAGGAACTATTTGTATGCCAAGTATCACCGGTAAACCATTTGTTAAGAACCAATGCCAGGGATGAGTACCGTAGAAACCACTTAAACTGTTTATAACGTTGAATTTCAAAAACTCCCACCATGTCAAAATAAATGAACCATGGCAGAAACTATCGATCGAAGTTGAGATTAACAAAGATATCAACCTGAAAATAAATTAAATAAAATAGTTTATCTAAAATATATGATAAATTACGGTCATTTCCTTTATATCAAGATTTCAGTAAATTCAATAAATTATTTCTAATATATCAAATCAAATATACTAACCATTGTAATTGTTACAATGGTTAGTACAGTTATAAAAATATTTCATTTATGGCCAAACATAATTCACAGAAGAAATTTATTGGATTTCAATATCAATTTCTGCAGTATCTGCCGGGTTTGTCCACACGGTATTTTACAAAGAGATGCCAGTAGTGAGAGCATTTGTTTGTTCATATGAAAATATCATTAGGGCAATAAATGTTTTAAGGTTCCTCGGGAAATCCACGAAATAGGTGATCTAGGTTAGATAAACTATAAGGTCCCCCGACATAAAACACGTTGAAGAAAAAAAACTATAAGAACATTCGCTAACTGTAGGAAAACCATAAATTTATCTGGATTATACAGGGTATTTCAAATCTTACCATATGGATCTAGCTTAATATAAGAGATATATAGGTTTATATTTGGCAGAAATTCATGCTGATTAATATTCGGTTGAGAAAACTGAGCTAAGTTTCTTTGTGAAAAAAATGAAAAAACTGAAAAATGTGATTTTCTTTTTTTATTTATATCTTCGTTATTTGAAGCAATATTTTAATTCAGTGGAGACATTCTTGTAGCACTATTTTATGATCTAATCGATGGCGTAGTCATTTTATTAATAGAATGTTTCGTTTCATTTGGATCATCATCAAGTTTATTATTTCTTATAGACGCCATATTGTTTTTCTATCAGATAAAATCCTCTATTTTTTCTATTTAAATTTACTCTTTATCTCTTAATATAAGCGAGATCCCCATGGTGAGACTCGAATTTGAAACTTTCTGTATACTTATATCGAAAATAAATAAATTAAAAATATATCAAAATTTTCATACTTACCCAATTGGAATGTAATTCTTCACAACATTATTTCCAATACTACGTGAAGAAGTAATCAAGTGATAAATACACAGTGGAGTCAAGATGACAGCAGCTGTAGGCCTAACTAAACACATCAGTGCTATGATCCATAGGAACACATTATTTTCTTTGGACTTTCCTTTGCTTTTTTGAAATGGGAATAAGGATAGAACAATTGTTGTTAAACTAGTTTCTGTTGTGTTCATTAAATTGCGCGAACCAGTGTAGTACAAATACCATGAACTACCTATTGTTAAAATTGACCATTTTGTCTTCCCACACCAGTTCCAAAAGCATAAATCTGCATATGCTGAAAGAAGGGCTTGCAGAAGTCTTGGAAGGAAAACCTAAAAATAGGGGTAGTAAGTTGTAAGAAACTATAAAGAATTACAAGTTTCATATCATCCTTATATGATTCTTTATAGTTTTGTAATATTTCACTAAACATTTAAGGGTTCATCCCTTAAATGTTTAGCGAATATAATAAATAATAAATAAATAAATATAATAAATAATAATATAAATAATCCTTTACTAAATATTAATAATAAGAAGAAAATAAAACGAATGTTTTTTTGTTTAATAAAATAAAACCAACTTGAAAATAATGAGTTGGCTCAATTGAATAATACTTACAAAAGAACAAACATCCGTTAAAACAACTACTTCCCGCGCAAATGCCCCGTCAGACATTGAACTGCACAATGAAGATTTACTGTTGCATAAAAAATAATTCTATAACGCAACAATTCGAAATTTGTATTTAACAAAAAAAAAATCATTACGTAATATAAAGTTTTAGGATTTATTCCTTCTCAGTACAGCTTTACCGTATAAACGTTTAAAGTTGTTCAATTAAATTAATTGAAACGTACCGTATCCCTGCAATTTTTTGCATTAAATATTCTCGAATCAAAAATTGTTGCATTACACAATTGTTTCTTGTGCAACAGCATGTTGTCCATTCTATTGTTCAGTGTTTAGAGGTGTATTTGCCCAATAAGTAGTTGTTTCATTTTTTTAAGTACACAAGTCAAACAGTTGTAGTAACCGAAGAGAAGCGATGAATTGATAGATGGTTGATTTTGGGGTTTTATATCTGCGAGGAATCGTTTGGTTGCGGGGTATAATTCTATTTATGTGATTTAATATAAACTGTCCTCCAACCTTCCCCTTTACGAACTAACAAAAGTCACCCATATCGAAACCCGCCTAGCCCGTTTAGCCGAAAAATTTGCCTCAAACCCTATCAATTACAATCTCCTACACCCTTTGTGCATTCCCCGAAACCACAATATCACTCCCAAACGTAAACGTTTCACCATCACCATTCATGATTTCATTTCATCATTTCATGACTTTAGTGATCACGACGAGTAAATTCAATTTACAAGACAATGGACGACTTTAGCGATCAAAACTTTTTTGACACAGCAACTGACAAGGACAGACGCCTACAAAATCAGGCGGAATGACCAACGGTCGATAGCCAATTGGCAGAAGAATTTATTTTTATGTTGGTTATTTATTGTATTTATTTATTATTATTACTTTGTTAAAAATAATCTGCCAATAAAGATATATATATATATATATATATATATATATATATAAACTGTAACCGAGTTAATACTCTTTTTCGATTTTTGTGTTTTTATGTTATTGATAAAATTGACCTAAAATCAATTCCAAATGAATAAATTTTAAGAAGTTGAAAAGATAGTTTGCAATAGTCTTAGCAGAAAAAAAAAGTTCTGAAAATATGAAAAGAGAAACTTGTCTGTCTAGTTAATAAAATATTTAATCTGTGAAACAAACCAAGTATTCTTTATTTATACTTATACGTAAAAGAGGAATATTGGCATTTATTTCTACCAATGTTTGCTGTTGATAAGCATATTTAACGATTTTATAAATAACCACAAAACGTACTTACTAATAACTCTGCGTAATCAAGCCCGATTAATTTCAGAATCCAATAAACTGCCGATATGCACAACGGGTACATATAACTTCTGATCCCCATTTGCCACTCCCACGTGAGGTATCCATAACCGAAGACAAGATTGTGGGCCACCTCGAGGCTCTGCCAGTACTCATCCGGGACATACCATGTGTCTACTACAAAAATCGAAGAGATCCTGATTAATAAGAAAATCCCGAAAACGGTGAACCCGTTCATCGCGGTTTGTTTCAACCTAATAATACAAGGTCGCGTATTGTTGGTTGTTATGTAGATTATACGATAAATTATTATAATCGTTTGTGCTTATGTTTTATTTATTACACAAAATATCAATTATATTTGCTTTAGAATGGAAATGTCGTTTAAATGTGACAGGTTAACAGTAGCCCAGATCCATACTTGATTTCTTTAATTTTTTTTGCGGATTTAGTGATAACGTAAAAAAGTGAAAAATTCTTTATTTTTGTAATTATTGCTTCTATTAAATAGTATGGCGGAAAGACCATACTGTCAATTTCCAATTTAAGAACAACATAATCATGTTTTAAATATAATAATAAAACCATATAATGTAAATAATTCTGTTACTTTTATGAAATAAAAGATATTTTATTATTGAATAATATTTTTAAATGTCAACATTTTAAAGTGGATCTAAGCACTTATTCTAAATTATTCAATACGAACAACAGTTCAAAATGACAACATTCTAAAATTTAAGTAAGTACGTATGAAAGTTCTCAATGTTCAATAACTTCAATCTTTAAAATATTGTATACCTTTTTCTCATTTATCACTTGGTAAAACATATTTAATAACCGTTTTAAAAACCGAAAAAATATGGAAATATCACATTTGAATCTATATTAAATTATAGATTCGAATGTGATGTTACGATTTTAGTAGAAAGAGATAGAGAGAACTATACAATAAAGTGTAAATCATTAATAAAATAAATAATAATTAATAAAATAGAGCAGAAAGACTTTTGGCCGATTGTCCTTACTTAAGTAAAGTAAAGTTTGTACATACATAAGTTGTATATAATATAATTACAAGTAAATTCTTAAGTAATAAAGATTTGTTAGTAGTAATAAAATAATCGATAAATAAAAGGTCAGTTTCTGGGATTTAATAATATGAAAAATGTAAGTATATATTTTTTTATCTGAAAGTAGTAATATATCACTATAACTTTTATAAAATATTGCTAAACACGCCAATCTAATAGTTCTTGCTAGAGAAGAAAATTTCAAGATATAATGAAATTAATAGATTAAGAATGTGAAGTTATTTATATTTAGAATTTTGTGTTTCATTACATATGTTGTTGCAACTAAAAATTTAGATTTAAAATACATATAAATATGGCCTATTTTCATTGCTTTTTATAATAGTCTTTCAGAAAAACTAATTATTAAAATACGTTTTAATTCATTTTACGAAATTCCTGTATATATTAAGATTACTTTAAAGTATAATACACTATTGTCTATTCACCAGGACATCAATGCAACTAACAAATTAGAAATTGCCAAAAACTGTGAATCTATGTATTTCTACTAAACCGAATTAATTTTTAAATACCAATTTGTTGGAGCCGCACGGAAGTGAGAAAATTACCAAGTATCTCAATGTTCTTCAACTCCAATCTCTAATGCCCGGATAAATATGGAAATAACTCACTTGGATCTACGATTTTTAGAAAATCCACCAAAATCTGATTCACAAGACTTTTTCTATAGAATGGAAAATAGAATAATAATTTAAGAAAGTTTGGTCCACCATACATTTTAAAATATATGAAATAATACAATTGTTGAAGTAAATAAGAAAATTGCAAAAAAAATCTCTACGGGACCTTCAAATATTTTCTCATTGTAGTAATAGACTTTGAAAAATAAATTCATACAACACATTTTTATTTAGTTTTTAATATAGAATCGGCATCTACATTATGATTAGGGTGTAAACTAATTGCGAGATTTTTATCATTTATAATATCAAAGCATATAGCATTTAATCTAATTACAGATTATCAAACTAATCAAAAATCGCCTTCTCAATATAAACATAAGCTGAAAACAAGAGCATAGAGAGCTTTAATTACACAAACCCCATACCACACTATCATTTAATTAGATCGTCCCAAATGATTGACTCACCAAAGCACTTTACTACATCTTATTTTTTTGCTTCAATTAATTCCACCTTCCTACCTTTAATTAGAATTAATTAAGATATGCGGTGAGATGTTGAAAAAAACAAACAAAATAAAAAAAAATAAGATCGAGTGTGAGATGTCGACAAAAAAACAAACGAATAAAATGAAAGAAGTGTGGAATTTCCTTAGTATAATTTCTATTTTTTTGTTGCAAGTGGAATTTCGCTTTGGGCGAGGTCGCACTGAGGACTAAATGTGTTTTCGATTAGCAGTGGCGGGATGCAACGACCTTTGGGTTTTAGAAGGGTATCCAACCACAATACGAAAGTAAATAAACCTAGAGTCCGACAATAGGTTCTTCTCGTTTCGCGTCGCTGTCAATTTTTTTCTTGTCCGATGAATTAAATTCAATGACATTGCGAAAGGTTGTTAAAAATGAGATTCTGCATTGTTCGGTTTTGTTTTTTGTTGCTTTAGTGGGCGGGGGAATGGGTTGTACTAATTAGAGAGGACAGTTATATTAGTGATAATTATATATTGGCTGAATCCATTGAGGAAAGATCAAATGTATGGAAAACTTGTATAATTTTATGATGATAAATTTGTTTGTTATTTCTGTATAACTCATAATGACTATATATCTTCTATAAAACAATAATAATAATATTTATTGCCCTACACACAACTTTTTTACATTTAACATATTTTTTAAATATTTTTGAACTATTGATCATACCAACCGTTAAAATCGTTACAACTTTAAGAATTTTTATAAATGATCTGAATGATTCACCAATTATTAACTTTTAGTTGGAATGATTATTAAAACGTCATTCTGTATGATTGATTACTTATGACAAGATTTGACAATTTTGTTTTTAAACACTAGATGTACATTTGAACCATCATGTACTCATTATCAATAGCGAATTTTTACTTATTGTTATTCTTATTTTTTCTTCTAAAACTCTACATTTGAACCATCATGTACTCATTATCAATAGCGAATGTTTACTTATTGTTATTCTTATTTTTTCTTCTAAAACTCTAAAGAACATATCTAATCTGTTTCCATACTTAACAATACTTAAAGGGGATTTAGAACCATATAATGTTTTGTTGTGTCTAACATAAAACGTGCAGGTACACGTTTTAAAGTATCCGGAAAGTCAATATAATTACTAAGAGGTTTCTGTAAAAACTTGGTATTTGGTTTTTTTATATATGTATGAAAAATCAAGTATTAAGATTTTACATTCCACGTTTACGTTCAAACGTAAAATTTCTATAGCAATAATGCATGATTGTAGCCGCAATTGGAGTAAGTGGCTTCCACTTTGAAATATTAGTATTTGAGTTATTTATGTTGAACGCTTTCAACTAAATTTATTTGATGTTAATGATGATGATGTCGTTCAGCGGTTTAGGATCGTAAAACTTAAATAATTGCGATGAATAAACCCCAATTGCCTAAAGGACTCGCTAACAAACGCTTGTACATGGGGATTAAACATGAATATAAACTTGAGTTTGCGCCTGTAGACATAAAATTAAAGATGCTTATTACTACTTTTAACGAGCATAAACTTTAAATAAAGACTTCAACAAATTAAACTGGTGAATATTTTAAGAATTACTATGAATAAATTCTAATGCCCTGAAGGACTCACCATGTTAATCGTTACGTGGAATGTTAAATCAAGGGACATTCTGCAAAATTGATTACCTTTGTTAGCGTCTTTCTTATTTTATTTTCTTATTTTCTAAAACTGTAAAGAACATTTCTAATCTGTTTCTGTATTCACCATTGATAATACACCTAAAAGGTATAAAGCAATTTTTAAAACCTTGAGGAGATACAAATCTTAAGGCGAAATTCAATCAACTGGTCTTCCATCTAAACCTAATACCATAATTAATTTTATATTTACAAGATTTATTTATTTATTTATTTATTTTATTTATTTATTTAACGGATTCACCTTTTTATACAACAACATAAAATGTAAATACAGAAAAATATAAAATTATACTTAAAATTAAACAAAACATTGTACATAATCGATAGAGATAAGATTTAAGTAGCAAATATCACAAATATTAACAACGCATGATTATCAACTAAGCATATATTAACAACACCCTGAGATAGTTATTTTAATACATTTAACGAAAATGCGATACAACAAGTGATTTGAAAGAGGTAAAAGAATTATAGAAAATGTCAAACTTTCAAGATAAATTAAGTGTATTAATACTTCTCATAATTATATCGATGGGAGAATTGAAACCATAATTGCTGCGATGAAAATTAGGCCGAAACAAGGATGCGTTACGAAAGGGGTAATTATGGGGAGAAAAATTGAAATTAAATTGCGCTAATAAAGTTGCAGAATTAATATTCCCATTGAGAAGTTTGTAACAAAAACATAGTCCAGCTATTTTATGACGTCCATTTACAGAAATTAAATTTAACTCAATATTGAATTTCTTACATACAAATTTCTCAAATTTATTTTGGATCCTTTCAAGTTTTTTTATATGGATGTCATAAAATGGGAACCAGACCAGTGAGCCGTATTCAAAATGGGATCGAACAAATGAGTTATATAAAGTAAGTAAAGCTCTTATATTAAAATGTTTACCATTTCGCAAGATGAAACCCATTGAACGCATAGCCTTGTTGCCTATTAAATCCAAGTGATGCTTAAAAGATAGTGAATCATCAAAGAGAATACCCAAATCCTTAATGCTACGAACATATTCCAGAGGGGTTATATTAATTTTGTAGTCAAATTTTAATTGGTTTCCTTTCCTATTAAATGACATAACCTTACATTTAGTGATATTCAACTGCAAATCATTCAAGTTACACCAATGGGATATCATATCTAAATCATGTTGCAGATTTATACAATCATTTAATGAATTAATTTCCAATAGGATTTTCATGTCATCCGCGTACAAATAGGGCAGTGAATATTTTAAACAATCCATAATATCATTAATCATTATGAGAAATAATATAGGCCCACAGTGGCTACCCTGTGGCACACCAGATAAAACATCTATACCTTCAGACATGAAACTCCCAATTCGGACAATTTGTTGTCTAGACATTAAGTATGTCACTAAAGCCGTAAGCACTTAATTTGGTAAGTAGAACCAAGTGATTAACTTTGTCAAACGCCTTGGAGAAGTCTGTAAAAATTACATCGAGTTGACAATTTTTCTCCAGGGTTGACAAAATGGATGATCGAAATTCCAGTAGGTTTGTTGTGGTCGATTTCCCTTGAACGAATCCATGTTGAGCTTCATCAATGATTTCCTTGGAAAGCCAAGATAGCTGTTTAGAAATTAGCTTGTCAAATAATTTTGGAATGAAGGATTGGATTGGACCCCTCTATAATTCGATATACAATCCCTTTTCGATGTAATAAAGGTATTAAAATATTGTTAATAGTGCATAAGAAGAGTATTTTTTTTATATTTCACGTAATCCACATTTTTGCTTGCTCGGTAAATAATTTTATAGACGAACATTTTTATTCAGACAAATATCTTCTACACTTGTAATATTTATGTATATTATACTATATCAGGGGTCGTGAAATGGCATACGGCGGTACGAATCCGAACTTCTGACCTATTTTATACAGACCTCAAGTAAACAGTAACTTGTATTATAGAGTACGTAATTTAATTAAATATATCTCGCGCTTTGTTTATGCTGCAATTCGACAACTGGCAGGGGAAGTAACTTGTGAAACATAAATCATTTGTCGAAAAAAAGTAACTTGCGTAAATCTAAAATTGCAAGTTTATTATCGTGGGCCAGATCATGAGTTCAATGATTGATCATGCTAATTTGTGTGTTTATTAGACTTTTATTAAGTGTATGAAAACTTGGGACGTTACTGATAAGATACAACTGGTTAATGTTGTAAGCTTCCTGGATGAAATAAGAGAAACTTTTGTTGAGATGTTGAATGTTTTGCTATTATTTAGAAGAACCCTGGAATAAAATATCAACAAAGCGGTGATGAATTGTTTTCAACAGTAACTACTGACGGTGCGCCAGCAATGGTTGGGACTAAAAAAGGTCTACTTTATCTAACGAGGATCAATGCAAAATGTAATGAAAATTTGATTTCATACCAGTGTTTTATACATCAAATTGTGCTTTCCTGTAAACTTAATAATAATTTTGATAGTATTATGCAAGAAGTGATTAAAATATTAGGTGCGCAACTAAGTTCCCTCTGTTTTTCAAGAAGTGGCATAACTAAAACGTCATGAACCAAGATTAGACATATGGTAAATAAATAGTTTTGACACATTAGCGATTTTGTTGTTGTGTCATATGCTTTTGGTCGTGTGAAAATGTCTGATTTTGTGGTAAATAATGGTCATTTGCGGGAAGTGTTGCTTTTCTTCTTCCATTCAAAGAAAATGGCGGATGAAGCGCATCGAGAACTCCGAAAAGTTTACGGAGATGCTGCTCTAAGTGTAACAACGTGCCGTGATTGGTTCCGTCGCTTCATAGATGGTGATTTCGATGTTGACGACAATTCGCGTAAAGGAAGATCAACAACCTTCGAAAACGCTGAATTGGAGGCATTGCTCGATGAGGATCCGTGTCAAATATAAACAGAGTTTGCTTCAGTAATAGGAGTTATCCGCCAAGTTCTAAGCGATTGCATGCAAAAACAACATGACAATGCTCGGCCTCAGGTTGCCAAACACGTTAAAACCTACTTAGAAACGCTCAAATGGGAAGTCCTACTCCACCCGCCATATTCCTCAGATATTGCGCCGTCCGATTATTACTTGTTCAGTTTGATGGCACATGAAGACATCTCAAAATGACTTGATTCATCTATAGCCTCAAAAGACGAACACTTCTACCGTGAAAGTATTCGATCTCTGCCAGAAAGATAGGAAAAAGATGACGTTAGCGATGGGAAATATTTTGAATCATTCATTTGTAACCATTTTTCACAATAAAGTTGCAGTTTCATAAAAAAAGAGCTAGAACTTTGTTGCACACCCAATAATAAATTTTCTTCATGCAAAATCATTACTGAAATGTCGTGAATTGAAATCATTTCTTAAAGAAGTTAATTCACAATATGACGATCTACTGTTGCATAATAATGTGAGATTGTTAATCAAGGGCTGTGTTTTACAAAATTTCTTCAGCGTTTTAGAATAATTGAAGTAATTTCTTTTCAACAGTGATCAGATTTCAGCAAATGCCTACCTAATTTTTCCAAGTAAAAAATGTACCTTCTATAACTTTATTAAGGGATATTTTTAAACATATTAATGACTTTAACATTAAACTTCAAGGCAAAGGAAACCTTATAAGGAAGCTCATGTCAGAAGTTTTTTTGCGAAAACTTGATCCTTTCTATAATGATCTTGGCAATGTATGCCTACAATTCCCTAATTTAAACAAAATAATCAGCAGTGACAACAAAGTTCACGTTGGTCAGTACAAAACGTTCTGAAAACAGATTCGAAGATTAAAAAAAAAGAACATGTCGGAATCCTCAGCAACATTTACTCTCTGCATCCTAATGGTGAATTAGTGAATTGAGCAAAGAAGCCGCAAAAGTTTATGGGTGTAATAAAGCTACTATGCAGATGGAATTGAACGATTTTCCAAGAAAACACAAACACCAAAAACACAAACATAAGTAACTTCTTTTGAAGAGTTATGGATAAGAATTCTGTGTGATAATAAATACCAAGAATTAAAAAAATAGCCTTGAAACTTCTTACTATGTTTGGGACAACATATATTTGCGGAGCAGCATTTTCGAAGATGAACTTCATTAAAAATTAATTTCGATCTCGACTTACCGATGATCATTTTCCGACAATAGCTTGCACCAATTTTAAATAGAAGACGACGCAAGCGCCATATTTTGCCTAATTTATATTATATATATCATTTATATTATTTACATAGTTTAATTGCTTTAAGGTGGAATGATGATTTTCCAATCTAAGGAGAGTTAAATTCGAGCTGTTCGAGAAATGGCCATCGCTAGTTATCCACACGCTAGATGAATAGTGGTTGAACATTTTATTAAATGCACCAACTTTACTCTAATACTCTAATAGTTCAAGGCAAAAAAATTCAATTTTCAGATTGATATGTAAAAAAAAATCTTATGACTTCTGTATAATACATTTGCTATTTAATAAACCTGAGTAGAATCGGACCGCGATGGTTATTTTATATTAAAAACCGGACTCCTGAAGAAACTAATTGGTGAGAAATTTTTTATTTAAATAAAACACTTTGTTATTGTTTCACTATGCTTATTTTATTATTATTATTATAACAAAAACCTTCATCTAGTTCACTGGTCCACCAAGTGTTAGATGAATTAAAAATAAATATAAATAAATTCAGTTGATTTTTTACGCCCAGATTTTTCTATTCTCAACTGCTTTCGACAAAATAGCATATTAAGTATTATCAAGTGATAAATTGAAAATAAATAACTCTATTATTTCAATAAAATATATATAAATTCCAACGATTAAGAATTTGCACATATTTTGAATATACTGTATATCTTCTTCCTTCTTCGTAATAGTGCGCGAATTATTTCAATTTAAAATTCGAGGAACGTGAAATCTTTATTCAACATAAATTGATAACTGTAATTCCAGATTCCACCAATTCTGTATGCGCCTCCGTATTTGTTATATTTAAAATAACAGCTTTCTGTTGGTAAAAGAAATGTAGGTAACATACTTAATTTTATTATTATACAGTGTGATTTAACATATATTTTTTAGTATAACTAAAACAATTTGTAAAAAAAATATTGTAATAAATTGTAAAAAATAATATCTGACATGTGTTGGAAAATATCTTGAAATTTATGTAAGGCGTATTTCTTGCATACACAGTGCGTTCACAATGAAAGGAACAAATTCATTTAATCTGCTGCTGATTATTTTCGGGAAAAACGCTCGGATAGGTCGATTAGTATTTTCAACTGTGCATCTTTTCCACAAAAATTGTATATACAGGGTTGCCCATAAACAAATGCCGATACAAAGTTACCTCTTTTAATGAAACATCCTATATATTATTAGATATTTGGATTCCTCAGAAAATTCTAATAATAATAAGAATAATAATATTTATTTACGGGAGACCCCATTATTGACAGAGAAATTAAATTACATTGAAAAATATAAAATATAATCAAATGTCTTTGAGTGTGAATATGCAACAATCAAGCGTAATATTATAATAATACAATATATATATATATAACCGATATTAATAAGCTGTATTGATCTTTAACGTATGATTAAAAGATTGCAAAGAATAAAGAATTACCAAATAATTGAAACTAGTGATACTTATTGAAATCATTAGCTGTATTCATTATTCTTGTGATACTGTTATGAGAGGCGATATTTGATTTATGAGTGCGTATCCGAAATAACGGCGTGTAGCGTAGATTAAGCCTAGAGGATGGGTCCTAAAAATCAAGAAGTAGTAGAAGTTCCGGACAATCAATTAGATTATTTATTACTCTAAATAAAGTGCATAAATCTGAGAAAGTTCTTCGATCTTCAAGGGAATGTATTCGTAGAATTTCTTTTATTTCAGAATATGAGCCAGACGTATGTTTTATACCAAGCTTCCATTCCATAGAGCGTAAATATTTATTTTGGATTCTCTCGATTTTATGAATATCCATTTTTGATCAAGGTATCCAAATTGGAGACACGTACTCAAGGTGGCATCGTACAAGAGAACAAAATAAAGCTTTTAAACAATCACTATTAAAATCTTTACATGCATGGAGGACGAAGCCCCACATTTTAATCGCTTTCATACACATTGAATAAATATGATTTTTGAAATTCATTTTCGTATCAAAGAATATCCCCAAATCTTTTACTGTATTTAATTTACTTAGAGTCAGTGTGTATGCATAATTCATGGATGTCTTACTTCTGTAGAAAGATATTGAATTTCACTTATTAACGTTCAATAATAATAAATTATTTTTAAACCAATTATTAATACTGTACAAATCCTCTTGTAAGTTCAAATAATCATTTGGGGATTTAATTATTTTAAATATTTTAAGATCGTCAACAAAAAGTGAAAACTTAGAATGCTTAATATGATACTGCATATAATTTATAAATAGCAAAAATAGTATAGGACCACTACGGGAGCCCTGGGGGACACCCGATGTGGCATTGAAATCCCCTCTAAAACATAATTGTCTATTTTCACATATAAGCGACGATCCGTTATGAATGACTTGATCCAAGAAATTGTTACAGTGTTAAACCCTAAAAGTTTTAATTTATTCAATAGAATCAAATGGTTAACAGTGTCAAATGCTTTGGAGAAATCTGTATAGTATCAACTTGAAATTGTTTATATAAAAGCAAATTTGTTACAGTAGAACGTCCCTTAACAAATCCGTGTTGGTGTGAAGATATTATTTGAAAAGACATCCATAATAGCTGATTTGCGATAACTTTGGAATTACGGACTGTATACATACATCCCTATAATTTTCTATGAGATTGCGTTGACCCGATTTAAAAATCGGTTTAATATAACTTCTCTTCCAGGCCGCAGGAAATTTTCCAGTGGATATCGATTTCAAAAATATGTGATGTATCGGTAAAGTACAAACACATTTTTTTAATTAAAACATTAGGGACTAAATCTAGTCCCATTGAAAAATTATTACTTAGTTTCATTTTGCTATTAAATACATCTGTAACACTGACATCTAATAAATTGTCATTAATTAAGTCATTATTATTTGGCATATACCAGTTATCGAGAGGATTAGTATTCACATATATTGAAGCGAAAAAATCTGAAAATGCCTTAACGATACTGCCGCGACTGTTAAACGTTTTATTAACAGAAAACATAGTGTTGGGGATGCCTGTCTCATTATTTAAGTCACGGACAAATTTAAATAAAGAGTGAGGATTTGTTTGTAAATTCGATTGAACACCAGCTATGTATTTATTATAAAGGTTAGTGGACATTGTTGAGCATAAAGTTCTTAGCATTTTAAAGTTCTGATAATCACCGTGTAGACCACTAATTTTATATTTTTTATGACCATTTTTTTCTGAATAATAATATGACGTAATTCTGGGAAAATTACTATGATATTTTTTAAATAAATTTACAGGAAACATTTTTTTTTTCCTTTATCAATAATATCATAAAATTTATCAACAAGTTCATCAAATATCACAAATCATAAATAAATCATCTCAGTTAATGGAGGAAACAAAAAATTCAGAGAAGTGTAATCAGTTTGGTTATATAAAAATACTTTATCATAAGTTGGCAGAATTTGAATCGGGTTTTCTTATAACTTTTTGTATATAATGTCTTATACCTATTTTCAACTGTTTACTGGATGTCAATTATTTACTGACGCTAAGTCAGACATGGATTTGTTTTATGATAATTATTGTTATATCCTCAACTTTTCTGTGATGTATCACCTGTAAATTAATGTTTAAACCTAATTGTGTCCCATTATTACTGTTACTATGTATTTTTTTCAATTTTTTAAATGATTGACATCGAATTATTAAATATTTGACATAATTTCGAAAACAGTTGAAGATAGGTATACATCATACATGAAAAATATCTACAATTCTCTGAGGAATTTAAATATCTAATAAAATATAGGGTGTTTCATTTAGAAAATAAATAATAATAGAAAAAGGATTTATTCACTCGATCACTCTTATTTAAATAAATTAAATAAAAAGAATTTGAAAATAATTAATTAATTATTTTCAAATTCTTTTTAATAAACTAAATAACTGTGATTTTCTAAGGAATCCAAATATCTAATAATATATAAGATGTTCCATTAAAAGAGGTAACTTTATATCGGCATTTGTTTATGGGCAACCCCAATACAATTTTTAGTGGAAAAGGTGCACAGTTGAAAATACTAATCGACCTATCCGAGCGTTTTTTCCCAAAAATAATCAGCTTCAGATTAAATGAATTTGTTCCTTTCATTGTGAACGCACTGTGTATGCAAGAAATACGCCTTACATAATTTTCAAGATATTTTCCAACACCTATCAGATATTATTATTAATATACTAACAGATAAGATTCCTAGATACTTTTAACTGATATTGATTCCAATACAAACCAGTCAATTTTTCTGTGATGTATCACCTGTAAATTATTGTTTAAACCTAATTGTGTCCCATTATAACTGTTACTATTTTTTTCTTCAATTTTTTAAACGATTGACACCGAATTATTAAATATTTGACATTATTTCGAAAACAGTTGAAGATGGGTATAGGACATCATACATGAAAAATGTCTAGAATTCTCTGAGGAATTTCAAATTAATTTTATTTAATTTAAAAATATAACTTTGTGTCGGCATTTATTTATTGGACACTCTGTATATACAATTATTAGTCAAGAAGAAGCATAGTACCAGGGGTGTTAGTTGAAATTTGCCGGTTTTTTCAATAAAGAAAACACTTAATTTTCAGAGTAATCTCAATTTTTTTTATTCAAAGTATTGACCACACACATTTCTACACATTTCGCCCATCTCTCAGGCAAATTATGGATACCATCCCAAAAAAACTTGTTCTCTTTCGAGGTAAACCATTCGACGAGCCATTTTTCAACTTCTTCAAAATTAGCGAAGCACTGCTCTGCAAGGGAGTGTCCCATCGATGCGAAAAGGTGATAGTCGGACGGGGCGAAGTCTGGAGAGTACGGCGGGTGCGATAATATTTCCCAATTAAGTGTTTTTATTGTGTCTTTCACCAGTTTAGCGGTATGAGACGGCGCGTTGTCATGGTGCAAGATAACTTTGCCATGTCTTCGGGCCCATTCCGGCCGTTTTTCGATCAACGCACGATTCAAATTGATCATTTGTTGTCGGTAGCGATCCGTGTTCACCGTTTCACCAGGTTTTAACAACTCGTAGTACCCCACACCACACTGGTCCCACCAAACACAGAGCATTGTCTTGCGGCCAAAGTGATTTGGCCTTGCAGTCGATGGGCCGGCTTCACCAAGTGGAAGCCATGATTTTTTTAGCTTCGGGTTCTCAAAATAAATCCATTTTTCGTCCCCCGTGACAATTCGATGCAGAAAAGATTTCCTTTCGAATCGTTGAAGCAGCATTTCACAAACGGTTTTTCGATTTTCCATTTGTCTATCGTTCAGCTCGTGTAGCACCCATTTTCCATACTTCTGGATCTTTCCCATGGCTTTTAAACGTTGGCAAATTGCTCCTCGAGTCACATTTAGTGTTTCTGCCAATTTTTGTTGCGATTGGGTTGGATCAACATCCAATAACGCCTGCAATTCCTCGTCTTCGAACTTTTTCGCTGCACCAGGATGTTCATTGTCTGTCAAATCGAAATCTCCACTTTTAAATTGACGAAACCATGTCTCACATGTTCTAATCACTGGAGCATGTTCACCATAAGTTTCTACCAGCAACCGGTGAGCTTCAGCTGCTTTTTTCTTTTGATGAAATAAGAAAAGCAACGAATGCCGCAAATGCGATTTACTTGGAACGAAACTCGACATATTCACTGAGGTAAACAAATATGACGCTATTATTTTGGCGGAATGTGACTTGCGTATTTTTGTAGGTTAATGTCAATAGAAAAATATGACATACATGCCAAATCATAGAATTGTATACATATTGCTAGCGACATCTACTAGTAAACCGGCAAACTTCAACTAACACCCCTGGTAAATAACACTAATCGACCTGTCGGCGCGTTTTACAAAAATTCTCACCTGAATATAGTTATTTTAGAATTTTTTTTTTCAATTTCTTATGACTACACTGTATATATATATATATATATATATATGGCACTACACTTCTTGGTGAGTTTCGCCGCTTCTGATTGAAGCCTTTACAATCCGTTTATATTGGGGTGGATTAATCCCCGTAATTCTTCTCTCATTGTGCTGCCTCAGTGTTAAATATGTCCATCGCTATTTCCCTCCATTCCTTCCTGTCTTCTGCCTTCTTCTTCCAGTTGGTAATTCCTATAATTTTGATATCTACTTCCACCTCGTCTTGCCATTGGTGTGTCTTCCCGATCTCCATACATGCCCCAACTATTTTATACGGGCTGTCTTGATTATGTTAACAACATCTTTTCCTTCCAGTATTTCTAATATTTCTGTGTTATTTCTTCTTTTTATTTCACTTTCTGTTCGTCTTGGTCCTAGTATCTTTCTAATTATTGATCTTTCTGCTACTCTTAATTGGTGATGTTCTTTTTGTGTCATTGTCATAGTTTCCGCTGCATACGTTATTATCAGTCTTATTACTGTTTTATATATTTGTATTTTCGCGTTCTTGCTGATTGTTTTGTATGTCAAGACTTTTCTATTTGCGTAGAATGCACTATTTGCTTTTTGTATTTTTTCTTCAATTTCAGTTTTATCTTCGTTGCTGTTACTAATTGTTACACCTAAGTACTTTATTTTCTTGATTTTCTGAAATTCGTGCTGGCCTATTATTATTTTTTCTTCTTTGTCTGTGTTTGCGATTATCATGAATTTTGTTTTTTGTTTGTTTATTGTCATTCCCATTTTCTTTCCCTCGTAGACTAGTTCCTTTAAGATGTTTTCCATTAGTGCTCTTTGTTTTGTGGCTATGACTGTATCGTCTGCGTAAGCAATTATTTGGCTCCCTTTCGTCCTGAGAGTTCCCTTTGTGTCTATCTTTCTCAGTACATATGCCAATCTGGTGTTAAATAAAGTAGCTGAAAGTGCATCTCCTTGCCTTAATCCATTATTTATTGTAAACTCATTTGTTTTTCCGTTTTTCGTTTGTACTGCCGCTTTTGTGTTATTTATTGTCATTTTTATTAATTTTATGATTTTGTTCGGGATTTTAAACTCAATTAGTGCTTTGATTATTTGTGTTCTGTTCATTGCGTCAAAAGCTTGCTTACAATCTATAAATAATAATTCTAATTTAACTTTCTGTTCAGTGTTTTTTCTATTATTTGTTTTACTATATGAATTGCATATTTCCGTAAACACTTGAAGATAGATATATGACATTATATACGAAAAGTATTTAGAATTCTCTGAGGAATCAAAATATGTAATAACATATAGGGTGTTCCATTTTAAAAAAGAAAACTTTGTATTGGTACTTATTTATGGGATATCCTGTATATCATTTTTTATTGGAAAAAATGCGCAGCTGATAATACTAATCGACCAGTCCGAGCTTTTTTCCTGAAAATAATCACCAACAGTTTAAATGAATTTGTTCCTTTCGTCATGAACGCACTGTATAGAAAGAGCAAGGTTTTTTTATAATCTCATAACGTTTGAAAATTTGGAGATTCCCATTGCGATCGCCCTTGTGACCGACACTACCAGTTAATGTCATTGTCAATCCCCTCTGTATATATATCTTCATGTTTCTACTTTTTGGTTATTCCTTGATAATGACCACTTATCGAAACTAGTCGGAACTTAAATAACTATTACTTTATTTAAGTGATACGAATAATCAAGTGTCTTAATTGCAGTTTCATTAATGGGGCTAGTATGTATGCAAAATGTTAAATTTAACTTAAACGTTATTTTGTATCGTCAGAGCCTAGGAGAGTTTTATAATTGATATGTAACTTAGATTGTGAAGTTTAACAATAACGTAAACGTAAAATTTAACATTTCACATACGGAATAGCCCCGGTAAGTTGTACACATCTAATGTATTTGAATTTGTGATTTACTACGCGTTGTGTGTAAATGTATAAAAAAGCAGAATTTATTATTCTTATTTATGCTATTTAAGCAATTGAATTCTTCTGTAAATAAAATGAGAGAACTGTGCGATTTTTATATACGATTTTTTTAGGTATATTTTCCTAAAAAAAATCAGTGTGTTGATATGGACTTTATTAAATTGAACATAGGGCTTTGTTGAACGAAATAAAATCCTCGCTGTATATTGCGATAAAAGAAAAAAAATACCCTGGATTTCCTCATGATATCATCATAGGGTATCTATTTAAGGTAATATCGGACGTAATACTGCTGTTTAACTGCCCACAAGTAACGGTTGACGATTTTTTCGGGACCCACGCAACCGCGCCGCGCCAATGATCTATATTTTCGCGGTCAAGAACGCTTCTTTTCTCCACTTTTTTTTACTGTTTCGTTTCGCGTTCGGATTCGGATTCGCATTTCTTTATCTGCAGGTGACATCATTCCGTATGCACTCCGAATCGAGCCGTACCTTCCACGTAATCGTCCTCGAGAAATAATAACACTTTTATATAATTAGTGCCCGTGCTTAAAACTGAAAAATCCATTACTTGTAAAAGTATTATGACAATTAACTTTATTTAGTATACTGTTAAACAATAACAATATACTTCTGTGATATATTTTAATGGGGGTATATACTGAATTTAATCTCTATACTATATAATGTTATCTGAAGTAATTGCAATTTGTTGTCGCAATTAAAAAGGAGAGAAAAAAGATCAATTTGCATATTAACGCTATAGATATTTACAAAACAATTAAAAAGTCTCACGCGCTTTAAATTTAAATATAAAGTACAAATGTTTGTTAACAAGCCTGACATCATTGAAACAGTTTTGTTGGTTCTTCTTTAGCGAAAAATTCCATTACTAATTTTTAAGTAAATATTTTATATTCATTTTGAAGAATCATGCAAACTTTCAAAGAAATTTTAATAATCGATTTTTATTAACAAGTGGAAAATTAATCCTAGAATTTCTATGATTAACGACCAAATAGAACTTTCTTTGAATAAAAGTGTCTAAAATTATTTATTGTAGTAATTAATGTTAATTTTTCCTCGAGCACAATTATGGATGGTATACCGGAATTTGTAGTCATTTGGTAAATGTTTGAAGTGCTAGTAGTATGGTGACTTATTTTTATGGATGAAGTTGAGGGTACATTGTAATTTTCTAAACTGACTGGTAATTCATTAACTTGGTCATTATTATTTGACACATCAACATCTGGGTTTGTCAGGATGTTTTGTGAATATTAGTAATATTATTTTTATAGCCCCATCATATGACAAACCTACAATTCAACGATAATAATAAAATTAAATAAATTTATTTTAACTTATTTCTCTACCTTCATCATAAGATATTCAGAATCATCTGCTTCCTTGAAAAACTTTATAAATTGTACTTGAGACAAAGATTTGGACTTTTTGGGCTGGTAATTTATTTTTGTTTAAAAATGCTCGAACTTTATAAAAATTATCATTATATTATTACAAATATCCCAAGGACATGGATAATGCGAAATAATTTAATAAGTTTTAGCTTTTAAGTAACTAAGCAACGTGCTTGAGAAAACTTTAACACTTATAAGTATTTATCAATATCTGAGGGATATTCGGTACGAACATTTCTTGCAAGTAAATTATTTATTTAACATTATTTATTGACAATACAATTATTAAAGGAACAGTTTGTAAAATTAAATGCAGTATTAGTTTCACGTGAGTGACATTTCTATATAACGATTACTGCACGTGTTTATATTGCTTAGCAACATCAAAGCGATAAGCTCCCATAAGTTGATTTCAGTGTAAGTGTATGTTGATTGCTTATTTATGCACACGTGACACGATTTAATAGGATGCTTATTTCAGCAAGAAATGTTCCAAATTAATATTTTCATTCACTTTAAAAGTACTTCTTAACATTGAAAATTCAGACCACAGCGTACCGACAATCTTAGATGCTTCTAATAGATAGGCGAGTAAAACATTTTCTGTTACGTTTTTTGCTTTGTAAGTCTTCTGTATTAAAATATCTTAATTCACATGTCTCTTCGTGGCTGGCTAAATGGAATCCTGCTTTATTGTTTTTTTTTATTCAAACAAAATTTTCGTAATAGAAAAAAAAAAAAAGATTTATTCACATGGTTACAGTTATTTCAATAAATTAAATAAAAAGAAATTATAAATTGTTGTTGTATTTAAATATTTATGTAATATAAGTCAGAATGTCATGGTAGCTAAAGAGGAAATAATTCATTAATTATCTTCTAATTCTTTTTATTTAATTTATAATTTTCGTAAATTCTTGGATTTTCGTGGAGTTCACTTAGTCGTACATTTTCCTAAAAATTAAAACTATCGTAAGGTTATTAAGAAAACAATTGGTTTATTTTCACGTTGACTAGTTTCAGTGTGTTAGAGTGGTGGTAAAAACATTATTAAGTGTTTTCTTTATATTTATATTGAGAAAGCTTCACGAAGTGAACTTTCCAAAGGTTCAAGAATTATAAATATTCTGTGAAATATATTGTATTCTTTTAAGCTCCGTTCTATTATTCTTTCGTGCAAAAAGCAGGATTAATTAATTCTAAATCGCTGAAAATACCATGCTTCAACTGAATTAGAATATCGATCACTTTGTTTTTGCATGAAAGATACTAATAGAAATTCTCTATTATTATATTTATAATATATTCACATTTATAATACACATTCTGTATTACAGGGATTAATAATATAAACTTTATTGTTCAACAGGAAAACTCAATTAAAGAACAATACAAGATATTAAAAGCAAAAATAAACGTAAATACCACTTCAAAATTGTTTCTTCTTGGAACCACCACCATAATCAATAATACTTATTACTATAAGTAATAATCTATACTATAGATCGATTTTGGAGTTCCGATATAATTTCCTCAGTTTGAATAGGAGAGAGGCCAGCGATGGATTTAGAATTACAGTGAGTTGAATTATTATGATTCAATAATACATTATATAAAGAAAACAAAATTACTTTTTTGTTGGTTTTATACCACTTGGATTTCAAGTGGTATAAAAAGTAATTTTGTTTTCTTACTTGGTGGTACATTTTCAATATAGTATTGAAAATGTACCACCAAGTTAACGGCAACAATATTTAACAATAATAAATTGTTAATCAATACATATTGGCTATCCCAATTTACATCAAATAAATACAATAACTAATATAAACGATGTTTCTTTTCTATTTAATCCTTAGTAATCATTATCTATCGAAATATTCTCTGTATGTCATCCCATGCCATAACCATTATCCTGCTTTAAATTATACTGTACACCTATATATAATTTTGAAAAGACTGATTATTTGGCTATCAATGACATAATTATAAATACTTATTTGGGACCCAAATTTCAAGTAAGCTTGTGAAATATTTTATTCCATTATTCATAATGCATTAACGCATGTATCGTTAAAAAAAGCATGACATGTAATAAAAATAATAAATTTCCCAAATGGTTTTTGCATGAATTGAAAAAAAAAAAAATAATTGGAATGAAGAAATTATATAGGAAATATGCCGATTCTCAGTTAAACTCTGACTATATGCATTTTAGTCTGGCGAGAGAAAAATGTAAATCTATCACTAAAATATGCTATGAAAAATGCATATATTGAATTGAGAATGGTATCAAATGTAACCATAATTGTTTTTGGGCTTAAGTCAATTCTACGCGTGGTGGTTCTTAATTTTTTCCTTATTCATGGATGAGCGAACTATTTGAAAAAAATATTTGAATCTATTCAAATCAACACCCAAAATTTTCAAATACATTCAATAGTTTCTAGGTATTTTACGATATGCAAATATTATAAATTTCGATATGTTCGCAAGAGGATAATAATAATTAAAGTTTAGTGTTTAAGAATTTAAAATTATTGTTAAAAAACTAACACAAATTTAATATAAATCACAAGTTTCGAAACTGAAAATAATAATAGAATAATCCGCAAGTTATGATTAGTATAGGTATTATTTTATATATTAGTTTTTTTAACAATAATTTTCCATTCTCAAACACTAAACTTTAATTTATAAAAATAATACCTATAGTAATCATAACTTGCGGATTATTCTATTATTATTTCATGTGATTCAATTCTTAAATTAACTGAAAACAAAATTTAGATAATTTCAGCTTATTTAGAATTTGAATTACATTGCGTTTGTACGAAAGAAAATTAATAACATGTACTCACCATTCACCATAGCCAAAGACCAACTATACAATCTGACGATCTAAACTTCATATTAACTTAAAACATATTTGTACTCTTGTTGTTACCAAGCCCACTGAGAAAAATGTATATGAAAACGTCGCGTTACATTAACATTAAATATTATTTTAATGTCGATTAATTATTAGTGAACATTTTGTCTATTGGGTTATTAATTGCGTTTTATTGCAGAGAAAATAGCTTTCCTGTGGTAACAGCAACTACTGCCTTTTTTTGCAGATATAAAAATGATGCTCCAGGATTGCAGAAACTGAGGCTTATTTTGAGAGCGAAGAAAAATTGTTTTACATAAATGATATCGAAAAGTTTGAGGAGTGTTTAAATAAATGTATTATTCTTGAGGAGAGTATGTTGATAATACATTTATTCAATGTATTATTCTTTATTCAATGTATTATTCTTGAGGACAGTATGTTGATGAATATAGTGGAATTAAAAAAAAGTTTTTCTTACTTAGACCGGAGACTTATTGTATGATATGTTATTTATGAGCAAAGTACCAATGTATAAATTGAGATAAGTGTGAATTTGTAGCTAACCATATCGTATAAACTGATCACAAAATCATAATTAAAACGTAATAAAACAACAATCGAACTATTAAACATGCTAAACGCTATTGAAATGAAAAAAAAAAATAAAAAAAATAAAATATATTAATCGAAAAACAAATGAATGGATTTTGATCTCAGTTCTCTTCAAAATATGTTATTAGATTTAATATCCACTTCTTAATCCTGGATTCCCTGATATCATTAAATAATTTTTGAAAATAATTTAATCGGGGCTATTCCGTAAGGAAAAGGTTAATTTTAATGTCAACGTTATTAAATAAATTCACATTCTTCTATTTAAAATGCAGCTTAGACTGTGATGATAAATAAATAACGTACAAGTTAAACTTAACATTTACCTTAGTCCGTAATATCCAGTTAATTGCGATTTGCAGACTATAGATTTGGCTGAATATTATGTAAATAAATATATATTTTACATCCTATGAAAGCCATTTGTTTGGATTTAACTTTGCAAATACTGCGTAATCTATCAAGATTTAAATAAAAATCCTTAGATAAAACTTTTACCATTTCCGGCGTAGAATCCGAATCTGCAATAAAATATATGGGTTCCCAAATTTCAAAGTCAATCACTTCTCCTACCCCCTGGGGGTGGCAGTGAACACTTTCTTACAGCATCGGATGTCCCCCTCGAAACCATTTAACTGTTGTCGGAAATGTTATTTTGTGCGATGCATATTTGTCGAGTTATTCCACTGGATAAATTAAAATGGGTCAAAAAACTAAGAATAATGTATACAAGTTCATATGTTACTTGGAGCCATATTGTATGACGGAATTTTCAATTACAAAAGCTCATTAGACTGTGATGATAAACAATAACAGCCCGATTATTTGTGAATATTGTGTATATTTTTTCTATGGGAAATTTACAGCAAAATTATATTCAACCGCTATCGAGGAATGATTCTACGAACGAATTTATTACATTTTTATATTACACCTCATCTGTATGGGGGAGTCGCAACAAAACCCATCCATCTTTTTTTCTTCTTCGAGCTAATTAATTCAACAATGGATCATCAAACTCATGGCTTATCTTTTTCTGGTCTCGTAGTGGATCGATAATGTATCATGGCTAGTGGTCGAAATGAGCGGACGGACGGTGGATGGATGCGAAAAAATGCTGTTTAACCTTTTTGGCTTCTCTTCGACGTTAAGTTTTCTTGTTGTTCTTCTCCTCTCGTTTACTGTAGTGTGTGTATATGTGTGTTCAGTTTCTGCGTATAAAAAGAGTGCGCGCACTTCGGCCCTGACTTTGAATCCGCGAATCCTCCAGTTCGCACCTTTTGCACTAATAACCGTAACATTTCGATTTGGAGCGAAACGAGAAAAGGGGAAGAAGAAATAATGAAAGTTGTGATCGTTTTGTGGTTGGCCTGGTTTTGTGGTGTTGAGGGTGTTTATGAAAATAATCCTTTCTTAAATGGTATGTATTTAAGTATTATTTTATTTAAGAAATCTTTTTAATGGTTTCAATTGCATTTTACTTTATATGAATACGTTTCCCTGTATTTCAAATATATTTACCATTTAAATCCCTTGACATTTCGTGAAACATTTTTGAAATATAATAATCAAAATATTTTATTTGTTCAATAAAAAATTAATTCAAATTACTTATGTAAGTTATTCTATGGTTGAGGTTGCAACTTGATAAAACTTCATTATTACTATAGTTACATTTATTTTACATTAGTATTTTAAACAAATGTTCATTAATGGACAACATAACAATAACATATTGTATAATGCAACAATTTTTGAATTGAAAATATTTAATGCTAACAACAACAAAAATGCTATATGAACATATTAATAATAATATTAATAGTATTTATTCATACTTTACAAACATATATGAATTAAAAAGGATATATACACCCATATATGCACACATATATTTTATACATTTTTTTTTATAATTGAATATACATATTCAATTATAAAAAAACACTGCAGGAAAATTCCGTCATACAATATGGCTCCAAGTAACATATAAACTTGTATACTTTATTCTTAGTTTTTTTTTTATAATTTTTTAATGTTTTTATTTTCAATTGTTATATACATTTTTAGCATAAAAACAGCCATTCTAGAATTTGTTTAGCCTGTGTTGGGGGTTATATACTTGACCTCTCCAGATTTCGAAAGGGGTACTGTAGCAATGAAGTTTCTTTTTTGGAAACTTGATGCGTTCATATATTGGGTGTTTCAAATTCGAGTCTCACCATGGGGATTTTGTTCATTATAAGAGATGGAGGGTAGGATAAATTTGGCACTTTTGCAGAATTTCATGATGATATTAGCCAGCAACAAACTGTTGAGAAATTTGGGCTAAGTTTCTTTGTTTTTAAGAAAAATAACACCACGTTTGCAAAGTAGAAAACTTTACTAATGCGAATGTTTGTGGTAAGCATTAAAATTCACAAACTATAACATGCCCTGTTTAATTTATTACAGATATATATATAATATGTTGATTAAAGCTCAAAGTATTATCTAAATAAATCGCTAGCCATCTAACTTAACTGAAAATGTGCTTCATTCTAAAGGGTGGTCCATTTTGGTGGTTGGTGATTAAATACTTTTTTATTTTAAGTGATATTGAAAAACCGTTTTCGCGATCCTAGGCCAATTATTAATGGTAAAAACAATGGCGAAGAAAAAACTGATCTATTTTTAACCGTTTCCGGGTTAAAACCGGAAATTGACGACGAGTCATTTTACGAGGTTGCATGTAACTTCGTTATTATTAAAAATAGAAAAATATAATAAAAACTTTCTTAAAGCAACATTTTATGCTGATTTCGAATATGTTATCATATTTTGTTTATCATTTTTAGTTTTATAGTTATAACCTCAAATTTCGATTTTTTGAATTGTGTCTATAGTCAAAAATGACATTATTGGGTAAAGCTTTTTTCCTAGATTCCAAATATATGTAGTTTGTTTATGTTTTCTTGCGTTTTGGCAAAGTTATAAACAATTTAATGAAACCATCATAGATTGCCATGGAAACAAATGAAGAAAAAAAGTAAACAGTCATACGATACTGTTTACTTATATTTTTATTGTTTAACAATGTAATATTTCGCTATATTGTGTTATATTTTTAAGTATAAGTTATTCCTAAGAGGAAGGCAACCATGCAGAATATTATTTCCATAAATAAAGAATAATTTAATTAATTTTTGGAAGATTTTACAGAGATGTAGCGGGTAACTATAAAAAAAAACAAATTATGAAAATTAAGAAGTATATATATTAGCCAGAGTGGAAATGAATCCAGTGGTTCTTGCAGGCAATGAGAAAGATCAACTGAAATCGAACACTCAAAATTATTTCGCATTAAAAAAAAAATAGAAATATAGCCATAACAAATTAAATTTACCAGCAAATTTTTATGAACGACAACAAATGACATTTTGCATATGGTTTGTCATTATTTGAAAAAGCCATACTTAAATATATAACACCTAAACTAACTATATATATTTGGAATCTACGAAAAAAAAAAAAACTGTATCCAATAACGTCGCTTTCGACTATAGTTATAATTAAAAAAAATGAAGTTTGAGGTTATAATTTAAAAACTAAAAATGATAAATAAAATGTGATAACATATTCGAAGTCAGCACAAAATGTTGCTTTGAGAAGGTTTTTATTATATTTTTCTATTTTTAATAATAACAGAGTTACAGGCACCCTCAAAAAATAACTTGTTGTCAACTTCCGATTATAACCCGGAAACTGTTAAAGATAGATCAGTTTTTCCTTCGCCATTGTTTTTATCATTAAAAATTGGTCTATAATCGAGAAAACGGTTTTTCAATAAATATTATAATAAAAAAGTTTTCCATGTGTGGCACCACCAAAATGGACCACCCTGTACACCACTCACTATTTTGTGTTGTTCTAAAAATATTTTCAACTATTGATTCATTTTAGGACTGTTTAAAAAGCGAAGCACTGGTTGAAAATATTTTTAGAACAATACAAAATGTAATAGTTAATTAAGGTTATTTATGCAAATAATGATGAAATAATATCCCTAGTTCGGAACCCTGCGGTATGCTTAAACTGGCATCTAACTTGATAGATAGATCATATACAATTTGCTAACATCAACGATTTAAAAGTGTATCAATGGCAGAAACTATTTTAGAACAACAAAAAAGGTTGTCGTAAAAGTGGGTTAAGGTCATTTTTAAAAACAATAAAAAAAATATTGAACAATAATAGGTCTAAATTGGAACCCAGTGGTACATCTGAAAGGGCAATAATATATCCAGTTAATTGCGATTTGCAGACTATTGATATAGCTGAATATTATGTAAATAATACCTATCAAGATTTTAACAAAAATCCTCAGATAAAACTGGTCTAATTTGGAACCCAGTGGTACATCTGAAAGGGCAATAAACTTGACAGACAAAAGTTGTTAACTATACAAATTTAATGGGTGGTATTGATCGCACATATCAATACGTATCAACCTATTGTTTTCTAAGAAAATCTCTTAAATAGCGGAGGAAATATTTGTATAGGGCATGGATATGTCTGCTTTAAATGCATACATTTTATATAAATGTGTAAACAAAAAACAAGAACGAAAAAACACAGTCTATGGCTTAGTTCGATTTAAATACGACAAATTTGGTCTTATTCGTATTTAATATAAGTTGATTATCAATAAACCAATTTTCTAATTTAGATATACCGATATTGCTCGCATTAATGATATCCGGGTGCTACTACTACTAACTAGGATATTTGTGTCATCCGCGTAGTTTACCATTTTACAATATATTCGTGGTATTTTGTTTATACAGGGTGGGCCACGAGTAACGTTTAAACCATTCAAAGTCTTCGGGGTTCCTGACCGCGGAAAATTTTGAAAAATTCTACATTGCATGGTTGAATGCACCTCATAGTAAATAATTTGAGTTTCTTTCACTTCTGGTTGTACCAGAAATGGCAACCAATTTAGCTATTTTATGGAAATGGAACACCCTATATTTTAATTTTTTTCGGATTCCCCGTTCAATTGCCGTTTTTGAGATAAAAATTTATTTGTCAATTTTTTTTTGGTTTCAAAATTTTCCGCGGTCAGGAACCCCGAAAACCGTTATTCGTGTATATATTATAAATAACAAAGGATCTAGAATACTGCTCTGCGGAATAACTTTAGTTACCCATAATGGCTCTGAGAATACAATTATGTTTGTCATTGACATCTGTTAATTTGGTGAAGTGCATTCTGTTTTTTTTAGATAAGATTTAAATTATATCTAATTAAATTAAATAAAATAAAGATGATTCACACATTTGCAGCTATTAAAATTACAACGAAATTTTCATTGTAATTTTAAATTATATCCTACACTGGTATAGTTTAGACATTAATATTGTGTGATCATCGTATCAAAAGCCTTTGATAGGTCTAAAAATATTTCACAAGCGAGGTTTTGATTTTCTATTTCTTCTAGTACCCATTTTATGGAGTGATGTAGAGCTGTTTCAGTATTTCTGCTTCTCAGAAAACCATATTGTGAAGGCGATGAAAGTATACACTTAATAAAAAATGCATAATCCTTGAATACATTACACTTTCATTCATTTTGATGTTGAATAATATGGAAAATTACAGACCAAATAGTCTATTAAACTATTTGGTCTGTAATTTTCCATATTATTGAGATCTCCATTTTTATATATTGGTATTAGAATTAATTGCTTGAGTTATAGGCTATACAATTATAGATATAAAACGAAATTATAACAATAAAATTTATAGAACGACTTAATAACAGAATATTGAACATCGTGATAATGTAAATAGAAAAGAATATTCACTCACTTGGTCACAGATATTTAAATAAATTAAAATAAAAATGATTAATCATGGCTAGTAAAGGGAACTTAAAGTGATGATTTGTGTGGGAAGTACTGATTATGACTATATTTTTAGTTCTTGAACGAGTTTAGACGCTTATTTGATTATGACAAGTGTAAATTTTTGAAATTACCCACAAACTCAATATATTTACAAATAACGTTGCATCAACATTAAACGTTTAAATTTTTTTGTCCGTTTTGTTTATTAGCTTAATAATAGTATGTTTCATTTCTATCATAATACATGATTTTCGAATGACTTTGAGTCACTAATGCCCACTTGCACCGCGGGTACTTAATCGTGATTAAATAGTTACGATTTAGTTTAAAATTTGCTTTAACAAAATTTAATGATGATTAAGATAACCTAAAAACATGAAATATTTAATCAGCCAATTTTTGGCTGATTAACTCATATATGTACAACTTCACGTTTGAGGATAGTCGTGAAGTTGTTTAGAGTTCATTGAGATCATAGAAATATAAAGTTAGATAGAGATTTGACGGAAATAATCAAGCGTGGAACTATAATCGACTAAATCGATAATTTAGAAGTAAATGTTCTAATTAATTTTGATTTAATGTTAATCATGATTAACTAATCGGCGAATTTAATCGGAGACTGCTACAGTGGTTTCGATACACAATATTAGTATTATTAAAATAGAGTAATTGTATATTTGTGAATTATATGCAGCTGAATAACATAAATGATCGATCGCAGATATATTCCTTGAGGTTTTATTTTAGTACAAGATGTACATTTCGAGCAATATGTGTTCATTTTTAATAGATAACTGAACGGTAATGGGAAGAATCTAATTATATGATAAATAGAAAAAATATATATAATAATGAATGTTTAATTTGAAAGTGTATGAAGTAGTTGCAGAAATAGTAATTATATTGACAAATTCACAAATTTCATCAGAAATATCATAACACTATTAAATCAATATTTGATTATTGAAAATAATCGATTATTTTGAATTCGATTACTGAAATAATCTTTTTTTTTTTCATCACTAATTAACGTTAAAATATCAATAAAGGTTAATTCAATATTCTCATATCATCTTTTTTCACTCAGTAAAAACTCTGTGGTTGAGGCTGCTACTTGATAAAATATTATTATAACTAATGTTATAGGTAAAATACTTGATAATATATCAAGTGCTTTTAAATTGGTGAAAATATTTATATTTTATTTGGTAATATATTATTAAAATATTTATTTATTATATTATATTATATTATATTATATTATATTATATTATATTATATTATATTATATTATATTATATTATATTATATTATATTATATTATATTATATTATATTATATTATATTATATTATATTATATTATATTATATTATATGCAATGTATAATAAAGATTTAGTAGTAGTAGTATTTATTAAAAATTCTGTACACATACAGGATTAGTTTTCGAAATGCCTGTTTTTTGTATCTCCCTTGTTGTTAAAAATTCAGATTTAATTTATTAATAACATTTGTTCGCCTACTGGAGGAGCATACTGTAAAATTATTTTCATACATACATGTGTACCATTTTTCCGTAATTTATATCAACTTTGTAGTTTTAAATAGAATACCCTATATATTATTTATAATTTCATTCCTCTTATTACTATTATAATTTAAGTTTTATTATTTTATAAGTTAATAACATAGGACATTATATATATTATATATATATATATATTTCATGTTTATTTTGTATAAGAAATTTTTATATGTAGCAAAAGTGGTAAATAAATTATCTTATTATAATTATTAATTGTCTTTACAACAATATAAAATGGCTGTATAAATAAAATTTTACTGAATTTCTAATAATAAGATATATGATAGACAGGTATTACGGTGATTCACCCTGTATACAAAAAAAAAGTGAACTTAAAAATATGAAATAATAAATTATTACATACAATTATTGTTGATTAAATAAATACCTTTAGAATTTTTCAAGATAATAGCATAGAGTAACTAGTATTTTATCCTCTTTGTAATAGGGTAATTTATAACCATTAATATATTTATGACATTATCATCATCGTTCGATATAAAGACTAATAAATATCTCATACCTGTGGAATATCAGATAGCGCCTACTTAGTACATAGTGTACATACATAATAAAACTAAAATAAATCGGTTAACGCCAACTTATTGGTATGTATTGAACATCCATCCTACTGCAGTAGAATTCCGGTTGGCGCCGGTTTATTAATGTGTAGTATACATTTATCCTGGCGCCGATTTTTTTATTGACCAACTAAGGAGTAATGCTGCACCATACAGATTTTTTTAGATATTGATGAAATATTTTATTAAAAAATACTGGTATAAATCAATAAAGTTTAAAGAATATACAGTGAACATTTTATTCCACTGAATATAGACATATGTGTAATTTAATAAAACCTATGTCTACCTCAACGAATTACCTATCTATCCTAAAAAAATGTCACAAAATTCTTTTCTCTAAAATTTTTAAATCTTCTATATGTTACGAGAAATTCCAACATCTTTCCAAAATTCTAGAAACAATCCACTATATAATCACTAGTAAATGATTAACTGACATACGTGACAGAAGAAAAAAAACTGCAGGCTGAAAGACCAATGGTTGATACCTAAACTAATGCATTATAAACTATATGTAATTATGAATGTCCCAATAATAAATAATTAGTCATGATTATATAAAAAAAAAAAAAACAGTTCAAAGTGAAAGAATTTAATATTATCATGATTTGTAAACTTCACTTTATTGTATTTTACTATCATTAGAATTATTATTACAAAGTAGTTTTCTTAAATTTATTGGATTAATTTAAGAAAACTACTTTGTAATAATAATTCTAATGATAGTAAAATAGAACAAAGTAAAGTTTACATATTAAAATGTGACGATTGCGATGCAATCTACATCGATCATACCGGCTTGATCGATGTAGATTGCATCGCAATCGTCACATTTTAATATGTAAACTTTACTTCAAAATTAGATGAGAAGAACATCGTAAAGACATGATAAAAACAAGCAAAACATTGTATCGCACTTGGACACTATTTCAATTCGGAAAATCACACAATTTTAAATACAGGCAATGAAGGCAGTACCCTAAACCACCGAGAAGGCTTGTAAATTAACAAAGCGATAAAATAAAAAAAAATCGTGAATGATAATGATGACGTATGGAATCCCGGATCATGAGCTTCCTTCTTACCTGACGGACAAAAAAGCAAATCATTTGTATATAATCTTCATAATTTGTAAAATATGTACATTCCTTTAAAATGAAATTATAAGTTGGTATTTTGCATGCTCAATATACGTAAACATATTTTGAATGTAGAAATGGTGAATCCGTAAATAAATGAAATTAATATGACTGTTAGTCGAAACTGGTCGGAATAAATACATAAAATTAAGTGAAACAAACTAAGTGACCTATTTTCTATTTAAAATAAGGAAGTTGGTATCGACTTCCGGTATAATTGGTGCTAGAATTATGAAACAATTTTCATTAAAAAGAATATACTGGTTTACATAAATGGTGAAACGTTTATTTCATTACAGTCTATTATTTCGAAGTCCATATATATTTAATGTGATTTCTCTGTGGGATACCCTGAATAGTGAAATGCCCTATATTTTAATTTGCGTTAATAGTTCACATAATTTCTCCGTAATGCATCCTGCAAAGCCTTCCATCCATCCCTGCAGCTCATCATATCTTAATTCAATTTCATACCATACATAATTCATTTTCTTATATAATGACTCGCCACTTAAAACCGTCCCAAAAGAACGAAATGATGAATTACGATAAGCCGCCCATTACTCCAACCAATTTCGCCTGTTTGGCATAATGCACTTGTCCAAAAATCCTTGTAATGAATTCATCGCCATTCCGATTGCACCATTAATTTCCCTTTCTACCCGGAGCGACCGCAGAAAAATTCTTTCCCCTTATCTTCATTAATTTTTTCTTCCGAGCTATTTTTATCCTCGATCCTTTATTTTGCCGTCTCGTTACGCCATTAGCGTGTGCTTTTATTTGGGAATACCCGATACGCACCTTGGGGCGGTTTTCGGCCAGCAACTCGTCCGATTACGGCCCGGCCATAAATTCTGACGGGTTCCTTAGGCCGTTGTTGCTTCTCCAAACTGACCGCAACGGTTCAAGATAACGCGCCTTTTTCGGAACATTCGCCGATTTTTTCTTCTTGCGTGGGGGTACCACACGTTCGCACATACATCACTATCGTGGAGAAAGAGGTGCTTTATCGCGGCGAGATTCGAAAACAAGTCGGTTTTGAATTAATAGCTTTGTTCGAGGTAATTTGTGGAGAGATGGGAATTAATTAAAGAAGGCTACCTAATTATTGATTTATGGCGGTTTTATTTATTGAGTTGTCCGTTCATTTAAATTTTTATTAAGAATCTGATATGTCTAATGATTCTTTTGATTTTTTTATTAAATAAAAAAAGTATATGAAGAAAGTGAAGCAATTGTAAGCATGGTCTGTATAAAATTAATAAAAATAAACTGTACTGTATTAGTTTTTTTTAATGAAAACTATTTTACAGATGAAGATGGTTGAGACCGTTACTACGCGGTAGTTTATAATGTAATCACTGAATAAAAAATATTTTATAATTTCGCACGAAGAAAATGTACAGATACGAATTTGTTTTGTTCGAAATAGAAATATATTTTGCATACAAATTATTGAACAATTTATTATTATGATAACACAGTATTACAGTTTTGTGAGAGAAAGACTTATGAAATTGAAAAGTAATTCCAAACAATTAAATTATTAAAATTAATTAAAAAACTTCGTTTTCTTTAAATATTTTAATATTTCTCCGAGAAATATAAAAATTGTGAAATACATAAAAATGTTTTACCACTGGTTAAGTGAGAATTAAATTAATTTAATATACGATTAATTTAATTTTCACTTAACCCGTGGTAAAACATCTTTATTTATATTTCTAGAAAGGACAGATTGATGTTTAGAATCATTTATTATCATTAGTCATATATTTCGTCTTTTTCTATATTATAATAATTTATAGATTTTGCTAAGTTATTTGAAACAAAAATGATGCATATACCGAATATGCAAAACAGAACTAAAACAAGTATTCTTTCAATTTTCTGATATAGGCGTTATTGTCTTTACCCGCCTTTTAGTTTTAATCAATAAATAAGGTTTATTGATTAACCAAAATGGATGACATTGACAATAAGTGAAAAAGTACCCGTTTGTAATGAAATTGACAATTACAATACGTTTGAATAGCGAACATTATTTGAGATCACATATATGTTACATCTGATGTCCCACAAGGGTCATATTGCAGTCCCTTTTATTGAGTTTGTTTATTAATAATATCCTAATTGCAGGTTTCTTTTATACGCGGATGTTTTATTTTTTTTAAATTGTGCAAAACTATTGCCAAAGAATACAAGATGATTCAACCAGAATTTATATTTAGTATACTGGTAATCAATGACTTTTAAATGTGTATAAGTATTATACGATCAGTTCATTGAGGTTTATAATTCTGAAAAACCATGTATGCTATATATCAAATATATAAACAATGTGTAATCAGTTGCGGTTATTCTACTTGATAAAATGGAAAAGTTTAGAGATTTAAGCAACATTTTTTGATAATAATCTGTCATCAGTACTCATATTGGAAACAAATATCTTAAAGCTTTCTGATGTTGTTTTTTTGGCATATTAGCAAATATCTTAAAAGTGATTGTATGAGAATTCCGTACTGCTTACTTATAAAAAAATCATCTTGAATATGCATCAATTATTTGGTCTCTCTACACTTCTTAAAATTACAATCGTATTCAGGGTATTTATAAAGATATGCGATGCATTGAATATCGTTGAGAAAATCTCTACATACTTCTGGTCAATATGATGATATTTTCTTGGATATCAAACTATAAAACTAAAGGACCAACTGCTATTTGCATATTGTATACATTTTTTTTTTAAATTAAATTGTCATTTATTCCGTGGTAAAATATTTATTTCTGTATTAATTAAGATGTATTTTAAATAAGACATTTGGTCGTTCGTTTCACTAATATTATATGTAAGTTCGAACTACTTTCGACGAGTGGTAATTTTCAAGGAACTAACTAAAAGTACAAACATACCCATATATATAAAGAAGATTGACAATGACCTAACATTACCAGTCATTAATATCATTAAACTGTGTGCTTAAATATAATTAGTATTATTCAATATGAGAGCTGTGGAGTTTAAAAAATTATCAATGTTCTCTATAAATATATCGGTATGTTTGTACTTTTAGTTAGTTCCTTGAAAATGATCACTCGTCGAAACTAGTCAAAACTTAAATATAATAGTGTTTTAATTAAAATACATACTTGATAAATGATAAAGAACTTATAAACAGTTCCACGTAGATCTACACAAAACAAATGTATGCCTATACAATTCTTTTTTTCAACTAATGGCACTAGTAATTAATTCATGGTTAGACTTATTAAGTGGTACAATTATAAGCATCAAATGTGCACTAAAGAAGTATATTTTCACATAAGTGAAATGTGATATATGATTAATTTAATTTTCACTTAACCCGTGGTAAAACATCTTTATTTATATTTCTAAAAAGAACAGATTGATGTTTAGAATCATTTATTATCATTGGTCCGTCATATATTTTGTCTCTTTCAGTATTATAATAATTTATAGATTTTGCTAAGTTATTTACAATTATAAGCATCAAATGTGCACCAAGGAAGTACATTTTCACATAAGTGAAATGTGATTTGTAGTTATTTGTTTTCATCCCACACAAGGTGACCAGAAAACTATTTGAAGATTAGGTAGTGTGAATTGTTGATTAATTTTATTTAAATCGAATTCAAAAATATATAAAATTCTTCTTCGTAACGACTTACGAGGTTGTCGAAATATTAAATGCATATCTGGAAATTAGTATTATTTTCTATTTTTTGTTGTTGTTGATAAAATTGAAATGGAGGATATTAAATAGATGAGCGTTGCAATGAATGTATCACTCTTGAAAGAAGAAATTTCACTTTATTCGTAAACACCGTGAAATATCTAAAAAATATTCTTTTTAGTTAGACCCGAGACTTATTGAGTAAAGTGTAATATGTTTGTAAAATTTTATTTGGATCAGTAAATTCACATTCTATGAATACAATTCTATTACAAAAGCTGCTTAGACTATGATGATAAAATAATGTACACGTTAAACTTAGCATTTTCAGTACTGAATAGACCCAAATAAAATTTTACAAATATGTAACACTTTACTCAATAAGTCTCCCGTCTAACTAAAAAGAACATTTTTTAGATATTCCACGGTGTTTACGAATAAAGTGGAATTTCTTCTTTCAAGAGTGATATATTCATTGTAATAGGTGATAAATAAATTGAAAATTTCAGTAATTTCATTACTTCTCGAGAATATTTTTTTTTTCAATAAAAACAAATCTGACAACTATGTATTTTCATTTTTAATTTTCGTTGTAAAGCCAATCCGCTTCCATCGGTTTCACGGTGGCTTAAAGAAGAAAGAGTTAATCAAATATTGTTAAGTAAGGGAAGTGTCATGTGATCTAGATTTTCTCCTCTAGTGTTTTTTTTTTTATTAAAAAATGACGTTGGAATTAAAAGTAACCATACGTTATAAGTTATGTTCTAACAAACAGAACAATTTGATTTGATAAATAATGACACATGTGACATTTTATTTGCTTTTATCCGCTTGTATCAACAAAATATTAAAACAGAAAAAAAACAATAAAGCACTCTAGAGGAGAAAAGTTCTCGATCATACGGAATTTTAATATGATCATTGGATAAAAAATAATTAATTAATAAATTATTTTCTCTTTTGCTACTGTGACATTATGACTTATGTTACATAAATACATTAACAAATATCTAATAATAGACAATAACAATTGTATAATGCAATAATTTTTGAATCGAAAATATTTAATGCAAAAACAAATAAATTATTATTATTTTTTAATAAAATAAAAGTTACGTAATATAAGGCTATCTGCAGACACGTGTTTCGGGATTTTATCCCTCGTCAGTACAGCTGTGCCTTACGTAATTGCAAAATAGTTAATTAAATTAATTAAAATTAAAAAAAAATAATTAATTAAAAACGCACTGTCACCTCTGACATTCTCGATGCAAGTGAAAGCAGAGGTCATATAATAACATTAACAACTTTGCAATTACCTAAGGCACAGCTGTACTGACGAGGGATCAAATCCCGAAACATGTGTCTGCAGATAGCCTTATATTATGTAACTTTTATTTTTATTAAAAAATTAATTTATTTGCTTTTTGCATTAAATATTTTCCATTCAAAAATTGTTGCATTATAAAATTGTTATTGTTATGTCTATTATTAGACATTTGTTAAAGTACTTATGTAAAACATAAGTCATAATGTCACAGTAGCAAAAGGAAAATAATTTATTAATTAATTATTTTCAAATTCTTTTATTTAATTTATTTAAATAACTGTGACCAAGTGAATGAATCCTATTTCGATCATTGGATATTTGATAATACCAATTTTTTGATAATAACTATGAAATTATTGTGTTGTATTTGTGCTGACATTATTAAAAACATATTATTCGTTGAATACTGTTTAAGTATGTTACGCTGTTTTTTACTTACGCCCAAAACGCTCAAAAGTAGCAATCAGTGACCCCCCACCAGTTGCCCGCCCTGTATGATTATCACGCCTATATAATGATCAGTCTTGAAGAAAACCACCTCGAAGAAATATCGTAATAAATTATGATAAATCGCATGCTAATACAATTTTGGATGCTTTACATAATGGGCTCCCCAAAATTTCCATAATAATTAATGCATATTGCTGGAAGGGAAGGTGGCGTGAATATTTTAATAAATTTCAATTAATATTTTTGAAACTTATAATTATATATAAGGTTGCGTTTTAGTAAAATGCTATACAGTAAAGTAGAAATAATCGTTTAAAAATAAGAGTGATTCTTTTGGATTTACTAATATAAAAATGTACTTAAATTTTGTATATGTCAAAAAATATCAATGGTTGATTGTCGCCTAGTTTACCAATTCACTAGTTCGTATTAAAAACGATAATTGTAAGATATAATGAATTTAATAAAGTTTTCAACTTCCTTTATCCAGCATAGACTCAAAGCGTATATCCAAATTGTTGACGATACAACTCGAAATTAGGCAATAGAGGGCGTTTCATATTATTAAGATATAATGAAATTAATAGGTAGTGAATGTGATGTTGTTTGAATTGTGAATTTAATGAAATTCTTGAAATTTTCTTTGTGTACGTTTTTATTGCTAAAAATAAAAAAAATATAAGCGATTCTTCTTGTATTTTTCAAAACTCTTCTTCTATTAAAAAAAATCATTAAAATAATGTTTAATTCATCTAACGAAAATCCTGATTGTTTTAAGGTTATTTTAATGTACATTGCAATATTTTTCATTCGACCCTTACAAATTTTCTTCGACGCGGTGCAAGCCTGGTGCCCAAAATGGCATAATAAAATTAATTCTACTAAATCCAAATTCTTTATTCCATTCCACAAAATTATACCATGGTCCTCCACAATTTCCATTAATAACACAATACTCTTTCCCTCCTACACCTGCAAATACCTAGACACCCTATTGGTCTTCAAACATTTCTTTAAACCATATATCCTCTATTTTCACATTGAGCTCTGTGATTTTGATTTACGTTACGTAGTTTTTATTTATTCAATATAAAGAGCAAAAAGAACGTTACTTAATATAAGGCTATATGCAGACACGTGTTTCGAAATCTATCCCTCGTCAGAACAGCTCTGCCTTACACATTTTAAAGAAGTTAAATTAAATTAATTGAATTAAATCGTCCTTTCTAAAATCATAATCCAAAATAGGGCCCGGAATTTCAGATTTCTTCACATACGTACAATTAACAAGGTATATCCATTAAAACCGCCACTCATCATTACAAATATATTTGTCGAATTACGGTCATATCCTTTTCACTCAACTCATTCCTGCCACTATTTATCACCTACAATTCTTTGACCATTGGTTTAAAACTATAATAACGTATACACAATAGTTTTGGATCAAAAAAATCGTAGGGTGGTTGTTGAAGACCTAAGTCTTTTGGTTGTTTTTTTAATGAACCAACATCTATTTTCCGGGCAAATGACGAAGAATAAATCTCGATACATGTGTCTGTAGATGGGCTTGTATTACATAAAGTTTTGTGTTCTTTGCATTAAATGTTCCCGAATCAAAAATTGTGCATTATAACACCAAATTTCCATTGTGTAGTTAGTTCAACGTCTGGCGGGGTATTTGTCCGGGATATAGTTGTTTTAATGGATATTTGTCCTTTTTTATAGAACTTAAGTTATGTAGGAATAGTTGCAGTATATACTAGTTAGTAGCTAAGCTATTAATTATTTTAAGGGTGCTGTTTAGAAGAAAGAGATAGCTATATAAATATTGGCAATTACTAATTCGAGTTACATTGCTGTTGTGATCAATGAACAATATTGTATTATACATTAAAGTAATCTTAAAATAAGCAAGAATTTCCTCAGATGCATTAAAAAATATTTTAATGTTTAGTTTGTGTGAAAAGCAATTATAAAAAACAATGAAAATTGATCAAATTTATAGCAAATTTCAAATTATATTTTTGCTAATAAAAATTTGTGCAATGAAAATTTAAAGGATTTCCCTAAATTCTGCATTCAAATAACTTAGCAGGCATGACCAATTAATTTAATTATATCTTACAATTTTCTTTTCTAACTTGAACTAGACAGTTGACGTAATAAACGAAATTTAACGATTAATTTTTTATTTGGACTTATACTTTATACTTGGTAGATAAAAAATTTAAATACATATTCACTTTATTAAATCCAAAAGAATGGCTCTTTTTTCGAACGATTATTTCCATTTTACTATATAGCAATATCTTTCTACTAAACCGCAACCTTAATTAATTATTTAATTGCATAAATTAATTACTTTCAAATTTATTTTTATTTAATTTAATTCAAATTTTAATATTTCTTAAAACTCATTTTATATTTAGTTGTTATAGAATCAGCAATGTATACTTTCCAGTAGCTATAAAAAAAGTTATAGTCACTTAACTTAAAAATTTTGTTATACAAAGTTAAAAATGTTCTTATTTCAAGGTTGTTTAATTTTGAACAAGTACAAATTTAGCAAACAATGAAACTGCTTCATAGTCCTTTAAATTTAAGAATAAATACTCCTAACAAACATCATAAAGTATATATAATTTAATTTTGGGAATGGTAAAAGTATTTATGTTTTTATATACCAAAAGTTTCGTTCTTTAGATATGGAAAAAAGTGTTTCCGCCCGGGATCGAACCGGGGACCTTCCGCGTGTTAGGCGGATGTGATAACCACTACACCACGGAAACAAGCTGTTTAATAAACATCGACTTAAAATGATCATTTTATGGCCATACATAACTGACCTACATTATTAATTACTTCCTATAATAAATAATTTTGCTGTAACAGATGTTTATGCGATATCTCATAAGGACTGCTTTAAAACAAACTGTTTAAACAATGTAGTCATTCTGGTAATAAAACGTTAAATTTCTTTCTTCACTGTATTTATTTCAGCACTATATGTACATTTTGAACTCTAAGGGTTCATATGTAGTCATTCTATTTTTATATAATAAAAAGATTTTATACTTAGTATAAAGTCTGTTTATTTGGTATGAGCTTTTAAAGCCGCTTTTTTTATTACTGTTTAATTAATGATTATTAAATAGACATTGAAAAGAACCAATTTAATCAAATTCTCAAATAATGGTAGCAGCAAGAAGAAGAAAATTTGGAAATTGAATTTAATAAATCACTTTAAACTTTGTTTGTATAACACTAAGTGTTAAATTGATAAACAATGTATAACAAAGTTGAAGCCTCAGTTATTAATAATGGAACTTGAATTTTATTCCTGCTTTTATATACGAATGCGAAAAGAGAAAAAAAACTAGGCGCTTCTTGTTAATTTTCATATAAAAATTCTCATATAGGCAGCAGGAAGAATTGAAGATAAACTTAGCTCTGGTTTTTATTTTTCACATAATTTTCAAATTAAAACAGCAATAAAAACAATACTGTAGTTCTTCTTCTCTCTTCTTGTTTCTGTTTTTTTAAGTCTATTGCCTCTCATACAAAGACGACAGCAACAAGTGAGTCCATTTTTTCTTCTTTCTGTTTTTAATGAAAATTATGATGCGAGAATAAATTTTGAAAAGGCACATTTGAGTGCGTATATAAAAATAATACTTTGTATTGTTGATTGGATAAATGTGCACGTTATTTATATGCAATAAATGATGTGCATATTTATAAATAAAAAAAAAACGCCAAACGTAAATTATGCATCCGATTCTCTGGAGCAATTTCGATGTGCTAGAGCTCAAAGTAACCTTCTTATATCTGTTGCTTACAAAAATTACATTGATAATATATCCTCCAACATTTCAATGAATCCGAAGCAATTCTAGTCATTTATTAATTATAAAAAACGCTTTGCTCGCATTCTTGGAGTTATCCACCACAATCTTACCATAATTGATTCACCTTCTCCTATTGTTAACGCCTTTTCTGAAATTTTCTGTAATATACATTACAATTAATGTTACCACTATCAGCTTTAGCTATATTCACAATGCCATAAATCATCTGAACAAAACAATGTTGACGTTATTCCAAGCTTCTTAATTAAAGACTGATTTTCTTTTATTTATTATTTTCAGTTTAATTCTCAAATCCTCGATATTTCCTTCATTTTTGAAGCAATCTAAAATTGCCCAGTGATTAAGTCCGGTGATTCTAAGGAAATTAGTAACCACAGACCTATTGCCTTATGAAATTTTGCAAAACGTATTTGAATTACTTATTTATAACATAATTTATATTAATGTTAAAAATTACATTAGTGCAAATCTACATGGATTTATGGCAAATAGATCTAAAACAACGAATTTATGTTGTTTTAGTGAATATGTACAGCGAAATTGATCGTCAGGGTCAGGTGGATTATATTTATACATAATTTGCTAAAATATTTGAACGTGTTGATTACACTTAGCTTGATAACTACAGAATTCATGTCAACATAATTAATTTATTCAAATCTTATTTATCTGGCCGCCTCTCTATGTTTCAGTTAATGGTTTCTCATCTTAAACATTTGTTGCTCGCTCGAACGTGCCACAATCTGTGATTTTTGTTAACGACTTATATTAGATAATCATTTAATGTTTGCAGATGATCTTAAACTATTTTCTAATATTGACATTTGTATTGATTTAGAAAATATGCTTGAATCACTTGCAAGTGCCGTGATAACAAGCTAACTCTAAATATTGCTAAATGTAATGTGGTTAATTATTAATGAAAAATAATCCAATTCAATCCACATATACCATTGTAAATCAGCTGCTGGAGAGGCCTATAGTTCATAAAGATCACCTTTGATTCTCACTTTACTTTCGAGTATCACTGTAACTCAATAATTAGTGCAGCTTTATTATTACAATACTTATTATTCATAATACTAGGTCTTCTACTATTGCTGCGGCTTTAACTGTTTTAAATAATTCGTATGAACGATCCATACTTGAATGTGTTTCGATTATCTGGAATCCAATATATAATACAAATACGCAATCAATTAAAAAGTTAATTTTACAAGTATTTGTGGTGTAAGAAACACCGATGCTGTCCTCCCCAAGGCTATGACCATGGATTACTTCTGAATGAGTTTTATGCGGCACCATTATTAGCCCATAATATGGGGCATTTTTTTTATTTAAAATAATACAACCTCAATGACTGTTCTCAATTGTTACATTATATTAATTTTTAATATTCCAAAAATCTCCAATATTGCACTACGTTTGCTCCAACATACTTCAATTCTCTCCAATGTGGCCCATTTGTATGTATCACAATTCTATCAATTGTGATATATTCAATTGTTTCTTGAGAGAATTGAAGGAATTTGACTCTGAAGTTTGACATAGTTGTTGCACGGGAAGTTGCTTGTGGTTTTGATTTTTATACAGAGAGGTTACATATCCCCTATGTATACATGTAAAATACCCAAGTCAAACGCATTGATGTATGTGTTTAGTTGCCTATAATACGCAACACGAACGATCGATTCATTCAACTAGGATAATTCAAAAAACAATTAAATAATTTTTTATTTCAGTTTATGACAATATCGAAATGCACAATATGGAAGAATTTTCGCGATCATTTGAGTTACTGTCTTGCAGTTTCTGGTGGTCATTTCTAGCACTTATTCTAATTATTTATTTCAAGTCTATTGTTCTTCACTGTTACTTTTCTTTCAAATTGTCTTAATAAAATCTCTTAATATTGTTTACCTGTAATTTCTCCATAATAATAAGTGATCTATTTTTGATAAAAAAGGGAAATTTCTTGTGACGGTAACGCATGCAGTGTTAGTCATGATTTACCTTCCAAAGAAAATGTTTTAGTTTAATTATTTTTAGAATCATCCTAACCGAGGTATTCGGCCACTTTGAATTCATTGAAAACATGTCTTATCCTCCTCTAGCACTGTTGGAATTGTAATACACGCTTGAAATTCGAGTTTTTCTTCATTTGTATACATTTTCGATCAAATATTTTACACAATTTGAAGTTTAGCGTTTGACGTTTAGTTGTGTGTTATAGGCAACTAAACATACACACATTAATGCGTTTGACTTGTTTTTTTTGCAGGTATACAGTTCGCCTAATATATACTCATAAAAAAACCTCTCTGTATATAGATATTATTTAAAGACATATATTTCTTTATTTTTATATTATTTTCTTTTGGTTTTTAGTTGTAATTAATTAATTTAGTAACTGGAATTATGTATTTTTTTAAATTTATTATTACATTGTAATCAGGTCTCTTCCTGTTTGGTAATAAAGAATATTATTATTAATACACATTTAGAGTAAAAGTGGCAATAAATAATAATATGTGCCCAATGATCACTGCCTTTATTGAGCAGAATCGTATACAAGTGTTATATTTGTACGCTATGCTAAGTGATCAGTCAACTATCCAGAGAAGGTAATGCTAAATTTAAGTATGACTGATCGCTACTTTGTGTGATTTATTCGCTCTTAGGTTTTAATCAGTGAAACAAGGGCTATTTTTATGTTATAATGGTAACTGCAAACAATTACCATTATAGCATAAAAATAGTCCTCGTTTGACAGATTAAAACATCAGTCATCTTAACTTGAATTTAGTATTGCTATCATGCTGAAAGAAATAATAAGTAACTGAAACACTTTTTAAACTCTTTATACTATTGTAGGGATTTTTAATTGCTAACCCCGTGTAGTTCAGATTAGTCACTAAATATTTATTTCTCATACTTTTATAGAAATAAAAAAAACAATGTTTGTAATTAAAGTAGAATAATGACTAAATCATATTTCTAAATTATAATTAAGATGATTTAAATTATTAATGCATTTATGAAGTAATATTTTTTAAATAATAATTTTGATACAATCATAATAAATAATAATAAACGTTCTATTGAAGATATATGTGTGTATATATCAATTTCGATTTCAATATTTACCACCGCATCGCGTGCGGCTACCGCACCGTACATAACTTTCATTTAATTGGCACAGTTCGCGTTTCTGCGCGCATTTTTGCGACATTATGCACTTTGAGGCAAATTAATAACCCCGCTGGCGTTTTTGTTGGTCTGGTCACGAAGACGTTATGTACGGCCTTGCCTGGGTCGTCCGTCATCTAAGAAGCGGCAAAAGCAGTCACGTAGAAGAGCGCGCCTGTTTTCACATGTTTTATGCTCGGGATTTTATACACAAAAATGTGAAATGGCTTTTATTTTGATTCTAGGAAACTATAATACTTCGGGCGCGGAGGTGCCTAGTAAGGTCGATGAAATGCCCGCGAATGTGGTGAATCTGCCGACCGCGAAACCGGAGGAAGCTCAAGGTAGTTAAGATTGTGTTGAAGAACTTTTAATGGATGATTAAAATTGTGCAATTTAAAGGCCAGGTTTTCAAAGATCAAAAGCATTTGCATTTATTGGAATATTTTAATTTTATAATTTAATCCGATGGAAATGAGCGTTGCAGCATTTTTTTCTGCAACCGACCATAAATTAATATTCAACAGCGATCAAAAACGAAATTTTGCCGGCCACAGTTATTGATAATGTCTGGGAAAGAAACAAGATTTTATAACTAAAAGAAATTTATTCATTTTTTATTTATTTTATAGAATACTTATCCTCTGATAATAAAATCTTAACGTGATGGACGTAGAAGAATATTTTCAATAATCGATTATTTTTTCATATATTCATAATTAAATGCTCGGTTTGTATACACGAGCAGTTCGCCCGTTTAAATATTCATTTCCGTTGATATAAAGAAAATACTTAACTTAGATTATATCAAAATTGAAAATGTACCATGAAGTGAATGCCTCCAAGATCCAAGAAATAAATCTATTTTGTACCTTTTATTTGGTTGAAAATATTTCTATAATGAAAGCAAGAAAGTTATGTTATAATTATTAAAGTAATCTATATACATTTTATACATTAATTTAATACGTACGCTGCGCGTAGAGTTATCGAGCGGAGTTGATGTGTAGTTCCTGAGCAATGTATAATAGTTCGTAAAAAGCTTAAGTTATTTTCATAATTAAGCGATTTTTTTATTTTTGCTCAAATAGTCTCGACCATCTCATAAATTTCATTTAAATTCCAAGATAAAATTACTCTCAATTAATAAGAAATAATTAAAGTAGTATCTTAAAGTTATTTCTTACGTGGAAGCCGAATTAGACTCACTGTATTTAATTACTTTAATTGCGTAATATAAGGCCATCTGCAGACACGTGTTTTAGGATCTATCCCTCGTCGGTACAATTTTGCCTTAGATAATTCTATTGATATTAATATCCAGCAAGGTTTTTATTCATATCTGAGTAGGGAATATTTTTTGGATTTGCGATAAAGGTGTCCTTCCCTAAGTATCCTGAGCTCGGTGATTTAATTCTGATCACAGACGGGACGGTACGCTTAATTTATTTAATTTAATTAGTTTAATTTCATTTAATATCTTTGATTTATGTAAGGCAGAGCTGTAGTGACGAGGGAGAGATCCCGGAGTACGTGTATTTTGTTCTTTTGTTGTTTAAATATACTTTAAATTAATTTCAAATAATTAAAGCTTTAAATATAAGTTTTATTCACGAGCTAAACTAGAATTGTTGTAGTTAACTACATTAAATTAATGTAAAATGATAAAAGCAACATCAAAAAGTTACGTTTACGTGGAAACTGAACTGGGCTCACTGTAGTAACTTCTGCTGGCGGAATGCTTGAGTAAAGTTTTCGAGCCTGAATTGAATGTTCGAGCAATGCATAAAAGTTCTTAAGAAGCTTGAGATATTTTAATAATTGATTATTAATCAATTAAAGATATTTTTATTGAGAGTAATTAATTTTATTTCTATTTTTTTTTTGCAAAACCCTTATTATGATTTATTTTATCATTTTCAGAAAATCTGAGGAAATACTGTCTGGGACCCAGAGGTCATTTTAGAAGTAAATATTGTAACACATTCGTTGACTGTTGGGAGGATAGGGCCGTGGAATTTATCTGTCCAACACCTTTGTACTTTAATACCGAAGGATATTGTGATTACCCACAAAATGTTAATTGTGATGGAAAAGGATTAAAGCGTGAGTAATAATAACATTTTTTGGGGTCTATAGAAGAGGAAAATTTATTTAAACAGATTTTTTTCTTAAGAACAGAGATTCGGACTTCTTCTCTTCCCTAACATTATTTTTTTATAAATGCTACAGTAAAACACCAAATAAAAAATGGTTTGAACAGCCTCTTACTAGAAAACAAAGTAAATTTATAATTCGTATTTAATTTATTTTATTTGCAAAAAAAAAAAACAATCAGAATTTAAATATAATAAAACACTTTTAACTTTAAATAAAATGGAACAAAGATGATTCACACATTTGCAGTTATTTAAATTACAATGAAATTAAACAAAGAAATTTTTTTGGCAACAACTAAGGGCTTACAGGGCATAGCTGTACTGATGAGGGATGAAATCCCGAAACACGTGTCTGCAGATAGCCTTGTAACTATTATTTGTTGTTTCCTTTCATTAAATAATTTCGACTCAAACCGTTGCAATTCGCAGTAGGGCTGCTATGCAACAACAAATATCTATTGTGTAAACCAATGTCCGGCGGGGTAAATGCCCGCGAAGTAGTTGTTTCAATAGATGTTTGTAAAACTTACAGTGTAAGTATTTTTTTTGCAGTTGGAAAAAGGGATTGATCGAATTTTATTGATCATTGCCAACAATTTTTCTTTGCTTAATTTCATTGTAACTTTTAACTTTGTTAATTATTAAGGCTTTCACTTGGTTATACATTTTGAGTTTATTGAATAAAATACTTTTTAACTTTGTATAACTTCTTATTTTATTTAAGTGACTATAGTTTCGAAGTATAGGGCATCATTATCAAACTAGAAGTAATTTTCATTAACGAAGCGGATTATATAGGCGGTATAACAGCTTTGAAAGGGGGGGTGTAAATTAATTCAAGCTGATCATTGATTACGGGGATTTTCTGAATTAGCGCGAGCTCTATGAATTTTCAAGGACTTCAGGAGGTACATCTTCCTACCCTTTTCGACAAAATGTATAATCGAAATTACATCCTTCCCAAAAATATGTTTTGATTCTATTACAATTTTTGCGATGGATGCCTTTTCAACTAAACCTTCCTGAAAAGAACGGATATTTTCCTGGAGTCTAATATTGAAACTATGACCATTTTGCCCTATACAAGTTATACAAACAAAGTTAAAAAGTATTTTATTTAATAAACTTTTAACTTTGTTTGCATAACACAATATTTTTATATTTGTGACTGCAGTTTCGGCAATTCAATTTGCCATTATCAAACATATTAATTTAAATTATAGTATAGTACAGATATATATATATATACAAAAATAATTATTTACAATATAACATTAACATTTGGGGTATACACTAGGTCAACCTGGTCGTTAATTAGGGGGAAATCCCAAATGAGCGAGGGTTTTCTGAATCATAACTCCTAATTAACGACCAGGTTTATCTAGTGTAAACCTCCATTTTGCAATTAATGATTTTTGTGTATATATACCAGTTCTGTACCAAGATTTAAATTACTCTGTCTGATAATGACAAGTTGAGTTGCCGAAACTGCAGTCATTAAAATAAAAATATTGTGCTTTACAAACAATGTTAAAATTATTTTATTCTATTGAATTATCGTGTATACCGAAGTAGAAGCCTCCACCATTCATAATTTAATCTGAAATTATTTTTTATCAATACTTTCACAATTTGAATTTACATTTGTCGTTTAAGATTAGAAGGAAAATTAAGATAAAATAAGATTAACATTAAACTCATTATATTCAGTAGTACAATCATCATATTTTTAATTATTATATGAATCTTTTTTATTTATTATTTTGTTATATATTTTATCTCTTATTCATATTTGTGTATTTCTGTACGATTTTGTCAATACGTGTTTTTTTCTGCACACAATAAAGATTATTATTAGAAACTGCTACAGTACTGAGTAAGGAATACATCAATAGGGATTTCCGCATCACGCACACTTCGTGTTATTCTACCCTACTTCTACAAAATAAATATAAAACAAATAATTAACAGATTTTGTATGTCACTATAATTTTTATTTATTGCATTTAGGTATGCGAAATGAATAAATAATTTACGAACGGAGAGTCGGACATCTCTTAGGTTTTTGGTCAGTACACTACCAAACTCTCATTCACATTACTACATTTTTTTTAATGTTATATTACAAATATCAAATTAAAGTGTGTATCAAATAGTTTTTTTTATTGGAGAATCAATAAAATGAGAATTTACAGTTGTCGTGTAAGTTTAAAAACTTCAATAAGGAAAAATAAGATAAGATAAAATTGATATTAAAATATTCTACTATTGTGTAAAGAATACATAGAGGGGCACCATTACGAACACGGTACATTTTTCTACAAAGAAAACACAAAATAATTAAACAAATTTTGTATGACACTGCATTTATAATTTATTGTAGTTTTTTAGCTTTTCTTTAAAACATAACACCTTTTTTCATTTGCGCTTACAGAAACATATGTAATATTTACTTGGTGGATCCGCGATTCAGCTGTTGGGGCTGGTTCAACTTTGGGCGAAAAGTAGTTTTTGTTGTTTGCCTGTGAATCCGTTCGTTGATGAAACTACTTAACCAGGTTTTATATGAAATTGCACAAGATCTAAGTCTGGTCTGTTCTTTTGGATTAGCTCGACTGCTGGCTTTCAACTCCAGGCGCGGCCACGACCTTAAGAGCTCAGAGAACGAAAGGGATTACAAACGCTTGATAAAAAATTATCTTGTTAGCTGATGGTGATGTGCGGCTCTTTTCAGTTGTGTGTATGCGGCAGATTCTTACTATTCCGGAATCGTGTATCTCTATTTTATTTTTATTTTCTCCAAATTTTAACTTAACCACATATTCAACAATGGCAGTTTATCAAGCGTTCGCTCTGCACCTCCAATAGCGATCAGCCGAGCCCAACCCAAGATGACCTAATACCACGATATACATTTTATAATATACATATAAATTTAAAATGAACTATAATGAGCTTGGAGCTAACTTAGAAATTATTGTTTACACTATTTTAATAACATATTCATTTTTTGATCAAGTCCATTTACCGACCTTCCTAGTTTCCTAGTTCTTGACCGTCTCTTGGTCAAATCCTGGGAGACCGACTATTTTTAATCAATAAACTTGACGTTTTTTATTAATGCTATATTGCAAATACCAAAAAAGGATCATCAGTCTCTTATTTAATTTGTAAATTCAATTTGAAATTACATTTTTATTAACACTTTCAAATTCAGAATTTGTATTTATCGTTTAAGGGCAGGATCCTTCAAACTGTTGTGAGTATATTTGTTTACAAATCCAAACGGTAAATAAAAAAAAACAAAACTAAAAATTGCATCGAATAGGTAATTTTTAATATTAGAAACTATCATTGAGTAAGAAGTAAATAAAAAAGTAAGCAGTATCAAGTTGTCAGTTTAAAAAAACCGTTCCACTTTACCAATTTCGACTTATAAGGTCATTAACAGGTCGGATATAATGTGGTATAGCTGTATCAGACATTGCCCAATTGAACCTGAAAACTTATGGGTCCACAAACCTACAATAAATAAGGTAAAACATAAAAAAACATATAGAATATAGGTTATATACATTAGCTGCTAGAGGTTTAGAGAAAATAAGATAAGATATGATCATCATTAGAATCTTCTACCATTGAGTAAGAATTATATAGACACACAGTCGGTAGGGATTTTAGCGCCATGTACTATTTTTTGTAGAGTGGATTGGAAATCTGTTTCTCAGACGTGCTCATTTGCACGTGGCTTGGACGGGCAAGGAGTGCCGGGTTGGTAGGTGGTGATGGTGGCTACTGACAGGCTAAAACCTTTCCCCCTCTCTTCATCGATTGGATCGCCGTCCAGGCATTAATTCATGTGCGGAGCGGTATCAAATTCTTAAGCGACAATGTCCTCTTCCTCTTTAGCTATCAGTATCAGAAACATACTACATCCCAAAAGTTCTCATTCTCCTGCATCCTCGGAATTGGTGTTTTTTTTTATCAAGCGTGCCGTGGTTATCCCTAGAGGTACGTCTCCCTTTTTGCCACGTGTCGCATTCCTAGAGTTTCGATGTGTCATCATCCTCGCCGCATTGGATGCATCCTGTGATGTCACGCTTCTTAATCCTATGCAAAATTCTTTCGAAGCACCCATGCTCAGTGAGCATCTGGATCAGGTGATACGTAACCTCCCCGTGCTTCATCTTCGTTGAAAGTCATGTGACTGACCGGGGTCTTTTCTGCCGTCACTTGCAGACCGATCTCCTCCATTTTCTTAATGATGAGGTCCGTTAACTCATATAGTAGCCTCTTCAAGATAATCAGGCAGGCCTTATCACCACAGCCAGATTGTCTGCAAATGTGAGCAATTTTATGCCCTTTGGGACTTCTATTCCCAAAATCTCGTCATATACAAGATTCCGGACACCGATCCCTGTGGAACCCCCATATTGACCACTCTTCTCTTACGGGGGAAGATATGGGAAGATATGGGTGATATATGTCAGATATCTCTCACTTAAGTAGGAGGCCACCATGTCACCTAGTAGAGTTAAATGCATTCTTTACGTCCAGTACAACTAGTAAACAGTGGCGCTTCTTCCTCAGAGGTCTGGTGTTCGCTTTTCTCGCCATAACTCTCACCGCTAGATCGTCTGCTTCTATTTTCTCTAGGAACTATTACATAAAATTGACGTATACCAATACCCAGTCTTAGCCTATAGTGGTTACTTCTGTAGGCTGGATTTTCCACTAATATATACCCCATCGTTAAATAGTGGTGAAATTCTTGTTATTGGTCGCAGTTACGGAGATACAAAAAGGTTAAATTGGTATGCTCTTTTTTCTTTGTTACCTTTGCCGGAAACTTCTAGGGAATCAAGGAAACCTTATAAGACTTTAACTTGCTCTAGGATCTTCATCTGTACTATCAATCCTCCGATATTTTAAGTTTGATTCTATTATTTCACATTGTCTGATCTAATAGGAATTCCATCATTGGTCCTCGAGTTTGTATCTGACGGGCAGCTTCTCATTAAAAACAAACATTTTAAAATTTCAGCTGGATCACCATTTCAACCTTCAAATGGAGGCACATACCTGCCACCTCCATCTAGCGTAGCCCCTCAAAATCCACCCCAGTCAACATTTGGTGGTTGGCCAATTGATGGAAGCTATAAACCACCAGTGGCTCAAAATCCTCCCCAAAACCACTTAGATGACGGTAGTTGGAAGCCCGGTACAGGTGGGTGGGATGACGGGAGCTACAAACCAAGTCAAGGTAATTGGGATGATGGAAGTTACAAACCTGTTCAAGGAAGTTGGGACGATGGAAGCTACAAACCCCAACCGCCAGTTGTCAAACCAACAAGTCCTCCAGTTGTTCCTCCTGTTGTTATTCAACAACCAGTACCCCCAGTTCAAGTAATCACGCATCCACCAGTGTCATGGACTACTTTAGCACCACCGGTAGAAGTAACTACAGCGAGTCCGGTTCAACTTCCTCGTAAGTGTTACTTTAATTATTTCATATCAATTTAGTGAAGTTAACTGCAGGGAGTTTGGTTAAGCTTCCACGCATGTACAACTTTTAGATATTGCTTTATTTGAATTGGTCATTTTAAAAAGATATCATCTCCGAAATTTCGAAATATTTTATAATACACAAAAAACTGGTTAATCTTAATAAATTATTAGTTAGGTCAAGGTAGATTTGCACACGTTTGTACTGCTTTAAGTGAAAATGACTTGATTTGTAATTATTAACCATCAACGTACAGGATATTGAAATATATATATATATATATAAAGAGCTTTTGGAATTTGAATTGCCTAAATAAACAAACCAAGAATTGCTTTCAACTGATTTCGATAGCTTTCAAATTATTTCGATCCAGACATATTCATGCGATTGGAGCCGGAATTAAGGAAAATTTACAAACTGTTCAGTAAATTCTCGATTATTTCCATTAATTGAATTAATATGTTTTGTGTGTTTTAAGACAACAAACACACAAAACATATTAATTCAATTAATGGAAATAATCGAGAATTTACTGAACAGTTTGTAAATTTACCTTAATTTCGGCTCCAATCGCATGAATATGTCTTGTGTATTTCAAAACATCAATCGCCCCTGGATGGTTAGCTTAACACATACTTATATCCATACAAAGATCACAGTTTCGAGGCGAAAAATTTACTTAGCATTTCGGCTATTATTCTATTTGCAGAAATAGTGTCCAAAAGATCGATGGTTATGATGGCTGTGTGGCAAAGGCCCTTGTCATTATATAATCTTCGTATTCGTTTTTCTAATTTGTGTAGTATGGTCCATCTTGTGTATATGGTATCTCCTTCCTAATTGTCGTTACTGTATGTACAGCAGTATCGTTGATATTTCTAGCTCTTATTTCCGAGTTTTTAATTCTGTTCATCCTTAATATTACGAACACTCTTCTTAGATTTTTCATTTCTATTGCTTTTATCTTGTTAGTTTGTCTTCCATTAAATAAATGTGTTTCACATCCGTTCACATTTATTTTGTTTTCATGGTTGTTTCTCATGTGTCCAGTTAAAAATAAATTATTATTTCAAAATGATTGATGCAATTATTTCACATTACTTCATGGTAGTTTTGTCTGGTAAGTAATATCAAGTATAATATCGATATTAAATTTGATTTAATTTCTTGTGATTAAATCTATGTATCCAATATCATTATCATTGAGAAAATAGATTTAATTCGAAGAAATGTCTACTTAAAAAACACTCTTATAATGTTCATTCATTCATAACCGATACTCACTTACCGATATTAGCCAGTGTTGAGACTTATAATTTATATAGATCAGAATTTTCTTGTGATTAAAGCTATTTTACCAATATCATTATCATTGCGAAAATATATTTCTTTTTTTCTTAATCGTACCCTTTTTTACCCGTATTGGGTGTCAAGGTTGAAAATATATTTAATCCTAAGAAATTTCTGCTTACATTATTTTATTTCAGAGTTACCTGCTAATAAATATTGTAAAAACCCAAGAGGGCAATTCCCTGGATCTGCTTGTAATAAATACGTCAACTGCTGGGATGGATATTCCGTGGAACAAGAATGCCCCGAAGGACTGAACTTCAATCCTTACAAAGGCTATTGTGATTATCCATGGAATTACAACTGCAATCATACTGGAGAGTTTCCTGTTAGCGTCGGCCCTGTAGTTCCAACCTTACCACCATCTGTAGGATCATCTTCTGTACAACCACCAGTATCTTCTACGCCAGCTTTTCTACCACCTGTACAATGTAAGTTAGAGTTAATTTATTTGATAAATAGCGCAAAGTGCCATCTTTTGTCGAATTTTGAAGTGATATCAACAATTTGAGTTTATGAGGTAGATAAGCGAAACTGTTGTTTCATCCACTAAAAAAGGCGAACTAGTACTGTTTATGGAAACTTTAAATGAAATTCATTTCATTTTGTTCAACCACCATCATCTATCGTTTGTAAAAATGGTCATTTCAATCTTTTTGTCCTCATCAGACCAGTGTGTTCATTCACTTCACTTTCTGTGCCTTCATCAGTTTCAATTATCTAATATTAATCAGAGTACTTTTATGCAGGAAGTTAAATCAAAGTTAAGATTGATCGTAATTATAATTTCCATATTGGCAGTAGGAAAATTGATCAGATACTGCTCTGATTAGGTCTGAAGTGTCAGTTGATGGAACACACTAGTTTGACGGGGTTAGAAAAACCGAAACATTTCATTAAATGTGAATTTCGTTTACTGTTCTCATAAACAGGACAAGTTCGCCTTCCTTTAATGGACGAAACAATGATTCTCGGTCGTCTACCTTGTAGACCCAAATTGTTGACGATGCCACTTGAAATTAGGCATAAGATGACGCTTGCGTCGTCTATAATTTAGTTGATGGTGGTTGAACAAAGTTAAACTAGATTAAATTTATTAAAAAAGGAGTAAAAAAATTAATATCTATAATTTTTAAATATAAATTTAAAATTTTGGTGTTACTAAGTAGCACTTTTTTGTGCCGCGAATACAACATTGGAATATACAAGATATTTTGCATTATTAAACAAGCATTTGATAGTATTCGTATGCAAACAATGTACGAAAGAATGGTGGTTCTGGGTATTCCAAGGAAGATAGTGAATTTAGTAAAGTTAACGCTATCAGGAGCTAAAATTGCAGTCACGAAACAATCTAGGTTAACTAAGAATTTAGCATAAACTCAAAAACTATCTATTCCCGATTCCCATAATCTATTAGATTCGAGTTATCGGCGATTTAAACAAAAAATGAAAATTTTCAAAAATGTTTTCCTCGGACCCTGGATCGAAATTAAAAAAATATCTCTACTAGAAAGTTTCGCAGTGGATAAAAGTTTAATTTAAGCCCATCGTTGTATTTTTAGTTCACGCCACTGGTCCAAAATGGTTGAAATTTTTCGTTTTTTTTTTTTCGATTTTTTCGCTAAGGGGCGCTGTGATCGGGTGCGGTAGGTATCAGGAGCTAAAGTTGCAGTCACGATACAATCTAGATTACCTGAGAATTTCGAAATAAATAGTGTATTCAGACAAGAAGATCCATTGCCCATATTGTTATTTAATCGCATCCTACAAACAGTAATTAATAAGACAGCAATTACGGGAAGTATTAGACGTAACATAAAACAAGTCGAAGCATATGCGGACGACATTGCTAAGAATTATAGCAGCTTGAAAAACGTAATAGAATAATTGGATAGGAAGCAAGAGAGGTGAGACTGAACATCAACTCTATGAAAACTAAGTACTTGAAAAATGATAGAATATTGTAGGAAAATGAAAGAGAAACAAATATTAATGAACATTGATTTTTCATCAAGAATGTCGGCTAGAGAAAGAGCCAGTTACGCAAATAAAAAATTGCTGTTATCTAAAATCTTAAGAAGAACAACAAAACTAAGAATCTACAGAACATTAATACTGCCAGTGATAATATACGCATGCGAGACCTGGACATTAGCAAATAATGAAAACAAGAATAACGTTAAAGAAGAATATTGAGAAAGATATTAGGACCAGTGCAGGATAATACGGAGAATACGCATGAACCATGAGTTAAATTGAATCGGCGGATATCGTAGGATTTATCAAGCTCAAATGCTGCGATGGTTCGGGTATATAATGAGAATGAAGAAGGAAGGAAATGATACAATGGAAGTCGCTATACGCTAGGGCTAGAGGAAGGCTGAGAAAGAGATGGAAGGGCGAGGTAAAGGAGGAATATTATCGAATAGAGGATACGTGTGGAAGTTAGAGAATATTGGAGGCGCGTGATAGAGCAGGCCAAGACCCACCCAGGGTTGTAGAGCCGATGGAAGAAGAAGAGTAACACTTTTTATGATTTCTGCTATGCAATACTTATTGATTACGTTACAAATTTTCAGTTTGAACAGCTATAGGATTTCGAAAGAGACGGTGATATTGCCCACCATGCTATCAAAACTGGACACACATTTCCCTCTATAAAATGAAATTGTTAAAATTATCTAGTAATTACAGAATTAATACCCTTGATACAATAGAAATATTGGAAAACTGGCTTTTAAATTTTGATTTGAACCCATTAGTTAATTATTTTTAGAATTAATCTCACCGAGTCAATCGCTGTTACCCGAAACAATATTATTAATATTTGTTTGTTTTTTAGTTTCACATTGATATTGAAAATAGTCACATCGTGACCGAAATTTACATCTTCAATTAATAAATTTTATAAAGAAAAGAGATTCAATCTTTCATTAAATAGTGTAGTTTATCTTCACGTAATTCAACAATTATTAATGTAAACAAAAATATGATTTGGAATCGTTCCGATTTACTTTTTAGTCGCAATAAACTGAATCAACTTATTCGTTATCCCGTTGCAGTTCAACTTAATTGAGAATAAACGAACAAAACTTAAATATAAGGTCTACGAATATATGTATGTAATATGAATGAGTTTGAGGTATACTATTTCTTGAATGTTTCAATTGCTTTAACAGTAATTTTGAAATCTCTAAAATGACTGCGTTTTTAAAATTGTAATGAAATATTGCTTGAAAATTTTCTCTTCGATGTTGCTTAAAAATATTGATTTTAATTAATTTTTAGTGTTGCCTGGAAATAAATTCTGTAAAGAACAAAGAGGACAATTCCCAGGATCTGCCTGTAATAAATATGTCAACTGTTGGGATGGAATTGTTTTGGAACAGGAATGTCCCGAAGGATACAATTTTAACCCTCAGAAGGGATACTGTGATTTCCCTTGGAATTACAATTGTGGTAATAACTTTTTTTTCTTTCTTTCTTTCTTTCTTTCTTTCTTTCTTTCTTAATCTTATCCTCTTTTACCAGTATTGGGGGTCGAGGTAATAACTTTTTTTTATTTAATAATTCCTTAATTTACTAATTATTAAGGGTTCCATTTCGCTATACATAGTTTAATTTAAATAATTAAAATCGAAATCCGAACCGAGAGGAGTTTTTTTGTGAATTTACGATAACAATACAAGAACAAGAAGAGCGCGCGGCAGGTGAGGGTCGCTCTTTTTAATTAATTTGATTCAATTCTTTTCGTTTAATTTTATTCGGTTTTGATTTAAATTGAATTAATTTGGTTTGATTTAATTTAAATTGATTTGGTTTAATTTGAATTAATATAATTGATTTAATTTTGCTAATTGTATTTGAATTAATTTAATTGATTTATTTTAACATCTTTAAATTATGTAAGGCATAGCTGTACTGACGAGGGATAGATCCCGAAACACGCGTTTGCAGATGGCCTTATATTAAGTAACGTTCCCTTTTGTTGTTTTTACATTAAATTTTTCTCGGATCAAAATTTGTTGCATTATGCAATATTTTATTGATGTGCAACAGCAGGTGTACATTATGTAATTCAATGTCCGGCGTGGGTATTTGCCCGGGAAGTAGTTGTTTTAATGTACATTTGTTTAACGTACTTACGCAGCGTAAGTCTAAAGTCACAGAGCTAAATGTGGAAATAATTTATTAATTATTTTCAAATCATTTTTATTTAATATATTTATATAACTGTGACCAAGTGAATGAATACTCTTTTCTATTTATAATTAAAACCCTTTTATCTTTATTTAATAAAATAATTTAACTGTATAATCATCATTATTTATGTGTGTTTTTGCTACTAATTTTATTAGTATCAAAAACACAGGGAATGTTTTATTAATTATAATGAATTACCAGAAAAATAACGATAAAGTCAAATCATTTTTAATATAAAATTTTAGCTATACTTTATTTAATCTTTTTTATGTTGGTTGTGAAGATTTTAATTATTTAAATAAAAATAGTTCTTCTTTCTCCTACTTATTTTAAATATATAAGTAATAAGTTATATAATATTAAGACTCATAATTGGACTCTGATGAAATATATGAAGTTAACCTCAGGTTAAGTATAACTTCATATACTTCATGAGAGTCCAAATAAGAGTTTTAAAATTGTATAAAAATCCCTAAGATGAAACCGGATCCCTTTACAGTTATCATCAAAATGGGTCTAAAATTCGTTTTTAAAATTCAAAAGTCATCTAAAATGCATTAAGGTCAAAACCGAACCTTAAAGTCATTTTTAATGTCAAAACGCCAATTTCTATGTTATCGGCAGGTCATTGAATAATAAAGTCAAAATGTCAGTCCTAAAGTTATCTTCAGGCGCTTTGAATCAAAAAGTCCAAATATTAATCTTAAGTTGCCTTTAATGTCAAAACACCCATCTCAGAGATATCAGCAAACGCTTTAAAGTAAAAATTGATTCAAAAAGTTATGACTAAAGCCCAAATATTAGTCCTAATCTCACTTTCAGGCGCTTTAAATTCATTTAACTCCAAATATTAGACTCAAAGTTATCGTGAGTTACTTTAAAGTACAAATCGAGTTTCAAATTAGTTGTTTTTAATGTAAAAATACGTCATATCAAAAATGCTTGAGTACTAAAGTTGTCTTTAAAGATAAAATATCAGTAATAAAGTCACCAACAGGTGTTTTAATATACAGTGAGGATTTTATTTCATTAAGTAATTAGTTACATTGATACCATAAATTATAATAAATTGTGTAGCTGCCAATGTAATTAAATCATCTCTATATGTATTATGCAACATTTATAACACACCAATGAATATCTTGTATAACTCAAACCATTGCAGGTAAACCAGTCGAAGTACCGGTAACTTCAGCACCGGTTCCTGCTGTTCCTCCTGCGTCTGCTACAACTCAAGGTAGGTTTTAATTAAAACAAATAAATCTTTATTTTAGTAGTATCTTTATTTCTGTATTACATTCACATTAACGTACACTTATATTAGCTAATACAATACATACATAACAAAATAAATACATGGTGAATTAATTTCTTACTTAACCCGTAGCGAAACATATTTAATTAATATACTTTGGTTTAAAACACTTGGTTTGTTTAACTGATTATTTATTTTTATTCCGACTAGTTCTAAGGTTGAGTAAAAAAAATCAATAAATAATCAGTGAAACAAACCAAGCGTTTTAATCAAAGTATATTAAAACAAATACAATATCACAGAAATAGGCTATCGACCGTTAATTTTTAATAATTAAAAAATAATTACCATAATGTGGTAGATTTTGTTGTAATTGTAATTTAATTATAAAAGGAAAGACAGTTCATTGAATCTTTTCCATGTGGTTTAAACTGTTTGGTTATTCTTTACAAAAAAATACTTTTCTTAAATTATAATTGTATTTATTAAGAAAGTAAGGAAACTTTATTTAACATTTTTCAAGTGGTTGAAATTGTTTTGTTATTCAGTATAATAAAAATTTACTAATTTTTGTATTCTAATTGTTTCCAAAATAGTTAATTTTAAAAAAGTAAGTAACCTTTATTGAGACTTTGCCAACTAGTTGAAATTCTTCTTGTTATTTAAAATTTCATACTATAAAAATAATTTAAATCAGAGTCCAACATTATTATTACGATCGTTTTAAAATATTATTGTACTGTCTCAGCGTGCGCGCCGAGTAAAAAAAAAATGCTTTTATGGGACACCCTGTATATTTGCAATTAATTTTAAAATGTGGTCCTAATAGACCCACATAAAGCCGGCTTATGTAAAAAAAACATTTAGCCGTAAAACTCGACGCGCACGCTGAGACACCCTGTATATGCTATTGAAACGAAAAATAATGCCGTAAAAATATAAGAAACGTATTTCACATTAATGCATCCATAAAATTAACTTACTGGAGTTCTTTGGTACCCCAAGGCTGTCTTTATATTTTTTATATTTTATATCTTTCTAATTTTACTATAATTATTATAAAACTTGTATAATTATATTTATTTACAACTTCAATAAGTATTCATGTTTAAAATGTAAAAATATAAACAATGTCTTTAATTTAATGAAATGTTCAGCCACCATTCATCTAGCCGAACATTTCATTAAATGTGAATTTCGTTTCCTGTACTCATAAACAGGACAAGTTCGCCTTCCTTTAGTGGACGAAACAATGATTCTCGGTCGTCTACCTTGTAGTCCCAAATCGTTGACGATGCCACTTGAAATTAAGCAAAAGTGGCGCTAGCGTCGTCTTTAATTTATTAATGTCTTTAATATTAATGCATTCATCAAATTAACTTGTCAGACTTTTGTGGTATCCAAAGTGAACACATTCGGAACATTATAATAGGAAAAGCAACAATGCTCCTCAATACATGCAATATGGCATGGAAATTCAAAGAAGTTCCAGGAGAGTGGTCTAATGCAACTATTGACCCAATACACAAAAAAGGAAGTACAACTAAATGCGACAATTACTGAGGAATATCGTACCAATGTTTTGCCACGAAGGTGTATGAGAGGGTATTAGAAATAAGATTAAGTTCGGAAATCGAGAGAAAACTGCTACAGGAACAAAGCGGTTTTAGTGAAAATCATAGCCACAAGACCACCTGTTTTCCATGCAACATATTATAGCAAAAGCTTTAAGCAAAACCAAGAAGTTGTTTGACCATATCCAGCGAGAGTTTATTTGGGAATTACTTGAAAAGAAAGGTGTGAATACATAGCAATTATAAGCCTGTATAAAAAGACCACCAACCAGATAAGAACATAAAATTAAACATTGAATTTGAAATAAATGAAGGTAGTGGCCTGAACCCATTACTATTTATAAGCAGAATTAACTAAATAATCAGAGAGTGCAAAGATATATTAAAAAATTACATATGATATTATAACTTAAAACCGATAAACATAGAGATATTCGCTAATGATGGCAGACTCGGAGAAAAAGCTAGATTACAACTTAGGAATATACAATGAAACGGCCAAGAGATATGGGCTTAGTTAAAACAAAACAAAAACACAAGTGCTAAACGTATCGACAGGTAAAGAAGAAAGAGAAGTCGATGAAAGTATATGTGGAAGGAGAGAGATTATATAATATAAATATCTATGGACAATAATAAACCGAAAGGGGACTCATGACGAAGACATCAACAACAAAATTGATGTGTGCAACGGATTGTACTTTGCATTATGCAACAGATAATTCTTGCTAAATAAAAGCGTAAAGAGAGAGACTAACATTTAAGTATATATGATCTATCTACTAGGGCTAATTTATGGAAGTGAAAATTGGACATTAACGGAAAAGAAAAAGATTAGAAGCAACACAAATGAAGTATCTCAGAAGAGTAGCCAATGTACGAAGAATCGATAAGATTAGAAATACTAAAATCACTGATGAACAACAGGTTATACTTAAAACAACAAAGCGCAAATTAGATTGGTTCGGATGGCAAACTCAAGACCAACTAAAATAGCATGGAAAGCCAGACCAACCGGTAGAAATAGAAGGATGAGGACTAGAAAGGGATGGAATGAGAAATGGTGAAGATCCTCAGAAAAAGGAATTTGCTATGTATGTAGAAGCAGCGGAAATGGCACAAGATAGGAAAACGTGGAGAGTATGGGATACAGAAAGAACCACATAATTGAAAATTTTACAACTGATTAATAAAATTGATATTCCTTTCAATGTCTGTATAAATTGAATATAAGTGAACTTGAAGCACTGAATGGAAATTTCATATCACATCTCTCTGTGTTATAGTTGGTAATACACTCGGCTAGAAATCCATCAGAGATGTTTCTTTTCCACTTATATTTAATTAATTTAAATTATATCTCAATGTTCTACATTGAAATTTCTTCAATTCATTTGACAACTGATTCGAAACACACCTCGATGGGTAAAAGAGGTTAACCAATATATTATAATATTAATAATAATAACAAAAAAATATTTCTGAGGGTTGCATTAAACAACATCACAATATTTATATCATTACAATCATTTGCAATTAGTTAAGCCTTAGAAAATGATTATCGACCATCGGTCTTTCTGTCCAATTCTCTATAGTTACGTTTATTTGCAACTTTAAGGCGTATTTGCGTTAATAACGTAAAATATAAAGAACGTTTTTCACAAAATTGAAGCGAATTTTATAAATTCTCTGTTTCCCGAAAAACTATTATACTTATTTGCAACTTTAAAATATAAAGAACGTTTTTCACATTGATGTATTCGTTAATAACTTCTCAGGCTTCTGTGATTATCGAAGGCTCTTTTTTAGGACAACATTTCTTTAAATTACTCACCAATTAATTTTAATTTCCCATTTTGTAAAGAGCTGCTATCTTAGAAATTTTATTTAAAATCAAATCATTTAATTGTTGAATATAAAAATAATATGAAATCAAAATATGTGGCGAAACAATTGAATTACAATAAACATTTAGGAGTTTATTACGTGAAAATGTAAAGAATTTTTGTTTCATATTAATGTATACATCAACATAACTTCGCAGACTTCTGTGGTACCGCAAGGTTCTCTTTAGGACCACATTTCTTTAAAATAATCACCAATTAATTATAATTCATATTTTGTAAACACTTGCTATATCATAAAACTTGTTTAAAATGCAATCATTCAGTAGTTGTCCATTAAAAACAAAATTATAGTATAAAACTGCATGGCGAAATAATTCAAGCAAAAATATTAAATTTTATAGTTTTCAAGTGAAACCAGTAAAAATTAATATTCAATAATTATCAGCATTAGTTAAGATTATTGTTATAATTGTAAGAACTGCAAAATACAGAATACAATAGAATGAAAATAAACAATTGAAAATATTTTCTTAAAATAAAAATAATTTATATTTAAAATATATTTATATATCTGTAAACAGGATAATTAAATGGAATTCTTTAAAATCATCAAAGGATATTTAAGTTATTTTAAATTTCTGAAAGTGTCTGAAATTATTAACAAATTCTTAACAAATTTTATATTATTTTACAAATTTTAAACGCGTTCAGAAATTTAAAATAACTTAAATATCCTTTGATGATTTCAAAGAATTCCATTTATTCATTCTGTTTACAGATATATAAATATATTTTAAATATAAATTAAGGAATTCCTTTCTATTTTTTCATTCAGTTTCCAGACACATATGTTTTAAATATAACACCATGTTTTTTTTTTGAAATTCTTATTTTAACGAATTATTTTCATTTCATTTGTGGGATACCCCAAGGCACTTTTTACGACCACTTTCGTTTTAAATTTTGTTTAAAATCCATTTATTCAATTGTTGAAAATAAAAAAAACAAAATTATGTTAGAAAAATATGTGGCGAAACAATTACAGCAAACATTCGAAAGTTTATAACGTATGTTCGGATATATATTTTGTTAAACGTTTGTTAATAATAAAACACTTTCAGAAATTTAAAATAACTTAAATATCCATTGATGATTTTGAAATAAAATATTTCTCAACGAAGATATTTATGAATTTATTTACAATTATAATTGCGTGAATTTATGTTTAAGGATGGTCACATTTATTGAAATACTGCTTGAAACCCAGAGGGCAATTTCCTGGCACAAGCTGTGAGAAATACGTAGATTGCTGGGATGGTTACGTCGTCGAGCAGGAGTGTGCCAAAGGGTTGGTCTTCAATCCGATCAAATATTACTGCGATTATGGTCCTCACCCCAATTGTCCAAATACAGTGAGAAACCATAATCTACCAACAGGTAAATTTTGATATGATAAACACGTATGAAGTGTATTAATAAATTGATTGAAAGATAATGAAACACTCATAAGCAGCACGCGTTCACCTCACGTAACTCATTCAGTCCTGGTCTACATAACACCAACAATTTCATTTTATATAATACCAGAATCGATGTAACGAACGATTAAAAATTTATTGTATAATTTCAATTCCCCAGATGCAGTAGATCCATTATTATCGTGCAGAACCGGCACGATCTTCAGCCTGAACGAAAACTGCAGTCACGTGGCTATATGCCGTAACGACCTCATAGAAATCGTGCAGTGTCCGCAAGGACTTAAGTACGACGCGGCTAAGGATTCATGCTTGGTGCCACATCTAGCTAAATGGTAAAATAATTATCTTTATCGTACCGATCAGAAATTGAAACTTGCGAATTTTCCAGTTGATGCCGTACCAAGGATGAGATTGTACGGATGGCGGAGGCGAGGAAGACACGAATAGTTTGGAAATCTCCTTTTTGAGAAGTAATTTGAATTTGTAAAGCGCAATAACAGAGGAGTGATGAAATGTTAAGTGGTGGCACTTTTCTGTTGCTTAAAATTAAAAGTCTATTATATTAACAAGTGGATTTACAACACAGAGTATAATTGCATAAATTGGGTTTTGGTACAAAATACAGTTGTAGTATGAAATGACAAAACGAAGCAGATTTGTCGATTGTTAAGGATATTACTTGATTATACATTTTGAGATTATTAAATAATACACGTTTTAACTTTGTTTGTATAACTTATTACAATATAAGTATATATAAGTATAACAAGTTATACAAACAAATTTAAAAGTGTCTTATTTAATAGATGCAGATTATATAACAAAGTAAATTATTATTTACATGTATTTTATATGCATATTCATGTAGAACTGAATCCATTTTCACTTCGGTATCCAACGGAAAAAAGATGCTTTTCCGTATCCAGTAATGTACACAATTGTAGACTTTTCTTACAGTATTTCAAAACTATTTCATTACGGGCATTTAGACCACAATCAAATGAAAAATTATTCTCATTCAAAAAGGAGATTTCTGACGATATTTATTTCTAATCCCGGGAGATTGGTGACGGTTCTTATTTATTTACACCAACTTTAGCATTATGTAATTATAAGTCGAATAAAGTAGCGTTATGTATTAAGCAAGTGTTTCCTTTGTGATGATAAAAGGTCGACGGGGAAAGTGATTTTGCTTGCAGGGTGGGGCCACCATCTTGCCGCATCCACCACCTTGGTGCTGCGAGTAGGAAGTGGACATCTTTGCACTTTCACTCGACTCGATTGTCCTGAGACGGTGCTCATCGCACCATTTGACCTTTACCTACCGCTGATCCGCCTCATCGGCGAGGTCACTCTTCAAAGAATCGACTTCCTATTTTTTATACGTTTTATTGCCGGTCGTAAAATGTAATAATGTAACGTGAATTGAATGGGTTCCTTTATAATTTCGTATTCTTTATACAAACTATACGTAAATTAAGTTTAATAGTAGGAAATATATATACTATTACAGTATTGGTAAATTACTGTTATTTGTTTAAATTTCAACAATCGACCATACAAAAAAAATCTCAAAATCTCTTATGAACATTTTCTAAAATAATTCGTTTAACCACATATACATATCAACCATTTTTTTAGCTCGTCATTGTTAAATGTGAATTGTTTAGATTGTCATTATCAATGATGAAATTAAATAAATATTAAGTAATACAATATAAAAATAACATAACAAAAAAATAAACAATTAAAACTTAATTTAATATACATTACATTTTACTTTTATAAATCACTTTGAACTTTAAAGTATTATCTTTAAATAAGTCGAATCGAGGTTCCCTTTTCAACATATTGCCGATGTTCAGAAAACTCTAGTTTTCTGGACATCGGCGACTTCGTTAGACGCTCATAAGATTACTTCTAGACGTAATCTTATGAGCGTCTAAGAAAAATATGGAGGTAGATCGAGTGTTTCGATTGGGCACATCAAGATTTACATATTATAGCAGTTAGGAAGAGTTCAACTAGCCGTTCATTAACCACGACGTTCCTTTAAGGTTTTAAGTTTTAATTCTGATAGAATCCCAGGACGAAATTATATATAGTAACTAGATAGAAAAAGCTATATTCCAATATAGTTACTACATAGCGATGTGAACATTTCTGTATATATATACTATACAGAATGTATTATGTAGGTTCTATATAGATGTCTATATTGTAGCAATATAGTTGACTTTATATAGAAAATACTACATATATTCAGTATAGTAACTATATACTTAAAACTGTACGAAAGTACTATGTATTTTCAATATAGTACATTATATATACTGATTGTGAACTAAAAAACTTAGTCAAAGCAAAAATGTTGAAATTTAAAGCAATAATTTGAATCGTTAAAACTTTGTAAGATAATTTATTATAAAAATCTAAAAATGATATTTAACAAAAAAATTTACTATAATTAATTACCTTTCCAATTAATTCCTTCTTGTGACTACGTTTTAGTTATTTATATTCGATATAAAATTTTTATAATTTATAATATATAAGATAAATGCTCGTATTAGAAAAACAATATTTTTATTAAATAAATAAACAATTTAAAACAAATTCATATTCAATATTTTTCTCTGCAAAGGTGCACTCTTTTTCCTGAAACAAATAAACCTTGTTAAAATAACCACAGTAAATAAAGCACTAATTAGCTTAATCTTTTAGCATGGCATGTTTTGACTTTCTTCCACCAAACCCGTCAATTACTTACAATTTTTATTATTTCAGTGACCAAAAAAAAGCAAAATCCCGAGAAAAACTGAATTTTTTCAAAAATTTAGCTAAAAAATACGGGGGAGAATTGATATTTGAGACGATGGGTCGCCATTTATCCCCGGGTTTGTGAATTTGAGGCAAACAATACAACTTGGGGAGTGTAGGATTTTTAACTTTAAGTTTAACCCAACCCACAGATAATGTAATGACAACCATTTCAAACCTTTAGCCGCTGTATTACTAGATTTAATTACTTTTTGGTTTTTATATACGGCGCACATAGTTTTTAGAATTTAGTTTGTTATTGATAATGAGCTCTTTGTCTCGAAATGTATATCTAACATAAAAATAAAAAGTGAAGTAAGGAATAACAGTCTTTCTATTTTGTGAAGTGGTATAAGGTTGAAAGTTTTATATTGGTGAAAATAATGGCTCTGTAATCTAACAGCGGTCGACATTTAAATATTATTTCATTATATATTCGATTTTATTTCAATAGTATTTCTGAAATTATTTCAAATTGCCGCCAAAAGTATGTGTTGATTTTTCTGGTGACTTTTTATAGTGTAATTCGGGCTTCGGCACTTACTCCTCTTAGTTATTAAACAGACCATAATAACCAATTTACTGCCAAGCGTTAGTAGATTGGAAGAAACATCGGAGCTGTATTCCAATATGTCTGGAATAGTAAGTTGAGATATAATCGGAAAATAAATTCGCAATATCTAAACTACTATGAACATTTACATCCCCGTATGACATAACATTAGGATATCCTTTATCATTTTTAATATTCTTGCCATATTTTCAAAACATTTGGAAGATTGATTTAACTGATGATTCTACTTCAATATATTATAAAATGCATTAATGATGCATTTCTTAAATGAGAGAATGTGAAGTAAGCTTTGTTACTTAAATTAGATCCTTAGACATCCACAACTGTTAATCTTAGAGTAAGTATTAACAAATTTAAATGGTATTAAGTTATCGATAGCTTTGTATAAAATATTAAAGAATGTAATACTACCAAAATCATCATCATTTACAATGAACGATCAATCTGTTAGGTTAAGATAGATATTGATTAAATTAAAGTCTGCTAAATAATGTAGGTAATTTTTGTCATATGAGTGAAGTTCCTGAGTTAATAATGGTGAAATGCTAAAATTGTATGCTGAATGATGTATGCTTGTTTCTAGTAATGAAAAATAAACTTTTTCAATTGTAAAAAAAAATCTTATAAGAATCCGCGTGTGAAAAAATTTGGCCCAGTATCAATGACCCTCAATCATCCCAACAAACCAATCATAAATAGGAGGACTCTTTACTCCGAAGACCACGATTGATGCGGCGACAAAATCTTTCTTTGTGTTCAACTTAGGCATATTTTTTCTTGACCTGAGTGTGGACTTAATGTACCTGTCGCGTACTTCTGCTTTTTGCGGCTTGGGTGACAAGTTTTATCATTCTTTTCATTACATGTACGTGTTAAGGAAAGTTTCCGACCAAACTCAAGACTTTAGAATAGTGTTCAACACATGACTGAATTGCTTAGTCTTCCATTCCACTCAAAATTGGAGCTTCAAACAGTTCATCTTTGGTTTAATTTATCATTTCTATGTACTGTGTTGCTTAAAAACTTAGTATAGGCACAGGGAAAATGCGTGGGTTTGATTCTTCGCCCCGCAGTCCGCTGTTTTTTTGACAGAATTATTTGAACTGCCATTTTTCTAACATCTTGTCTTTCGTCGGTCAACATAGATAGAAGAACATTTTCTAGACGCGCAAAGTACGAATTATTGCTAGTCATCAGCACATCACAGCGTTTCTTAGGCAAATACCTTGATCTTTCCACTATATCATAAAGCAACTTACTGTCATCGACGACAGAGTGCTTGATCTTCATATCAAACCATGGCGGAACGTACATTTTCAAGACAAGACTAACTAATACTTTTAGATTAGCGTATAGCCTGGCTGTTTACTAAGTAAAAACGATGTATCATGTTAGCTGCGGTTAGCTACATTGAATGTGTAAGAGAACCGGGGGGCTTTTCTCGCTAGGTCCTCAGACCATAGGAGTATGGAGATTGAATGACTATACAGGTACTTCTGATACTTACTCAGCTTTGCAATATCTACTCCCAGCAAATCCACATCCATTTTTTGAAGTTGCATACAGGGAGCCTTTCATATTTCTGTAGCAGTTTGCCTATTGTGCCACAAAAAGTGTTAGGGCCACTCTTATGGAGTTATTTATAATATAATTTTAGTACTGTGAAAGGACCATCAGGTGGCGCTTTCGCCATAGAAAACACACCTAGATATGCTATCTGCTATATTTTCTATGATTTTTTTCTTCCCGCTCTTTCATTGTTGTGAATTTACGCTTTCATATTGGAGGTTATAACCGTAATTCCACATTTTGAATCGAAAATTGGCAATTACTGAGAAGAAAATACAACCATTCAAGAGTATAAAGGTTAGATATATTTTCAATTATCTGTGTGTTTGTGTTCCAAATCATAGTATTTTTGTGAAAAATATTTGTGTTTTAGTGTTCAGATTTTTAGTGCTTTACTGTTTAATTAATTTATATTTTAGTGTTAGTGTTAATATAAGTATTTATTAAATTATTTGTGCTTTTTTTAATACACGTAAAAATGCCCAAATATCGGAAATGCATGGTTAACGAGTGTTCGGATACATCTCCGCGACACCAATTTCCAAATCCAGAAAAGGATTTCGCAAGATTCAAGTTATGGATTAAAGCATGCAATAATGAAACATTGAACAGCTTAAGCTCGGATAATATTTACAAATCCAGAAAAGTATGACACATTCATTTTGCACAGATTAATCGCCTCAGTAACAACTTAATCTTACGAAATGCTATTCCCACATTATTTTTGCCGAAATCTCAAGAGATTGTTGAAGAAAAAATTCCTGAGATGGAAGAGTTTTTAGTTGATGATCCTGATTCAGAAATAACATATGCTTCGATACATGCAATGGATACAATTATTAGAGCTAAAGGAATTGAAAATAAAATATTGTCATCCACACCACCGCCTTTACTTCAAGGAATTCGAATAATTGCTACAATAATTCCAAAGGCAAATAAAATATACAAGAGAGCTGCTCGTCTCAAAAAGGCTTATACTGTACTTAAGAATAAACAACATACCTTAAGAAAATGGTTGGATTCATATCCTATGTCTAGGAGTGAAATAATTGATATGGCTACATTGGATATAAATCCCACAGTGAAGCAATTTATAACAAGCCAACTAAATTTGGAAGGACTACACCCCAACGGAAGAAGATTTACTCTGAAAGATAAGGTATTAGGAGTAATATTCTATAAGCAGAGTCCAAAAATATATAGGTTGCTTTCTAAATTGTTTAGCTTGCCATCGAGGAATACAGTATTAAGAATGTTGAAGCAAGTACCTGTAATGCCGGGATTCAATGATATTATATTTAATAATTTAAAGCAAAGTGTTGAAAAACTACAAAGTCATGAAAGAAATTGCATATTGATGTTTGATGAAATGTCAATACAACCACATTTACAAATGAATATTCACACTGGTAGTGTAATAGGTTTTCAACACTTTGGAGAAAAAACTTCCAAATTAATTGCGAACAGTGTTATTGTATTCATGACAAAAGGTATAACAAAAAATGGAAGCAACCTATATTTTATGGATTTTCTGAACGAAAACCATTGATTTGGTTAGAACCATAAAATAAGTAATAACAAAATATCAAGAATGTGGATTGCGTGTAGTATCGACAGTTTGTGATCAAGGAACATCAAATGTGGCCGCTATCAATTATTTACACCAACGATCAGTTGAAGAAGCTATGAGAAATGGAGAGACCCTAAAAGATTTCATTATGAATATCAACGGCTCCAAAATTGTACCGCTTTATGATGTTCCTCATTTAATTAAAGGAAGAAATCTTATATGGGAGAAATCAAATGATGAAAAATTTGTGTGCAAATGGAAAGACATACAGCAGGCATACAATATTGATAACCATAGTGGAGAACTTCGAATGATACCCAAAATAAATGGCAAACATATTTACGAAAATAAAATGTCGAAAATGAAAGTGGCACATACAACTCAAGTTCTCAGTCACACAGTAGCTTCTGCAATTGGAATATTTGCTAAAACTTCACTTCAGGCTGAAGATGGATCATTCTTAGAAAAACGAGCAAAAGAAACTTCTCAAATTATACATTTTTGGGACCAACTGTTTGATAGCTGCAATGGGCAGACATTACATCCAAAATATGGAAAAATATTTAAATGTGCAGTCTCTAAGATCTCACCTCACTTAAAATTTTGGAAGGAAGCGACGAAAAATTTATCAAACATGTATGTAGGAAGGCTCTACAGAGAAATTTATTCCACCATCATTGAAAAATTGGATTGTAACTCTTAAAGGAATGGAATTATTGAGGAAAGAATTTCTGCAAGGAGAGATTTCATTATTTACGCCAAGGATATTCAATCAAGATGCTTTAGAGATTTTTTTGGCCAAATTCGTCAACATTCTGGACCAAATGAAAATCCTGGAGCAAATACATTTATTAATTCATATAGAAGCCTTATAATTAATAATTTAGTAACAATACATTCTAATGGAGCCAACTGCAAATATGACGACAGTTGGAATATGCTTTCGAGAATAAAAGAATTTATTACTCAAGAAAGTGAAGTTACAAGTGAACAAGTACAGTGCAATGATTATCCTGTGCAAGCATTAAAAGATATTCACCAGTTGATAAACTGTGTTTAGAATACATAAGTGGATTTATCACGACAAAATTAGGAGATTATTATAAATGTGATACGTGCAAGAATAATATTCTGTGTAAAGATAAGAAAGTACGAAATGAATGGCACAACTTCACAATAGAAAAAGAGTTCACTGAAAGTATTCCTGAAAAATTGAAATTTTGCACACCTCAATTAATGGAAGAACTTGCTCATTGTTACACTGTATTCAAGAAGCTTTTTCCAACAATATGCCATATTGATAATAGTTTTAAAATATTAATATACAACATTGAGAAACACCAGCCTTTCACATTTGAAATTTGTGAACATACCACTGACATGATTAAGAAAATAGTTTACAATTTTAGCAAGTTATGTTGCTATAATTGGTGCAATAACATAAACAAAGTTCTGATGAACAATGATGACAGAGTGATGAAAAGGAAAAGGGACTCCGTTTACAATCAGGCATTGGAATATGCAAAGAAGAGGTGCAAGAGGAGGAAATATAATTCTAATATTTAATCATCTCTATATATACATATACTATTTTATAATATTAATTTAGTTCAAATAAATGTGTTGTGACTAACTATGTATTTGTCCGTTATGGGCATGTGGATTAGACCTACTGGGGATACCACATTAAAAAAGTGAACCAAATAGCTCTACCTCTTGGGTGGTTTGGAAAATAATTTATGTTTTTATTGTATTTTGTATGTTTTAAGTATATAATTTTTTTATAGGTACAAGATAGTTCAAGAATCATTTATTGGAACTTGATATTTAATAAATATATATACATTTATAATACATTTTTTATATTTATTATTTATTTTTTCAAACCTTTGAATAATTTGTATTGGCAAAATTACATGTAATTTTAAATATAAGCAATTCCCGCCTGGTCGCTTGCGCGAGATTTTAGTACCTTTATTAATTTTCTATGGTTAGTATCATTAAAAGACAGCTAAAGATGCCTAGAGGCAACTCATTAAAATAGAAAAGACAAACAATCCATTATAATGAATGTTTTAGTTCCTTCTCCAACAAACGAATTAACCCACCCTTGTGCAACAAGAATTTTCTGGTATCATTTTCATTTAAAAAGTTAAGCATGTATTTTTAAATATCAATCGCTGTGCCCGGTGCTGGAGAAACGTGGTCACTCTCTTGCATTAGTGAAATATGCTCCTCGTTGTGAATGCGTCGGTAGTAGTTTGCCCCTTTCTTTTACTCGTACCATAGTGTTTTGTGCTTTTGATAAGACCAATATCTGTAAGAACCGCTAAAGCTTTGACAGCTGTCTGTTTGAAACTGAAGCCATACCTATCACTTACTAGAGCAGAATTAAGCAGTTTAGATCTATTTTGTGAAGTTCCTGTTTTATTTCCTTTAGTTTTGATTTTGAACTCCTCGTTTGAACCAGAGTCTGTATCACTTTCTATCTGTATTTCAGGGGCGGTTGATGGATCACGAGCACCTACATCTGCCGAGTTTGGATGCAGTACCATTGACTTTCTAGACTCCCTTTTTCTTAGCACTGCAGTTACTTTCTTACCGACTTGGCCGATAACCATCTGTCGCGATGTTCTTCGGTCTAATAGAAATCATTTCTCAATTGCCGAAACATTCTTTGACTTATCAGGACAGTGGCAAATATGAAGTTGTTTAGCTTTCCATTATCAAATATGAAATTTATCTTGTTATTATTACACTAGAAGTTGTTTAGATTGTCAATATTAAACATGAAGTTGTTTAGCTTATCATTATCAATCACGAAATTGTTTAGCTTGTCGTTATCAGTCATGAAATTCTGTAGCTTGTTATTAATTAATATGAAGCAGTTTAGCTTTCGTTCGCTCTCTACTCATAAAGAACTTTATAAAAATTACAGAATAAATTCCATGATTAAATTAATAAAAAAAATTATCACGACTGCCTTTATATTCCCATGCGGAATTCCGATTAATTTCTTTCAAGTATTTTTCTTATTATTATTTGATTAGCCAATAAACAAGGAAATGCACTTTGGAAACGTGTTTCAGAAATTTCTAAACTGCATTGCGCTTTTAATGTACCCCCAGAGAAATACATTATCCTGATTAAAATATGAAATCTTATCTAAATGTTAATTTATTATAAATTATTTCTAATAATCCAAATTCTTCAATTTATTTCTTTTCTTTCATTTATTGAAATTGATTAATATAAAATCAGTAAGAATAATAATCTACAAAATTATTTCTATTTATTGAGAAGAAAATAAAGTTACTATCATTTAGTTTTTATAAATAGAGCAAAGCGCCATATTTTGATTACATTTGAAGTAACATCATTAAGAATTTTTTCTCTGTAAGCTAGACAAACGCAACAGCTGTTCGTTCAGTAAAAGAAAGGCTGCGATAAAAATTACCTGTTATTTTTATCGCAGCCTTTCTTTTAAGCTTAAATTGATTTGATTACATTATGTTCAAAAACCATCATATAGCGTTCACATAACTAGTGATGACGATTTCTATCTTTTAACTCTTATCAGTCCATTTTAACTGTTTTGACCAATTGGATGGTGGTTGAACTAAATTAAATCTTTAGTTGACATTCTAATCCTATGTAATTTTTTTGTTTGTATTCATTTTAGTACTCGTTTTGTTGGTAAATGTTTACTTTCTCAGACATACATACTAGAAAATCATAAAAATCATCGTAATGATATTTAGAATATTCAACAATTGTATTTTATTAAAATTTCAAATTAAATGGTTGAATAATCTAAATGCAAGCTTAGAACTTCTAGAAATTAAGAGATTGACGAGTTTTCAAAGCGGTAATTGCCAAATTTTAATATAGAAATCAATGTTTTTTACTTTATTGAAGTAACAAAAATTGTTTAATTGGTGACTATATTTTCAATACATCAACGTATCATTATCAAACTTTATTCTTAAATTAAATACACTTTTGCATAAAATTTCATAATTTATTGTTGACACTGTTAGATCTTAAGTATATAACAATTGTAACATTTTGTTAAACCATAATTCATCTGCCTGATGAAGCCACTGTATTGGCGAAACAATTGTCGCAGTGTCAATAATAAATTTTGAAATTTGAATTCTAAAAGTGTTTTTGATTTAATTTGGTTTTATTTGATTTTTTTTAGTTATTACAAACAAAGTAAAAAATAGCGTTTTATTTATGTTTAACAATATATAATGAAATAGAAGCCCAGTGGTTCTATTGAATTTAACATAGAATTAAACCATTACCCAAAAATTATTTGAATCTTGGGCCTTTTATTGCGTAAATCCGCCACTGGATAGTTTTTAGTTTTTTAAGTTTAAAATAATTAAATATTTCTGAAAATTATTGGATAAATGAAATTGTAACAATAAACCGGACTCATTATAATCGAGATAATGGATGCAAAGAGAGAACGTGTTAATTATCTCCTTCCAGACGATTGAGCAAACGTAATCGAGGAAGGTAAAAATGGCAAGCGCCGTTAGTGATCGTTCCAGAACCGTATCGTACGGTATCCATCAGACTTAATATGTAGATGCGGATGTGCGCTTACGATTTACACTTAAGAAAACTCAAATTCAATGCACAGTTATCCACAAAGAGACGTGACTTACTTATTCAAACGGGTACCGACTGACGCTGTTTTATTTTACACCTCGCGGTTATTTTATTATTATAATTATTTTTTTTCAGAGATTTTATTAAAAGTAAACTAAATCCTAATAGAATGTCGAATTAAATAATAAAGTATATGAATCAATTGCGCAAAGCGCCTTCTTTTACCTAATTTGGAAGTTATATCGTCACGAATTTGTGCCTACAAGTGTTTTATCAAATTCAAATTAATAAATTGTAAATGGAAAGGAATTTACTAAACAAAGAAACGATTATTTTCCACTTATTTGTTGAAAGGAATTATCATAATATTAAATATTACCTTCATCAAACTTAATATGGAAATGAATGAAATGAGTGTTTCTTAAATGGATAATTGTATTTTCTATTTAACAATGCAATTACATTAAAAAATGTTGAAATAGCATTCCATTCACGTTCAGCATTATTTAATTATATGATTTATATTTTTCGTTTCCATAATAAATTCTCGCAAAAACTATATTTATACTTTCATAATAGATACTTTATTCTTTTGCCAAGGTTTGTTTTAAAAATTCTGTCAAACATCGATTTTTTTTCTGATTTTTAAATTATTAAATTGAAATTTTAATATATTTATTTATACGTGACGCGTGTGCAATTAGGCATTTATTCATTTATATATGTGAATCATTTGCTCATTTATCTGCGGATATTATGTAGTGTAAGAATGACTCATTAATTTAAGCAAGGCAGAGTATTATCATCTAACGGCGCCAATTATTTGTTTTCTTGTTCTTGTTATTTCTTTATTTTTGTTCTACAATCCACTATACATAAATATTATTAATTATATTGTAGATTTATAAGAAGGTAAATCCCTTAAATAAATTAAAGAATATTTCAATTTAATAATTTAAAAATAAAAAATGGATGTTTGATAGACTTTTTAAACCAATGAAGACAAATCAGCCATTGGTGAAAGAATCAAGGGGGTTGATTTGTATATAAACTATATTAATCTGTTAAAGTACATAAACTGCATGATAATAACTTTAAATTGTGGATTGGTAGAGTTGGGGTATATTTTCAACCAAACTTTCAGCAAAAATTCTGGAAAAAAAAAAACTCCTAGGCAAAATTAACGCACCAATTTATGAAGTTATCTTAAATATTTTCAATATAATCACAAAACAAAACCAACATTGAAATAATAATGTGTACCTCCAAATTAGCGGAACACGATCTTAATTTGCCTTATTTTTTTCTTTAACAAATATTTTTTGCTGAAAATAACTTCAAATTGAAAAAAAAAAATCAAATGCAAACAGAATAAATGCATCTGGGCCAACCCTAATACCGTGTAGGGCCTCCTCTACTTCTTATTACTGCATTCATGCGTCGATGCATGTTTGATATCAAATATTCAACAAAAGCTTGCGGAATATTCTCCCATTCTTCAATAACTGCCCCGATGAGTTGGTTGTGATTAGCAACAGGATGTCTACGACTTCAATCAAATCTTCCTTTTGAGATGATGCTCTATAGGATTCATGTCCGAACTGTTAGCTGGCCACTCTAATAAATATATATTAACATCATTTAGGTAGCCAGTAACCTGTCTAGCCATGTGGGAACGAACGTTGTCCTGCATAAATAAAAAAAATGGCCCAGCAAACTGAGCAAAAGGCATTACATGTTCGACAATAATGTTGTCTAAATAAAATTGAGCATTCATAGACCTAGTGCGTATAGGGACCAATTTTGTAGGAGCATTGAAGCAAATTCCTCCCCAAAATATTTTAGATCCACCACCAAAAGATACTTTAGGAGAGATATTACATCTGGCAAACCTTTCTCCTCGCGTTCGCCAGACACGCTTACTTCCATCTGGAGCTTTAAGGCTAACTCTAGTATCATCGGAGAATATAACCTGTTTCCAATCATTGAAGGTGTAATTCCGATGTAGTCTGGTAATCTGGTAAGCGAGGGTTTTTTAGCTGGTCTTCTGTTGCTCAATCCTGCTTCATGTAAACGTCTTTTAACCGTTCGAGACGATATAGCAATATTTCGAACATCTGCTAATTCGTTTTTTTTAGCAGATTGCTGGTGACTTTCCAGTCTCCGAGAGTACGATAATCAATTTGATTATTGTAACGTTTTCGCCCTTGTCCTGGTCTTCGATGGTACGAGCCCATTTCATTACGTCGTCTCACTATGCGACGGGAATAGCATCTACCCAAATAAACTGGTCCAAATGATAAAATAATGAAGGGAGTAGTGGGGTCACAACAAATGCTCATTGTATCCCTTTCATAAGGGGCTCGCACAAAAGCTTGGAACCGCCAAGCTGCGGGGTCTACCATAGCATGAATGTTTGAAAGGGCAGATACCCAAGTCGAAATTGCAGGCCTTCCCGTGGCACCCCCGTGTCCCAATCTTGGAAAGGGCTAACAGCATGCGGCCTTGGTGCTTGTCGCCATGAAATGAGGACTCGAAGATAGGCCGTTAAAAATCCAAGGGTGTTTATTCGCCCTTCCGGTCCACACGTAGGTTGGCCTCCGACGGGCAGTGGTTTCGGTGATATGACGTCGATACCTCCACGAACTAGCGGTACTTAACATGGTCATAAACCGAAACATAAAAGATCGGAGCAGGGCATGATCTAGTAATAGATCATGCTGCCTATATGTATCCCTTCCATAATCCCTCCAGAACTTAATTTACAGGTATGTCACAATTAACTGACTAAAAAAATCGTAATCTATAAGGTTGCTAAGTGAACCTATTTAGCTATTATATAGTGATGTGATAGTTTATGGCTTTGAGAATTGTGGCATGATAGTCGGATTGGATTACCTAGTGGTAATCATTTAAAAAGTAAAATGGGTGGGTAGAAGCCGTTTGTTCTTATGGAAATTAAGGTTAATCCTCAGCGATATGTTCATGGCTTTTTTTCTGAGTAAAGAACCTTATTTTTTATAGGTAGTTACATGACTTATACAACGATGGGCGAAGTGTCTTGAAAAAGAAGGGCATGTTGATAGTGGAAGTTTTTTATTTGTTGGCAATATAATTTATAAGTAAAATTTCGTATACAAAATACTATCAATGGGGAAACGACTAAAACTTATTTCCATACCCAATACATAAACAACATACGAGGATACTTGCTTGGGAATAAGTTTTAATAGTTTCCCTATTGACGGCATTAAGAGTATTGCTTGCATATTTTCTAACCTTTCGATACATAGATTTAGGAAACGTTTAGAAGTTAACCATGACTGACCATTCTGGGTTTGCTCAACAGACATCACCGCTCATAGAAGTAGAATTAAACGATAGTAAAAATCGTTGTTGATAATTGTGAATATTAAGAAATTAACTGGATATATTAATTCTACTAACAGAAGAATATACCCCATGAATTTAAAGATGAGGACATTAATAAGCGCTGGTTGCTTGCGAAATTTTGCACCAATGACTAAAAAGAAAATCGTAACTGACGATAAAGAATGTAAAAAATGGCGATGTGTCCATCATGGTACATTCCCCGGTGAATATGGTCAAATAAGTTTCTGATTGAAAATTTAATATGAAAGCAAAATGATTAATAGAAAAAAAATATTGTTGCCTTTTTTAATTTAAAGCCGAGTATTTAGAAGAATATTATAATTAAGTATGTTATTTCTTACCTTACAATCGATTAAAATCACTTTTCTTCATTTTTTCAAACTGGAGGCGTTTGCGAATGTGTTGAATATGACGGCACTTTGACTTTTTATTTGTCAATAAAATAATTATTTCAATAATTAAAATCTCTAACGGAATTTATCAGATAAACGAAATTCTTCCGCTTATAAAATGAAAACCGGAGGTCCTACAATAAAATTTTTATAACAGAAATTATTTATTTTCCAAGATCTAAAACTTTTATTTCAAACATTTTTCTATCATAAATTGATTGGGTGAGTTACGTGAAGATCAAATGTAATTGAAAAAATAGCACTAATAACCTTTCTTCACACTTTTATTTTTAATTCCATATGCACATTTCGTCTCTAACGTAAACTCACCTACGTATAAAATCGCAAAATGGTTAGTTACCCAATTCCAATCATTACATATTGATAACAACATGTCAGTAAAAAAATCCTATTGATCTTGCCAGTAAATTAAAAGACCAAAATATATCAGATAATGTAAAGTTAATTTCCTTTGATATCATATCCCTTTACCATTCACATTACCGAAACATTATCCATTCTTAGAAAAATATTAATTAAAAATAAGATTCCTTCTGAACATATCGAAGTTTATATTCAACTCACAGAACTTGTTATGGACTGTAATGTATTTGAGTTCAACAACAAATATTATAAACAAACATTTGGAACTGCCATGGGAAACCCGTTATCTCCTTTCTTGGCTTATATTTTCTTAAACTACTTCGAAAACAATGCCAAAAATACACTAACCCAATTCCTTGATGTTTGGTTTCGTTATGTTGACGATGTTTTCAGATTTTAATATTGACTCCTTCCTCGCATCTCTCAATAGTTTTTATAGTAGTAAAATTCACTCACGAAATAGAATTTAATTAATCATTACCTTTTTTAGATCTCTTAATCTCAAGAAATAATAACAAACTTGAATTTAACATCTTCAGAAAATCCTCACATACGTTCAATTACTTACACGCTAATTCTCATGCTCCATTGAAATATAAGTTGGCAGCTTTTAACAGCCTCATTCACAGAGCCTTCAGCTTACCTTTATCTACCAAAAATAGGGAAAATGAATTCAAAATCATACATAACATCGCAAGAAATCTACAGTACAATAGTCATTCAATTCAAAAAGTAATCAATAAACATGCCTTCAAAAATAAACTAAGTAACTCCTCCCGCTTAACTCCTATTAATTCCAACAAAGATAAATAATTCGTTAGACTTATTTATTCCCCCACATCAGAAACACACTTTAACAAATTATATAAAAGATATAAACTAACACCAGCCTACTATTCTAATTCCAAACTGAGTCAATTACTTGGGAATACTTTTGACAAGATAGAAGATCTTGACCAATCGGGAATATATTCAATCAGTTGTTGCAATTGTGACAAAGTGTACATTGGTCAAACACAACGGAACTTAAGAATCGGATACAAAGAACACATAACATATGCTAAGAATTTAAATAAAGGAAAATCAGCGGTAGCTAAACATATAATCGAAACTGGCCATAAAATCAACATCGAAAATATAAAATTATTAAAACAATCGTCTGATTAGCAATTAAACATGTTGAAAGCGATCCAAATGAAAAAATCCGAAAATAAATTAATGAATTTTGATCTCGGTCCACTTCAAAATACGCTATTAGATTTAATCCCTATACCTTAATCTGTGTTTTCCCTAATACGCTTATACCGCCCATACCGCTACCCTTATTTTACGTCTCAACTGTTAATTTATGTTTTTTCCCCAATTACCTACCTTTGCTTCCCACCGCCAGATATTGTAATCCTTTAAGTATATATTGTTGTGAACTTTAGTTTTTTAGTTAGTATTAATCCATTGATAATGTTCACTTTGTGTCCGAAACGTGCATATGGAATTAAAAATAAAAGTGTGAAGAAAGGTTATTAGTGCTTTTTTATCAATTATTTTTCTATCATAATTAAAAAATGAAAAATTGCTAAGAGTAAAGTTGCACTTAATGAGTTTTGATTCTAACCAAAAGTTTTTCAGATCATTCCACTGTTATAAAAAAACTTAGATATAAAGTTTGGGTTTAATCCATTTAGCCGCTTATGAGCTATCGCGGAAACACACAGACCCACACACAGACATTTCTAAAACTCGATGGAATGGACTCAGGGGACCTCAAAACGTGCATATTTGTTGAAATTGGCGGTTCGAAAATTTTCACGATCACAGTACTTTCCCTTGGACAGGGGTCCGGGGAAAGTAAAAATGGATGAAGCCATATGAATAAGATTCATCAATGCCATAGAAGACTATAGAAGAGGTAAAATGATCATGCTCTGTATCTGGAGGGACATGCAGAGTGTAGACTACTATGAGTTGTTAAAACCGTCCGAAACTATCAAATTTCTTCAAGTAATGCATTAGAAATAGGCTATTTAAGAAATATAGTTGGAATGGCGCGATGGATACGAAAAGTCGATTTTGTAGCAACCCGATTTTGTGGCTTAGCATTAGCCACATGTTGATCAACCCGACTGGATATACCTATAGAATGTTTGAAATGACAGAGAGATATGGGACTTAGGGAATGTATTGAATTAAGGGTATACGGTATAGACCAATTAATTTTTCTTTTCAATAATTAATTATCCAGTTTAGTATATTGGCATTTCATTGCAAATTCAACAGATATTTAAGCTGCATCACATCGGTGGAATGGAACGTAGCATTTCTCTCTCGCTCGCAAACGTACGGACTATAGAAGAGTTAAAATATCGTATTCATGAAACTTTGCTCGTTTAGACTATAATTTGTTCCGGTTTATACAATCGACACTTACTGAAGAGCACCTAAATGAGTTGAAGACTAGATCGTCTCGATTAAAAAAAGAAATTGAATTCTTCACTTCACGAATACGTTTATTGCTCGAAAGACGGGCGAAGATTGTCGCTTCAGATGGAAGGTGTTTTGAATAAAATCATTTCCTATTTAAACCATGTTTTTTTTTTTTGTCTAATTAAGAACAAGATTGAAACATATTCCTATGTATAATATTATTTAAATTAAATAATTTCAAATTATCGTCCAGTTTCAGGTTATTAGCTCATTCCCAAGAGAATTTAAAATTAAATCTAATATTTTTTTAATAATGTTGAATTAATCTACTTCGCAACTAAATTGGTTTACGTCATCCTTATAGTGACTAACAGTGCTCGTGATATAAAAAAAAACGATTATATTATTATATATTTGATAGAATCGTCAAATGACAGCGCAAGATAAAAACCTACATCGGGGGTCCTGTTTCGGAATAAGCGATTGGGCGCGGCGCGCAGACTGAGTATGATTCATAATAAATGTGATTCAATAATAACTCAATGCTTCACAATCGGAATCAAGGCGAGGTCGGGGAAAAATCCGAGGTTGGGATAAATCTGCGCAGGAAAATATTAAACGGCTCGGAGTCTCCAGTGGCGGACAAGATGATCGCGATCCGAATGCGAGGCACGCTTCTGTGGTGAGAGCTGTAGAAAGGCACACACGAAATGTTGCCTGCATAAGACATGAGGAGATCATCGCCGGATAATGTATTCACCAGATACAACCGAATTTCCCAGGAAACGATTGGAATCGTTAAAACGTCGATAACGTATGGATTCGATACTAAAAAAACATGATTTAAATATAATAGGGATTAAAGAAAAAGGAAGTGTGGTGTATTCATCACTGTTGGACAGGTTTGCATTAAAAGTGTTAAAAATTGTAAGTTCATAAAATTATTAAATTGAAAATGATGAAAAGATAGATAAATTGCATCCATTAATATTTTCAATGGATTGAAAATAATTAGTATATTATATCATGACAAATCTTGATGTTAAATTTGATATTTTTAAATCACTCTTTTGATTCAATTTGATTGATCTTTTATATGTATTTTGATAAAGGGCTATTTCAGAAATTTCAACATTTTTAGAAGACATAAAAACCATTTATGAATATTACAATATTCATAAAAAATGGATTCAAAAATCCTTAAAGCTAACTAACATATGTCAAAAAATAGGCCAAAGATCATGCTCTGTATCTGGAGAATCAAGCGGATTATAGACTATTATGAGTTGATGAAACACTCTGAAAATGTCAATTTTCTTTAAGTAATGCATTTCAATCATCTATGTATTTATGAATATTAACAATATTCGCAAACGATTAGTGAATATTAATATCCATATTCATGTAACCAAATTCAGTCAACATTTACTGAAGAGTGCGTCACCACATATGCCTGCTTACAAAAATGGGTTAATAACTATTTAGCCTAAAAAATAAATATAATTCCTCACTTCAAAAAAAAAAAAAAAAATGGGCAAAGGTTATGAAAGTATTACATAATAACTGTTTGAGTTTTCAAACGGATTATATGAATGGCCATGTCAAGGTACATAACATTGAAGAAATGATTTTTCATAAATTTAATAGATGATTCCTTTTCTAAATAACTGATTCAAGTGAAGTAAGGACTAATTTCGTGTTTTGTGATTTAATATTACATAATTTATAATTTTATCAAATATGGAAAATGTAAATTCAAATAATAAATTCCTTTAAAGTATTCCTGAAAAGACCTAATCAATCGACAGATATAATAGAACAGAGTTTATCTCTAACTGTAAATAAATACAATTCTGTTAAATCTCTTCGTTAATTGACTCGAGATGTTAAATACAGGAAAAGAAGAATATTTGAATCAACAGAAATTACAAGAATTTAAATTGATAAAAATTAATAATGTATACAATATTAAATATACATATATATTATACAGTATTATTATTTAATAAGATTATACTATATCCATTATACATATATTTTTTTGAATCGTTCAAAATTGATGTAAATATATTTTTTTCTTGACTCCTAATGAAATATACTATTTTCATTAAATCTAACACTTTTTTCTTATTATCTTTTATTAAAACGACAATAATATATTTTTAAAAAAGAAGATGAATCAATTGTTTCTGGAGTGTTCCACCTGGAAATGAGCTATGCCAAGGTCCGCGAACGTGTCCGCGGAATGTACACAGAGCTCGTACCAACAACACAAAATATTTTAATGTATTCTAGTAAAATTCACTTTCACCGGTCGGGCCGGGTCCACACCTTTTGCTGCAATCATAATGAGACTCGGCCAACTCGCGGCAAAGTCGATCGGTTTAGAATGGAACGTAACGCTTGAGGAATGTGTCTTTGCTGGTTACAGTGTTTCCATTTTTTATTCTCCTTCTTCCAACAATTTCCTCTTCGCCGTCTCATGATATTTATATTGCGCGGAATGTTAATTGGGATGCGGATCATTTGGGGCCTTGATATTTTCGAAGCGGAACGCGAAATGTCGAACATCTTCGATTCGAGTCGTGTAGCGAAGAAGTTTGCCAACAATGTGGAAATTTCGTTTCATTCATTAAAATACTGCTATTATTTTAACTATTTCTAAACGTTTAAAATTGTGACAGTAATTTAGATAATACTATATTAGTTTAACTTGCAAATATCTTATTTTGTTATCACTAATCACTTGAAAAATGCTTAAAATATTTATAATTGAATAAGAGACACGTGATCAAATAAAATTAAATTTAAAATTATTAATTTACTTAATCGAATAATTAATTATTTTTGCTTTACCTACTGCAACTTTTTGACTTTCGTTACGTAATTTATGCAAGAGCATTCATTGCGTAGTTTAATGCCTGCTGGGGTATTTGCCCGAGAATTAGTAATTTCAATGGATGTTGTTTTTTTATTTATATTAACGCAACGTATTTAAAAAAGTTGCAATAGCTGAAGCTAAAATAATTAATTAATTATTTGAGTAAATTAATTATTTTTAAATTATTTGTATTCTATAATCATGGGTCTTCCAGAAAAGGAAGACCTGTTACTAGTACGACTAATTTATTTAAAAATAAATTACACATTGATAAAGGGTTTTCCAATAAGAGTGATATGATTTCTTTAAAAAAGAAAACACACTTATTGTTAAGGAAATTCAAATGTTTTTTATTTAATGTGAAGTACAATCGATACAATTAAGTTCTGAATAAAACGTCATTCAAATGGCCTCCACGACTTCTTCTGCAGGAACGAATTCGATGAACCCAATTTTCGAGCACTTTTTCCACTAAATCAAGTCGTATGTCATGAATAGCACGTTCAATATTGACTTGTAAAGCTTGAAGAGAGTCTGGTTTATTTCGAAAGACCAATGACTTCAAATAACCCCACAAGAAATAGTCTAATGGTGTTAAATCACAACTTCTTGGAGGCCATTCAATATCACAATTTCTTGAAATAATCGAATTTCCAAACTTTTCTCGCAATAATTCAATTATTGCATTTGCTGTGTGGCATGTAGCCCCGTCTTGTTGGAACCAAATGTTGTCAAGATCAACTTCTTCCAATTTCGGCCATAAAAAATTGGTTATCATCGATCATACCGCTCTCCATTGATAGTAACGGTGTTACCATCTTCATTTCGAAAGAAGTACGGACCGATGATTCCACCAGACCAAACACCACACCAAACTGTCAATTTAGGTTTTTTCTTGAATAATTTGTGGATTTTCTTCGCGCCAGAATTGACAGTTTTGTTTATTTACCGCATCACTCAGATGAAAGTGAGCCTCATCGGAGAAGATGATTTTCTTAAAAAAATCGTTATCGTTTTTAAGTTGTTCAAGGCAAAATCAGTAAATTCATGACGTTTACGGTGGTCCAATGGCTTCAGTTCTTGAATGAGAACAATTTTATACGGATGCAAACCCAAATCCTTTTTCAAAATCCTCCAGATTGTGGTTTGAGACAGTTCCAATTGTTGAGAACGTCTTGGAATCGATAAATTGCGGTCTTTAGCAGCACTTGCCTGAACGGCAGCAATATTTGCATTACTTCGAGCGGTTCTTTGTCTTATTGGCACTTTAACATTATGTAAAGAAAATGTACGCTCACAATTTTCAACAATTCGACGAATAGCGAGCAAACTTGGACGATTATTGCGACCATAAAATGACAAAAGCGCACGAAAAGTTGCAATTGGAGAACGATTATTTTGATAATAAAACTGAATAATTTGTAAACGTTGTTCTTGTGTATATCTCTCCATGATGAAATTGTAAACACTACTGAATACAATGAAAAATAAATGACAGATCATGACATATTACATATGGCCGAAACGTCACTTTAAAATCATATCATCCCTATTGGAAAACCTTATATTAAAGCCGACTTCTGGGACGCTTATCGCATTGGAAAAGTGAGGAGCGATAAACCCCGATTAATGTGTGCAAAGTTTATTAGATCTGATTTAAAATACCAAGTTTTTAAAAAAAGGGAAATTGTTAAAAAATACGGGCATATATATTAACAAAGATATGTTGCGAGAAGAACGAGCCATTCAACACGAGTTGAGAAGAAAGAGACAAATTGCTTCAAACATGGGTTTGTCCACTTCCATTATAGGGAACAGATTAAAAATTGGAAATACGTTATACGACGCTCATAAACTTAACGATTTTCCTGCTTGTCAACATTTAAATAGTACCGAAAATAATGAAAACCTTGAAGCTATTCCGTCACGAATCATCAACGACTCAAATGAAACTCTAGCAGTCCCTGATAATCATCGTTATATGGCCCGTCTAGCCTCGAAAGACAATAGTTCGACTATTCAAAAACCATTTCCTAAATAATCATTATGATGCAACTATTTATTATCAGAATGTGCCCGGTTTAAATTCTAAATGTAATGACGTCTATTGTTATAGTGCTGCCAGTAGTTTTACATTTTTTGCATTTACGGAAACGTGGCTATCTGATAATGTTAACAACAGCGAATTGTTTGACCATAATTATATAGTTTATCGCAAGGATCGAAATCTTATATTATAGAATAAAAGAAGAGGTGGGGGAGTGCATTCCTCCCTACAATCGTCAGAAATTTTATTTGATTATACTAATTTGTCTCGTCTTTCTGTCGACTTAATAATTATCAAAGTTGTTATTTTTAAAACTGTCATACTACTAATTAATGTATATTTCAGTCCACCGGTCAGCACTGACCAGTTAATGGAATTTGTTAATACACTTGAAACTGTTCAACCTTTCTTGAAAATGTTACAATTTTGTTAGGCGATTTTAACCTAAATAACTATGTAGTTTATCCCGATACCAATAACTGTACAAGAACTCTTCGAGACTGCGCTGATTTTCTTAATCTTAATCAATATAATTCTATACAAAATAATTACCAAATAACTTTGGACCTTGTTTTTAGCAATTTAATGTGTACTGTAAATCAAATGAATAATCCTATTACAAGTGAAGACAACCATCATCCTGCACATTCAATTGACTTTATTGTAAAAAATCTAATAATACCCACTTATCTATAAAGAATTCAAACACAAAATCGTTCAATTAAAAAAAAACTTTATAAAATTATATGATTTAATAACAAATGCTAATTGGACTGATATTGTGTCTAGTAATAGTGCGATTGATGTGTGTACTCTATTTTATGATAAAATGTACTCAATATTCAATGCAGCTGTTCCTTCTACCCCAAAATCACCAAACAAGTTTCCCACTTGGTATTCTCTGAACTTAAAAAATATAGTAAAAGAAAAAAGAAATATTTTAAACTCTCAAAAAAACATCCTCTAAGTCAATTCTTTAAATTAAAATTATCCAACCTTCAACGACAAGTGCGAAAATTGTCAAAACACGATTTTTCAAAGTTTGTACAAGAAAGCGAGAATTCTTTACGCACAACACCGAAACATTTCTGGAGCTATATAAATGTTATGAATAATAAAACTTCCATACCTCCGACTATAACTTTTGATAATACCGTCTTAACTTCGCCTCAAGATATAGTTAACAGTTTCGCTCTCTATTTTTCTAAGTCATATACATCAGCTTCGAATGAACCACACAAGTATACATATTCGAAACATAATAATAACCTACATATATCTTCAATTAATCAGTTTTATGTTGAGAGAGCCCTTAATAAACTAGGGAATAAACTAAGTTCAGGCCCTGATAATCTTCCAGCTCTTATTTTAAAAGACTGCCGTTTCATTTTATCTGAACCTTTAATGCATATATTTAACTTATGTTTAAAGCATAATATTTTTCCAGACATATGGAAAAAGACTCGTGTAGTTCCCATATATAAGTCGGGCGATAGAAGCTCAATTATTAATTATGGTCCAATAGCGATACTATCCAACCTGTCCAAATGCTTTGAATTTGTTTTACATGGTCGAATTAGGACATTTGTCAACTCAATATTACATGATAACCAGCATGACTTCAGACCTAAGCGATCAACTCTAAGTAATCTTATTCCATACACTCAAATATTATCTAACAGCCTCGATCAAAAAGTGCAAGTTGATGTCGTGTTTACCGATTTTTCTAAGGCCTTTGACAGGTTGGATCATACAGTTCTATTGTCAAAACTCTATAGTTTGGGGTTTTATTTATCCTTATGCAAATTTATAAAAAAAGTTATCTTCATCAGAGGTCCTTATTTGTAGAATATAAAGGTTACAGATCTGATCTATTTTAAGCAACGTCTTGTGTGCCTCAGGAATCGGTTCTTGGCCCATTATTTTTTAATTGCTTCATCAATGATATTGTTGAAGAAATGGATGTTTCATGTTTGTTGTTTGCAGATGACATGAAAAATTTCAAACCTATCCACTCTATAACGGACTGTATAGACTTACAAGGTAATATTAATATCATTCACGGATGGTGTTTAGCTAATAAATTACTTTTGAATACGAATAAATGTAAGGTAATGTCATTTTCACGTAATAAACATGTAATATCTTATAGCTATAATATAAATGAAGTTTCACTGTCGAGGATCGGACAGATTAAAGATCTTGGTGTCATATTTGATGACAAACTAACATTTAATAGTCATATTGAAAGTATAGTGTCTTCCGCCAATCGCTTCTTGGGATTTATTGTTCGTAACTCTAGACATTTTACAGGTACGGATGCTATACTTTTAAATTATGATGATCTTTTAAGAGAATTTGGTTTGGAAACCCTCGAAAATAGACGAAAATCACACCACATTACTGTTTTATTTAAATTATTAAACTATTTAATCGATTGTCCAGAGGCTGTTGCTTCAATTAATTTTCATATCTCCCACGCACTTAGACACCATAGATTTTTTCATACTCTTATTGCCAAAACGAATGTCATTGTTAAATCGCCAATATTTGCTATGTGTGACATTTACAACAATTTACAATCTGTTGATCCTTCGCTTGATATTTTTATTATGTCTAATGCGAAATTATGTTTTAACCGTATTATTGAAATAATGCACCGGTCTTAAAATTTAGAACTGTAATTATAATTTTGTTAATTAGGCAATAGTTATTATTTAGTGTATATTTAAATAGTATACAACTAGAGATAGGAAATTTTGTACAATAAATTTCTGTGGTTGTATTAGAAATAAATAAATAAATAAATTTGTTTTAATTTAAATAACGGCGACCTCGTGAATAAATACTCTTTTCTATTAAAAAACATTTGTTTTGTGCCATTACTATTTTCTGTTCTCTCTTACTAGTTTTTAAGCCTAAACTGGTCATAGGTATATTTTGCACTAAGTACAAGTTTGTGATGACATAAGCTTTCTATAGCTGTCAGTACAAGAAGTGTAAAAAATTACTACTTCTCCGGCAAAAACCCCGCTAGACATTGAATTACGTAATGGACACCTGCTGTTGCATATTACTACAATACATATGTCTGCCAGTGTTATGCCTCAGAAGTAGTTGTTTTAATGTACATTACGTAACGTAAGTCAAAAAGTCACAGTAGCTAAAGAGGAAATAATTTGTTAATTATTTTCAAATTATTTTTATTAAATTTCAATTTCACTTTATTAACGGAATCCCCATTTCCAAATTATATATTAAAAATTTTACAAGAAAACTGTGACGCACTAAAAACATTACAAAACATATGTACAAAAAAGGTAAATTGCCAATCACAAAATACGACAAAGTACATAATAAAAATAATACGCATCAAAATAATTATTTATCAATCCCAAACAGTTCATGGTGAAAAAAATATGCAACCGGCTTATTCCAATCTTCAATTTGTTTAAATAACTATGACCAAGTGAATAAATACTCGTTTCTATTAACATTCTTTTATTTCAAACTTTCAGTAAAATCTTGATGAAAATCTCAAATATTTATTTGTTTGTCATTTTTAATAAAATATAAAAAATATCGTTTATTAACTTAATTGAAATATATTCTTAATGCAAAAAAATGTTTAGTATATCCGATGAAATTCGTTATAATTTGATTTGGTGCCGTTTAAGTGGCATCGTCAATAATTTGGGTCTACAATGTAGATGACCGAGAATCGTTGCTTCGTCCACTAAAGGATGGCAAAACATGAAATGAAATACATTTAATAAAATGTTCAGCTACCACTCATCTAGTGTATAGATAACTAGTGATGACTTGAAATTAGGGAAAAGACGCGCTTGGTGGTTGAACATTTTATAAAATTCCATTAATGTCGTACAAATTATTGAAGTTAAGTTGGCGCTGTATCTTGAAATATTTGACTATTAGCGTCAAAACGTTTTAAATATAGAAAAGGGGCAATTAACAAGTTTTATTTGCAAAAAATATTATATAAAAATTGTTAGTATTAAAAAAAAAACGTGAATTTCTAAATGATAAATTGTGGAATTTTTATAAATTCAATTCGCTTAATCTCGAAAAGCCATTAAAACTTAACGCACGGCAATAAATTCTGGACGTGCCTTCGCAAATTTCCCATACGAGTGATCCGCGAAGAGCAATTAATGCTTTAGTGCGTCCTCATGTGTGTCGCAACGTGGCAATTTCTGTTAAATCAAACATTGGGCCATAGCCAATTAGTGCAAAGTGAAGATGCAGCTTATAAGGGTAAAAGCTAGAAAAAAAAAACGAGAAAGCTGGTGATGAATTGATCAACGGTTTAAAATTCTAATAATGGGATTTAAAATATGCCAATAATTATATAGCATAATATTTTCTAATTAATCACTTGTTAAAATATTTTAAGAACTTTGTTTACTAGATTTTTCAATTTCGAATGTTTTAATGTTGTTTTCTTTATTTCACAAATAAAAGTTTAATATTTTTAATATATTTAAATTTGATATTTGAAGAATTTAGTGCGTGTAATACAAGTTTTTAATTAGTTAGAGTTTTAGTTTTTTATTAGTAAAGCAAAATCTGACAATAATATAAACATTAAATTATCAATTTTTTGAATAATAGTTACTAATTAAATAATAAGATTGGCACAAATAGTCGAATATAAAGTAATAATAAAATAATTATGGTCAGCAGCATTGATTTCAAACTCAAAACCAAATTAGAGCAATCGAGAATGTACAAAGAAAATTTTTAAAAATGTTGTAGTTTAAAAGTAACGGTTCCTATCCAGCACGTGGATGTGACTATAATATTTTATTAAATAGTTTTAATTTCGAGTGACATATTTAACTTATGTTTAAAGCATAGTATCTTTCCAGACATGTGGAAAAAGACTCGTGTGGTTCCCATATATAAGTCGGACGATAGAAGCTCAATTATTAATTATCCTCCAATAGCGATACTATCCAAATGCTTTGAATTTGTTTTACATGGTCGAATTAGGACATTTATAAACTCAATATTACATGATAATCAGCATGGCTTCAGACCTAAGCGATCAACTCTAAGTAATCTTATTCCATACACTCAAATTTTATCTAACAGCCTCGATCAAAAATTGCAAGTTGATGTCGTGTTTACCGATTTTTCTAAGGCCTTTGACAGGTTGGATCATACAGTTCTATTGTCAAAACTCTATAGTTTGGGGTTTTATTTATCCTTATGCAAATTTATAAAAAAGTTATCTTCATCAGAGGTCCTTATTTGTAGAATACAAAGGTTACAGATCTGATCTATTTTAAGCAACGTCTTGTGTGCCTCAGGGATCGGTTCTTGGCCCATTATTTTTTAATTGCTTCATCAATGATATTGTTGAAGAATTGGATGTTTCATGTTTGTTGTTTGCAGATGACATGAAAATTTTCAAACCTATCCATTCTATAACGAACTGTATAGACTTACAAGGTAATATTAATATCATTCACGGATGTTGTTTATCTAACAAATTACTTTTGAATACGAATAAATGTAAGGTAATGTCATTTTCGCGTAATAAACATGTAATTATAATAATAATTATGGTCAGCAGCATTGATTTCAAACTCAAAACCAAATAGAGCAATCGAGAATGTACAAAGAAAATTTTTAAAAATGTTGTAGTTTAAAAGTAACGGTTCCTATCCAGCACGTGGATGTGACTATAATATTTTATTAAATAGTTTTAATTTCGAGTCACTTCAGACACATCGTGTAAAATCATCTCTAGTTTTCTTGCACAAATTGTTAAATAATGATGTAGATTCGGCTGCTTTGATAAACTAATTGTATTTGCGTGTGCCAGTATTTCATTGTAGACAGAACAATACATTTTATTTTTCAGCGAGTAATACGAATTATAAACTCAAGTCACCCATCTTTAACATGTGTTACAACTTTGATATCATATCGCACTCTTGTGATATATTTCATGACAGCATCAAAAAATACTATCTTACATTATATAGCGTTTTGTGTATTTTTTGTATTTATTACTATGGTGTTGTTTGTACCTTATAACATATTTATTGTACATTGTCTTGTAATTGGGAACTTGCTTCCTGTTGAGCAATAAATACTTATTAATATTATTAAGAAATCTGAAAAAAAAATTATATTTTTGTATTTTATTTAAGAGTTACCGGATAAAACTGCTTTAGTTGATTTTATAAGCGGTAACAAATTTGTTATAATAATAAAACTGCTTTGTTATTTACACTATACTTAAAATTAAAATTAGCATACAACAAAATGTTGGGAGCCACTGGCCTAGACAGACTAACACTTACATGTATCGTATTTATTTATGTTACATTGTTTTGTATTATATGAAAAGTCTGATTAGAGATGTGTGTATATTTAATAATAATATTTATTTAATAAGAATATTCGAATAACATTAATTTTCAGATAGCTTTCTTGCTCGACTGTTATCCGTCATGGAGTATTTTACACTTAGTCATTTTTCATTTCAACAAAAACTTTTCAAACACTCCTCATGCGCCCCCGTCTATATTTCCTCTATGAGTTGTTCCATGCAGACTTTTCAAGGAAACCCTTCGATACTTAAATGATAGATCAGTCAATCAATCAAAACCTGTTGCTGTCCAGAGAGAATTTTAAACGTATAATCGCTATTATAACTGGACAAATTAAGAGTACACCACCACATTTTGGGGTTTGCAGAATCGTACCCTCTAGCTGTTCAGAGGACGGAATCCTTGGATATTGTCCAGCGCTAAATGGGTGAAAATGGCCAGAAATGGTGAAAATCATAGATCTACCTACCTGTACTGATGCATCGTCTCAGATATCCTATAGGGAGGAAGCATTAGGGCCTAACGAGGCCTATATGTGCCTGACATAGGCCTCGTTAGGACCCTAGCAAGCAAGCACTGTAACCGTGGATTTTCATTGTTCAAAAATATTTTCAAAACCGTGATAAAATAAAAACTGATTAGGGTTCATTAATATCATTTTTTTGTTACAAATAAATAGAAGAAAAATAATAAATTATATTAAATTAAATGCTTATTAATCACCAAAGTGGACTGATATGTACACGTTTCTGTTGAAAATGTATATATATATATATATATATATCATGACAAAGCTTGTCCACTCTCATAATGTGTTAATTTGGTTATTACGTAAAATAGTAAATATTAAGGTTATGAAAGTAAAATAACAAGACACAAAAGATTAAAATAATTAAATGACTAGATTACAATGGTAAAATGACAAGATACAACAGATTAAAATTAGAATAACTAAATGACTAGATTATAATAGTGAAATGACAAGACAACAGATTAAAATAGGAATAATAAATAATTGTTAAAATTTATAAAAGCAAACAAAAAACGGCAAAATTATAATTCGAGAAAAAAAGTAAAGCTTAATGACAAGACAACAGATTAAAATATGCACAATGTATTATTAATATTTAACAAGGTATCACAAATTGTTTATCACAGGTCATAAATTCATCCCATGAGTAAAATGCCTCCCGTATAAGAAAGTTCTTTATAGTTTTTTTGTATATATTTATGGGTAAAGATCGTACAGTATTGGGTAATTTATTAAACAACCTTATACAGTAGAACTTAGTACCCGTCTGAACGGTCTGTAGTCTCATTTGTTCTTGGTAAATATCTGTTTTAAAGCGTGTGTTGTGATCATGGTGGTTATGACTAGGATACGAGCCCATGTTTTCCTTAAGTACATCAGACATTCCAGTATATAAATGCAGGGCAGTGTTAAGATATTATATTTAATAAATGAACCTTTACAATCGTCAGTGTATCTCAAACCTGCAACAATGCTAATGGCTTGACGTTGCAGTTGAAATATACGATGGCGGGAAGAGGAAAGACCCCATATAATTATTTAATAACGTATATGCAATTCGCATAGAGCTAAATAAGTTGAGCTTAAGGCAGAACCTACTGGGTTGTGCGCTAGCATACGAAGACAATAGATATTTTTCGACAGTTTTTTTTGCTAGATGTTCACCATGTGTATCCCACCTTAATTTCGGATCTAAGTAGATACCAAGAAACTTGACGTTATCGCCAAGTACAGCATCAGTTTTATTAAGAGTGAATAGGATCTTCTTGGTTTTTTGCTTATTTAATATTAGCTCGTTGGTATGGCATCAAGTAGCGACTTGGTTTAGAATTGAGACTTCACTCTCCATAATGTCATTGACTGAGCTAGCTGTATCAAATAAAGTGGTATCGTCGGCAAATAACACTACCCTAGAATTTATATGATCTGGAATATCATTTATGAATATCAGAAACAATATAGGTCCCAATACTGAGCCTTGAGGAACCACGATTTCCACTGGCAGTGGATCTGATATTTTATTGTCGAATTTGACCACCTGTATTCTATTAGATAAATACGAAGATATTAAGCTAATACTGTTCTGACAAAACCCGTACCGACTCAATTTGTAGCATAGAAGTTCATGTGAGATGCAGTCGAACGCTTTGCTTAAATCAACGAAGGTTCCGATACTTTATGATCTGTCCTCAAAACCACCTAAGATCATATCAGTGAGATTTATAACGGCATCAGTTGCTGAACGATTCGATCTGAAGCCAAATTGTTGTTGGTTTAGTAGTTTATTGCCCTCCAAATAATCCACTATTTGATTCTTCAATATTCTTTCAAAGTGATTATGCCATTTATCAATTTAGTTAATGGAGAGACAATGAGGTCAGTCACCACTTTGATTATATCAACTGACACATCCACAGCTTCTACCTGACTTCAGCTGTATAATAGCGTCACGTACCTTAATTAGTGTAGTTTCCTTAAATGAAAATGACTTCTTAGTTTTTAGATTCAACACAAATTTGGGTCGTTGTGAGTGTGTTAGTAAATCTTTGGCTGCATTCACAAAATAGGAGTTAAAGTTATCACAGGTTATATCACTGTTAGAGTTATTTGATTTTTTGGGCCTAACTTCATTAATTATATCCCATAACTCCTTTTGTTTATTGTAAGATTTATCAATGTAATTCTCCCATGCAATTGTTTTTTTAGCGATTATGGATTTTTTGTAATTGTATCTATATTCGTTAAGAAGTATTTTTGATTCTGCAGTAGTATAAATATTGTGATGTTCATGGATAAGTTGTAGAGTGGCTCTCATTGCCTTGAGATTGTGGTCCAACCAATGTACACGAGATAAATTATTTTTATTTATACTATTACTATTATACTTCTTAAACGGAAATGCTTGATTAGCAGCACTACTTAGGATATTATATAATTTAGACCATTTTAAATTGATGTCTAAATTGCTGTTAACAAAATCCCAATTAGTGCTTTCAATGAGACTAAAGAAATCCATTTTGCCTCTTAATGTGATTGGCCGCGTGATTATTTGAGTGGACTTTTTGGTTCGAGTTACAGATAATGTAAACACTGCACCGTAGTGGTCTAAGAGCCCAGTGTTTAGACGTTCGAGATTGATCAACATTTGTAAATACATTATCAATGAAATTATTTTTACGAGTGCTGAAGTTAATAGTTTTATATAAGCCATAAGTAGACAAAATATCAGTTATTAGATTTTCTCGAGAATCATTATTATTGAACTTAACATTAAAAACTCTTCCTTAAATTATATCAGAGGTAGAGTTACTTATATGGTTTAAAATAGATATTAGTACGTTAAGGAATACATTAAAATCTCCCGAAGGAGAACGATAAATACATATAATATGGATATTATAGCAAGGTACATACAACATGGACAATTCACAAGCTTTGTCTATATTAAAGTGATCAGTTAGTGTATTAAAGTCGTTGACTATCAGTTCACTATTGGCATATATTGAACCATCGAAAGTCTTCCCTCCTTCAATATATATATATATATTTAACATCTCTATTAACACACAGATACATACATATATACTTATTATTTTTATTATTATATTTGAACTTAAGAAAGAAAACATGAAATAAAGTAATGTAACTGTTTCTGTCAAATAGCAGAAAGGCCTCTACTTTCTGCGAAGGTTTGTTATTTATGTCGAGCGTCAGTCATTAATGAATGAAAGGATGAAATGATAAAATGTATTAAAAAATGTGTTTGGTGGGGTTTTATATTTTGTATGAATTTCGAAGTTTCTGTGCAAATAAAATAGAGATAAAATATAAAATATTTTATTTGTTTTCGAATAATAGTTGAATGAGTCCAATTCTCCCTTTGTAATAATTATGAGAAATATAATTAAACTAAATTTATCTAGGGAATTCGACTTATTTAATGTTTCTTTAACCTCATTAAAGACAGTCATTACTTCGCAATAGATTTAATTATTTTAATCTGGATATAATTTGTTTCAACAATATTTTTCCTGTCATTCAGCTAAATTTAAATTTAATTCTCATGAAACATTATTACTTTATGTACTTTTATACTAAATAATTTACTTTTTTTCTTCTTATATACTTGTATCTTTAAGTTATAATACTGTTTGTAAATTTTTTGTAAAAAAGGAGATTCCGTTAATAAATTAAATTAAATTATTATTGTGGAATAAATCCGATTACTTATAGATTCGGATATTTGAATACGAAGACCTACCAAATAACAAAATATTGCATTGTTACAAAACATTTTATGATTTGCCTGATCCTTGTGTTTATTTTTTAGTAATACCTAAATTTATTTTATAAGTGCATCATGCATGAATAAAATAAATTTTCTATTATTAGCGACTATTCGAAATAGTCGGTAATCGTTTACCAACGTCTCAAAAATTAGGTGATAAAAATTAGGCAGGGGATTTTTATCACTGAATTATCACAGGTCTACAACAATTGCATATTGCCAAATATATATACTTTGCATGTCTCACTTTAGGAAGAATTTTATACTAAGGGTTTCTGCAATTTATATTCCCGTAATCCATCAATTTCTTAGAATTTCAATGAAATACGCGTCCTCTACTGAATACTAAAACTATCATTTCTTCGCTGTAAGCTTTCCCGAAAGTACATAAAGCTCATACATCACATAACACCGGGGTCAATGTTTCCTTAAAGCAATTTTAATATTATCGATGTGTGTGTGGGCTCCTTTACGTGGATTTTGTCCGTGACTTCCTTAGAACAGTGGGTACGTGCAGACACGGTCCTTCTAACCATATGACTAATAGCACAATATCCGTTGGTTGCCCACCAAATAAGACGTTCCTTTAACGGATTCTCGCAATCACCGTAAAATTGCATCGGGTTTTGGCGATGCTCTTGCAAAAGTTTCGTGAGCGGATGATAATGAGAGGCGTAATTGATTTACAATTTAGAAATACAAGTTTTTTTATAAATGTGTTCAATTACACTTAGTTTGATGTATTTTATTTTTTTAATTAAACACTCCGAACTAAGTGTGATAAGACATATTAAAAAAAACTTGTATTTTTAAATTGCAAATAAATTGATCAATGGTAAAAACGAGTGTGTTTTTGAAATGATTTTGTCTTTAGATTATTGTGATTCATATTTCTGTAATTCATTCATTTATCATTAAACGTGAAAATATCACAATAAACTCTTAAATAAAATATACTACGAAGGCAACATCTTTATAATAATGGTTCGAGGTAGTTTTTCCGAGTATAATTGGACATATTTTAAAAAAAAAACTATGTATTTCTAAATTGCAAATCAATGATAAAAACGAATATATTTTTGAAATATTTTTGTCTTTGGATTACTACAGCAGTTCTTATTCCTATAATTCATCAATTAATCCGTACTATTAAACGTGAAAATACTAAATGTTAAATAAAATTTAGCACGAAGTGAACATCTTTATAATACAATAATATTGTTTTTATTTCTCACTTAAAAATAGGTGAAATATTTTGAAATACTTTGCTATAAGTATCAATAAGGAAATTTTGATTTGTTTCACACAATTCGCTATACATTATTTAAATATTTTGCTAAGTATCAATTGTTAAGTATCAATTAAGAAATGTTGATTTGTTTCACAAAAATCGTTATACATCATTAAATTGGTTAATTAAATATGTTCACCTATACAATGTGATAAAAAAGGAAGTAATAAATAATAATCTGGTTGGGTGGTTCATTGATTAATTTTGGATAAATAATCTAAACAAAAAAATATCAAATTCTTTAAAACGTTGGTTGTAAGCAACAATACATTTTTTCACTTAACTTTTCTATTACAATTTAACAAATTAATGAATCACTCTTCCTGAATGTTGTCATACTTTTTCTGACCACCTTGAATTTAGTTCAATTTTTTTATAAAAACACATTCTTTTCAAATAACTTAGTTTTTAGATTATGCAGTTAATATTTCGGTATATATTTTTGAATTTTTAATAATGTTGGATAAATAATGCAAATAAATAAAATATTGAATTCTTCTTCATAACGTTAGTTACAAGTAACATTACATTTTCTTTTTCACTTAAATTATCTATTAGAAATTAATCCGTGAAACACTCTTCCTCAAAATTGTCAAATCTTTTCTGATCACCTTGTATTTAGTTCTACTTTTTTGTTGATAAAAACACACTAATTTGAAATAACTTAGTCTTTATATTCTGGAGTTTGAATACATCATTCACTTCATAGTACATTTTCAATATTAGTAAGGAAACCCTTCATATTTTTAGTTAGTTTCTAATTAGTTTGTGTTACACTACCAAAGAAACAAAATAAAAATCTAGTTATACCAAAACCAAGTGCTTTTGTTTTCAAATACAGTTCATAAATGTTATACTTACAATATTTATAAACTGCATTTGAAAACAAACAAAAACTTTCGTATCACTAGATTTTAATTCGGGGGCGTATTTGCAGACAACGAGGTTCTATATGAAAATAGCATTGACGATTTAGATCACAACCTGCAATTATGAAAAATATCCCCATAAAAGACAAATGAAACAACAATTGGATAAGACGAAATAATAAGGATTAAAATAGATGGAATTGAAACAAATACTCAATGTGGCCAGAAAAGATGTGAGAATCTTCAGGTGGACTTGGAATTCAAAAGTGACGTGACCAATCGATCTCATATCTTAAATTGTCTCAAATACTTAATAATACCAGATGAGAAAAGGACCTGTAAATATTTCTTTAGTCGGCTATAAGGCAATAATTTCATATGTGCACATATGAAATTATTGCGTGCAGCTCTTCAATCCTCTCCAAGAACAATTTTCGTTTTCCTTGCTATCATCAAATTGGATTCTCCACTTGTAAATAGGTTGGATTTTCAAGTTGAATTCAATTCAAATTGATCAGAACGATTTAACTGCGGTTTATTTTATTGGAAAATTCTGCTCTGAATCATCACATAGAGACAATTTTGCTACAAAAGAATTTCATAGAAATGATACGAATTCGTTCAAGAGAATAATTTATATCATTTCCAGGAAATTCTTTTGTAACAAAATTTAGAAAGTCGAGGGATTCGACCTTATAAATGATGAAATCGGCTATCTAGCATACTATAAAATATCTAGTTTATAGTATGCATTCGTACAATATCTATAAATAAAGGATAGCTGTGATAGCATGATTTTGGTTAATTTTTAGTAGAACATTTAAGAAGAAGAAAAAAAAAAAGATTGAATTTTTATTCATAATGTCTCTCGAGGTTGTTGAAATGTTTATCTGCAATTATTATTATTCTTTATAAACTTTGGATAAAATCACTATAACTTACAATAAAATACACATTTGTGTATGACATAAATTATAAGTAAACTTGAAATTCCAACAATTTCATAATAATAATAATTTAAAAAACTTATCAATCAAGTAACATTTAATTTAATAGAAAAAAGGATTTATACTCTTGGTAACAGATTTAAATAAATTAAATAAAAAGAATTTGAAAATAAATAATAAATTATTCCCTCTTTAGCTACTGCAACATTTTGTCTTATGTTAACATAATTATGTTGTCAATACATAATGTTAATATAAGTCAAAAAATAATATTAACATAAGTCAAAATGTCACAGTAGCTAAAGAGGGAATAATTATTTTCAAATTCTTTTTATTTAATTTGTCATTTGATTTAAATGACACAACTTTTTAAATTCAAATGATTATAGGTTAATAGATTTACCAATTGATTGTTTTGAACAATTACTTTATATATTTTAATTTTTTTATGTGATCGCATGGAATACAATATTTTTTTACTTACTTTCTACTAGAAATTAATCAATGAACCACTTCACATATGATTATTATATATTTTCTGGACATTTTTTTATAAATACTTGAGCAGATTAATGCTCAAGTATTTATAAAAAAACCTATAATCATTATACAAAAGAGGATGATCAAGAAATGAATAAAATTGAAAATACACTTAAAGTATTTCATATCATGAAAATAAAACAAATATTTTCAATAAATTCATAACTGACACTACAAAAATGAAAGTATTCAAGACAATTCATCGACCTATATTAACTTTTTGTTGGTTTTTTTATCGAAAGTTTTGTAGGAGATATTATATTCCAAATGAATTTCGGTCGCCCTTGGTCCGCGACCGTACCACCGTCCGTTCCGTTTCTTCGTCATTACTGGTTGGAAAGAGGCACCATTGGAATCCAGCCATCCTCAAGGAGATCCACTTTTCATTTCACTTTTAATTACAGAAGATTGCCGTTTGTAACAACGTTCAGGGGAAAACTGATTTTGCAACGCTTCATTATGTTTTCGGAGAAAGGTCTCGCTTTTCCAATAACGAAAAGAACAAACAAAAAAAGTGTCTACTCGAAATAGACTCACACATATATACATATACACGCATATACATAATGTATACATAATTGTATGAAATGCGTATATGGTCGATTTTGTAGCGTGTTTCGTAACACTCGTAACACACACCCTGAGGTTGTTTACGCTTGACGTTAACGTGGGCGCCGAAAGTGTTACATTTTAATATAAATTAATAAGTAAAAAAATGCTAAAATTGAACAATGAAGAGGATTTTATTGTAAATTTATTGTAACGGAAACAAATTACAATTAATTAAATTAAATAATAAAAAATAAAAAAAACGTTAAGGAGAAAGACCTCCGATCGATAGCCCATGACAACCCACCAATATGTATTGTAAATATAAATATTTGTAACGAATTGTAATTCTGCTGTCTGAATAAAGATATTTGTATATGAAAAAAATGTCGCAGTAGCTAAATAGAAAATATTTACTTAATTTGTAATAATTAATTATTTTCAAATTTCTTTTTATTTAATTTATTTTAGGTTACTCTAGCAAGTAAATCAAATTCTTTTCTATTAAAATAATTTATTATTTCAATTATCGAGATCGCGGGGTAGACGGTACGTTTAATAATTAACTTTACAGGTTTAAAAGGCAAAGCTGTAATGACGAGTATATTCCGAAACACGTGTCTACTGATAGTCTTACATTGCATAATGTTTTTTTTCTTCTTCTCCACATTAAATATTATTAAATCAAACATTTTATTGCCATACAGCAGCAAATATCCAAATGTATGAAGTGGGGTTTTCATCAGAGAAATTGTTGTTTCAATACATTTTTGTTTCTAAGTGCTTAACGTTGTAAATCAATGTTGCACTAGCTAAAGAAAAAAAAAATATTTTGAATGGCCGCAGTTATGACCAAATGAATATTTCTATTATATTTATATATATATATACATTTATTGTGAACCAGTACATTATTAATTTTAAATAAGAGATACTTAATTTATTATAATATAAAATATAGATTGATCACACTTTTGCAGTTATTTAAATTACAAAAAATAAACAAGGAAAATTATTGACAATGATAAAAAAATTTGCAATGCACAATAGTACTGGTATTCAACAAGCAAATATCTATTATGCAAGGATGTTTCTCTAAAACTTAATTTTTGCAGCTAGAAAAAGGGAATGATAAAAAAACTGTAACATTGCCAGTAATTTTCCTTGTTTAATTTTATTGTAACTTAATTTATTGTTTGTAGTATAATTAACTGAAATTAAAAAACTTTCGGATAAACATGGTCATAGAAACGTGTGGACGATAAATGGTGTTATTTATTTCAAATCCAACAATGAAGTGAACAAATTCTTAAATACAACTACAATTTAGGTAGACTTTGATTAAATATGTTTTACCACGGGTCAAGTGAGAAATTAATTCAAAATACAATTTATGTATTGATTTATATGATTAATTATATGTGCAGCCGTAAAATGTTCGATAGAGTACTTTATATAAATTTATTTTTAGTTTTCTTTTGTAACTACTTATATTTTAAGTTTTTTTTACTGTAGTAGTAACTGAAAGAATAGTAATAATTAATTGTTTGGAATAGTTACAACATTTCTGTTTTATTTTGATTTTTTTATTATTTTTCTCTTTCTAATAGACTTAAAATATTATTTAGATATATTTGAAATAATAAAAATTCCTTACAAAAGCACAAAAACTTTTTAGTATAATATTACTTTGCTGTTATGATTGAATCGTTTATTAAATTGATCGAATAACTTTCTCTAAGATGATATCAAGTTCAATTAAGTTGTTACATATTAATATTAGGTCGTTAGTAGCTCATTTTAGTTCCTTCACAGAATTACTTGAAAAGAATTCATATGATATTGTTGCTTTATCTGAGACATGGCTATCTAGTAACATTTACTCTGAAAATATACATATTCAGGGATTTAATATTATCCGATGTGAAGGGAAACTCGTGGGGGTGGTGTGGCATTCTATGTACGGGACATAATCGAATGTAATATTATTCCAACATCACGCAGCATAGAACAACTTTGGGTTAGAGTCATTGTAAATGGGAAAAAATACGCCTTTGGTGTTGTGTATCGACCTCCAAATTTCAATTGCAGTACATTTATTAATGAATTAGACGTAACATTATCAGATATTCTACCACACAATGATGAAATTATATGTTCTGGAGACTTCAATATAAATTACTGCAATGACTCAAATCCGTCAACTGTAGCATTAAAGTCACTTTTGGATTCATTTAGCCTCACACAGATGATAGACACACCAACTAGAATCGCTTTAAATAGCCACACATTGTTAGATTTACTTATAACCTCAGATTCTGACTTGATAACAAATGTCGATACAAAAAGTGTTCATATATCAGATCACGAATTAATTTTTGGTGATATCTTAATAAAGAATGTTAAAAATGGCACGTATGATATACCATACGTGCAGACCTTTTAAAAATATAAATTATGAAAATTTCATCAATGATCTCCAAAATATATCTTTTCACAATATTTATATTATGGAAAATATGGAAGACAAAGTATCTGCTTTCAATAACTATCTATGTGAATTATTTGACAAACATGCCCCTTACAAAACATCTCGTTTCACGAAACCAAAAACTCCTTGGATAACAGAAAATATGAAATTGATGATGCAACTAAGAGACAATGCATTCAAAAAGTTTAAAATTTAAAAGAACAAAGAAGCCTGAACATTTTAACTACTACAAATCATTAAAAAAAATAACAACTAATTCAATTAGGAAATAAAAGAAAGCCTACTATCAGTTTAAATTTTGCACTGCCCCAAAACATTTGTGGAAAATACTAAAAGAACTAAATATTTCAAATATATATATATATCAATCCCACAATCACTTAAAGATCCAAATACGTTTAATAATTATTTTATAAACACAGTGCCTACTGCTGTTAACCAAGAATTAATAAGCTTTTATAATACTAATAGGAAATGTCACTTTAATAATTTGTTTGAATTTAAACTGGTTGAAACTAATGACATACACCAAATATTAAATAATATAAAATCAAATGCAACCGGAAGTGATAATATTAATGCATGTATGTTAAAGATGTGCTGTCCATACATATTGCCAGTATTGACACATATAATTAATTCTTGTTTGCTTCAAAATTATTCGCCAACACATTGGAAGTATGCCCTGATATTACCACTTGCTAAAATATCAAATCCCGAATCCGTAGTCAATTTTAGGCCCATTAGCATACTTTCTACAATTTCAAAGATCCTAGAAAAGATTGTGGACTCACAGATCAGAGAGCACTTATCAGAATATAATATCTTATCTGAACACCAATCTGGTTTTAGACAACATCACAGCTGTGCAACTGCTTTACTTGATGTTACTGATAACATCTTTACAGCTAGAGATTGATAGTATTTTAATCCTTCTTGATTTTAGTAAAGCTTTGGATACTATAGACCATCAAACACTAATGTCAATATTTCACTACAAAGGTCTTTCTAATAGTGCATTATCTTTCTTTAGTTAGTATCTATCAAATCGCTATCAATCGGTTGTTATTGAAAATGTCACATCGGATCCGAGTAGAAATACTAAATGTGTCCCACAGGGATCAATTTTGGGACCACTTCTTTATACTGTGTACACTTCCAATTTTGGAAAATATTTTGAACATATCAATTACCACATGTACGCAGATGACACACAACTGCTACATTCATTCAAAGCAATTAATCTGACAAGGGCAATAATTTGGACTTAAAAACTTTCACTGACGCATGTGCACAACACTGTTTGCGGATTAACCCCGACAAGTCATGTGCTATTTTATTTAGTAAAAAGTTAAGCGAAGCAGACTTGCGGATATCTTTAAACGGACTACCTTTGAAATTTGTTGAAGAAGCTAAAAATCTGGGAATGATTATAGATAAAAAATTGAGGTTTTCTTCACATATTTCAAAGTGCGTCCGAGTAGCCAATTCAAATCTTAAATTAATTTATTCATCCAAACACTTCTTATCTCATAAATTAAAGGTATCACTTTGCAATAGTTTAGTTCTCACCCATTTCAACTTCTGTGATGTAGTATATGGACCATGTTTGGATGTTATTACTCAAAAAAGAATACAGGTGGTACAGAACGCGTGTCTCAGATTAATTCATGGTATATGAAAAAATGAACAAATAACCCATACTCTACAGTTGACTAATTGGCTAAATATGAAAGGAAGGAGGCTTTTGCATATGGCTTGTTTATATAATAAAGTCATCCATTTCAAATGCACACCTTACTTACATAGGAGAATTGTATTTCGCACGGATGTACACAGTATTAACATAATAAAGGGTTGTTAACGCCATCTACTCACCGAACAACTTATTTCGAGCGTAGTTTTTCTTATAATATAACTAAAGTGTACAACGATATTCCGACCGAGTATAAAATTCAATCATTACGAGCATTTAAAAGAGCTATAAAATTGTTAATCATTTCTAATATATTAAAACATTGAAATTCTCAGATACTACTTCAGCTATACTATTATATGTAATCTGAATTGCAATAGTAATATAAAAATAATGTATATACTTTGCCATAAGATGTATTATTTTCTATTAAATTAGGTTAAGATAAAAGCATATATGCTTCTTGGAAGCATTTTTCTGATCTCCACCTAAGGGTTTTCTACAAAGATTTGTTTTAAGTTTGTATATTTACCATTGTATATCAATTGTGTTGTAGAAAATAAAGACTATTATTATTATTATATCGACCCTTGGTCTTTTAGCCGGAGTCATTTCTATTATTTTCTTTTTTATATATAACAAAATTTCACCACGGCCTCAACCATAGATAAATTATTTTGAGACTTCCATTTCGTTGCACATTGTAGTTAGTATCAATAAGTCTGTCATATAAATAATGTGTGAAGGTGTTTTCATATTGAAATTAATTATTTCAACCGTTAGAAAAAATATATTACTGGAGACAGGTTTTAGTTCGCATACAATTTACATAAAACACATACACTGAAATTATTTCCTTATTAATTCCAATGTTGTGTCATTCAGTAAAAGAATATTTTATTCAATGGCTGTGTTGAATAGTAGAAATTGAAATGTCTAATTGTTTTATAATAATAATAATAAATTGTCTTATTGAACATAAAAAAATACAGCATAAGGCAAGCGAAATTCAAATAGTCTTACTACTATTATTGATCTTCTACATTTAAACACCTTTTTATGGAGAACATTTTAAATACGTTTTATGATTTTTTAAAAACACAGAGAGAGATACAATGGGTTTATTCTCTTTTTGTGTTTCTTTTTAATGACGCCTTTGCTAAATATTTTAAACATAACTTTTAGTTATAACTCGTTTCTTCATTACTTTTCTCATATTAATGGTAATTTTCACGTTATTAGGTTAAATAATAAGAAAATAATAGACTTGTGAATAAATCTATGATTCGCAAAAATGTCATTATTAGTTAATTACGATGTTGGTTACAAAAAAAATGTAGCTCAATATCTATAGTGACAGAACATTAATAATCACAATTTATATTAGGTGCCCAACTGAATTCTCGCTGTTTTTTTTTTTGTTTGATGAGACTGCAACTTTATTGTGAAAAAATGGATACAAATGAATGATTCAAAATCCTATCGCTAGCGACAACTTTTTTATATATTTTTGGCAGAGCTCGAATACCATCACGGTAGAAGTGATCGTCTTTTGAGGTTATCCACGAATTAAGCCATTTTGAGATGTCTTCATATAAGCGGAACTGCTGATAAACCAAACTATGTACCGTCGAACGGAGCAAGTAATAATTGGACGGTGAATATCTGGTGAATATGGGGGGTAGGATATAATTTCCCATTTGAGCGTTTATAAGTAGATTTTAACGGGTTTGGCAATGTGAGGTCGAGCATTGTCATGTTGTTGTCATGTTTCGCATGCAACCGCTTGGAAATTACTTTGCGAGTAACTCCTAATGCTGAAGCAAACTCTTTTAGCATTTGGCATGGATCTTCATCGAGCAATGCCTTCAATTCAGCGTCTTCGAAGGTTTTTGGCCTTCCCTTAAGCGAACGGTCATTAACATCAAAATCGCCGTCTTTGAGGCGACGGAACCAATTACCAATTACGGCACGTTGTTTCACTTAAAGCAGTAAACTTTTTGGAGTTCTCGAAGCGCTTCAGCCGCCGTTTTCTTCGAATGAAAGAATAAAAGCAACACTTCCCTCAAATGACGATTATTTGCCACAAAATCAGACATTTTCATAGAAAAAAAGTATATGAAAGAACAACAAAATCAAATGCGTCAAAGCTGTTTGTTTACCATACGTCTAAGCTTGGTTCATGACGTTTCGATTATGTCACAATCGATCAGCACGTACTACTGTAGCCACTTCTTGAAAAGCAGCGCACCTAATACTAAACCTAGTCTGACATTGTTTGCAAATTAATTTTCTCTTTCCACAGGATGGTCAAATTTTCACAGTCCAGACTTATTTAATTGTTTACGGTTGTATTTCTCTTTTACATCGATGTAACTAACAGTTACTATCATTAACTTTGGTTCAGAGAAATAATTCAAATTTAACACAACTGTTACAAGCTGAGTTTGGTTTTACTGCAGTCGCAGGTATATAAGCTGCAATCAGAAAACATAATCCAATGAATACCCCAGAACGTAAAGATACAGAAAGGATTTTATTGAACATAACTCTATGATAAGTTTCAGAGAGCATATGTTAATGTTTGGAACATTTATTCAAACAATCTCAACTAAATCTCGTAATTTTCTCATTTTAACTGTTAATGACATTTTAACTAATTTTTGTAATTCATTGCAATATATTTTATTACACTCGTTTAAGTTTATTGAAATAAAGTCCTGAATGTACATTAATCCAGATAAATGAAGTATAATAAAAATCATAGGTAGAAAGACCTATGGTCGATAGCCCATGACAGACTACTAACACAATTGTACAGTACATATTATTATAATAAATTTTGTAAAATTTTGTTGTCATATTGTCTGAATAAAGATATTTGTATATTAAAATCATGGCATATTTCCCATAATAAATTAAATATTATTCTTGTTAGATGAATGACTCGTGTCAAAGTTATCCTTCAAAAATAATTACGAATGTTCTCATTCGAGTTCTCTAAATTAGGTGAATAGTTAGTGTGGAGTACACATTTAGGATCAATGTTAGGGTATGCATAGGTGTGTTTAATGTTCAAAATTACTTATTACTTGCCAGGAAAGAATTTACAACAAATCAAAATAATGGAGATAATATTAACAATTTACCCGTTGTATGATGTCCGTTAAATCGGTGGTAGCGCAACCTTGTTGATACCATATCAAGAAATTACCTAAATATGATTACAATGAACAATCTGATTTAAATGTTTTGAGTTCTATCTTTCTCCTTGTGCTTTAAAAGAAAACAAAGATTGAGTTCCTTGGTTATTGGATGCCTTAACAGGAAGGAAAAAAAATGACCGTTACTCACTACACCAAACATTTGAAGTGTAACTTTTCCTAGAGCAAGCCGCAACGTTGTCAAAACATTAGGCAACCTGATGCATCGATGAGATAATTTCTCGGTAGAACTATACACTGATATGGCGTCAAATTAGTAAAATGGTATTCTCGGCACGGACCAAAACTGTGAAATGGCATGGTTGGTAAAATTCAATAAAATTCATTTCCTACTCGTCAATCATTGCATCGAATCCGTGAATACGTGCTTCAAGATATTTTGCATGCTATATGATACAGACTTATTCTACATAAACCCTCGCAATTCAGTACAACTCCAGTAGCTATTATCTATCATCCAGCATAATATTTCCTTAAGCAATCCGAATCAGTATATGGGTATGCTTTAAGATTTTGGACTACAGTCTCGACCTGGCTTCATGTGATGTTGTGTTGTGCGAGACAACACGTGGTTGGGTATCAGTGATAGGTTATATGAATAAAATGATGCTGTGATGTTTACGAATCAACGGCTGGCACAAGAAGAGCGTTTATTGTTCTCCTATGTATAATTGTGTACAAAGTTGCCTATAGTAATCTAGTAAGATATGCATACATAACACTTCATCAGTCAGTCCACGGATTTTTTTTAAGCATTAGGTGATTTTACAGTGCATCACTGCCCTTTGATCTCCGTGGTCCCTTTGTGGATGTTCTACTCCTTGTATACTCCTGTGTTTTCTATGAAGTTCAGGAGTTTCAGAAAACATAAGCTTCTGGTCTCTACCTCAGAAAGCACAAGCATTCCAATGCATGTGTTGTTGTTTGTAAAGTACGCATGTACATAGTATGTGTAGGGGAGTTTCTTCCTCTTTCAGATTCCTACGACATGGAGGATTTTCTTATTTCCCATCATATATTTAGGTTATTCAAATCACAGTATTGAATCATTAATCCTGTATTTTTTCGTGGAATGATTCTGCTCAGTCCTAATAGCAATGATGAAGTGTCGCGTGTATTTCATTCCATTTTGGTTTTGCCATGAGTTTGTATACTTAATAGTTAATTCGCGCCGAATTAGCTCCTGTCTATCAACAGTCACAAGTTAAATTTTGCTAAGAATTTCTTACTGCCTTCTGATAGTACGTGATTTTGTTTCCGCACCTATTGGTTTTCCTGAATCCTAAAATTTCGATGTTTTAGATTGTACTGAGATTGCATTTTTTTGCAAATAGACACCTGATTTTATTATTTTCGCTCTACTCTAATATATGGTTGTTTGCTGGAACTATTGTCAACAGAAAATTGGAGATAAAGCCTGCAACTTCATGCTTAGTTGATCTCACTACAAAAACCTACTTGTTATAGATATTGATTTCAATTATTATGTTACGATTGAGCATAAGAAGCAAGCATCGTCTTTACTATAGGGTTTAATCACTCCACAGAATTAGCAAAAATATTATAAATTGCTGTGTGTGCTATCTAAACGTTATAAAAAGCTATTAACCATTTGAAGACGTTATTATGTGAAGTCTCTGTTTGAGTGGTTTGGTGTTAAAGCACATGTGGTAATGATTAAAAAAATGGCCAAGGCAGTTCTCAACTTTTGCCAGTAATATTTATCCCGAAACAGTTTTAAAAATACCTCCAGACTATAAGTAGATGCATTGTCATTTTCCTCATTTACTTTCTTTCTTGGGAATCACTGTTTTCCAACTGAAATCTTGGTTTAACTCCTGAAATGTAGATGGGACATATTTATATAATATATTTTTTATTCAAAACGCCAAGGGAACACTCTAACGTGTTCCAAATGTGTAACCCTGCCAGTAATTGTATCAATTAATGACAGGGTGTACGACAACAAACCTTTAGGATCATTTAGACCCATATCGCTAAAGTAAATCTTATTATCAGATTGTCTAGAGTGGATTTGAGGGGAGGTTTGAGGTGAATTTATAAGCATAGCATTGAACATATATAGGGAATAAGACATAAGAATTTCTTAATCTACTACAACTCATTCTAGATAACAACTATTTCTCCTTTAATAACATTTTTTTAAAACAAACAGGAGGCTTAGCAATGGGCTACCCACTAAGCCTATTGCTAGCTGAAATATTCATGAACTTCACACAAAATATTCTAAATTCACCTCTGGTTAGCAAACACATAAAATTATGGCATCGTTATGTAGACGATATTCTAGCGGTATTTGTAGGCACTGAAAGACAAATAGAAACAATTCTGGATTTGTTTAATAATATTCATCCAACAATAAAATTCACTGTCGAAATAGAATCTAATAATAATATTAAGTACTTAGACCTATCGATAACTAGAAATTGTAATACATTTGTCTTTGATATATATATAGAAAATCAACATTTACTGATTCAGTTATCCCTAGCCATTCGAGACATCCCCTCAAACATAAAACCGCATTCCTTTAACTGAAAAATCATTAAACATAGAACTAACTACAATTAAAAAATATTGCACTTAATAATGGCTAATATACTTTATACTTATATAATACTTTATAGATAACTTATTTAGAAAACACTCATTGAAACAAATACAAAAAACAATATATGCAATAAAAACGAAAGAACCGAATTCATTTAAAACCCTTACTTATTTTGGCAAAATTAGAAACATATTATATAAGCATAATATTGACATTGTATTCAAACCTGTTTGTAAAACCGAAAATTATATTTTTAATAAAAAAACAAAAAATCATTATTTAAATAAATGTGGAATTTATAAACTTACATGCCCGGATTGTAAAGGTGAATACATAGGTCAATCTGGTCGTAGTTTCGGTACTCGTCTCAAAGAACACCAACGTTCCTACCGGCTAAACCAAAAAGATAAATCGAATTTTGCAAAACATCTGATAGAAGAAAATCATTCTTTTGGAGAAGATGTATTACAGGTACTCCATTTAGCCAACAAAGGCTTTAAGATGAACTTATTAGAGTCATTAGAAATTCAGAAGACCTGCGCTAATCCGCAGAGTCTATTCGAATTCATAACAAATCCTAAAAATTTAGAACCTAAACGTTCTAACACAATTCACCATAATTTTATAAAGACGAGAATGGTGTTTAAAAATCTTGAAAAATTTGTGAAAAATACTCAAAAGGAACTATGATTTCAATTTCATATCAGCAGAAAATTGTAGCAATTTAAAAAACACTGTTTCATGAGATACATTTTTTGCGATATATTGACGGTGTGAAAATAAAAAAAAATTATTATTGCAAATTTCATGCAAAATGTCTTTTCCTGTGATACCTATTATTTCTATAAAAATTACAACGATTTCAAGGTTTCCATATTCTGCGGCACTTCTGTCTTTTTTTATATAAAAATTTAAATTATTCAAAAAATGTAATCTTCTGCCAGTTTGATGTTGAGACTGTTTAAGAAATTAAATAAAATTCTTGTAGGAGGAAGGATAACCATTTTAATTAATTAATCTAAAATTACTTTCGATAAGTATATATTTGTATTTATATATTACATTAGACTTACTTCATATATATTACCTTACGTATTATCAACTATTATTTAAATCGTTATACAACACACAAAAAACTGTCAAAAACCAGGAAGAAACGCATTGATTGACACAATTGGAGCCCATTGTTCCCCGAGGGTGTAGCCGGTGATCTGGTGACCGTGCCCATAGTTCTTTCGTAACTCTATGAAGAAATTGCGTTCCAACGCACCGCCGACTTGATTATTCTAATTAGAGAAGAAAGAAAATTCCGGCCCGCCGAGAGAAGCAAATGAACCGACCGAGAGATGGGGGGAAGAGAAGAAAAGGAAGAACCCGTGATCGATCCGGGTTGCGTAACTCCGTCATCGGGATTATTTTCCATTTCGCGACGATTTCTCTTTTTCCAGTTATGAATAATGGATCAGGTGTGACACCTTCTTGGGTTTCTTCGAGAACAACGGGCGAATGCAACGGCGGTATAAATTATTTTGATCGTCGCGAGAATATTTACAATGTAAATAAAACTAAAAATTTCTAATTTGTTAAATTAATATTTATTGTAAATAAATCACTGGTTATTACTTTCTTCTTTATACGTGAATTTATATATCAGTTTTAATATATTTACAAATAACTTAAAAAACTACATTATCGTTAACGATGCCACTTGAAATTAGGCAAAAGGTGGCGCTTGCATCGTCTTTAATTTATTATAACTACATAATTGCTAATCCTCTTTATGGTTGGTTGTGTAGACTTTAAATATTTAAACAAAAATATTTTTCCGTTCATCCAACTAGATATATTTCGGAAACTATGTTTCTATCTTCAGTCAAAATGTCAACTACTGAAGATGGAAATATAGTTTTCGAAATGTATTTAGTTTAATAAAAAAAATAAGTAAAAGAAAGGACAACTATTTTTATTTAAATACATAATTGCTATTTTAAACAAATGTACAAATTATTTAATCAGTAGAGAATAATTTTTTGATGACCCTCAATATTGGTTTTTCGTTGGGGAAATAAATATTCTTATTATATATATAATAATCTTTATTAACAATTAAGTTTACAAGAACGTATCAATAATTTATTAAGTATATCACATACAAATTACTTAATTGTTAAATGTATATGGGGATCATAGGTCTTTCTGCTTATTATTAAGTCGCAGTTTTCTTAATCTGGCAGCTGATAGCACAAACAGAATTGATGAGATTACACTTGATTTTGCAATACAAATGTAAACACAAATCTAGAAAATATTATTCCAAAAATACACTCATTATTATTAAGTCACAATTTTTTAGATGTCTTTTTTTCTTTCAACGATCCAAAAATTGCAACTTAATAATAATAATAATAATAATAATAATAATAATAATAATAATAATAATAATAATAATTTTTCGAAGCCGTAATGAAATTTTGTAGATCTGTAATTAAATTGAAAAATCAATGTAATCTTATCAATTCTGTTTGTGCTTTATGCCTAAAAAATATATTGTCTCAGCTACAAAATTAAAAATTGATAATACAGAAATTTCTTCTCTTATAATGTATAACAATAAGTCAAAAATTAATGAAGAATTTGGCGTTGAGAATTATATCTTCACTAAGATCACAATCTCGAAATATCAATATATACTTCAAGCATGCTATGTTATTTTAGTCCTTACATCACTTCAAATTTACAACACCAACTTCGCCATCACTTTTCCTCGTTAGACTCATTTCTATGGGTCATATTATTATTCCCAATAATATTGAATGAAATCACAATTTTTGGAAGTGTAACACACTCACCTTGGAAGTCTCCTTCCGAGACAGACGTGTTCACCTGTTCTCGAAAAGTATCCGAAGGTGACAATTTTACAGTTCCTCTGAGGTCGAGGGCGTTCGCCGCTGATGGTAGGTTCGGCTCGTACTTGATCCAATTCATCGTTTCTAGCGATCCGCCCAATCCGCCTAGAAATCTCCAGCTACCAGATGCATTCCATTAGAAATCCCCACGGGCCACAACCGAAGGAAAAACAGAGAAAAAAGAGGAAAGAAATAAGAACGCGGCAACCGCAACAACGAAAGTCGCAAAGACGACGCAATCTCGAATGGGTTTTAATCTAATTATTTCTGGTTGGAGGTTTTAAAAGTTGTGAATAAAAGGGATTGATTTTGAGCAAGGTCGTTACGAAAATTATAAAAACTGGTAATGATGAATTGAGGCTGGTTCTTGGAAAGTTTGCAGTGTCATTTATTTGATTCATACAAATTAGAGATATTCATTTCATTTCCTAAACTTATATTAGCTAAAATATTAAAGATACGAAAATAAATGATACACCATTTTAAAGACATTTTGGTTAAGAATATGAATCGTAAGAACGAAACATGTCATTACTAATAACAGAAAAGAGTATTTTTTTGTTCTTTGCATTAAATATTCTCGATTAAAAAAAAATGTTGCATTATAAATTATACTATTGCCATGCAATAGATCAATAGATCTGATGTGCGAAGGGGTATATGCCCGATAAGTAGTTGACATGGTAACTTAAATAAGAATAATTTGAAAATAATTATCAATTAATTATTTTCCTTTTTGCTACTGCGATTTTTTTTTCACTTACATTACATAAGTACTTTAAAACAAATGTTAAGGGGAGTATAGTAAATATGGTATGTGTACATTCGGAAAAAAACGTTTTAGTTCGCTGTACAATCCTGATTGTTGCACTTTTTGTATTAGTAGGCTCTCGATTCTCGGTGTTATGCATGCATACATATTGCATCGTTTTAAATGAGAGAGGAAACGCGTGTAATTGAGAATGAACGAAAACGTTGTTTCATCTTATTTTATACATGCTGAAATTTTATGCAATTTTTTTATTTATTAAAATGTTATTGTTGCTAGGTAAAATATATGAAAATAATATAATATTTTTATTATCTTCTTACAATTTCAAGTTTTATTAAGACATAATACCTTTTCATAAAAAATAAAACTTAAAAATTACTTTAAAATGCTGAGCTGAAAGCAATGTTTAATTATTTCGAAGAAATAAATAGGATAATTTCTTATTTTAAATTTATACATTATATTATATATATTTTTATTTTAACTGTTAAAAAAGTAAATAAAAATGGTAGATTGGAATATTATTAGTATTTTTGTCTTGTCTTATTAAATTAATGTATTGGGTAAATAAATTATTAAAATTAATAGTAATATATAATATGTTATGTTACACTTTTGATATACAGGGTAAATCATTAAAATAATATATTTTATTACGAAAAATAATTGATTATTTTGGAATTATTAAAATAATCAATTTTGCTCATCAATTTTCAAATAAAAAAAACATAACTTTATAATTATAACAGTAACAGAAAACAAAACAATAAACTGATATTAATTTTCATGTTTAAATATTTCCATTACTTTTATTTTTCAATATGTTTTCAATGTGTATTTCACTCGGTTTCCATACTATAAAATAACAAATATTTCTTTTAGACAGATGAAGTTGTCCCCGTACTTGAAAGAATTAATCATGTGATTTTTTTAATCGAAATTGTTCTATATTTTCAGCTATTTCTAGACAATCACACCTAAATAAAAGAGTTTATACAAATAGAAAAGAGTATTCATTCTCTTGGTCACAGTTATTTAAATATATTAAATAAAAATGATTTGAAAATAATAAATTATTTCCACATTTAGCTCTATTACTTTTGACTTACGCTACATAAGTACGTTAAACAAATGCACATTAAAACAACTACTTCCCGGGCAAATACCCACGCCGGACATTAAATTACATAATGTACACCTGCTGTTGCACATCAATAAAATATTGCATAATGCAACAAATTTTGATCCGAGAAAAAATTAATGTAAAAACAACAAAAGGAACGTTACTTAATATAAGGCCATCTGCAGACACGTATTTCGGGATCTGTCCCTCGTCAGTACAACGTACTTACGTAGCGTAAGTCAAAAGTCACAGAGCTAAATGTGGAAATTATTTATTAATTATTTTCAAGTCATTTTTATTTAAAAGAGTTCATTTTCTCCTATAAATATACCACAAGGTTCTAATTTAAATCCAGTTATTTCTTCAAATTTACTTTTTGCAATATCTTCATTTATCAATCTGTAATTTGTTGCACTATTTCCGCTGAATGTATTTTATGAAATATTCTCTACGGTTTTTTCCAGGTTAGTTTTTAGTTTGGGCTGACAAACTCGTCCAAAATGTGATTTGAATATTGTCCTCTCGTATTTCTTTTAATGGTTAAAATTTCCTCCCGAGATTTTCGTAGTGTTTTTTCAAGTTGACTTAATTTATTATCAAAATCCTCCTTACTTAATTCCATATTTTCGGAAATATTTCCATAATTATTCGTTGACGAATCGTAGTTTTTTTTTTTTAAGACTTTTTTGTGAAGACTCATCTCGTACTCGCAGAGGTCTTTAATATCTACTTATCGTTAACCTTGCATTCCGCATATGCATTGCCTTTATTTATTTTATTTATTATTTTAAATTTATTCACATTCTTCTTAGTTTATATATGTATTAATTTTTTACATGTTCTATTTCCATTATTTTCCAAGTATTACCTATCCGCGGCCGTCTTGTATGTTTGTTAGCCACCGTTGATCGGCCCCAATCGGTGTGAAGCGTGTCCTTGTTTATTTTTGTTTTTTTTTTATGTGTAACTTTGTTCACTTATCTATTTTATTAATAACCCATATTTACAATGAATTGTCTCAAATGTAAACAACCTATTCGCGACTCTATCGATAAATGTGTAATTTGTGACGGCTTCAATCGTCATATCCATACCAAATGCTCTGAATTAAGTTCTTCAGAATTAAAGTGTCTGGAATTACGCCAAACACCTAAGCGCCGATTAATATATTACTGTACCGATTGCGAGAGTGGTGTACTACAAATTCCAAAACTAATTTCATTAATTTCAGAGCTAAGAGCTGAGATTAATGATTTAAAAGTATCAACTCACTGTAATTCTAAATCTGTTACTGGCCTCTCCCTATTCAAACTGAGGAAATAATATCGGAACTCCATGAACGTTCTATACGTGCTAAAAATGTTATTGTGTACGGTACACTAGAAAGCGCTGGTTCCAAGCAGAAGCAATCTGAAGTTGACATATTATTCGTTACCGAAGCTGAATGTATCTTCCTCCGTCTCAATAAATCGGCTGGGCAAGTTTGATAGCACGAAACAAAATTCAAGACCTATTAAAATTAGACTGGACTCTCCTCATTTGGTTCACACTGTCATTAAAAATTTCAAAAAACTTAAAACTAATTAACCATTTTGTTAAAACTAATTAACTATTTGTGTTTCTTTTGACCGCACCCCTACACAGATTTGTTTTTATCAATCTGTTAAAGCTGAATTAATTCAGCGTACTACCAATGGCGAAAGCAACTTAAAAATTAAATATAAGAATGGTATTCCTGTTATCCAGACGGAAAACTAATAGGTTCCACCAGGTTATCCAATTCTATGACTATTTTCTATCAAAATGTTCCTGGATTAAAGTCAAAAACAAATGTTCTTTTACAAGAATTGCTGCAACTGACATTCTTGACATTATTTTACTTACAGATACTTGGTTAGACGACTCTATTCTTAACAATGAATTATTTCCGAACAATCTTAATGTTTTTCGTTCCTATCGTAACTTCGTTAGAGTGAATCGTTCAAAGGGTGGAGGTGTTTTGTTGGCGTCAAAGCATCATATTTCAATTTCACTCGTTGACACTAGTACTATCTCATCATCTGTCCCCCTTGCTGACTTTGTTTTGTGTAAGAGTCGTTTGGGATCAAGCAATATTTTTGTCGGTGTAATTTATATTCCTCCTAATCTTTCCTATGATGATTTAGATTTACTAACCTTACTATTAGAAGCGCACCTATTTAATAAAAATGTATCCCTATAGGTGATTTTAATCTACCTACTTCAAAGTGATTTGTAACAAGTAGCTGATTGGTGTCATACCAATGGTCTTAACTTCAATCTGAAGAAATGTAATTATATTATAGGTGATTTTAATCTACCATCCTTCCATGATAATCCTATATCACCCAATTCCAAAACATCGTGTTTTAATTACTTGATTTAAGACGTATAGTATATCAATGTTCTTAGCAGGTTTAATACAATGTTAGACTTAGTTTTGAGCAATCATGACCTTGATTTTATAATTTCCCGTACTGATTTTGCTCTTGTTCCTGAAGATAGTTATCATCCTGCATTGGATATTATTTTTTCATATAACTCTAAATGTACTCCGCTATTTCCAAGCAACAACAATATGCGGTTAAATTTTCGTAAAGCTAACTTTTCTGCTTTGTACAGTAACCTTTGTGTCTTGGATTGGATTACTTTAAATGAATGCACAGTTGTTGACGAAATGGTTTCCAAATTTTATGATATACTGTACTTCGTGTTATACAAACATGTTCCTACATATAAACCTACTAATAGTGATTATCCGCCTTGGTTTACCCCTAATATAAAACGTAATCTTAAACTAAAAATCTATTATAGAAATAAGTGGCTTAAAACAAAAAGAACGCACTTTAATATTGAATTCAAGAGACTACGTTCACTAATTAAATGCCAGATCGCTGAAGCGTACTTTGTATTCGTGCATGAAATCGAATCTAATCTTAAGAATAATCCCGCCGATTTGTGAAATTTTATTTCTAGTAAACGTGGAACAACTCGCATCCCTAGTATACTGCGAAATGAAGAAGTGGACAGTTCTAATCCCCATGACATTGCAAATGGATTCGCTGATGTCTTTAATTTTAAACTCAACCACACTCACTCTATTGATCAATCGATGTTGGAAAATGATTTTAGTATTAATTATCCGTTCTTCATAACTAAAGTAGATGACTAATTGCCATCATGGCTCGTTTTCCAAATAAATTTACAGCAGGCGATGACAATATTCCAAGTTTTCTTCTTCGTGACTGCAGGCTCATTCTAGCTACTCCATTATGCACAATAATAAACTTGGAAATTTCGTCGTGTACATTTCCTACTTTGTGGAAACGTGCTAGACTTTGTCCGGTTCAAAAAAAATGTGAAAAGTCTATTCTCAGCAATTATCGTCCAATATCCATTTTGTCCAATTTGTCGAAACTTTTTGAAATTGTACTATATAGTGAAATATTTAATTGCGTTCGCAGAATGATATCTTCATATCAACATGGATTTATGCCCGTCAGGTCTACTACAACTAATTTAGCTACAATTTCTCAGTATTTAGCTGATTCTTTAGATGCTCGTGGTCAGGTGGACGTCATTTACACTGATTTTTCCCGTGCCTTTGACGCTATGGACCATGAGATACTGATTTACAAACATGCTGCTTTGGGTGCAGTCCCTGCAGTTACTAACCTCATCAAGTCCTATTTATCAAATCGTTCCTGCTATGTGTTCTATAATGGCTTCAAATCTTATGAATTCTCTCCCGCCTCTGGTGTTCCTCGGGGCTCTTGTCTAGGACCACTACTTTTTAACATTTTTATAAATAAGTTATTAAGTATGCTTACTTGCCCTGTCTTGGCATATGCGGATGAAATTAAAATCTACCAAAAAATCAATAGTACCAATGATGCCCTCACTCTTCAAGACAACTTGGATATAATCGCTGAGTGGTGTGACCGTGTTCATCTTTACCTCAACATTAAGAAGTGGTGTGTAACGAGCTATTTCGGTACACAAACGTCAGTTGACTCTTCATATCACATTTCCGAAAACGAATTATCGAAATGTAAAACTTTTAAAGATTTAGGTATTTTATTTGACCGCGAACTTATTTTTAAACATCCCATTGACTTTACTTGTGCAAGTGCCTCTAAGACATTAGTTTTTTTTATACGCGTTAGTCGTGACTTTCGCAATATAGATGCTCTGAAAGCTCTATACTCTGCGTTTGTTTTAAGTAAATTGGAATACAATAATTTAATATGATTTCCCATCTATGCCAGTCATTCGCTATTCCTGGACCGCATTCACCGTCGATTTTTGAAATTTCTTTCATTTAGAGCTGACCAGGTATATCCTACTACTGGAACGCCGCAAAACGAACTTCTTCAACGTCATGGCATGGATTCTCTTGCCTCTAGAAGAATTCTGTGCTGTTCGAGATTTATGAAGAAATCAATCGATGGGAGAATCGACTGCCCGGATATCCTAGCTCAAGTGCCATTTAACGTGCCTGCAAAACACACAAGATTTGCCTCCACGTTTAGATTATCGACCTCCAACTCAAATGTCCTGCAACGTTCACCAGTGCATGTACTGTGCAAGTGCTCAGAAGAGTATTACGAAGACATTTTCATTTAAATGCTACATGTATATATTCACCGCCACTCAAAATATAACGTTGTTCCTTTTTACTCTTATTTCATTTGTATTTATGTTTGTTTTTCTATTGATATCTCGTATTGTTATGTAATTTGGTTTCCTGTTGAACAATAAAGCTTATATTATTATTATTATATTATTATCATCATCGGGATCACATCTATCCTATATATTATTTTATTTTTCGTACGACTTTCCCGCTTGCGTTGACAATTTAAAATAAATTTGTTGGTGTAATTCACAGTTTCACATCCCATATATTTAAATATCTTGTTTATGTAAGCCCTGTGCAAAATTATGATGCACAATTTTGATGCGATCCAGAAATATGATTTACTGTATTTTTTATCTTTTCTCGGGCTTAACATTTTGTAAGGGACACTTGTATTGGATGAATTGAGGTACTTCGCTGATTTTTTTAAACCACACGAAATTTAATTATATGGGTATCTAGATCTTTTCATAATTTTATTGGAACTATTTGCTCTGAGGAACTTCTTGATTTTTTATTAATTCTTTTAATTTGTTACTAATTTCATTTCAATTTTTACGCAGTAACTTATCCATACGGTTTTTCATGTAATAGTTCTTTTGCAACACTACTGTTACCGTCCCCAACTAATTTTATATATTTCTACACTTTTTTTTAATCTTTCTAAATTATTCTTATTTAATTTATCATGTCATTACACTTAAGAAAATATATTTTGATAATGTTTAATGACGAAAAAAATGGGTAGTATTATTTTGTAGATTACATATTAAATTTATTTCTGTATCGTTAATATTTCAGGTAATATAATGACAATTAATTTGCATTCACCTTGTATATCACTTATTTGTATGAATAATCGAATAAATCCTACCGGCAATTTTCCAAGAACTATTCCCAATTCATCATTACATTTCTTCAAATTTTTGTAACGACCTTGCATGGTCGGTTTGTGGAGAGAAATAAAATCTCGTCGTGGTGAATAAATAAGCCTCTAACTTGATAATATTTTATTATTATGTAATTATTTTCAATTGCATTCAATTATCTTTAATGTTCAAAATATAAAAACTTTTAAATTTATTTATGACACCTGAAAGGGTATAAGGATTCGATAAGAGGAAAAAGAAGTATTCAAGATATTTTAAAATTACTTCACCACAGGTTAAGTGAGAATTTAATTAAACACTTATCATTTAGTCATGTTTTCAATTTGAAAGTTTTAAATTAATTAATTTTCTCTCGCATTTCTGATCTATCATGCATTTACATACAAATTAGCATTGAGTAATAATATTTGTAATATGTTACTTAATAATGTAACTATCAATAATTTCCATTAATTCTTCTTAACAAATAAACAATGAATTATTATGAAGTATTAATTCAAACAAAATAAAAATAATTTGAAAATCATTAATAAATTATTCCCTATTTGGCTGATGTGACTTTTTTTTACGTTACGTAAGTACTGTAAAACGGCTACTTCTCAGGCTAATTACAAATGTATTAATATTTATGTATTAGATTTAAATTTGTATTAACAAATCATAAATTTTATTTAAAATCTATAAATATGAAGACATTTCTTATTTCAAAATCCTGACTATAAAAACTTTCTCTTAAGAGTGCGTTTGAGATGAGTGGTAAAAACTGCGTGGAAGGTCAGTATAACCTTAGTATACACAGGAACTCATCAAACCTTCCACGCAGTTTTTACCACCCATCTCAAACGCACTCTAATAACAAGTTTGTCAGTCGCTAATTCGTGTTGCATTCATGTCCTGCTAAGTGAACAATATTGTGTTGCACATTAAAGTAATTTTAAAGCATGCAAGAATTTCGTCTGATGAATTTAAAATCATGTTGATAATTAGTTTTTCCCAAAAATAATTATAAAAATTAAAATAGGTTATATTTCTGTCAACTTGTAATCAATATTTTTGATTAAAAAAGTATGCAGTAAAAATGTCAAGGATTTCACTAAATTCTAGATTCAAATTACTTCGTATTCACCTATTAATTTTATCAAATCTTACAATTTTCGTTTCTAAGACAAAATAGAGAATTGGTATAACAATAATAACAATAATTAGTCATTTTTTATAATATTGTCTAATATTTTTCAAATTGACAGATACAAAAATGTAATCATACTATCAAGTCCTGGAGACTGACTCTTTTTTATTAACGATTATTTCCATTGAACTATCTATTTCTACTAAATCGCACCCTTAATTGATTTTAAATAAAAAATCAATAAACATCTCTAAATATAACAATTTGTTTAATTTTTAACATGATAATTAAATAAATCAAAAAATGAAGGAATGATGATTCCTAAGCGAAGTAAGTAATTAATTAAGAAAGCTGATTCTTCAAAACAAATCAAATCAAAAATTCTTTATTTCAAGGTATCGTAACAATTACAAACAAATTGATATAGTGTCAGTATTAATTCTATCTGAACTATAAATATGTTTTCTAATATTTCAATTGTTACAATATAGTCTTAATTTATCTGATGTGCTTAATTTCATCCTATGTCTAATTACACACACACGTATATACAGGGTGGTGAATTTTTAAATGCTCACCATTGGTATCTCGGAAATGATAAGATACACGAGGTCGCTTAAATTAAAGAAAAGTAGCTCATTTTAATGGCAGTTGAGAATCTGATAAAGATAATGTTAATTTTATAGATTCCTTGTTTATCGCAAAAACTAATAATTGTAATTTTATAAAAAAAAATATCTTCCTTGGCATTGGCGGAAAATTCATCAAACTTGGCAACAGTATATTTTTTTAGAGATGGGTAAAGACGATTTTTCAATCTTTTTTTTTTTACTGAAAAATAAGGTCCCAACAATTTATTGAAAAACTGAAAAACATCAATTTATTGTTATTTATTTATTTTATTTATTTAAATTTGCTCATTTAGAAATACTCGATTTTGCCCAACACAAATATTTTTAAATTCGATATAGAGAATGTAGTTGGCAGAAATATTGTAGGAACTCTAGATTTCGAGATAAGATATTCAACTTTTTTTATTTCTTATTGCAGCCATATTGTATTTTCACACTTTTAGGTAGACTAAAAAATAGGTTTTCAGAAAGGTAACATATATATCCTCTGATTTCCAAAAAAAGAAAACGTAAATTTAAAAATGAATCTAAATATTTGCTTAAATCGCGAATGCTTTGAAAAACAATTCGGAGAATAACTAAAGTGACAGTTGGTTGTGCGAACTATCAGAGCGATCAGAAAAAACGTAGGACATGTACGATGTCTACATTGTAATTGTGTATTGACAGTAGTTGAATCATATGAAAATATGTATCCAAAGAGACAACCCCATCGAACAATATTGCAACGGATTTTGAGTAATTTGGCGATTTGTGGAAGATTCAGAAGACCTGGGGAGCAGTATGGTAAAGAAATTAATTTGAACGAAATAAATTTGTTGGCTCATATTATGATTCAATAATTTCGGTTCAAAGAATATCTAAAGATTGCGGTATTAAAGACTCATATATGAGGAAATTTATATAAAAAACATAAGTATCACGATTACAAATGCAAATCAGCATAAACTCTTCATCTTGATGATTGAAGATTCTAGTTTTGCAATTGGTTTCGCGAAAAAATGTTACTCGATAATAAATTTTAAAGAAAAATATTATGAAACGATAATATTAATTTAATTAAGAAAGGTAATTTTTCAATAAAATAAATAATTCATTAAGAAAGATGAATCCTCATTAAAGTACAGAACTAGATAAGAAAGGTGATTCCTTGGTAAGGTAGTGAATTAATCTATTGTTTTTTTTTAATTTCTTTAATTGCAAAACATTCCACACAAACTAAAAACCTAATTCGGTAATTACATTATAATTCATAATTTCATCATTTCTCAATGCGTTGCAGTTATAAGCAGATAACAATCGCATTCCTTTGTATTCAAAAATCGTAAAAAAAACGCAAATCCTCAAATCGATAAAGGAATGAATAAATTTGAAAGTGACAAAATAGTTATCGTGCTAACGAGGCCTTAATGCGAGTGAAACTCGGAAAGTCAGAAATGTGCATTTTTTGGCCTTCGGTGGCCCCTCGTCCAAAAATATTAAAGGTTAAACGGAATTTAATGCCGCCTGGTAATTTCTTTTATTTTCACTTTCGTTGGAACCAGTTTCGCCCGGTCTTCGTTCTTTTAACCGGGCAATTTATTTATTCGCGTTATGCACACACATTTAGAATAACGAGTTCTACAAAAAAATGCAAACAATTTAGTTTATGGATAATCATACAATTTTTCGTGGCCATTATGAAGCTATTCAAAATGTTTTTTTTTAATTTTAATGATTACTAATTTAATGAAATTGGAATGTATATTATATTATGACTATGGTTTTGTAAAGTTTAGCGCTTTGGAGGCGGATTTTATTTTTTATTAAATCAAATTAATTATTTATTAGATATGGGATTATATGGTGGATAAATCAATCAATTTTCCCTTTCGTGTGTAATACAGGGTTATTATAAATGATGTATCCATTTTTAAAAATTCATAATTATTAATGTACAAATCCAAAATTTACAATCTTTGTAAATATGAAAATAGGAAGTTTAAAAGGTGTTTTCCATTTGATGCACGACAAACATCCACGTGGTAGCCAAACTCATCCTACACACTAGAAAGTGTTTTTGCTGTTATTATATGCATGGTATGTAGAGGCGTTGAGGAAAGAGGGCAATGAGATGGCAGATACGAAAAAAGGGGCTGAGCAAGTTTCAATAGGCCCTGGACCCATCTCTCCTTTTGTAAAATAATTCTTAAAGGCAAAAATAAGGGATATTGAGGCTAGAGAGAGAACCCTACTGGGTAGAGTATAGAGAAGCTGAGACAGCATCCTCGTAGGGTGGACATACTCCATTGTCGATCGGGATTTCTGGCTACTCAATAGGAAAGACCTCAAACTACTAACAGGAATTCTAACAGGACATGTCCCAGTATAGGGTCACCTAAATATGGGAATAATAGCTGATGAAATATGTTGATTCTGTTTTGTGGAAAGGGAGACGGTTATCCGTCTCCTAACAGAATGCGAGTCTTTAGCAGGGGAACTACTCTTCCACTCTTAACGAACTAAAATATCTCAAGATTAAAATCCTTTTAAGGCACTTCAAAAGAATCCTGTAAGGTAACAAATTAAATTATTTTGCCTGGGGGAGGCACAAAAGATCCTTAGGTCGAAGTGCTATTACAGCCCCACAAATCAAATAATAATAATAACAGAAACCACGAGTGAAATTCCTCTTAGTAATATTTCGAAAACAGTGGACGACATATTTTTGATTTTTTGCTGAAAGAGAATACCTTGTTTGATATTTTCCTAAAATTTCATTGAGATAACTTAAAGTAGTTCCAACTTATATTTTTAATAAATCTTAAGTGAAATTAAATTGATTGGGTAAATTGATAATGGTCACTTTGTGTCCGAAATGTGCATATAGAATTAAAAATAAAAGTGTGAAGAAAGTATTAGTGATTTTTTATCAATTAAGTGAAATTCATCGCTGTGGACATTCAGCTGAAAATATCTCGAAAACTTTGTGTATTTTTACATATTCTGAAAGATAAAACCGTGCTTGATATTCCCACAAATTTTCATTAAGATAGATCGAGAAGTTCCCAACTTACGATTTTTATATATACAAACATCTTTATTCAGACAGCAGAATTACAATTCTTTACAAATATTTATATTTACAATACATATTGATGGGTTAGTAGTTTGTCATGGGCTATCGACCGGAGGTCTTTCTGCCCGATTTTTTTTTATATTTTAAATTAGCGAGTAAAATTCTTCGATCGGGACAATCAGTTGGAACTATCCCAAAAAATGTCGATTTATTTTTTTCTAAATTTTTACACGCAAATTTTCATTGAGATTATTCAAAAAATTCCCAATATACGATTTATTATATTTTCAATTAACGAAAATCACAAATAATATTTCAATTCAACCAAATTCTTTCCATGGGCGTCTTTCCACAGTGCTGGAAGGTAACGAGAATATGTCCGGTCTTCAAGAAGGGCGATAAAGGGAATATTGAGAATTACAGGCCTATTGCCTTGATATCGAACTTTAGTAAGATGTTTGAGTTTATTATTGCTGACCATATTTATTCAAAAATCAGTATCGAATTGAGCATAAAGCAACATGGGTTTATGAGAAAAAAATCTACTCAAAGTAACTTTCTGAAAATGACCCAATTTGTAGCTGATAATTTGGAACGTGGGTATCAAGTAGATGTTTTGTATACCGACATGACTAAAGCATTCGATAGAATATCGCATAATATTCGTATCATCCGACTTGAAAAATGTGATATTAGTGCCAATATAGTATCGGTGATGTCATCGTACCTAAATATGAGACAACAATTTGTTTCGTACATGGGAGTAAAATAAAAAATGTATTTAGCCAGTAGTGGGGTACCGCAGGGTTCCAATCTTGGTCCTTTAATGGTTTTAATTTATGTGAACAGCGTATGTGATGTGTTAAATTGTGAATTTTGCTATACGCTAATGACATTAAAATTTTCTCAGTAGTAAATAGTACCCAGGAGACAATTCATTTGCAAAATAATTTAATGAAGCTAGATCAATGGTGTTCATCTAATAATTTAATGCTAAATGTAGCTAGTGTAACGTTATGTCTTACTCGCGTGCGTTCATATAGTCCAATTACATATGACTATCAATTAAATAATATTTCATTAACCCGTGTGAATTGTCTAAAAGATCTTGGGATATATTTTGATGATAAGCTAACGTTTAACACGCATGTACAGCAATTAACAACGCAATGTTACAAATTACTAGGCTTCTTAAAACGTAACTTAACGACTTCAAATCTATAAACACGGCAATATATTTCTATCAATCACTCATACTGTCGAATATATCGTACTGTGCTACTGTGTGGTCTCCTGGTTATTTACAATATATTAATAATCTTGAGAAAATTAACAAACGGTTCCTAAAACATAAAGCCTATCCCGACTTCAATATAAGCTATCAAGCATACTTGCAGGAATTTAATTTCAAGACAATACAGAACATTAATAGTTACTTATCTATTATTGAATTGTATAAATTAATACATAACTATAGTTATAACACAAATTAATTTCAATGTACCGAGACTGCACTCCAGGTATAAGGAAACGTTCAATTATAAAACAGCCCGCACTGTGCATTACACGTTTTCGCTATTATGCAGGATGTTTCGTCATTATCATGATGTCCAGAGTTTTGTTGACATATTTTCGCCAAATGCAGAACAATTTATGTCTGAAATTATAGAATGTTTGCACTAGTGGTTATTCTTTTGCTTTTACGTATAAATTCTAATTTTGTTTCTTAACTATGCTAATTGTAAGTTTAAATTCTATCCATATTAATTGTAATTTCGTTTCTTAAGTATTTCTCTGTAATTAGGTTTTTTGTACTTGTTGAGTAATAAATATTATTATTATTATTATTCCTCTCTCTGGGCATTCTATTACAAATATCTCAAAAACTATGAAAATAATATTTCCTAATTTAGCATATTCTAAAAGAGGATGACTTGCTTGGAATTCTCACAAAGTTTCATTAAGATAGCTCAAAAAATTCTCAACTTATGATTAACAGAAATCACAAGTCTGTTTATATAATTTTAAATTAAATCAAACATGTTTTCTTGTAAATCAATTATCGCATTTAAACCTTTAAGAAAAATATAAATAAGTGTAATTTATGACGTTTTCTCTGTTTATATCCAATCGCGAATGTTATTTGACAGTGTGCTAATAAAATCGAGGCTGCCCGATATACTTTCATACGCATAATTTAGAAATGAAATTTCTACCAATTAAGAAAGCATTTCCTTGCACAAATTTGCATGCAAAAATATCCAATTAATCGAACAACTTCCTATTAAAAAGCCGCGTCGCTATTTATTAACCACCCAAAAACCACGGACGTGAATAATTAACCTATTCACGGTCAATTGCTTCGAAAAATTAATGGCACGAATTACAGCGTGCCATTTTATTATAGCAAATTTTGAATGATTGAAAATGTAGTTAAGAGTTTTTGAAAATAATTTAACAGAATTAATTTAGCCAAAAACTAAAATACTGGGATGATGTTAATTGTAAGTTATTAGGAGTTTTTAAGAACTTACAGTTCGTTCCTTAAAGTTCATCATTTGTGATTATTTTCATCATTGATAGGTAGGAAATATATACAGGGTACCCGTATTTTCTGGAAATCCATTGGGAAGAGTTGGTTAAATTAGCTAAATTATGTGAAATTTTTGTTTTAGAGATATTGCCAAAAAACTATTTTTTTAATTTTATTTTTTAATCAAAAACTATTGGATCTATGAGTTAGCAACTTTTACATTATACAGGCACTTTTTTAAACAAAATATTGCGATGTTTCATATGAAACGCAAAATAAATTATAAGTGTGATATACCGTTGAATTCAGAAAAAAAAGTTCTTTTCAAATATATAAAAATCCAATATGGCGCCCATAATATAAACAAAAGATGACTATGATTCCAGGGTTAATTAAAAAAAGTGCATGTTTGATGTAAAAGTTACAAATTCCTAGATCCAATAGTTTTTGATTAAAAAAAATAAAAGCGAAAAAATTTATTTGGTAATATCACGAAAACAACAAAAAAATGTATTTCAAATTTGTTTTCAGATTATTGTTAGGCTCCAAATTTCACATATTTGACCTAATTTAACTAACACTCTAACTCTTCAAATAACCGAGATACCCATGCATTTTCACGAAATACATTAATTCCTAGATCCAATAGTTTTTGAATAAAAAAAATAAAACCGAAATTTGAAAAAAAAAAAATTGGCAATATCTCGAAAACAAAACAAGAAAATGTATTTCAAATTTGTTTTCAGATTATTGTTAAGCTCTAAATTTCACATATTTGCAATAATTTAACTAACATTCTAACTCTTCAAATAACTGAGATCCCTATGCATTTTCATGAAAGACATTTACATTCTTGTAATTTTACAATATTTACAATGTATATATCTTACATATTGCGAAATAGCTATCAATCAGATGTCTTTTAATCTTACTATACTATTAAACCAACAACTCCCTCTAATTTGATTATCCTGATGTAAATAATTACAAAATACAAAATTTAACGAACGAATTCGCTGATGATTTTTTTATCGCAGTATTATTTACGTATTGTCATTAAATTAGAGCATAGACAAACTATATTCTCTTTGTCTGTCGTTGGTGATAATCATTGATGTACAATAACATAAATGCACCTAAATTGGACTCTTGAGGAACACCGTATACAATGTTTTAGTTGAGATGATATAGAGTCGCTAAATTTAACAGGCTGTTAAAATAATCTGACAAAAAGACAGGTCAGATTAAAACTCTCTTCAAGACGTTTTTAATGGATATATCAATGACACTTGTAAATAAATCACTTAAGGGTGCGGTTTAGACGAAAGAGATAGATATATAAATATTGACAATCACTAATTCGAGTTAGATTGCTGTTGTGATCAATGAACAATATTGTATTATACATTAAAATAATCTTAAAATAAGCAGGAATTTCATCAGATGAATTAGAAATTATTTTAATGTTTAGTTTGTGTGAAAAACAATTATGAAAAACAATGAAAATTGATCAAATTTGTAGCAAATTTCAAAATATATTTTTGCTAATAAAAACTTCTGCAAGAAAATTTAAAAGATTTCACTAAATTCTGCATTCAAATAACTTAGCAGACATGACCTATTAATTTCATTAAATCTTACAATTTTTTTTTCTAACTCGAACTAGTAAATTGACGTAATGCACGAAAATTAACGATTAATGTTTAATTTAGATTGATGCTTTACACTGGGTGGACAAAAAATGTAAATATATATTCATATTATTAAATCCAAAAGAATAGCTCTTTTTTTCAAATAATTATTTCCATTTTATTATATAGATATCTCTTTCTCCTAAACCGCAACCTTAACACTTGTACTCTGTTAATTAAGTGACAATTAACGGCATTTAATTAATGAATTAATATTATGAATTATTATTCTGTTTATAAATTTTAATGAAAAGATTTTATACTCTTTTCAGAAATAATAAACAAAAACAAATGAAATCACCTTTTTTAGGAGGAAATATATTCTATATATGAAGATGTCTCTGATAAAATAAATATTCGTTTTTTAAACAATTTCCAATGAATCCCTGGTTCAATCAATTCTTATAATAAATTTACATAAAGAAATAAATACATATCACATCCCATTTTTTGTATTAACTTTATTATTTTAATATGAGACACTCGATATCAGGGATTCTCGCGCGAGACTCAAATTATGGTCTTCTGAGGAAAATTTGGAAATCGTATATGTTTTGTGGCTTCTTTGTGTAAAAAATGCCATTTTTTTTTAAAATAGCAGAAGCTAGCCAACTTTTTTAAATTTGCAAATTTCGATTATATTTTATCTACAGTTTATTTTTTTTTTAATCAACAAAACAATTCGCGTAATAAAATTACGGAAATAATCAAAAATAACCATTTTTTATTTACATTTAATTTTTAAAATACTAATATTTGAGTAGGTTTACTTAAAAAATCACAGAGATATAATTATTCACGATATTACATTAATATTTTAAAATTGGCAGAAAGATTGATCGAAGATAGATAGGCTTTATTTGAGGATATAGATAGAAACATCTTAATTCAGACAATATGACAACAAAATTTTACCAAATTTATTATAACAATATGTACAATTGTGTTAGTAGTCTGTCATGGGCTCTCGACCATAGGTCTTTCTACACTTGGGAATATATTATCAAATAATTAGGTAAAAAAGAAACACGTGGTTTGTTTTAAAATAAATTTACTTTTAAAAGAAAATGATGTAAAAATCGAAACCAGGCAGAGACAAATATTATTTATTTTAAATTTATTCTGAAAAAAAAACGTTTTTAATTTTTACCTAATTGTTTAAACATGTTTCACCAAGTGTTAAGTGAGAAGTTAATTCAAGAGTTATATTATCAAAATATTTATCTATTATGTTAGATTATATACGAGGTATTATTTTTCTCAGATAATAAAGATTTAGCAGTATTAAAAAAAAAATAATAAATTACATTTCATTTAATGATTAAAAATTACGATTTTATATTCCAACGCTCGATGTTTACTCAAATAACATTTTCTATGAGCCCGGGTAGCTCAGTCGGTAGAGCATTGGACTTTTAATCCAAGGGTCCAGGGTTCAAGTCCCTGCTCGGGCGTTTCACTTTTTAAATAATTAAGTAAAACACAAATCCTTATCAATTAATAAAAGTCGTTATTTATCTTACCGTTCTTTCGATTTCATAATAATTTCGAAATAAATGATGAAAATGAACACAAAAGCGTATTATTTACATTTTGAGATTTTCTCCATAAGCTTTAATATTTTTTTTGTTCTAAAACGAGTGATTAGTAATAATAATTCTTTATTTCAGATATTTGGGGCCATTCGTTGGGAAAACCTTAAATTTAACATGAACGTTATTAAATAAATTTACAATCTCTGTATATCTTTTTAAAATGCAACTTAGACTGTGATGATACAAATAACGTATACTTTAAACTTTACATTTCCCTTACAGAATATTATAATATTTAAAAGGGGGAAACGTTGGCAGAGATTGCGAAAGAAAGGAAGGAATGGAGGATCTACTATTACAATCATTATACACTGTAAGCCTTACACCCGAAGAGATAGAAAAGCGTAATGAATAAATACATAAAAAGTTTAGAAAAACCGTAGATCTATAGCCTTTTTTGGACTATCATATTTTTATGCAGTAAAATTAAACTAGGAATATTACTTACAATTATCAATACAATTTTATCATTCCCTTTTCCCACTGCAAAAATTGTAAGTAATTAATTCTTGAATCTTTGAGGCGTTTACTTCGTAGTAGATTTTCAATATCAGGATAAAGAAAACACTTAATAACTTTTTTATGCCACTTAAGGATTTATTTCACTGTGACTAGTTTCGACTACACGGTAATCATTCTCAAACAGTTTGATATTATCCTAATATTGTAAGTAATTACTTACAATTTCTCTTGAACTAAGTAATTACATTTTAGTGGAAAGAAGGAAATGATCAAGTTTTTTTGATAATTGTCAGTAATTTTCCTAGATTAAATCTATTGAAATTTAATAACTGCAAAAGTGTGAATTATCTCTATTTTCTTATATTTTTTATATACTAAGTTAACAAACAATGCAATATTTTTATAATAATAATAAATTAATATTAATTTGTCTGAACAAGATATTTACTATTATTATAAACAAAGCACATCATTATAGATTGTGCGTTAAATATACAGTATACTTGAAGAATGAAAAATAAAATCTTTTTGTATTCATGAAATTCTCACCATAATACAATACCAAGTTTTTGTATGAAATTAATAAAAACGAATCATGCTGATAATACCACATTAAGGTGAAACAATACACTTTAACCCTAATTAAAATGTATGGTTTGTTATTATTAAAAGTAGGTCACCTAGTCTTCTATTTAAAGAAGTGTAGATTATGAAGGCCGTATCAACATACATAAAAATAAGAGATATATATGAGGATCATCATGTAAAAAATACTCCCAATCTTATTTTACTCAATTAAATTCCTCATTTTCCTTTAATTTGCAATCTTCTGTGAATTTCTTCAAAGTTCCCAATCTTACGTAATGCTCCTTAAGATTCCCTCATTTCTCCATTCATTCTGAATCTTATGTGACATTCCTTAAACTCCCCTCTTTTTTCTTCTCATTCTCAATTTTATATATCTAATTATTTACTCTCATTACCAATCTTATGTGAAATTTCTAAATATTTCCACTCCCCTCTACTCCTCAGATTATAGTTTCTAGTGTCCTCGGCTGCCCCTCTTTAGCGGCTTCGGCGTTCCTCTGGAGCGATCCCACCCAGAACCAGTTGAGGCTTCACCTCGGTGATCCGCTTGGTATCCCATTCCAGGATCATCAACAGTAATGTTCTCAGCATTTTTTACTAGTTGTGTGTTCATCGAAAATCACGTTCCTCGACACCCTTACCTTCCTCTTCATGGGATTCATAGGATTGATAACTCCTTGCCAAACAGCCCATTTTGCTGTGGCGTATACGGCGACTTGTTCTCCACGATGTTGCTCTCTTTCTTCAGGTAGTTAAGCAGCTCTTCATTGATGTACTCGCGACCGTTGTGACAGTGCAAAGCCTTGCAACCGTGATGTTTCTCCGCCATCTGTACGTATTCTTTGGACGTCAGATTTGTGCTTCATGGTGCTGACAGTGGGATACGACGTCGCGCTATCTTTGAACAAGGCAAAATAACTCGCCTCTCCAGATGATGACGCGCACGTCAGAAAATACATGTTCTCCAACTTCCTCCTTGCGGACTTCTCTGAACGGATGTAAAAAACAAAGAATCTCTTCCTCGTCACTCAGTGTTATATCAGTTATAACCTCACTCATATATGTTTAAATGGCTAAGTCTGTCGGGCCACTTCTTCAAGCTGTTTTCTGTAACTTGACAGGCCTGGTGGGTGGCAACCATTATGAACAACATTCGATAGACGTTGTAGTCATTGAGAATTGCACTAGCAACGAGTTGTCTAGGATTTTGGCGTTCTTCCCATTCTTGAAAATTGGCCAACCCTTCTTGGTTACGACGGCTTCCGAGAATAGGTTTCTCTTCAAGTCCTGGACATATATCTTATTATCCGAAAATGCAAATTTAAAGTTAAGGATAGGATCACCTTACTCGAAAACGAGAGGCGAAAAAATAACACACTAGTCTTTGGTATAAGAGAAAATAATGAACCACTATTAGAGTTCACTCTGGCGAAATTAAATGCATTAATTGGGATTGATTTAAAACGAGAAGATGTTAACAACATTTACAGAATTGGCAAAAAACCAAACAATCCTGTACTACTACAACTCACTTCTCAGTTACGTAAAAGAGAACTATTTGCCAACGCGCGGACACTAAAAAATACTGGAGTAAGCATTGCTCATGATTTATCTCCGGAGGATCGGGAAATAAACAAAATTCTACGAAAGCATCTTTCAATCGCAAAAACTAAAAATCAGAATGCATTCATTAAGAAGAAATACATCTGTCACAGACTCTCTAGCCAATTCTAACAGCGAAAACATTTGTATTTCAACTGCACCTCCTACAAAAACTCAACACGGAGCACATAAACAATCCAAACTAGAAATAGAGAGTCAACCGGATTCACCTGCCAATGCTAAACAAAGTGATAAACCACGCTTAGGGTCTTCGTCTTCGAGATCTATAAAAACAAGAAAGCAATGTTTGGTATATTCTAACAAAAGTGGTACTAAGTAATATTAAAACTATTTTTTGTTTTGTTTTTGCTGATTTCCCATTGAGTGTAATGAGCCTGTTTGTACATTTTTTTGTTTAGGTGCTAGATATAATCGTTGTATAAATAGTTGTAGTTAAACAGGGGATATTTTGTTTTCCTTTTCTGCACAGAGAACTAAATAATTATTGTTTTCCAGTATTTATGTACTGGAAGAAAAATAAATATTATTATTATTATATAGGACGTTTGTAATAATCGTCAGTGACACAAGACCTTTGACCAATTTTTCAATCTTCGATATCTCCTTTTCCCATGAATGGAAGTGACATATTTATTTCCTATCACGACATTAGTACCTTGACTGGTTGAAAAACTACTCAACCCTGTACTACATGTGGGCAGATACTCCGCTGTATCTTCCGCGTTGTCTCTTTCTCCAGCAAACTCCACGATGAAAGAAGAGAACTCCTTGTCGTCATTGTAAGTGAAGTCAAATGTTGAAATATTTGTCCTTTCATGATTATGCAGCACTTAATTGGATGGAATATTGAGTTATTCGAATTTTCGCGCTTCGATACTCGTGCCATTATACAGTAGTTTGGAACAGGACTAGCAATCCGCGACCAACCTTTTGTTTTTTGTTTGTTTTCATGGTTAAAAGAGAGGATTAGAGAACGGGGGACTGTCGTTTGCTTTGTAACACAAAAACGGTACAATAAATATCAGATAGTTCAGAGACAGTCGTATTGTTCAAAATTTTCTTATTTTCAATATTGCGTGATATTCCTCAAGATTATCTTTTTTCTTCTAATAGTGTTATAAAACAGTGGAGATAAGAGAGAAGCTTGAGGAAAGTTGATGTAAGAAACATTACCAATCTCAAATAATGTTCCTCAAGGTTTATTGTTATCTCGTCCCATTCCAAATTTTACGCGATATTCTTCATTTCCCACTTTTCTTCTCTAATTTCCAATCTTATGTGACCTACCTTAGGGTCGCTTCTTATCTCAATTTTGCGTGATATTCCTGACGGTTCCCTCTGTTCTTCTCTCATTTTCAAATTTAGGAGAAATTCCCCAATGTTTTTTCGTATTTCCTTTCATTCCCAATTGTAAGTAATATTTTAAGGTTCTCTCTTTTATCCTATCAAGCTCAATCTTACATGATGTTTCTTAAGGATTCCTTTTATCACATCTTATTCCAAATTTTACGGGAGGTTCCTCAAAATTTCTGCTTTTATCCTTCCGTAATAAGTTTTACATGATATTTCACAAGGTTCTCTCTTATATATTTTCATAGTCAATTTTAGGTGAGGTTCTATATTTTCATAGTCAATTTTAGGTGAGGTTCCTGGATATTTTCTTTTTCTTCTCTAGAGGTGATAATGTTCCTCAAGGTTAATTATTATCTCCTCTCATTCCTCACGATTTCCACTTTTTTTTCTCTCATTTCTTTCTAATCCCAATTTTACGTAATGTTCCTGAAGGTTGCCTCCTTTCTGTTCTAATTTTCAAGTTTACATGATATTCCTCAAGAATCTTTCATATCTACTCGCTCTCCAAATTTTACGTAGTGTTTTTCAAAATTCACTCCTTTTTACTATCAGTCGCAATCTTACGTGATGTTTCTTAAAGATTCATTACGTAAGACTGCGAATGAGAATAAAAAAGAGTGAACATTGAAAAATACCTCTCTTTCTCAATTTTAAATGATGATTCTCAATGTTTCCTCTTTTCTCCCCCCTCATTTTCAATTTTACGTGATATTACTGAAAGTTTCCTAATTTCTTCTCTCATTCAAGCGTGTTATTCCTAAAGAAAAAAATTAGACTTTAGCGTGATTGGCGATGTATAGTATCTACTATGAAAATTCCAAGCGCAAAAAGCCATAGGTCAGTACAGGAGAACCATACACATCGACACCGAAACGAAATATTCATGGCCATGAAGTCTCGCAATGTAAATGGTGGGATCAACAAGGTACGAACTGCTAAAACTTAATGAAACTTTAACTCCATATGTTTATCAACGTCTGTTGACTAAATTGAATGACATATTGTTATAAACAACAAACGCAAAGTCATTCCCTTGCATGACAACATTTGGCCACACGTTGCAAGTGTTGCGAATGATACACTGTTGCAGCTGGAATAAGAAGTTCTGTAATACCCACCGTACTCCCTAGTCTTTGCGCCTTCTTATTCCCACTTGCTCAGATCGATGCATGATGCATGGCTTCGATGGTACACGGCTTTGAAATACTGAAAAAGTGTGAAAATGGATCGCTAATAAACAAACGTAGTTCTTTCGACACGGTATGGCTATGTTGCAAAAAAGTTAGGTAAAAATTATAGGAAATAATGGTAAATAATTTGATTAATATATATTGTACCATTCTTTTTAATAAGAGCTTTTTTAAAGTGAAAAACATAACATAATAGTATATTACACAACAAGAGTTGCAAGTAGCATTTTATACACGAAGAGGAACGTTTGTGCAACGAGCCGCGAAGCGGCGAGATGCATAATTCCTCAAGTGCGTAATTGCCTTACAACTTGAGTTGTGTACTATACTTTATCTACGACCACATTTAATTAAACTTTATTAAATATATATAAAAAAAATATTTACAGTTTGTAATAATAATTATTGATGGTTACATTGCAATTATGAAAAACTGGTGGGGCATTAGATGGGGCCATAGTGACATTATTGTTAAGAATAGACGTTACAGAAGATTCTGCCACTGTGTAGTCATGGAATATATTGGTCCTAGAGGATGAAGCCATATTAACGTCTCTGCCGGTGGTTTCATTTGATTTTGCTTCACCATCACAAATAGCACTTGAAATCTTAACCGCATTTTCAGTTTTGTTTTTGGTAGAATTGTCAACATAGCTTTCAGCCACTGTAGACGAACGCCAACCACCTTGCCTCTTCAGTGCGAGCAAATAACCTCCAGCATCTATAAGAATGGTGGCCGATGAGCGCCTAAAACAGTGGCCAGTGTATTGTTTCGGATTCGCCAAACCCAGAAATTCTGCAATTTTACTTGGTACAGCACCAAAATTATTTATCCCAACACATTGTTTGATACATTTTTTGTATTTGTAATTTAGAAAAAAATGGTAAACTTTTTGTATCCCCTTCTGATGGACGTAAATTTATGTATTTCTTGCACGTACCGTACCATTTTTCAGACACAATGAAGGAACGTTGGGTTTTTGTCTTAGAATCTGGGATTTTGATTATCAGTAATTTTCCAGTATCTTCTATGTCTTCAATTTTTATGTTTCGCAGTTCCTGTTTTCTACAAGCACCACTAATACCATAAATTAAAATCACCTATAATAAAATATGCATGTGCATTTTTATAGTTTAAAAAAATGTGATAGATTTACCTTTGACAACAAATGTTCGCTGTCTGGTGCGTTTTTCAGAAATTAGTTAATTTCTTCTGGACTGAGCGTTTTTGATTTTTTACTTCTAAAACCATCAGATTTTCTCTTCAACAGTGCCAAACTTGCAATGTTCGTATTATGTTGAATATTGATTGTTGTTCGTAACATGGAATAAATAGCCCAAAGTGACGACGGTTTCATTTGCTTTGACAATTCATTAAAGTACGCCAACATTACGTTTTCAGACAATGATTTTACTTTATTTCTAAGCCTCCAGTCCATGAATCTTTGGTACACAAGTTCGTATCTTTTATGCGATTTTTCTGGTAACAGATCGTTTGTGACAGTTTTGGCTTGTTGGCTGATTTCAGGTGGCGTACACATCTCTTCCTCACTGTTGCTAGCCATCTTAAAGCCTAAATTCAAAAGAATTAGTTGATAAATGACATATTTTATTAAACATTACCTTTATCAATACGTACGACAGTTGCAATTTCGAAAAATGTCAATTTGATGTGACCGCGGCTAATTAGATCTAACGACAATAATTACGACAGCATGTGCGTAAGGTTAATTACAAATGTCCACGCTATGCGATTTTGACTTTTTACGCACGACAGTTCGTAAAGACTCGCTTACTTAGTTTATGCGTTGTTCGTAATCTAGCATTTACTATAGTGGTCGTAGATATTACACAACAAGAGTTGTAAGAAGCATATTACGCACGAAGAGGAACATTTGCATAATTCCTCAAATGCGTAATTGCCTTACAACTCGAGTTGTGTACTATACTTTTTCTACGACCCACTGCTACACTCCGAATTTACTGTTACCGAGAAAAAACTATTTTTTTGCATAGAGGGTAGAATGTTCCAGACACAATAAAAGATCGGGATGTTTTTGTTTTGGAATTTGGAATTTTAATTATCAAGGATTTTCCTGTGTCCTCCACCTTCTGGTTTAATGTTTTTTAGTTCTTGTTTTCTGCACGCACCGCTGACACCAACGACAAGAGCAATCTAAGAATTAAAATATCTATTTATATGCATTTGTAATATTCTTTGAATACTTACTTTTACAAATAAATACTTGGCGTCTGGGGTATTTTGTAAGAAAAAATAAATTTCTTTTGATGTCAATACTTTAGACTTTTTACTCCTGAATCCATCTGATTTCCGTTTAAGCAGAGCTCTTAATTTTGAATAATTTTCAATATTATATTATTTTTAGAATTAAGAGTTGCCCTTAGCATTGAATAAATTGACCAAAGCGAACTTGGTTTGAAATGTTTCGGTTGGTCGTCAAAATATGCTAAAAGAACGTTTTCAGAGAATGAACTGATGTTATTTTCTTGCCTCCAATTAATAAATTTGTTATGTTATCTCGTATCTTTCACGGGACTTTTCAGGCAACAAATTGTCAGTAGCTTCTGGAGAGGTGCATATATCAATGTCACTGTCGCTAGACATTGCAAGTAACTAAAACTTCTAATAATTAATGCAAATTCAACTATATTTTGTGGATTTTCTTACCTCTCAGGAACCGGATTGTTAAATTTTACATTTGTACGTCAATGAAGTATTAGCAAGCTTCGATTTTTATTCATCAAAATGCCAATTGAAATGGTCGAAAAAAAAACAGTTTTTTGAAAATAACTTTTAATCTGTTAAGAATTTAGGTAGGGTTGTAAGGAAGAAAAATATTTTTTTAAATTCTGCATTGAATGATGTAAAAATATACAGGGATTCCAATTTAAAATAAGAAAAATAAAATACATTCAAATTTGAAAAGTTTGACACAAAATTTTGAACACACTGTATAACTCATATAAATAAAATTTCCTTTCTTCACTAATTTAATTAGTGAAGAAAGGAAATAAAATAGTGTTTTATTAGTGATTATTACTTCACAGAACTCAAAACAAATAGTGAATAAATAAAATTTGACTAATAGGATTGTTAGACGTTATTTAACAAGTATCATGTATAATTTTATTCACAAGATCCTAATTTATTTTATATTAATTTTTTAAGCCAATGGCGCAAAACTATTTTTTCCACTTTTTAATTTTTTTTGTTGGTATTACTGAACCGATTTCAATAAAATGTTATGAGTGTGTTAGTAATCATAAAAGGTTTCTAAATAATGAATAAAATGTATATCAAGCAATTTAAAAAAATATATCATCATGCCGTAAGTCTTTTTTCGGACACCCTGTATAATCAAAAATATTTTTCTGCAGTATCCTAAGACCCAAGTAAAGTTTCTATCAAAGACGGAGGCTGTGATGCAGGGCCCTGTAGTATATATTATATTTTAAATGTATATAAGTAGTATGTCTGAATAAAGAAGTATTTATATATTTCTATTATTAAATAGATGTTTCGCAAAAAAACAACAACATAAAAACAAATAATTAATCAATCTGTTTACATCAGGATTATGTTGATTCTGTTTTGATTATTTTGCATCTTTTCTTTTTTTATATTATGAACTTCCACGTTGGACGAAAACAAGTTATTGTATAAATAAATCGGCAGAAGACAACCGGTTATACAAATGGCGTAGATTTTTTTTTATTCACTTCATTCGAAATTTCATGCGGTTATATAACGATGAATGGAATCTTCATCGTGGCTGTTTAATTAATGCAAAAAGTCGTTACATACCGCGAAATACACTGATTGCAGCCTCTGACCTTTTCCTTCGCTTCTAGAAATTGTGATTTATGCAAAAAGTTTTTGTGTGTATCTATTTGTTTATTACCTAAGAGTGTGCAGAAATGCGTTTAGTGAATTTATGATTGATTCCGGAAAATTTTTTGGAACAACTTTCTTGTTGTAGCATTTTTAATTTGTGTGTTAAATAAAATATTCGTAATAATTAGGATGTATTTTAATAAATACACTTAGTTATTCATTTCACCAAATTTCACATATCCGTCCCATGTTCCTGCTGGCCTTCCTCGTCTTTTTGGTGTAGCTCTTGCTTCTCAAAACTTCTTAGTTCATCTCCATCTATCCATTCTGTCCAAATCATCTCAATTATTAAAATATATACAAAATTAAAATGTAACAAAAATGAAAGAGGATAAATTAATGAATTAGATAATTAATTATTCAAACGAACAACCAAGTGTATTAATTAAAATACATCCTAACTATTACATAAAAATGTTTCACCAAGGGATAAGTGAGAATTTAGTTAAAAAAATGATTTTTGCGATTTTGATAAGTCAACAATATAATTATCTTAAATTGTCGACCTTATGATTTTTTTAAATAATGGATCTTTTTTAATTTATTTTCAGTAACTGTTACGAAGTGAATAAAAATAGTTGCTTTTATTTTTATTAAAAAATCTTTCGAAATCATTAATTTTAAACTGAACCCAAGTCAATAAAAATAGTTCTATATATTTAATTATTATAATTTTTTTAAAAATAATGGATCTTTTTTTTAAATTTATTTTCAGTAACTGTTACCAAGTGAATAAAAATAGTTGCATTTATTTTTAATAAAAAAAATTTCCAAATCATTTATTTTAAACTGAAACTAAGTCAATAAAAATAGTTCTATATATTTAATTGTTGTAATTGTTGAAGTCATTACATTGCGATGCATGTTTGTTAAAGATGATTTAAAAAATAATTTTCAGCAATTCTTTAGTTATGTTATTGTAAAGATTATTTTTTATTATTCGAATTATTTATGAATCTATTTAGGTATAAACTAGAGCAAGCAATTTTGGGAACATTTTTCGTATGATTTTGTATGGCAAAAAAACACAATTGTCAAAATAAATAAAAATAAATGAAAAGAAAACGTTTGTAACCATGAAATCTCTCCTATGGCAAAAATAATTTAAACAAAATTGAATAGCTTAATCTTAATTTGGGTTAACAGTATACATTGAAATCTCCATAAGCGAACTTATACACACAGTCCTCTTAAAAATATTGAATTTTAACTCTAGTTCTATATATTTTAACTCTTGTAATATTTTGTGAAACATGGTTAGTACTGTATAAAGGTTTGTTTTTTATAATACACTTGGTTGGTTTTTTATTTATATATTATTATTTTATTTAAGGTTAATTTAATCTCTAGATGACATTGGGATTGCCATTAAACATTAACTATATAGGGAGATTTATTTAGTTTTACTTTACATTTGTATATACTATAAACCACTTGGGAACTGTATTAATATTTGTATTTGTATTTCCTGCTTCTAATTTATATATTTTTTGTTTTTTGTTTAATGTTATTTATACACACGATTCAAAATTATAATATTATTTTATATGGTACTTTTAGAGTAAATTTGATATATTATTTTATTAAATGGTGAATTGCCGTTGATAAAGTTTATAATTACTATTAAAGATATGCAAAAGGTTAATAATCATTAACCTTTTGCATACAATAGCTAAGTGTTTTATTAAAATAAACCTTGATACAATCCTTTCTTTTTTTTTAATAAAAATGAATATTTATAATTTCTTGGTTACCAATAATTGATCTATTATTGTTACACATAACTATTTTTTCCACATAATCTACGCATTAAGAATGTATGATATAAGCTTTATGTGCCCTGCGTAGTCAATTAAGACAGAAGTGAGAGGTGATATTCTTTAAGGATTCCTCTTCTTAAGGAATCTCTTAAGGTTCTGCCTCGCGTATATACTTTTGTGTTTCTCTCCTGTTCTGGACCTGACGCTTGAAACTTTGGATTTTTTTTTTTAAGTCGAATGAATATTTTGAAAAGCAGTTTAGTCAGTTGTATTACACCTACAACGGATTACATTTTTTCAACTTTGAAAGAAAACAAATTTTGCCAAAAAAATGTTTTTTGCTCAAACGGCTGCCATTTTTTAGATTTTTTTTAATAATCGGGCCACGGTAATGCCCCTCAAATTTAATTTTAACATAATAAATTGAACTGTTATTTTTTTCCATTTCTGACACTTTGGGAGGGCTGAGGGGGGGACTATAGGCGCCATTTTGGATGTGTTTTTCTTAAAACTGGAAATTTGAATTTCATTGTATAGCCGATACAAATGACAAAATCGTATTTCAAAATATTCATTCGACTTCGAGAAAAAAAATCCCAAAGTTGACCCACTTTTCCGGCGTCAGGTCCAGAACCTCTCCTTAAGGAATATCACTTAAGATTGGGAATGAAAGTGATAAAAGAGATACTTAAAGATACTTAAAGCTTAAATTCGTATTTACATAAAATTAATTAGAATTATATATAATTAAGTTAAAAATCTATATTTCAGAGAGATTTTACCATTTTGTATGTTTCAATCTTATTGTGACTTTATTATTATTGTTTTTTTTTATTATATGCCTTAAATGTTTTATGACTTGTGCTCTTTTGTATTATTGTCGGCGAGTACAATATTAAATATTTTTATTACCCTCATTTACATAGACTGAGGATTTAATTTCATTAAATATAGCCATATGTCCAATTTAATATTAATTCAACGAATTCTTATAATCCAGAAATCCTCAATCAACTTAATCCTACCATAAACCCCAAATATAAATTTCCCTTTTTTTTACAATTCATCAGTTAGATCATAATTTCATCATCAAATTAGGTTTGTATATTAAATGATACATTTAGGTTGCATAGTTTGGGTTCAGCACGTTAAAAAACAATCTGCGCACAGAGTTTCATCTTATTTGAGCCAAAATCAATTAAATCTACTCTACTTAAAATCGAAAAAAACTAATTTTTTCATAGTTATAGTTTACTTGAAATGCTTTAAAATAAATGTTCAAGAGAACTAAATTGTCTAGAACTTTTATTTAAAATATTTTTTCATAACTTTCAAATTTAACGTTTAAAATCGAAAAAAAAAAACTAAATTTTTCATAATTTACAGAGCGTTTATTTGAAGTGCTAGAAACAGATATTTTAAATAAATATTCGAACGAATTAAAATGCCATTAACGTTTCAAATATATGATCGAAGAATTAATTTTTCAACAACTTTTATTAGAAAGGTTATTTTTATTTTATAACTGTCAAAATTAATGATTAAATTTGAAAAAAAAAATACTGCATATTTCATTGTTTACTGAGTGTTTATATGAGCGAAAAACAATTAAATTTACTCCTTTTTGTTGTAGACAGCCATTAGATTTTTTCTTCTACCCTTATTTGTTTACTTTTCACGCCCATACAAAATCATGTTAGCCATTTTGTTGCCTGCTATCCGTACAAATAAATAATGAAATTAAAAGTTTGAATGGTTTTTCTATCTCATTCCGTTCAAAAGTTATTGCAGAAACCATTTCGATAAGAAAATATGAAACAAAAATGTGATTTGGAAAAATTTTAAAAAGTCGATTTCATTTGCTTATAACTTTAGAACGGGCTTGGGGATTTGTATAAAATCCGACTTAGATTAAAGCTAGAACCTTTAGGAATGATTTGTGATTGCTACTTAAGACTTAAGTTGCTTACTTTAATTTGATTTTATGTAAAATGCAAAGCGCTTCGAATGAAACTCCACGAATGTGAACGTTAGTAATAATAAATTTTTAAATTAAAAAAATAATAAGCAGAATAAAAACTATCTGACAACGGATTCGTGTTCAGCACAATGAAAACTATCTGTGTACAAAGTTTCAGTGCATTTCATGCAAAAATATTTTTTCATGAATATTGAAAAGTTTTGGGTGGTTGAAACATTTTAAATAATATCTAATATGAAATTGAAGGCATTTGGTTTGTTTCACATGTTTTTTTTTTATTAACAAACTAATTTCGAAAGAATCATATTCTTTCCATTATAATGACGATAAGTCAAAACTAGTTCGTAGATAAAAAATAAATGAAACAAACTAAGTGCCTTTAATTTCAAATTCAATACAGAAAAGTTAGTTGTGGATTTTTTATTTGCTAAAAAATATTGAATTTGAAATTAAAGGCACTTAGTTTGTTTCACTTATTTTTTATTTACGAACTAGTTTTGATTTATCGTCATTATAACTTACCACGCTGAACAAGTATATTAAATCAATTGTTCAAAATTCGATCGATTTTTTTTTCTTCAGTATTAATATTCAGCATTTCTCAGAACTCAGAAACTGTTTTAGTTTTGAGAAATTCTTCTCAGTCAAAATATTTCTAACATCGAGAGCTACTATACAAAGTTGTTTTAACCAACGTAATAACTCGGTTTATTATATAATCGAGTTATCGTTAAAACTTAATTATTTTTGTAACTGTAATTGTAATCATTTGAAATAATTTTCAATAATTGTCAAAATTAACCATTAAAATAAAAAAAAGCATTTTTCCTCGTTTACAGCAAACGCTCTGTAAACGATGAAAAATGCTTTTTTGCGATTTTTTTTTTGAAGTTCTGGAACAAATTGTTTTAAATAAATCTTCAAGAGAATTAAGTTGTCTGAAACATTTATTTGAAAGATTTTTCATAACTGTCAAAATTAACAATTAAAATCGAAACAAAACTGATTTTTTTATTGTTTATAGAGCGTTTATTTGAAGTGATAGAAAATAATGTTTTAAATAAATGCATTCTCAGAAAATGGCTATCGACCATGGGTTATTCTTTCTTTCTCACGTATATATTTTTGTTCCCTCTCATTAAGGTGAAGTTCTGGACCTGACACCTGAAAAATGGATCAATTTTTTTTTCTTGAAGTCGAATGAATATTTTGAAATGCGGTTTTGTCAGGGAGAAAACTAAATTACCTACAACTTTTATATGAAACATTTTTTCATAACATTCAAATTGTACGCTTAAAATCGAAAAAAAAAATAGATTTTTTCATTGTTCACACAGCGTTTATTTGACGAGCTAGAAAAAAGTATCAAATAAATGTTCGAAAGAATTAAATTGTCAACAAGTTTTATTTGAAATATTTTTTATTTTTTATACATATCAAAATTAATAATTAAAATCTAAAAAAACTGATTTTTTTCATAGTTATAGTTTATTTGAAATGCTTTAAAATAAATGTTCAAGAGAACTTAATTGTCTAGAACTTTTATTTGAAAGATTTTTTCATAAATTTCAATTTTAACGATTAAAATCGAAAAAATAACTGCATTTTTCATCATTTACAGAGCGTTTATTTGAAGTCCTAGAAAAAAATATATTTCAAATAAATATTAAAATGTCATTAACGTTTCAAATAAATGAACGAAGAATTAAATTTTAAACAACTTTTATTAGGAAGGTTATTTTATAACTGTCAAAATTAATGATTAAATTTGAAAAAAACAACTACATTTTTCATTGTTTACAAAGTGTTTATTTGAAGAGCTAGAAAAATGCGATCATGGTATTTCAACAATGACATAGACTGAACAAGAGCAGGCAAAAAAACCTCTGGTCGATAGTCGTTTTCCGAACATGGATAATCAATGAAATTCTACGAATATACACTGACAGGGATAGTTTATCAATTATTCAAACTTTAAATGAGTTTAAACTTGTAGTAGTAATAGGATCATTGTTTCTGGCTTAATTGGATATGATGTGCAACAAATATATTTAAATACGATATTTTTTCATGATTACAATAAATTAATTATTTAATCGAAGAATTTTCAATGTACAACATTGACGTAAATAATTTATTAATGATAGTTGTAATTTAAATGAGGAATAAATCAATTTGATTAATAAATTAATTATTGATTGTACCTACACGTTAACCTGATGATTACTATTATTTACTATTATTGTAATTTTAATTAAAATTTACACTAAAATAAAAATTATATATAGTGAGTATTTTATTTTATTGTTATGCCTACAATGCACCGATATAATTTAAATTAAATTACAAAAATGTCTATATTCAGTAAAATAAAATTCTCACTATATATAATTTATATTTTAGTGCAAATTTTAATTAAAATTACAATAATAGTAATTAATAGTAATAATCAGTATAACGTGTAGGTACAATCAATAATTATTAATGAAATTGATTTATTCCTCATTTAAATTACAACTATCATTAATAAATTATTTACATCAATGTTGTACATTGAAAATTCTTCGATTAAATAATTAATTTATTGTAATCATGAAAAAATATCATATTTAAATATATTTGTTGCACAAATTTACATAGATTTGCAATAAAAAGTAATTATTGTTCTTCGAATAATTATTTTTTATTGCTTTCTTTGAATAGTTTCATTCGAATAAAATTATATAATAAATTAATTATTTTATTCAATCAACATAAAAATCACATTTGTTTCCCATCATCAGCGGAAGACCGCACTTCAAGGTGAGATTCAAGGTAAATAAAAAAAGGAGAAGAAAAAACAGTCCACTTAATTTGAAAACAATAATAAAAATCGATTAATTTATAAAATGTAAAAAACAGCAATTAACAGGATGAGTGAATGATAAAATAAATTATTAATGTTACTTTAAAATACAAATAAATTGATTACTTTCTTGGTGGTGGAGGCTTCTACTTTGTTATACATTTTAATTTAAAGGATATTTAAATTGATTATTATTTTTCCTGCTCGACACCCAATACGGGTAAAAGAGGATAAGATTAAGAAAGAAAGATTATTTTTTCCTGTCCATTTAAGGTATTTTCATTATTTTAAACTATTATTATTATTATTTATTATTATTCTTTACTAAGTTAGGTTATGTTGGGTTGGATTGATGTGACTGTTATTGCTTACTTGGGCAGCAAGGTATGATTTTTGCATGTAATTTTGTGGCTTTTAACTTCAAAGTAAAGTGATGAGTACGTTGTATCTGGAAAGGTATACCTAACGGTACAAATTTATTTTTTGTATATAAACAAACATCTTTATTCAGACAATATCATAACATAAATTTACAAAATTTATCATAACAATATGTACAGTTCTTTTAGGAGTCTGCCATGGGCTATCAACCTTTGGTCTTTCTGCCCTTTTTTTTTTTAGAAAATTTCACCGTACAACAAAGTGTAACAGCTTTCAATATAAATAAGTGAAGTATTTTTATTTTTGTAAATAATCAATTTATGTAAACTCAAAAGGTTAAGGTAAAATACTGCGTCTCTGAATATTGCAGTAATATAAATAAATAATGAGCAAGAATTTAATGCCACAATAACTTTCTATAAATATATATTAAATTCATTTAAGTTTGTAACACCCAAAATTAAATATAACATTTAAAAATTATCACTTCTTCCTTCGTATTATTCTTCTTAAAAAAATGGAAACTTATAACATTTATCAAAAGTGCATGTGCTAATATTAACCTATAGATTGTCACTTTCACCACGACTCATCTCGTAAGCCATCCATCCATCCATTTGGCACATTCTTTCTCCTTCTCTCCAATTTAACATCTAATGCCGTAAGACATTGCGCAAGAAGCGCCTCGAGCTCTCAGAGGCGTCCAAACGAAAATTTATTAAAAAATATCAAACAAGAAAGTCCATTGTTTTCAATAAATATATCAATGAAAGGAAAATAAATTAATGTATTTTAATATAATATATTTCTTTTTATTTAATAATAGACATGAGTTTATTCTCTTGATTACAGTAAATTTGTGTGTGTGTAAGTATATTTAATTAACTAGAAATCTTTATTCAAACGTGTATATGCATTTACAATAATATATAAAATTAGAATTATATTGTGGAGATGAATCGTCTATCGACTATAATATATGTAAATAAATATACTTAGGCTGAAAGCGGAGGTCTTTCAGCCTAAGTATATTTATTTACTTTAATAATGGAAAGAGTTTATTCTCTTGATTGCAGTTAAGTGTGTAAGTATATTTATTTTAATAAAACAAAAAGATAATTCTCTTGATTGTATTAATTTAAATAATTAAATGGGGAATAAATTATGAAAATAATTATTTGGTAGCTAAAGACAAAGAACAAAAATATTATATACATATACAGGAAATCTTTATTTTTGAGATTCATAATAAATTACATCGTAATATTTACATCATTACAATCATTTATAAGTTGTTAAGCCTTAGAAAATAAGCCGTCGATCTTTCTGCCTCGGGTGTATAATATTTTTGTTTTTTTTATCTTTAGCTACTGAATAATTATTTTCAAAAATTATTTGATATTTAATTATTCAATTAATTCCAATGGAGAATAAAATCTATTGCTTTTATTTATTGATAAATACATGTCCATTACGTTCTTTCATACGCAAACATTTTTATTTTATTTTATTTTATTTTCATATTTAATGTGTAACGTTAATAAATAGCACAGAAATAAAGAAGAATTTTGTAAATGAGAAAAGGGGACAGAAAAACTTCTGGTCGATAGCCCAAACAGACTAATACCAACATGTATTGTAATTAATAATATTACGTTGTTAAAATGATCTGTATAGTCTGAATAAAATGTGTATATAAGAACAGGTTACCAAACAAAAATAAGCACAATTATCTTTCTCTTTAATTGCTTTACTTTCATAATATAAATAAATGCATTATTCTGAATTACGTGTTTTGCATCGTATTTCAGAATAATAAATCAAGTAGAAGCCTTAATAATTAAGAAATTCAAATTCCTGTTCTATTTTTTTTTCTCTTATAAACTATTGTGTTCTAAGAAAAGGAACCTCTAAAAATCAGTGACGTAATTTTTTTTTCTAAATATCAGCATACACGCGTATATCAATTTCTCCTATCCTAAAATTCCTTCTTTCTCTTTTGTTAATATAAAAAAATGTTACATAATTTAAATATTATACATTGCTCAATTTTGTTCGGAGTTGTTTTTTTTAAACTGAAATATTCGATCGATTGCGATCGTTCTTTTGTGCGGTAGCTATGCACCGTGAAATATTTATGCCCATAACTCCTTGCTAAACTATTAAGTGTGTATGTGAGTATGTATGTTGTGTTTTTTTTTTTTTTAGTGAGTTGTATAAAAATTCCTAGCAAATAATTATCTTTTTTTGTTGTTTTTACATCACATTAAGGATTGCGTAAGGTAATGATTTAATGTAACGGCTCATTTCCATTTTCCAATTTCGGAAAGTCGAAATTTAGTATGGGAAAATATAAGATTGTAATAGTTTCTACTGGGGTGGGCGCAAGATTTATATTTAAAAAAAAAGGGGGAAAAGATTTTGCGAAAAACACGATGTACAATTCTGTATTACGCTGCGTATGTTCTAATTGTTTTAATTTGGATTTAAATTATGCGTATAAATTAATAAATCATAATGAATAGACAAAGGCCATAAGAATCCAAAAAGTCACGTACGCCTTCCACTCCAGTTTGTTTAGTCTATAGAAAAATTGAAGTGGAAGCAAGAATGCAAGCTCGCGTGAGAATCTGGATCCAGATGACTATATTTGGTAATGTTTAGATTATGTATAGAAAGAATGCACGCTTGCATGAAAAGCTGTATGTGCATGACCATATTTGGTAATGTTGAGAAGAAAAGGGATGGGGGAAACTGTGATGTGGAGAAATAGAAAAAGGGATCTGGAGAAGTCGGTTGGGACACGCGAACGGGTGCGGACGTATATTAATAAATAGTAATTTTTGGGAAAAGTGATTGTGATTACGGGTGTAAGGGTTAATAAGAGGAAGGAGTTTGGGAGTGTGTGTGTTGCATGCAAGTAAGTACTGCATTGATATATGTGTGATTTTGAAGAAGCGAAAATTAATTCAATTTAAATTCAAGGGGAGTGAAATGAATTTATTAGGCATTTGACGAATGCAAACTACAACCCGACAGATAACTGACAGCCGAACAATCCCATGACATAAAAAAAAATAATGTTTGTCCCGTTAATTTAATTGCGACTCACAACCGCAATTATACGTGCTGGGCCGAACAATCCCATGACATAAAAAAATATTGTTTGTCCCGTTAATTTAATTGCGACTGACAACCGCAATTATACGTGCTGGGCCGAACAATCCCATGACATAAAAAAAAATAATGTTTGTCCCGTTAATTTAATTGCGACTCACAACCGCAATTATACGTGCTGGGCCGAACAATCCCATGACTAAAATAATTGTTTGTCCCGTTAATTTAATTGCGACTCACAACCGCAATTATACGTGCTGGGCCGAACAATCCCATGACTAAAATAATTGTTTGTCCCGTTAATTTAATTGCGACTCACAACCGCAATTATACGTGCTGGGCCGAACAATCCCATGACATAAAAAAAAATAATGTTTGTCCCGTTAATTTAATTGCGACTGACAACCGCAATTATACGTGCTGGGCCGAACAATCCCATGACTAAAATAATTGTTTGTCCCGTTAATTTAATTGCGACTCACAACCGCAATTATACGTGCTGGGCCGAACAATCCCATGACTAAAATAATTGTTTGTCCCGTTAATTTAATTGCGACTCACAACCGCAATTATACGTGCTGGGCCGAACAATCCCATGACATAAAAAAAAATAATGTTTGTCCCGTTAATTTAATTGCGACTGACAACCGCAATTATACGTGCTGGGCCGAACAATCCCATGACTAAAATAATTGTTTGTCCCGTTAATTTAATTGCGACTCACAACCGCAATTATACGTGCTGGGCCGAACAATCCCATGACTGACAGACTAACACGATGCGTGGTATATTCATTTCGCTCCCACAATACATTTGTTAAATTTCGGTTAAAATTAAATAATTAAATCACATGCTCCGAGGTGGTTGTTTTAGTGGGTTTTTTCCAGCCTCTCGTAGCGAATGCGGAGCAGAAGCGCGTAGTCCCACACATTTTTTTTTTTGAGTTTAAATAAAAGAGCAAGGGACATGAAAATTTGTTACTAGCACGATAAGGCGGTAATTTTTGTAAATTGAAAACGTCTAATGTCATTATTTTATTTTTGAGCCTTTTTTTTTGCCTTAAATGAATAAAGATCGTGCTGCTCATTTTAAACTCATTTTACGACTTTCATTTGTTGTCCACCTTCACAATTTCTTTTACAGAAACACAACACGGTAAGTATTGAAAATGCATATTTACACAAGTATCGAACCTGGGATAAAAGAATTTCGGGTTACATAAAAAAATCACAACGTAGGGCCTGAAGCAAATTATAAATTTGCACAATACCCGGGATGGTATCATTTCAAGATTAATGGAAAGTAAAATGAAGTTGTGTTAATAGTTTGCATTAATATACAGGGTGGGCCACGAATAACTGCCATTAAAAGTTTTCGGGGTTCCTGACCGCGGAAAAAGTCTGCATTGCATGGTTGAATGCGACCACCTCATGGTAAATATTTTGACTTTCTTTCACTTCATGTTGTACCAGAAATGGCTACCAACTTTGTTATTTTAAATAGAACACCCTACATTTTAATTATTTTTTTCGGATTACCCGTTCAATTGCCTAAGCACTCATATGAATTTATGTCTATATAACTCTTACAGTTTTTGAGATTAAAAATATTTGTCAAATATAAAACGTCAAATTGACGTTTTGAAAAATGCCTATAACTTCTAGTAGGAACAAGATAGGAAGACCAGCAACATCTTGAATTGTTAGTAATGGATTCATCTAGAATCCAAAAAATTGACATCTGTCACGTCCGGAGACGCCGCTACATTAGATTATTTAATTCACATTCGCGTAAACATCGGACCCCTTTTTTTGCACATTTTAATTTCATAATCATTTAATTTCAAATGAGTCAAGTTCGGAAAATTCATTTATGGAATAATTGTATATTTTTGTAATATTTTAGTTGACTTTATTGCACACCAATTTGAAATGGAAAACGGCTTACGACAGTTTACAACAGTCATAAACCTTGGGATTCGTAGGGGCGGGTTCCAACATTTACGGTACCCTGAGTAATACTACCGTAGCTCAATCCCCTAACAAAGGTACTGAGGAGAATCCAAAAGGAGGCAGAACAAAACATCTGGCTTCCAACTTCGCCTCAGAGATGAAACGCCGGAAAAGGTCGCGGTTTCAGGTAGATCCACGGAAATATCCCTTCCTGGCAACAACGCATCCGCTTCCACCACCACCACCCCCACCCAATTGTCAGGGTTGAAGAAACGAGGAAGTCCGTTATCACTTGGTCATCACGCAGTTATCACCCGATCATCACTTGAGATTCCAGCAGCTTTCATCATCGATTTAATATAATTCATCAAGTTCTGTAGTGTCAGAGATTAAGTCAGTAAGCCGTTCCATATTCACTCCTTTTCATTCAAAATCATTCTTACTTATAATTATTTTTTCTGTACATAACATTACATTGTCGTAAAATAAATGTACATACATATAGATACTTTTTTCTCTTTTTTTACTAAAGTCACTAACTATCCCCCTATTACTAACGGCAACGAGTTCAAGGCGCACGTGACGTCATCGGAAAACCGGTAAGTCAATTTTATGCATTGTTTTATTATTATTTATCTGAGCTAACGGAGGTGTTAGGGGGAGAACGTTTAATTACATGACTTATGCCACGAAACCGTTAAAAAATTCTTTAATTTGTTTAACAACCCCGTAATAGTAGGTATTTGAAAAGTGTCAACATTTCACTGACCTCTTAAAAATATCATAACTCATTTTTTTTTTTTCAAATGGAATGACCAATATTTTTTCCAATTGGGCGATTGGCGAGACAATTTGCAACATAAAAGTATTATACATCCCAATATTTAGAGCAAGTAGTTTTCAAGTTATTTCGAAATTTCTTTTCTCACAAAATTTTTGCACAATCGATAATTCCTGCACTATAAATACGTATTGGCAGATGTTAATTTTTTTAATTCTAGATAGATCTATTACTAACAATTTAAAATATTGTTGGTCTGTTTATCTTGTTCTTACTAGAAGTTATAGGCATTTTTCGAAACGTTAATTTGAGGTTAAAATGTGACAAATAATTTGTTATCTCAAAAACTCTAAGAATAATGTAGACATAAATCTATATGTGTGGTTAGGCATTTTAACGGGGAATCCGAAAATAAAGGTAATCTAGAATACCGTGTAATCTAGAATTTTTTCAAAATTTTCCGTGGTCAGGAACACCGTTATTCGTGGCCCACCCTGTATATTAGGTTGTCGAGTATAAAATGGAGCAAAGTTCATGTTATTTATTTCAATTGCATTATTTCCCATATTTTGGCATAATTTGTTTTTATGTGAAAAGTACATTTTTTTTCCCTTTTTAATGCATATTTTAGTTTGAATAAAATGCATTGTTTGTGTATGCGATTAAGTGAGACTACAGAAATTATCCAAATTCGTGTGTTGATGAAGTATGAGTTCCACCGTGGAGCCATATCACGGCAGGCAGTCGCCTGTTCGGCATTCAAGTGGCTCCAAACGCGACTGTAGCCCGTTAGTTTAAAAATGTTCGTTCGGAAGATTTCGACCAGTCTAATGAACTACATGGTCGACACAAGATTCAGGTAGATAATGATGTCCTGTAAGTCACTATGCCAATTCCAGCCAAAGTGCGAATTCCAGCAAACAATCTTAACTCATTTGGCACAAATCGATAAAGTGAAAAGCTGGACAAGTGCATACCGCATGCATTGATTGATTCACAGGACTCGCATTTCTTTCTCGCAACAAAGCCGAACCATTTGTCAATCAAATCGTTACGTGCGATTAAAGATGGATCATGCACGATAATCGTAAGCGTTCATCACAATGGTTGGACAAAGATAAACTACCAAAACGCTGTTCGAAACGAGGCATTCACCAGAAGAATCTGATGGTCATTGTTTGGTGGTCTGGCTGAGGTGTCATCCACCACGGCTTTATAGAACCTGGCTAATCGATCACGGTGGATGTCTACTGCAATCAATTAGACGAAATGATGAAAAATTTTGCGGTTAAACAGCCAAAATTATTTAATCGGATGAATCCAATTCTCCTACACCAAAACGCTAGACTACATGCCGCACGAATGACTGTGTCAAAGCTACATGAGTTGAAGTTCGAAACTCTCTGTCAGCCATTGTCTTTACGTACTTTAATTAAAAATTAAGAAGTTTTTATTGGAAAAAAATGAAATCAATTATGTGCATTTTTGGTCCATTACATACTTGACAATCTGATAATACCGCTGGCGACAGAGCCCTCATCACCCATACCTATAAACTTATTTCGACTAGGTACAAGCCTAATGCATTAAAATTAATCTTACTAAATCTAAACTCTTTATTCTATTACAAAATTACAACACAGTCCCAAAGAATTTCATTCAATAAAACCCCCTCTCCCTCTCCCTACTATGCCAGCAAATACCTAGGCAGCATGTTCGACTCCAAACTCGTCTTCGAATCACATATCTTGTCCTCTAAATTCAAAATCTAAAAAAGGCTCGGCTTTTCGGATCTCTAACGTACAAGTAACAAGGCATATTCTTTAAAATACTGAATAAAATTCGATCATTATCTTTTTTCAAATTGCAAAAATTTCTTATACTGTAAGTTTTTGACAAACATCTAATAACATTGGATTACACAATAGATATTTGTTTGTTGCATACCAGTACTACTGTGTATTGCCAAGGTATGAGTCGAAAATATTTAATGAAAGGCACCCATAAATCATAATTACATTATGAAATTCATCGCTCACCAGTACAGCTCCGCCCTGTAAGCCCTTAATGGTTGCTTAACCATTGTTGGTTTTACATAACGTCTTCACCGGGTCTTACACGCCAAAATGAGGATATTTTTTTGTTCTGGACCGATAAATCCGTACATTGTACGCATCCATCACCGAGCGCGATCATTTTCATCTGAGATCCTGGTGAAGATGGCACGTAAAAATGTTTACAGGGCAGAGCTGTACTGATGAAGGACGAATCCCGAAATATGTGTCTACAGATAGCCTCGTAGTAATGATTTATGGATGCCTTTCATTAAATAAAAATAAATAATAATAAATAAATAATATAATAAATAATAATAAAAACGCATCTATTATTACTAAACAACAGGGGCCCTAGAACAGATCCTTGTGGAACACTCTACATAAGTTAAAAAAATCTGATCTATTATTGCCTACCTCAACAATCTGCTTTCGTCTTCTGATGTAATTTATTTACTGAATTAATTTAGATAAAATTTACAATATAACAAACTATCTTCAATCTAGTTCAAATTAATTTAAACTTATAAAATACATATAAGCAAGCACATTACAATTAGTCATAATATATCAAAAATTCATTAGTATTTTTGAGACTATTTAAGAATGACAAAAACCAAAAGTAATAGTCAAGGCAACGGTTTAAGCTACACGCACCTATCGACGCTTCTGGACACGATGTTGATTAAAGTAAAATAACTTTGTTCACAGATGCGATATAATGTTGAAACTTGAAAAATGGAATTCGGGTAGGATTTTTCTATATTCCACAAGGCATTCTAAATGTAGGTTATGTGGTTATTCACAAAATATTCCAAAGTTGGTCAATATTTTCGTTCATTTTTCAAAAGCCCAATTTATAATTCTGCTGCACGAAAACTATTTCTTTTATATTGCTTACATTTATACAGTTGGTGCTACCATTAATTTTAAACATTTTGATATAGATTATTTATTTTTAGTTTTTCGTATTTTTCACCAAAATCCACTTGTTTATTGATCATTTTTTGAATTGAATTTTTATTATATTTAAGGTTTGATGCTATTTTGTGTATAAATTCGAGTTCTTTTTCTCTTGCTTCGGGTGACAACAGAATGCTGAAGGCTCTATTGATCATGCTATTAAAGGCGAAGGTTTATATTTCATTGGTGCAAAGGCTTCCGAATGAATATAATTATATAATTATAAGTGTGAGTTGGTTTCCTAAAAATTTCAAAATCTAATTTATTATTATTTCTTGTTATTAAAATATCTAAAAAGGACAAGGAGTTGTTATTTTCTATTTCATAAGTGAAGTTTATGCTATTATATATATTATTTAATGATGAAATAAAAATATTAATATTGATATTTGAATCTACTACAGCAAAAATGTCGTCGACATATCTGAACCAGATATCAGGAAACTGGGCTATTGACTAGTTCAGTAAGTTATAAAAACTCTTTGATTTTTTCTATTATATTTTGGTTCTTTATTAGTATCTGCTCTAGGATGGACACAAGTTTCTGATTATTAGATACTTGTAATTTCTCTAACTGATTAGTTAGTTCTATGGATTTTTTAATTGACAAATCATTTTCTAACTTTAAAGTCTGAAACTGGGCGACTAACCATTTGGCAATTTTATATGTGGGAGATTTAATGTTTGAAACAATCGGTCTATATTTATTTCCCGGTTTGTGGATTTTTCGGCAGGTAATATAACTGCGGTAGTTTTGGATTTTTAACTTTTAGTTTTAAATTAAGTTTTTTGTCAATTAAATATGTTGAGGCTTTGAGAGTATCATTAATTTTCTTTATATATGTATTTAAAGGGTTTTTTTTACTTGAGGGATATGTAGTCCTGATTCCAGTAAATTCTTTACATTGTTGAAATAATCCGTCTTATTTACAATTACAACACTGTTACCTTTGTCTGCTTTTAGGTAAAAACAATCTTTTTCTTTCAACTTCTTGATGATGTTCTGTGTGTTAAAATCTTCTTTCTTCGTAGTCCTCTTCGTGGTTTTCTCAAAGGTGTCCTTCGCGGCAGCGCAAAACTGCAACGTGAGGTCCGGTGTTAGTCTAGGTGATGCGATAGATACGTCATTGATAACTTCTTCGATGACGAGCTTCTTCGGGTTTATTGAATGCTTTAAACCTTTGCTTAGCATTTGATGTTCTGCATCGGAGAAAGGGATGTCTATTTTATTTATAACTAACGTTTGTGTGAGTTCCGGTAATTTATCTTGTGGGACCGCGCGTTTCTATTTTTGATTTTGTAGGAGAGATTTCAGTTTTTTGTGTGAGATGTTCGATTTGTTTTTCACTTTTTTCGTTATGACTATGTGTATTCTCCTCTGGAAATCGTCCCATTTTGCTGGAGTTGATAATTTGCATAGGCGAAGATGTTGTTCGTACGCTGTAATTTCTAGATGTGACCGTTTTATGTGTAACTTGAGCTACTTAATTTTGAAATCTATTATTAATTTTGATATATTTTTGTTATGTTTTCCGGTGTTCACAAAAATAGACTTAGGAAATACTGTATTTTTAACGCACTGTTTAAGAAAATAAATGTCCGCACTTATAACTTGTATTTTTGTTTTGATTTGAAAATATTTATTTAACTCAGTTGACCAGGAAGCCATCGTAATATTTGGATTGAATGAGTTACGTGAAGATGATAATAACTTGAATAAATTGATTAAATTATTATTATAATTGAGATGAAAAAATAGTAATAAATTGTTAAATTTCGATTTAAGTCCGCTTGAAAATGTATTATTAGATCTATTGTAAATTTAATTTACCCGCCTTATCTTGGACTTTCCTAATACTTACCCGCTTTTTCAAATCCGTACCTACAGCTAATTAGATTTCCTCACCAATAACCTTATACCTGCTTACACCGACACCCGCTAATCCACCCACTTTTTCTGTACACATATATATAAGTGTTAAATTTATTTTTGTTAATTAGTATCAACCATTGATTTTGTGTCCGAAATGTACATCTGGTAACAAATAAAGTAGTGAAGAAAGGATTCTAAGTGTTTTTATTCAAGTTATTCTGAGATTTATTTGAAAAGATAAAAATAATATTCAAATGGTACTTTCCCCGGTAATTCACCGGTCAAATAAGTTTTTGAATGAACATTTAATAGTAAAGGAAAATTATTAATTAAAAAATGTCTTTTAAAGTTACAGCTGAATATATGGAAGAATATTACAATTTACTTTATTATTTTGACATTACAATGACTTCACAAAATTCACCATACTTAATCATTTCCGGTTCTTTAGGAGAAATTTTAAATGGCGAGTCCTATTTACATAGCGTCTAATAGAAACGGTTTAAGCAAGCCACACCGATCAAGGATTTCGGACGTGCAGCCGATTATATTTTATTCACAAATGAGATTGAAATTCAAAGCATTGGATTCGTAACGAATTTCTCTAGGTATCACCTAAATATCATAGATAAATGTGGATTTTGCTCTTTTTTAACTTTTTGAAGGCCTTTCAAAAACTACATGTTCAAAGCTGCTTAAACTTATACAGCTGATTTTAGTATAATTTTAAAGAATTCTGATATTTTAAGATTTATTATCACAATCTTTTTGAAAATATTCAACTTTTGATTACTTTTTTTTCTTCCAAAAAAAAAAAAATTGAAAAAAAAAACTCAAAAACTAATGATAATGCTAGAAAGGGCGTTAAGAATTTAATTGGCACGAAACAATAATATACCAATTTTAATTAACGTTATTCTCTTTAAAATCTCAAACACTTTTAATAATATTAGAAAAAATGTGAAATACTCTTTCTAACATATATTATCAAAAGTCTTTGAGATTATTTTTCAGATTTTTTGGAAGAGAATAAAGTTCATAAAATCGTTTCCGGTTTTTTATGGCCGCTTCAATTAAAAAATCATAAGGAATATTCCACATTCTTTCTAAAATTATCAAAAGTTTAAGATTTTTTATTTTTTTACAAGAATAAAGTTTATTAACATTCGTATATTTTTATTTCGTACAAAGTAAATACTTCACGCTCTTTCCAACATTATCTTTGAGATTTCTAATAATGTTGGAAAGAATGTGAAATACTCTTTCTGATATTTTATAAAGTCTCTGAGATTTTTTTTTTCAGATTTTTTTGAAAGAGAATAAAGTTCATCAAATGATTTCCGTTTTTTATGACTATTTGAATTAAAAAATCGTAAGGAGTATTCCACATCCTTTCTAAAATTATCAAAAGTTAGAGATTTTTTCAGATATTTTTTAAGAGAATAAAGTTCATTAAAATTCGTATAAAATAAATACTTTACGCTCTTTCTAACATTACCATTATCAAAAAATGTTAGAGAGTGAAGTATTTATTTTGAAGCGAGTAAAAATATACGAATTTTAATAAACTTTATTGTTTTAAAAATATCTCAGAATTTTGATTATGTGAAATACTCAAACGATTTTTTTCCGAATTTCTGAAAGAGAATTAAGTTTGTGAAATCATTTCCGGTTTTTTATACCCATTTGAATTAAAAAAATCGTCTTCTGTATGTGTAAAAAAGTAGTTGCAGAAAGCAATCCAATCCTTCTAGCCTTTATTAATTTCTTAATTAATTTAGAAGTTATAAAATGTATCGAATAATTTCAATGGTAACCACTTTTATTTACAAATTGTCACAATTAATTAAGAAATAGAAAATTCGACCTAGAAAAATTCGCGAATCGTTTCAACCGGGCATTTTAAGCAGAGCGAGAGAGAAGGAAGAAAAAATAGATGCAATTATTCGTAATCAAAACCGGGAAAGTTCAACAACCACGAGAGGCCGTTATTAGCGAAGGTTGCGAATTATTATTATTATCACCACCACCACCACCGACTCACTCCGTGTAGGTAGGAATGGTAATCGGATAGAATTCAATAGAGCCACGGAATCTGGAGCAAGTTTAACGTGTTTAATAACCTTGCGTGTGTAGCCCGATGGCGAGGAAATTGCACCAGCCATCGAGAATTATTAATTCATGAAATCGTAAACCGGTGAAGTAAAAAATTAAATGTGTCCCCCGCGTTCAAAATTCGGAAATTGGTGCTGCTTTTGCAGGAATGTTCGGTTTCATTTTTTTGATTGCTTCGGGCTGCTTTAGGTGATGTTTTGCATAAATTCGAATGCCGTTGGCAATGGCCAAGATTTTTAACGTCCTCAAAATGTTTAATTACTTTTCGGACTTTTACTATGTTATTGAGATGCGTTTTAATATTGCAGTAATTATGTTTTTTCGAAAACTATAATTTATTAATTTTAAAATAATTACAAGATACGTAATTAATTCCAACTATAAATTCTTCTGAAGCATCTTTCTTGTGATTCTATTGCTAGATGGCTTTATTAAACATGAAATGGATTCACTTGTTTCATCTCTATAGAAATGCAGAGTACTCCTCTACAAAAAAAAAACAATGTTGAACATTTTTTTAAATACATTTTTCGAAAACCTAACTGTTTGTTTCAAGTTCTTCAAATTTATATAACTAGTGCTTCCATTCATTCGGGATATTTTGATATAATTTGAAGAAATTTCAACTATAAATCCTTCTAAAACATCTTCCTTATTGTTCTCTTCCCATATAGCTTTATTGAACAAGATATTGATTATTTTGGTTATTTTCTGTTTCAAGAATTTTTTAAGATAACCTTTCTTTAAGCTATGTATTTATTCAAATTTATATAGATAGTGCTTCCATTCATTAGAGCGATCTATCTCCATAATATTGCTAATTCAAGATTGATGCATTTTAATTAATTTATTCTTCATTATAAACAAAAAACTTTTGTTTTGATAATGACACGTTAAGGTTGTCGAAACTATAGTCAACAATAAAATCAATCCGAGTTATACAAACAAAGCAAAAAAGTGTTTCATTTATTACAATTGAATTACAATGTATAACAAAGTAGACGCCTCAACAATTAACAAGATAATCAAAAATACTTTTTTCGTGATACTGATTATTTAATCTTTTTCTATTTTATTCGAAAAATGATCTCAATATATTGCTCCTTTTTCACAAATATGATAACGTTGAATTAGTAATTGTAATATTAGAGAGTGCAATTGAAAATAAAAACAATCGTTTTAAATTATTTTTAAAAAGAAGAAAATCTTTTAAATTTAATAATTTAATACAATTATCTAGACACTCATATAAGAATCATTAGTCATGTCTGAGCTGGCGTTGGATTAGTCACAAGACTCAGTCGCTATAAAATTTGCATTTGCAGGGAGTAAAATCGAATCGCTTCGTGTGATAATATTTCGCTTTTCTTCGGTCGTGTTAAACGTAAGCTTGATATCTGCAGATCTGAAAAGACAAAATCCAATGCATTACATCGGTCATGGTGTTTTCCCAGGATGATTTTCTGGAGTTATTTTCTCAATAGTTTTTTATACCATTATTTCGGGATTCTCGAACTTCCTCTAAAAGTTTTCGAATGGGCAATAATGCCCACTCTAATATGAGGACCATGTTTTAGCACCTCGTAAATCGACGTAGGCATACAGTACCGTGGAAATTTGTTGATAATCATTTTAGCAGTTTCTTCGCAATATTCTTAAAAAAGACATACATTAACACCGAAACCGCATGACAAAACTTACATTATAATGTCTAAACTAAAAATTTCGGCTGACACAGAAGAGAGCAAAAATCGCCTAGCTGTGTTACTATCGTTTACTATTTCCAAATCCGCCCGTTTCAATAACATGTTCAAGTCGTAACTTGAAGCCCTTCTGAACTGCGTTTGCACACTTTTTTTGTCACAAAGTAAAAATTTCCCGGCAATGACATAACCTTCTTAAGTTTGTTAAATTGTTTCGATTTGGCTCCACACAAATAGTATTGCATGTTCAATTTTGTAAACATAAATTTATTTCCGTCGATCATTGTATACAGTAATTTGTATGTCACAGAAATATCTTGTCCGCCCATAATAGTTTCAAATGAAACAAGCGTAGCTATTTGATCATTAACTTATTTACTTTCCTGCAACGTTGAAGTAACGTTTTCGCGAATATACTCTATTTTGATCGGACTCGTTAGTCGTAATGGTACAAGCGATGTTAATAAAATATTTGAGTTTGAAGCAATCTTGTCATCAAAAATTTGTTTGTATTGACTTTGACCAGAAAACTGTCGAATCAATATTTTACAATAAAAAGCAAATTTGTTAGTCTTTCTCGATATACACATTTAATTAATGTGTTTTGTGTTGAAAGAATTCTGCTTGTTCTGTGATCTAACAAAGATTTTAGTGGAACTTTCACTCTAGTCTCAGTAATATTAATTCCTGGCGAATAAAAGCGAGATTTTAAATCGGCAACTTTATGATATAATGAATACACACGAACACCATTCTTCAGTTCTGTTTTTCTTATCAACCGATACGTTTTCCTCGTCTTTACCCTCAGCAAGATCGGAATGTGCAAGATCACAAAAAAAATTTGTACAAGGAGAACCGTAAATAGCTTTAACTGCACTCTTGTATTTCGCAATTTCAGACGAAGACCTAATTGTGATGTCCTTGATAATAGCAAACAATTTCGGTAGCTCCAGATTCACGAAGACTTATGCAAGTTGCAAACAATAACTTAGCCGTATCGTGTGTTTTTAGTAGATTTTCTGACCTCCGCTTCTTCGTTCTATTAGACAACTCGTTGAAGTATTTTGATGGTTAATCTTTGGATTTTCTACTCAATCTTTGTAAATGGAAAACCAAAAATTAAATAACTGTATTTTGGTAATAAATACCGTTTGTAATAACTTTCAACTTATAATTTTTGATAAGTACTAAACATTTCTTAAATACTGCTAATTCAACATTGGTGCATTTTTTTGTCTTCTTCATTTGAAGACTAATCCGAATTGTTTGCACTATTTTGACACGTACGCTCTCTTCATAATGGTACAAATATAATATTAGCACAATGAAGAAGACATAGGTTCCTCATTTGAATAATAATTTAAATCGGTTGCTCTTTAATCACAATTGACTCTCTTCATAATATTTCTTGTATTTTTTAATCTATGAATATTTATCTGGATCTATTGTTGTTTTCTAAACAATTGCACTCATCATAAAATTGCTAATTATTTTCTTCTACATTTGAAGACTGATCCTAATCGATTATTTTTTTTAGTTTTTTTTTTTTTTTTATTTTATTATTCATTTGAATACTTATCTAGATTATTTTTTAAAGTTACACATTTTCACAATTTGCATCTCATCATAATATTGCTAATTCAACATCGGTACGTTTTATTGTTTGTTTTTTTTTTCTTCGTTTGAAAATTAATATTAATTGCTTACGAACCGACAGTTACACACAGAGACGCTCTGATCAAGAAATTACAAAATCGTTTCATCGAATCATACAACATTGACACGCATGTTAATTTTTCAGCCAACAAGATGTTTATCGTCATGTTCAACCTAAACTCCCCAAATGTCATCCCGCCAGTAGTCCCAGTTTCCGGTATCGTTACAAGCTTCGCCCAAGTCTCTAATAAAAATGGGTACCTTAACATTTTATACGGTAACATAAACTCCCTTCCCAAAAAATCCCATTTATTATACAACTATCTTTCTAACAACTCAATTGATGCTGTATCATTGGTTGAAATCAAAACCAACAAGCCTTTCAAATTCCATAACTGGCCCTTCATTCAAATCCCTTCTTCTACTCCCTGGTAAAACCATATCTATCATTGCGGTAAGACCTACATTCAAACTACTCAAGGCTAATCCTCCAAAGATAAATCATCATACGAACGAATGTTTGCACTGTATTATAGAGTTCTCCCAATTCCCATTCCATATCTTCTTAGCATACATCCATCCCATTTCCCCAATGAAAATACTATTCTAACAAAAGCTTCTTTGTATGACCATGTTGTTATAATCGGGCATCCTAACATCAACAAATCTAAATCTCGTCAGCTCTCTTCCTATATCTCCAACTCTAATTTTTTTCTCATCGTCACCAAACCCACATTTGTTATGTCTAAAAAGCAATCGACTACTCCCGATCTCCATCTTTGTACAAGTAATATCCAATCCAAAATGTCAAACTCATCCCCGATTTATGGTCAGACCATTTGTCAATTCAATTCACCCTTAACACTTATGTCCCACTCCATTCCCCTCCTAAGGCAATAACTGACTTTAAAAACTGTGACAAGTCTAAAGTGACGAACGAACTACCAGAATTTATTTCTTTAAATCCATTAATTCTTCTGTGCACCTTATCAGACTTTACAAATACCTTATCCAATTCTATTCAGTCAAACTCCCCAATAATCACAAAGAAACCCTACAAATACCCTCTTGTAGGGTTTGTTAATTCCTGGTATATGTCCTTCAAATCCAACCAATCTCCTTACACCCCAGATGACGAGGTAGAGAAAGATTATTTTTCCAGCCTTCACGAAGGAAAAAAAACACGGCTCCTGGGTATGACAATATTCCCAGACTTGTCCTAAAATCCCTTCCCAATAATATCCATACTTACATTATCCAAATATTTAACCATATATAATCTACCTAAAAATTCTCAACAGAATGGAAAAAAGGCATTCGCAAACACGGCAATAACTCCTTAGATCCAAACAGCTTTCGACCTATCATCCTACTTCCTGTTTTAGGAAAGCTGTTTGAGTATATAGTCAAAAACAAACTCCTAAAAGTCATCTCCGATGTTATCCCTCCTTATCAGTTCGGTTTCGTTGAACACCGATCCACTACTTTACCTCTATCCATCCTCACCTCAAACTGTCAGACAGCAAATCTCGAAGGCAAACGCTCCGCCATCTTATTTTTAGATATTAAAAAGGCTTTTGACTCTGTTTGGCATCGAGGCTTGCTATACAAGTGCAACGCGCTGAATATCCCGCCACACTTGATCAATCTCCTCGACAACTTCCTAAACAATAAAATGCGTTAAAATACGCAAATCCTTCTCGAAAATCTTTATTCTCGAACAAGGTCTACCCCAAAGTTCTCCCTTATCACCGCTCCTCTATAATCTCCTAGTGCACGACATATACCACTCTGATCCCAAAAATATCGACAAAACTGCTTATCCTCTCCTTTATGCCGATGATACAGCATTAATATCACACGCTCCTACCCTTCCTAAAGCCCTAAGCACTCTCCAAGGGCTGATCGACACTTTACAAACATGGTTCGCGCAATGGCGCATTTAAATTAATCCCAATAAGTGTTAACTTTTAATTCCTTTTTACCGACCCCGCAATTCTCCTTTTTCGATCACAATAAATAATCAACCCATTTATCCCTCATCCAACTGAAAACACCTAGACATCCTCTTTGACTCTAAACTTACCTTTAAGGACCATTCCACAATCCTAAACGCCAAAGTTAAGTATAGGGCGCCACATTTTAGAAGCTTAACTTATAAAAAAAGGAATTAGTACGAAAACAGCTGTACACATCTACAAAATGTGTCGCCCTTTACTAGACCACGCAGCAATCCTGCGCCGAGAGATCAGCCCTTAGAGTGCTAACTAAGATCAGACACCCCCAGAACCCTTTACATAATCCTTCAAATCCACTCCTATATGAGCTCATCAATATTACTCCCATCAAAGAAAGACTTTCCTTTTTATCTCAAAAATTTGCCTCAAATCCCATAAACATAGAAGTAATAAACTCCCTATGCATTCCACGTAACAAAACTATAAATCCCAAATGTAAATTAACACTCCTTGAATTCATCACTTCATTTCACAACATTCAAGACAGTTAAGTGACATATATATCCGTCAGGGGCTTTTGACATAGACTGTTAACGATCATCACATTTTACCCGTTTATTTTGGCAACGACAAATGCAAAATCAAGGCGGAAAGACCACTGGTCAATAGCCAATTGGCAAATTTTTACAGCATGTATTGTAATATTTTGTGTTATATGTAGGTATTATAGTACTTTTATCATGATTATAAAAAGTATAATCAATTATAAATGATTATAAAAAGTAATCAATTAATATATATATACAGAGAGGATTTTTTATCAGTATACATTAGGGGAAGTGTATACCAGCAAAAAACGCGAGTCAAACGCATTGAGCCAAAGTGTGTGTATGTTTAGTTGACTATTTGGCATATGTGTGTTCAGTTGCTTGTTATAGGCAACTAAACACACATACATTAATGCATTTGACTCACGTATTTTGCAGGTATACATAGGGGAAATGAATACTGATAAAAAAAAGCTCTCTGCATATATATTAATTGATTGCTTTTTTCACAATATTACTCTCGTACTAGAACTACTAATTCAATATTATTTAATTTTAATATATATATATATATATATTTCTTTATTTGAAGACTAATCAGAATCCGTTGTTAATTTTTAACAAAATTTAATATTAGTCTTGTTTAGGTTTACAAATGTAAACTCTTGGTAAAATATTCAAGTTAACATTTTCTTCAGCAAATACTGTGATTAAAAAATAATAATAACAAACAAAAGAAATTATAAAATTGTATAATCACAGGAAGAGGTCAATAAAAAGAGGTATTCAAACAAAACTCCTTCGCTGTGTTAAAACCTCAACGCATTGTAAACGTGCATTGCATGTGTCTATTGTTATTATCATATTTCTCGAAACGTTTCCTTATAATGTACATGCTACTATTGAATGATAAATAATGTAAAGTGGGAATCTAATCTGTGTGTGTATTATTATACTACTATTCACAGCATTTCCCATACGTCATTTCACCTCGCGGGATACTTATACACTTGCACACATCTCACAATTGTTAAATGTCAACATTACCATAATACGCATACAGCGTATGTGTGTGTATAAAGAAGTCTTTAGCAAAATGTGTACTTGTTTTAACTAATTCTAAATTTGATTTAATTTTTAATAAAATAATTGCCCTTATTAACAATTCATCAATGCATTTCGCTAAATTTTGAGAACTTAAACAATGACGTTAGCAATCATGACGATTAATTCAAACACAGGAAGTGGACAGAGACAGGCAAAAAGACCGACGGTCGATAGTCATTTTCCAAGGTTTAGCAATTTATAAATGATTATATTTATATGTATTATAAAATTATATAATACTTCAAAATAAAGATTTTCAATATATAAAATAATAAACACAATTAAATACGCGTAAGTGGAGAGTCTGTAGACTTTAATTACGCCTATTATTTAGAGCATAAACTTCTAACCCCCGTCCCCCACTTCTTACGCTCCTGAAAAAGAAAACATATGACAAAAATAAAATAAATAATAACAAGAAAGTAAAAACCTAACAAACCTAACAATCTATATACTTCAACATAGGAAATTTCATATCAGAGGTTATATTTCACCTTTTCAAGATTAATCCTAAACTAAAATCCTATAGGTATTCAATTCACAAATGGACTGTTTCCTTAAAAAAGTGAAAACATTTTACGCACAGATGGCCGTGAATAATTGCGACCATTACTTTTTATTTCAGTGTTATAAAAAGACAAACTCCATAAAATTAAAAATAAATCTTACTTGGTTATTAATACACAGAATTAAATTTATCTATATTTCACCTAATTAAACGTAATTAAGGAATTTCGAAAATAACAAATTTTATACCGCTACTGTAATTAAATAACTAACTACGTAAATTTAATTTCTTAATTACGTTCAATTAACTGCAACGTGAAAGGATTCTGATTTTATTGATTGTAGTTTTATACGTGCCTTGTAATTAGTTTCATTGATTTAATAACAAATATAAATTATTCGAATATATTAAAAAAAAAATGATTTGAAAATAATTAATAAATTATTTCCACATTTAGCTCTGTGACTTTTGACTTACGTTACGTAAGTACGTTAAACAAATGCACATTAAAACAACTACTTCCCGGGTAAATACCCACGCCGGACATTGAATTACATAATGTACACCTGCTATTGCACATCAATAAAATATTGCATAATGCAACAAATTTTGATTCGAGAAAAAGTTAATGTAAAAACAACAAAAGGAACGTTACAAAATATAAGGCCATCTGCAGACACGTGTTTCGGGATATACCTTACATAATTTAAAGATGTTAAAATAAATCAATTAAATTATTATTCGCACTATTTGTAAATAAAGTAACGATTTTTTAAAGATTCCCAAAATTTATTGTAGAGACACTGCTACAATTGTTTCATGATTAAATTGTTCGAATAAAAGTGCAATACTCACAGCTAGCAAATTCGATTTATGTATAGTAGTATAGTATAGCGTAGCCTATCCCCATGTTTGATATCTTGTCGATGCTCAAAGATTCCAAAATTAAGAATCCCGCGATTGAGGAGATATATATATATATATACAAACATCTTTATTCAGACAATATGACGACAAAATTGTACAAAATTTATTATAACAATATGTACAATTGTGTTATTAGTTTGTCATGGGCTATTGATCATAGATCTTTCTGCCTCGATTGAGGAGATTTTACCGAAAGCAAATCTAAATTCAGTTTAATTCTCTACTTCATTTTTTCTATAATATCAGTAATCACTCAAACATGGGCAACAAGAGAAATATCGAAACATTTCTAAATATCATATTTTAATGCTACTTTTTCCCTTGAAATATATTCATTTTACAAATAGAAAAGAGTATTCTTCATTCACTTGGTCACATCTATTTAAATATATTAAATAAAAATGATTTGAAAATAATTAATAAATAATTTTCACATTTAGCTGTGTGACTCTTGAGTTACGTTACGTAAGTACGTTAAACAAATGCACATTAAAACAACTACTTCCCGGGCAAATACCCACGCCGGACATTGAATTACATAATGTACACCTGATGTTGCACATCAATAAAATATTGCATAATGCAACAAATTTTGATCCGAGAAAAATTTCTCTAATGCGAAAACAACAAAAGGAACGTTACTTAATTTAAGGCCATCTGCAGACACGTGTTTCGGGCTAAATGATGTGAAAATGATTTATTAATTATTTTCAAATCATTTTTATTTAATATATTCATTTTATTTCGGCTGATGCTTCAAAATGACACTTGAAAGTAAAACAAAACTATTTTAATTTCACACATTTATATAATTAACCTGATGAAAAGTTGTGTGGTGCAATAATTCTAGTGTTTTCTACAAAAATTATGTTTGATTTTTTGTTCAAATAAATAGGTATACAAGTTGGTGCAACCCTTGTATGTCTTTTAATGGTAGTAATTTATTCACTCGTACATCAACTTAGATTACCTTGTATAAAAATGATGTTATTTTTATACGAACTTCAATGTTGATTTACTGCATATATTTCTATATTTGGTTTGAGTATTTCGTGAAGTGTAATTAATAAATATTATATATTTCGTTACTTCATTTTTCCATTATTTCAAATTAATAAATAAATAAATAAAATAAAAATAATAAAGAAATAAAAAGAAAATACGGAAATAAGGCGTTTTATTTATTGGTTTACACGTAATACTCAAACCAAATACAGTAATATCTTCAGTAAGTCAACTTAGTATTATTTTTTTACTGCAATAGTTGGTAATTATTTTTATTGCTTTCATAGTTTTATATTTGTAATTATTATATGGGGTGAAAGAAATTTGAAACACCTAGTTTTTTACTTAGATCTATGTTAAATTTGAAAATTTGTAATCCATAATTATAGATTCCTATTTTTTTTTTTTTTTTTCGAATTTGACTAATGCCAATAGAACTTATTATATTTCAAACTATGCAACTAAATATCTCTATATCTTTGCCTCAAACCCCATAAATATACAACTAATAAACTCCCTATGCATTCCTCGTAACAAAACTATGTCCTAAACGTAAATTGCCTAGTCTAACCCTTCATGAATTCATGACTTCATTTCACAACCTTCAAGACAGTTAAGTGACGTACATATCTGACAGGGACTTTAGACATAGACTGTTAACATTCATCACATTTTATTCGTATATTTTGACGAAGACGAATATACAAAATCCAGACAGATATACCACTGGTCGATAGCCAATTGGAAATTCCAATTCATCGTAATATTCTATGTTATATGTAGATGTTGTATTACGTTTGTCAATAAAGATTATGTACATATATCTTTATAAACCCTACACCTGTAAAGGTAGAAAGGGTCACTGAATATATATATATATATTATATATATATATATATATATATATACAGAGAGGTTTTTTTATCAGTATACGTTATGGGAAGTGTATAACTTCAAAAAACGCGAGTCAAACGCAATGTGTGTATGTTTAGTTGCTTATTTGGCATATATGTGTTCAATTGCGTGATATAGGTAACTAAACACACACACATCAATGCGCTTGACTCGCGTATTTTGCAGGTATACATAGGGGAAATGTATACTGTTAAAAAAAGCTCTCTCTATATATATATATATATATATATATATATATATCTGAAGTTAAAAACGAAAAAGACTGAGCTATTGAAAGCATTCCTTCACAATTAGATTTTGTAAGTAATTTTTGATGGTTCCATGTAACGCGTGCTCATTCTTGGTATTATGTAAACAAACTTCTTCATTTGGTAAATTATTAAACAAGATATTAGATATTTTTAGTTATAATAATTGATCTACAATTGATAAATTTGCTGCCGACATTCAGCCATCTTTTTATTATTTATACAATTAATTCATTGATAGATAAATTGTAGTGCATTTATTTCATTCACGATGGCAAATAAAGTTCAAAAACCTTGTAATACTAACCAATGAAACAGCCACTAAATAAAAATATTAAAATAAACAAATTCAATAAAACTACAGTGATTATTTTTTTAAACGACATGAATTATTCAAATCTCTTATTATATGAACTCCAATATTTTCGTTACGCGATTTTATTTCGAAGCGATTATTAATATTACGAGCGGATTGAATAACGCGGAGATTGGTGTGTATTTGGTACCACTGACCGAGTTTCTGGCGTTGGAGTCGTTTCTTGTTTGTGTGAGAGATGTTACGTGGTCGCAAATGCCATCGGCATCGCGTTTATGATTATTTATTCACGGAGAGAGAGAGAAGAAGAAAAAATATCGACCTTTTTGGAAAACTATGCGTGAATATTTTATTTTTATGGATGTTAGTTTTTCCCATGAAAGGTCAATCGGAATTGTATCATTAATTACTGGTTTCATTTAAGGATGTATTTTAATGAAGTCATCCTAATTTGATAATCATAAGATCTGTATTAGAAAAATGATTATATATTTACAATTTGCTAAGTAATTTATTGCATAATAATAAGAACTTTATTATCCTTAAGAGATTTAAAATAATAGGTAATTAATATTAATTTACCAAAAGGCTATCGATCAAAAGTCTTTCTTTAATTAAAAATTAACACAGTTGCAAATGTATGCATTTAAATCACTTTACGTAAGCTCAAAACCCAAATCTAAGAAAAATTTTTGGTCGATAGCCTTTTGATGGATTAATATTAATTACCTATTATTTCAAGGATAATAAAGCTCTTATTATACTAGAGCTAAATAGTAGTGCAACACCCCTTATATGTGGTATAATCTTTCTAAGATAAACAAAACTTGCGTATTTATTCACCTTAGAAAGGAAAGCGATAACGTTTTATCTCAATTTTTGTGTACGATTTTTACACTTATTCGAAAAATAAAGTAATAAAGTCAATAACCAAACTGATCTAATCTGGTCCTTTCTGAGCTCTTCAGTATATTGAAATGCTCAGAATTCGGGGTGCACGAATTCTGAGCATTTCAGTCGATTTTATCAATTAAGTGATTATCAAAAAGGTCGCATTGTTGGTGGGCTTCAGTTTGAAAGAAATAGCGCGAATACTCGAAATTGCACCTTCAACTGTAATGCGAATATGGAGAAGTTGGTCTGAAGAAAATTACTATCAGTGACAGAAACGTCCTGGTAGGCCTAGAATTATACAGAATTATCACGGACGGTTCGTAAGACTACTTGGGATTATCACGATACTGCGGCAAGTTAGTGAAAACTGAACATAAATTTAATACAAAAACATTTAATACTTTTTTTCTTTCTGGGTGTTGCATTTATTTGAGATTTAATGTATATGCATATAAATATTTCTATTTATAAAAAATATTATTATTTGTTGTTTATAATTTCAGAAGCACAAATATGTATACTAAAAACCTCAGCAATACATAACAGAAAATCGACCATTTTCCAGCAAAAGTTAATCAGGGAGGGCTATTCTGTACAGAAAATGTTAAGTTAACGCATATGTTATTAAATTTCTTCATACTCTATGTATATACATGCATTAATGATAAAATATAACGTACAGGTTAAACTTAACATTTTTCTTATATAATTGCCCTGATTATCTCAAAATTGCTTAAGTTTTGTTAAAATATCTTATAGTCAACTTTTGCCTAAAATTTGTCATTTTTACCACAGATCTATTTTCTAAATAAAAGAATTATTCAGCTTAATTAATAAAATATTTTTTATTTTTATTTCGATGATAAAAAAATCTGTTTTTGTTCCACTCAGTGATTTTCCATTCAACAAATTATTCGCGGGGATATCGTTAACAAAATAATTTTTAACTGCATCATTATTATTACGCTTTGTGATTTTCTTAATTTAAGCAATTTGGCAGTTAATTAATGTATTTTGTAACGTTCTAATTTACACTAGTTTCTATTGGGAGTAACGACATTTCGTAATAATATCATAATAATAAATGCTCACTTCCAAACATCAATGCTTAAAATAGAAAAATAAACGTGATAAATAATACAAATTGTATCTATTTTTGTATACGATACATAAAATAATAGATTTACGTTGCAAATTAAATACAGTTAAATGTAATGAATTATGCAAATGGTTTTATTTCGTTTTTGTTTGTGATTTATGTAAGAACAGGAATACATTGTATGTGAAACACAATAAATGTTAATTATTAATGCAAATTGTTTGTTTATTTGGGAAACATAAAACGAAAGGTATAAACTATAAATTAAATACTCTCTATAATTATGGCAGTTATTTAGTGGTCAGTTTTAATACAAACCATTAAAATTAATACATTAACTTACATCACATTTTGTATGTCCCTTGCAATTTCAATGATGAAATAATAATATTTCGAAAGATTTGGCACTTTACTACAAACACATGATTAAAAATGGATTAAATTTGGCCACAGTTTAACTAATGAGCATCTTTTTCGTATAGGAGTTGAGTCGTCTCTATTATGCCAATTTTTAATGAAGAAGCAGAACTTAAATCACATGTTTCATATATGTCCCATACTATTTTAACGAGTTCGAATGAAGAAATAATAAATATATTTCGAAAGATTTGTCTCTTGACTATAATTTATAATAAAAAATAATTAATAATATTTATGTGTGTGATTCACTTGGCCACAGCTATTTAACTTTAACTTTATTTTACGGAATTCTCCATTATAATTGATTACATTATACAATAATTTACATATTTGTATATAATCAGGTAAGTATTCCTAAACTATTAATAATTAATAAGTAAGATAAGTGCATTCCCAAACGGTTCAAAGAATTGATTCAGTGTTGCTTATGACTTCACAAACTAACATCTACGGGTATATAATTACATAATGGAAACAATAATTTACCTAAGAAAATGTAAAAATAAAATTTAAACAAATAAAAATATAAAGTAAATAATAAAATAAAATAATAAAAGAAATTAAATATATGATCACAGTTTTATCACAAGTATGTTCATATTGAGTATAGGTACGAGCACTGTAAGATAAAATATCACAGATCAATTATCACATAATTATATAAAAAAAATGTATATAACAGACACGCTCAGACAACGTTAATATCAAACATAACAAACAATAATATAATATGTACATAAAATGATAAAATTGAGATAAAAATGGAAGAAATAAATAAAATAAAACAGATAAATAAATAAAAAAGAAAATAAATAAATGGATAAATAAATAAATAGTAAAAAATATACATATCCTACTGCTTTTAAAATTAGATGACATCTGAGAAATTAATTCGTTTTAGACTATTCTTAAAATGTGAAAAAGATTGCGCAAAAATAAGAAAATCATCACTGCTTGCTAATGCATTAGCATATCGCATCATTCGATGTATGGAACTGAACATACCTTAAAATTAAAATGAAATAATAATATCATTTAAATTAAATGAAATAATAATAATAATAATCTTTATTTACTAAAAAAAATAATAATTACATTATTTAAAATTTAGTGCAGCACTAACAGTGTCAATAAGGAAACGACAAATTCAATAAAGCTATAAAACAATACTTGAATAAAATTTAAACAAAATAAAATCTTGTAAAAGCGGGGAACGTTGGAGTGACAGTTTCGTCCAAGTGACAGTTTTCCATCAGCGGGAAGGTGATGGCCGACTCTTAATACCACAGGCTAGAGAGTCCAAGACACTAATTGCCTTAGCTACGTCTAGTAGTATGGTTAACACTCTTCTTTATGGTAACTCTATGTGAAATTATCACAGACCAAGACACTCATGGCTTTAGCTACGTCTAGTTGTGTGGTTAGCACTATTATTCTAATGTCTACAATCTATTTAATTTTTCCCACCAGGCTATTCGCAAAAGTTTATTCCTGAATCCAAATTGATGTTTTAACAGGATACACATTTTGTTCATTTGTTTCACTATTTCTCGATTGATAATTTTATTTTCTCTAGCAGACCTGAAATAAGACTGATTAGTTTATTGTTTCTGATCTATTTTGGAATGCTAATCACGTCTGCTCTCTTTCACATTGTCGGAGATTTCTTTTTTAATATAATTCTATTATACAGATTAGAGATCTTCCCCAAGACATTTTTGTTAATTCCTTCAGCACTTTGTTCGGTATTTCTATTTCTTATTTGAGTTTAATTTGATGATTTGTATTTTTCTTGTCTCAATTTTGAATGGCTTCCACAATGAGAATTCTCTCAACTTCTTGACTGTATCTCTCAAAAGATCACACATATACACACATAATCATCTTTATTGTGATATTTACGATTACATTAAATGTACTTTTAGCCGGCACTGTCTCGTATATAAATTAGTCATTTATTTGTGATGATGTGAATTCATGAATGGTGGATTGAAGATGTTTGAATTTTGTAGCTATGTTGGGGTTTCTCGTAATGCAGACAAGGTTTAAAAAATCCAATAATAGGAAATTCAAATTTCTGGAATAGAAGAGTAATTCATTGTGATAAGAGGATAACACTGTTTTTTTTCTAAAGGAGTGTATTGGATGGATTGTGTAAAGGGTTGTTTGGATGTTGGATTTTTGTGAGAATTCTTAGAGCTGATCGTCCCGCTACCGCTATATGGTTAAGGTAGGAATGAGAGAATGATGAAAGATTGTACCATAGTCCAGCAGGAGACGACAAATCATTTTGTAGATGTGAGTTGCTGTTTTTGTAAAGATCTGAAGTGTCGTTCCTTGTTTTGAATCATAGTTGGAGTGGGGTTTAAAGGTAAGCTTAGTGTCAAAAATAATTCTAAGGTATTTGCAGGTGGGGGAGGGAGAGACAAATATTTCGTTGATAATTAATTAATATTTATGAAGAAGTGAGGAGCTTCTGGTAAGGGATAAACAGTTTGGATTTTTTGTGATTAATGGTTTAGCGAACCACTGCGATAATGTATAGATCAGCTCTTAGGGTAGACAGTGTTTTCTGGAGAGTAGGTGGTGGGCAATTAATGCCGTATCGTCCGCAAACAGCAGCACCTATCTGCCGTTGTGATTATAAATGTCATAGACAAAGAAGTTACAAGATCACATAATAAAATTTTGACGATTGCTTCAATATGATAATATGATTGCATTTAATAATATTCCAAGTAAGGTTATTTTATGTTTAATTAATTTCTCACTTAACCCGTGGTGAAACATTTTCGAATTAATTCAGGATGATTTAATTGAAATTAAATTTCTCTTCGATTAATTTGCCTAGCTTCTCTTTTTGTTTGGTGTAATATTTGTGTCCGATAGATGGAAACAAACCAAGTGTTTTAATTTCAATTAAATCATCCTGAATTAAGGTTATTTTGTTCACATGAAGAAGCAATCATCCTGATGAAAGAGCCGTTGACATTGCTGACAAAATTATATACTTTTAAATCATCATAAGCATAAAGCTTTATAGAAGATATTAGTGTTGAGCAAAATCGAGTGAATTTAGTAATAAAGTATTTCTGAATAACGAATTTTAAGTAGCTAAGGTTAATATATAGCAATAAATTTGAGTTTAACAATAAATAGGTGACACTTCCCCATACTAATATTATAAATAACATTAAGGAAATTATCATTTTGCAGTGACAAAAAGATCGACTTTACCCATCTCTAGAAGATATCTTGAAAATAACAAAAAACCGTCACGTCCATACACGTGTTTCTCGATTTATTCTTCATCAGTAAATCTCTCCATCTATTTGTTCTTTGCAATAAACATTTTTTAATCAAAATATATACAATTAGTTGTTATGCAACAGCAAATATTCATTGTATAGTTGAATATCTTGCATGGTATTTAACCGAAAAGTATTTGTTTAAATTAAAGAGAAAATAATTAATTATTTAATTGAGTAAATTGATTATTTTTATTTTTTTTATTTTATTTAATTTAATTTAAGTATCAATAAATTAATAATAATACGTCTTTATTAAGTTACAGAGTAATTTTATAAAGAAAAAATGTATAAAAGTATAGATGAAGCTCAGTCAGCATTATATGTTACTGTTCTTTCATTTAACCTATTATAATGACTATTTGTAAATATATATGTTGGCGATAGATCCTGAATTCGGCATACTGCCGATATATATAGACACATTCACATATGCCCAATACACAATGATCAAATGTCGAAAAGGAACGCTGTTTCGGCATCTGACCGTTTCAGTTTAGACAGTTCGCGAAACGCGCATGCTATATTGTGCATCTGCGAAAATAGACATAGCCTAACTAAATACCACCTGCGTGTTCTACGAGTTATTGTACTTTTTTGTATTAGTGCGTTATAATTTTGCTGCAATTGTCATGTGTTGTGTGTTGAAACATTTACTAGTACCAGTTTCAGTATTTTTAAATTTTAAGCGAAATTAAGAAAAGTATTCAGAAGACTGTATTGAAAAATTAAGCTGTCAAGTTTATAAACGCCTGAATAGGTTTGAGATACTAAAAGTAGGAGAAATTAAAAAAATAAATAAAAAAGATGACAATAATGACGTAGAATTAATAAAATGGCATTGCCACATTAAGAAAAATTTTAGAAAAGGCGCATAAAGACACGGGTCACAATAAGGCAAAAGAAATCTTGTATGAGAAAGTAAATTTCTTTCTTGTGTTAAAGATAAACAAATTTTGCTAGAGCCAACGGAGCTCATTTAAAATTTAATAAACAATGTCAAAGTCCTAATTATTCTATATTGGAGGCAATGGAAAATAATGGTGCAAGAAATTAATGTTCTTTGAACTTATCTAAACAACATCAAAATAGTCATACACAATACACAAACGTCCGCCCAGAAAATATAGATCAAAATCTAAAAAAAAATATGCGAGAATAAAAAAATTAAAAAAGAAAGAAAATAGAGTAAAACACATGTTATACGTTATGTAAGTTTTGTGTAGGTAAAGATATGGAACATAACAAGTATTTTACTGTACATAAGTTATAAAATACATATCAACTTCATATTGTTATTGTTATTTGTAGCCTTCTCAGATGAACAAACTAACACCTTCAGATATTCCAACGGGATCAAAATTTACTCTACAGACAGTTGCAGAAAAGGAATCGATTTCTTGCCAAAGCTTTGTAAGATGCAACTACCGCAAGAACTGCGGCAACAGAAAGTTGCGTCTTAAAAAATGTAGTGCTATAGTAAATATCATTCTAGCACATCGTGTAGAAATAAATAACTATTTGACAGTATGTAAGGTTACGTTTCGCGAATTGTCTTAATTGAAAAGATCAGATGCCAAAAGTTACATTTCCGCATTTGAACAAAACGTTTAGTCTTTGGTTCACACACCTTTCCAATTTCAAAGTTCATCTTGAAGAAGAAATTTGCGCGTCTGTATTTTGAATGCTGGTATTGTCGCAGATTTCATGTATGAGGTGATTATGTTGTATAACTTATAAATATTATAAGTATGACTTCTAAGAAATAAGGCAGTTTTATCTTTCGGAGGTGATATTTGTTTATTTTATTATATATATATATATATATATATTTATTTTTTATTTATAGTTTCGAAGCATAGAGCATCATTATCAAACTAAAAGTCTTAGTTATACAAATAAAGTGAAAACGTTTTTTATTTAATAAATTAAAAATGTATAACCAAGTGAAAGCCTTAACAATCAACAAACAAAAAAGTGATATTAGTTCTTGAGACTGATTATCTTATGATATAGTGTTTTCTTCGATTAGATATTATACCAATTAAGTTCGGAACACTTTTGACTGATGTGATCATGCTTTCTTATCCCTAAAATTAATCGTACGCACGAATTTTGGATATTATACGATCTTTCGCCACATTGTCCAGGCAAGAGCTGTAGACAACATCAGAAAAATTGAAGTGACTTAATACTAACGTATCATAAAGAGTGCGTTTAGTGTTTTAATTTAAACATTTGATTCTTAAAACGCAAATCACAGTGTAATCCTAGGTTCCGTAAGATTTTATAATTGGTATAGATATCATTGATTTTGTTGGCGTTCACTTTGTGGTACGTCTTTATAAAATCATATTTAAACATTTAACTTTGTTTTACCACTTTTATAAAAAAAAGATGAATGACAACTTAAGTGTTTTAATATTATGGTATAGAGATATTACAAATTGAATCTTTAATGACTGTCTAGCACTAGACGGATATTTCTTAGGGCCCAATAAAATGACAGATGTTTTACTCAGATTTATTATTAATTATTGTTATTATTAGAGATTAGAGAGGACATGGCGGTTACGATTATCCATGATTAAGTTTTTTTTTTAATAAAATGTTCAACCACCATTCATCTAGCGATGGATTAATTAAGCAAAAATGGTGCTTGCGTCGTCTTCCATTTATTATTAAGTTACTGTAGAAAAGTGAATATAAAATTTGTGTATCATCAGCATACAGAACGCAGGAGCAAAAAAATAAGAGTAGAGGGAATAGACAATGAGTAAAACAAAAGAGAACCTAAAATTGAGTCCTGAGACGCACCCACAATAATGTTACAACAAATCATATCTAGCCAACTAAGATATGATTTGTTTTATTCTAACCTGCTGCCAATTATCAAAAAAAAAAATACTGACTAGGTCTAGTGAATTAAGTTCAATGCCGATATATTTTAACTCTACTAATTATTACTAATATATTATTGTAGTGAATATTGTTCTTTTTCTATAAAAATAACTTGCTGAATGTGCCGCAATGCTAACAAAATGTATGAAGACATATTCTTTGTGCATAATGTTTAATTTTGTTTGTTACTATTCATTTATACTTTGTTTTTTTTTTGTTTAAATTTATTATCTGATAGCTTGTATTTTCTTATATTATTTGTATGAAAACATATTTTTTTGCATAATGTTTAATTTTGTTTGCTAATATTAATTTATATTTTGTTCTCTTTTTTTTCTGTTTAAATTTAACTAACTTTGCTTGTACTCTTCTTATATTATGATTTTGATTGTATATTTTCCCTTGTTGGATTCTTCCGTTGGAAAATAAAAATTATTATTATTATTATTATTATTATTATTATTATTATTATTATTTACTACTAAAAAATATATTGAGTTGTTAAAGCTACAATTCAAGTAAATTCAAACATTTATTGTTTTATAAAATGTTTAAATGAATTATGATTAAAGTATTCTTGCTAAGAAAAGGTTTTTTTAAGATTTTATGGAATTGCTTTGTCATTGAAAATATGTTGTGTGGTAAAATCACAATTCAAATAAACCTGACTATTTATAGTTTTGTGGAATGTATCAATAAAGTATTTATTTAGTAAATATTAACTCTTTTCTATATAAGACATCTTGTTGAATATTGCTTTATTGATAATTCAAAATATAATAGATGTTGCTAAAAGTACAATAAAAATAAAACCTACCATTTATGATTTTATAAAATGTATCAATAAATTATCGCTAAAGTAAATGACTGCCATACGTCGAAGATTAAGTCGTGAATTTATATAGTTATTTATGGATACATACAATAAATAATTGTGGTAAAAACATAGTAATTGTTTATTCATTTATTATATCACTATAAATTTGATTTGGTTCTCATTTATCACTTGATGAAACAGTTTAACCAATATTAAATTTGAAATTAAAGGCACTTGATTTGTTTCACTTATTTCAAATTCAATATTATATCACTAGTTTATAGTGAATATTAGTCTTTTTTAGTTTTATATTCATTGCTTTATAATTTAAAATATTTTTAAAATCACAATTAATATGAACATTAATAGTGTTATAAAATGTATGAATAAATAATTACTAAAGTATTCTTATATATTGTCCTATTTCTAAAATATTTTATTGAATGTTGCTTTGCTACTAAAAATATATTGAGTTTTGATGTAAAGAAAACACTTAAATTGTTTATACTACTTTTAAAGTAAAATAAAAGTGGTATATAAGAGTGTTTTCTTTACATCAAAATTGAAAATGTGCCACGAAGTGAACGCCTCTAAGATCGAAGAATATATTGAGTTGTTAAAACAACAATTTAAATCGACTCAATCATTTATAGTTTTATAAAATGTATAAAATAAATTATGAATCTTTTAGTGAATATTATTCTTTTTCTGGAAGGAATCTTATTGGATTTTGCTTTGTCATTGAAAATACTCTTTAAACCACAATTCAAACAAACCCAACCATTTTACGATTTTATAGAATGTACTAAATTGAAATTCCACGAGCAGAGTCCAGTGGCGGCGGAACCGAATGGCGCGAAACGCAGCAACAACCAAACCGAAGGAAGAGTGAAGAAAGAAGGTGAAGAAGGAGAAGTGGCAGGGAGTCGGATATATAGGCGAGAAAGTGTCCATTCTCCGCAGTCGGCGTTTAGTAATTTTATAGTGAATATATCATATAATATCAGCATGCAGCGATTGGCTTGTGTTCTTGTGCTCAGTGCACTTTCATATTCTGGTACGTAGTCGCAGCGACAAAAAAACCTAAACCCACAAAAACGGATTATTACCTTAATCGCTTTTACTGTGTGCGCACTCGGACGGTGAGATACGAAATACTTACAGTGAAACGGATTTTTTTTTGTTGGTACTTTTCGTTTAAGAAAGAAAAGATTGTGAAGAGTGTTATTTGTTGTAATTTTTGAAATGCTTTTGGTGTTTCACTTCAGATGTCATTATTTTCGAGTCAGTGATTAATTTTCTGGTGCTCGTAATTAAAGTTCTTAGAGTGCTTTAAAAAAATGGTGCTATTCCAATGATCAAATTGTTCACAAATAACGTTGCGTCAACATTAAAACAACATTAAACGTTAATGTAATATTAACGCAACGTTTTTATGTGCATTTTGCTCAGTGGGATCACTACAAATTTTAACAATTAAAATTATTAAATAATCATATTTTTTTCAATCACACAGCATCGTTTTATTCAATTATAGTTTCGAGCATCAAAATAAATTACGTTTCAAACATTTTTAATTGTACTTTTATTTAAAAAAATAAAAGAAAATAATTCTTCTATATATGTATATAACATCTTTATTTCTATAGACAATTCAATATACAGTACATTAATAATAGAATTCTTACACAATGTTATACGTTGTCCTTAGGAAACGTCTATCGAAAATCGGTCTTTCGGCCCTAATTCTTATTTTTTATGAAAATTTTCCTTAAAATACTCATTATTTGTTTATATTATTAAGAAAATCATATTTTTCGAAGAGTTATCTGAAAGTTTTACTAAATACCCATCATGTGTTTCTGTTATTAAGAAAATCTCATCTGCTTTGCAAGTTTGAACACTTTACTTATATTTTATTTATACTTATATTATCTACTAATTATAGCAATACTTGTTATAATTTTGTAAAATGGTGAAATTTCCGTAAATAAATATAATAAAATTAAATTTATACTACTTATATTATTTTACAAATAAAGAGTGTATTCAATATTTCTTTCTATTAAAAAGTCACAACAATTGCTCTTTAAGCCTGATTTTTTTTTCCTTAATTTACTCATTTTATTTCTTTTAATTTACATTTGCTCTTGAAGCTCAAAAATGTTGCTTAATGCACTCGTTATATATTTTAATAATGAGAATATTAAAAAAATGTCCTCACAATATTTCTAAAAGAGATTAAATTCCGAAATTATTTAATATTATTATATTTCTATAAAATAGTGTTAAGTAAATAAATTAATTATTTAAATAAAAATGTTTGTCCTTTCTCCTACTTATTTTTTTTACAAAAGCTTCAACTACTGGAAACATAGTATCTGAAATATATTTAGTTCAATAAAAAGAAGTATGAGAAAGGACATTTTTATTTAAATAAGACTCCACAATTAACGTAAAGAAGATTAAATAAAATAATGAAATAATATTGAAATAAATAAAGTATATTCTTTTTTTACAATTTTATACTAAAGAAAGGATTACAAGTACAAATATTTAATGTTATAATATTCATCTCCACATATTTCATCACAAGATTGAAAATTTAATTAAAGGTTGAAATAAAATCTAAAGACGTTTTATTTCTAATAAAATTAATTTTTATATATAGAAAATTTATTTATAAACGTTTGGTTTTCCCATTTTTTGTAGTAGTAATACTACATTAAAGATATTTAAACTATGTATTATATTTATATCAAAAAAAAAACAGAAAATATAAAATTAATGTTATCGAATTCAATTAAATTCTTTTACAAATCTAAAGCCTTCGAAATTTAAAATAAAATGCTTTTAAATGGTTCATTTATAAATAATTATAATAATATTTGACAATTTCTGAATTTTCGTAGATTATGACTTAAAAATGTACGCACACTTACTTTCGTAGTAACAAATAAGCAACATTTGCTATGAATTTACGGTAAGTGCAGTGAATTCTTTAAAAAACACTGATAATGTAGAATTGCAAATAAACAAAAATATATCAGGGAAATTAATTGAAAATATATAATGCATTTGATGAACTGGAATTTCTACACCTTGCTTCTATTTCGAAAGCATTGTTTGAAATCGTTGAGACGATCACAGCGGTTCATCAATTAGTGCTGCCTCTTCTCCGTTCATCCTTTGGGCGTTATCGTCCTTAGCAGCGGAAGTGCTGAGCTGTTATTCCCTCACTTCCTCTCTCTTAATAAGACCTGTCCAAATCCGTAATTGATTTTGGGCCAGGTTCCTTCAGTTTTTTTCCAAAAAGACGGTGTCCACGGTAATGATAATTTCCAGTGTTGCTTCCACGGTTTCCTCCTAAGGATCTTACACGTGGAGGTCTTGAGGTCGTTCTCGCCCTCTATTAGAGCAAACATTCTTTTGGTCTTTTCTTTGCTCAGCGGGAAGCAACCCGTAGAAAAATATTGATTTATTAAAAAAGTAATTCAAATTTCGAAGATAGCAAAAATTAACATGGGGTTCAATTTATACCACGTATGGCCCAGACTTAATTAAATAAAGCGCACTGTATATACCTAGTTATTCACGTTATACGAAATGGTGTAATATAAAATTAGATTAGATTTTAGCAAAATTTAAATTATTAAAAAAAACTTTAACTTTATGTACTAATAACCTTAATGAATACGATAGTTATTTTGAACGTTTTTTTTTTAATTTCGTAAAAATTTGTTGGAAATAAAATACGTTACTTTTAAATTTAGTACAAATTTTGTACAAATGAAATATTTCAAAAGCTAAGTAATGCATTTTATTTCTTATTATTTCTAATATAAAATACGGATACTTATTACTCAACATAAAATTCAAAGTTATAATTACAATAATACCATTGATTATTAATATCAATATTGGTTAGATCAAGATCATATTCAAACATTTAAATAGTATTAGCATCCGTGACTTGAAAGTATATAAGAATTCAAGAAGAATAAATAGTGTTTGGGATTGTACCCAATTATTTCATAATTAAATAAAAAATTATATACTCTTTTAATTTTCATCGCATATTTTTTAATTTATATCTTCTCAAAAGGTTTTCTTCGCTTTCAGTAAGAGTAAACTAATGGAGGTTTCACCTTCTTTTACAGAAATTAAATGGATCAGTGTTTTACTCGATTTCTTTAATGCAACTTTCTACAACATTTACTTCTTGTTCTTAAAAAAACGAATCTAATAAATATTTAAAAGAGGCAATATAACTGCTTTTAATTAGTTTTATTTAAAAAAAGACATGCTTAATCGTTGATTTTATTTAATTAATTAACATCAAATATGCAAATTAACGTTATAATTTCTGTACTATTTTATTATTTTTTAATATACAGCTCTACATAATCCACCTCAAAAAGAATTAATTTTTTTATCAATAAATTACACTTTTTCCCATAAGACCAATCTTAAAATGTTTCGGTTTATTTGACCCTGAAGATGGAGTTTCGAAAAGTTCTAATTAAAACGTAAGAAATTTTATTCTGATGACTAAAAAAAAATAGGGTTAGGCAAAATCGAGAGAATTTAGTAATTGAGTATTTCTGAATAAATTGTTTATTCAAAAATACTCCTTTAACTCCTAATCGAATGAATTTAGTAATCGAGTATTTCTGAATAAATTGGTTATTCACAAATACTCCCTTTAACTCCTAATCGAGTGAATTTATTAATCGAGTATTTCTGAATAAATTGGTTATTCACAAATACTCATTTAACACTGTTAAATTTAATTGATTTTAAGATATGATAGCTTAATCTAATATTCCGGAAATTTGTTGTAAAAGTTGATAATGATATATTGTGGCCGGAAGTAGTTATAAATTAACAAAATAAGCACCTCTTTTTAATTAATAACTATTTCCGTCGAACAAAATATCGTTAACTGTATTTAATTATTTAACAAATTAAGGCTAATTAATTGTTGTTGTGATTTTAATGGCTTGTTATATAAAAACAGAAACGATTAATTGAAAGAGATAATGTAATTATGGGTCTTTGTGGTATGGCTATATAGTCCTAGGTTTCTCTTTTCCTTTTTTAGTTTTTGTTATAGCGAAAGATATAATTATTATCTCATATTGTGCATACAACAAAAATAGTGAAACAAAAGCAAGTTAATGCTAAAACTCTTTGTATATGAAAATTAACTGTCTAAATTTCATACATTTTATTTTGTAGCAATATTTTATTTAGCATAGCACATAAATAATAAACTAATTACGTGTCTCATATTTTACTTTGTAGTAGTGTTATACAAAATAAATCGCGTAAAACGTAAACAGTTTATTTTTATATACAAAGCTAAAATAATATTGTTACAGGATAAGGTGGATGAAATTTAAACAAAATATTTTTTTTTGTTTGTTTCACTTACTTTTTTTTGTAAAATTCATAAATAAAAGTTGTCAAATAATAAATAAAATTAACCATTAAAATAAACGTCGATTTATTAATGAATCAACCTTTATTTGACACAAAAAATTAACATAGATTGCATTGGAAGCGTAAAAAGCTTATTTTACTTTTATTTCAATTACTTTTTCTTTTAACAATAATAATAATAAATCTTTATTGACAGAAAAAATCCTTTAAACACAATTAAATTACAAATAGTGTTGAAATACAAGTACTTAATGTAACTAACAAACATTGACAAGAATTCAATTAACAATTAACAATAAAACAATAATTAGCGATAGCACCCTATAGTAATAGTAAATTGTAGAATTTCGTAGAATTTATAAGAAAAAAAAAACTGTAACAAAAAAGTATAGCAAATTCGTAAGGAAATTGAATTAAAATCAACATTCTTTAAATTTACTACTTAATTAATGTCTTCGTAATCAATAAGATGATTACGAAGACATTAATTCTTTGAAAATCCATAGAAACTATAAATGAAACTATTAAGTATTTGATATTCAAAAAATAAAAATAAAAAACTTAAAAGTTTCATTTAAAATTTAAATAAAGGTTGATTAAATAAAAAATCAATCTTTATTTGGCACAAAAAAACACTTAACATAGATTACAGTGGAATGAAACAATAACATTTAATACTTTGAGCCGTTATTAATTAAAACTTCATTTTAATTAAAGTATAAATTTGAAATATTTATGTTTCTAATGATTTATGTGGTATTTTATAAACAAATGGAAATAGTAAACCTAAATATTTCAAAAAGTTTACAATTTAAGAAGAATATTTTTTAAAGAATTTTTGAACAATAAAAATGTTTGCAAAATATTCCTCTCCAGAATAAAATTCATTTACCAATAAAAGTGTTTATAAATTATTTGCCTCCAGGTTTCATTTAAAAATCAAGTATATCAAGGGATATACAAATTTTAGAAACATTAAAGAGTACGATTTTGAGCCATCGCTTAAATTATATCTAAAAAATAAAAATATTTTCGAAGCATTAAATCTGTACTATGACCTATTACTTAAATAAAACATATCAGGACAAAAATACGCATATTTTAGAAACATATTTTGTCTGCTGCGAAAAACATGTTTATTCCAGTATGAGAAACACTTGCACACTTAACTTTTTTGTTTTTAATACCAGATGTGCATTTCGATCACGATGTGATCATTTTCCATGATACTTTTAAACCATTTGAAAGTGTATGAGTACAAGTGTTTCTTATAGTTAAGTCAACATTTGCATAACTTATAATTATATAATATATTTATTCCAGCTTTTTATAGCTGTCAAAAACCTATATTTACTGCTCCATTGTCTAGAAAAAAATTCTCAAAATTATTATTATTATTATCATAAAATCACTTCAATTTTTGAGCTATCACTTATTCCAACAGTTACTTCATACGCTGCCATAATTACAATGTCATAATGAGCACCTCAAGGCCCTCAACAAGTCAACTCGAGAAATACTTTCTAGACCATTATTGTTTCCCTATCAAAACGCTTTGTTTTTTTATTTTTAATTTCCAATTCACGGAAGCTAACGGCACCAGCAGCATTTTTATTTTATCCGCGCCGAAGGCCAGATGCTGCTCGCCGCTGCATTCGAAATGCTTTTCCCAAGCAACAAAGTTCAATGTCGCCATTAGGTTAGAATTCAGGAATGGAATTATCAAGTCGTGAGACTTAGACGGGTATCTAAATAATTTAATGATGATAATCGTTTAAAGCATGATTTTTGGATGATAATGGCTGTTTTTATAAATAAATAGCACTTAATAATTACCCAATTATTCGCTTAAATGATGTAATAATTTCTTTGTTTATACACCGTCATTAGAACTCGCTAAGCAAAATGGATAATAAAACGTTGCATCACTGTTACATTAATGATTAATGTTGTTTTAATATTGATGCAACGTTACTTCTAAACATTTAGTTCAATGGAAAATGCAACACTTTTTTTAATTCATTTTTCATAGATTTATAACGGCCATAAGAAAAAAATTAACAGTTTTTTTTATAATAATTGGAAAGATAGAGCAAACGCCATCTATTATTAATAATAATAATTTATTTATTACGAAATCTCCATTTTACAAAAAATATGCTATAAAAGGCTGAAAGACCTCTGGTCGATAGCCAGTTTGTGAATTTTGATTTATTATAACAGACAGTATTATAACATATGTTAAAATGTAAACACACACCTCATTGTACAAAATTCATAAATAAAGATATTTATATATATATGCTATAAATATCAATATTGCAAATATTCTAACTGATGTGTAATTAAAACAGTCAACAATATTAATAGTTTAATTAATTAATCATAACAGTATTCGAATTAGTTATTAGTTCATATCTAATCTATTTTTCGCTAATATGTCATATCAAAATTTCATTTAATGATGGTGGAAATATGCACCACATTTTTATAAATATTATATATGAAGTAAAAAAATACAGTATAAAACGTACATTTTAAAAAATCACAGGAGTAGATATTTAAGTGATATTGATAATTCCTTGCAAATATCTCAAAATTTGGTGTTTAAAATCACATATGTTAAAACAGGACTGCAACTTTTCATAGCGAACATATCCTAAATTTGGTCACATAAAGAAAGTAGCTGTTATAAATTTTACAAAAGAAGATGGAGAATAACTGGAGCTTTTATCTTCATAAGCATTTTCATGCTTGTTATTATTTAAATAGCAAAAATTATTGTATAATAGGTATACACAACAAAAACTCACAGTAGCAAAAGAGAAAATAATTGATTAATAATTAATTATTTTCAAATTCTTTTTATTTATTTTATACAACAATCAATTGAATCATTCAAGTATAAATAAAATTGGATTTTTTTGAGTGTGTGAAATTATGTTGAAATAAAAAAAAAACAATAAATAACATTCAAATACCGAAAATGTCATTGCATTTGGCAATTATATAACAAACACACGGTCTCGAGTGAAAGCGCCCGCCCGTTTTAGGTGTATATATCTCCAACTCGAGCTCGTATGTATGTGTATAGAAGGTGCGGTCTTTATTTGCATGGTTGAAGGAACTTTATCTGGAACACTTTTCAAATTGACTTTTACACTTACGTAAATGACTGTCGGAGATTTTAATTTGAACTTTCGCGCGTCTCGTTGCAGCTTACGCCCAGGAGAGCTTCAAATGCCCCGATGACTTCGGCTTCTACCCGCACCACCTCAGCTGTGATAAGTACTGGAAGTGCGACAACAACGCCGCCGAGCTGAAGACCTGCGGAAACGGATTGGCCTTCGACGCCAGCGACTCGAAATTCTTGACCGAAAACTGTGATTACATCCATAATGTCGACTGCGGAGACAGGTCACAGCTTGGTAAGTTGGTCAATTGAATTAATTTAATAGGAATTCAATTAATGGGAGTTAATTGTTGTGAAAAAATTAGAAGTATTTATGAAATTTATTACCCAATAGATTTAATTGATTTTGATTGGCAATAATACTACTATATACGTAATGGTAATGTCACATGGTGCAAAGTGTTTATAAATGGTGTTGCATCAATATCAACAAATACATTAAAAGTTCATATAACATTATTGCAACGTTTTTGTATATGTTTTGCTCAATGGGGTCATTAATACTTGTGAAGCAGAAGTAATATAAGATTTAAATGCGATTTTTTAGAAAAATGAAATATTTCAATGAAACTATTCATTGAAATTTCTGTGTGCCATCGACAAATTCTCTGTGACAAATTCCAGCAATTTATGGAATTTGACCGTTTGATGGTCAAATTGAAATTTCTGTGTGCCATCAACAAATTCTCTGTGACAATTTCCATCAATTTATTGAATTTGGCCATTTGATTAAATATAAAACGGTATATTTGGCGCTTCTGTAAGTGCTCAGTATTTTTTTTTTTCTTTGTATGATTAACAATTTTAGCTCTTTCTTTCTTAAATAGCCTAAATTTATGGAATTTGATTGTTTGATGGTATAGTATTCCTCAATTATATATGCATATACGAAAAAAAAAAATGGTAAATTGTTAATATACAAAGATTTTATATCGACATGTTATGGATCAATAGGCGATACTCACAAAATAATAATAATAATAATAGCCTGTATTGCCCAACAGGATTTCCTAATAACAGGATAAAAGAAAAGAAAATAAAGAACAACTATAAAAAATAAGAGTACAATACATCAATAATACAACTATATACTAAATACTATGTACACTGACACATATGTTAAGCACTTAGGTTTTATTGGAATATGTCATTTAACGACTTTTCTACACAACAACACATCATGAATATCGGCGACCTCTAGTTAACTGAATTGATATGAAAAATGATACTTTTACAGGAAATGAAAATAAAAAAGAAACAAAATGTTTGAAAATGATACTCATTGATTACTTTTGCTCATCAATTAATTAATTGAAAATCAATCAATCCCACTTAATATGATCATTGAATGAAGCAAAGAATATGTGATTTAGCGAAGAAATGAATACAACAGAATTTTACTATTTATGTCTGGAATTATGACCGACACCTAACTATTACACCTTTTATACCATTTAGCTTTATGTACGTAGTTTCGATTACACGAAAATTATTCTTAAAATGTTTGAGAATGAATTACCATTGTTTACTTTTGTTCCTCAATTATCTGTGTACTTACAAACATGGCAAAATGATTAAAAATTACTACAAGGTCTCTTTATATTCATATGTGGTAGATCAATAGGCGATACTCTCAAAATGGCAATTTTACAATAGGTGAAATACAATCGAAATAATTTTTAATTAGGCACTAACGATTCTTATTGTTCACAACCTGCATGAAGCTAGCTCTTGGTTTGTAACTTATGACTAGAGACTAGGCCTTGGAAAATTACTCGTTGATTTTTTAATGTTGAATACCAATAAACTGGGTTTATTAGTTCAGTAACGTGATCAATCATTAATTACTTTTATTTTTGCGGTGCTTGAGAGTTACACCTATTGACCAATGATATTGTTTCAACATATCAAACAATATCATGTTTTGGTAATAAAAATTCTTTCACTTTTTTTTCTTTACTTATAATAGTTTTGATTACACGGTAATTTTACTGAAATAGTTTCTCTAACAGAATTTCAAACTAGTTTCGATTTAATAATTCCCGAACATTCAAACAGTCTTTCAGACTAGTTACGATTACTGGTAATCACATTCAGTTTCTCAGAATAGTTCATTTCCAAACAGTTTCTTAGATTGATTTTGATTACACGATAATCATTATTTTCTAGTTTCAACTTCGCAGTAATAATACACAAACAGTTTCTTAAACTGGTTACAATTACATGGTAATCATAATCACTCACTTTCTGATACTAGTTTTTACGACACAGTAATCTCAGACTAGTTTCTACGACACAGTAATCATTTCCAAACAGTTTCTTAGATTGATTTCGATTACATGATAATCATTATTTTCTAGTTTTGACTACACAGTAATAATTCACAAACAGTTTCTCAAACTGGTTACAATTACATGGTAATCATAATCACTCACTTTTTGATACTTTCTGAGTTTTTACGACACCGTAATCATTTCCAAACAGTGTCTCAGATTGATTTCGATTACATAATACTCGCTAATAAACAGTTTCTCAGGCTAGTTTCAACTACACAGTACTCATTCAGAAATAGTTTCTCAGATTGATTACGCAATAATTATTCTCAAATAGTTTGTCAGACTACTTACCATTAAACGATAATCATTCACAAACAATTTTACATATTTCGATTACATTGTAATTTTAGTAAAAAGTTTTCCAGACTAGTTTCAACTACACAGTAATCATTCACAGTTTCTCAGTCTAGTTTCAATTACACAATGATCATTCTTAAGCAGTTTCAATTGCACGGTAATCATTCTTAAACAGTTTTTCAAACTATTTTGAATTACACGGCAATCTTCCTCGAATCGTTTTCAGGATTAGTTTCGATTACACAGTAATCATTTCAAACACTTTTTCAGAATAGTTTCGATTACAAGGTAATTATTTTCAAACAGTTTGAGAATAATTATTATGTACAAGTTACAAGTAAATATAATTAAGTGGTGAAAACAGTCCAAGTGTATTCATTCAAATTCGAAGTAAAATTGTTTAAGAAACTAGTCACCTGTGAATACAGTTAATAGATATAGAAAAGTTATACCAAAATAAGAAACTAGTCACCTGTGAATACAGTTAATAGATATAGAAAAGTTGTACCAAAATATTGAAAATTTACTTTGAAATTAACGCCTTAGATCCAAAAATATTATACAGGAAATGAAAACAAAAACGTAATCTTTAATTAAGCACTTATTTTTCATATTCGTCACCAGTTGATAGGAACTAACTCTTAGTTTGTGATTTATGCTAGTTGACTAGATTGTTTTTCAATTGAAACATTAGCAATTAAATTAAAGAATTAATAATAATACATATCTTTATTGACAAGGTTTTTTTTTATTTGACAATAATGAGAATAATAAAAATATATACATTTATAAAATATTTTTATTATTCTCATAATTTTCAACTCAAAAAAAACATGCCAATAAAGATATTTATTGTGTTACTTGTCAATCGGCTATCGACCATTAGCTTTTTTGCATGTCTTATATTTTTTTTGTCATTGTCTTTTTTGCATCAAAGAATTATTTTCCTACTAAAGTCTCATTAGAAACACACATGCGATATCATCTATATAACAGAAAATTTAGATCATTAATGGGCTCCGTAGTGGATGATATTGGATACGGTAAATAAATACCTTGAGTTACATACATTCGCGGTCAAATAGAGGTTGTGTTTAGCAACTATTTATATTTGTAATTAATACGAATCCTGAATTGAATCTTATTGGAGTACATTATGAATTATGAAATAACAAGTAAGAAAATATTTGAATTTGCTTTAGAATATAGATTTCGATCACTACATGATTGCAATTAGTTAACTAACTATAAATGTTTATAAATACAATATTCAAGTGCCTTCAAGGTACGAAAAACTGAAATGATCATCACCAGTTATCCAAATGCTAATGATGGTGGTTCAGCAAAATTAAAACAGTTAACTAATTTTTCTAAATTTATCATTGAAAATCAATCAATACCACTTAATATAAGCATGGATCAAAGAGTATGTGATTTAGTAAATTAGCTAAGAAATTAATACAACAGTATTTTACTACTTATGTCTGGAATTAGGAGCTAGACCTAACTATTACAGCCAGTAGCGTAGAAGGGGGTGTGGTTAGGGGGTTATAAGCCCCGATGAGACATTACTAAAATTTGTGCTTAGTGGATTGTTTATAAATTTTATTTCATTTGCATTATATTATTAACAATTATATTAATTATTAATTAAGTAAGAAGTCGCAATCCTCTCCCCCTCCCCAAATTATTTGTATTTACGCGACTGATTACAGAATCAAATATTAAGCAATAAGACATGAGCTAAATTTAGCAAGAGGAAAAACAAACTAACGATTAAATAACCTATCATTTCTGCCAATTACAAAAGTAGAGAAAAGAAAGTATAGTAAAGTATAGTGTATTTGTTTTATATAAATTTAGTGTGAATTGTATCCAAAAATTTTAATGTATAACACATTAAAATTTTTGGATACAATCGATTAATTGTTTTTTAATTATACAACCGATTTTAAATTTCAAATTGTATTTTAGATATTAAATTTCGGGTTTTAAGTTATACATTTTTTTTTAATTTGAGTTTTTAATTTTAAATTTTAAATATACATTAATATATGTACATTTTGACCTGTGTAAAACTATATGTTATTAGCATGAAATAAATATTATTATTATTATTGATGAAATAATTTATGATTGAACTATTTGCTGCTATTAGCCGTAACACACGTTAATTAATAAATGGTAACTTTTAGCCCACCGCCAGCTAGGAATAGATTTGCCATTGATCATAATTCTGGGTATTTGTGATTTAGTTTCACACAACTTCAATTAGAACATGAACCATTTTTTCTGTGAGGAATTAATGTATTTGTTGCATTTTCTTTTTGTATTGTGTTGAATTTGTTTGAATATTTTTTTATTTATTTTTAGAACCACCAATTGCCACCCCACACTGTGAAAGACTGTACGGTATCTTCGCCGATGATACCAAATGCGACGTCTTCTGGAACTGTTGGAATGGTGAAGCTTCCAGGTACCAATGCTCTCCTGGATTAGCCTACGACCGTGAAGCCCGTGTCTGTATGTGGGCCGATCAAGTACCAGAATGCAAAAACGAAGGTAAACACAATTATTTTGAAATGCAAATTAAAAAGAATCATTTATACGCTTTATTCCATAATTGGGTGTGGAGATTCAATAAGTAATTACAGCGTACAGTTTGTTAATTGCTGTATTTAGTAAGTTTTCATTAATTTAGTTTCTTAATATGAGAAAATAACTTTCCAAGCCTTTCAAGACCATCGAAAATTACCTTGAAGAACAATTTCTGTATATAAATTTATATTTTGTACTTTGTACAAATTAGTACAGATCATTTTTTTAGTTAAAGTGAAATACCAATAGTTTTAAATAAAACACCTTATACTTTGTTTGTATAACAGGAAAATTATTTTATTTTGACTCTAGTTTTAACAATTTATACGTGCTTTATCAAACTAAAAGTTATAGGTTTTTAATTTTTGGTTTGATAATGGCAAGTGTAAATTGTTGAAAGTATAATCACAATGAATTAAGTTTAGTGTTATACAAAGTTTAAAGTGTGTTATTTAATTGGAAAACAATGTAAAAAATGTTGAAAACTCAGTTATTAACAAATTAATTAATATGTTTGTTAATTACATGAACTAGTGCAGGACTGTCAGCAGTGTTAACTCTATGGGAGACGGTACAAATTTGCACTCAGTTCAACTCAATGCAGAAGAAACTAACAAATCTAATATCTATACAATCATGTGAGATTTTTTTCCTTACGTAACTATTTACTATATTTTTAATAATATATTATTGTTCTTTGTAATCTCAATTCCATTTATTAAAACTGTAAAATAAGGATTGAAGTAAGGGAAAACAACTCAGGTATAGTTTCAGGTGATTTCAAATGAAAACCCTTGTTTAGTTTCATATTATTACATTCAGTTTCCTGACACGTTTGACCGAAACACGTGTCAGGAAACTGAATGTAATAATATGAGCATTCTGAAAGGAATTACAAAAATAATTGAATATGAAACTAAATAAGTGCATTAATTTTAAATCACCTAATATTATAATTTCGTTTTATCAAGAGTGCAGTGAAACAAGTATAATATAATTACGAAATCTTTAATTAAAACAGATAATGTTTGGATAATGAACAAAGTCATGTTCCTTACATGTTGAATGGAGAATGTAAATCTCATTCAAATAGTAATGGACAGCGCTGCGGCGTTTTAGACTAGCGATATATCTGAATGAAAATCTTTGTGTAGCACTGCAGCGCTGTATTGAGCAGTTAATCATGTAATTTTATTATTGTTAAATGGCTTTTACAGCAATTTCACTGTTCCTCTGTTCCTAATGTATACATATGTAAAACATAAGACCAGAAATTAAATTATATTAATACTTAATATTTTTTTTTAATAATATATGATTGTATCTATATTATTATCGTTATTTCAATACTCCACAATATTTGAATTAGTTATATGCAAAGTAGAAGCTCTTTCTTCGATACAGAATTGTCTTTTGGAGATTTCTTTTATTTTATTGTTTCCTTCATGCTAAGAATGAAAGCTAACATTATATTGGATACTTCATTTTTTAAGTAGAGATAAAAGATTATTGCATTTAACATCCAATTTAAAAAAAATGGCATTTAGATATTAGGTTTCTTCATTACATGAACTAGTGCAACATCTTTTATACTTTCTGTACATATAGCATTTATGATTTCATTCAGAATTTTGCATAGTTCTTGATATTGATCATACATCATTAAATCCATCTATTACATATTTTTTTAAGTGAAACCGCCATCATCAGTAAGCAAAACGGTAAATGTAGGTTGTTGATCTATATTAATAAATTATTTTAATATGGTTTCTCAGTTGATACATTTTTATTTTAAATGTTCTAACGCAATGGTCCTTTATTATTTTGATATAATTAACAAATTAAGTTGTTATTTTTCATACTGAATGAACAAAGCACATCTCATTTTAATATCATTGGACATGGTCAAGGAACTCGAGCGCTACAACGCTATAAACTTACGATGTTTCTGAATGATGAGCTTCACATGCAACACTGTAGTGCTTTACTGAGCAAAAAATGGTCTTTTTTAAAGTCATTCAAACTGTTTATAGTGTAGGATCATCCAAAAATGTGATCCCTTCTGTATTATTTTTCGTTTAACGACCATTGAAGTTTTTAATATATATTCATCCAAAATCTATTATTTTTGTAGAAGTAGCCGGAGGATTCTCTTGCCCAGCCGCCGGTGAAGTCTCCAACACCGGATCCTTCTCCCGTCACGCCCACCCAGACGATTGCCGTAAATACTACATCTGCTTAGAAGGAGTAGCCCGCGAGTACGGATGCCCCATCGGCACCGTCTTCAAGATCGGAGACTCTGACGGAACCGGAAACTGCGAAGACCCAGAAGACGTACCCGGATGGTGAGCATTTACAGAAAACGCCTTCATATAACGTATTTTCACTAACTTTCTCTGCATTCCTTGTCTATACATGTTCTTTACTCAACTAACATTCCGAGCATGTCACGCATGTCGCTCTCTAATAACGTGCACACAAACACACACACATTCAATTACTCTAGTCAGTCAAAAAAAAAATAGAGAGTGGGAAAAAATTCAGCCGCGTTCCGGAAAGCATTCGGGCGTGGAGTCTTGAGGAAATGCATGTAATCAGTGGAATTACGTGGAATACACACAACAAATCGTTCATTTTTATACATACCATTTACAATTCAAGAACTTCCCGATTAGTCAAAAGATGACACATTTTCTAACATTAATTTTGTTTAAAAATATATTTTTCGATTAAAACAACTTACAAAAGTAATGAAGAAATAAATTTGCCGATATTTATTAATTAAAAATATCAATTAATTCAAAAATGTTTCACCACGCGTTAAGTGAGAAATTAATTAAACATATTGCTAAATATCAGCAATCACTTCTATAAGAAAAACCACTTTATTAATTCAAGAACTTCTTAAACAATCAACAATTGCTGTGATTGTCTTCCAATTCTATTAGAATATTAATTTTTAATTCAAGAACTTCCAAAATAATGAAAAATATCTTAAATTAGGTTTCAATTGTAGAAAAAAGTTATTGTTTCAATTTAAAGACTTCACAAATAATAAAAAATACTGACATTGTCTTTTAATTCTATAATTCTATTAGGTAAATCATTATTTAAAGCTCTTGTTTCCCAAATAATAAAAAATGCTAAGTGACTTAATAAAGCTTGGATTCAAGGACTCTTAGAATATTTCAATTGTATCAAAAAATTCATTTTTATTCAAGAGCTTTCCAAATATTTAAAATAAAATACTGATACTACCATCCAATTATATCAGAATTGTTTGAATTGAAGAACTTCCCAATTTATAAAAAAAATAAATAGTCCTCAAACTTTCCAAATAGTAAGTAGTTGTTTCAATAGATTTTTGTCAAAAACGTACAGTTTAAGTAAGGGAATGCTCGATGTTTATTGATCATTGCCGCTAATTTTTCCTTGTTTAATTTTATTTTAATAAAAAAATATTTAGATAATCTTTCAATTCTATCAGTAAAATTATTATTTGAATTTAAAAATTTCCCAACTATTAAAAATTCAGAAACTGTCTTCCAAATTATTTAAAAAAAAAATGCTGAGACTGTTTTCCGATCATTTCAGAAAAGTTTAATGATCGAATTCAAGAAACTGTTTCAATACATTGAAATTCGATTTTCAACTATTTATTGTACTCTTCATTTCAATTGTTTCGCTACGCTGTCGGTTCTTCAGGTAACTAAAGCGAAACAATTGCAGTGAAATATAATAAATAGCTGAAAGTCTGACGCTTCATTTCAATTGTTTCACTACGTTGTAGATTCTTCTAAAGAAAGTATAATAATTGAAATACTTCAAGCAGTTGAAAATCAGAATTTAACGTTTCAAAATTATTTTGAGTTATAATTTGAATAAATTTCGTTATCCACAATTCCAGTTTATATCAATCAGAAATCCGAACGTAATGATTTTTTAAAACCTATTATTTTTGGCTTCCAAACCAGAATTGTAAAAGTTAAGTTTTCTAAAAGTCTGGTTTTTATTAAGAAAGGTTTTAAATGTAAATAGTACAATTATAAACAACTGTAAATAAGTGACTGATCAAGCAAATCCCCTCAACCCCCCCGCTTAAAAGTAAATTATAGAAATTACAAAACAAAAAAACTCGATTCGCAGCGAGGACTACTACGGAGACTTGGACCTGAAGAGCATCCGCAAGAGCGAATTGTTGGCCGGATTACAGAGCAGCAGTTCGAAGGGTTCCGGCCCAGGCCCAAAGGCCAGTAAACCACGTCCCGTTCAGGCCCGTAACGCCCCCGCCGAAGCCGCCAACTAAATAAAACAAAACAAATAAACACCCCCCGAAAAAAGTCGGTTTCAACTCCCCTCAATCACTTCCCCAAAAACAAAATAAATGTTTTTTTTTTGGAGCAGCACCCTCCCGACTCGGACGCCGACTTAGTATTATTTAATTGATCCAATATAGGCGAATCGAATTTATCTTCCTCCCCCCATTCTCCCTTGTTGCACCCCCCCTTAAACCGCCTCGTCGCGTCCCCTCGGCAGGGTGCTATTCTGTATTTTTTTGTGTTGTGTGTACTATTTTTGTGTATAGTTAATTTTTAAAAATTTGTTTCCCTTTACACGGTACAAAAAATACTCTTATACTTTTTTGTATAAATAAAAAGAAAATTACTATAAATTTTGTGGTTTAATGCACACCTTTTCTCCCCCCTCTCAATGAAAAGAAAACAGCACCCTTTGATTTCCACTAAACCAAATAAATTTCTACTAAAACAACGGAATTAGTCTATCACTAAATAATTTGGAAATTTGCACCCTTATTCTCTTTTTTTGTGTTTTTAGCGTACTTTACAATAACTCGACTAATTTTATAACTTAAAAATTGTTAGTAACACGTAATACATAAAATATTTCACTCTAATAAAAATCATGTTTTTAGTAGTAGTCCAGTCAATAAATATATTGTAGATTGCTTGGAATATATGATAATTTTAACTTTGGAACTTCGTTAGGAGAATAATTAAATCTAGAAACATTTTCAAAGAAAATTTAATTATTAAGTTAATTGTTGAGGCTGTTAATTATTGAAAGTCCACACTTGTTAACATTTTAAGTTTTTTTTATATAACTAAACACACTTTAAAAATGATTTTTATAATATGTATATTTTGAAAGTCTGTTTAATTTAAATAAAAAACCTTAAAATGTTAATAAATTGAATTATTATTTTATTTCAAACATTTTTTTATTGCCGAATGTACTACGTCAGAGATATAAGCTAAAAAATAGTATGGAATTAGGTGAGATCGAAAACGAGACATTTCAACCTCGCCTAAAATAGTTTTAAAAACAGAAATATTCGCATATTCCATGCAGAGTGCAATCACCATTTTAGCATTCATTGACTGGATTGTAGTAAGCTTTTTGTGTTGCAATTAAATATTTTGTTTTTAATAATTAATTTACTCGATTTTGATAAGTAATTAAATGCATTTGAATGAAACTTCATTTAGATTTTAAATTTAGTAATTAAATTTATTAGAATAAAAATGATTTAGAAATGGACAAAATAAATATTATAATATATTGTTAGACAAAATTGAGTAATTTTAGTAATCGAGTATTTTTAAATATTCTTAATACTGCAAATTAAAAACATCGACTATGCCAAACTCTATTATTATTAATAATTGGGAGGTAACGCAAGCGCCGTATATTGCCTAATATCTCCCAATTGTTATGATTGATTCATATCAGACAAGATCCATTCAACCGCCTTCATCAAGGCAATAGGAACACACTGGTCTGATGAGGATTGGAGAAACAAAATGGTTATCCATACGCTAATGGTTGAACATTTAATTGAATTTATTATTAGTAGTATTAAATAGAGTAGTATTCATGTTACTTATTGTAATAATATCAGTAAATATTTACCAATATTCACCCCTATGTTATTAATTATTCACTTTTGCTACTTAAATTGGGTAATTTAATAACGCACGGCTAAAAGTATTCGATTTTGAGCAACATAGGAAAATATTAATAAATGTATACATGACAAAAATTTCATTTGGTTTACTCATAATTTTTATAGAAATAATATTTTATAGGAACAAGATATAGTATTGTCGTCACTAAGTGAAATGAATATTTTTTAAATTACTTTTATTTGACAATTATTAAATCAAGTCAAATAAAATTATCATGAGTGCATTTCGAAAATATAACAAAATAAATATACATTTTGTTATATTTCCGAAATGAAATTATTATTAATATATTATTAATAAACTTGAAATCAAGTGTTTTAAATACAGAAAATACAGTAGAAAAAATCTGAAGTCATTATTGTGGTATAAATATCATTATTTAAAGAAATTAAAAACCTTACAAAAAAGTAAGTGAGCTAGGTAGAAAAATTAAAAAATTAGCCCCCAAATTATTTTTTTTAACCAACCACGATTTTTTATTCAATGTTTAAGTAATTTCAAACATAATGTTAAGAAAAATGAAACCAAAAAGTACATTATTCCTTGCATTAAGCGCTTTATTTGAATCATTTGAACATGAAAAAAATGCACTAAAGATTTTTTTGGCAATTACAATTTAAATTATTGTAAAAAAGAAAGATTAGAAGAAATTATTTATTTTAACTAACCACAAGTTTCATTTCTGATCAATTTAACTAGGTAATACCAAACAATATAAAAAAAACACCAAAAACCTTTTATTGGTGCATTGAAAACCTTTATTTAAAAGTGCACATAAAAAATGTTTTGGTAATTATAGTTGAAATTATTGTGAAGAATATTGATTAAACATTAACGATTGTTAAACTTGTTTATAAGATAACGTAAAAACGTAATTTAAAAACAGAGTATTAAGAATTAATCCAGAAAATATAGCATATTCCTTGAATTGAGATAAAAATATTATTATTCAAATATGTAAGTAAAAATAAATAGTGAGCCTTTTAAAAAAAAATAAGCGAGCCACGTAGAAAATCGAAGGAATGATCCACATTTTTTTTAATCATCTTAAGAAGAAGAAAAAATGCACGTAAAGAATTGTTTTGGCAATTATAGTTCAAATTATTGCTTAGATTATATTATATATAGGAAAGTGATCCATTAAATTATTTATCTTAACTAACTACAAGTTACATTTCGAGTAAATTTAAACAAGTAATTTCAAACAATAAAAAGGGAAACAGTAAAAAAAAACATTCTTTCTTGCATAAAGAATTTTATTTATTTAAAAATGCACATAAATAATTGTTTTCGCAATTACAACTGTAATTGTAAAATTAAATAATTGTTGTAAACAAGAAATATTATTAAAACTCAAATGATTAGTTTACAAAAATATAAAAGATAATATAAAAGATGGCGCAAAAGAATTGCACCTGCTCTAGAAACTGATGGAAGAAATGAAACGATAAAAGTATAGCATGCAGTACAAAATGGATTGAGAGTCTTAGAAAAAATGCGAGACAGGTAATACAATGAAGGCGTGAGCCACCATTTTTTAAAATCATTTTAAGAAAAAAAAATGAACGTAAAGAATTTTTGACAATTACAGTCAGATTATTGTAAAGAAGAAAGATTAAAATAAATAAGAAAGCGATCCATCAAATTATTTATTTTAACTAACCACAAGTTGCATTTCGAATCAATTAAATAAGTAATTTTAAACAATTAAAATGAAAACAGCAAAAGCAAATTTGTCCTTACATTGAGAACTTTTTTTGAAAATACACAAAAATAATAATAATAAGGCGGAAAGACCTTCGGTCGATAGCCAATTTATATACAAAATTTGGTTAATAATTGTAAATATATGTTAAGTGGTAAATATTGTAACTCTGTATATAAATAATAATAATAATTTAATAATTATAATAATTTATTGTCCCTTTTATGCTACAAAAAATCTATCATATACGTATACATATACCTACATATAATTACATAATATAATGCTATATTATGCACGGTCAAATATAAATTTGTTCAGCTGAAACCCAAAGGTTTCTCTGATCTTCCACAAAAAAATGCTTGGGTAATTACAACTGTAATTACAAAATTAATTAATTATCGTAAACAATAAATATTAATAAAACTCAAACGATTAGTTTATTTTTTACAAGAAAATAAAAGATGACGCAAAAGTATTGCCATTGCTCTAGAAACTAATGGAAAACCCATATTGTCCATTAAGATCACCACTAGAAAGTTCCAAAGTTGGGTAACTTCACCTTGAAGCGGCGATCGTGAAGAGCCATATATGGCTTAACTTATGGAGTAGCAGGCGTTTTTTTGCATCATCCGCATAATTTTACATAATTAATTAAATGTAAAAAAAAGTACCTGCAGGATGAATACAACGCTTGTTGTATTTCAGACCAAAACGAGTTTTATATAATTTGAACACAATCAAAAAAATAAATAAACAATCTAAATAAATAAAAAAAACAAAACAAAAATGTCCCAAATGAAAGTTACGTATATACTGACCAAGAATCAGAATTTGCATTTTTAAAATTATATGTTTCCCTTCATTTCACTTACAAGACATATGTTTCATGTCATTTGATACATTATTCAAAAATATTGAAGACGTATTTTTTATTGTATGTGTTTTTCTCAAATTATTTGATCGCCCCACAGATGATATTACCTATATGTGAGTTGTAATTTAATTTTTATTCTGTTATGATTTCAAATGGTCCGAATACATTAATCAGCAGAAAAATAGTAGTAAAAGAATTTAGGATTTTTTTTTTTTTGGAAACTAAGTTTCCATAGTCAGTAACAGAAGTTTAATATTTTTGATATGAAATATTTTCAAATAAAATTACTTGATTTCCCAAGTTCCCTATCTATCTAGAACTCCGTGAAACTCTTAATTTCGAAATTTGTTAAAATGTGAACATAGATCCAGGTAATTATCCGGACATAGGTAGTTTAAGAATCATCGAAGGATAAGGTTTTTTAATGAGCAAAATCGAGTAATATCAGTAACCAAGTATTTCTAAATATTTTTTAAATAGTTTAAGGATTTTAAAATGCTAAAGTCAACAAGGAACGATAAACTGCTGTTAATTACTTATTTATTAACAGAAATTTAAGAATACAGTCACCGTTAGACAGAATTAACAAAATTGTATTTTTCAATGGTGAGTTCCAAAGTGTCATTGCCATGTTCTCAACTTCCTTCAAGAACTGGCAGTATACAAAACCATTTACAAATAATCCATATTTATTTTAAAAATGCATTGAGTCATCTAAAAATTATTTTCCGATTTTTGTTATCATTTTTGAATGGAATTTTTCTTTATTAAAAATCAATGATATTTAAGTACATTATTATCAATGATCTTTTGCCATTTTTGGGTAGCTTCATAACTCTATCATTGTAGAAATTCTGTGGTTTGCTGCGAAAAACTTGGCGACGTGGTTTTCGACTGCACTTTTATTGGCCAATTTTTTTCCATCAAGAGAGTTTTGCAGAGACCAAAACAAATGGCAGTCAGGCGATGCATTACCCGAGCTATACGATAAATGCATCAATGCCAAGCTCTGTTAGTTTTTGCCGGGTCATCAATTGACCAATTCTAGCTGATTATTTCGAATTGCCTAGTCTAATCTGGACAGTTGCTGGCAGTAGAGAGCTGAATCGACCATTTGGCCAGGTTCCAAAATTTCATAGTAGACGATTTCCTTCCAATCCCACCATACAAACAGCATTACCTTATTGCTCTATCTCGATCATGTCCAAAATTAAGTCAATGAGAGACCGGCCGGACCTTGAAAACGTTTAAACCAATTACGCACGGTACGATCACTTACAGCATCCTCACTGAAATTTTCACACACTTCTCTACATGTTTTTGACGCATTGTAGCCTTTTTATAGTGAAAAAGCATCACATGACGGATTTCTTCGAAAATTTCACTCATTTTCGAACGTTTGTAACTTTTAACCCAAACAATGCATAACAAAACTGTCAACACAAGAAATGTAGCGTCACATGTCACTTTTAAAACGCGTGTAAAATTGATACGAATAGATTAGTGATTATCGATGCAAGGTCACTAATATCATCTATTGGCAGAAATCGGAAAACACTTTTTATATGGCCCAATATTACCAAGTGATAAACCAAAAATTTATTCTTAATAATAATACTTTATTACACAATGAATACATTCATCTAATTACAGGGTAACATATACAAAAACAACAAAAAGAAATAATACAATATTTCTTTAATATACATAATCGGGGCTATTCGGCAAAAGAAATGTAAAGTCTAGCGTATAATTTATTTTTTATCTCTCACAGCCTAAGCAGCTTATTTAATAAATTTATGATACATTGAATGTAAAATTAAATAATAACGTACACGTTAAACTTAACATTTCCTATACGGAATAACCCAATAATGCTTATGATGAAAACTTCATTTCCAAAATATATTTAATAAAAATTAAGAAAGTTTGTGAAAACAAAATATTTTTCTTAAAATTAAAAACATTCCACAACCATCCCATAGAACTTTTTTTAAGTAGAAAATATTCAAATGTTTTTTGTAGTTTAAAAAAATCGCGCTGCACTGCTTTATTTTATGGTGGGATTTATGAAATGTAAGCCCTGTCTGATTAATTGTAAGACATACGTCCACATTGATAGACATTTCTTTACCAAGTAGAAGGAAAATGACAGGTATGCATTATAATAACACAGTGCAACACATAAAATGTAATCTAAATCCTGACATGAGCTTCTAAAAGTTGAAAATTAATGGGAATTTGCGAATGCAATCTGCAAAAGAAATGTTCTTCGCATCAAAATAGACAAGTTTTGTGATTACGTCGACGCCAGATTTTTACCCTTTTTGGGTGTTTTAGTGCAAAAATCCAGAAAGAAAATACCCACCGTACATTTCTTAACATAACTGTTTTATGCAAAACATGTCCTCTCTGCATTTGGTTTGAGTATTACGCGAAGTATAATAGACCAATTAATCCGTTAATTCCTTACTTCAATTTTTTTCCGCATCAATACCAGTACAGCTATTCTGTAAGACCAAAGGTCGCGCAAACAAATTCATGATAGAAAAAGACAAATAGGGTTTTGCTAGATTGGGTTGGTTCTTCCACTGAAGTTAGAATTTAGTTGTTTGATCACTGAAGTTAGAATTTAGTTTACGTTCGAATAACACAGTGCAACACATAACATCTAAAATAATCCTGACTTTACCATATAAAATTAATGGGACTTTGTCAATGCAATCTGAAAAAGAAATGTTTTTCGCATCAAAATATACATGCTTTGTGATCACGCCAAATTTTTACTTTTTTGATTGTTTTAGTGCAGAAATCCGGAAAAATTCCCTTTTCACATTTTCGATCATAACTCACACACCGTGCATATCGAAGATAGTTCTTCGACAAAAACGTCCTCTCTGTATTTGCAGCAGATCAATAAATCAAACGGAATTAATATCACACTTTTCTTTTTTCTCTGCATCGACACGAGTAACTTTTCTGCAAGACCAAAACTCGCATTTAAAATAATCATGATAAAAAAACAAGTACGATTTTTCTATTTTTGGTTGGTTCTTTTAAGTACTGAAATTATTCGAAGACCTCGAAAATATTTCACTGGAAATAGTATAAAAAAATGTATTCACTTGATTGCAGTTATTTACATTATAATCTGTTTTTAGTACATTAAATCATTTTTTATTTGCAAGAATCTTCGTGAATTCAACCATTTATAGTGATGTGTTGCTACTGGGGAAACAGTTCTCATAGAACACTACAAGGAATATTTTCTGACTGAGATATGCGGGTAAAATATTGAAATCAGTGTGATTTTACACAAATAGCTAATGATACCTATTACTTAGCCGCATTCTATCTCAGTAACTAACGTCATAATTAATTAATTGTGGCATTAGAGATAACCATAACTTTAATTACAAGTCAATTATTTTATTATGATTAAGCCATTTTTCATTTGTTTAACAGTATCACAAGAAAATAATGCTGTTATGATTAATATCCATGTTTAAAAATTTTGTAATAGTATTATTAAGTTAAATTTAAAGAGAGAATGCAGCTTAATGATTTTGACATTTACCATGAGACGCTATTGTGATTAGATTTTATGTTAAATTTTGAAGAAACAGATTTTGCCCTCTCCATTGAAGAATTTAAAGAATTAGTTCCTAGGATTCTTTATCATATTAATCCATAATTTTAATTATTTAAAATTGTTTAAACAAAACTTTATAAAGAATTGTGGAGGTTTCACTTTGTTTATATAACTGAAAGTGTATAAAAAAATTCAGTTATACAAATAAATCGCAAATAATTTAGTTATACAAACAAGTAAACGTGTTTTATTAATAGAAATAAGAATTTATTCACTTGGTCTCAGTTATTTAAATAAATTAAATAAAAAGAACTCGAAAATAATTAATGAATTATTTCCTTTAGCTACTGTGATATTCTGACTTATGTTACATAAGTACTTTAAACAAATGATCAATAATGGATATTTGCTGTTGTACAACAATAACATATTGTATAATGCAACAATTTTTAAATCGAAAAAAAAAATGTTAATGCAAAGAAAACAAAAAATTACGTAATATAAGACTATCTGCATATACGTGTTTCGGGATTTCATCCCTCATCAGTACAGCTATGCCTTATATAATTACATAGTTGTTAAATCAATAAAACGTCACGTAGAGATCTCCGGTGGAAATGGTCGAAATGGACGTTGACGTTGTTTTATTAATATAAATTACGATGTATAAAAAAGTAGAAGACCTAACAATTAATAGTATACAGGGTTTTCCATTATATATCGAATATGTTTCCCTTTATATCAATTACATTTCGCTTTCTGCAATAATGTTTCCCTATATGTCAATAGATTTTCTTTGTTAACCAAATAATTTCACGATTAGTCAATTTTATTTTACGTTTTATTTAAATAACTGCGGTTATGTTGGAAAATATTATATTTTTATGATTCTTTTTTTGTATACATTATGTTTCCCAACTAATAATGGTCGAATATACTAAATTGGAAATTACATTTCAAATTATTGAAAAGAACTAAGAAAGTGGACTACAAATTATTTAATTAACTACAATTTTGCACTTCAAATAAATTTAAACAAGTAATTTCAAAAATAAAAAAAATAATAAAAAACATTGCATTGAGAAATTCATTTAAATATGTACATAAATAAATATTTTGGCAATTTCAATTTCAATTTACTTTATTAACGGAATCTCCATTTCCAAATTACAATTATAATTACAACAGTCATTGTAAAATTAATTAATTATTGTAAATAAGAATGATTCGAATAATTTAGCACCAACTGGTCGAAAGCGCCTAGTAGCCAAGGCCATTAATCAATAAGAAAAAGACAAGGGTTCAATAAATAATAATAAAAAAATAAATAATAAAGTAATAAATAATTTTAGAAATAAACTAAGAGCACTCAGTATGCCAATAAAGAATTATAGTATAAGCAATAGAAAAAAAGATAAATAGTGAATTTCATTTCATAAATAAGGAAATTAATTGGTATATATTTAACAAAGGGAAATATATTTAAGTGAAACTTATCCAATGAATAGTGAAATACAAAAAAAAACTGTATTATTTAAATAGGAAATTAATGAACAAAATTATATTTGCACCAAACATTGTTTCTTCTTATTTGCATGCTCCAATTTAAAAACGAATCAATACATATTATGTTTCTTCTTTTTGTTATTAGCGAGGATTATTACAAAGACGTGGATCTAAAAGCGCTGAAAAAGTTGGGATATTAGGTGACGAAGAGACTGGAAGGTGTGAATGTTGTTACAGACTGAAATGTAATTGTGCGAAACGACGTGAGATGGAAGAAGAAAAAAAAACGGTGCCAGTTGTTGATTATGTTTTGTTTTTAACTTTATTTTATCCAGGGCACCGGCTCCGATGCGTTAAGTTATAATTATTGTTATGTGCAATCTATGTAATTATTATTTTATTAAATGAGTTAGTTATAGTAAGCTGTTGTGTTTTATTTATTTTCAGTAATTGCTTATTTGTTCAGTATGAATTAAAATTATTGGATTAATAACTTAGTTCATCCAGAAGTATTATTAATTAAGGGAAGGTTCTCATGTATATGCCCAAAAAATGCACAAAGTTTGAATTTTTTCAGTGCTAATAAAAGCACATAGATAAGAACGGATTGGGAATACAGAATAGTACATTGATCTTTATTGTCAACATTTTTGTTACAAAAGAATCATAATGGCGGCCGTGATAACCATTTAAACTGGGCCATGTCAGTGCGGAATTGGTCCACGGTGTACATCACAGCGTCTCGTTCAAAGTGTACTACCAAAGCCTACTAAATATACACCCCGAAATATTGGAGTGCAAAGTTCAAAATCTCGGAGTCCACATGGGAAAATTCATTCGCCTAGGAGCTATCGTGACAGAAACATCCCCCGCTCACAATTTCTTTGCCTAATTTAGAATTTTATTTTCATCTAAACAAAATAATTTTAATTAATGACCATGTCTATAATTTTTTTAATAGAAAATTTAAATATCTATCCTTATAACTAAATGCAAAAATAATTGTTAGAATTTAACCTGCTTGCATTAGAGCAGTGCGCGAGACGAATAGTATACAGCCAGATATACATATGCATCTCGGAGTACTCCCCTATTTAGTAGGCTCTGTACACTTAGAATGATGAAAAATAGGCTATTTCCGGGAAGGATCACAGCGTTGAAGAAATCGTAAAGCACCGAATAACGGAAAGGCACTGGGATTTAAAGACGTGACAACAGAAATGATAAAAATCTCGGAAAATATTGAATGGTAGGGCAGAAAGACCTATGGTCGATAACCTATGACAGACTACTAACAATTGTACATATTGTCTGAATAAAGATGTTTGTATATTGTATTGAATGAAGATTATTATACATTTATAAGAGATAACAGGAATATAAGGAAAGTAGAACTTATACCAAACAATCGGAGAATATAAATGATCAACCTAATTAAAAAAAAATACAATAAACATAAATAAATATTTTATTAATTTGACCAGTCTATTTTTTTGCAGCATTATCAAGAATAATACGAAAGAAACCGAAAAGTTGTATATGATAAGAGTTACAAAACAAATATACGAGAACCTCAATGCGGTAATCGTAAATAACTCAAAATTAAAACGAAAGAAGGATTACAACAGTGGCAGTCTGAGCCCGTTACTATCATTATTACATTGATTACACGGATGAAATGCTAAATAATTGTTCATAACTGTGCCAAAAACTAACATTAGGATACAAAAACCTGCAGAGTATACATACTTCCGAATTGGCATTTGCAAACGATGTCTTAATATTTGCTTTCCATTAAAAGGATCTATGAAAATCTAACAATATGGAATACCACACTACAAACATTTATATACAATCAAAAAGTCCAATTATCCATTTGGGTGTAGGACAAAAAATATATATAGTACAGGGTTATTATAATTGATGGACCCATTTTTAAAAATTCGTATTTATTAAAATACAAATCAAAAATTAACAATCTTTGAAGCCATGAAAAGAGGCAGTTTCAAGTTTTATATTTTAATACATTATACATGTTCAATGTATCCACCGTTTGATGCACGACAAACATCTACATTCATCATTGCAACATGAACGACACTCACCAAATGTGTTTTGTTCCTTATCCAGTTTAAAAGTTTATAGACCTTTTTTCTTTGCGGAAACTACTGTAACTGGAATAGCATACCTGAACAAGGAACAATGGCTGTTCCCTCAAGTTATGGAAGATTCACATGACTTTATTTACCCGCACGATGGAGCTCCGCCCTATTGGCACCTCGCTGTACGACGGATTTTGAATGAATTGTTTCCTCAGTGCTGGATCGCAAGGGAAATGAAGACTTTTCTGCACTTCTGGCCACCAACATCTCCTGATCTCACCCCATGTGACTATTTCTTATGGGGTTATGTTAATGGCCATCGTGCATCAAACGGTGAACATACTGGACATTTATAATATATTAAATAAACTTTAAAACCACCTCTTTTTATGGCTACAAATATTGTTAATTTCGGATTTGTCCTTTAATAAATACCCATGTGACTATTTCTTATGAGGTTATGTTAATGGCCATCGTGCATCAAACGGTGGACACACTGGACATTTATAATGTATTAAATAAACTTTAAAACTACCTCCTTTTATGGCTACAAATAGATATTAATTGTCAGTTGTATACACAAGATTCCTCTACTCCGTCTTGTTTTTTGCTAACTTTTTTGCTTCATTCCAAGTGAATCCTTTTTCGTGAAAGAAAGCTGCCACTGTGCTATCTCATGTTTTCTTCGGCCTTCCTCTCTTCTTCTTGTATTGCACTCTTGTCTCTCAAATTTCTTATACTGGAACATTGCTCATCCTCTGTAGGTATCCCTACCATCCTTTTTATCTTTTGCTTATAAACTTTTCGATTGGTTCCCTCCTAATTACGTGATTTCTTATTCTCTCTTCTGGTTGTTTTTACTTGTCTTATGTATTTCACTTCAGTTGCCTGTATTTTACTTTGTTCTTTGGACTATACTCACGTTTCACTTCCATACTGAAAATCAGTATTCATCTGAAAATCGTTTTGTACATGTTTAGTTTTGTCTTTCTCGATACTTTCCTACTGTTTAGAAAATCTTTGGCCAAGGCGCAGTAAATATTGTTGGCTTTATCAAATCTTTTATTTATTTCGAGATCTGCCACTAGAAGCATTAATATTCCTAGACATATGTGTCTACTCGTTCTAGTTACATCCCTTCCATGCAGAAATTAGTGCTTGTTTTTTATCCGATACAACCATTACTTTACTTTTACTTATATTAAGTTTCATTTTATTTTTCAGTAGTGCTTTGTTCCATATGTTTGTAGGTCTTTCTAATTATCAACAAAGAGCACTACGTCATCTGTAAATGCACATTCTGTTATCTATATATTTTATAAGTGTCTGTATCCAATTGTCATGAGTTTAACACGTTTATTGTACTCTATTGAAAAGAGAAACATAGCACACAAAACATGCACAGTCCCAAGAACCAGAGAAAATAACAGAATTTGAAGAAAAAAGGCGCGTAGCAGACAAACTGTGTAGACAGAAGAAGATAAAATACGAGAATAAGGGAACAATGAGAATGGAGAAAGACTTTGAGGAAAACAAGACACGGAGCGCATACCACCTCATTAAACAGATGAGAAATGGATATAAACCTAAAACTTGTCTGTGTAGAAATAAAGTGGGCCAAACAACCAATCCAGAAGAAATCAAAGACACATGGAAGACCTACTTCGAAACTCTACTGACAAAAGACGTACCTATCAATATTAAAACATTGAAAATAATAGACAACACCAACAATTCGAGGTAGCGGAAGAATAAGAGAAAGAGAACTAAATAACAAGGCCCCCAACACTGGAAGAAGTACTAACAGCAATCTCAGCAAAACCATAGGAATAGATGAATTCTCAGGTGAACTATTCAAAAGGGGGAGAGAACAGAGAACAAAATCGATGCTTAAGCTAATACAAACAATATGGAGAGTAACACTACCGAAAGAGTGGTTAAAGCATCATCTGTCGTATCCACAAGAAGGGGGACCAACTGCTTTGTCAAAATTACAGAGGCATATTCCTGCAATGCTCCGGTAACAAAATCCTCAACAGCGTACTTAATAGAAGGTTACAACTCCTGGCGGAGAAACTTATCGGAGAATACCAAGTGGGGTTTAGACAAGGCAGATCAACCATCGATCAGATGTTTACAGTTAAACAGATACTAAGAAAGGCGTAGAAGAATGATAGGTGTACACAACATATTTGTGGACTTTAAGCAAGCCTATGCCTCGATAGGTAGAACACGGATGTCTAATATACTACGAGAATTTAATATACACAACAAACTAGTGAGGTTAATTATACTAACAATCACCCATACAACAGCATATGTGCGCATACAAAGACAGATGACGTAAGAGTTCACAATAACATAAGTTCTGAAACAGCAAACACTCTTCAACCTAGCCCTGGAATGCGTATCAGTGGAAGTAACATGCTCACAAACAAATCGACTCAACTCGCAGCGTACGCAATATCATGAGAAGGACGAGGGAAACGGCGGAGAACACGTATGCGGAATTGGAACAGAAAGCGGAAACAATATGACTAATAACCTACACAGATAATACAAATATACTAACACAATCGTGCTTTAAAAGGCTAGGCAGAATAATATCGTGGAAGTAGTGGAAAGATTTACCTATATAGGAGTAGTCATAGATATAACACAGATGAAGCTGAAACCAATCGAAAAATAATGACAGCCAATAAGGCCTACTTCGCCACGTCACATATATTTGTAGCCAAAGATGTACACAGAAAAATGAAACTACGCATATACAAAACTATCATAAGACCCATTGAGATACGGATGCGAAGTGTGGATGATAACTCAAAGATTAGCGAATACACTAGACATATTCGAGAGAAAAATTCTGTGAAGGATATTAGGACCTATCTGTGAAAATAATCTTTGGCAAATCAGGTATATCAATGAAGTATGCCAGTTGTACGAGAAACCGCCGCAGTACATCAAAATACAACGCCTGAAATTAGCAAGGCACGTTCCATAGAATAAAAGAAAGTAGGATACCAAGACGACTATTAAACAACAGACTATAAGCGGAATGGCCGATGGGGCGACCAAAGACCGCTCTTGGAAAAGAACAGTCGCAGACCGAACTCTTTGGAGGAACTTAATGAAGGAGGTCAAGTCCATTAGGCTATAGCGTCCTTGGAAGGATGGAAGAAAGTATTGCACTCTATTGTAATAAAATCCACAAACCTTATAAATAATAAGAGACTAAGTCATCTACCTCGCCTCACTTCTGCTTTTGTTTCGAAAATCTCTGACATCATATTACCTTTTATTACATTGTTGCATGTTTTATATAATTCTTTGATTACTGCCAATAGTTTGCTGATAATATTTTTGTTTTATTAACTTTTCCAAATGTTATCTCTCGAAACTTTATTGAATGCCTTTTCCATATCCAGGAATGCCATCTATTTTTCCTTACGAGCTGGTAAGATCTTTACTGCTAGATCTTTTATTGTAAATATCTGATCTTAGATACTTCTACCTTTTCGAAAGCCGCTTTGTGAAAGTGTTAATGAGTTTTAGACTATTTTCTTAGTTTAGTCTCTATTATTTGCTCGTATATTTTTAAGACTGTTTAGTATTGTTACGAAATCGGGTTTAAACAAACTCGGAAATAAGTTAAACAATGTTTATTTATTTATTTAGAGTACACTTAACAAATTTATTTGCACCACACTGTCGCTATTTATTTATTACGCGATGTTGAGCACTCGGACGTTCGTGATAGACTGACTCGCAGCGCCGCTAGCGCGCTCGCTTATATAGCGTGCTTGTTTCTCGAACTTTCCGGAACTTTCGATGACGCTGAGTGATATTTCCAGTTTTTTCTTTCACTTTCGTTACAGAATAATAATACCTCTGTAATTATTAGAGTGTGTAATAATTACATTTTTGTAAATAGGTCAAATAAGTCCTATTGTCCAGTCTTTTGGGATTGTTTTCTCCTTCCATACTGTTTTATATATTTCTAATAGTACCTGAATTCCAAAATCACCCATATTTTTATCATCTCTGTTGCTATTTTGTCTACGCCAGGAGCTTTGTCATTTTTCGTCAGTTTTATTTCTTCTGATAATTCTTCTTTTGTAATACCTATTTCTTCTCAATAAAAAGAATTTAAAAATAATTAATAAATTATTCCCTCTTTAGCTACTGTGGAAATAGTACTTATGTTACATAAGTCAAAATATCACACAGTAACTAAAGAGGGAATAATTTATTAAATATTTTCAAATTATTTTTATTTAATTTATTTAAATAATTATGACCATGTGAATAAATCCTATTTTCTATTATTTTTTTTTTTTCTCATTCGTTCGTATTTTATTTGTCCTTATTTTTATCCATTTAATGCATGTTTGTTTCGTTTAATAATGTTTCGAAATATTCCTTTCTCCCTTTCGTTTCTATTTTAAATTGTGTCATTTATCTCCTTCTTTCTTAAATCTTTTAGTGTTTTATAAAAAAGTTTCTGTTTCCCTTTGCTATTTCCTTTTAGTTGTTTTTTCTCCAAAATCTTTCCAAGTACTCTGTTTTGCTTCAATTATCATGCTATTGATTTTAATATGAAGGTGAATATTTAATAAAAAAAACACTTTGCTTGTATCACGCACTTGATTTTTTATTCCGTAACTAGTTTCGACTTAGTCATAATTAAACGGTAAATGAATTTTTACAAACAAAATTGCAACTATAAATACAAAAAGGAGCAGGTAAATACGATTACGGGGCGGGGGGTATACAATTCTTTAAAGGATGGCGTAAAAGATAACAGAGGAGATTAAATCCGTTTGTTCGTTAATTAGTGGGTTTTCCGGATTATTTTTCGCTTTGTAAATCTCCAGGGACTCCAACAGGTCAAGTTTTCGGTCTTTTTCGTATCGATGAAGGATTGTCAGCGGGTTGTCGGGCGGTATGTAGTTGTTGCTTAATAGATGGTTAGCGTCTTAATTTCTTCATTTCGCCTCTATATTCCTCTATTTCCCATGTTAGTTCATGCAAATTTTTGCTATGTTCTGTTAATATTTAGAATGAATATAGACAAAACAAAAATAATAATATCAGAAAAACAGGAATAAAAAAAATATGTGAGAGTTACAGTTGACAAAGATGGACTACAAGACACTAAAATCAACCAATAGATAAAGAAACAGATTTTTGTGCATTCACGTGAAGATTTTTCAGCCACGAATTTAGAATTTAGCATTTAGATAATTTATCTACTTTATGGTTTTCTACGTTATGTAAAATTCGAATATGATTGATTTATGCAGAATTAACTAAAAAGTTATATACAGGGTGGCCAGAAAAGGTGTGATAATCTTCAGTTAAAGTGATTCGTTATTAAATTTTAAGTAGAAAACATCAAAAAAGTTTTTAAAATAATAAATTAAATTAAATAAAACACAAAAAATACTGGGTAATTATTCAATAAGCTTCATGAGTCCATTAATATCCTAAATATGTGACTAGAATTTGTTTTTAACATTGAATGTATAATTATTGCTATTAATAATCGACTTGTCAATAAATAAACATTTGCAATGTTTAACTGGATATTAATAGAACTAATTTTAATAAAAATATTTCAAAAATATAACTGATTTCTAGTAATATATTTATTATATCAATCGTGAGTGTTAATGAAGAACCGTACAATATTTTTTTACTTAAATAATCCACTTGAAATTAATCAAAGAACCACTTTACCTGAAGATTATCACACACTTTTCAAAAATAAAATTGATTACTTTAGGCGCACTTTACATTCAATTTCTTTATTTTAGCTTGGTGTTAGTAATCTTATAATTTACACATAAAGAAAATTTGGAGTATAAATTGTAGTTATTTTATACGATTTTTTTTTTCCATTGATCCCGTAATTGGCAGAATACAAGAACAATATTTAAAGTCAAAAATAACTACTTTAAGCATATTTTAAGTTCAATTTCTTCATCTTAGCTTGTTACTAGTAGTCTTAAGAACAATTAAAAAAACTTAAATTTTAGGTGTATATCTTAATTATTTGCTTTGATTTTTTTAATCGACACAGGAATTGGCTAAGTATATGTCAAAATTACTAGTTTAAGTGTACTTTAAACTTCAATTTATTTCTCAGCTGGTTCGAGTAGCCTTAAAACCTGTTTAGGTATGTTTCTATTATTTTTGACTATATATGGAAGCAATTTTTGAAAGTCAGTTTTTCAATTTTAGATGACGTAGGCTATAAAATAAATAAATTCGTAGCTGAAAATCCGTGGATACATTCTAGTGCATCAGATACCATAATCCGTTGCCAACTTCACACGGGTAGGTATATCACATAATGAGAGAAAAATATATTAATAAAAATGAAATATCAATTCGAACAAAAAATAAAATATTTAAAACAATATGATGCAAAAATGAAAATCCAAGCCATTGAAATTACATATTCAATTTGCGAAGGTTAAAGAAGCAATAAGAAGAGATAAACTAAGAAACATAAACATTAGAGAAGAACTGGATTGCGAGTGAATAGAGGAAGCCATTGAAAGGAAGCAACTGGGATTAATAAGAACGAAGACCACAAGAAAGCTGAAAATATTATGGAAGCAAAGGGATGAAATTATAGGAAGAATACTTCATTTAAAAAGGAATAACTACAGAAGTTGAACAACTAGTGATTTGTAGAAAGAAATTGAAATGTTTGTAAACAATGAACAAATATTTGAAAAAAAAAATATTATAATATAAAATTGTTTATATATTTGTTTTTATGTACACATAATAATAATTATAATAACAAAGAATTATAATATAAGGCTTATAAAATAATATATATATATATATATAATATAAAATAAATAATACTATCAACTCTACATATTCCATCTTAAGAAGAATTCAATAATAGATATTATTCTATATCAAACCCTTTCTTTCAAATATTAAATAATAGAACAAAATATTACCTTAGAGACCTATTGCAATTTTGAAGACATATTTTAAAAACAAGCTATGCAGAAAGAATATATAATTAAATAACAAAATCATTTACACATTAAATAAAATATTTTAAAATAAATTGAAATCATTTCAATATAATTTTTAAGAGTTGGAAAATATTTAGCATTTAGATATAAATGTCTCTGAGAAAGAAAGTAGACCTAAATTATAGGATTAATAATTATTATATAATACACATTGCTCACATTCTATTCTTCCATAATTAGGCCTTGTTTGATACAAATATTTATTCATAATCAAACTTTGAAAACTATTTTCTCAATATAGGTTAGCTTTAACAAATTTTTCTGTTGCCTTTCTTAAAAATCTTCATTCACATGTTATATGCGTTACAATAAAGCTTGCCTACTTATTTTAAAATAGCTTTCAATATTTTAAAGACAAATATGTTGTTGGGTGATGAATGATATGAATGAAGTAATGCATATATTTGTAGTAATATTGTATCTCCAATATGGAGAATAAACGTACGCGATACTTCATCTAGTGATAAAAATTAGCACACTCTTTAGATTCACAATAATCAACAATCACAAAATTCGACAGTGATGAATTAAAAAAATATTTTTTTTAATTTGTAAATTTAGTGTGCTTACCAAAAAGTAATAATAAATATAACAATTTTATAACAAATCACTTCAAATTTCATATCTGTATTGATTTTGAATGAAGACTCTAAGTTTTTCCCAGGTTTTATTAATGAAGACATCAGAATGTTCCTCCAGAAACTTAATACACTCTACTTTTTTGGGAACCCTTCTCTCACTTATATATTGTTTAAAACTGGTCACCACAAGATTTTTTTCCTCAGCACTCCATTTCGCATGCACCCTTTTTACTTTTGGCTTTTTCTTCTTTTTTTCAATTTTTTTAGGCGCTCTTTTCAAAATGAGAGAGTCCACGACTGTAGGACCTAAGCAATTCAAAACTTCTCTTTCATCAAGGATTTCATCTTCCTCATCGTTTTCAACGCATTCCATTAAATCGTTATCTAAACTTAAATCCATTTCTGTGAAAGATTTACCTTTGAGTTCCTCAATGCTGTCTGTTTCCATTAGTAGTAATAATTTTGCCAGCTTTGCGACATCGTTAATTTCTTTCGATACTTGAAATGATGATTTGGATGCCGCTAATTTCTGACTTATATACTCGCATAGTTGCTGCATATCATCTTCAGATAAAACGAATAATTGATATAATGTAACTAAATGCTTCCTAAGCTTCTTTGAAGTAAGTGCTTCTGGATTCTTCGCGCCACATGTTAGAGCGTACTTATCGAAAACTTCGTAACTGTTTAAAGGCTCCTTTGAATTTTGGTCCCCAAATAAATGTATGTTATTAGTTACACAATACCGATGCTTATATATAAATTTAATATGATCCTGCACGTCAGTGTTGAATAAGACTGGAACACCTCCTCTCACCAACACCTTCTTAATTTTACCCAAAAGTATCTTTTCCAGCAGAGTTATATTTTCGAAATCTTCGGGTCTCTGAGCGCAAGTATAATTTTGATATGCATTTAAGGAAATAATTTGCAATTTTGCCGGATTAATATTATTCAACAGCATCACCCTACAAAATATGGTCTCTAGTAAAATCGAGTACGCTGTCTCATTAAATTTATCTTTTAATTTCATCGCAGCTTCATTTGCTTTTAAAATCAAAGAGTTCATTAGCAATTTTAAATCACTGGCAAGTGGTTCAATTTTAACGATGGATTCATTTAAATCGAAATCATGTTCATTTTGCTTTAGAAACTCGAAACGCCATTTCGTCTCAATTAAATGAATCATCTCTTTTAAATTTTCTGCAGCTTTATCGATAGGAGAAGTCAAATATTTGAGTTTGTCATCTTTTCCAGTTAAAGTAAGCGCTATTTCACAACATTTCTTCAAAGAAGATTCAATGTTTGAAATATACGTAGGTGATTTATAATAGTCAAGTTTTTCATCGTATCCTGCACCTATTTTTGTTGCGCTCACAATATTGTCGAAATTAACAGGCTGCAATAAATCGAACAAGTTTGTTTGTTTTGGATCTAGCTTCTTGATATTATGCAACAATTTCGATAGCTCTCGCATTTTTCTGCAAGTTATTTGCGGGGCATATTTTTTACGATTTTCCAAACACTTTATACCGAAGGCGCAAATCAATGGATCCTCTTTTGCGGCTTCACTTATTTTATCGGGTTTCATAATTGGGAACACCTTTTCACTTAATTCATCTACCGGGCGAAGTGAATTCGATTTAATATATGCTCTACACATGACGATATGTCGCCGCAATGATTTCTCTGAAAAATACTTGCGAGAACAGCTCGGACACTTTACGTGCTCGGGTTCTTCATTGATTAAATTATTCCCCCTTTCTCGTAGCGCTGATAATAAATGCCTCCTCTTTTTAGTTTTCGGGGGATATGATAATAATTCCACGACCTCCGGTTCATTCGCATGACATGTTTTAAGATGTCTCAAGAAGTTTATTATGAAAGTCTTGCAAAAGACACACATCTTTGGATATCCGCAGTGATCATTCTGAGAGTTATTGCTAGTTGAAAGAAATATCTTCTGATATCTGCTCAAATTCAATTCTCCCATTTCGTTATCCTTATCTTCATCCTCTTCTAACGGGAAATCTGAATTTGACGAATTACTGTCTGAATCTGTTTCATCTGTAGAGGCTGTTGTTAAATTACTGTCTTCATCTGACGTTTCTACCTAAAAACGAATTGTTACTATTATAAATAAAACAAATAATAAGAAATTAGTATGTATTTCATTTCATGTCTATAAAGCTAAACATTTACTCATATTCAATTTTGAAACAATTTCTAGAGGGTAATCTTTAAAAACAATTGATTTATACCACTGAATTCAACAACCTAATTTTCAACTCGCTCAGTAGAAAAAAAAAACATTTCTCTTTGACATTAGCTACAAAATGAACAAGAACTTTTCTACTGTAGAGTGCTTTGATTTTTTTGTATGGTTACTTTTATTGCGAAAATATTTTTTTATTAAAACAAATTCAAAGCACTCTAGAGGAGAAGATAATATCTTGATTATACGGTACTTCTAATTATTTTTCCAGAATGACTTAATAAATACATAAAACCAATAGTCTAAAACAATTTCCAGAGGATAATCTTAAAAAATAAATAAATTACATCACTTGACATTCTACAATTGTACCCCTAATATTTGATTTGCTTGACCTTCAAAAAATAATAAGTTCTGTTTGGCACCAGCAACTTAGACATTTTATACAAGTTTTTTAATTTTTTTTTTTAGTTATTTATTAAATGATTCCTGAAAGGAATTTGCAAGTAGCTAAAGCAAAAAGGATTTTATGATCTTTTTTTTTCGGCCGAGTATGTTGGTAAAGTTCAAAACGTTTTTCTCAAAACAATTATAAGTTAATGATATTGATAGATTAAAAATAATGTAAATTAATTATCTTTAAAGATCACCCTCTGGAAATTGTTTTCAAATGTTTGTTAAACATTCAAAAAGCTAGCTTAAAATGATGTTTAGATAACATTGCTGGATATAATGTGATGCCAAACAATTAGTTTTAATATATATATATATATATATATATATATATTAAAAAATACTCTCTGGAAATTGTTAAACAATGTACGTTAAATTTTTATTAAACGATTATTAAATGATTTCTGAAAGAAATTTGAACGTACCAAGTGTGAAATAAAACTTATGATTTTTTAACAAACAGAGTCAGAAGTGAGGTAACATTGCTAGACTGAAAGTAATGCCAATCAGTTATTTTTAAAAATTTCCCTCTGAAAATTGTTTCAAACTGTTTGTTAGACATTTATTAAATGATTCCTAATAGAAATTTGAAAGTAGCTAACAGATATAAATGAATATCCGTTTCGGCATTACTTTCAGTCCAAATGAAACTAATTTTATGGGACAATAAGAATATAGCCTAGAGATCTGTACAGTTACGTAACCGGTTAGATTTGGATGATTACAAGATATTAATACATACTTGGTGCAGGTACATCAGTTACTGACAACTGATAAATGAAACGTACTGGAAGAAGTTTGTGGAACCAATATAAGTGAACGTTCAGTCAGAAGAAGACTTAAAGAAGTTGATTTGAAATCGTATGTGCCAAAAAAAGTCCGAAAACTTTAGAAACAACATCGAATAGCGCGACTAGACTTCGCTCGAGAATACTAATAATGGAATTATGCCCAATGGGGTCATGTTTTCTTTACGAATAAGAGCTGTTTCTGCATAAATTTGATTGACAGTAGGGGAAGATTGTATCGACGTCAAGAAGGACAAAATGCACAATTTAATTTTATAACTTAATAATACACTAACTTTGCACTACTATTTTTGTTATTTAGTGACTATAGTTTCGACAACAATAATGTGTCATTAGCAAACTAAGAGTAACAATTTGCCTCAAGAAATGATCAACGGTGTCATCAGAAGAATAGGAAGGCGGATGACTACAGTCTTTAGGGCTCGTGGAAGAAAAAATAATATGTCAATTTTTTCTTAATGTACAATCAAGTTAAACTAATTACTGAAGATGGAAACATAGTTTTCGAAATAAGTAGGAGAAAGGACAACCATTTTTATTTAAATAACTATTTGCACTTTATTTAAACTAATTATATGTTTAAATAAAGTCAAAGTGTAATTGTTCTATTGCAAAACACTATTTTGTGTTTTATATTTTTAATAGGTTTAGAAATTGCATGTAGCTTTTCAAAAGGAGCTACAATTAGCTAGTTTAACTTTGATTGTACGAGATGCCGCTGAAATTGGCACAAAAAAAGTTGAATGGAGAAAAAAATATCGAATTTATCTGTGTTCATTTAATTTTGCTAATGTGTGTACAAACTACATATAGAAGCTTGTAGTTGAAACTGTGATCTATAATCTGGTGGTAATGTTGCTATGAGCTTGTGTACTTTAAACTACAACCTTATAAATGAGACAATAGCTTATTGACAAAGTTATTCTAGCCTAAAACTGAAATTTTGAAATTATAGCTACAACATTTGTGTTCAAATTGCAGCAATATGAAACTAGAGCTTCTAAAAGAGAACATTGTAGATAAGATAACAACCTAGTAAACACATTCCTATATTCAAAATTACAGCTATAAGCTCGTAATTGAAACTATGGTCTGTGGTCTACAATTTGTAGTCGAAATTGTGGCTACAGATAACGAGTGATCAATCCCAATTATCCATGATTAACAAAATTCTATATTAGTACTTTAAAAGAGTTAATCTTTCGTTTATCATTTCTCATGAAACTAATTAGCCGGGATTTAGGTAATTGAAGAAGTCCAATTTTTTAAACTTGCAGGAAAGACCAGCATTCATCCCCAAAGAAATTGGGGTATAAAGCCAAAGAAATGATCCACAAGAAACCAGAGAGCAAGCACCATCTGATATAACTGCCTTTTCCATTAACGAGCGCACCTGTCGACATTATTGTTATTTCCATCACCTTTTTTTTTGTAATTGTTTATAAAACTTTATTACTCTGAGGTCGATTGGCTGTTCAGTTTTCCAGCACTACGACCAATGAGGTTTTCTGCCTGCGAGGAATCCTACTTCTTCAGTTTTGGATTAGTTGCTCTTCCTGTACTTCCTGAGCTACAAACATTGAAAGGAGTACCTTCCCTCCTTTAACACCAATGAACTTTCAGACGTCAGTCTTTTTAACAGTTTGCAAATACCAATCTAACAGAAAAACATAACATTTGTTTAAAACTAGATATGGAGTAAATCACTTTGGGTAATCATTTTGGGTCACAGTAATATAGAGCTGCAAGACTCCCGGCTATTACATACCAAATGGAACCATGCTACAAAAACTTTAGAATTGTGTTAGACGAATTCATTAAAACCATAGTGAATAAAAGATGAGAAAATGAAGACGTGTGCCTCGTAAGGAAACAACTAAGGCGGAAGATCAACATAGCCAACAGCGAAAGATTGATAGCACCAATCAAAATCGACTGGCACCTAGGAAAACAGGAAAGTCGTGGGAATGAAGCATCAGAATTTTTTTCAGGGGTTTCAAAGTCAAAGAGGAAGAAGAGACAGTTCTTCACTTCCTTGTTTAATGCCCCACCCTAGAAGGGAATAGAATAAAATTCCTAAGAATGATTTGTTTTAATTGATTGATAAACATTGTACCATTCAAGATGGGAAGCCTAGTCAAGTACATTAGGTTCGCCTATTGTAGTAACACAATGAGCCTAAGTGAGCCTATGGCTGCCACTGCAACCTAACCTAACCTAACCTAGTTAATCATTTAAACATCTTATTGCCATCTCTGAATTTTTGCAGAGGCTACAAAGACGAGGATGAAGAAGAGACAGTTCTTCACTTCCTCGATCAATGCCCCACCATTGAAGGGAATAGGTAGTCTATTTTCTTCCTAGCAACCTTGTACCACTCAATGGGAGGCCTAGTCAACTACATTAGGAACTTCAACTGGTTGTAGAGATTTATATAGGAGGATATTAACACTTTCACCTAATGTGGTAACACAATGGGCCTCAAATGGTCTAAATGAGCCTACGGCAATACGGCTGATATTGATCACTGGGTATGTATGTGAACGTAAAAACTGTAAAGTATAAACTCTTAGGTAAGATAACAACTTAACGATTATTATCTTTTATTCAAAACTATAACTACAAGTTTGTAGATGAAAGGGCAGGTTACAGAATATGTGGTTGTAGTAGAAACAGTAACATCAGACTTATAATGGAAACTGCAACCTGCACACAACCGCTTGGAGATACTGCTAATATTTTGAATGCAGCAAAAATCAGTGCAATAAAGCACACATATTATTCGATATCAATTTGTTAAAATTTCCATGAAACATATGAATCATTTCACCAACCAGACACCAATAATTTCATGAACATAACCATTACTATTTATTTCTCATAAATTAAATATAAATGATTTAAATATAATTAATAAATTATTTCCACATTTAGCTCTATGACATTTTGACTTATGTTACATAAGTACTTTAAACAAATGCACATTAAAACAACTACTTCCCGGGTAAATACCCCGCCAGTTATTGAATTACATCAAATGGGAAAAAAAATTATTAAATATTTTCAAATCATTTTTATTTAATTTATTTAAATAACTGTGACCAAGTGAATGAATACTCTCTTCCATTTATATTAATAGCCAGGGAGGCGTTTATTCAATCCTGAGCTGAGAGAAGTTTTTTGTGAATTTATGATAAGAGCATATTTAGGAAGTTCCACAGCACGACCGACCAATTAGTCCACTTAGAGAACTCCATTCAGGATGCCTTCCTAGAGAGAAAACACCTTATAGCAGTGTTTTTCAAACTAGAGAAGGCGTACGACATGACCTGGAAATATGGAGTTCTATTTTATCAAATCATTTATGACAGGTCGATCGTTTAAGAGTCAAAATTGGGGAAACCAAATCCGCACCTTTTGTGTTGGAGAATGGTATTCCCCAAGGTTCAACCATGAGTGTAACCCTATTCGCAATCGCTGTCAACAAAATAGCAAAATGTGTTATATCACCGGTCAAAAAGTGCCTATATGTCAATGACTTGGTAGTATATATGGCGGGAGATACCATCCCTGCCATTACTCGCAAAGTACAGACTGTCATCGACGAAGTGAATAGCAACGCAGAGTCCAGAGGTTTTCGTTTCTCAGAGACGAAAACCTCTTGTATACGTTTTTGTCGACTCTGGCGGTCGCACTGTGACCCCGTGATATCTTTAAGGGGCACGAGGATACAATTAGTTGATAGTATGCGGTTTTTGGGGCCGAGGCTTGATAGTCGTCTTTCCAATCCAGCCCCTGTTGAGGAACTGGCCGAGCAGTCGAAAAAAGCTTTAAACATCATTAAATGCTTGTCCAGTATCAACTGAGGAGCCTGAAGTACTGTTGCGGCTATATAACGCCTTGATTTTATCCAGGGTGAACTATGGCTGTATTGTTTAATCTTCGGCAAGAAAGTCCTGGTTGAAGCCCCTAGATGCTATTCACCATGCAGGCATTAGATACGCCACAGGAGCTTTTCGGACGAGTCCCACACCTAGTCTCTGCTGCGAGTCGGGTTTCTTTCCTCTAAATGCAAGCTGCAACCGATATGTACTACAGTAAGCGGCGGCAATGCGTGCGAGGAAGGGACATTTAAACCGCCGACATTTTATTACAGTAACTGAGCAGCAGAGAAAATACGCAAGAAAACCTACTGTCAGTAGGCCCTTGTGCGTCCGAGCAAAAGAGCTAATGGGGGGTCTAAATATTAGTCTCCAACAGATATTCGAGGACGGATTCCTTGAGATTCCACCTTGGTTGCTGCCAAGTGTGGAGTGTCGATTGGATCTGACCTCATATAAAACTGGCGATATTAGCCCTGATATTATTAGAGGAAAATTTTATATCGTCGCAGAATACCCTTACTCCCCATGCATGTACACGGACGGCTCAAGAATTGACCATGGAGTAGGTTGTTTTAGTGGGTAGGCTTCCAGTTAACATCTGACTGGAAGGAGTCTCACACTCTGTCCGTAACTGAATGTCCCCTTCCACAGCCCAAACAAAAAGAGCACACATTTGTTTGCATGAACGTCTTTCGCCTGCCATTACTATCAGAATTTAATTCAATTCATTTTGTTTCATTTTATTCGTTGTGCCAAATTGATTTAATTTGGCCGAGTATAATTGATTTAATTTAATTAATTTATTTTAACATCTTTAAATTATGTAAGGCAGAGCTGTACTGATGAGGAATAGATCCTGAAATACGTGTCTGCAGATGGCCTTATATTAAGTAACGTTCTTTTTTTACATTGAATTTTACTCAGATCCAAAATTTGTTGTATGATGCAATATTTTATTGATATGCAACAGCAGGTATACATTATGTAATTCAATATCCGGCGGGGTATTTGCCCAGGAAGTAGTTATTTTAACGTGTATTTGTTTAAAGTACTTATGTAACGAAAGTCAAAATGTCACAGAGCTAAATGTGGAAATAATTTATTAATTATTTTCAAATGATTTTTATTTAATGTATTTAAATAACTGTGATGGGTAGGTTTAGTTGTAACTATAATCATTCCTAATCGATTAGTGCACATCTGTAGTATACACAAGCAAATGTATTTTTCATTATTATACAGGGTTTTTATAAATGAAGGACCCATTTTTAAAAATTCGTATTTATTAAAGTACAAATCTAATATTAACAAACTTTGTAGTCATGAAAACAGGAAGTTCCAAAGTTTTTTTAATACATTATAAATATCCACTGTTTGATGCATGAAGCAGTGATACGGTTCCACAGATTGTTCAGAGTTGTTGATAGAGGCCGAACATAAACAGTTTCCTTAACAAAACCCTATAAAATAGTCACGTGGGGTGAGATCAAGAGATCTCGGTGGCCAGAAGTGTAGAGCCAGGCCTTCACTTCCCCAGGGATCTATCAAGCGCTGAGAAAAGACTTCATACAAAAAGCTTCGTACAGCAAGGTGTTTTCCATATAGTTGATTGGGGTATTCCAAGTTCTCTACTAAGCTCTATTGGTAGACTTACTTGGACTGTGAACAAAACTTTCTTCAATACGTCTAACATTAGCGCGGGCCGGTCTGTGCTAATGGATTTTCTAGTTGGTGGTTCACTACCAAATTTGGTACGAAATGCCCGCTACACTACAATTTGCGACTTACTTTTTGCAAACTCAAGCACCCAGAAAACTTTGTGCTCCATAGTAGCCATCTCACTCACAAGTGACACTTAAAGAAAGCTTTGAAATTTCCTCTTTTCATGGCTACAAAGATTGTTAATTTTGGATTTGTACTTTAATAAATATGAAATTTTAAAAATGGGTCCATCATTTATAATACCCCTGTATTATTGAAGTGCTAAATCTAATAAACCTTGAATTCTTCATTAATCCCAAGCTCGGAATCCATAATATCATCTTTGATTTTCTTGACTTCTTCTTTAAGCTCAACTTTCGACTCAGTACTATTAATTTCTTTGACTTCTTCAAGCACGACTTCAGAATCCTTAACGTCCACATTGATTTCCTTAACAACAACTTCATAGTTTTCATAGAATAGGACCTGTAAGTAAAAATAATGAAGTGAATCTCGAGTAACAAAATGAATAAATAATGGTAACACACATTAAACATATTTCATTTGTTATGAAGTGAATTATCAAGGTAGTCAGAAGAGGTGTGATTATTTTTATGTCTTTATTTACGGCATGCCTTATATAATATATAACATAGCTAAATAATTTGTTAATTGTTAAGGCTTTCATTTGGTTATACATTTTGAATTTATTAAATAAAACACTTTTTAACTTGTTATTTTAGTTTTGTGACTATAGTTTCGGAGCAAACAACTTCATTATCAAACTGAAAGTAATTTCCATTAACAATTTAGTGGATTATATAGGCGGTATAACAGCTTTGAAAAGGGGGATGTATATTAGGTCAAGCTGATCATTGATTGCGGGAATTTTCGGATTAGCGAGAGCTACCTGAATTTCCAAGGACTCCAGGAGTATAATCGAAAGTATATCCCTTCCAAAAGTATGTTTTGATTCTATTAAATGTTTTGCGAAGGATGACCTTGCGGAAAAGAACGAATATGTTCCTGGAGTCTAATATTGAAACTATGACCAGTTTCCCTTACAATCATTACAAGTAAGTTTATATATTCCCGATCTGTGAGTAAAGCACGCTTTTGTTTTTGCATTAAATATGTCATTTTTAATTTTTGAATATGGTTTAAAAACAACTTTTATGTTGTGTTTTTCGAATATGTTTTTTTTAACAAATATAATATTTAACACAAAACAAATATAATATTTGAAATACAAAATATTATAAAAATACATGTATATGTGGCAGAAAGACTTCCGGTCGATAGCCCAGGACAGACAGTCCTTTATTTTAATATATATACTCAATGTTTGTAAAAATGTAATTGTCTGAATAAAGATATTTGTATATATACATGTATATGTACTTGGTACAAGATTGGCTGGAGAAAGAAGATCAAAAGATAAGATAAGTGACCAGATCTTTACACTTGTCAATATAAAATGGTACAATATTGGAAGAAAAAGGCAGTATGAACACTGTTTTCCTTGATTTGAAAGCAGCGTATAATACTGTACCGAGGGACAGTGAAATGGATTAGATGGGTGTACGAGGAAACGTGGGTAAGTGTAAAATTAGGAGCAAATGTATTTGAAAAATTTAGAATTTTGACAAGAGTGAGGCATGAATTAACTAATAGTGACTTCACAGGTAAAGACAAGATTATCCTAGCATGAGCGAGATGCAGTTTGGAAGAGGGGAAGGAAGGTGTGGATGGGTGAAAGGTATTTTAGAAGTTTTCAAATGCTGAAAATTCCATCATTCTATCTTTTCTGTGAAGCTAGTTTTCCTTGTCAAACAGCAGATGCAACCGAGACGGCTAATCTGTGGCTGTTCTCATTAGAACCCATGTTAATATTACGGGACCATTCAAGCGACCCAATATGGATAAAAAAAAGTATTTTGAGGGAAACAAAATACACCATGCCCTTTCTAGCATCATCAAATACTTTCGTGAATTTTTTCAGATATTTTTGCAAGAACAAAAAAATTCATCGAAATTTAAAAAAAATCGTAATGTATTCATGGAAAAGGCAAAAATCGTGAAATGGCTTAGTATAATACCAAAATGTAGATAAAGAATGGGGGAATAATTTGTGAAAATTTCAGACCTGATAAAAATTTAATTTTTGAACAGCACGCTTGCAAAATTTACCTTCGAAAAGTTGTTTAAAATTTTGCTCGAATTTGTAATCTTTTCTTGGCGGTCTCGGACGTTCAATGAAGATGGTAATAACTGAAAATATTGCTACAATCATTGTGAATCCAACACTGAAAACCCCATATTTCTATCTCTTTTGTGAAGTTTCTAATGTTGGTTTAACCGCAAACGAGTCTAAAACAGCCGATAGAGGTAACTATCATTAACCGTTATCATAAGGCCCCATGTTAATTACTCAGGACGATTCGAGTGATCTGAAACGCATGAAAACTATGGAAACTAATATGCAACGTACTTTCTGATATTATAAAGTACTTTCGTGGGGGTACGTGTTATGTGTGGGAGAGATACGTGAGGTCATTTGAGAGAAGAGTGTGAAGGGGTATCTGAGGAATGTCTGGGGGGAAACAGGAGAGTAACAGAATCGATTAGAGAGGATGGAACTGGGGAAAATATTTTGTCGAAATTGGGTTGGGAGAAGGAGATACAAAGAAGAGAAGAATAGAAAATAGTATATTATATATTCTGAGTTTTTTTGTATGTCAAAACAAGTTTTTTAATAAAAATATACCCATATATATTATCTCTATATAGTATGATTTTTTTAACGTTTGACTAATTGTAATGTTTCACAAAGCCGCTGGGAAATTAAAAATGTGTCTGGAAATTCGTATTATTCTCTAAATATCTTGGATTGGAAAAAACCAATAGAACTTACAATCAGTTACACATTTGTAAAATGGTGAAAATAAATTGGAATTTTCAACAATTTTTGAAGAAGGTATCTTCAAAACCTGAAAATAATCACACCTTTTCTGACTACCTTGTATTTATACATATTTCGAAAATGTTTTAAATTATTTATATATATATTAGGTGCACAATTAAGTTCCTACTGTTTTCAAGAGATGGCTTCAGTAATAAGTGTTGATCGATTGTGACATAATCAAAACATCATGAACCAAGCTTAGACATATGATAAACAAACTGCTTTGACACATTAATGATTTTTTTTATTGTTCATATACTTTTTGTTTTGTGAAAATGTCTGATTTTATACGAAATAATCGTCTTTTATGGGAAGTGTTACTTTTCTTCTTTCATTCGAAGAAAACGGCCGCTGAAGTGCATCGAGAAATCGAAAAAGTTTATAGAGATGTTGCTTTAAGTGAAACAATGTGGCGTGATTGGTTCCGTCACTTCAAAGATGGTGATTTCGATGTTGGCGACCGTTCGCGTGAAGGAAGGCCAAAAACCTTCGAAAACATTGAATTGGAAGCATTGCTCGATAAGGATCCGTGCCAAACACAAAAAGAGCTTACTTTACCATTAGGAGTTACCCACCAAGCCATTTCCAAGTGATTGAATGCGAAAAAGTGATGCCCCAGGTATTACGTCGTCCGATTATTCATTATTCCGTTCGATGGCACATAGTCTAGTTAATCAGCAGTTCCTCTCATATGAAGACATCTCAAAGTGGCTTGATTCGTGGATAGCCTCAAAAGACAAACACTTCTACAGTGACGGTATTCGAGCTCTGCCAGAAAGATGGGAAAAACTTGTCACTAGCAATGGGCAATATTTTGAACGATTCATTTGTAACAATCTTTTCACAATAAAGTTGCAGTTTCATCAAAAAAACAGCGAGAACTTAGTTGCGCATATAATATACTATCAATAATTATGACATCTTATAAATTACTAATTTCCTATTTGAATTTTAATTTTAAATTAATCACTAAAATTAAAATAGAAAATTTAGGTTTAAGTTGGGATTTCTAGGAATACAAAACTTTTTCAGGATGTCAAAATAATTTGCATTTTAAACATATTGTGATAATAATTGATCAACTTACATCTTTTAAAAATGACTCCATATGAACACCGAATTCTTCCAAAATTACTAAACTGCAAGTGTCCATTTTGGAAAAACTGTAATTTTCACTGGAATTCAAATATTTTGTAATCACTAGCGATAAATCATCATATTTAGTGAATACATTGTGCGTGAAAAAGGCTTTCGCCTTGCTCCTCGAATGCCTTTGTTGATACTTTCGGATCATATCTAAGGCTTTAATTTTATCAGTGTCCACCACTTTAAATGTCTCAATTTTATTCTTAAACTTGTGAAGGTGTATCTTGATGCAATCTCCACAATCTTGCACACTGTTTTTTGTTATCTTAGTAAAGTCTTCTTTTCTTAAACCACCGAAAAATCCTATTATTATTGCTACCTATAAAAATTTTAAAAAACATATAATGACAATTGAAAAAATAATGATATTCCTTACTTCTCTATTTTATTTCAATACCAGAGTATAAGATCTAATCATTTTTAATAGAATTGAAATATACATCCATCATCAAAATAAAACAGTGATGTAAGGAAAATAACTGTATTTAATTATTCGAGTTATTCAACTTCATATTACTCACAAAGATATAATTATTTTACATACTATTTATATTTTATTTGTAGTAGTTCCCATATAATAACTAATATAATTTTTAAAAAAGATACTTGGATAAAGTAAAATTAACTATTGTTTCACTTTTAGCGTTTTCTACTAACTGCACCAGTGCGCACTCGCCCAATTTTTTGTGTTTTCTGCTTGTGCACTTTTTCAGTGCGCCCTGTCAACAACTTTTTCTGCTTACATAAAAATGTGCACTCGCCCCGACTGAGTGCAAGAAAACGACAATAACTCGGGAAGTGAGTGTACAACTTCTAGTGCAATATGGCAGACAAAACGACAATTAATGTTATAGTTTGTGATGAATTGTTGAAAAATTTATTACATCTATGTATTTATTATGAAGAAATATGAATTCTCGTCCATTTTTTAGTAATCTTTTTATCGTATCTATAATGAAATATATTTATCTCGTTTCACCCGTAATTGTAGGGTAATCATCTATTAATTTTCTATGCTTTTAAAATCAGCTATTAATTGCACATTTTACTTCTCGCTGTTAGTGCTGAAATGCACCAAGTGTTTGCAAATACGTCACAGCTCTCGTTTACTAGTGCGTCCTGATTCTGTTTAAGCAGAAAACACTATAAGAAGTTTTTTTTTCTAAATTTAAAAATATATACAATCACATTTCACCAAATAATTTTTGTTTTTAATCATAGATTTTGAGAAATTGTTAAATAAACATTTGATTATTGAAAATAATTGATTAATTTGTATTTGATTGTTGAAACAATTAATTTTGTCCAACATTATTTCATAGATTCAGTTTGAATACAAAATTTTCAATATGGAATTGTTTAATTTTTTTTTTTTTTTTGAGTTTGCTTTATAACTAAATAATTATAAAATGATAAGTTTATTTTTATTATACTGTAGTAATTTTTATCGAAGAGAAATATCTACTAACTTCCCATATAATAAGAATAAAAATTACCTTATAAAACAAAAAATCATCGGATGCTTCATTCAAGAACTTCAAATACTGTTCTCCACTCAATCTCCCCTTCAGCTCTTGGCAATTCATTAATAAATCCCCTGCTTTACAATCAATGTTGACATTTTCATAAGTTAAAAGGCCCATTTTTAACCAATAGAATTTTTTGACCAAATCATTTGGTGTGTATTTATCGAACTGTAATAGTACTCAATAATTACTATAACAAATAAATTGGAAGAATAGTTTAAAGAATACCATTTTTTTGAAGTAATGGATCAGTAAGACATTATCAACAACTGCTCCGGGAAATGCTTTCTTCCAATCAGTAAATAAATCAATTTCTTTTGTTATCTCCTTATTTATAATTTCCGCTTTGTCCAAATCATCAATTGTGATTATTGCTGGTTTGTCCACTTCTTCAATCTGTAAATTATGGAGTTATTAATATTAGTTGTATACATAATTATCTAAAATTAGACAATTAAATGAAATAAAAATTACTTTTTTAGAATTTGCATTTTTCATTTATTACAGTAAATTAAATTAAAAATGAGCATTTTTAAAAACTGGTACTGCAACAATTGGGTCATTTATTTCATACGAGTTCACAAATTCATACTAAGATTTGTAATTATAATAATAATAAAAAAAACATTATTGGTATATTTCCAATCATTTCTATGCATATTTATTATTTCATTTAATCTGAGTTAAAATTATAAATAATCGATGATTGAGGCTTTTACTTGACAAGTGCTTTAAAGGAAAGTTCCACGATCTGAGGAGCGTTACTGATACTGATGACTGTACTGGGTAGCCCAAATTGTATGTTACTATAGGGAATCTTTATTTGGTTTTCAGTTATGTAAAGTTATAAAACATAAATTAAAACATTTGTTTTTAATGATAGTTAGCTATGTTTATAATAAATAAGTTATTCGCCATAATGATATTTAAAAATAATTAGTCCTTTGTTCACTAATTATTTTTAAATATCATTATGGTGAATAACTTATTTATTAAAGACATAGCTAACTATCATTTGTATTTAAAAATATACAACTTTCTTCTGTACCTTTTAAATTAATGCAGATAATAAAACATGTAAATTGCTTTAAATTCTCCTTGAAAAAGAGCCTAAAGAACATGCAATTCTCATTTTAATAAAATAATAAATAAATGAGATATTAATAAAAATCGAAAATGGAAAATATTGATTTTTTGGCTGTAACTTAAAAACAAAAGACGATACCTAATTTTCGTTTTCACTGTTGAGTTTGTCTTAAAAAAGAGCTCCATCTGCGCCATCTGTTTTTTTTTTCTTTCTCTTCCAATAACTGAGACTTACTATAGTAACAGACAATTTCGGCCACCCTGTACAATAAGTTTCCCAAATTTAATTACAGTGCAATTCTTTTCTATACTAATGAATTGCATGTGCCTTTAACCTTAATCAAAATCGTTCAATCCTGTATGTTTCCACAATAACCCAGAAAAAAAGACCTTCTTCCCTTTTCAGCTGGCAATAGTATTTTAGTCACACTTCTGTTTAAACACACACAATCTATCTCATTAAATTCTGCTAAATTTTTGCTTATTTGTCAGAGCTCTATAACTCACAATCATCCTGTGCAAATGAAATTGTAATTATAATAAAGTAATATTATGCTAAATTATATGAATTTAGCTATGGATGAAGTTGTTTAAAACCCTAAAACTTAATTTAGTTACTCCTTTCAGTTATATAAGGATTTTTTTCGGTAATTAAAGCTGAAAAGAAAGCTACTTTTGTATTTTTATTTTAAAAAATCTATTAAAGTTGGTACATTCAGGTTTTCATGTTCAATTAAACATTGTTTTGGCTATATTTTAAGAATTTATTTTTATGAAAAAATTTCATCTGGATTCCATAGATTACCCATTTCTCCACGAGTCCGGGACAGAGAGGCCTTCACAGTGTGTAGCCTGAATGGTTAAATTGAAATGAAAAACAAGATTATCGTCCAAAACGTACAACAAATTTTTGGGAGCTTGACGTAGAACAATTTTTTTATCAAAATGACGATCTGTGAAGAAAAGGTAGTTTTTCCACTCATTTTTTTACGTTTGGTGTGCTATAAAAAATACTTAAAATGAACTTCTTTGAAATGTTTCTACATTAAGCTCCCAAGTGAAAGATTTTCTTTAGCCAAGTTTAAATGGCAATACTCTACGTTAATTAGAATAGCAGCAATCGTGCACGCCAGTTTGAAAAATATGGTTTCGAGAAAAACACATTTAAAGTTTTTGCTTTACTAGCCAAGTGACTAACCTAAGTTGGCACAGTCAATTCAGCCTGACAATGATGTCAGTACCCCAAAAATCCCTATTTTACCGATAAAAAAAGTTTTATCGTGGTCGGGATCCTTGCACTCCAGAAGAGTCAAATCCGGCCGGTACATTTTTCATTCAAGATGTGATTTCACTCAAAATTAATTGGAATTTCAAAAAACCTTTTCATTCTATAGACATCAGGGATTACAAAAGGCATAAAAAAATTTGTGTTTTTCGATCGAAAATTACCAAAAAAACTAACTTCAAAAATATTCATTCAAAAATATTATGGAATAATAAATATTAATTGTGCACCTCACACTGAGTAATACAGAGGCACATATAATGATGTTATATAAGACTAAATAAATAAATATTAATTGTATCATTCTTTATTTAACACCCGAATATTTAGTATTTTCAAATTTATCATAACTAAATGTTGATACTCACCTCCACCTTACTCTTTACATCATTTGATAATGAATCGAAATCCTCTGTAAGGTCAACCTCTTCTGTAATGTCAACCTCATCTTTTATTTGCATGGTCTTGTAATCCACAGAGCTTACCGATAGAGAATTTTCGTTCGTTGAGTTAATTGTGTTTGTTTTATTTAAAGTATCTTCATCACAGATCTAAATAACAAACGAAACAAATTAATGATCTAGATGGTTACTTCTGTATTGGAAAATATATGTCATATCTTGAACAGCTTTCTCATAACACTTGATGGGACATGTTGATATACTTTGATAAAAGTTAGTGTTGGCTATTTCTATAATTTGAAAATAGTGAAAGATTTTAATTGTGTGATCGATCCATATTTGTTGAATTCAAGGGACACAAATCAAAAATATTCAAAGCAGGTTATAGTATACTTTATTAATGATATTGCAGACAAATTGGACATAAAGTGCTTATTGCTTAATTATTTCTATTAATTATTGGCTTGATACATAACCTTAATGTAGTCTCTAGATAGTGCAATATAAACATTATATCACTAAATACTAGTAAATACAAAGTATTTCCTTTACTCATCTCAAAAATAACATAAACATCGAAATGTACAGTCTAGTTTAGTTTTGATAGCACTAAACAATATTTTAATATGGAAATAAATATATTGTACACGTTGATTTATTCATAATTTATAACAATTCTTGTTTTACAATGAAATTAAACAAGGAAAATTTCTGGCAATGATCAATAAAATTCGATGAATCCCTTTTCCTAACAAAAAAAAATACTTACACTGTAAGTTTTACAAACATCTATTGAAACAACTACTTCCCGAGCATTTACCCTGCCGGACATTGGATTACACAATAGATATCCGCGGTCTCGTTGAAGACGGTACGTAAAAATTAATTAAAAATCGTTTAACAACTGAAGGCTTACAGGGCATAGCCGTACTGATAAGGGATGAAATCCCGAAACACGTGTCTAGAGATAGCCTTGTAACTATTATTTGTTGTTTCCTTTCATTAAATAATTTCGATTGAAACCATTGCAATTCGCAGTAGTGCTGCTATGCAACAACAAATATCTATTGTGTAATCCAATGTCCGGAGGGGTAAATGCTCGGGAAGTAGTTGTTTCAATAGATGTTTGTAAAACTTACAGTGTAAGTATTTTTTTGCAGTTGAAAAAGGGATTGATCGAATTTTATTGATCATTGCCAGAAATTTTCCTTGTTTAATTTCATTATAATTTAAATAACTGCAAATGTGTGAATCATCTTTGTTTCATTTTATTTAATTCTTGTTTTGTTACTTTCCTTAAATATTTCATGCTTGATCAATCTATAATTTATTTTCCATTGATTGTATCGAATAAATAAATAAATTATGACTACACCCAATATTTGGGTATCTCATTCAAAGAAAAACACTTCATAAGCTCTACCCAAATTATTGATGATACTAAGGTATCAACGTGCTATAATTTACAACATTAAGCACTTTCAAGACAATGAAGCAATAATTACATTATGTTATGTATTTGTTAGATCTGGACTGGAATGCAAATGTTGTGTATGAAACCCACATAGTGATAAATATTGCCAACTAATAGAAACAGTTCAAAGGATTAAGGATTTTGGTGAGGGAGGGCAGCTTATATGGCGCACCCATTTAGGCCAAACCTTAGACCCTTTATGGTATTTCCCTAGACTAGACCCACTCTGCAGATCTAGCACAGTTCAAAATGTCTCTTAAAATATTATATTATTGTAAAAATCCTAACTATGTTCCACTTTTTTACCTGCCAATACCCTTTACTAATATAAAATACTTTATTAATGAAATCCTACTTATTATTAATAAATTAGCATCTTTATTATTAGCATTCAGTAATTGATATATTTTTTTTTTAATAATTGTAAGCATTTTTTCAATTTCGGTAATATGCTGATAAACAAGACGTTTATTATATACATGGTTAGAAATAATAGGTGTCGGAATCTGCGAAGATAATTGTATTCAACCAAAAAGAATAATTAATTTATTCAATTGAATAAATTAATTAGTTTTAAGTTTATTATGCCCTTCATTTTAATGTTGGATAACACCCACTGTCTCCACAGGGTGCACATGAAAATCGACATTAGTCTGTAAACTGCACAACATTAAAACTGTTTTAATTGTGTGTGATTTAAATTAAATACATAAAAAACAAGAACATTATTTTAATCAGCCAACCGGCCACCAAAAACTTACCAAATGTTATTCTGTTATTGTTTGTAGTTATTTTATACATATAAACAACTGTATTTGTGTGATTCAAACCATATACAAACAATACATGAGAAAACCATTACATTATACATAATAAATTTCAAAAATTGGCTATCGACCAGTGGTCTTCCAGCCTAATTATTTTATAAATAGAAAAGAGTATTCATTCCCTTGGTCACAGCTATTTAAATAAATTAAATAAAAATCATTTGAAAGTAATTAATAAATTATTCTCACATTTAGCTCTGTGACAAACAAATGCACATTAAAACAAATCAACAAATTCAAATCTAAGCCGAGAGAAGTTGCTTGCTTTGCCGGTCATTGCTATCAGAGCACGCGGCAGGTGAAGTTCACTCTTTTTAATTATAAATTAATTCAATTTGTTTTGTTTAATTTTATTTGGGTTTTGATTTAAGTTGAATTAATTTGGTTTAATTTAATTTAAATAGATTTATTTTAATTTTATTTAATATAATTGATTTAGTTTGACTGAGTATAGTTGAATTAATTTAATTGATTTATTTTAACATCTATAAATTTTGTAAGGCAGAGCTGTACTGACGAAGGATAGATCCCGAAACACGTGTCTGCAGATGGCCTTATATTAAGTAACGTTCTTTTTGTTGTTTTTTCATTAATTTTTTCTCGGATCAAAAAAATTTGTTGCATTATGTAATATTTTATTGATATGCAACTGCAGGTGTATATTATGTAATTCAATGTCTGGCGTGGGTATTTGACCGGGAAGTAGTTGTTTTAATGTGCATTTGTTTAACGTACTTACATAATGTTAGTCAAAATTCACAGAACTAAATGTGAGAATAATTTATTAATTATTTTCAAATTTTAATTCAATTATTTTATTTTTGTTGGAATATTTATTTATTCCAAGATAGTATAAATAAATAAATTGTAAGTGATTTTTTGAAAATTTATATCTATAGATATAAATAGATTGTAACAACAATTTTTCAAAATTTCTTGCAGGTTTTCAAATTTTGTTAATATTCTGTACCTGGACAGAAAAAGTATTCAGTAAATCTCTTCAGAATATCTTTGAATCTATATCTATCAATAATGGATTCAGAAAAGTCCTGCATCAAACCAACTTTTATATAAGTACTTACTTCTTCATAGACTACAATATCATTAGATGCTTCAACGCTCACATTCGACTTCTCTACTGATGCATCATTTTGAACAATTATAATCGAAGGTACATCCACAGTTTCCACACAAAGTTTTTTCTTAGGACCTGCTTCATTTTCATCAACAACATCTTTACTTCGACTTCTTTTTATTTTCTCAAATAAATTTGAGAAATCAGAACATTGTGTCTAAAAATGATCAAAAAGTAAATAATGATATCCAAAAAATCGAACTAAATACAATAAAAGCTATCACAATCATAATATAAGCTAACCTAACCTAAAGTGCATAATTTAAGCTAACTTAAATGTTGGTTATAGCTTCAATTTGTTTAGAATTATCTTAATATATAATTCATATCAAAGAAAAGGATTTTGTCATTACCAAATAAAATAACCCAACTTGGTAGAAAGGCTGTTGACCTTCATTTTTATTATCTCTGTAGCACATGTAATATGTATAGATAATAAATATATATATATATATATATATAGGGTGTCCCATTTTAATCTTTCAGGTGGAATATATCGAGACAAGTGCGCCCAATTGTCTAATGCAAAGTTTAGTGGTTAGCAGGGGGACATTAGATTCTGTTATCAATTTCACCCCCCACCCCCAAGGGGGTGAATAACAAGGGTAACTTCTGAATCTTAAATGGGAACCCCCATTTTTTTATTGCAAATTCGGAAAGTGTGAAAAAAACTATGTAGGTTTTACTCATAAACTTTTTTCGTATGGGCAACAGGTGGCGCTGTAATCGTCAATATTAGATTATTTTACACTTAATTTAGAATTGATGTAAAAATGCCACCTAATGATTACAAAATAATCAGATTCCAGACATAAGTGCCCTTGTCTCGGTATATTCCACCTGAAAGATTAAAATGGGACAACCTGTATATATATATAAATATTATCAAAATCCCATTTACCCTTTCGGGTGTCAGGTGACAATAAAAATAATTTATATATAACCCAAGCTATAACAATTTAATATAAACGAAGATACATAATATAACCCATTGTTTCATACAGATATTTACCTGATTATCATCATTTACAGTAGTTTTGTTTTTCATGTGTGTTTTATAACATGTATCCAATAATTGCTGAATTTGATTTTTTAACCTACAAGCTACATCCAATGGAAGTATCCGTAACTTTGAAGTCAGCTCTTCCCCATATCGTTTATTTTCTTCTGATCTTCTGACTCGAGCAACATCCTGTTGATTAACCTAAAAGCATTTATTTTAGTGACTAATGTTTTGATATACACACCAAGGTCATTTAAGGTCAGAAACATACAAATCTTTATTTTTCTTTTCCTCAAGAAGTAAGCAACATATTCCAAATCTATTTTCACAAATTTACTCGGCATACAATCATCTAAATCAATTATTCAACCACCATTCATCTAAGCAATAGCCATTTCGTTCTATTGAAGCTCATCAGAGCAGATGGCGCTTTGTGCTATTATTACAATATAATCATAAATCTGGTGGTCATGATGATCTGGGTGGTTAGGGAGGCTGCTGACAAGAGAAGGCCTTTTATTGAAATGTCAATATGCGATGAAAGCTCCTGAAGGAGCAAAAATAATTTGAAATAAATAATTTTAAGGTTAATTAAAATTGAGATACACATCACTCAATAAGTCTCCTGTTTGACTCAGAAAAACATTTTTTTTTTTAGTAACACCATTTTATTCATCGAAATTCATTCAAGATTGATACATTCATTCCAACGCTTCTCTAACTTTTGATGTCCTATATGTCAAACAATTTGTCCTTGATCTCAAATCTTTTTCATGTCTGCAAAAAACCGGTAGTCGCTGGGGGGGCCAAATCTGGAGAGTAAGGTGAGCGAAAAAGCAATTCAAAACATAATTCATCCAATTTAACTATTGTTTTCATTGACTTGTGATACGGGGCAGGCATTGTCCTGGTGAAACAGCTCTGTTTTCTTTTGCATGTGGGGCCGTTTTTTCTTGATTTCTGCACTCAATTGATCCAATACTGCCATAATGTATTAAAAATGTTGCCTTCATCAAGATAGTCAATAAATAAAATTCCATGCACGTTTCACAATACAGATGCCACAATTTTGCCAGCTGCTTTTGATTTTTTGTTTGCTTTGGATGATTTTCATTGGCTGTTATCCACTCATCCATTGTAACATACCAACACAAGAAATCCTTCTTATTTAGCTTAAATAGCCTAAAAAACTACTTCACAAATACCCAGCGCTGTCTAGCATAAGGTATCCCACGGGCAGGGAGAAGCCTCGCAAGCGTGAAGAACCCAAGTGGGGTCTAACCCATGATCAGATGCTTGAAATAGCAAGGCAGGCTGACTGGGTCTAGCCGTTTGGTTGGGAGGTACTACAATGGGCCAGAAGTTATAGCCTAAGTGGGCGTGGTGTGTTTGCTGCCCTTCCTCTCCTAAATCCTTAGCTGAAATAGCTCTAAAAAGCGCTCTGAATCACTAACTCGTTATTGTTTCTGGTCCAGCGTGAGCAAGCGTGGCACCTACTTCAAAAGCAAATTACGCATGCCCAAATTTTCATTTTAAATTGATATCTTCAAGGTGTCAACTATCTCACACAACTTCATTTAAAATGATTTTGTGTACATTTTTTATGTTTTCCGAAACAAATGCCGATTTTGGGCGACCGGAGAATTTAGCATCATCAGTGCTTTTAGCATCAGTGCCGTGTTTAAATTTAACATATTTGCATATATTGGATTTTGTCCATATTTAATATCAATGATACTTTACTTGAAGAAACCATTAAAAATAGGATAAGCTCTACATTTTAAACACTATGTGCATATATATGTTAAACAATTTTAGTATTGTTTTGGTACAATATTTATACAATAGTTGATATCCCTCATGCCGAGTCCCCATAATGCTTATAAAGATTCTGTTTGGCTGCAACAGTATTTTTCCCTATCAAAAAATCCATAATCTTGAGAATCAAAACTGAGGACACTAAAACTATGACTGTAACCTTTAAACTCATGGTCAGAATGCCATGAATTGCATGGGTCTGTCAGCTGTCAGACAGCGGACTTATTGAGTGACCTGTCAGTTTTTTTTTATATATATAGAATGGCAGCTTTTTAATGTTAAAGTATGCTTAACAAGAATCAAAAACAATCAGATCGCATGTATTGATTTTGAGATATATTTTGGAGTGACAGTAATTCACTATTTTCAAATGTTTACTCTTAAATGACACATAATTTCATCAATTTTTATCAAATTTACTTGACGTTCTTAGAAAATACTAAATATATAAACTTTCAATTTATTCAATTAAAAAAGTTTTATTACTTTACTTTTTCAATTAAAAACTAATAAAAATAACGCATATCCACATACCCCATTATCTACTGTAAATGGTAGAGAATCAATCGTGTACAATTCTGCTTGTGGTAATTTATGAAACTTTGCAATGTACGATGGCATTTTTTGCATTCTTTCGAAAATAATTGATCCTTTCGGTATGTCTTTGCTCATAGCTTGGTGGAAATATAAAGTTTTCGGTGAATTTTTAGGTCTCAATGACTCGTACTGCTTGAACACAGGTGCATATTTTTTTAGTATAGTACATTTTTTATTTGGAAGGTTAATTTCGATCGTTGATCCGATGTCTACAACGTTCGATCTTTCTATGTTATGCAAGTGGAGCAAATTGTTACAGCCGGATAACAGAGCAGCCATAACGACCTAAAAATAAAATAACACAAAAATATATTTGACTTTCCTTATTAGTTTGAGTTACATTAGTTAGATAATGACAAGTGTATAAGTTGAAATTAGTCACTAAATAAAATATTCAGTTACACAAAGTTAAAAATTTGTAGCCACAATTATTAATAATAAATGTAATTGTTAAAAATTTTATGTAAAATTTGATATAGTATGTTAATATATTGGCTATATTCAAATTGATTTCTTACTTATCCCATGGTAAAACATATTTGTGTAATAATTATAATATTAAACCACATTATAATTATTACATAAATATGTTTTAAAAAACTTGGTTATTTGTTTCACTATCATTATTAGTGATGGGCAAGATCCATCAAAAAAGATTAACTGCTCGATCCCTGAAAGTGATCGAGCCGCTCGATCTTTTTGATCGATAATTGAGCCAATCGGCTCGATCAATTTAATCGGAAATCGAGCCAATTGGCCCAATCTTTTTGATCAGTAATCGAGTCAATAAGATCAATCTTTTTGAACAGTTCAATCATTCTGAACTGCTTGATTGGCTCAATCTTTTTGAACCGCTCGATCATTTCAAACCGCTTGATCCACAGGATCTTTTTGACGGCATGATCTTTTCACACTGCTTTTCAGAGATTAATCTACATACAGTTGTAAATTATGTAATTCAATGTCTGGAGGGGTATTTGCCCGAGAAGATGTTGTTTTAATGTTTAAATTCACAGAGCTACATGTGGAAATCATTTATTAAAATTTTTCAAATCATTTTTATATTTAATTTATTTAAATAACTGTAACCAAGTGAATGAATACTCTTATCTATTTTATAAGATAGATCATTGAATCATTATATTTCTTTAACTTATTATCTTTTATGCAAAATAAGACAGCTACTATTAAGGTCTGAAATATACATGTTACTTGGCCATAAGAGTGAGAAACAGTTAATTTTTCACAATAATGAAATAAATGTTTGAAATTTATATTGTTTATTGAAGTTTTGTGAACAAATTGACACTATTTTTTTTTTTAGTAATGGATAAGATCAATCAAAACAGATCGACTACTCAATCTTTGCAAGTAATCAATCGCCTCTATCTTTCTGATCAGCTCGATCTCTTTGATTGAGTCGATACTCTTTGAGATGATCGATTTTGCCCATCACTAATTATTATTATAAATAGTGAAATTAATAATAAAGTATTTTAATTAAAATACATCATAATTCTTAGTAGCTGATTACCAACTGTAAATTACGCGGGTCTTCCGATTTTTATTCAAAATTACTAAAACCAGAATGTTAAACAAAACAATTTATTTAATAACTGATTAAATATAACAAATAACAAAAACAGAAGGAAATGTGTAAGTTAAAATATTGACTCAAAAATAAAATTATAAATATAATTTAGAAAAAGTGGTACGACCCAAAAAATGATGTTGTCAACGCGTTGTTCTGGACAAGACTGCTTATTTTTCTGTAAGAGGGAATATGTTGGGATAGGAAAATCTGATGAAGAATAGTTACAGAGGGATTTTTAAAAGATACACCAAGTAATGTTTTTCATTGTGAGAATACAGGACAGAGGATTGGGTATTGAAAACTTGGTGCGGTAAAAGGGACAAGTCTATACGCTCAGATTGGTCGTGGATTAATGTTTATAGGCCCAATTTGGCACGCTCTTTCGAAATTAGGAATGTTTTCTTGACAATGACTATTGTTCTTTCGGCCGTAAACAAGTTGTGAAAAATCCAAGAAAAACATTTGGTTTCCAGGTTTTGCTTCAGAAATCTCAAACATAAAAAAGCAATACACAAAATGCAAATAGAAGCAACCTTTTTCACTTGTATGAAAGGACACAATAAAGCAATAAAATCCAAACAGAAATGTTCATGAAAATACACAAATTTTTATATTGAAATACGAAACAACACTAAGAGTGAAAAGAATCAATTTATATGAAAAATAGAAAAGTTCTTTAAAGTTTAATTTGAAAATACTCAAATTAATTGGAGAATTCGTAATTATCCCACTGAAAAGAATGGTCATAAATAAGATTGTACCAACATTAAACATCAATATCAGGGTTGTGGAGTTGGAGTCGTGAAGTCAGAGTTTTTGTATTTTAATTGGAGTCAGACTCATGCAGTAGAAAATTGGTGACAACTAATATATAAAATTTAATAATGACTCTATAACAATAATAAAACATTTTTTTAAGTGTAAGTAGATATAATAATTAATTTCAATTTTTTATACCGTTAATTCAATATTTGATTATCGAAACTATCGATCATTTCATATTCGATTACTGAAATAATCAATTTTGCCCATCACTAGGCTGTTAATAAAAGAAATAAAATTAATTAAAAATATAAACATTATACAAAAGGGGATTTACAAGTGTTTTGATCATTAAAGAAAGGAACGAGGATAAGTTAATTTCTAATTAATGAAAACACTTATAACTTTGTATAACTTGTATCAGTTATACCAGCAAAGGTAAAAGTGTTTTCATTTAATTAATAACTTATGATGAATCAGAAGCAATTCCTTTCTAATGTACTGACTTACTTGTGTAGCCAAATATCCTCTAGGGGCACTCATAATAAACTCATTTATTTGTGCCACAGTCAGCTTCCTATCATTTTCGGGAGAGCGTTTTTCGTTTACAGACAACAATTTTATGTTGTTTCCTTTATCTGTAATGTTATCCATGTTGTTTGCCTCACAGTAATATGCACATTTAAATCCTATTTTACACGAAATATATATCTATTTTTAATAATATATTGACTAATTAAAATGTCTTAAAAAAAATGGGTAATAAGTAATGTTTATAGAATTTTTTAGCAGAAAGCTGATGTTTGTCAAATATAAAAAGTTTGGTTATGTTTGAGCGTAACTATTTCACCGCCATCTCTTTGCCGACGTAGAAACTATCGTTGACGGAGAAGCGCCATCTCTAGATTAAATATTTTTCTATGAAAGCGACGTTGCCGACATAGACGTTAAAGTCGTCGAAATAAGGAAAATTAGTAACATAGAAAACCTAATTAGTAACATGAAGTTGGCTAAATCAAGGTACATTAAAACTTCAATTAAGGTAGTCTAATATGCAATTATACTATATTAAATCAAAGAAATTTGAAAATAATTAATAAAAATTAAATAACTTTCTCTTTAACTACTGCAACTTTTGATTTTCATGAAGTAAGCACTTAAAAAAAGGATCTTTATTTAATTTTTACTAATTATTTTCAAATCAAGTGGAATATCTTTTGTATTGTTGGATTAAAGTTATGTAAGTGCTTATTCAGTGATGTAATGATGAATTACAACGTAGTTACGGTCGCAACCATCATGTTAAAGTAGAGATTTTTTAAAAACAACTGTACGTTCTTATTACCATAAATAATTGTTTCACCCATATTTATTATATAACTATAATTGAAGCAAAGAATTTCTATTCCATACATTATTTACATTACTCTGCAAGGAAACATTGTATAAGTTATATGGAGTTCAATACTTATTTTGCTAATTTCTTCATGAAAGCGTTGATTGTATTATAATACTTCAATCAACGATAGAACCATATTTCAATTTTGTGGAAGCAAAACCCTCGTTTTGTTCCATAATATTTAAGGAATATAGTGTTATTCTGAAATTACTTTAAAACTAATTTTGAAACTCCTTAAGTTAAAATTTTTTAATAAATATCCCATAAATATTATTTTAAGTCATAAATTGACTTAAACACAATTTTTCATTATTTTCAATGTCCTTATAAAGTTTACTGTATAAAATTAATTGTGTTAATTTTTTTAATTAATTTAAGGGCACGATTCTTCAAATGGTTGTCAGTATGTTTGTTTACAAATCGAAACGGTATGTTTAAAAAAAAAACTAAAAATTGCATCGAATAGGTAATTTTTTTCTACATGCAGTCGTGAATTTCGTTTTTTGTTTTTTTGTTATTGTTATTTCATTATTTTTATATTTTGTGTTATATTAAAAAAAAAGTCAGCTACATTAGGAAAATACTCTTCTTTCGATGAATTATGAATGTAATGAAAAAATAATAATGTTTTTCTTTTATTTACGCTTCAAAAATGTTAGCGAAATATACCTATGATTTTTTTTAAATACCGCTTTATTCGAGTGGCATAATTGTCGTCTAAAATAGCGTAAAAGTTCAGGCACTAATTACTAGATACATATAAGAAATATTGACTTATTAAATAAATCACACAAATAAAAATGATAAATCATGATTTTATTAAATCTTTATATACCGATTATATTATACGATCAGAAATATGTAGTAATTTTATATATGAAAGGGATTTTATATTAATTTAATTCATTATTAATTAATTATACATTAATTCTAAAATTCACTTTTGTACAGATATTTAAGATTCTAGATATGAATTAATTCTTTCAATCTGCCTCAAAAATAAACGGGGAAGCAGGAAATTCCATAAAATTGTTTTACAGCTATCGAAAACAACAAAGGAAAATACAATTCAAATAATTTAATACTTAAAGAGAATTCCAGAAACTTGCTACATTTCAGCTGAATTTTAGATCTATTTATTTTATTCAAAATATTTAAAGAAAAATACTCTTTTCTATTATTTAGATTATTTTACATTATAACATCACAGCACAGTTTGAATTTCACACAAAGACTTATTTTTAGTTTCGTAAACAAAAATCATAACAAATCCCACACTGACAACAATAACACTTCCACAAATATAAAACAACATATTAATTCCAAAAAGATGCACAATTGTTGGAAACGTTTGAATTATGAGAAACGCGAAAATCCAATTAAGAAACGCCACGGATGTCGCAACTCCTGTTTTTATCTTGATGGGCAAAATCTCCCCGAGTAGAACCCACGGCAAGGGTCCGCAGCCCATCGAATATCCAGCCACGTAAAAACACGCAGTTACCACAGGGATCAAGCCGTATGTATTCAGAAATGTTTCAATGAATTCAAAGGAAGAGAAATACAGTCCCAGAATGAAAATTGAGACTGCCATTAATGATGACGAGATGTACCATAATATTTTCCTTCCGAGTTTATCGATGGTGATAACAGAGACTATAGTGGAGGGGATTTGAATAAACAAGATGATAATTATGGAATAATTAATGTTGATGTAAGGATTGCTCATTTCTAAAATAAGTCGTGTGTGAAATATAATTGCGTAAAAACCACTAAATTGTTGTACAGCATGTATTATTAAGAGAATTAATATCGCGTGGCGTGCAGATTTTGTTTTAAGAAGCTGGCAGTAAGTAAAATCTTCTTTTTTCAAGGAATCCTCAATTTCTGTTAATTCAGAATCATTATTGTTGTCTTTCCCATGGTAAAACTCCATCGATTTCACTGCAGCTTCCATATTATTCTTCTTGCAGTAATAAATAGGACTCTCGCGAGCAAAACTCATTAAAGCAGCTAATATTATTGGGAATACAAATGCGAATAAATTATAAATCGCAGAACCCAGCTTGAAGGAAATTATATATGAATAAAAAATGCCGGTGACTAAAAACCAGTGGAAGATTACGCAGATTGTTCCTCGAATTGATTTATGGGTGATTTCACAAATAAAAATTGGGACTGCAATGCAGAATCCCCCAGCAAATAATCCTTGTAAAAACCTTCCGAGCAAATACAGCCAATAAGTATTAGATAAAAGTAGTGTTATCCAACCCAGTAAACTCAGCATCGAGAGGGTAATTATGGTTGCTTTTTGTCCTGCCATTAATATTAGTCCGAAGGTCAAAATTTGTGAAAAGGCTGCACCCAAAGCCATTACACTTGCAATTAATGAATAATCCAGCTTGTCGATTAATAAATATTTAGAAATTTCCTCTTCTGCCGGTGATGACCATCCTATTATTGATCCGAGAATGAAGCCACCAAGGGATGCTGTAAGACAGTAAATTTACAATTGTGAATTTCTAAAATATAATATTAAATAACTTGAATAATTAAACACAGTTATTAATTATTGATATATTCCGGGCTATTCTATAAGCTAAAAATTAAGTTTAACTTGTATGTTGTTTTTTTATCATCGCAGTCTAAGCAGCTTTTATAATAGATATATAATACATATTATTTAATTAATAATGAAAACATTAAACTTTACATTTTCCATATGGATTAACAGTCCTACTTCACTGTTAATATATCAATAATTAATAACTGCAAATAATGTAACTGTCTTCAATTATTAGTAATAATATTAATAAGATGTACATTTTGAATATTATGTGATTGACCGGGGCCGGATTCCATCTATTTCAACTAAAAATAAAGTTAGAGCAATACCGAACCAGAGTTGATAGAGGAGAACTCAAAGTCACAATTGCTTTTCATTTCGAATCCCCTAGAAGATCAGTTGAAAAATGAACTATTGAAAATGAACATCTAGTATTAAAATAAAACAGTGAAGTAAGGAATATATGTTAAACTTACCTGATATGCCAAAGAAATACTGTCTTGCTAGTTTCGGTTTTTGATTCATGATTTTTTAGTAAGACTGAACACTGTACACTGCACTTTGTGAAGAATGAATTACTTGACATAATTATGACAACTAATTGATATGTGAAGGGTTGAACTGGATTTAGTATTAGTCAAAATGAGTAGCCTTGAATTTTATTAGGCTTATTCATTTATTATCAGTACTGATAGCTCTGTGGTAGAACTGAGTGGAAGTTTGCGATGACATCACAAAATTTAACATATATTACTGGAGTACTACCTAAAACGTCATAACTTGATTATTTTAATTCACATTCGTGAAAACATAGGACTCCAATTTGTTTTGCTCATTTCATTTACATAATCATTTAAATTCAAATGTCTCAAATTAGTACAAGTTAGCAGAGAATCAGCCAGCCATTATAGTTGTCTATGAGGATCCTCATCTTCGAGAAGAAGCCAGCTGAAAACATTCACTACCCATTTGTATATTTTTTCTTTTATAAATATTATAATTTTTATTGAATATTTATTTGCGCCCAAAGCAATATGAAATTATTTATGAATTGGAAAGCATAAACTGCGTGCACAGCCCAACACTGAGTTTTACAACTACCCCAAGGATGCCCATCAAAAAACGCTAAGGTCGGATTACAAGCAGGCTAATCCTCGAAGCGTGCTACAGAGGTTTACGACCGGAAGAACAAATCCTTTTAGAAACAGTAAGAACTTTCAGAAAAACACCAAAGACAAAGATTTATGGTCGTAATTCTGCAGTACAGACATTGCTACCGAAAATGGTCAACACCAGGGGCCTCAAACATGTGGGCCTTAGGTACAAATTCAAAACATCCACCCTCCACCACTAATATTTCACCACCACCCTCACCCCCAAGAAATATGACAGGGGTGAAGATAGCTGTGGAGACTAACATAGCTGAAAAACATCAGTCATGCCTGACCCCCTAAACAGTTAAGTTATAATTCACGTCATCACACCGACATATTCATCTCTGATCACCTAGTAAAACCCCATCAGTGTATACTAGTGAAGTGTCAGTCAGTGGAAACATCATTCAGGGTTCATTTTGTTGTATTGTTCATTTCGTAAGTCGTGGTCATTTTGAACATTTTGTTCTCTTCATTTGCTTCATTAATTTTAACCCATTTTTTTGTACATATATCTTCATTATTGTTTTGTTATGACTTCATTATTGATTTATTTGGACAGAAACACCTCTGGTCGATAGCCCATGACACACTACTAACCCATCGATATGTATTATGAATATAAATATTTGTAAAGAATTTGAAAGAAGAAAATGTAATTCTGCTGCCTGAATAAAGATGTTTGTATATGTACATTATTTGAATATTATTTGTTCATTTTACAGATTTCAGCCTAACTATTAAAATCAAAACCCTAATAATTATTAAAGCAATAGTGAGTGTGTGAAAAGAAAATTTGAGGAAGTAATTATAATGTTTATATATAACTTGAGCTATCGGAGTGTTATGGTCTTGTAAGTGCTATTTTACTTCTGTGCTCTAATTTTTAAACCAAACACGAAAAATACTAGATGCTCTGGACTTTATTTTGATTTTAGTTACGGTCTTTTATCATAATTGCACTTTCGGGGAATTTTATCTTAAATGATCAGAAAATTTGAAAATATTTTTTTAAAATTATTAATAACTGAGGCTTCGACTATTTTATTATATATTTTTTTTATCAAATGTATAAAACACTAAACTTTATTTGAATAACACTAAATTATTTATATTTAGTACAATACAAAGTTTAAAGTGTTTTATTCATTTTTTTAAATCACACCACTTAAAAGTCCATAAAGAATTTAATTCTAATGTTTCAAGTTGATCAAAGTTTTTTTTTTTTCGAGTTATGAAATTATTAATGTAAGTTAAACAAAAAATGTCCTGAAAATGCAAAGTTAATTGGGTTTTTACAATTTTTAATTTACAGACAGATGGGTTTTAAGGAATTAAGGGATGTTAGAGTGTGCCCTTCAATACTGGAATTGTTCCTTTTTCTTCTTCGCAAACACTATAACAGTTCACTTTTCAGAGTAGTTATAGTACAGTTCATTTCACTCTTTGGAGTCAATATTGCAGTTAATTTTTTGCTCTTCGCAATTAACACTTGTGATGTTAATTAGTTCAGTGTTCAGAATCATTATAATAATTCATCATCAATTTTTGGAGTTAAGTCGTAAGTGTGAATATTTTATTCTTTGTTGTTGTTTTTTACAAAAATATTGTTACACGTTGTTAAAGGAGGGATGGTACTCCAGACATTTGTAACCAAAACCCAAAACAACTGGTTCAAAATGATAAACAATATTTACACATAAAAAAAAAAAATTGGTGTTGAAAATAACAGCAACCCACGTGAACAGCTTCTACGAGTGCGTTATCATTATTATCAATATTTTTATCATAATTATTATTTCTTGTTTTAATATATTTAATTGTTGGACAATTCATTTCAATCAAACTCTGTAAAGTTTAGATGAAATTAAGTGAATACCCAAATTAAAATCTAAGCACAAGACCTTAGGCCCTTATCATCATAGCCGACGAATTTTCATGAGAACAAATTTCCACCTTCTTTTTATCACAAAAATTGCTAGGTTAGCATTCCGTGGATTTTTTTTTTTAATTCAAATCCATCTGTAGGGATCATGCCCTGGAGATATTTTCCATGGTTGTTGCTCTCTATTTTGGTGTCCTTGAATGAAACGACAAATCAGATCTGACAAAAATCATACAACTATTTGGCATGTTGAATTTTACTCTAAAAAGTAAAAACTTATTAAGGGTTAATTAATTAAATTCCTTCCCATAGCAAAATGATGTTTACACCAAATATTAACATAATTAAATGATGTTTAACGTTGATTATCTTTTTAATTAAAAATTAATTTAGACCAAATATTGTGGCAATTTTTTACTTAAAACTATTTTATTTTTGGTTGTAGAGCAAAATGATACATTACAAAGTTGTAGATTTTCTTCATTTTAATGATTTTAACTAAATATTGTATAATTTTGACCAATTTTCGCTAATTTGTTAATTTTTGACAGTGGAAAAAACAATACATAAGTCATTAATTTTAAAGAAGTTCAAAATTGTACAGTTTAAATTCTTACTATATATAAGTTATGAAAATAAGTGTGAGATTTTTTGCAATATAAAATAACAATGATAATAGAAATTGTACAAATTGTGCATTTTTTTTACTCTGAAATCAAAAAATAGAAAAGCTAGTCAATAAACAGCAAAATTGCCTAATGTTTGCTAAAAATTGAGGATGGTACAAATGAACTGGACCTGATTTCTGAACAAATCCGAGGACTAGTGATTTTTATACCTGTTCTGGACTAATCACAGTCAGACTCGACTATTCCGCCTGCTCTGGATAGACTAGTGACTCAATTACTCCTACTTGTTCTGGACCTGTCAGTTAGTTATCCCAGGCGGACTCGGTAGTTTAGCCTGATCCGAGTGTGAGCTGTTATTTTTAATATATACTTTTAAATGAAATATATTAAAAGCGCAAATACTCTACTTCAATATTTGCTGCTATTTTTTGATTTCCGTAACATTTTAGGCTGTTGAATAATATTTTAAGTATAAAATAAAAATCATTAAAATAATTACTTTTAAAATTGGACTTCTTAACCTATAATTTATATTGTTGATTACATTTAATATCAGTCGCGGTACCGTTCAGTGGCTTTATGTATGGTGCTGTACTGTCTTATCAAACGGTAAAGCATATATTTTTGGCGCTTAATCGCTTTTCAAGCTATGCAGCTGTAAACAAAACCGCCATACGTGTTCAGGGAACATGAAGCACTTTGCGCTGCAGCGTTACATGTCTAAAATTTCCCCGACAACATACTTTTTCAACAATCAATAAAAACAAAACAAAAATTATGATTTACTGTATAACTGGATAGAACATACAAATGGATGAGTAACTTCTACATGATTAATGTTACCAGCTTTTGATAATAAGCTTAGGCAGGTCGCTAGGGCACAACACTTTAATTTAACTAGTGCACTTAAGTGTGTATAAACATGTCTGTGGCTATTCCATCACTGAAGGGGATCTTGGAGTTCTTGCACATACATTATCTTCAATGTGTCTTTGGAATTCAGTAATAGCTTTGCTTATTGTTGTTTTCACAGCTATTTTACCACTTTATTTACTCACAATAGAGTCAATCGACAACCAAATAGAGAACTCCAATTGTGGAATCAAATTTGCATTGTCAAAATCTTCCATTTCTTGTTCATTCATATATTCCATTGGATATTCCGCTTCTTGGTTTCGCAGACTATAAGATGAGATAAAGAAGAAATGGTGTTTTTTTATTATTTCAACCGCGTCCTTGTTTTGTATGGGTACGATTTAAATATTAGGTGGAATAAAGTGCACATTGCCAATGCAGAATATAGTTAATTATGGATACAAAAACAGTTAAATTTTGACAAAGTTGTGCATATTTGTTTTGCAGGCATTTTTAAATAACTGATAGTCTTTTTCTTAAATTACTTTCAACGAATCTTTTGAAATAAATCAACTGATTCACTAATAACCCCCTCGCCTCCCACCATGCTTCAGAAAAATGTACTTTTTTGCATAATTTCTTTTGAAATTTAATTCATCATAAAGTCACTTGAAAAAGATAAAATTGTTGTTTTGAAGTATTATGAAAACAGAATAATACACAAAATTGATTCTAAATAATCCTTAAAAACTATAATCAAATAGACATCAATGAAGCGTTTATTGAAATCTGAGCCAAGAGAAGTTTTTTGTGATTTTGTGTCCAGTCATTACAATCTGAGACTGTGGCTAGTAAGGATCGCTCATTTTAATTAATTCAATTAGTTTCTTTTAATTAATTTGATGCAATATAATTGAGTAAAGTTGATTTAATTTAACATCTTTAAATTGTGCAACCCAGAGCTGTATTGACGTCTGCATTTGAGTAACTGTTATTTTGAGTAACGTTCTTATTGTTTACATTGAATTTTTCTCAGATCAAAAATTTGTTCGATGATGCAATATGTTATTGATATGCAGCAGCAGATGTACATTATATAATTCAATGTCTGCCAGAGAAGTACTTTTTTTAATGTGCATTTGTTTAAAGTACTTACATAATGTAAGTCAAAATATCACAGAGCTAAATGTGAAAAAAAAATGTTGTCTGATCATTTTTATTTAATCTTTAATCAAGTTATTTGAAACAAAAGAAATTGGCATTTTGAAGTATAATGGAAACAGAATAATACACAAAATTAATTCTAAATAATCCTTAAAAATCTTTAATTACACATCGCGATCACCATACAAAGTATATATTAAGTTAACAATTAGCTCCCAGTATCACAACATAAATAAAAATAAAAAACGGATATTTTTGGGTAATGTTTTACATGTTTTTATTCACTGTCGGTGCATATTGTTTTCTAATTATACTAGGTACAACGAAATTGTCTGGTCGCTGTCAGAAACCGGACAATCAAGTGAACTTATGCTTAGTTAATATAAATGGAAACTAGATTTACTTCCATGTGTTCTTCTCGTAGTCCCATTTCGAGGAAATACCTTGGATGGGGTTGTTGCGCATGTCAATCATACGCCTCAATTGGGCCTTCTGGGACTCTTCGGAGAAGGATGCTGGCAATGGGTTGTAAACTGCAAAAAAAAAATGGATATTATAATGTACATTGGATAATTAATTAAGTTTTTCAATGGTTTATAAATTGAAATAATAAACAAAGAAGTAATGGATTTTGGTTATGTGCATGAAATTTCCAGAGAAGTTTAGCGATATATCATATTTGAGTGGCTGAAGCTTGATTTTTTATTAGGTGCGCAACTAAGTTTTTCAAGAGATGGCTCCAGTAGTAAGTATTGATCGATTGTGACATAACCAAAACGACATGAACCAAGCTTCGACATATGGTAAACAAACCGCTTTGACACATTAGTTTTATTGTTGCATCATATACTTTTGGTTATGTGAAAATATAATAATAATTGCTTTTCTTCTTTCATTCGAAGAAAACGGCGCCTGAAGCACATCGAGAACTCCACAAAGTTCTTCAGAGAAGTTTAGCAATAGATAATATTTGAGTAGCTCAAGCTTGATTTTTTCAAATGGAAAGGCATATTTTTTAAATGCATATTTTAATATTGAATTTGGAATTGAAGGCACTTGGTTTGTTTCACTTATTTGCCTTTAATTTCGAATTCAATATTAATTAGATGTTTCATCAAGTGATCAATGAGAACCAAATCAAATTTTTATTGTTGTGACTGGTGATAAAATGTTCGCCAGTAACAATAGGTTTTATAAAAATATAAAAAAAAATATGGACAAGCTTATTTTAAAACAAATGACATCAGATAAATCGAATTTTGAAAAAAAAATTAAAAAATCATTTTATTTAGAAAATTGCATTTGGTTAATTTTAAACATATTCAGTGAAAAAAAATCTTCCTCTTTAAATTTCCATCTTTAAATTATTGAAAATATACTGTTGTGTACCTGTTTATCTCATAATCCTCAATAAGTAAATTTTGGTTCAGCACCGTGATTTTTAGTGTGGAAAGGCACTTAGCAATTCAGATATATAGGTTAAAAATTTAAAGTTAGAATGTAATAATATACAGATAAACACAGCATATTTATTGTATTGCCATTAATTTTTGCTGCACTCACTAGTGAATATCTTAATGTTTGGTGTTTTATGATTCATTAATGGAACGATTTATTGAATTCATGTTATTTCAGTGTATTATATTATTAGTATAATTGCACTTATATGGAATTTTTGTATATTTTTTCAACTATAATACATAAAGTCCAAAAATTAATACATATGTATATTTCCTATCTATAAAATCTTTAACATTAACATATTTCAATTTTGCAAGTGAAAATTATTTTGTACAGTAGAAGTCGAGAAATATCTCAAAGTTAAAATGAGATATTTCTCGACTTCTACTGTTGTAACCTATTTAAAATATTGAATGGCTAGAAATAGATTAAAATATATTACATAACTGATGTCACAATTGTTTGGAAAAAAATGAAAATTGTTTTTTATGTATGCGGTATTTCAATTGGCTACACCACTATTAGATATCTTTCCTTACTTATTAATAGATTTACTAATTGTTTCTTAATATTTTTCCTTTTCTAACTTTAGGTGCAAAGCTACCAATTTTTTTCCCAATTAATTTTCAAAGTGTATTTATTTTTTTAATAGTCTCATAATGTAGATTTACCGAAGAGTTTCATTCCGATGAACATCCAAATTCCCAAAGAGCAGAAGACCAGGGTCATTCCAATGATGGATTTCCATTCACCGGTCGGGGCTTGGAATTCGGCAAAGGTCTGCCTGAAAGACGCCCTGTAGAGGGCTTTCTTCTCCTCCAAAGAGAGCTGACGCCAGTCTCCCTTTTCCTTTTCACGCAAAGCCTGTCATAATAAATGATAACATTCTTTATTAATTTTCAATATACAGAAAAATGCATATAGACAGATTAATCAAAATTAACAAGATACCTAAAAATACCCAAACAACTTTTATTTTTAGGTTTTAAAATTAAATTTAAGGTATAAATATGTAAAGATGTTCAATTTACAATCACGATTAGATAAACCTGTGTTTTTTTTTTTTTTCAAATGGAACACAATGTATATTTCACTTTTTTATTATTTATTAAATAGATATTACCGACTTTTTATATAATTAAAATAAGAAAATGTTTGGTCCAACACCAGTGATGTAAGAAGTAATAGATTTTGCTTGGTATTAAAATTTTGTATCACTGATAAAAACATTGAAAAATTATTTCGAATTTTGAAACATGAATAATAATTACAAGAAATTATAGATATTTTATATACTTTAAATAAGGAATTGGTTAGTTTAACATCCTCGATGTTGGAAACAACCATTTTTCCATAATATTAAAAATGTATACTCCTGTTTAATAAATTAAAAGTATTTACAATTTTCACACTAGAATATAATGATTACATGAAATTTTCGACCATTTGTTTACTTAAAATAAGGAATTATTTAGGGTTTAACAACCTTGATGTCGGAGGTGCTTTCCTTCCATCTCAGGGCGGGCATGGGGAAATCAGACCTGTCGATGTAGTTGGGCTGTCCATTGAGGCCGAAGCCGACATGTTCCCTGTTGCCCACAGCAACGGCCACGGGATCGTGGTGGGCTTCAGAGTGGGCGGCGGCCGCTCCGAATGGTGCTGGGCGCACTTTGATGTGCCTAGCGCTTAAAGCTAGAAGCCTACCAGCCATGATCTAAATAAACAAATTTAATAGTTTAAAAAATGTCCAAATTTTATTTATGATCCACAACCAATTAAGTGCACCCCTGACAAGCGAGCTGAAAAACTCCATTAGACTTTGATAATAAAGAATTTAATATTCCACGTACGGAAGCAACGATTGTGTTGGTTAAGTGAAAAAAATTATTCAAAAATGAAGGTATTTTACATTAAAAAATCAACAATATAATTCAAGAAAACCATAATTTTACTTTACTTATTACATCGTAAACGAATAGACTAATTTAAAAAAAAAATCAAGTGGGCTAGGGTAATGTAATGATATAACACGATTTAAACACAAACATTAATTCAAAATACCCCAAAAAATCTTATATAAGTATTTCACTCAAATAATTTAACGCAATTAATTCACCCACATCATTATTTTCTACAATAATCCTCACTACTTTACCTCATTCACGGAAATCGAACAGAAATACTCCCTAAAAATGATTATCTAATCACTCACACTAGCTGGACTTTACTACATGGATGTCATGGCTGGCTTATTAAAATTACATTTAAAACAATCCTTTTCTGATGAAAAGCATTTTACCTTTGCTATTGTGTTGGAAATGTGGGCGAAATAAAGCGGTTTTTTGATTAAAATGTATGAGGAAAATACTCACTGCTTAATACAAGATGGCGAGGAAACTGAAGGCCGATTTGCGGTGAGGTTTACAATCGTTAGGACGCATGCGCAGTTTGGTTTTCGGATCCAAATTTATGCATATTATACAATATTTTTTCTTTGGAAAATCTTCAATTGAGTTAATTGTTATTTTAAATAATATAAAATAAATAAAAATTATGCGTATTAAGAATAACTAATTAGTAGTTTTATTAATTTAGTACTGACTTTACTTTTATTCCTTTTTTTATTTGAAACTTAAATAAAATATTATACTTGATCTGATTTTAAGTATTAAATCATTTAAGAAATATTTATAGTAATGTTTGTATCTATATTCATAATTATATTAATTTTAAAATTGTAGTTATTTAGAAGAGAAGAAAACTGTACTTTGTAGCAATTGATACTCGGAAACTGATTAAAGTATATGTGTTTATTTTTCCACATTTTCGTTTTAATGTAAAGAATAATTTGATTAATTATATACTGCTATAATTTACCCTCGCCAGAAATTAATTAAAACACTTTACACCGATGATCAAGATTGCTCAGAAATGTTATCGGTATTACTGATTCCTTTATTGTAGTTCCTATTCATTATATATTATCAAAGTGTTTTAAAATTAAAACTGTAATAACTAAATGATACACAAATGTTATTTTCAACCTCAAAATCTTAGAATACATATCAATTAAATATCCCACTTTGATTTGGGACTATTCCCCAATTGAAATGTTAATATTAACGTGGACGTTATTCGTTATCGTCGCAATCTATGTGAGTTTTCTAATTGATATATATTCGTAGATTGTGAGGTTAAAAATAACGTTTACCGTTAAGGGCATGAGTGCTAAAATGCCTTTCATTAGAGGTCAGTCTTAATACATATTATTTTTGCTATCTTACGATATGTGTTCCGCTCGTTAAATCTAAAATATTTTTTTATTAAAAACATCAAAAAATATAAAACATAATTTGAACTATGTGGAAAATACTTCTCTTTCCATATATGAAATATTCTTTTATTAGATTATCTAGTTTTGCATTAAATCTACCTTATTGTTACAGTATTTTAAAAATAGCGCCCTTTTTATGGTCATTTTAAACGACCAAGCAGTTCACGCGTATTTGAATAGATGGCGTAATTAATTTAATTTGTGGAATACGACGAATTAGGCAATAGAAGTTTGTGTTCTGGATAGGAAAAACTACCTTCTACGTTCTAAATAAATGTCTAAATTATTCTAATATAATAATATTATATATTCTTCGTAGAGCATAGCCCCCATTGTGAGGATAAATAATAACGTGCACGTTAAATTTAATATTTCACAAACGGAATAGTCGTGACTGTCTATAATTTTGTATTCATTGTTTTAAAATTATTTAATAAAATATAATGAGCGCTTTTTTAAATAAAGGTATCTGTCGTACCTAAATTTAAACAATTTTTTTGAGCAATCCTGATAATTTTTATAAAGTATACGATCCGTTTCCATTCTCGTTGCCAGTCCGTTCTCGGACGATTGTGAATATATCCTTAATTTCAGATGAGAGTAAATAACAGATGCATATAACTTATAATATAATATAGTTAAAAATACATTTTTGTTTGTTTTTAAACCATTAAACACCGCCATCTATTGGATATAGAAGAATAATAATAAAAACATAATTTCCTAGATGGCGCTACTGCATTTATTGAAATCGAATATAAATTACAAATTACAATTATAATCTGTCTTTTTATACATTTAAATATTTATAACTAGAATTATCTATTGTTTAAAACCGATTTCACCGAAAACATAATGGAAACAGATCGTATATACACCGGGCGATTGTGGACAGATACAAGTAAATTATGTGATTATTCTATTTTTCGTTTCCATTTCATTCCGTTCCCGAGAAATTATGAAGCGGTCATTAATCATTCATTGGAATATTCACGTCTGCATATTTACGTGAATATTCCAATTAATGATTAACGACAGCTTACTCAATGAAAGAAAACAACTGCCTAATAATTTTTTGCCGCTTTGAGGGCATTAGTGGTAATCCATCTAGTGGAGGACATGAGAGTTGACTAAAAAGAGGCGCTCATGGATTTTATTTAAAAACGCGCTCGTTTTTGTAAGGAACCGTATTAACAACCGCGAAGGCCGTTTTAAATAAAAAAATAAATGCTTTTATTAATTTACTTTTAATGTTCAGTGTTGACATGAAATAATTTTAAACGCATTCGTAGAACGTACAAAAATAATACCATTTAAAAATTCGTTTGCAAGGTCGTCGTGAGATCGGCTAGATGCTACAGTCATAATAATCAGAAAATTTTAAAAATCATTTTTTTAAATGATATTACGTTAACGCATTTTTTATTGCAGTAACGTGGCGTATCCAACCAGTCCACCCGCCCCTCCATCCTCTTATGAGTAAGTTTTGGCACTCGTAAAGGGGTAACCGGCTAGTTCAATTCCCAAATTTTGGCAAACGCCCCACAGTGGGATGAAACTTAAAAATAAGGTTTAATGAGGTCGAAAAATAAAATGTAGAATATATTGACGTAAATGTAATAAACATATTCAATTTCACATTATGAAATAGTTTTAATGAAAATATGTTGTTAATAATAGAAAAAAAGAGGATTTTTCCCACGGTCACAGTTATTTAAATAAATTAAATAAAAATAATTGGAAAATAACTCATAAATTATTCCCTCTTTAGCTACTGTTTCATTTTGAATTATGTAAGATAAGAAATTAAAAATTAATCAAATCATTTGTATTTATTTTAATAAATATATTGATTGTGTCCTATTTATAGTATATGTATTAATAATTTACAATTATGTTAAAATATGGATTTTATCTTTTTTGTTTTAATGATATTATATGCGATTAACGTTGACATTTAGCAATGAATATTTCTATTCTCATGCTTAGGAATATATTTTTTAATAGAAAAAAGGATTTATTCACTTGATCACAGTTATTTAAATAAATTAAATAAAAAGAATTTGAAAATAATTAATTAATAAATTATTTTTCCTTTAGCTACGGTGACATTATGACTTATTTTATATACATTTGTTAAAGTACATATATATGACATGACGTCACAGTAGCTAAAGGGAAAATAATTGATTAATTAATTAATTTCAAATTCTTTTTATTTAATATATATATTTTTATTCGTATATTGTTTAACCAATCACAGAGCTTCATTTATAACTTTAATTTTAAATTGCTATGACTTCAGAGAGGGGTGTAGAGGGATGAAATGTTTTATATAAATTATAGACAATTGAATATACATTAATATCGTATTTTTCTTATCTGCGACCACGCGCGACCCTCGGACTTAGACGTATGTTGTAGATTAGTTGTCAGTGTTATTAATTAGATAAAACATTAAAATTATTTTGATTTTTCTTTCAATAAATGACAATAACAAACATTTTATATCGAAATCTTTATTGAACAGATAAATACAGTAGCGTAGCATCAAATTTCGAGCCTCTCTGAGAAATTTTTAAAGGGATTTTTTTCATGCTTTGTTAAAAATTGTGCGCTGAACTTCTACTAGTAGAAATACGGCCTTGCGCATAGAAATACATCTTTTTTTAAATACATACAGTAATAATAATATTTAAAATATGTTTTTTTTTAATTTGATTAAAATATAATCATTTTAAAAAGTAATTTTTTTGATATATGCATTACTATCAAAACTTGTGTATACGGTGTTGCCTATTTATAAACAAGGGTACTATAGACGTATTATATAAATTTACATACTACGTCTATAAAGGTACATATGGTATCATTGATATGACATCACATCAAATTTAAAACAAAGACACTATACTAAATAACGAATGCATTGTAACAAATATACAAATGTTTTATATACATTGTAAGTCAAAGTTTCAGTAGTTTAATGGTAAACAATTGATTAATTATTTTTTTTATAAATAGAAATGAGTATTTGTTTTTTTTTTCATTTATTTTAAAAAGGTGTGATCAAGTGAATAAAAATTATTTCTATTTATTTGTTATATTTTTTACCGTTATGTGTTATAGGTTTGTTATAGCACTAGTAAATAAAATATTAGGGGGACCGGAAAGTAATGTCGTTTTTTTACACTAAATTCAAACAACACAATTTTTATCTATATTTTAATTTAATCAATAACATAATCACCCTCATTTTCTACGACCTTTTGCGATCTAGTGCGTAAGTTTTCTATCCCGGATCGATAAAAATCACCAGGTTTCTCATAAAAATATCTGGAGATGGTATTTACAACTTCTTCAGAATTGTTGTGTTGCAAAATTACACCTTTCAATTAAAGATTGATACGCTCTATCCAATTGTTCACAATGTCTGCATTAACAGATTGACCAGGTTTTAGCACTTCAAAACGACCCGAATACTCGCCCAAAAAGCGCCTTTTTTGGGTATAAACCTGGTTTTGCTGTAGCTCGTGTAGTTGCAAGTATTGGAACGATTAGATTTGTTTTCCTCGGAAAGATTGTGCGGGACACAAACACCTGCTCTGATTACTTTCCCAATCTGCTTCAAATGTTCCTGAATGGTTGATAAAGGTGCGTTAAGATTGGTCGATAGTTCTTCAATGGTTTGATATGGATTTGCTTTTTCACTTCCGCTCTTAAAATGTCATTATTTAGAGTTGTTGGTCTTGCTGATCGATGAGAGTCAGAAAGACGGAAATCACCGGATTTAAACTTGGAAAAATCAGCATTTAGGAACATCTAAAGTATTCGGATAAACATTGTAAATGCTTTTGGTAGAACCGTTCCATTATGTAATTAAAAAAAAAACATAAAATGGATTTGTTTTTTTACTGACCATTTCATCAAACCTTGTAAAAAGCTTTAATATTTTATAAATTGCAAGAAAACAAGCCTCTTTAACCCAAAATATCTTTGACGGAATTTTAAATTACCTAATGAGCTGCCATGAACAACATGCGCAAATTACTTTCATTACTTTCCTGTCCTAATAATTTTCATCTTTATTTAACCACATGAAATGTGGATACTGTATCACATTTGAAGTGAAAGCACGGTTTAAACTTTGCTTAAAAGTATTTCTTTTATCCTTAAATTTTTATCCCGCTTTCATTTTTTCCTTAACCTAAAAATCACTAATTACGAAAAACAATAAATTTATTCAACGCAAAGAATTAATTAATTTCATAAATATTGTAACAAAATTGGTTCTCACAATTTAATCATATAAAATAAACAAAGATTTTGTGACGATAAAGATCAATTAAAAATTTACCATTTCCAAGTTATGAAAAGCAATACATTTATTCAACTAATTAATATTAACCAATCGATTTAAAAATAACATTTCACAAAATATTTGGACAAAATTTGAAATGTCTCTCTTAAAACCGTCATATTTTTGATACGGCCATTTTTTTTATTGATTAACACAGATATAGTTTAATTCATAATTTCCTGTTCCCTTGGTTCCTTATTGATAAACAAAGCCTTAAAAGCGCCTACCGAGGAAAGCCTCACATTTATTCGATCAATTAATGTCAATTCGTCGAGGCGGTTCAATTTAAAAAATAAAAAAAAATGGAACGTATTTTCTTTATTGACTCAATTACGTTCAATTAAAGTTCACATGAATAAAGTAGAGGTCAGACAGTACATCTGATGTTAATTATTGTAATTGTAATTATTATAGGCAAATATTTATAATTAGTTAATTTTCTAATATATTCAATTGCGGAAACATTCTGACATAATCAATTACATTATTTGTTACAAAGTACAAAAGCTGTAAGACTTGTGGATGCCATCAATTTGTCAAATTTATTTATATATTAACAGCAATGTTTATTGGTATTATAACATGCATCATAATACATAATTTATTTATATTATAATCATATTTATTGAGATATGTTTAAACGTATAGGGTAAAATACAATACATATTTTTTATTCTATTAATTCCAAAATGGCTATCGACCATTGGACTTTCAATCAGAAGTCACTGTTTTATACGGCATGTATGTCTTTTAGTCGATGATGAGAGATAATATGAGATGAATGTGGATTTAGAATAGCGGATATTTGAATTTCGTTTCTAGAGTAGATTTAATGTGCCCTGGTTTACGGAATTAGTGGCAATATTTTATTATTGTGCAATATTTAAAATTCTATATTCTAAATATACTTTGACAGGCGTAACTATACCATTTTATACTGTATTTTACAAAATATATTTTTTTATAGTAATATGATATACAGGGTGAGTTTTTTTCGATGTTCTCTATGGGGATCTCGGAAACTATAAGAGATAGAAAAACGGTTAAATGGGGAAAGAAGTGTAGTTTTATAAGACGAATAAAATGACACTTTCAAAATATTTGAAAAAGTCAAGAGTAACTAGATATTTTGAAAAAAGTAAAATGTGTCATTTTTTTTAAATCAATATATCTCTATTATTATAATAGATAGAAAAAAACTGCAAAAAACAAAGTTGTAGAAAATTTTACACAGATTAATAACAAAAAATCAAAACAAAAATTTGCCCATATTTTGGGAGATATGACACAAACTTACCTTTTTTTTAAGTGGAAACAATAGTTGGCTATGACTTTATTAAAAGGGCTATTTTTTTCCCTTTAATTCGATATAATATATGCCATAGTTATTTTTAAAATAAAATAAGTTACAGTCGTTTTTAATTTTACCATACACCAAAAAATAGTTAGCCATGAAAAAGACAAAAGTAAAACAATTGCGGTTGTTTATAGCAACGAAATCAATATTTAATTTATTATCTTTCTTTAGATTTGTCAAAAGCAACATAAAGTAAAATAATTCCGAAATTATCAAAATAATAATAGAAGAAAATTTTAAATATTACATAAGATGCTCAAAAAGTCGACCATTATTATTATGGCATAAAGTACATCTTTTTAAAATCGAATTTGTGGCTTTTTTGACTTTTCTTCTGTCAATAGATTAAAATGTTTCAAGTACAGCTAGTCTAAGATCCTCCACGGATTGATATGATTGTTGATACACTTTGTTCTTCACATAACCCCACAGAAAAAAGTCTAAAACGGATAGGTCGCGTTTCATCTGTCCAAATTATTTTTGTGGGGAACGTATTATCTTGCCTCTTGGCACATGTTTTTGTACCACATACAGAAGACCATTCTTTTATTGGTATCACCATCATGTAAATTTTGTGAAATTGATACCTTATATGGGTGATATTTATGTTTTTTCAAAATTCGTACTAGAGTCCGTTGAGATATGCTTGCTTCTGTTGCAATTTGTCTGGTCGATGTGGATGGATCTATCATCGCCAATGCTAATACGTTTATTTCCGAAACTGCAATTGTTTTACTTTTGTTTTTTTCATGGCCAACTATTTTTTGGTGTATGGCAAAATTAAAAACGACTGTAACTTATTTTATTTGAAAAATAACTATGGCATATGTTATATCGGATTAAAGGGAAAAAAATAGCCCTTTTAATAAAGTCATAGCCAACTATTGTTACCATTTAAAAAAAGGTAAGTTTGTGTCATATGTCCCAAAATATGGGCGAAATTTTTTTTTATCTTTTATTATTAATCTGTGTAAAATTTTCTACAACTTTGTCCTTTACAGTTTTTTTCTATCTATGATAATAATAGAGATATATTGATTTCAAAAAATTGACACATTTTACTTTTTTCAAAATATCTAGTTACCCTTGACTTTTTCAAATATTTTGAAAGTGTCATTTTATTCGTCTTATAAAACTACACTTCTTTCCCCATTTAACCGTTTTTCTATCTCTTATAGTTTCCGAGATCCCCATAGAGAACATCGAAAAAAACTCACCCTGTATATATACAGGGTGGCGCAAGATTACGATGAAGTCCAATATCTCAGTTATAAAGAAATATACAAAAAAATGTTACTTACATTATTAGTAGCTACTGTCAAAATTCACATTTTAAAATTAGTTTCATATATACAAGGTGTCCAATAATCACGTAACGTATCAAACATATGTTTTTTTAAATGGAATGATATATTTTTTATGAAGATTTTCGATTCTACGTTTAAAAATAATCATTTTTTATATAAGATTTAATAGGTTAATTTTTCATAGTTTAAAAGTTATAAACAAATGAATGTTGAAATCGATAGATGTTTCGAGCCTAATATTTCAATAATGAAAAATGAAATAAACATTCTGTCAACGCCATACAAATGCAAAAATACTTAATAATAAAAGAAATACTCTTTTTTTCTCTCAAAACAAATTTTTATATACAATGTGAAGCAATACGCAAAATGATTTTTTTCTCTTTTTACTTAAATGGGACACCCTATATTTTTTATGCTATTTTAATAGAAAATTAATCACTCTTCATTTTTATATAACATATTAAATAGCTACCGTTTACCGTTTTTGAGATATTTAATCTCAAATACAAATTTGGTATAGAATTTTTAATCAAAGTAGGCCGTGCCAGAACAACTAATTTATTTAGTTGTGAAAGTTACGCGAACACAAATATAAAATAATTTAGTGAAACGAATGATCAAGTGTATTAATTAAAATACATCATAATTCATACATATTTTTTTACCACGGGATGAGAATTTAATAAAAAAAGTAAATAAATATTAAGCTGTAATTATTTTAATACGCGATAATATTGAAAATACAACAATTTAAATAGGTATGTTCTTGGCTGTGCGCCAGGATCCAGGTACAACGAATCTTCTTATCTCAGGAATGCATTCTCGGAGTGAGTCGTCGATCGTTTTTTTCTTCTTGATTTGCGATAATTGCGCTCTTGTATTTCGATTCAGTCGTCCGAAAACGCGCAGTGTTCACTATTCCGGTTTAATTTTTAACGTTAGAAATTATTAATAATTAAAAACGCGATTTATTTTTGTTTATGAACAAGTGGTAATTAGTGAGTGGTGGAGGTGAGTTGGTTTTCGATTCACCAGGAATGGGTTGGAAGTTATTTTTTCTATTAAGGTATGTTAATATTAATAATTTATTTTTAAACAGATTTTAGGATTCCTATTATTATCATCAATTTATTCTCCAAAATTGCATTTATCAATAAATTACTTTCGCAATAAACAAATGCGATTTTCGCAAGACTAAAGTATGTATACATTAGTTCTAAATTCATTAATGAAGATTTGCTAGTTTGTTTTGCGATTCCTATTCTTTTAAATCGTCCACATCGCAAAAATTATGTTTAATAATAAATTAATTTTTTAACAAAGAAAACATTTTTTTCGTAAATTTTTAATCATTTTCATCACTTAACCCGCGGTGAAATATTTTTGAATAATCTTTGAAATTTTCCAAAAAACTAACACTTGTTTTTTCTTACAAAATGTTATAATAAATGGAAGATGTGCCGTCCCTTGCTCGAAACGCTTCTATCCTATTCCATAATTACTTAAATGGGACACCCTATATTTTTTATGCTAGTTTAGTAGAAAATTGATCACTCTTCATTTTTTATATAAAACATTAAATAGCTACCATTTACCGTTTTTAAGATATTTAATCTCAAATACAAATTTGGTATAGAATTTTTAACCAAAGTAGGCCGTGCCAGAACAACTAACTTATTTAGTTGTGAAAGTTACGCTTAATATTATAATTAGTAAGTAAAGTATATTTTACGTTATATTTTGTAACACTGGTGCAGTTACGCATACTTCTTCAATAAATTTAGTTTTTAATTTATTATGTTTTTTTTTTTAATAGGAAAATTTTTAGGAGAGTGTGTGAAATGATTAATTTAATTGTTAAAAACTAAAAACAACTATATTTTTTGGTTATTATTCGAAAAATATTTAAAATATTCCTATATGCTTATTAAATTGATTTATTTAAACAATTCATGTTGACTGAAAAACCGAAAATAGATACTAAGTGAAATAATAAAATATTTATATCATTATATTTTGTTAACATTTTTAAGTATTTATTTCACACATTCACATTTTCTTTTAATTCAATAGCATTCAAACATTTTACAATTTTTTTCTTAAAAAATATGTCCCAATAACCATTATAACTCGCTAAATAATCGTTGAGCAACTATTTTCTTTATATTTTGCATGCGCCTTTAAATATCGATTGTTATTTGAATATCCTTTTAGGTTAGGGAGTAAGTATGTTATTAAATACCAGAAAACGATTATGAATTGCATTTGTTTTAATTATAGCCTACTTAAATTATAGATTATAAGCGAAACTTATAATTTTGTACTTTGAATTGAAATTGTTAAAAAATGGTAACAGATAGGGGTATAGTTTATTATACAAAAATTAAAGAACAATCAATTTTCTATCGAAATAGTGTAAAAAATATAGGGTATACCATTTAAGTGAAAAAAGAAAAAAATCATTTTGCGTATTGTTTCACCCTGTACACAACATTTGCTTTATGGTAACACGATTATTCCTTATATTATTAAGCATTTTTTCAATTAAATTGCGTTAACAGAAAGTTTACATCGTTTTTCATTTTTGAAAAATAAGGCCCCAATCTTCCATTGATTTCAACCTTAAATTGTTTATAACTTTTAAAATATTAAAAACTGACCTAATAAACCTTATGTCAAAAATGATTAATTTTAAGCGTAGAATCTAAAATCGACATAAAAAATATAGCATTCCATTTAAAAAATCATATGTTTGATACGTCACGTGATTATTGGACACCCTGTATATATGAAATCAATTTTAAAATGTGAAGTTTTACAGTAGCTACAAATTATGTCGGTAATATCTTTTTGTAAATTTCTAAATAACTGAGATATTGGACTTCATCGGAATCTTGCGCCACCCTGTATATAAATCTAATTAATACTATAATTATAAAACGTTTTCCAGGCAAACTAAATTGGATTTAAGAAACATGAAAAGTTTTATAGATATTATAAGTGTCATATTAGAAATTGTAATATATGGCATTACTATTGCCTCTTATTTATTTTATTTCTTCCATTACCTCTTTTGTGTTGCATATATATTCACTTAGATTTAAGGTTTAGATATAAGGCAATTTCAGCATTATCTTTTATCCTAAACTTAATATCGCCTTACGTTTTGTAGTTGCAGTCTTGTTTTATTATTTACAAGTAAAAATTATTATCATTATTTATTTATTTCTCAGTTTATATATATTTTTTCTAAAGTTAACTTTATTTTTACAGGTTTATCTTAAATAGTGTAAACATTATCTGACTGATGAAATAATAGTGGCCCTTTTTCAACACCCCGAATAAGACGTCATAGTTTTATTGTTATTTGTGTATGTTTCTGATTGCCATATTTACTATACCAAAATCTAAACTAAAAGGTTCTAATCGCGAAATGTTTTTTACATAAGTCATATTTTAAAGTAAAATGGAAAGTCACTCCGAAGAATCGATGATGCGTACTCCACGGCTACACTAGAGCTTTTTTCCGACGAAATCAAGAGAAACTTACAGAAGATTTATGGATTATAAAGATTATATATATATATATAAACTCCGCCTTATTTGCGGAGTGTAAAATTGGGCCTAAGGCTGTTAAATTTGCTCCAGTATCAACAAATAACGTAACCGATGATCGTCTTAGAGCATATATATATATATATAAACTCCTGAACAAAATTAACGCACTAACAGTATAAACATTTTCTTAAAAAAAGTTCTGATTACAGCAATATTTCACTGAGAAGTAATCACATGTATATTTGGAAGTTCATTTGCGAGTAAATCAAGTAAGAAAAATGAACTGCCAAAGAAATTTGTCAATGGAGGAAACAGTTCGAGCATCGACTCTCCTGGACGAAGGATATTCAATGCGATATGTTGCTGGTTTGTTAGGAAAACATCATTCGAGCATCAGTCGCATAGTGAGATGACGTAATGAAACGGGCTCGTACCATCGAAGACCAGGACAGGGGCAAAAATGTTGCACTAATCAAATTGATGATCGTTTTTTGAGACAACGTGCTCTCAGAGACAGGAGAGTCACCAGTAATCTCCTAAAAAAGAATTAGCAGATGTTCGAAATATCGCTATATCGTCTCGAACGGAGAAGTAGACGTTTATATGAAGCAAGATTGAGCAACAGAAGACCAGCTAAAAATCCTTGCTTACCAGAGATCACAGAGTTAAGATATTAAATTTTGCAAGACTATATCAGAATTGGACTATCATAGAGGCCGTTATTGAAGAATGGGATAATATTCCGCAAGCTTTTGTTGAACATTTCATATCAAGCATGCCTCGACGCATGAATGCAGTGATAAGAAGTAGAGAAGGCCCTACACGGTATTAGTGTTGGCCCAGATGCATTTATTCTGTTTTGCTGATTCTTTTTTCAATTTGAAGTTGTGCCAGCTTATTTATGTATTTACAGCAAAAAATATTTTTTAAAGAAAAAATAAGGCAAATTAAAGTCGTGTTCCGCTAATTTGTAGGTAAACATTATTATTTAAATGTTACTTAGTTTAATTTTGTGACTATATTGTAAATATTTAGATTAATTAAAGGGGTACGTAAATTTTGTTCAGGGGTTTATATATTTATAAGGTATGACCATCTACTGATTAGCACTTTTTAATTACGTCACAGGAGTTCATGTAATGTAATGTCAATTTCAAAATTCAAATGTAATTTTATTTTTTCATTGGTTCAAGTTTAATAACAATAATACATTGATATATTATTATTCTTATTTATTTATTTTTTACTCTACAAGTAAATTATTCTAATGAATGAATGAAATAATAGCAATCACAATAATCTGACACAATGACAACAACGTGCAACTTCAAAATTCAAAATATGTAGTATGTCAAATATGTAAGTGGAAAAGAGAGATCTGATGACGTCACGGACGTCAATAATGCTTTTCTTGTCTCACATTTTAAATAATATTACGAAGCGGCCGATTGACCTACCCGTTATAAACAAATTTTCTGAATTTGATTATCAATAAGATAGTGCTGCCAACCGATTGAAAAAATCATGAGTAACGCTACTTGTAAAATTGGGCCATAAAGGGACATGGAGGCTGGAAATCATCTTCCGTTGTAGAAGGTTACATAGACGAATCTATTATAAATACATTGGAGACTTTGAAAAAGAATTTAAATTTTCATGCATCAACATCAACAGAAAATAATGATTAACATTAATGTTACCACAATCCTCGCCCTAATGTCCTAAGAAATTTGGAAGTCGGTGAACGCTAAGCCCTTAGAGTGCTTACAAAAATTAAACACACTAATAATTCTCTCCACAATCCTTCCAATACTTCCCTCTACGAAACATGGAAAATTCCCGCTATTAAACACAGACTTAAAATTCTTTCCTTAAAATTCGCCACAAATCCTCACATAGCTCCTATTATAAAACACCTATGTATACCTCGTAATCCTAACATCAATCCCAAATATGCCTATCCTTCACTAACAATTCATCAATTCATTTCAAATAATTTAGAGAACTTAAGACAGTGACGTTAGCAATCATGACGATTGAATAAAAAGACAAGAACTGGACAAAGACAGGCAGAAAGACCGGTGGTCGATAGCCATTTTCTGAGGCTTAACTAGAGGTTTATGATTGTAATGTAAATATTGTAATGTAATATATATATAGAAAACGAATATATAAATACTACAAACTAACAGCATAATTAAAAATAATCAGCTATTATTTCCTTCCGTTTAGATCAATTATTGCCCAAATTTTACATAAATATGTGAGTTTAGTTTAAATACATTTTGTAATTACAAGAGTCGTCTTTTTTTGTTAAATGGTTTTCGAAAAATTCTTCTTACTTGTCCCAAGAACCATCATTTTTCTTTGTAATTTAATAAAACACTTTTAACTTTGTTTGCACAACTATTTTTTATTTAGTGACTATAGTTTCGACACCATTAGCGTGTCTTTATCAAACGAAGAGTATCTTAAAAACTGCTTTATAGGGAATATATACTATTTACGGAAGGATAATTGCTTTAAAAATAGGGGTACAGCTTGTACATTTCAAGCGACTCCAGGAGGTCCATCTTGTGACCCTTTTCAGCAAAATGGATTGTCGATAATGCGTGCGTGCTTTGCAAAGTTGTGATTGTTTTCAATAAGGTGTTTTGCGAAGGACGACTTATCCGCTAATCTTGCCGAAATGATTAAAGGTGCTCATCGAGCCTGATATTAAAATTCCGACTAGACTGACCTATATATACAAATTTACAGTCTACACATGTAAGTTTATATATCCCTGATCTGTGAGTTGATTCTATTTTTGTTTTTGAATTGAATATGTGGTATTTAATTTTTGTATATGATTTTAGGGCAACTCTTATGTTGTGGTGTTCTAAAATAGATTTAATTTGTAGTGAGACGTCACCAAAGTAGGTTAAGGATTTATAGATTCTTTCCGTTTTTGTATTTATTTTTCCTGCGTATATCAAATTATTTAATTTTTTAAGTTTGTATTTATCGATAAGCCTATGTATTATATGTGGTAGACAACCATTTGAATTTACGATTTGTTTTATGGGAGAGATTTCTTTGTTTAAAACTGTTGGATTTAGGGGGATATTAAATGCTCCATGTATCATAGAATTTAATGCAGACATTTTATGTTTTTTTTCGGTATATTTCATAGGTTAGGGTTCTGTTAGTTTTTGTTACGGATTAATCTAAGAAATTTATATGGTTGTTAGTTTCGGTTTCTACTGTGAAATTAATATTGGGATGGAGGGTGTTAATGTATTCAACAAATTGTGTTATGAAAGAATGCTAATTATTAAGTTTGTTTTGATATGTTTTTTACCTAACGGAGAAGCTAATATAGAATTTGTGATGTTATTATTCATGAAAATTTCTGCTATTTCTGCTGCCTTCTGTCTGTTTGTAAAATTTGATAATGACACGCTAATGTTGTCGAAACTATTGCGACTAAAAAAAATAGTTGTGCAAACAAAGTTAAAAGTGTTTTATTAAGGTGTAATAAACCATGTACAACCAAGTGGAAGCCTTAACAATTAACAAGATCATTTTTTGGCCCAATGAAACAAATATCTATTAAGTTTTGGTGGAATGTTTTTAGTGTAATACTGTTAAATGAAATGATGAAAGGTAGTGTCATAACTTTTTCTTGTTTCCATATACGTTTTAAATGCAAGGGGTTTGTATTTGTCAAATTTTTCTTTATATTTTTTTTTGAAATATTATTATATATATATCATCTTTATTGTAGAATTTACATTAAGTATAATACAATACAATACATTTTATATACTATTCTTACTAAATGGATATCGACCATCGGTCTTTCAGCCATATTATTATATTATTCAAATAAAATGAATTTACGAAATTAAAAACAATAATTAAAAATGGCGATGCGTCCATCATGGTACTTTCCTTGATGAATTGGTAATTGAAAAAATATTAATTGAAATAATAGATTGTCGGGTTTGTTATTTCTTACCTTATAATGGCTTGATAAAATTTCCATACACTGTATATAATTTCTTTACCATTTTTATTCGTTCACGCAACATATTCAGTGTTATTAAAATATGAAATAATTTTGACGTTTTATTTAAATGACAAATAATTATTTAAACAATTAAAGACTCCACAGTCAACATTAAAAATATTATAAAAATAATTGTTTATTTCTAAGGGAATTTATCAGGTAGACGAAATTCTTCCGCTTATAAAATGAAAACTGAAGGTCCTACAATAAAAGTTTTATAACAAAAACTATTTATTTTTTAAAGATCTAGAACTATTACTTGAAACATTTTTCTATGCATAATAAAATAAATAATTAATTTATTTTAACATCTTTAAATTATGTAAAGCACAGCGGTACTGACAAGGCATAGATCCTGAAACACGTGTCTGCAGATGGCCTTATATTAAGTAGCGCTCTTTTTGTTTTTTGCATTGAATTTTTCTCGGATCAAAATTTGTTGCTTGATGCAATATTTTATTGATATGCAACAGTAGGTGTACATTATGTAATTCAATGTCCGGTGGGGTACTTGTCCGGGAAGTAGTTGTTTTAATGTGCATTTGTTTAAAGTACTTACGTAACGTAAGTCAAAATGTCACAGAGCTAAATGTGGAAATAATTTATTAATTATTTTCAAAACATTTTTATTTAATTTAATAATCTAATATTCATCTTACATGTTTCCAAATAAATATGATATTTTCTGAAATTTTGTTGAAAAGTGTAAATATTTATCTAGCCCCTAAAGTACAAGGAGTTGTAACTTTTTCTTATCATAAAAGAATATATTAAATTTTTGTTGTTTATATTATGAATAAATTACCGTTCTATTTATTGATATATAACATAATACCGCAACCTACAATCAAAGGTAATTTATTTAAAAAAAATAACAGCGATGTCTCCCCTCCACTCCATTGTTTGACTACGCTCATGAGTGTAAAGTTGCAAATTGATAACAGAGCATATAATTATAATTTAATATATATTTAATTTCTTTTTCATTTATCACTTGATACAGGATTTTTACAAAATTATGTTTGTTAAAACAAAACGATTTTTATTTACAAAATAATCCATATCTATAAAATTAATTCATATATTATGATGATAATAAAAAATATAAGAGTAATTATCATTAAAATTAAGAAATATTGATATTAATTCAATGCTAATTAACATAAATATATAAAAAATATAAACAAGAAAATACCAATATCAATAATTACACATCCTTGACTTCATTATTGTGAAGTAGAGTGAAATAACAAATATTAGTGTGTCTAATTATTCGACCTATTCATCTTCACATATAATAAATAAATATGAATTTTCAGAAAAAAATAATGGGGTTCTTTCATATACATATTTTTTTCAAAACCCTGGTTATTATTTATTAAAACAAATCAAGTAGGCTGGTGTCATAATAATAAATATATTTATTATTATTATTTTGTCGGTGTTATTAAATAATCTCTCGCGAACTAAAAACAATTTATTACTTAAATAAAATGGCAAATAACCAAATGCTGAAATGGCGGGCATGCATTTTGTATATGGTCACTATAAAATGATAAATAATATAATGGTATAATATAATGTAGTAATATTTTATTCCTTTCTTCACTTTTTAATTTTTATGACTATTTATAAAAATAATTGCTTGTTTCTAAGGGAATTTATCAGGTAGACGTAATTCTTCCGCTTATAAAATGAAAACTGAAGGTCTTACAATAAAAGTTTCATAACAAAAACTATTTATTTTTTAAAGATCTAGAACTATTACTCGAAACATGTTTCTATGCAAAATAAAATAAATAATTAATTTATTTTAACATCTTTAAATTATACCAAGAAACTTCACGTACTCACCAACAAATATCTTAATTGTATAATGTACAATAAGTAGGGAATGAAAGTATTTGTTTATTTTATATTATTATTATATTTCTTACTTTACTATTTTGAAGTACAGCGAAGTAAGGAATATAATTGTGTCTAATTTTCCGTGTTACTCAACTTCACATACAATAAATAAATATATAATAATAAATCCTCAAATAAATACAATATGGATGGAATGAAAGTAATTGCTCTCGAATATCAGGGTTATATATTTTGACGTACAGCGAAATAAGTAATATAACTGTGCCTGTTTATTCAAGACACTTAAGTTTACATAACTCACAAACATAAAATAAGAAAATATTGTATAAAATCCATACTATTTCTTACTTTTTATTGTCATAAAAAAACTGATAATTGAGGAAGGAGTTGCTGGTTGAACCTCCAATGTATTCATAAAAATGGTGATGTGTCCATCATGGCACTTTCCCCGGTGAATACAGTCATACAAGTTTCTGATTGAAAATTTAATAGGAAAGCAAAATGATTAATTGAAAAAAAAGATTGTTGTATTTTAAAGTTAAAGCCGAGTATTTAGAAGAATATTATAATTAAGTGTGTTATAAATATAAATTTGCTAATAAAAATTTACAGACTAACTTCTAACTCATACGAATAAATTTAATATCTTGGCATTCATATGATATCAGAACAAAATATCCTTGCTGTTAATCACTCCAATTAATCTAAACCATATGAATAATTTTTGAATCACACGTATTAACCGAAGTGCAAAGTTCACTGATTAATCACGAATCTTGAACGCAAAAAAAACGAGAATCAGCCGATAACATTAAATGAAGGCAATGTGTCCTATTTCTTTCACAAAAATGATTAGTAGATTTAGTAATGGATATTCTTATAAATAATTTCTTAAAGGAAATTTCTTAAAATCAAAAATAAAGACAATAAACAAATCGGTAGATCATAAAGAATTGATTGGTTCCTACATGAAGATTTCTTTATAGTAATATTTATATTAGATTCCATTCCTTCACTTCTTCTTGTTTAAAATATTATATGTACATTTCGTTCACAATATGCTCTTTAGCAACAGTTTTATTATAAAATTGATAAATAATTTAATATATAAACAAAATTAAATATATAAATGTGTATATTATAAAATACTATTATGTATTTGAAAATCAGATAAAGATTAATTATTAAATCATATAAATTTATTTATTTATCTATTTATTCAGCACAATGGTGTAATTGTGAAAAAATGTAGATTCGGTAAACAAAAATAAACTTAGAAACAAGATTCAAAGAGCACAGATATTATTCACAAATAAACAATGGACAAAAAGGATTTTTCACGCATTTGGACATAAATTTTCTTTAAACAAATTAAACTTTTTTAAAATTTTATATTCTTCACAATTTAATGTATTAGACGCAATTGAGATGAACATAAATTCTAGAAACTTTTAAATTTCAAATTTATATTTAATTCCCCTAAATAACAATTTATTAAAATTGATTAATTTGACTTTATAATTTACCTTTATCTGATTTTCAAATATATCACATTTGTATATTTATATTGTTTATATATTTATTTGTCAATTTTATTAAAAAAAAACTATTGATAAAGGGCACATTATGCTCGAAATGCACATATAGTATTTTAAAAATAAAGAAGTGAAGAAAGGAATATTTTAATTTCAATTTCAATTTACTTTATTAACGGAATCTTCATTTCCAAATTTGGTGAAGATAACCACAAAATCTTCTAAAAATTCTACAAAAAGCAAATTTTGAAAAACAAAAAAAAACAAAGAGATTAAATAAGTATGTGAGTCATTAAAGGATCTGTTAAAGTATTAGGTAATTTCAAATGAAATCCCTTGTTTTGTTTCGTGTGTTATATTCAGTTTCCCGACACGTGTTTTGGTTAATGACGATCATTCTCAAAGCATTACAAAATAGTAAACAAATTTCTCTTCACTTGAACGAACTTTACGAAAAAAAAAAAAAAAACATTAATAATTTGTAAATGCACTACGGTGGGTTATTCAATCTCTATGGCACCTAGGTTCGTTTCTAATTGTGGTATCTTATTCAAAGCAATTTTTAACGTATTTGGAAGTGCTTACAACGTTTGAGAGGGATGCTGCAAATTAAGGAGTCTACGTCCCATTATTTTCAATATACGAGGTCCGGCTATTATATAAAGAGAATGCGCGCGCAGAACGTGTAGCAGAACTGTAGAGAAGGAAACGAACACATTGTTGGAATGTGTCTACTATTCCAGTGTGAAATGAATGTTTTTTTTTTCTCGCGTCGAATAAAATTGTGTGACGAAAAACATGAACAACGTATCAATCTGAAATTTCTCATAAAATTGAAAAAAAAAGCCAACTGAGTGCTACAAATTGTTGACGGAGGTTTACGGTGAGAATACTCTATCTCGTGTGCGTATTTTCGAATGGTGTACACGATTTTCTGAAGGCCGAGAGAGCACTGAAGATGACCAACGCCTAGGCCGACCTTTTGCTGTTTCAACTCCAGAAACCTTGGCAAAAACCAATTCAATTGTGCGTGGAGATCGTTGTACGAGCATTAGGGTGATTACTGAGACTGTAAACGCCGATAAAGAAAGTCAGAAGAATTTTATACCACGAACTGAATATGAAAAAAGTCTGTGGGAAGTTGGTACCGAAAAACTTGATCCCAGAGCAAAAACTTGTCCGTCACCAGATCTGCTCAGATGTTCTTGAAAGGTTAGTGGAAGAACCTGGATTGTTGGAAAAGGTCATCACATGCGACGAAACTTGGAATTTTCAGTATGATGTTGAAATTAAGCGGCAATCAATGCGTTGGAAAACTCCAGCATCTCCGAGAATGAAAAAAAAAAAACAAGTATGTCGAAATCTAAATTCAAAACAAAGCTTATCGTTTTCTTCGACATTAACGGCGTCGTGATGACTGAAAGGGTTCCATAGGGTCAAACTGTGAACCAAACTTATTATTTGCAAGTTCTGACAACACTGCGAGAGCGACAAGTCAAGTCGAGATAACGCACCTGCTCATAACGTGCTGTCTGTAAAGCGTTTTTTTTTTAGCCGATAAAGGCATCATACTGCTTGAATATGCTCCGTATTCGCCAGATTTAGCGCCCTGCGAATTCTACCTATTTCGCAAGATCAAGTTTTCCCTAATAGGAACGCGTTTTGGGTCAATGGAGGAGGTAAAGCAAAAAACGGCGGAGTTACTCAAAGCGCTCACAAAACAGGACTTCCAGCACTATTTCCAACAGTGGAAAAAATGAATGCTTCAGTATGTGCAGAGGGAAGGGGAGTATATTGAAGGGGAACATGTGTTGGATCTGTAGTTTCTATAATAAAGACCTTTTTTGTAACTTGATTTCGCGTGCCCTAAAAGTTTGTTGTGGATCTTGCAATGTATGGGCGTGTATTATCCTGCATTTGGCAACGTCTGAAGAAAGGGTATGAGATGAGTTGACCTAGTGCCATAAGCAACGGCACCCCATACAATAATCCCGACAGTGTGATGAAGGTGCCTTTCGATAAAAATGTGAATTTCTTCTTACGGCTCTGGCCCGGCCATCAAGTATTCCTAAACAGAATCTAGAATCGTCACTAAACACTATATCATTCCATTCCTGGTCCCACACAGTGTGGCCGGAATATAAAAAGGCCAGATGTGAGAACCCGGCAGTTTACTGCTATACATTCGGTCTTTCATGCTCTTCATACCATTGGTTTTTAATGGATCTGTCTTAAAGCCAACAGTCTCAAATGCCGATTTTCACGCTCTTTGTTCTAATAAATACGAAAAATTAATTATAGGCGATCGATTATTATTATGAAATCTTGAATTTGAATAAAAACATTTGGAAATTTATTTTTTATTTAATTCTTGAAAGTCGTAGCATCTTCTACGTTATACAATTTAGATAGATAGGTAGATAGATAGATATTTTATTTACGGAATCTCCATTATACAAATATTATAAATACAAAATTATTAGATATTATTAATTATTATATAAATCCCAATAAATGTACAACACAAAATGAATAAATTACAATTTTAGCAGTAGTTTAACAAATTAAAAGTAAATAAACAGACAAACAAATAAATAAATACACAAATAGATAAATATATAAATAAATAAATATATATATATATATATATAAATACAATTAGTTAACAACGATATCGGAAAAACGTATATATGTTTTTTGAACTGCGGAAAAGTTGAACCGAATAAAATAAAATGTGGATTATCACCTATTACATTTGCGTATCGAGATATACGATTAATTGGATTATTTAATCCATAATTGGTTGAGTGAAATCCTAGGCGAAACAACTGCCTACTCCTCGATTCGATATTTCGAGGTATATTAAAATTTAAATAATTGAGCAATGTACCACCACCTTTCAACTAAAGGACCAATATTCAGCAATCCAAGCATCTCAGTGTGGCTAAAATTTTGTAAAGTTCTCCCCATTCTAAAAGCTATCACTCTCAAAAATCTTATCTTTTTTTAATTTAAAACGTGTATATGTATGTATGTGTTACGCTGCAATAATTGTATTTTTTTGTGGTTCGAGGGTTACTATTAATGTATTGAGAATAGAAAAAATATACAAATAAATTTGATGAAAAATATTTTTATTACTTTTCAAAATAATCGCCTTTAAGATCCATAGACTTTTGCATGCGATTGAACCACCCTTCAAAGCATTTTGTCCAGTCTGAAGATGGTAGCTCTAAATCAAGCATTTTGAAGGTTTCAACCGTTTATTCGGGCGATGAAAATCGTTGTTCACGATGTTTATATTTAATTACTGAGAAAAAAAAAGAAGTTATCGGGTACCAAGTTGGGGCTGTAAGGCGGATGACCCATCAATTCTATCTTTTGTTGTATCCAAATTCTAGTTTGTTGCATGTGATATGTGTGAACTTGCATTGTTATGTCATTCAGGCCAACAAATGGTCGCTGAATTAACGGTCTTCTGATTTTCGAAAGTCACTGTTGCCACTGGACCGGTTTTCTTGAAGAAAAATGCCACCATTTGCTTCTCAACGCTTCGAGAACGAACAATTTTTGTCGGCTTTGCTTCACATTGAAACACCCAAACTGCCGACTGGTCTTTTATTTTTGGCTCATACGCATTAATCTGCGATTCCTCAGCTGTAACGATGTTGTATGCCACTTTTGATGCACCAATGTTGTATTTTGAAATCATTTTACAGCACCAATCGACGCGAGCAGTTTTTGAGCGTCTGTTAAAAAATGTGGAATCCAACGCAAACAGGGCTCCCAAACACAAATGTCCGTGCAAAATTGCAAATTTTAAGTATGCTTAAACATCTCTCGATTTCCTGATATGTCACATGACGATCTTTTTCGATTAGTTTTTACACAGCATCGATATTTTTCGGCACAACAACAGACTTTGGACGTGCTTCTTTATCTTCGTCCATGAGCGAACTACGTCCACGTTTGAAATCCGAAAATCAGCGATATACAGTGGCTGCTGTTGGCGCTTCATCGTCAAAAGTTGATTTTAGTTGATTGATTTATTGTTCTTGAGATAGACCCCGTCGAAAATCATATTATATCATAGCTCGAAAATGTTCACGAGATAATTCCATATTTGGCCGAGATTAAAATTTCATAAATATAAAATAGTATTCATTTACTTGGTCACAGTTATTTAAATATATTAAATAAAAATGATTTGAAAATAATTAATAAATTATTTCCACATTTAGCTCTGTGACATTTTGACTTACATAACGTGCGTACGTTAAATAAATGCACATTAAAACAACTACTTCGCGGGCAAATACCCACGCCGGACATTGAATTACATAATGTACCCCTGCTGTTGCACATCAATAAAATATTTCATAATGCAACAAATTTTTGATCCGAGAAAAATTCAATGTAAAAACAACAAAAGCAACGTTATTTAATATAAGGCCATCTGCAGACACGTGTTTCGGGATCTATCCCTCGTCAGTACAGCTATGCCTTACATAATTTACAGATGTTAAAATAAATCAATTAAATTAATTCAAATACAATCAGCGAAATTAAATCAATTATATTAAACTAAATCAATTTAAATTAGATTAAACCAAATCAATTCAATTTAAATCAAAACTTTTCAATTAATTTTATTCAAATCGTTTCGTTTAATTTTATTCGGTTTTGATTTAGTTTGCCCGGGAAGTAGTTGTTTTAATGTGCATTTGTTTAACGTACATACGTAGCGTAAGTCAAAAGTCACAGAGCTAAATGTGGAAATAATTTATTAATTATTTTCAAATCATTTTTATTTAATATATTTAAATAACTGTGATCAAGTGAGTGAATACTATTTTCTATCTATTTTCTTTTACTGAAAATTAACTTTTACGTAATTATTTCAATAATTATATTGAATAAATCAAAAATATATTGAAAATAATTATATAAATTGAATTAATTATTTTAACAATTATATTTATTTAATGAATTTTCAGTATGATACCTTAAATATTTAATTAATAGTATCTTTATATTAATTAACTGAGGCTAAGTGAATAAAAATATTTTGTATTATTAAAAATTTACTTGTATGGATTTTTTAAAAACATTTATATTCGATAAAATTATTAAATTTAGCTATTTTGATATATTAGCTCATCGAACGAACAGACCTCATGTCCTTAACCATTATCCTATGTGCAACTTTTACGGAAATATTTAAACATTTTTATTGCATAAAATTATTAAAAAAAAACATTTATTTTTATTTATTAGTTTATCTAACGAACCGAACTCGCATCCTTAATCATTCCTCCATGTGCAACCACCCAGTGAATCCATTTCAATTTAATTCATGGATCGCCCTTAGTTTCCTTGCACGCAAGCGCTCATCCATACATATACATGACACACAGGCCTGGAATAGAATCGATTCAGTTGACAGCGTGATGAGTAAAGAGTGTTTTAATATTTAGGGTGCTAAAGGCGTTGTTATTTACAAACAAATAAAATATTAAATCAAATTCTGTGTTTTTTGAACAACATTTACATAAAATTATAATGATGGTTATATCTGGAAAAATTGAAATAGATTTCTAATTTAATTAGAGTGATATTGAATTTGATAATATTTTTTTTAATAAAGAAATGTGATACAAACGAATAAATCGGCTTCTGCGTGGCAAACAAGAATTTTCATTGTTTTAAGGTTTGTATTTTGCTTAAATACAAAATGTGAGAGGTTATCCTGTTCAGATAAAATTGATTTTGTGAGTATGTTTGAATTTTGTAAATCAAATTAATGATATTATGAAAATATTGGCTGAAAGACCACGGTCGAAATATTTTAAAAATACATACTCTATATGCTTAATTAATTTCTCACTTAACCCATGATGAAACTTTTTTGATCTAATTTAGGATATTTAATTAAAATTAAAACCCTTGATTTGTTTCACTTATTTCATTTGTTTATATGGAGGTTATTTAAAATCAAAAATTTAAGAATCTAGTATATGCGTTTTATGCAAAATGTTTTTAATTTTTAATAAAACTGATTTTTTTATAAAAAAGGTAAATATAGTTTGGGAAAGAAAAATCGAAGTTTATATCATCAGTTTTATATTGTCACCTTTTTTAGTAAATATGTTTATGAATCAATTGGAAATTCTAAAAAAAGTGTTTTGCAGGTTATTATTAAATATGGAAATTCAACAGTAACTATTTTTTCAATAACACCTGTTGATAATATTGTCGCAATTATTAATAAAATCATAAAACTTTAATTATTAATAGTTCAACAATAGTGACAAATCAGAACATTATTTAAGAAATGTTCGTGCTAATTCAGATTGACCAACATTTTCAAAATTTAAAAGAATAATTTTTCATTCTAGACACAAGACGACAAAATAAATTTTTAACACACCCTAATCTGAGGAATTAGTCGTTATTGAGAAAATTATTCATTTATTCAAATAAATGTAAGTTCGAGTAGCCAAATAAATATAATCCATGTCGAGTGCATTGCAAACATATTCAAGTTATCGTTGAAATATTAATGTTATATTTTAATGAAATAAAATCGTCATTGATTAATTTTGCGAAAGAAAAGAAAACGAATTTTATGTCTTCAGTAGTATATTGTTACTTTTTGTTAAATATGTTTATGAATCATTTCGAAATATTGTTAAAATTAACAGTAACTAATTTTTCAAGAATATTTTTAAGGTATGTTGATGATATTTTCGTTATTATCAATAAAAACTTTAGCTGGTCCATATCCCAGACAGACTAACACCTACATGTATTGTAATTATTTGTTATATTCTTCTGTATTAAGTATCTTATATTTAAAATACATTAAGAATTAAGGGCAGTAAGTATGCCGCGCCCACGTAGGCCATAACCTACGATTCATTGTAGTGCTAGCAACCAATCTGCCAGCCTGGCTATTTCCAGTATTTGGTCGTGGGTCAATCTCCACTTGGGACCATCATAACTTTGGAGCTTCTCCCTGCTTGTGGAATTCTTTATCCTTCATATATATGATGTGTATGCCCTAATATTTCCATTTCTTTGTTGCATCCTCTACATAGGTCGTTTCCTCCAATGCCCATTCTTAGGAAGTACTTCCGAAAGCCGTAGTAGTATCGGGTCTGGTGTGCTGTCTAGAGTGCCTAGGGAGTTTCTTGGTCTCTTTAAGATCGGGTTTGGGGGATAGGTTTTAATCTAACCACACGTTTATAGTTTCCTCAATCTCTGTTTGCAAGGATTTAACTCTGTGAGTAACAATTTAACCGCATAGGTTTGTATAACTTTCGTTTTCACGATAAACGGCATTGCTGTTCTTGCTTCTTGGAGGTGAATGTATTTATTAGTTTTGTTAGAGTTCTGCGTGTCAGCTCTATTTTTATAATTTCAGCATTTGACACTCTTGATGTGTTTTTTGCTAAGCCGTCGGCAATGGTGTTCACTATGGCTTTTGGTCCACGTCATAGACATCGAGTTTCAGCCTCGTTTAGTTTCTTCATATATTTGTGCAACAGAGTTGAGATTACTTTAGGTTTGCTTAGTGCTGCTTTACTGTTTGTGTTACCGTGGCATGTTCATCTAGGGGTGTTGAAAAGGTTATGTTCGATAGACGACACATTCTATGTGTCGTCTGTGTAGTCTTGTCCTGCTGATGATCTGTTCTTATGTATCCTAAATTTATAATACTATTGAAGTTAAATGAAGAGGCCTTCAGATCTAGTGCCATCAGCGTTGAGCCCCATGTTAGGATTTGCATGTACCCCTCTGTCAGGTTTAGTCTTGACCATGTGCCCATCGTTCTAAGTCTCTCCGCTACCAGCCTTGCTACTTCCTTGATGTGAATAGGTGGAAGGCAGTGTGTTTCCATCGCAGCTGTAGGCGTTGTCCTGAATACCTGTTATGCACATGCTAATCCTTTGTATATGATCGATTCTTTTTGTCTGTCCTGTACCACCATAAAATGGCCCTGTATTCCAATATCGGTCTTATTATTCCAATGTAGTTCCACAGTTCTATTCAGGGGAAAGTGTCTATGTGGTGCCTATGACTCTTTTGTCCTTCCAGAAGGCTTGGCTTTCTTTGTCTGTTTTGTGTTCTATTGCCCAGCTTAGTTAAGAGTCCAGCAGGATTCTGAGGTATTTTATTTTTTATGTGGGTAGTATCATTGCATCGGTTTTGTGTTTCCTGGTAAATAGTATCACCTCTTTTTTCGTAGAATTAACTGCGTGTTGTGTTTACACTAGTTCTCCACTATGCTAACTATAGTGTAGTATTAAGAAGTATTACCAGGTCATCTCCATAGCCTATAGTGCAGTTAGTTTGGTTACTCAGTTTTGCCATCAGTTCGTCTACTAGTAGTGACCACAGAGAGTGACAGTACCCCTCCTTGAGAACATCCCCTGGTGACTTATGCTTGCACTTCCTTGTCTGCTAGTGTCAATATAAACAGTAGACAGGTGTACTGTTTAGCAGGTTGCTTATCTAGCTACTTAGTATATTGTCGATTCCAACTGTTTTTGTTTTGAAGGATTCCTTGCCAGAAACACATACATGGTATGGCTGTTATATTTATATCGAGCGTATAACAAAAATCGACGACGAAGTTGGCATTGGAAATCTAAAGTCATGTCTGAACTAAAATCACACGCGCACGCGTAAAGTACTGGTTGTCATGTTTAACCGTAACCAGCATTTCACGCGTGTGATCTTAGTACAGACATGACTCGAGACTTACAACGCCAACTTCGTTTTATACGCTCGATATAAAAAATGCACCGAATTATATGATTCTAGTAAAATCCATCCCATTAGTCAATCCTATTAATGAAATTTGCTACCAAATCCCCATATCCCTGAGATAATAATAATGTGTATCCTTCTCAACTCCGATATAAAATCTAAACACAAATTCCCAACATAAACAATTAATTAGTTAATTAATTAATTATGTAGTCATCCGGATAAAGAAAACGATCAATAACTTTAATTAAAGACCGACAAGAAATAGATAGGCTCTTTCAGCCAATTGGTCGATAGGCAATTTATGCAAATTATGTATTATGAAAATTAAAATTAACAAATTGTAAACTTAAACTTATTCAGCGTTAATAAATAAATATGTTTGTATTTATAAACTTCTACATGCAAATGTAATCAATAAAAGTAGTTATTTAAAACTTCGATCGACAGAGTAAAAGTTGAAAATGTTAAATTTATAGCAATTATTATATTTATTTGTAATTAATTAGTTTTGGTATAAATATAAATAACTAACACAGGGTTTGTCTAAATATTTTTTTTAAATTTGTATTTAATTGTCTGTGGGTTAGCATGTGCGTATATATAGGTTTTTATTTATATTGTTAGATTATTTAATTGTTTGTATGTAAAACAGGACATTCCGCTAAAAAAATAAAAATATTTGTATTTTGTTAATTAGAATTTGTATTGATTTGTTATTTATTTATGCTTATACCAAATTACTACAAAATGTTTAAATAAGTGTTAACTGCGAAAGCTATATAAAACATATAATAATAATATTTATTTGTAAAAACAAAATTCCAAGAATAGAACTTAAATTAGATATATGCACACTTAATACAGCTAAACGGTATACAGCAGTTCTTACTATCTTGATCTATAAACTATGATCACTGAACTATAAAGATTCAATAGTCTTTCAAATGGATCACTTTATGATTATTTAAAGATTCCAATATAGACAATATTTTATTTCACTATTTCAATTTAATACAAATTCAAAGAATTATTTTATTTTTTTATTATTTTTTATATTATATGTATTTTCTAAATTGTCTTATTTTAAATATTCATTAAATAATTTTAAAAATATTTTACGAAGTGCTAAGTGAAAAAGTAAGTTAAGATATATAATAATAAATATTATATATCTTTATTTATTTGTGTTTTTTTGTGAGTTTACAATAATGTGAATAATATAAGAATAAAAATATTTTAAAAGTGTAAGGGTTACTTGTCAATTGGCTAACGACCATTGGTCTTTCTACCTAAAAACAAAACATAAAAGAATAGAACTTATTTTTTAATCTTTTTCCTTTCTACCGTTAGGTGTAAGGAGAGAATAGAACTTAACTTAGATAAATACACACATAATACAGCTAAAAGGTATACAGCAATTCTTAAAATCTTGATCTATAAACTATAATGGCCATTGAACTATAAGAGCAATTAGTCTTTGAAATGGATCACTATGAATATTGAAATACTCCAACATAGACAATAATTTTATTTCTAAATTTAAATTTTATATAAATTCAAAGAATTATTTTATATGTACTTTTGAAATTGTCTTCTTTTAAATATTCGTTAAACACAAATTTCATCTATTCATTTAACCGCATTTTGTATTCTGCAATGCTTTGTGTGTCAAGTTTGCGAATCCAATGGATCCACTCTTTTCAATAACGTTTATTTAGGTCCCGCAAGTGAAATGCGTTTGCACATGCAACTCATTCAATTTATTATTCATAAAACACACATACGACGCACACGATTATTCATTATTTTCTTCTTCTGGAAATTGCACGTTCATTGTTATAAAATGGATTTAAGTAGAAATAATAAAGTAATCGCTATGCAAAATCTTGTTATTATTTATTTTATAACAATTACTTGGCATTGAGAAATTTATTCATTTATTCAAACACTTGTGAGTGATAATTTTTATTTTATGTGGTAAGAAAGGAAAAGTGCTTAAATTAATTTAGTAAAATGATATAAAATAACGTTGATTGTTGTACTAAGCAATTTAATTGAAGTTGATAATATGATGATATTCTAGGCGTAAATAGAGTTAACAACGGTTTGACATAAGATTTATAGCAGAGAAACAATCTTTATTAACAGAAAGCATGAACAGTAATTAAAAATTAGAAATATATATATATAGTGCGTTCACAATGAAAGGAACAAATTCATTTAAATTGCTCGTGATCATTTTTGAGAAAAACGCACATTGTGGAACGCTCCCTCATTGTCCAAAAATGTGACCATAGCTATCTTTTTGACCTCCATTGACTTTGAGATAAGCCTATTTAGGTCGTCCAACGCTGAATCCGTAGATTCTCTGGGTTGGTACGCGTATTGACGGTCACTTAGGGGTTGTTCCCTTAGTACCTTGTCCCGTATGTATCTGTTCACCAGTCTCTCCATTGTTTTTAGTAGGAATGTGGAAAGACGGATTGGCCTGTATGACTTTGGAGTTAGGTCTGTTATCTTGCCTATCTTAGGTATTTAGATTACCCTTACTCTTTGCCATGCTGTCGGTATATATCCTCATGCCAAACAGACTTTGAAGATTTTTGATAGATGCGGCACCAGTTCCTCCATGCCCTCCTGGAGGGTTAGAATCTGCTTATCGCCCATCTGACTCTATTAGGTCTGGTTAGTTCTGTAGCTAATCTCCAACCCTCTCGACCGGGTCTTTCCCGCCTTTGTCTGAAATTGTTCTGATTAGCCTCCTCTGAGAGGATAGTTGAGGCTGGAACATGGTCCCGAAAGGTTTTTTGAAGAGACCTACTTTTTTGCAGCATTTCCATCCTTTGCCAGGACTCTGTGGATTCTGGACATGTCGGGGAATCGGTTAGCCCCTCACAGAACTTCCTCCACGAGCTCCTTTTGGCTTTCCGGATTTCTTTGTTGTACTGCGCAGGTTTTTCTTTATCCCAGTCTTGTGTGGTTTTGGCCTTGTTGAATAGCCTTCCACTACCTCTTTGTTTTATCGTTTTTTTCCAGACAATTTTCCAAGTATGCCTTCGTGATGGCTTCATTTACTTGTTCCACTGCCAGCTCTAATCCTTCGACATCCCTCACTGGTACTGTACCTACCCTGAGAGCTTCCCTGAGGGATTCTTTATATCCTATCCAGTTTGTCTCTCTTGGGTTTCTGTACTTAGCCACTGTAAGAGATGTATTCAGGTCAAAGCGAATCTGTCTATGATCTGAGCATGAGGGCTCTTCTGATACATTCCAGTTCACTATTAGATCACTCACTTTCCCGGTGCATACTGTTATGTCAAGTACTTCTTTCCGGGATTTCGTGGTGAAGGTAGGCTTATTGCCAATATTGGTTATAATCAGCTCCTCTGCAAAAATAAAGTTGAGAAGTGACTCACCTCTATTATTGGTGTTATTAATCTTATAATCATATGTAATACAACAAAACATTTCTCAACATTCAAGTGTAGGTTATTGTATATACACCAGCTATGAATTTTGTTTAAGTTATCTTGTAACACATGATAGCTTTGAATAATAGAACTCCCAAATCCTTTATCGTGTCAATTTTTGTTAAATTTATTGAGTTGATGTTAACGGAGTTTTTACATCTGGTGAATGATATAGAGTAACACTTAGATATATTCAAAAATAAAGAATTACGGTTGCACCAATTATTTAAACGATAAAGATCAGCTTGAATGTCTTGGCAATCTTTTATCGAACGAATTTTCTTAAATAGCTTTAAATAATCCGCGAATAACAAAAAAATCACAATTTATAATCATTTCTTGCAAGTCATTAATAAAAAGTGTAAACAAAATAGGACCACAATGGGAACCCTGAGGAACCCCCGACGAAGCTTGTATAAATTTGGATAGATGGTTTTTAATTTTAACATTGCGTGCGTTCGTTTAAATACGATGACAACCAAGTAACTGTATTTTTACAAAAACCCATTTCCGATAATTTATATATAAGTCTATCAATATCCACTCTATCGAATGCCTTAGTGAAGTCCGTATAGAATGTGTCCACTTGAAGACATTCTTCTAAGGCACTCGATATGTATTACTTGTATTCCAACAAAGTAGACGCAGTGGAACGACCACTTACAAAGCCATGTTGTTTGTAGCTGGTAATATGTTTTGAAAACCAAGACAACTGTTCGGCCACTAGTTTATCCAATATTTTTGGAATAGTGGACTGTATACAGATGCCTCTATAATTGACTACTTTATTCCTTGATCCTGATTTATAAAGGGGTATAATAAAGCTGGTTTTCCACTTAGATGGTACTGAACCAGTTGTCAGTGATTTACAAAACATACTATAAATAGGACGACATAATGAAAAAATACATTTTTGCAAAAAAAAAAATAATATTTTATCTGGTCCGCATGAATATGAAGTCTTCAGGCTACTGATAGCATTAAAAACATCTTGTACGTTTACAACTAAATCACTGTCTTGAAGAGAAGTTCCATATTTTGATTCACAATTAATATTATCTGAGGGATCTAAGGTACGGGAACGGACTGAGTAAACAGAAGAAAAATAATCTCAAAAATAGATTAGCAATGTTGACTCCATTACCTGCAGTGACGTCATTGTAGAACATTTCATTCGGGTAACCATTATCATTCTTCAAATCTTTAGCATTTAGAGCTAGGTTGATGGTAATATTGGATAAAGAGCTGAAACATAAATCAAGGAAAATTCCACGAGAATTAGGTATATTAATTATTTGGGAAGCATTCAAGAAATTAAAAGAATTCATCACGCGGTTACTTTAGAGTCTGGTTGTAACGTTTCAATATTATTCCAACGCATTTTGGACAGATTATAATCACCAAAGATTAGTAAATTATTACAATGATTAATTTCCACAATCTCCTCAACACTGTTACAATGAGATTGATAAATATCTAAGCCTGATCCAGGTTTTTTTTTTTATAAACTCCACCTATGATATATGTTGATTTATTTAGTTTTAATAAAATGAAAAGTTGATCAATTAAATTTTCATAAGATATTAATGATGATGACAGTTTCTTTTTTACCGCAATAATTATTCCACCACCCCTAACATTCCCGTACATGCTCCTATCAGATCTATTATATATTATAGTTTGGTATTTGCAATTGACGATCAGATATATTATTATACAACCAAGTTTCAACTATTATAATCACGTCATAATCATTTACATTAATGAGAAATCACTATTTTTTGTTCTTAAACCACCGCAATTATGGTAATATACATTTAGTTTTTTAATGTTGGTACGTTGTTCCGGGTAACATTGGCCAAGTAGGGAATTCCTTGTCTGTAATACGTAGATTGGTCTCTCCAGCAGACTTTCTTCTGTTAAGTTCTTCTTTTAGTGACGAAAAGTATGCAATTTGCATTTTAGTACGGTCTGGCTGAAACCAAGTACTATCTGATGCAACGGCGTTGCTTTTAAATACCAGTTTGGCCTGTTCTTCATTTTCAAATAAGATTTTAAGAGGTCTGGGTTTGTTCACATTACCTACTTTACCCAACCTTACGGATTTTATATGATTAATATAATAAAGTGAGTCAAGTGTCAATGGTTCATTAGATGAAGAGGATGAACCTGTTGTACATTTAGGACAATAAAATTTAGTTTTTGAATTTAATATAAGTGCCAGATCGCCATCATTTAAACCAGCACATTTTGTGTGAACATATTTAGTACAACTGCCACTGCATTTTATGTAGGGGTGTTTGAGGTGACCCCTCCTTCGCAGATTCCGCATAAATTTACCATATTTTATTTCAATTAAAATAGACTTTGTACCAAAAGGAATAGACACAGTGGACACATTCTTCGCACCAACGCGACCCATGGTGGTGACTAACCAAAATACACACACACACGGATAGAAGGCCAGGGATGGGTAAAAACAAATATAAAGAGTGGAAAAAAGGAATAAATGATTCGCAAAAATTCGACCTTGATAATTTGCCAATTTTAATTAATTGAAACATATAGGTTAAACCGTTAAGTATACTAATAAAACAAAATAATGATGTTCATTATTTTGTTTTATTAGTAGTATACTTGATTTTAGTAGTATACTTATACACGACAATACTCGTCAAAATGAAGTTAAGACAGTTTGCTTCAACTCTAGTTATTTCTGAAAATACACGGACGCACTCACTCTCTCATAATTTATACGTTTTTATGCTAAAGAAAGAAGAGCGATTTGAATCATAAAAGCTCTCCTGGTAACTTTAATGATTGTTGAGTTACGTGAAGATGAACTATACTAGCTAGTCATATCTTCAAAAAATGTATTAAAAACAAATGTACATGTAATGTAATCTAATTTTCAATTACTACGAAATATGTTTTCTTTCCCTTTCTATTTTAGCAAGAATTAATTTAGAAAAATGAACCATAAATAAAGTTACTTTTAATGGAATTAGTAAATATTGCTTCAATAAATTATACATTTAACGTCTACGACTTAATTATCGGTAATTATACAATAAAAGTGACAAAACATATTTAATAACCAGCGTTCACATATAAATTGATCAATCTGGTAATTATTTAATGTTGTTTTATACAAATTTAATATGTAGAACAACAAATAATAAAATTGATTAAAAATAGAAACACATTTTGAAAATAGGACATAAATAACAACAACAACCCGCGTTAAATATAATTTTCTATCTTTGGCTTAAAAAATGTTAATTCTTGTTAATTTTTGTTTTTATTTTTATTAATAAAAAACTAGAATTAAACTAATATTAAATTTTCCGTCCGCCATATTTTTTGAATTTTGGATATTTTTTAATCCGTGACATCAGGAATTTAATGAGTTAAAAGGATGTCTATATAATTAGTTTAAAAATATTATGATGTTTCTTACTAATAAATAACAGTTTTTCTCATATTCAGTTCACTGTGCAACGTCTCCTCTAAAAAATAATCTCCTGAAATTGGAATATTAATTAATACTAATATAGGTTTGTAAAACAAAACAAAATAAATTGGTTTCTATAAATTTATTTTTATTTTAGTAAGAAGACTTCGTAATTTATTATGTTTTAGCAGTCTGATGATGACGCTATGCATTGAAAATGATTGTAGTATTCTTCACTTTTATTGTCCGCAATTAAATCGTAAACGCTATTAAAAGGATAGTTTATTGCGGAAATATTTACAGATTCAATGAAATGTATTTCATATTCATTGATGATGCATTTTGTTATTAATTAAATTATGCTGAAGTTTCGAGGGAATAAAGCATTACTATATAGAAATTGACAGTTGGCAAAATACATTTGTGAAACTACAAGTTTTCATTGTTACTACTTATTAAATTATAAATTAAAATAACAATTGAAAAAGCAAAGATGAATAATATAATAACAACCAATAAAAATTATTAAAGAGTATTTAATTTAAAAATTATATGTTGATATAATACATAATTTGAAATTAATTTTGCAATAAAATATATTGATTTAAATATTTTATTTCTGCAATTTTTATAAAAAAAAATAAAATAACAATATTAGATATATTTTAAATGATATATCACACAGGGTAATGCCTTTGAAAATAGCCCAAAAGGATGTTTACAGAAGACTAGTATATAGGTGAAACTGGTTCCCTCTCCTTATTCAAGAAACGGTTGCTTCAAATTTTCATTAACTGTTACGATTGCAAAAAATGGGCTCGCCTGTTTTCAATTTGAGTGTTTGTAAAAAAATGTGTATTGGACGAATAAAGATAATTGTATATTTTTTTAATTTACTTATTTACGGAAATCAATTTACAAATGTACAATATAAATATATTTTAATAATTAAAACAAAAGACCATTATTTGTATATGTATAAACAAATAGCAATATAGAAATATAAAAAAAAACTATAATGTGTTTCAGCCTTGTATTCCGAATAATTATAATATAATATAATATAATATAATATAATATAATATAATATAATATAATATAATATAATATAATATAATATAATATAATATAATATAATATAATATAATATAATATAATATAATATAATATAATATAATATAATATAATATAATATAATATAATATAATATAATATAATATAATATAATATAATATAATATAATATATATTAATATATAATAATATATATATAAACAAAATTCCTTTATTTATCATTGGAATTACAAAATTCTCGAGAAACAAATTTTTCTTTTAATACGCATTTTTGTAAACATTACAAGTTATTATCTGTCTTCTTAATATAATTTATATATACTTTCACTCGCCTTGAATTGTTTTTAAGTGCGTGGACTTGTTTTCCGTGTGCTTATCTAATAACAACAACCTGGCTTTCTCCTCCACATTGCCAAGTTCAAAACAATTCTGAGTATAATTAAAGTAATTTTGAAAAAAAAAAGAAAAAAACTAATAAAAAAATAATAGGATGTTAGAAAAAAAGTCGCACAGCTTGCGAATTTAGAAAATACTGCGGTTTTTAGTTTCGCAATTTATTTAAAAAAAGGTTTTTATAATGATGCACAGCCACATTTCGTATACTGGATGATATTCTTTCAGTAATGTGATATTATCCGAAAAAAATTCCTTTAGTTTATTCATTATTTAGTTATTTATTTATTAATTATACACTTTTTTAATTAAACGGATGATCCATTTTTACAACAGCAACGAAAACTAAAATTAATATTACATCTATATAAATAATAAACTAAAATTAAATTATAAAATAATAATGAATAAGAAAGGAAGAAAATAATTTAAAAATTAATAGTTTTAATATTTAGACATTGGTAGTTCATATTGTATGAAATAAATATGAATAAATTATTAAAAATCAACCAATAAAACACAGATTAGATGGAATAACTTTAAATTCTCGACTAGTTTCGGGTTATTTGCCCACTTTCAAGAGAATTTAAAATTTGTTTTATTAAAATTTCTATCGATAGTTACATTTATTTATTTAACATTTTGCCTGTCCCACAATTAAATTAAATTAAAATTTAAAAAATCAATATATCTATTCATGTAAATATGCATAGAAATTTTAATAAAACATTTTTTTTTATTTATATACATGTGTAAAAAGAATGAATAACTTTGGTGAAACTAGTTTACTATCTACAATAACAATTCATTGATTTGTCAACTGATTATAAAAAAAAGATCGATCCGCCACAGGAAAGGTCGAAGCTTGTTGTTGAGTCATAAGATTAGCAGTTCGCATAATAGAAATGGGGCAGTAAAAAAACCTAATTGGTATGATGGAAAGGAACCCGAAAAATCATTTGAGAATTTCAATGAAATGGTTAATAAATAAACTGGCAATCGGGGCTGCTCCATTATTTTAAGTTTAACGTGTACGTCATTAATTAACTTCACAATCAATATATATTTATATAGGGTGAGTCATCGAAGTGCCCGTCTTCGATATCCCTCCTGTCGTTAGAAATTCAAAACTTTCTTCACTATTTCCTACCTACTTCCAGTAGATCTTAATGATCCACCGACGATGCTCTTCGCTCAGATTTTCAACCATGGAAAACAAAAGAAATACCTGTATAACCTGTATACCTTCAGTCTATATATATACAAACTAATTTTGTTGTACGAGATAAACAGTTGGGATTTGGTAGGATTTGTTTTAATCCGTCATTTGGAACACAATGCTTAGACGGAATCAAAGGATTTTTGGAGGTACTGTTGTGCTGTCTGGAGGGTGATGGCATGGCAAATAAGAGCAATTACATCGGTAAATAACAGGACATACTGGATAGGGTTAAAGTGTGCGGGATCTGAATTATGGATATCGTGATGTGGTGTGGAATTTTTAGGAGGTAGCATTTGTAAAGGAGGCCAATATGCCAAACCGAAACAAAAGCTTTTTGAATGTCTGAAATAAGTACGGCAGATTTTCGTCCTTCTAGGTGGTTGGTTTACAATTTGGAGGTTAGAATGGATAGAGGTTGATTTTTTAGGAAGGAGTTTTCATGTAATAATCCCTGTAGCAGATTTTTTTTTATTTCTGGAATGGATGAGTTTGGGTCGAATTTAATTCCTAAGTAGATTTTTCATGTAATAGTCTCTGTTGTAGATTTTTTTTATTTCTGTTAAGAAAAATATATATATAATTTTTCTAGGGTTACACAACGAAGCGAATTAAAGAGTAGGGAGTGGATGAGTTTGGGTCGAATTTAGTTGCTATATATATCATGAATTATTCATTCGGATAATTTTAGTTAGGCTGTATAATCAATCCATTTAATTAACTCGTACTGGTTTACATTAATTAAATACTTTGATTATGTAACTCAACAACCTAAAATTATAAAAGCATCAGAGTGAATCGACCCTATTCCCGAAAACGCTAAACATAATGGTTAACAGTTACATTGGGATAGCAGTCTACGATAGCGTGTTCAACAATGTTTCTGGATAATTCCGTATTCCGTATCGAGTGACATGTTATTCCTGCAGTATTAAAAAAGGATATAGTTTTAATGTGTCGGTAGAAAGAGACAGGTTATTATATGTCGAATTAGTAAGACAAGGCCGATAAATTTCAACGTTGTGCTCATCGAATGGCTGTTGAATGGTTGAATTCTAACCTAGCAAAACGTGTGTGTGTAAACTATGCAATCGAAGAAAACCAAAGTGTATCGAACATACATAAACGGTGCGATTTTATCTTTTATTAAAAAACGTACTTAAAACATCTGTAAAATGCAAATTACTTGTGTTTCCGTGTGGAGTTGAAATGTTCATAAGGCGATCATAAAAAAATAAATTTGTGCTTTGGTTTCCTCTGATTTAAAGTTTATAAATTGTTATAAGATTGTATTAAATTGCAGTAATGTTTTATTGCACTGTTGAGCCATTTTGATATGTAAATTTCGCTATTTACATCATTAGTAAAGGGGTTTGACGTTTTTCTACCTAAAACAATATTCACTATGTTATTAAAAAAATATATTAAAAAATACATCTTTAATATAATCCCTGTTTCGAATTATGGGAAAATTTATAAAAAGGCATACTCGCTCCTCAATTTTATGCACATTCTATGGATTCCTGAAGGAGTGAAGTATAAAAATGTTCTTTTTTCATAGTTTAAATTCAATTTTACAAGAGAATAAGCCAAAAATACAATAATATTTATTAAACTTAACTGAGATAACAGTTTAGCGCGATACGGAATACGAAACAGCCATATAATGTAACTTTGAAGAATAGCGTGCTGTCAAACATAGCGATTTCGATAGTGAATAGGGCCGAACATGAATTATTAACTAATCAAAAAAGATTTAGTTGTTTTTAATTAATATTTCTTAAAATTCAAATTATTTTCTTATAATACATTTGTCTTCAATTTATTATTCCTTTTTCCTAGAATAACTTTCTCATTTATCACTTGATGAAACATACATATGCTGAAATCATCTGATGTAAAAATTCCAATTACGTTGCATTAAGAATAAATAAATGCTGTCATTGATTGGCTGTAAAAAATAGAAAATAAATAGGCAAAATCCGAACGTTCAATGACTATAAAAAAATTGTTTAGAATGCGAGACAGAAAGCTGCTCTCATATATTTTTTAATTATTTTTTATTGAACGTAATTTTTACAATAGCAACGAAAACTAAAACTAATTAAGATATTGAAAATATACATGTCGCTGTTTGTTAGTGGAGTTCGTTAAGTGCCTGGTTTTCACAGGATTGAAGGTAATTGAGAGTAATGAGGTGGTTTTGAGTTCATACGGGACTCATAGGCGAGGATAGGTCTGTGGTTTCGAGATAATCGCGTTTAAAGATTTGAGATATGTTCACTCTCGGTCTCGATTAACTTTGCATAAACTCGTATAACTTCGGTAATTTGTGTCCAATCAATATGAAAATTTTTAGGAAATCATCTTAAATGTACATACTTTCGAATTCCGCAATGGAAAAAGATGTTTTGAAACTATGTAGGTAGGCATCATTCCTTAAAACATAAATTCTGTCTTTCTTAAAACTGTTAACTGCTTAAAACAAAATTATTGTCAATTTAACGAGCAGTTTTTCCAATAGACAGAGCGATTGGCGATGGGTAATCCACTAAAGCCACTATTAGCGAAAAATTATGGTATGCCTTGAACCCATAATGGAAAAACACAACTTGTTCAAACATTTCCTCTTTTGTTATAGATAATATTAATCAACAACATTCATAAAAACATAAAATTCATGCGAAAGGTAGAAATCAATAACAAAATTAATTTTATCGACGTTACAATTACCAGGCACAACAACAAATTCGAATTTAGCATCATAAACCCACACATACAGTTACAATACACAATAAATCTGTTCACTCGTTTTGACATAAATTATCAGCTAATCATGCAATGGTCCATTGATTAATTGATACTCTTCTATTTTAAACAAATTTCAATTTAGAACAGGATATATACAATAGCTAATAACAACGGTTTTCCTATAAAACTCATTGATAAGTTAATTAAAAAAAAAACAGATTATTGAATCATTTTTTTCCATCACCAGCTTTCAATACAAATAAATCTTACGAATCCTGACCATATTGCAGATATTGGATATATCATTCAAAACAACATCCTCCCTCAGTAAATTCATTAGTAATTTAAAAGATCATACTGGTAGAAAAAAAGGAATCAGTGGTATATTTACTTACATGAGGTGACTGCCCACAAAATATACGAAGGTCAAACGGGGAGATGTTTTGAACAACGGATAAAAGAACATAAGATTATGTTATTATGGATTTGACACTAAATAAAATAAAATTTGTTTTGTATTTAGTGTCAAATCCATTGATAATGGTCACTTTGTGTCCGAAATGTACATTTGGTAAAACAAATAAAGTGTGAAGAAAGGTTATTAGTGCTTTATTTTACGTTATTTATTTACAAGACACGATCCTCTCAACAACAGAAATGAAATTCGTTTCCTGTTCTTATAAACAGGACAAGTTCTCCTTGACGGATTCGCCTTCTTCTACTTTCTTTAGTGGACGAGACAACGATTTTGGTTCGTCTACCTTGTAGACCCACATTGTTCATGATATCACTTAAATTTAGGCAATAGATGGTTATTGCGCTGTCTTTCTAATTAATAAATATTGTACTAATAATAGACATGTATGATATAAAAATTGATTTACAAATATTTTCTTAATATTTACTTAAATTGCGTATATTGGGCTGCATATAATACACGCTTCTAGCATTATATGTAACTTAACATACATACAATTTGTACAGTGAATTGCATGTAATACTCGTGATAGTTCGTATTGTATGGGCGTTGCTTTGTCAATAGATAGTACAGCAATATTTTTTCGAGTAATATTAGCATGCAATATTATTAGCAATATAAATGCAACAAAAAAAAACGCAACATTACGCCGTGTGCTGTAGCATTAATGAAATATGTTATACAATATATTTTTTTTCAGTGGGATCATTGTCGATTACTCTGTTTATAAGTGCTTTAACTTCAAATTTTGTAATCATTAACTTCTCCACCTGATGATGCTACTGTGTAGCGAAACATTTGTTGTGAGACAATAAAAATAATTTTGAAACTATACACGTGATTGTTTTACTTTATCTAAACAAGAGATCAATTTTCTCACAGTTTTTACAATCTGCAATACATAAATGTGAAATATGTCAGTTTTCACAGTTTTATCACTGACATATTTCACATTTATGTATTGCAGATTGTGAGAAAATTGATTTAACATCTATTAATTAATACATTTTGAGTATATTTTTATTTTCCAAGAAACACATCCTACTTTGTTTGTATAATTAAATTCCAAATTATACAAACAAAGTAAAAAGTGTTTCATTTATTAAAATAGAATTACAATGTATAGTAAAGTAGAAGCCTCAGCAGTTAATATATTTTTATTTCTTAATATCTCAGTTTTACGTGTTCTTTTTTAAATTTTGTTATTATTTTGTAATTATAAAACCGCACATCTTAATATAAAGCCGTATCAATACAGAGCCAGTTCATTGAACCATATGGAATTCACTTCACTTAGTTATTATTATTATTATAAACATTATTGTACGTGTATTCGTGGGGTAGTTTCCAATAAATGCACCACGGACTGTTGTAACCAGTCTAGTTTATAAACTTCGGGTAAAAATGAAACTCAACAGAATGTTTTGAATGTTTAGATGAATATTATTATTCAACGCCTGTACAAGGAATGTCTTAAAACTAAATACATATTTACAATAAGCAAAAACATTACTTGCCCGATCAGCGAAAGACGAATTTTATTGTATATCCACAAAAGGGCGCGTCTGGTCAACTTCATGAAGGTTGTTGGGAATTTCTTTAAAGGTCCTTGCGAGGCTTAACAATCATAATTGATATTTCCGTAATAAAAGTTATAGTTAAAGTAAAAAAAATGAGTATTGTGGATGCAATATATTTCATTTTTCTTTATGAAGGTCTCGCCGGAAAAACTGCCACCGGTGATTGTTACTTAAAGTGACGAGCAATAGTGGATTTTTAATTAATCAAACATGATGTAATTAACTTTCCACTAATAACACAAATTAGCGCAATTTGCAATTGTAATTGTGGTGAATTTGCGTTCACTCGTTGTAATTTGGGAGGATTGTCGTTTCGCAGAAAATTATGCTACGATTATGTGTTGCATCAAGGATAATATAACGCTCAGCTTATAATAAACAAGCACATCTTTATTCAAACTATGCATTGTACAATTGCACAAAAATATGTATACAGGGTATTAAGTTTCAAAACCGAGTGTAGGAATTTAATTAAATTTAATTTTGTTTACAAATTATTGATTATCAGTTTATTTTTTCGTATCGACAGAATTAGAGATGATTTTATTGATTATTAATTGGTAGTATTAATCGGAAATTACAAACCTCTTCGCTTTTCTAACAAATATACAGTAAAATAGATATAATCTATTAAAAGAGTCGGTCTCTAGAATTCAATGATATGAATATATGCTTTATTATTTTTATCTGCCAGGAAGAAAAATGTCCCTGTACTGATTGTGAAATGTAATACGTAGGACAGACGGAGAGGAGTATTTCCTATATTTACTAAAATACGTAGACATAAAAAATATTTTCTTGAGAAAAAAAGGTCATTTTAATTATGCTGAACGTATATATGAAACGAACCACACTTTTAATGCCAGTTCACGTTTCTAGCAATGGTTTAAAACTCACTGAATAAAAACTTACTACAATTGTGATAAAAATATAGTAGTTTTTATTCAGTGATAAAATTAGGAATTACCACGTTGTTACGGTCGTAACCATCACGGTATTTAAAACTCAACCTATTAGAACAACTTGAAATCAACAAATTGAAACGAAAAAGTGTCTTACTTAAAGACCAAACCAGTATAAATAATTCACCACTGTTAAATTTATAAGCCCACCCACATACTACTAAATAATTACATAAAGCATTATTAATTTTTGTAATAGTCATTTAAACATCAGCAATTGTATTTTTTTTTTTAATTTTATAAACTTTAGAAGTGTACTAGTTAGAAGATATTTATTTTGATTGTTTCATCCCCACAATGTCGCTACCGGTGTATATAAATCCCAATCGTTAACCTAAATAATCATTCACATCAGCTACCTGATGAAGTTACTGTGTTCCGAAGTAATTGTAGCTGTGTCTATAATAAAGTTTGTGAAACTTAAAAACGTGATGACGGCTGATGGTTTTGTGATATTAGTTTTAGGTTTTAATTTGTTGTAGGATTAAGTTTTATTTAATTTATTTTTTAGATTAACTTTTATCTCAGTGTAGGTTTTTATTGTATGTTTTATTTATATTAGGTTTAATTTTTGTTGTGTTTGTGCTGTTTTCTAGAGCTCTAGTTTTCAGGGTCCTTTCACAATCTAGTTACGTCCCTATTGTGATTTTAGCTTGAAGGATTTTAAAGGGACAAAACCAACTTGATAATATACATGCGATAAAGTCAGTGAATTTAATGTAGCTTGAGATCGGCTAATGACCCTAGCAGTCAAAGCCGGTATGGTAGGAGAGGCTTAACTAGAAGGAGCCCCACATACCGTTCGTAACTGGATTTTCTTTTCCTCTGTAAAAATGTAAAAAAAACAATTGAATTTAAATGACAATATATATATATATATATATATATATATATATATATATAATACATACTTATATACCGGGTGTTGACGCCATCAGGTTTATATATGGATTTTCATGTAAAAACAATCTTTTACAAATTCCTGCTTCTCGTTTAATTTTAGAGAAAAATTGACAGGTTTTTAAATCTATAATGATGCTTTGTTCAATTTTAGAATCGATGTGTAATTAATAAATAAGAAATTAAATGTGTTTATATTTGCAAATTATCGCATAATTAAATTACATTACCCATATAACAGATCCATTAAAAATTAACGTTTCTTTTGATATATTTCTATGATTGCCATAGCCATGACTTATGAAATAAATCCAAGTTAAGATTTATTTCATTAGTCATGGCTAATGCAAATTTAACACCTGATATATTGCAAATATAATCACTGTTTATTAATCATTTATAAATTATATATATAAAGTTAATGGAGTATTATTTTTCGTAGATTTTTAAATTCTGGACGTATTTTATTTCTTGTAGTTTTTCTCTAAAATGTACTGGGAAGCAGATAATTGCAAAAAACTGTTTTTAGATATAAAATCTCTATGTATAGCTGATCGCTTCAGCACCCGATATATATAATATTCATATTCAATTATATGTCTTTTAATTATTAATTATTATGCATTTTTTATAACTTATAAATAATTTGAAGTTGTTCTTGTTAACTAACTATTGCGATTGTAATTGAAGGGCTTGGTGCAAAAACAGGCCAGCTCAATTTTTAAAAATTTTACAGTATCAACAAAAACATGTTTTTTATAATAGAAAAATATATATTTGAGTCAATATATTTTTTTTTATAGAAAACGTAATCTGAAAAAAATATTCCTATTTATGTACATGTAAAAATACATATTTATTTCGTTAATCGGCATTTTTCAAAATGGAGCTGTCTGTTTTTTTTGACAAAATTATAATAAAAACACTTATTGTATACAAAGAACTGATTTATTTTCTCTTTTCCAAAAATACAAACATAGGATTAAAACATCTCAACTTCCACATCTTCACCATCGCTATTGGAGATCTGCAGTATTTCTGGACCAATAGCATTAAATATAACATCATAATATCACTGATCATATTTAGGTACATACTTTTCAGCGAGAGACCGAACATTTTCAAGTTGTTTTTAGTTAATAGGCAGAGAATAGCATTTATAAAGTTTTTTCTGAAGGGAGTGAATAAGATACTAATATTTTTTGACAACAAATTCGGAAAACAATAATATACTTGATGTTGCACTACACTTTATTACATTAGTTTTTCATACCTAAAAGATACCAGCAACAATTTCAGCTGGTATCTTGTTATCTCTGTATGGATGTCTCCTGCGATTATCTGGTTTCGGCGGTAAAAATTCGTTTTTTAAGTTCGATGCAATGCCGTTGACAGAATGTTTTGATATGATAAGAGCAAAAGGCTTTTTTGCGTACTACTCTTACTTCGTCTCCCATGCGAATCTGCCAATAAAAATAAATAATTAAAAAATATACTTGAAATTTATGAAAATATATTAAAATACATTGTAATGAAAGGCGATACTTTTTGTAGTGCCTTGTCCAGCTTTAATCTTGCGACGTTTTGGGTATTCTGTAGATATTACAACAGCTAAATAAATGTCTTGTTGTGCTTGTCCATGGGGTTATAAAACTACGACAAGTATACACATGTTCTTCTCCTTTAGCTTTTTATTATATTACGTCTCCATGTACTGGTAACTTTTATCCCTCCTTATCCTCTTTTTTTATTAATTCCGCTTGTTCCAGGCTAGTTAAGTACACTTGTGTAATTTTTTTCTTCATCCAATGGAATATATTCTTTACCGCAATCTTGAAAAGGTTCAGATTCAGATTCACTGCTAGAATATACATGATTTTGACAAACCACTAGCACGGTTAACAAAACAAGCAAATTGATATAACTAAAGGCAATATCACTACAAGAAATATTGAACAACCGAGCTAAACAAGATCACGCCAAGTGTTTTTGTTGAGCCGCGAAGCCAGTTCCATCTGTGATTTACAGCAAGAAACAGATTGCTTCAGAGCTGGCCTATTTTTGACCTAAAAAATATTTGTACAGCTCCATTTCCCATTATAATTCATGGGGCTATTTGCTTTTTATTCCAAACGATGCAGCGTGCCAAGTAATATAAAAAGTGGAGCTGATCGGTTTTTGCACCAAACCCTTAAATTCTTATTGCATATTTTTCTTATTTTCTTGCGATACATATAAATAAATGAATAAAAAAGTCCCTGATATGTCGATTAAATTCAGATTCTATTCATCTAGTCTGAACGTGTTGTGTGAATCAAATAAATACAGTTGACAAAATGTAAAAGAACAGCTGTTTTCTATCAATTCTATTGAGTATAGGTTAATAGCTCACTCAATGGTTGTTTTTTTAATGGATATCAGTGAAATGAGTAATTACAAGAAAACACTTGTGGTTGAAAGGATTTTGACACAAAATATAAAAAAATAATTCTTATATGTATTTTCGCAGTACCTGTTTTAAATAGTTTTCCATCCTCGTTGTTGAAATGTTCAATCTAATTTAAAGCTTTTTGATTGACTTGCTGATATAAATTAGAAAAAAATATATGTGCTTTTTCATTTGTAATGTTTAATAGACTTTACATAAAACTGACAACTTTCAAATATATTTTAACTTTATAATAGAAATATAAAGTAATTCATACATTTTGATCATCCCTATTGTGCCGTAATTTATCAAATTTATAATACAGAAAAAAATTAATATATAATTTATATTTCAATTATATCAGCGATTTCAAAGGTATTTCAAAAGTTTTACCAAATTGCTCTTCAATCCTCAATGTATACTAAAATGTATAAAATGGTCGATCAATAATATTCGTGAAATAATGCTAGATTGATTCAGGGATTAATCTGCCGCTACTAGTATGGTCATAAATCGTACTAAATTCCGATCATTCCAATGTGTATCATTTTTCCCATTAATAGTGAGGCTTAAAAATTACCACAATGTTTAATACGTGTTGGACATTTTTGTTAGTGATAAAAACATGTTTGTGAAATCGTCATGTTTAAGCTTGATTCAATTAAAATAAATAATTAAATTTTCTTTCGCCTGTGAATAAATAAATATTTACTTGTAAACAACAAAACCTATAATTTAAATAAATATTAAGGTTTTATTCGAAACATATTTCATGATTATTAAAATTTGAATACAGTTTTTGCTGCTCTGCATTCAGAAATTTTTTCGTTGCAATTTGATTTTTTTGTAAAAACTAAACTAACCATCTTAATTCAAATGTGTATATGTATGTACAATAATATATAAAAATAGAATTATATTTTGTAAATGAATCGGCTATCTACCGGAGGTCTTTCAGCCAAATATTATTATTTAACTCAATTCTTCTATTTATATTATAAATTCAAAAGTTTTAATTGCATTGGTAAGGTAAACATAAATACTTGTAATATTCGTAAAAGATTGTAGTTAAGACAACATTAATAAACTTGTCTTTATTTTCCTTCCAATAAATATTTATAATGATTATAAAATAACACAAATTCAATTACATATACGCTACATCAATTATTCCAGTAGAATAGGAGAGTAATGAGATTAAGTTCTGATAATATTTTGTTACTTTACAAAAGTGTTTCACTATTGTCAATCGTGAATACAATGAAACTGAGTAATATAAATAAAACGAAAAATGCGCATTGCCAGGATTAATTGGGAAAACCAACTGTGGGTGTTTTTAATTAATTCTTGATGGAATAAATTGTTTCCACACACAAAGAGAGCTAAACGAGTAAATAATTTATTAATTATTTTCAAATTTTTGTTACAAAATATTAGTGTTCGCAATGCTGTATTAAAAAAAGAAATGAAGCAATCGGCTTTAAATACAATGTATTAGACATACTAAAAAACTATAGATTGAAAAGACAAAAAATCACATGGTTTAATAGCACATACAATGAAACTATTGAAGCAAGATATGGAGTCCTTCAGGGATGTATACTGTCTTCAATAAAACTGGGAAAATTAGTTGAAATTGAACGTTCCGTAATATTTTTTTATAACAAAAACGAAAATTGTTATAAAATTGTAAGGTTATGCAACTTCTAGTCAAATAACACAAGATTATACATAAAAAACCGCATGCCATTATCTCTATTAATAAAATCTGTAGAAATGTGGATAGATTTTTTTATAACAAAAACGAAAATTGTTATAATATTGTAAGTTTATGCAACTTCTAGTCAAATAACACAAGATTATACATAAAAAACCGCATGCTATTATCTCTATTATTAAACTCTGTAGAAATGTGGATAGATGTTAACAACTCCCATAAGAGAGTTTCAAGGCCAATTCGTGACAAACACTCTTAATAAGAATTTTTCGATTTTTTAATATTCTATTAAATTTAATTCTGTAGTCCTTTAAAAAATCAGAGAATGTGTTTAAACCGAGAATTAAGTTTATAAATTACGATGTTTTTACTTTATAGTTTTTAATGAACTCATAATTAATTTGTTCTAATTTGATTTACTTCAATTATAATATTAATTATCACATTTTTTGCCTATAATATTTTATATTGAATTAATGATTTGCCTTAAGCATTCTTATTAAGTTTAGTTTAGTTAAATTGTTAATTAATTTTATCTATTAAGAATATATTATTATGTTGTTGTTAAAAAGGAATATATACCGCAAATAGAATAAATAAATACATAGCTATTAATAATTTTAAAAAAAATCGACAAAGTTCGTAAATAGGAATAAATAAATATTCAAATAGGCAATAACCATAATATTTATATGTTTTTTTTAATCTAAGCGAAATAACAAGGTATAAAAATAATTATATTTGTTATTACCTATTTGACTAATTATTTATTCCAATTAATGGTATTTTTTTCTGAAAATTAGTATTACTTTCCATGTCATTGTAATAACAAGAAGTTGTGAGAATTGATTAACATTCAGTGAATGCAGGCAGCGCGTGTTCGCAACGTTTGATAAATCATTCATAATCTGCTCGGAATTACAGTATATGCACCTCATACTCCGTAACTCTATCAATCATTAAAAGCAAATGATTAAAATAAATCGATACGATTCGCGCGAAAGTATAAAACAAATTTCGCACGCACGATTCCAGCCAGTCGGCAAATCCACCAGCCACCAGCAGGATCTAAACAGCCGCTAATTACCCATTCCCTATCTGACAAAAACCCCGGGTTCGTTCAGCGCACCTGAACTTAACTTTCAGTTTCAGTCGCACGTCGGTCGCGTCTGGTCGCGAAGAGAGTAGAGCGCGCGCACCCGAAAAAAAAGTTTCGCAGCGAGCGAGCGCAGTCCGTTTGCAGTTTCGGAAATGCGCTGAAATTTTCGCCGAAAATAGAATTTTTGTGATGGCGACAAAGGAGGACAGGAATAGGATGGCTGGCAGCTCTTTGAACTGCTGCCAGAGCAACGATTCGCTGACGTCGAACTCGACGGACGCCAACGACGATGTAAATATTTGCGAGGCGATGAACAACTTCGTCAAGTCGCCCTTAAGGAAGCCGGCCCAGGTTTCCATGCGGTGCAACATGAACAAGAGTTTTCCGAAAAGGGATCCCGTCGATTTGCGCTTCGACGATGTCAAGTTCACGGCGACTAGTTGGAACATGAAGAATATGAGTGTGAAAAAGGGTAAGTCGACATCTTAATTATTCATTAACATTATTATAAAGTGTTGTAAGAATAAAATAATAAAATACACATTTTTAAAATTTATTAAAAAAAAAAAATAAATAAATTAAAAATTTCAACAATTTTATAAAACAACATTATATAATTTTATAAACTCACATTAAATGTTATTGCTGATTTCTATCAATTATAATAATTATAGATTAACGTATTCACCTATTGGTTGTTTTAAACATTTAATCTATTTGTTTTAATTTTTGATATATACTTCAAACATGTGCTCGCGTGGAGTTATAAGCACAATGTAAACATTTTTAATGTATTAAATAAATACTTTTTTAACATTGTTTGTATAGCTTATGATCATATAACTTGTGAATCATAAGTTATACAAAGTTAAAAAGTATTTTATTTAATAAACTTAAAATATATAACGAATTAAAAGCCTTAACAACCACCATTTATTTTACTAGAAATTAACCAATTAATTACTTTACCTGAAGATTGTCATATATTTTCTAGCTACATTGAAATTGTTGTTCAACGGGATCAAATTTTGTAAAATAGTGGAGTTTTTAATAAACCAAAATATATCACGAAGAACTGCGTGAGAAATTTTAATACTGTAGAAATTTCAGTTGCATAAAAGTTGTTAGTTGTAAATATTAAACAATTAATTACATTTTCTGTATAAATTGAATATAAGTAAACTTGAAGCACCAAATGGAGATTTGACATCACAGGTCTCTTGTGTAGCCGAGTGTGTTACTCGGCTAGAAATCGGAGGTCATGGGTACAAATCCCATCAGAGATGTTTCTTTTCTACTTGTATTTAGTTAATTTAAATTATGTCTCAATGTTGTACATTGAAATTTCTTTAATTACATAAATAATAAACAATATAGCAATAATACAAAAATATACAAAATATTTAATGAATATTTCAGAATTAAATTTATATTTGTTAATCGACTGTATTTCTGGCTTTCATTATCATAATTTACATACATATCCAGTTAGGAAATATAGAGTCATTATAATGCTGTTTAAAAATGTTAAAAATCGGCAAAATAGCAAAACCACAAATCCTGTTAGAGCTGGATTTGTGGTTTTGCCAAACAACCAAACAATACCATGAAGTGCTAAAATGTGGAACAAATGTTCAGAAAGCAGAAATTTTGGTTACTTACAAATTGCAACAATAAAGCAATAATGGAGTAACGAAGCGATAAAAATTAGGAAACTAAAGAAAAAAATCACTTTAGTATTGGTAATTGCAAACTTTAAATTGAATTAAACAGTAAAGATTTAGATGGTTTACAAATTACTAATACATACTATAAGATATTAAAATGCGGAAGAAAGGATTAAATAGCAGAATTTCAGTTATTTAGATGTTCAAAGTTGTTATGAACAAAAAAAATGAAACCATAAATGTCAAATCTGCCATTACGAAATAAAATTTGTTCATTATTTGGAACATTCCGGAATAATTTGAAAGTTTTCACCAATTATTTTTCTTTCAAAATATTTAAATTTTGATTAAATGTGTTTTCTTCAGAAAAATATCAGACTTTTGATGTATTTACAAAGAGCATGGTGTTTTTATTTAGCATGAAAAAATATCCTTCGCGTTTTTTTAAGGCTAGAAAAAAATACTAAAATACAATACATATATAAATAAACACTTGCAGAAGTCGTTGCCTTCCCTGTCCTCGCCTCGGGATTTTTGGATCGCATTCGTTCCAATAAACGTTTAAATAGCAGGTTATTTAAATGTTGCAAGTTGTTACAAATAAAAAAGCCAATAAAAGAATAATGCATTAACGATACGATAAATATCAGATCTGCCTTTTGGAAACAACATGTATTCTTTATTGGGAACATTTCGGAATAATTTGAAATTATTCCGTGAATTTTGGATTTTTGACCAAAATTCACATTTTTTCAAACTACCTAAATTTTGATGAAATTTGTTTTCTTCCGAAAAAATCCCAAAGATTTTTTTATGGTGTTATAAAGAGCATGGAATATTTAATTTGCACGAAAAAAATCCTTCCTGTTATTAGAGTTATTTGAGTTAAAAAAAGTTTTCTGAATGATTTTAAAATAGTGTAGAAAGTAAAAAAATACTATAAGATATTTAAATGTGAACTAACCGCTTTAATCGGGGCTATTCTGTATGTGAAATTTTAAGTTTAACGCATACGCAATTTTTATCATCACAGTCTACGCAACTTTTGTAATAGATATTTATTCGTATGTCATTTAATTAATTAACGTACTCGTTAAACCTATAATTTCACATTGGGAAAAGCCCCAAAATTTGGGGCTCTTCTGTATGGGAAATGTTAAGTTTAACATATACGATATTTAATATTATCGCACTCTAAGCAGCTTTTGTAATAGAAAAATGGTCATAGAATGTGTAAGTATTAATAACACACACGTTAAACTTTAAATTTCTCGTACGGAATAGCCCCAATTGTCTGAATTTTCGGTTATTTAGAAGTTGCTAGTTGTTAAAAAAAAAAACAACAATAAAAAATAATACATTAACGAAACGATAAATGTCAGATCTGCCTTTAGGGAATACAAGAAAAAAAATTGTTAGTAATTGTTGTTTAATAGGATCGTTTAAAATTTTGTAAAATAATAGAGTTCTAGATGGTCTACAAACAAAAATAAATCACGGAGAACTATCAAACAATAATAATATTAATAATGTCTTTATTTTCTAACGGAAAAACTTATATAACAAAACATTTAAAAAAGTAAATACATGTTAATTGAATCGAAACTAAAAAATCATATAAACAAAAAAAATAAAATAAATTATTTAACTATTTATTTAATTTATTTAAATAACTGTGACTAAGTTAATGAATACTCTTTTTATTAAAAAAAAGAAGTTCAATTAAAAATACTAAATTACAAAATAAATTCACACAATGTTAATATTATAGAAATTTCGGTTACATAAAAGTTGCAAGTTGTAAATATTAAATAATATACCAAGAATACAGTAATCAAAAGATGATATTGCGTCCCTTATTCACTATGCTGCTATTTTTTTTATTACCGCCACCCCATTATTCTTAAAAATCTCCAAGTAGCTTACAGATCAGTCTTAAGAGAACAAACTTATTCGCCTCAAATTCCACTCACTTTGATCTTCTTAATTCTCTAAAAACATAAATCACAAACATAAATTTCTCACCATAACCCTGCTTTAATTCCTTACCGAACTTTACGTCAGCTTAATAACGATTCGGTATGACGAGGACTAGACAGGGATAACAACAAAGAAAAATAAGATAGGAAAAACTATGAACAATGGCTATTTGACAAATATACGCAAAACAATTATTGAGTGCCATGTTGTAAAGTCACATATTTGTTAATAATTATGTTTATTTACATACAATAATAGAGTAATAAAAGATAGATCTGTCGCTAGGAAATAAAAAAATATTGTTGTGTTAAGATCAAATTTAAAATTTAGTAAAATAGCAGAGCTTTAGGTGGTCTACACATAACTAACAAAAATGCATGAAGTATTTAAATTTCGAACAAATATTTGGAAACAACTAATTTTGTTTAAAAGTTTTTGCAAAATTGTTTACTGCATTTTTATTTTAAAAATAAAAGATTTCAACGCTATTAAAAAATGGATCACTAAAAAAAATATTTAACCAGACACAGTGTTACGATTTTATGAGAATTTGAACAAAAACTATTTTTCGATTAAAATTATTTCTTGCTGGTTTAAAGTACTATATTATACCGTTTGATCGAGAACTTTTCTCCTCTAGAGTGCTTTGATGTTTTTTAAATTTATTTTACATTTTGTTGATACCAGTGAAAAAAAAAAACAAAACAAAAAAACAAACAAACAAATAAAACGTCACGTGGGACTATTTATCACATGAAATTCTTCAATTTGTTAGATTAACATAACCTATAGAGTGTACTTACTTTTATTGAAATTTTTTTATTAAAAAAAACTCTAGAGGAGAACAGTTCTCGATCATATATTACAAATCTACCTATATACTATAAATAATATATTATGATTATCACAGCTCTCCTCAACATTATAAAATATTAACCTTATCTATTGCAGTCTGAGATTGTTTTATTTAATACCGTAGGAAGGGGGGTGGGTGGTTGTAGTGACTGATTAAAAAATTATAATAACGTTTTAGTAACGCTGTAACAACATTAAACGTTTTAATATTGATGAAATATTACTAAAATGTGTGCTGGGTTGTTTATTTGTTTTTAAATTTTCATTTGCATTACATTATTAACAGTAAGAAGTTATAACCCCTCCCTAGAAAATTATTTCTATTTACGCGCCTGGTTGTATTATTTTACTTCGAAGCAATACAGATCATAGAGATGAAAACCTAAACCCTTGCAGCATAGACCAACCTAATCTAAAGCAAATTACTTAATCTAACATACGCTGCCTTAACTCAACCTAATTTCATTTTGGTATAATTTTAAGTTGTTTCGCGATTTTAGAATTTCCCACCAAAATTCAATTTGGTCCTTTTCGAATTTTGTTGAATTTTTTTTCGAATAAATATATAAAAATGCTAAAAAGAGTGTGCAATTTTTATTTTGTGAGAAATTTTATATTTATTAGTAATATTTAAACTTTTAGAACTTTTGGAATACGATACCAAAAGTTTCGCTCATTTTCAATGCCTAATTTACATGTCCAGTGTACGAAAACAATTTTTTTCTTATTGCTTAAATTTATATAGTTGATGCTACTATTCATTGGGAACACTTCTATATAATTTAGGATTATTTAATAAAAATAATAATACTATTAAAATAATTTATTTCTTAAAAAGTAGAGCCTAATTGCAGAGAAATATATATAAATTAAATTAAATATAGATTTACAGTGCGAGTATATATTTTGATTAATACATTCAGAAAACTCAGTCGCTAATATCAGTCATAAACTGTTTTATACAGGGTGATAAAATATCGACAAAGTATTGGATTTCGTGTTAATTACGTACCATTTTATATAAGGGGAGAACTTGGCGTTGTATAATTAAATGTTTGCTTATATCTAGAGAAAAGTCTGGGTATATTAAAATCGATGTTACACAGTACTTCAGAGTTATCAGTGTATTATGAATTAATTTATAAAAGTCGATGTTGCTTTATGTATAGTGTTTAAATTAAATTTGTTGAGGAGAACAGAATAACTTGTGTGGAGTTCTGGATATTTTTGTGTTTTTATGAAGAATAGATATTTAAGAAAGCGTTAATTAACTTTCTCAATCATATTAATATATACTGAGTATCCAGGATTCCACACAGTGACGCAGTAATTACTTTTAGATACAATAGGAGACATACAATTCAATGACTGTGTTTGTTATTTCGCGAGTTTCTGATTTTTCACAATTTCATCAACAATTTCAAAAGTCCTTCAGATTTTTAAAACTCGGATTATCTAAAGACTGAAAAATTTTTCAGATTTATTTTTGAAAAAAAAAAATCAAATTTTTAATATTTTCAAATTACATAAATTATGTTAAAATCAACATATTTTATGTTTAGATAATCCGAATTTTAAAAATCTCAAGGACTTTTGAAATTGTTGATCTACAAGTATATATTTTACATGAAAATCCATTTTTTATAGTGATTTGAATTAAAATTGTGTCTTCTGATGTAAATGAGTAGCGCAAAAAGAAGAAAAATAATTGATTTTTATTTAAAATGATTTTTAATTAAAATTATTTACGAATTATATGTATTCATAATTTTCTATTCATTGAAGGAAAACTTCTCACCTATTATAATTATTTCCTTTGTTTCTATGTTAGTGCATATTTTCTATGAATGTACATGCGCATTTTCAACATTGCATAAACAGACCTTGAAGTGAAAAAATGAACAACTGTTTTTCCGGCTTTTAATTTGATAAGGAAACAACGTCAATGAAACTAATTGAACAATAACAATTTTTTCATCGAACATTAATAAATCAATGTTGATAAATAAATATAACAAAAAATAAAATAATAATTAAAAACACTTTTAAACTAATACAATATAATAATATATAGTTTTTAATTGAATTCACTTAGTTTATAACTATATATTATTATGTTGTATTAGCTAACTATATATTAGTAGATTTTTTTTAGCAAGTGATCAATCAGAGACAAATTAATCACAATATAATAACTGTTGAATGTGAAATTTATTTCAAATTTTACAATTAACGGTATAAGACCTTTATGACATTTTTAATTGTAACTGCAGTTTGTGTAAAACACGCTTGCCAGTATGAAACTTGAAGAGAAAATAAATAAATATGATTAAATTTTAATGACTTAAAACATTTATTTTTTTTAAATTGTAGTAGTGTCTACAATAAATTTTGTGAAACTAAAAAAATATTTTATTTACAAATAGTGTATTGCGGAGTTTCATCGAGTAAAAACCTTAACCGTGGATTAATCAACATATTTTTTTAATGTAACACTATTTATCATTCGAATAATATTCACGTTCGATAAATTAATAAAATAAAATTTATAATATCAATAACAAGGAATGAAAAAGAGAATAGATACCAAACTCGAAGAGAAAATAAATAAATATGATTAAATTTTCATGAACTAAAACGTTTAAATATTTATTATAATCGTTACAATTGTTTCGCCATGCACAATCACAAATTATCCACTTGAAGAAGTAATTGTGTTAACCGTGTATGTTGAATTTTGATGGGATATATTATAAATCTTATAGCAACTTGATGAATTTAATATTAGTATATTTCTAAGTAATAGGACTTAGTCTGCCAGGAAATACAGACCGCAAAACCTCCGAGCGATAGCAGTTTCTTTTAAGAATATAATATATATTCTTAAAAGAAACTGTTTTAAATTATTTCATGTGTTGTATATTAACTGAAATATGTATGCGTTCTTTCGTAAAATGTTTGTTTATGTCTGTTAGAAAATAAAGTTATTATTATTAATATTATTATTATTATTATAAGAAACAAAAAATATATATTCAAAAGTATCTGTAAATATGTTAATTTGTATATTTATTTTAGATTTAAAAAAAATAAGCGTGGATTTTACCATTTTTTCAATATTTTCAAACGACTGAAGCAATATGCCGTAATGCATTCTATGCCGTAATGTTCCAGTTCTCTATTCATAATGCCGAGATCGTGCGAATTGTGTACTATAAAGGATAATCCTTGAGTGACGGATTATGTCGCAATAGACCGCTTTTGAGTAAATCGACAAATTTCAATTTCTCCAAAATTGCCATGCTGTTATCTGTTATTCTTTTCTTTATTTACCTATTGTTGTCTATAACAATAATGGTAAAGGCAGAAATGGCCGAAGATAACGATGTTTAAAACATTTAGACAACACACATTGAGGAGAGAATTAAAAAAGTAGAGTTTTGACTCTCGTTTTTTCCAAAGTCTGAAACTCACGGTGGTTTTCATTTAAATATGTAGGCAACACTCATTGAGTAGATAATAAGGAAGAGTTTGGCAAAGAAGAATCCCATCTTTTTTTTTCTAAACTTTATTTTTTAAATTCTCTCAATAAGTGTTGTCCAAAAGCAGTGCCATCTTCAATCGTTTCTGCATCTTCCATTATTGTTCTTTTTTCTAAGTGTTGAGTATTTTTATTTATTTTATTTCAGACAGTAGTTGCAATAAATAATATTTATTAAACTACTGGTGAGTGTTTAAAATTACAAGCCAAATCGCAATTCCGTTTAATTTTACAAAATATTTAAATTGTAAGCCTTTATTTATGGTAAACAACTTTATACTAAAAATATCTACATAACAAAGAAATATACAAAAAATGCAAGTGCAGAAAACATAAAATGACCTATAATATTAAATATAAGAAATTGTGTAAAAGAAAATATATCACAATAATAAAATACTTTTATTTTGTATAACTGATATAGATAATGACGCGTTAATTTCGTGGAAATTATAGTAACAAAAAAACATTTTCGTCTAAGTCAAGAAATATATATATAAAAATTTATTTGCATGAAATTACATGAGAATTTTCTATGATGTCTTCAAACGGTATATACGGTGTAAATAATTGAACAATAATAATTAAATTAATTAGCATTATACACATAATTCTTTTATCAAACACAAAAATCTATTTCAATATATCATAAAGGAAAAGTAAAGGTCATTGCCTTATTATGTGTATTTTTTTTCTAACAAATTTATTTTCAATAAGAAACATTCGCGAACTTTCATCAAATCACCAGACAGATGCAGCAAAAAAATATATTAACGCAAAACGTGAGCGAGCGTGGTTTGGAGGTCGAAATGAAATTGGTCTGCCAGTCTAGTCAGTGAAAGTTACAAAATATGAGACCGAGACGGATTGAGATTTATTTCTATTTTCTCCGATAATCATCGAATGACGAAACGGTTATTAATTTCGAAGCCGGTTCAATGTTAATTCGGCTAATCAAATTACGACAACGCAACACAATAAATCAAGAATGGCCTTTCGTTGTTGCGCAATTGTCTGTACGTTGTTATTTTTTTTTAGTAAAGCTCTGTGCAGTATGGTTACTTCTTTTTAGATTTGGGATTGCGAATTGTAATAATTATCGCAAATAACCTTTGAACAACAAGGTGTTGCAAAATGGGGAATGTTGAGAGTTGCAAATTGAAAATGAAATAAATTTAAAGTGGAACAAAAGTAAATTATGATAATTAAAAATCATTAAATATATTTTGTACAATGGATATGTCCGTTGATTAATAAATAAATAATTTAATTAAATTAAAGGATTTTTAAAATAATTAATTAATAAAAACTAAATAATTATTTCCTCTTTAGCTACTGCAATTTTTATTCAAAAAAACTTAAGTTCTTGACAGTTGCAGGAGCTAAAGCGAAAATAAATATTTATTGTAAATATAATAATCTTTATTAACAATTAAATTTACAAGAACATAACGATTATTGCTAAAGAACATCACATACATCTTTTTTAATTATTAAATGGCTATCGAAAGATTATTTATTTTTTCGATTAATGAAAACACTTTTAACTTTTTTGTATAAAACAAAATTTATTTAGTGACTATTGTTTCAATGTCATTAAGGATGCGGTTTAGTAGAAATCGAAAGTTATACGGTAAAATAGAAATAATCTATTTAAAAAAGAACCAATCTCTAAGATTCAATAAAATTAATTTTATTTAAATAATAATAGCTGTCCTTTACCCTACTTATTTTTTTATTGAAACTATATTTCGGAAACTATATTTTTATCTTCAGTAGTTTTTCAGTACTTCAACTACTGAAGATGGAAACATAGTTTCCGAAATATAACTAGTTCAATAAAAGAATAAGTAGGAGAAAGGACAACCATTTTTATGTAAATATTATTGATATTATTGAATTTTAGAGTGTTTTTCGACCTAAAAATGACCCGTATATAGTTCTACAGAAATTACACGAATATGGACTAAAGGGCCGTCTGTCCTTATTTATAAAATCCATTATGTCTAATATATCGTTTAACATAAAAATTAGGGAAACCGAATCTACATAGTTTGTGTTAGAGAACGGTATACCCCAAGGTTCAACCATTAGTGTTACCCTTTCCGCAATCGCTGTTAATACACTAGCTAAATCCATTAAATCCCTTGTGAAGAAATGCTTGTATGTCGATAACTTGGTAGTGTATATGGCAGGAGATACCATCCCTGCTATAACATGCCAACTATAAGCTGTCATCGACCAAGTCATTGCCGATGCTGACTCTAAAGATTTTCATTTTTCTGAAACGAAAACTTTATGTATTCATTTTTGAAGACTTAGCCAACATCAACTGGGGTGCCCGAAGGAAGGTACTGCTGCGTCTGTACACAGCCCTGGTCTTATCCAGGGTACACTACGGATGTGCAGTGTACTCTTTGGCTCGGATATCCTGGTTGAAGCCCCTCGATGCGATACATGATACGCCACAGGTGCTTATCGGACAAATCTCTGCTCCGAGTCGGACATCCCTCCTTTAAATGCACTCCGTGACCGTCTCGTACTTCAGTACGCGTCGGCGATGAGTGTTGTCGGTTAATGTACTTTCTACTAACCGACAACACTTTACTATTGTTAGTGAGCAACAGAGGAAATACGCTAGAAGACCAACCGTCAGTAGACCGGTGTGTGTCCGATTGAAGAAGCTAATGGGAGGTTTGAACGTTAGTCTTCCACGAGTATTCGAGGTCGGATTCCTGGAGATCCCACCTTAGCTTATGCCAAGTTTGAGTTGTCGAATGGATCTGGTCTCATACAAGAAGCAACATTTGCTCAAAATAAATATTTTGGAAACAGAAACTTATTTTTTAATTTAATAATACAATGAGAATATAATAATGGTTTGCTTGTATCACATACCGGTCGTAATTTCTCCTCCATAAATTAGAGAACGTTTGTAATTTACAAGCTTTTCGAGTATTCAAGGGCCGATAATCAAAACTTGAACGTAGTAGCAAACAGCACAAAATTTTATACACTTGGTTAAAATTACAATTTTTAAGACTAATGGAATAAAGATTAATTTCTGTTATAGACTAATTTACAGTTAATTCACAGTTAAGGATATTGTTAAGTTAGTCTTCAAGATTTTAGAATGCAAAAAGGCCATTTTTTAATTTTGTTTTTTTTTATAATTAATTTTGTTGTTATTTGTTTTTCTCTTTTTTTTCGTTGGTTTCTTTGTTTTTTAAATTTTTCCCTCGAGAAATTAGTGAACAATTAAAATTCACAAGTTTTTCGAGTAATTATGTGGGCCATTCTTAAAATTTGAACGTGCACTATAAACCTTTATTTGGCTAATTCAAAATTAATGATATGAAGTAGCCTATAAAAGAAAATAACCTTTATAGGCTAATTCAAATTTAATAATATGAAGTAGCCTATAAAAGAAAATAACCTTTATAGGCTAATTCAAATTTAACGATATAAATTAGCTTATAAAAGAAGTAACCTTTATAGGCTAATTCAAAATTAATGATATAGTTTAGTCTGACTTTTACTGTTTTGCTGTTTTTACATTAAATTTTTCTCGGATCAAAAAATTTGTTGCATTATGCAATATTTTATTGATATGCAACAGCAGGTGTACATTATGTAATTCAATGTCCAGCGTGGGTATTTGCCCGGGAAGTAGTTGTTTTAATGTGCATTTGTTTAACGTACTTACGTAACGTAAGTCAAAACTCACAGAGCTAAATGTGAAAATAATTTATTAATTATTTTCAAATCATTTTTATTTAATATAGTCTGACTTTATTTTAACCAACTTGAAGGTTATCAAATTTAGGCAGTTTTGAAGATTTTCAAATTTTCTAAATACTCCACTGACCAGTAGCATTGATTGATGCCTTAATAAGATAATTCAAAAGTCTTGAAAACAGTCCAAATTTGATAATCTTTAAGTCAGTTAAAATGAAGTTAGGCTAAGCTATAGCATTAATTCTGAGTTACCCCATAAAGGTTATTTAATTGTGAATTATAAAATTTAGGCTGTTTTAAAGATTTTAAAATTTTCTAAATAGGTCAATTGATTGATTCCTTTTTTTAGATTATTCGAAAATCTTGAAAACAGCCTAAATTTGGTAGTCTTCAAGTCACTTAAAATTGCAACATGCTAAACTATATAATTAATTTGGAATTAGCCTATGAAGTTTACTGACCTGAAGACTATAAAATTTAGGCTGTTATCAAGATTTTTGAATGTTCTAAATAGGCCACTGGCAAGTAACATTGAGTTATGACTTGTTTCGTAAAAAAATGAAAATCTTGAAAACAACCTAAATTTTATAATCCTCAAGCCGGTTAAAATGAAGTTAGACTAGACCATATCAATAATCTTGTAAATAGCCTAAACCTATATTAAATAAAAATGATTTGAAAATAATTAATAAATTATTTCCACATTTAGCTCTGTGACTATTGACTTACCTACGTAAGTATGTTAAACAAATGCACATTAAAACAACTACTTGCCGGGCAAATACCCACGCCGGACATTGAATTACATAATGTACACCTGCTGTTGCACATCAATAAAATATTGTATAATGCAACACATTTTGATCCGAGAAAAATGTTTAATGTAAAAACAACAAAAGGAACGTTACATAATATAAGGCCATCTGCAGACACGTGTTTCGGGATCTATCCCTCGTCAGTACAGCTATGCCTTACATGTTTTCTATTTAGCCTAAACCTAGACACGAACTTTGATTTAACCAAGAAAGAAACTAAAACATTATTTCATTTGAGATTTAAAACAAAATATTTTACGACATAAATGCAATCGCAGTAAAAATAATTTTATATTGCTACGCATAATTTGCGTGTAATTAACTGGAAAAGGCACGCAATACGTATCGCGGCTTCTTAACCTTGGCATTGGCATTACGGACGCGTGAAAGTCGCTTCACGCATCGCCTGTGCAGCAGAAAACGCTGCTTTGTTATTGCGGTTGGTGCGGTTATGACCGATACCTCGTTTATTTTCCTGTTCCATTTTCATCTCGATGCTGGTTAGCCGAGCGCGATGGATTAAATGATTCATCGAATACATCAACAAAGCAGCTGAATCATTTCCGCGTGCTGGAAATACACTCAGTGTGGGCGATGCAATCGACTAATTGTCATGAGACAGTTTAAAGGATTGTTGAAGTGTAATGATAAATAATTATTTTGATTTATATAACGTATAACATTATATTAACAAAGATATTTTACTAATAACGAGCTCTAACAATTATATATTGGGACAAAATCGAATTCATGTATAATTCAGGTATTTGACAATTTATTAATTTTTTCTTTTTAAATTTAATTCTATATAATTAGTTAATTAACAATAATTATGGCCAAACAGCAACACAAATAACAAAATTATTATTCTTTTCTATTCTATCATCTCTAATTGACAAGAAAAATATTAATTTTGTGTGGCAACTAAATATTGGGACAGTATAAAGTAAATGTTAAAAATGAAACAAAATAAGACAAGTAAGCTGTGAAAACAATGCAGAACGAAACGTCAGATTAATCGGTAGTTGTTTTCTTATCATATTGGGTGAATCGATGCGTTTATTGAACAAAATGGTGCGTGAAATCTCTACAAGTTCTAAAATTCATGAGTTAGTAATTAAAATTTATTGCCGAAATACAACAATACATGAAATGGCGGATGAATTTAATATTTCCAAAACAAAAGTGTGGAATATAATTAGGTATTATGGAGAAACCGGAAATATCCTAGACAAAAAAGGCAAAAGTTCGGGTTGTCCAAAATTAGTTTCTGATAGAAACAAGAGATTATTAGTAAAACTGTGCAAAAAAGGCAGAAGAAATACTTTAAGGCAAATTACGACTGAATGGAATCACGAAACTGGATTGAATCTGTCAATGGAATGCTGCCGCCAATGGATTCATAAATGTAGACTCAAGTTTTATAAGGTTGAATTTCAAGCAATTTAAAAGTACATTTAAAATACATATTTTCTTATAGGCAAAGGAAAAACCACGGTTGACGGAAAAACAAAAGAAAGCCAGAATCACATGAGCAAAATCTAAATTATCTTGGTCGGCTACAGACTGATCCAGAGTAATTTTTAGTGACGCATCAAAATTTGGTGTATGTGTTGGTGATTATCGCAAACGCGTGATTCTCTCAAAACATAAGGCTTTTCACAAGGATTGCCTAAAACATGCCGTAAAATTTCCTAAAGGAATGATGACTTGGGGTTGTATGGCAGCTTCAAGATTAGGATGTTTTGAGTTTATTGATGGTACCATGAAAGTTGCGAAATATTAACAAATACTGGAAAACAGTCTGCTATCTAGTACCGCCAAGTTAAATGTTGACGAAAATTACATTTTTCAACAGGATGGGGCGGCATATCATACGGCCAAACCCACAAAAAAGTGGTTTGGCGACCACAACGCAAATGTTCTTTCTTGGCCTTCCAGCAGTCCTGACCTTAATGTCATTGAAACAGTATGGCATAAAATGAAACAAACATTGAGGAACAACCCACAACGGACATTACCTGAACTTAGAGATTTGGAATGAATTTTCTCCTAAAACATAAAGATCCTTAGTTGAGTCAATGCCTAGCCGAATTTAAGCTGTCATAAAATATAAGGGCGATGTTACTCCTTTTTAGAAATAAAATTCGTGCATTGTTCCAATATTTAGTTGCCAAATAAAATATTTTATTTTTCTTGTAAATTAGAGGTGATGGAACAATAATTTTGTTTTTTTGTGTCGTGCCCTAATTGTTGCTAATTAACTAATAACTATATAGTATTAATTTTAAAAAAATACTAGAAAAAATAAATAAACTGTCCAATACCTGAATTTTATATCCATTTGTTTTTGTCCGAATATATATATGTTAGGGCTCGTATAATCGAAATATTTCCTTTTCAAAAGAGTTTTGTATTATTTTACACTAATCTGAAAAGCTTTTGGCTAGAATAAAAACTCATTAAGTGCAATTTTACTATTAGCGATTTTTCAAATTTGAATTTTGATAGAAAAATATTTAAAATAAAAGTTGTAGATCTTGAAAATAAATCATTTTTATTATAAAACTTTTATCGTAGGACCTTCAGTTAATAAGCGAAAAGAATTTCATCTACGTGATTAATTCCCTTAGAAATAAACACATCACCATTTTATTAAACTCTATTGGTAGTTTAGGTTAAATTACTTAAACAAAAATAAGATATATATGGCATTTTATTAATTTATATTATAAACTAGCCTTGTTAAACATTTGTGACTAATAAAATATAATCTTCAGCGCCCAACAATCATTTTTGACACTGAAAATTATATAAATTTCATCATACTCTTACTGCAATAATTTACTTAATATAATTGTTTTTGATTTTTTAAATTTAAGAGGGTTTGAGGCGTTTGGTTAGTAATAGGATAATACTACTTTGTAACGAATTGTTTGAGAAAATATCAAAATTTGATGTTTTGTCAGATAGTCGCCGGATTCGTGGCTGGAAATTCGTGGCCAACTTGCAATCGATTAAAAAATGACCTCTTAAAAAAAATGTTTACTAAAAGATTTATTACAATGGCCTACTTAACTGTAAAAAAATAATTTTGGTGACTTGTGACCCATTTAATTTATTTGTAAATACGCTCCTAAAAGCTACGAGAAAATTGTCAATTAAAAAAAATAACATCACCGTTAAGCGTTTTTATCCCTTTAAATGGCTTACTTCATTTTTAAGAAATTTATAAATGATCATAACTTCGATATTTAATACTTTATTTTATTAACTAGTAATTTTAATGTGTTATGATTTATGTACCAAACTGTGTTTTACATGTATATTTTTTATTACAGTTAACTAACCTAAATCGTCGTTTTATGTTAATTTCTTTTCTGTAAAGTCATAAATTTGTTCTAATTGGGTGTAAACTGCTGATTTTTGCATTAATTAACTCACTTTAAAAATATAGTTGCAATTTACAAAAAATGTGTAAGAAACATAATTCTATTTTCTTAAATTATATATACACACTTTTTTGTTCAAACTATACACAATACAAACACCTACATATATTGTACTTATTTGTGTTATTACAATATATGTAGGTGTTAGTCAGTTAAAGCTATTGCCCTTTTTAAAATATTATTCCATTAATGCAAACCTGTTTATTAAGAAAATAGAAAAAATATTGATGGAAATTAAGAGTTAGTGAATTCACAGATAAATTTGAATGGATGAGATATATAACTATATATCATAACCAAATGAAAATGTATGCTATTAATAAAAATAGAAAAAAGGACTTATTCTCTTGGACACAGCTTTGTATAATATATATATATATATATATAATCAACCTTTATTTGGCATAAAAAATTATATCACAGTGCAGTGTATAAAATAAACAAAATATCCATAATAACAAACATAAAGTTAAAAAATAAACACAAATAAAAAAAGCTTCTCCCTCTAAAGTTATAACAGCTGTGTATAATAAGAATTTGAAAATAAATAATAATCTAATTGCTCTGTAATTATTGGTTAATAACTAATTATTTTCAAAAAAGGTATTGTATGCTTTGTACACGAACAGTGTATGCCTTAAAATTAATGAATCCCTTTAATATAATATAATATATATAATAATAATTCACGAGGCATTGTTAAAACATACACTTTATAGAGAAAGTTAATATAAACTATCTTCATAATAAATTAAAGACTACGCAAGTGCCACCTTTTGCCTAATTTCAAGTGGCATCGTCAACAATTTGGGTCTATAAGGTAGACGACCGAGAATCATTGTTTCGTCCACTAAAGGAAGGTGAACTTGTCCTGTTTAAGCAAATAAACAAATATAAACTATCTTGTTTAAAATAAACAGTATAATTAAAAATACACTCATAAAGACTATCATAAAAAATGTTATTCTTGTATATATTCGGTAAGTTGTAGAATAACAATATTAATGTTTTGACCGCATCTGTGGTTAGACCAAAAATACTGTATTCACAAACAACTTACATATAAAGACGGTTTTTTTCCATTCAAATCTTAAAGAATTTAAACAAATTTTCCACAATGATAAATTTCCTACGTCGCCTGAAAATTATTGTGAAAGTTAACAAAACATTTGCCTTATTGACGAAGACCTACTTTGAAAAACTGACGGAAAATGAATTACTTAATTCAAGGTCTCACAGTTTATGTTCTCATTTTTTATCTATATATTTTGGTATCAAATGAAATAATTTGAAGATTATTTTTACGATATTTATTAATTTCGGTGATTTTTAAATGTTAAAAATTGAAATAGCAACTAATTTTACACCGATGTGAAGTTACCCACGGATTTCCAGCAACGGATTTGTCCGGTTCCTCCACCATGGCGGATGCCCGGGTATTTTATTTTAAAAGTGTAACAACATATATCCAACTTAATTTAAAATAATTTTTCCTTTCAATTATTAGTTTAGAATCAAGACTTAGACATATAAGATTCAAGGTCTAAAATGAAGATGTTTGTCACAATTCAGGAACTTGTTTTTGTGATTGGATTATTGCAAAAGGTCTAAGTAATCATTTAAAATAATAAAATCAGGAATATGTATTTCGTAATAAAAAAGTAAAGCTCAACCACGGATTTCGATGTACTTTTCTAAGTCCAAAACGAAGGTGTTTGTCACAATTCAGGAACTTGTTTTTCTGTTTATTTAATAATTTAAAACAATAATGACGTAAGCGATATTTTTTTAAATGGAAACCGTATTTTTAATGATGAATTTGAAAAATGCATTAAAGACAAAATACGCTAAAAAAGTATAAGAAATATAATAATATTTTGAATTTTTTAAGACAATTACTTTTAAAGTTTTAAAAGCAAAAACCTATGAGCAATCATTAGTTCCAATTTTTAATGAAAAAATCAAGTAGGCTTGTAACAATTGCCGTTTCAATCTAATACCTCACCTTTATTTACTTACGTAAAAACCACACAATATAATCAGATATACAATGTGATGAAGAACTGCCATTTTAACGGCAATTGTTACATGGCTACTATTAGATTTTTTTATTAAAACTTGGAACTATTAATTGTTATTAGGTTTTTAAAATTTAAAATCAATTCAGGACATTTAATTACAATTAAAACCATATTTAAAAGAAATTATCTTGAGAATTTTAAATTATAGTATCATATACTTATACCGTATTTGCTCTTAGAATTTCATGATCTTTCCAAATTCAGCGTCAAAATAGGGTTTCCATTAAAAAAATCGATTACGTCATATCTCAAAAACAAAAGACGATCCTAAAATTACAGTTATATTAAAATATGTCATATTTATAATAAACATTGATCTGCGCTAGAATTTTTTTTCAAAAACGTGTACTAAAAGATTTATCGCGATAGTTCCTGACTTTACACTCGCACTGTATTGTACTATCTGAAGGCATGGTATGGCTCGATAATTCTTCACTTTATTTCTGTCTTTTTTTAAGCGGGAACAGCTACAGGAAGTATATACCTTCTTATACAAATATTTATAATTTTGGTAACTTGGGGTGAAATAGTCTCCTTATTATCACTTTTTTTGTATATATCTCACTTTTACTACATTAAATATAATGCGAGAAAATGAAATTAGTGTTGTGCTCACATCGCCATTTTAATTCTAAATATAATATGTCTCACTTCGTTGCGTGACACTTACCTAAAGTTGAAATTATTGGTATAATTTATATAAATGAATTTCTGTGAAGGAATTTTAGTATGTCGTTAAATGTCATGGAGGATGGCGCACTACCACTGTGGCATAGGGTTATATAGATCACTGATTAAACAACGAAATTGAGACAGGGAATAAAATCTTTAATACTGTACAACTCAGTGATGTGCAAGATACTACGGAGAATATTAATATTCCATTGACTGAAAGTTCCAGCTTTAAATATTATGAAAATAGAAGAAGGAATACTTTCAATTTAAATAAAATAAATAATACCCAACGCCAAAGAAATGTTAAAGAATCAATGATTTCCTTCAGTAATTGTCATAATGTCTCTTTTAATTTATATTTACGGAAGTAGCATAATTTAAAAATTTTGCCCCATACCCCAGCGTATGTTATCTCTTAACACAAAATTTGCCAATAACCCACACAATCATTCCCTTCTTACTAAATTCTGCATCCCTCGCAACCTTAATATCCCTCCCAGCATAAACACTCTTCTGTTGCAATTCATCAATTCATCAATTAATTACATGACAGTTCAGTTAGCTAGCAAAGTTCTTATTTGCAAATCACCATAAATTCATGACAGGGCAGAAAGGCCTCCGGTGGATAGCCCATGACAGACTACTAACCCATGAATATGTATTGTAAATATAAATATTTGTAAAGAATTGTAATTCTGCTGTCTGAATAAAGATGTTTGTATATATAAAATATTTGTAATGTGTCCATGTTTATTTAAGTTAATAAAATAATTTCAAACTTTTTTTCGTAGAAAAAGCATAGTATTCAATTCGTGTTATAAACTTCTCTAGACACTCGTGTTATTAAACATTCGTGATTAAAGTGCAGTTAACACTTGTTTACTATAATAATTCTGCTAATAAAGGCATCTGGAGAAATCTCATGATTCATAAGTTTAGTGTTGTTGTTTTAGATTGCTTAATAATTTTCCATACGTCGCTTTGTTGATAAGTAGATGTATTGATTATGTTATCTATTGCTTTTATCTTCGCTTGATTATAGTTTTTTATAAAAGAAGTACAGTAATTTGTCATAATAGTTTTTTTGTATATGGGTAAATATCACGAAATAAGTGAAGCTTATCACATGTCTGATGCAGTTCGTAAAAGATTAGGTTTATATCCATAAAGGAGCGATTTTGATTTTTGTATTAATACCTGGAAAGTTTCAGAGTTTGAGTGTAATAATAATAATAGATATTTTTTGTCTAAAAAATCTAAACGTCTCCTTTATGATACACTAGTTTTGAGTAACTTTAACTTCTGTGATGTCGTGTATGATGCTTGTTTGCATAGAGTAACAACTGAGCGTTTACAAAAAGTACAAAATTCTTGTATAAGACTCATTATGGGTATTAGAAAATATGATCATATTTCAGGAAAATGTGCATAGTTAAATTCGTTAAATATGGTTAATAGACGTACCCTACGTAGCTACTTTCTTTACTATAAGATTATAAACTACAGTACACCCCCTATTAATATCAAAGAATTTGTGTTTCGAACACATGTACATAATTTAAACATAAGGTTCTGGGGATTAATATTTCCACCAAAACATAAAACTGCTACCTTTGCAAGATGCTCTACATTTAACATCTACAAGTTGTATAACAAACTTCCCATAACCCTTAAATCGATGAATTTATTATGTTTTAAAAGAAATGCACGTGTTGGTTTATTGCTTGGAGAGCTTTGAGACTGATTAATTGATGAAACTGGCAGAACTTATCATATTGTTTATGTTTAATGAATAACTATTTCGCATTGAATTTTGTTTTTTTCTAATATATCAAGTTTCAATTTGTAGGTTAAGTGGAAGAGCAGTATCAGGTACAACCTGACTGAACTTCGCCTACACTAATAAATTGTAATTGTATATTTTCATTTTAGTAAATAAAGGCATTTATTATTATTACCATTATTATTATAATTTTATTATTTTGGTAAAAAATCTATGCGGTTGAGATAAATTCGATAAGATGATTGTAAATGAGATTATTTTGCGCTCAGGGAAAGGATGTAGCTGGCTTGTGACAGTTCTAACTGGATAAGTTACTGCTGCAGACACGTGTTTCGGGATTTACCCATCGCTATGAAATTATAGAAAATTAAATGTACGGTGCTCACAGTTATGTTATTATATATATCTTTATTTCTGCAGACATTTTTATATACACTAAATTAAAAATAAATACTAATCATATATTATACGTTGTCCTTAGAAAACGGCTATCAAGCCACGGTCATTATGGCCTTATATTATTAAAGAATTTCTATTTCTAAAATCTGTTATTGCAATATAATTGTTTAAAATTAAACGAGAATCATAAATTGAATATTAAGATATTTACGTTTCTTTCAATAATAATATATATTTTTATTGTCAAGTTTTTTTGAGTTTATAATAATGAGAATAATATAAAAATACTGGGAGAAGTAAAACATTTATCATGTTCCATTAAATAAATCAAAAACATAACAAGTGTTATACCAATTTGGTTCCAACAAGAGAGTAACAGAACGAGTATCGATTATAATATAAAAATATTTAAAACATGTAAAGGTTACTTGTGAATCGGCTATCGACCCTTGTCCTTCTGTCTGTCTTTTTTATTGTCTTTATCTTTTCTTGCAAATTATTTTGTCTTTGGTCGTTATTGTTAAGCTGTCTTTTAAAATTGTTAATATCAATTGAACTGTATATGTCTTGGAAGGGTGTAATGAATTCAAATATTGTTGTCGAAGGATTTTTACAGATGGGTTTTGTGTTTGGGGTTTGGAGGAAACATAAAGTGTGTAGAAGGTCGCGAGTAGTTGGATTTAGGCGTTCCTAATGTTTCTATTATATTATTATTATTACATTTCTTGTTATCTCGGTGATTAATCAGCCGGTGTCTTTCTTGCTGAGAGGTTATACCAAGTTGTGTAATATGCAATGTTGTTGTGAATGAATGGATCTATGGGTAATCTTTTTTGATTTGGTTTAATTCTCTGTGGGTGAATATATTATTGTTATTATTATTATTATTTGCACTATCACAGCGTAGGCCGGAGCTATCCACTGAATGGATTATATCAAGATTAAGTTGACATTGTGTGTGACTGTTGGTGTGGTGTTGTTTTGTCATCCGTCTAGAACTCCCTAACTATGTGACAAGTAATTATTATTATTATTATTATTATTATTATTAAATTTAAATTATTGTAATATAATTTATTATAATGAAATAAAATTCACAAATTTGTTATCGAGCAAAGATTTTCGTGCCTTCACATTATTTAATCGTTTATTGTAATTATTTCACGAGAATTCATTTGTTTTTGTGGAATAATGCACTAATAATCGCTTCGAATTTCCAGAAAGAACTTCCATGTTTTCGAGCGGAAATTTTCTCGACATCGATGGCTAATAGCAATTTAACGGCACTAAGTAAATAAATAAATTCGTTTGTTTTGAGTTTATGCGGGTAATTAAATTTGAAAACAATAAAACGGTTTTCGGGTATTCGGTGAAATTTTAGGAATAACACGATCGTTTCTAATTGCTTCACGGTAGTGATTTGCCAAACATTTTTTAATTAATTAGAGTATATTAAATTGGTACTAATATTACCAAATAGTGACAAGTGAGAAGTTAATTCCAGTACATTAAAAATGCATGTAACTAATTTCTCACCTGAATTGTTAAAACTATGCCAAATAACAAACAATCTAATTTTTATATATTAGAGCCATTCAATTCACGGTACATTTTCAATTTAAAAAATAAAAATGACAACTTTTTTTTATAAAAATAAACTGATATACAAACGTTACGTGTTTTCCTTTTCAATCTAATTTTATTGCTATGCAACAGCAAATGTCCATTAAGTAATTTAAAGTGTGGAGGGGTATTTGCCCGAGAAGTATTTGTTTTAATGGATACTTGTTTTTAAAATACTTACAAGTAAAAAGATAAAGAGGAAATAATTTATTAATTATTCAATTGAGTAAATTAATTATTTTGAAATTATTCTTATTACTTTCGCCGGACCCCTATATGAGAAAGTATTGTGATCATGAAAATGTTGGAATCTTTAATGTCAACGGATATACACGTTTTGAGGTCAATTCCATCAATTTTTGAAAAATTATACACATTCACAAAGCACTCTTTTTATAACAATTGTGAGTTCTATAAGCTTTTTGTTAAATACAAACTCATTAAGTGTAACTTTATTCTTAGCATTTTTTTAATTTTCCATAATTGTTTGGTCAATATTAAACGCATCGAAGAATGTTTCAAATAAAAGTTGTATATCTTGAAGAAATAAGTATTTTATTTTATTAACTTTTCGTTGCAACGTATTCAGTTCTTGAGTTATACTCTTAGCGATTATTTTTACTCCTATCACGAAAGATATTTTCATTTTGTTTGTTGTCCCAATCAGGTTGATTGTTTCCACTTTTGTCTCTTTTTACCTGAACCACCTCGGACTTCCCTTATTGAATTAATCGAATTGAAAACTTCAAAAAATAACAATTTTTTTTTTTCATATAATAATTTTTCATTTCATACTAAATATTTATTAATAAAAAACGTATTCACCGGAGAAAGTACCATGATGGACACTTCAGCATTTTTTTTAAATTTAACTAATGTTTGCTTGATTTATATTTCAATGTAGAAAACCTTCCAGTTTATTTCAAAAATTATCAAAATATCTTTTCTATTTAATTATTTAAATAATTCGGTTATCCCGATGACGCGTAAAACCACTTGATTAATAATTTATTAATTTATTTGTTAATCAGTATTTTTAATTATTGTTTATTTCTATATGATAGCTTATTTATTTACTACTTGTATTAAAAGTTGTTATAGTTTTGCAAAATGGTGAAATTTCTGTAAAAATAAATAAATAAAAATGATATGCATAAAACTGCAATAATGTGAATAAACTCTTTTCTGATTATTGATAAATAAGAATTCGTTATGCATTGTTTAACTTGAAATAAAATTATCAAACTAACAACTATTTTTAATTTGTAATTAAAACTAATAGTAAGTTTGATAATGGCGAGATAAAATTGTTGACACTATTGTGGCTAAAATATATAACAAATTTATACAAAAACAGTAAATTCGGGTTTTATTTAAATTCTTTTCTTTTTTAGTTACACATCTTTATTGACAAGTTTTTTGAGTTTACAATAATACTAATAACAATATAAAATATTTTAAAAATGTAAAGGGTTCTTATCAATGGGCTATCGACCATAGGTCTTTCTGCCCTTTTCTATTACTCGTTTTTATTAATATTCTTTATTTAATCGATATTTAAGGCTTTTACTTGATAAAACTCCTTAATGCACTATTTTTAAATAAAACCATTTTTTTAAAGTTTCGCAAAATTTATTGTAGAGACACTGCTACAATTCTTTCGCCAACACAGTGGCATAATCAGGCAGATGATTAATATTCTTTATTTCTTGCCATTTATCAAACACAATTATTTACAATAAGATTGAATTGTATTTTGTGTTGTGATAAATACCGACTGATCAATCTCAACTGTGAAAAGATCCCGATATTTCATGGTTTGGTCATTTCACAAATTAAAGCCGGATATGGGATAAATCAGGTCATTAATATTGATAACGCAGAACAGTTGACATGGATCAATCGGCATTGCTCTACTTATTTAGTTTATTTACATAATTGCAGTTATTTAAATAATTATATCGTACAGAATTTTGAAAATAATTATTATTTATTAAACATTCTGTGGTTGAGGCTGTTACTTGATGAAACTCCATTGTGTAGTGGGTTTCTTGGATACGGACAATGAATTACATTACAACAGCTGCCTGATGATGACACTGTGCATCGAAACAATTGTAACAGTGTTTTCTACAATGAAACTTAAAAATAATCCAGTGTCTTATTGTATAATTATTCTTTGTTAAGGGGTGATGCCTACCTGCAAGGCCGAAAAAAGAAGAGAAAATTCGGGATTTTTTTCTCGAAGAAAATGAAACAAGACAGATAAAATCCAATTACATCAAATAGAAAAGAGTATTATTCATTCACTTGGTCACAGTTATTTAAATATATTAAATAAAAATGATTTGAAAATAATTAATAAATTATTTTCATATTTAGCTGTGTGACCCCTGACTTACGTTACGTAAGTACGTTAAACAAATGCACATCAAAACGTAAGTTAGGGGTCACACAGCTAAATGTGAAAATAATTTATTAATTATTTTCAAATCATTTTTATTTAATCCAATTACATCAGTTTATTTGACATACAATTGTCCTCAATTTAGAATTGTTTAGACTTCTTCGAATATCCTGAGGGCCCGTCACACAGCTCCCAGTAGATGTTTTATAAAAGGACTTTACGGTGACGGCCTCTAGAGATGCAAAAAGCGTTTGAAATCAAAAAATTCCAACTACGTTGCATTAAGGATGAGTAAATGCTATTGTTGATCGTTCGATTTTGAGAAAAAATAAGTTTAACAAAATGGCGGCCTACTGAGTAAAAAAGTGTTTCCTTGGGTTTAAAAATCAGTCTTTGATTGGCTGTAAAAAATATAACATAAATAATAGGCGAAATCCGAACGATCAACAACTAGAAAAAAAAAATGGTGATGTGTCCATCATGGCACTTTCCCCGGTGAATACGGTCAAATATGTTTCTGATAGAAAATTTAATAGGGAAGCAAAATGATTAATAGAAAAAAGTGATTGTTATCTTTTAAAGTTAAAGCCGAGTATTTAGAAGAACATTGTAATTAAGTGTGTTATTTCTTACCTTACAATAGATTAAAATCATTCTTCTTCATTTTTGCAAACTGGAGGCGTTTGCGAATGATAAATTGAATTTGACGGCACTTTGACGTTTTATTTGTCATTAAAATAATTATTTCAATAATTAAAATCTCTAAGGGAATTTATCAGATAAATGCTTATAAAATGAAAACCGGAGGTCCTACAATAAAAGTTTTATAACAGAAATTATTTATTTTCCAAGATCTAAAACTTTTATTTGAAACATTTTTCTATCCGAATTAAAAAATGAAAAATTGCTAAGAGTAAAGTTGCACTTAATAAGTTTTGATTCTAACCAAAAGCTTTTCAGATCATTCCACTGTTATATAAAGCTCAGATATAAAGTTTGTGCTTAATCCATTTAGCTGTTTTTGCACTATCGCGGAAACACACAGACACACAGACACATACACAGACATTTTTCAAAACTCGATGGAATGGACTCAGGGGACCTCAAAACGTGCATATTTGTTGAAATTGGCGGTTCGAAAATTTTCACCATCACAATACTTTCCATTGGACAGGGGTCCGGGGAAAGTAAAAATTGTTTAGAATATGAGACACAAAGCCATATTGAATGAATACATGTTGAATTATCGTCGTCACCGATTTTGAAAATGTGAATTCGAACTAATCGCATTTAATGATTTATTATTAAATATTTCATTATACCACTTTGCATAAACTCTCATAACGTCGATTTTTTTATTCAATCATTATGCAACTTTTTAGGATTTAATCTTAAATCTACATATTTTAGAATTCTGGAATAAAAAATAACGATTTTTTTAAACCCATGCAGGTAGACATTAATCCTTAATTAACTTCATAATTCGTTTCGTATTTGAAATAAATGAGGATACATCTTTAACACTATATGCTTATAGTTGAATACAAATTATGGTAATTATAGATAGTAATAGTAACATTAACTTATAGTGTCCATAAAATGTTTTATTGTCATTTAAACACGTGCGATTTATCACGTACTCAAGACTAACAGATATTGAGAAACATCAGGAACACATTTTTTTCAAATTACATAATTGGCTATAAAAAAGAGTATTAATTCACTTGGTCACAATTATTTAAATAAATTAAGTAAAAAGAATTTCAAAATAATTAATTATTAATCAATCATTTCTCTTCAATGTCAAGGGAAAATAATAGATATTATTATTAATTCTTTATACTTAATTCATTTACATTTATTTGGCTGTTGATTTGTTATTAATGAATGTCGATTACAAAAAAAAAACAAACAAACAGATAATTAGAAATTGATTGTAAACAAGATGCTTTGAAGAACCTTGAACTAAAATGAAATGATTTCTGAATTAATTAGTGATAAAATGTTTAAAAAAACATACCAGACCATTTTATTATTTAATTAATACGATAAAATATTGTGGCATCTGTAGTAAATCCTTTTCTTCATTCAATTGTATACCAATTTAAAAAAAAAATGGTAATAATTTTGCCAATTGAAAGTTTTATTTAACAAAATGAAATTTTAATTTCAGAAAATATTTTTTTTGTGCATTTTTTTTTATAAACGTAGCCCTTTAAATTACTTGTATATTACAGTACTAAACGCTAAAAAATGAATGTAATTTGTGAAAATATTCAGTTTATTATTATACTGTAGCTCAAAAGTAATGCAACATCCTTTATAAGAGGTTTAATCTAGCAACAAATACGCACGTTTTATTCGCTTTAGAAAAAAAGATAACGTTTTAACTGCTTTATTTGATTTTTTGTCTACGAAAAATAAAGCAAATTTAATAACCAGTCTCCTGTTCTACTCTGATTCTTTCGGAGCTCTTTAGTGTATTTTAAAACCTTGCCAAATGCCCAGAATTCGTGCACCCCGCCGATTTCATCAATTAAGTAATTTTTGGAAAGGTCGCATTTTTGGCATGAAAGAGGCGGGCTGCAGTTTGGGGGTAATAGCCGAATACTCGGAATTACATCCTCAACTGTAATGTGAGTATGGAGAAGATGGGCTGAAGAAAATGAATATCAGAGGCAGAGACGTTCTGTAATTCTAAAATTATTCAGGGTGGTCAAGAACGGTACCTAAGATTGCTTGCGATACGTAATCATTACGACACTTTCGAGATGATTTTGATGCAGCAACAGAACGTGTGATTTCTAGACAAACAGTTAATCGAAGAGTTCATCACGACACTTTCGAGATGATTTTGATGCAGCAACAGAACGTGTTATTTCTAGGCAAACGGTTAATCGAAGAGTTCTCACCATAGGCCTTTTATACGTTCCATGTGTTTTGGGTGCTACTGATGACTCCGCTGCACAAAGCTCGTCGCTTGGAATGGTGTCAAGCCAGATTCAACTGGGATGTAGAGTGAAACTTTATTTGCTTTAGTGATGAGTCAAGATTCTGCTTAGAAGCCCATGGTGGATGTTCACGTGTCCGCTGATTTCGCGGTGAAAGGCAAAATGTAGAGTTTGCCTTAGAACGTCACACAGCCAATAACCCCTTCGTGTTCATTAGGGGTAGTCTAGCTACACAACGGTACATCGCTGAAGTTCTACAACCTATTTCAATACCATACATTGAGACTATCCCAAACGCCATTTTTCAGCAAGACAATGTCTGGTCGCATACGGCTCGTCAAACCAAGGACTTCATATAAAATTCTAGCGTAGAGGTTTTATATTGGCCTGCAAGATCCCCTGCTTTCCCATACATGTTCATGGCGACAGCCAATAGAACATGTATGGGATACCATTGGAACAATATTTCAGTGATTACCACAACCACCAAGAACTTTGGACCAATTGCGCATTTGAGTTCAACATGCCTGGGACCGTTTGCCACAAAAAGATATTGACCACTTGATTCGGCCTATGCCTCACCGAGTTATAGAGTGCTAGAACAACCGCAGCAGTCCATCACATTGTTGAATTTTTATCAGATTTTTTTGTTTAATGTGCAACAAATTGTAATCTTTTGTTCTGACATGAACATGAACATAAATGTAATGCACAAACATTTAAAACAATTTTCTGTCTGTGTGTTTCATTACTTTTGAATTCCAGTGTACATACAATTTTTCGCAATGGTTTGTTTCACGATTATTATACAAACCATATTGTTTAAAATATAATTAGTTCAAAATTGTTTCACCACGGGTTAACTTAGTAGCTAATTGTATATGTATATATTTTTTAGCATTCATAAAAAGTAATGTAATGGCAATGGCCTCGATACATGATTTGCACAATTTATTGACCAAAAAATCTATCTCTACCTTTTTCTATTGGCTTATACTTTTACTACATTCGAGTATAGATGCTTAGTAATTTTATTTAATTGAAAAACGAAAAAATTGTATAAAATATCGCTCACTTATTTTATGTACAGTTTTATTTGTCTCCTAAACAAACATCGCATTAAATCAGCGAAATTTTATTTTTTCTGAATCATAGTCATTATTAGGGTCTAACTATAACTTGAGTGAAACCTGAGATTTATTATTATATATTGATTTAATCTGAGGATTTTGTATAATATTGAACATAGATTATTATTAAATATGTTTATTACCGTTTTGATAAACTATTTGTACAATAATATTTAACATTTCATAATTTTAACAATGTTTCTGAGAAAACCGTGTCAAGTATGAAATTTATTTGAGATTATTGGAATAAATTATTGCGATACATTGCTATGAGTTTTGTAAACTTTGTCATAGGGCTATTTTCAATGAAATAAAATCCATTTTGCATAATTCTGTTACAGTTTTGGAACATGCAAATTTAGCAATGGCGTTTAGTTTGACATGGTCCTGAATCTCTAACTTTTACCATCCATGGAGCCTGGATTTTTTATATTTTATTCGTTTTCCTTGCAATAGTAATAATTGCTTTACATTTTCACATGCTTTGTTAAAATAAAAACGAATTGCAGCAATTAGCGTTTTGTAAACAATAACAGTAACAATTTTCTCTCGTTAATTCCTCACGCGCTGGTTTCATTTTTAGTTCTTCAAAATGCGGGTCACACATTTTGTAACCGCATCTCCTTTGTTTTTATGTTAACGTCATTTTTTTAATGCAATATATAATTATATCAACTTTCAGCCCAAGATCAGAAATAATTCATTCAATAGATTTTTGTTCTGGGTTTTACTTCGTAACATAATTTAAATAGCTTTCTCACTTTACACTTTGTGAAACATGAATTGATTTAGTATAACTTTAGTATAAACATTTGGTTTGCTAATTAACAATATTTATTTAGTAAAACAAAGTGAGTATTATTTAAATCGTGAATCATAAATTACTGCAACAAAAGACGGAATGATTAATTTTATTAATTATTTTCGCAATTTGTTCTTTTCATGAATTGCTTCAATTTACTTCAATTTTACCAAAGGCTAGATTTGTTTTTATTTGTATTCAGTATATTTTTTATATATACAATCATCTCTATTCAGTTATTTATACATATATTGGATAAAATATGATATATTTTTTTTTTATTTTATATACAAATTTCTTTACTTATAGTGAATTTCATTTAGTAAATAAAGAAATGCAATTCAAAAACTGTGTAATAAGAAATTTTAGGGTTTTAATGACCCCTTGCGACGCATGTGGGGGCAATCATGGATAATAGTCGCCGCTGAGCTTATAAACTATCGCATACGAAAGAGATTGCACGTGGAATACCCGCGGCTAAGGCGCTCGAGAGATGCGCAGACATTTGTCGGCGGATTAAATAATAAAAATAATAAATAAATAGTGTTTTAATAATAATGTTTGTATTTATTATAAAGATTAAAAAAGTTTACATTATATCAATCGTAAGAGACAGTTTACCATTTCAATCAACATTTATTCTATAAATACTCGTTTTTTGAAGCTTTTACTTGATGCAATTTCATAATATACTATTTTAAAATAAAACAATGTTTTTTTTAGTTTAATAAAAAAATGTGTTGTAGACATTGCATCAACACAGTGGTATTATGAAATAGATGATTAATCATACAATAAAAAAATTGTAAAACATAAAAAAACGTTCTTTTATTTATATAAACTTTATTCTATATTCTAGAATCTTTGAAGTACAATATTGCGGCAAAGAAACTTACTTTTAAAAAAAAAATCCGTCAAACGGAAAGGGATGACTGTAGGTAGTTTCCGAGAGTTTAGAGCCTCAATGTTTGTTCCCTCTCACCATTGTAAGCGTGTTACCGTTGATGCTCAATTTCGTTGGTCATTTTTTTTTGAGGAAAACGATGAGGCTTTTGCTCGGTGTATGTATATGATCGAAGAATTGTTCCTTCCATATCTGGAAGTCAAGGACGTCGGGAATGTGTGGTTTCAACAAGACGGAGCCACAGCCCATATAGCATGGCCTAAAATAATAAGCAGGGTTGAGGGAACAATTCCTTAGCCGCCTTATGTCTCTGAGGGGCACTATATATTTTTTTAAGTCTACATGAATAATGGTGGCCGTCATTTGATAGATGTAATTTTCAAAACTGCATGAAAAAATAAATTATGAGGTGATCTGTAAGCGGAAATAGAAATTCACCGACATATTAACCGTTCAAAAAAGAATTTTTTTATGCTGCAGCAGAAAAATATAGTAATGATTTTCATAAATTCAATATAATATTAATAACCACATAGTATGGTCGAAACCATTGTGATGTTCAATTGGAATTAGTTTGAAATATTTGTAATAATAAGTATTTGTAATGCAAAATATGATTTCCAGAAATTTCTACACATGCCATTGATTAAGAGGAAATCCGATGATTAATCTCGTTCGGGCATTTGCTGTTATCGGTTACAACTACGCGTATGTCGAATGAACAAAAACAACAACATTTATAATAAAAGCAACTGACCGACAAAACAGTCAAGGTTGGGTTGCGAAAGTCTCGTGAAAATAGTGCGCTCGAGTAATTGGAACGTTAAAAAGTGTAACACTCAGATCATTCGTTAATGTGATGATTTTGATAAAAGAGTACAAAAATAAAGGATTTTTCTTTATTTAATAGTTTAATAATAATAATATTTTTTATTAAAAAATGCTTGTTTAGATATTCTTAAAATTCGATTCGGATAAGTAATGATTCGTGGCTCTTGAGCAAAGAGCGAAATGCCAGATCTTGAAGATCCTATTTTCTTTACTCTGGAATATTTTTTCAATTTAAGTTTCTCTTGCCGACAAGGTTGTGTTGGGTTACCACCGATGTTCCTGAAAAAATATGTCTTTTTTATGTAGACCTATATGGTTGCTCTTTAATACTTCCTTGATTCGAGAAAACTTGATAAAGAGAAATATTCCTTTGTTTCGCTAATTTTTAAAAAAGGTTGCAGGGATATCGATCGCAATCGAGCTATTAGGCAATCTTGCATTCCTAAAATGTTTGATAAACTAACAACCAAGTATTTGCTCTTGATTTTAGATTCAATTTTATCCGATTGTCAAATATAAGTAGCTAATTAGAAATTTGAAATTAATATTGTTTACTCTGTTATCATTAATTATTTTTTTATACAGTTGATCACAATTTATTTACAAAATTAGGTACGTTTGGTGTGAGTGAGTTGTTAAATTTAGAAAATACGTGCTTGCTAAACGTCAATCCCTTTCTTTTCCTTTCTCCTCCTTGGCACTACCTTTGGTGGGCCTTGGCCTGCTCCACAACATTCCTCCCTATCTTTAACTGCGCGGAGAGAGTCGCGCATATTTAGTGCTTTCAGGTCTTCAAAGACATCGTCCTACCATCTTTTTCGGGGTCTTCCTCTTGCTCGATTTTCACTAGGTCTGCATGCGTCATTGATTTTTGGGTCCTGTCATCCGCCATATGCATGATATGCTCGAACCACCAGTGCTTTCACGTGAATCACAATATATTTTCCTTCAATTAGAGTATCTAGGTTTCCGTTCATCCTTATTTTACGTACTCCTTCATACACTGACCCACATATTCTTCGTTGGATGCTCCTTTCACATACTATTAGGGCTTCATCATCTCTGTTGCATAGGATCCAGGTCTCCCTGGACCGTATTAGTGTTTTGTAGACTTTCAGTTTTGCTTTTCAGCTTAGTAGCTTGGATCCTAGTAACTTCTTATTTTAAAAATATGTAAATAGAAAAGAGTATTTATCCACTTGGTCACAGTTATTTAAATATATTAAATAAAAATGATTTGAAAATAATTAATAAATTATTTCCACATTTAGCTCTGTAACTTTTGACTTACGCTAAGTAAGTACGTTAAACAAATGCACATTAAAAAAACTACTTCCCGGGCAAATACCCACACCGGACATTGAATTACATAATGTACACCTGCTGTTGCACATCAATAACATATTGTATAATGTAACAAATTTTGATCCGAGAAAAATATAATGTAAAAACAACAAAAGGAACATTACTTAATATAAGGCCATCTGCAGATACGTGTTTCGGGATCTATCCCTCGTCAGTACAGCTATGCCTTATATAATTTAAAGATGTTAAAAAAATTAATATAGTTTTTTTGTCCCGCATAATTTCGCGAGCAATTTCCTCGCTCATCTTCTTTTGGTTGGTTGGTATTAGTATTTTTTAGTTTAATAATAAACATCTAGCGCAAAAAAAATGAAAATTAATTATACTAATATAACCTATTTCAGTTATATTTAAGGCGTGCGTAGTGAGTTACTGTGACATAACCTGAATGTAACATTCTTCAAAACAATATATATTAACCATGGCTGAACGATTAAAGTAATGTAATTATTAATACAATCAAAACTAATTGCTATATTCGATTAATTTCGAAATTATATACATGGTTAGTTTTTTTCAAGTTCCCTATGAGGATTTTGGAAACCATAAGAAATAAGGATATGTTTGTATCTTTAAGTTCATATCACTATAAATTCTAACTTGATGAGGCTTTATATTATCTCAGTTAATAATGCAATATATCATTACAATGAAGAATATGTATAGAAATAATTTTTGCAGCGTTAATTTTAATGATTACTCCTTAAATTCATGATATGTATTATACCGGAAATGGCTACTAACTTATTTTAAATGAAACTCCCTATATAGTATTTTTTTGGGGGTTCCTCATTCAATTGCCTATATCCTCATATGCATTTATTTCCACATAACTCTTACAGTTTTTGAGTTTATTTATAATTATTTATATGTCAAATATTAACCTTTAATAGACGTTTTGAAAAATGCTTATAACTTCTGGTAGGAACATAAACAGATGGGGGCTTCTTTAATTTTTACTAATAGATCCCTCTAGAAGCAAAGATTAAAAAGCGATAATTTTTAGTTTAAAAAGTTTACACATTCTGGATTATTCTCTGAAAAGTCAATTAATTTATAAATAATTTGAAAATTATAACTTAATCCGTGTTTAGATATTGCGACTTAAGTTACGTTATAAGAACAAGTACTTAAAGTTAACTTACTTTAAGCGATTAACCAATGTTAAAAAGCATTTTGTTTACAAGTGTGTTTAAACTGTACGAATATGTGAACCTGAATATTTATCAATTCTTAAAATTGTCATGAGATTGGAAAACACAATGAGGATTTCAATAAGGAAATACCAACAGCATTAAATATAAACTTTAAACTCGCTCGGTGAAAAAGAAAATAAACTGCAGGTACTTTTTTGCACGTAATTTCGTGAACGAATAAAGCCGTCCTTCAAAAATATAAAAAGCGATATCCTTAAAATTGTAAAAAGAAAACACGAAGTTGAAGCGAAAAGGTTTTTAACCTTTTTAGAATAAATATTCAGCCTTCATTACGAGACAAGTTTTACGTTCGAATTAAACGAACGGTACATCAAAAAAGAAATGGAATTAATACTAATTAGGGTATATATAGGATGGGCCACGAATAAAGGTCATTAAAATTTTATACATTTCACAGTTGAATGCGATATTCTCATGAAACAAATTTCGACTTTCTATCACTTCCGGTTATACCAGAAATAGCTACTAACTTTGTTATTTTAAATGGAACCCCCTATATAAATATTTTTTTGGGGTTCCTCATTCAATTGCCTATATGCATTTATTTCCACATAATTCTTACAGTTTTTGAGTTTATTTATATTTATTTATATGTCAAATATTAACCTCAAATAGACGTTTTGAAAAATGCCAATTACTTCTAGTAGGAACATAAACAGATGGGGGGCATCTTTAATTTTTACTAATAGATCTCTCTAGAAGCAAAAAATAATATCTGTCAATTTTAACAATAGGTATTTCAAATATGTCAACTTTTTAGCACCTAATTAAAAACATCATAAGTCTTTTTTTTTTAATGGAATGACCAATATTTTATCTTATAGGGCGATTTGCAACGTAAAAATAGTATGCATCGCTATATTTAGAGCAAGTAGATTTTGAATTATTTCGAAATTTCTTTTGTCCCAAAATTTCTGCACAATTGAGCAATTCTTGTACTATTCACACGTACACCATAGTAGGTTACTGTCAAGGCTTTTGCGGTGACGGCTCCTCGAGATGCTCAAAAAAAAAAAAAAATACAATTGCGTTGCATTAAGAATGAGTAAATGCTGTTAGTGATAGTTCGATTTTTGATAAAATGGCGGCCTCCTGAGTAAAACAGTACTTTTTCGGGTCTAAAAATCTGTCTTTGTTTGATCGGCTGTAAAAATATAAAATAAATAATAGGCGAAATCAGAACGATCAAAGAGACACAGGGCGCTGTCATATTGAATGAATACACGTTGAATTATTGCCGTCAATGACGTTGAAAATTTGGTTTATAGATAATAGCGTTTAAATATTTGCGGTGTGTTAATTGCAGTCTCTACTAACTTTGCATAAACTCGCATAAATTCGGCAATTTGTATCCAATCAATATGAAACTTTTTAGGAAATGATCTTGAATTTACATACTTTAGAATTCTGCGATTTTTTTTGAACCTTTACAGGTAGGCTTCTAAACATTGTTTTGTTATCAATTTATTTTCACTTGCGCCTGCAGTTTGATAATAGTAAGTTGAATTTGCCGAAACTGCAATCACAAGTAAATATAAAGTGTTATACAAAATAATGTATAAAAGTGTTTTCAATAATAAATTGCTGAATATTTAATCACAACTTTAAATTATGCCCGTAATCCTTTCACGTGTTTATCGCTAATTATAACGTTATTAGGTTAAACAAAAGTCAAATAGCTTAATCGTGAATTAAAGTGTTAATATTATAATTAGTTAATTATGATGTTACTTATTAGAAAATAATACGGTTTTTATTTTAGTAGAGAATTTATTTGACATTTATTCAATTTTATGTTAATATTTTAAGTTTTTTTTTATAAAGACTTTCAAAATACAAATTTGTTCTTTATTCGCGACAATTGTTTCACACGCTTTTACGACTTCTTCGCCTAAAGAAGTACGCTTTTGTGAAGGCGAACAAGTCGTGCGCCACAATTGTCGCAAATAAAGTACAAATTTGTATTTTGAAAGTGTTTATTAAAAAAAAAAAAACATTAAAATTTTAACAAATATAGACTTTAAAAAAATAACAGCCACAACAATTTATCAATTATCAATTTTATTTGTATTTATTGATTTTTAATAATTTATTTATTTAATAATTTATTCATTAATTATTAAAAATACTTTATCTTGGAATTATTAGCTTATTTAGATATTTATTGTAATGTCAATTAGTTATGTGATCGTAGAATTTTAAGATTGTTATCATTAAAATGTGAACAGGTAAATATTCTCAAAAAAGAAATTTAATTAAATAAATACATGACTATCATAATTGACAAACACATGAGTTTACATTGCAACATGCTGTATATTGCAATATACAGCAATATAAACACATTCATCTGGAACATTGTCAAATGGCTATCGACCAATGGTCTTTCTGCCATTTATTCATATTTAATTCTATTATTTAGTAAAAGTGGAATTATTCCGCTCCACAATCTCTTTTTATGTTTATTTTTTCAATGCATTCTTTTTTAATAATAATATTTTTATTAAAAATAATGTATTATATATTGTTGTAATTTATCATGTTATTTGTAGATATATTTAACACATAATTATATATTTTATAGAAAGTGTAATTTCCTATATGAATAAAGAGAAATAATAATATATGAAACCCTCATCCGGGAACCTATGTAGAGATCAGGAATCACAATGTCCCTCCAAAATTTAAACATCCTTAATCCACCATTCATGCATTCATATTAAAATACAAAAATGACTAACTGATTTTCGAGACAAAGGAAAAGGACTGAAAGACCACTGTTCGATAGCCATCTTGTAAATAAAAAATGTAATGTTTTTCAAATTTAGTATATATGTAAATATCGCAATAAAGCTGATAATTATTCATTGGCCTCGCTGGTAATATTTAAATTAAATTAATAGTCTGGTTTTTCATTGAGATTTCTTTAAAATTAATTGAACTTTGTTTATAAAAATTTTAAGTAAGCGATAATGATTTTTTATAAACTAAAACAAAAGTAATCTAATCAACATTTGTTTTTCCTATAATAGCTTCATCGATTAAACAATCTATTAATCGTTTCGTCGATTGTGTAATTTAAGTATGTGCTATTATGACATAAAAATTGTTTATACATTATTGCTGGATAAGTTTTAGTTCAGCTTGGAATTAAGCAGATATAACTAAAATAATCGCGGTGATAAATATTTTTATCCCAACTAGCTCGATTACTGCAAATATTATTATTGATAATTCAAAAATCTATGATTACATTAAGTAAAAATGGTGATGCATCCATCATGGCGAATTCGGTTAAATACGTTTTTGAATGAACATTTTATTGTAAATGAAAAATTATTATTTCAAAGAATGGATTGTTGTGTTTGTTATTTCTTACCTTACAATGGCTTGATAAAATTTCCATACATTATATATATTTTCTTTATCATTTTTCTTCGTTGGCACGATATATTCAGTGTTGCTGATATGTGAAATCATTTTGACATTTTATTTGTCATTAAAATAATTATTTAAATAATTAAAAGTTCCACAGCCAACATGGAGAAGATTATAAAAAAATGATGTTGTGTCCATCATAATAGTTTCCCCAGTGAATTCGGTGAAATAATTTTCTAATTGAAAATTTAATAGGAAAAATGATTGATTGAAAAAAGAATGGATTCTTGTCTTTTAAAGTTAAATCGGAGTATTTCGAAGGATATTATAATTTATTATGTTATTTCTTACCTTACAATCGATTAAAAACATTTCTCCACTGCCTTTTTAAACTGAAGGCGTTTGCAAATGATTTGTCATTAAAATAATTATTTCAATAATTAAAATCTCCACAGCCAATAAAATGATAATTATAAAAATAATTAAATGTCCGGCGTGAGTATTTGCCCGGGAAGTAGTTGTTTTAATGTGCATTTGTTTAACTTACTTACGTAACGTAAATCAAAAGTCACAGAGCTAAATGTGGAAATAATTTATTAATCATTTTCAAATCATTTTAATTTAATATAAAAATAATTGTTTATTTCTAAGGGAATTTATCATGTAGATAAAATGAAAACTGTAGGTCCAACAATAAAAGTTTTATAAAACAATTACTTATTTTTTGAAGATGTAATGCTTTTATTATTTGAAACATTTTCCTATCCATATTAAAAAATGAAATGAAAATCGCTTAGAGTAAAGTTTCATTTAATTAGTTTTGATTGTTTTTCGTCACAATCAAAACTAATTAAATGAAACTTTTCAGATCTTTCCACTGTTATAAAAAGCTTAGATATATAGTTTGGGTTTAATCCATTTAGCCGTTTATGCGCCATCGCGGAAACACACAGACACACACACAGACGTTTTTCAAAACTCGATGGAATGGACTCAGGAGACTTAAAAACGTGCATATTTGTTGAAATTGGCGATTCAAAAACTTTCACCATCAAAATACTTTCCCTTGCACAGGGATTACGGGAAATAATTTATTTATTTTAGGTTTATTTATTTATTTACTGGATTTATCTTTGCACAATAAGATTTATATGCGTATTATACCCTATGGTTGGTCATATATGTGAAGATAGGGAAATAGCATGAAAAATCACGTTATTGGAAATTCCTGCTCATGAAATTAACATACAAGAATAAAATATATTACTGGGGATTTATTTATGGCAAATACTTGCATATTGATGCGTCTTCAGAATAAAATAGTAGTTTAATTAATAAACACGGGAAATTTAAGAATGGATTACAGTTAAAAAAAAAGTAAACGATTTTAAATTATAAAAAAGTAAGTAAAAAATAGAAGATAAATAAATAAAATCATTTCGATAATCATTAATCATTCGAATGATCGTTTGAAAGATAATTCCAACGATCATTTGATTCGCGATTATCGAAATGATTTTAATTATTTGTCTTGTATTCTCTACTTTTTTATAATTTCAAATTGTTTACTTTTTACAACTGTAATTCCTGACCGCACTTAGCAATCGGTTTCAAAACCGCATTCAGAATGTGTACTCTGTTCTTCATAGTCAGCTAGCTGTGTTTCCTGAAGATGGGGAATAGGCGTTTAACACGGACGTAGGCTCTCGATCTTCTGGCTTTCACGTGTTTCATAAAATTCCCCCAGGTACTTAATTCAAATACGAAGTTTGATCCTCTCTTGGTTGCAAATTACGATCTGGTTGCTGATAGGATGTTTTCTTCCGAGGAAGATTGATTCTGTCTTCTTGGTGTTGATCTTTATTTTCCACTGCTGCCTCCACTTCTGCATCTTCACGAGGAGAACCGAGTCGTCCGCGACACCTATGTAAAATTATTAAAATAATTGCAAAAAAATGCAACATTACCACAAATAGTTAATACCACAACATAATATAAACATTGGATTTTTAAACAAAAATTATTAGTAATACATATCATAAATAAGTTATATTAAAAACAATAAGAAGAGAATATTAACGAAAAACACTTCTAAACTTTTGTTTTGTATTTACACTTTATTTTCACTTTTGGTAAAAAGTTTTGGAAGCTTCCCATTATCAAACATGAACTGAGTAACGTCAAGGTGGATTTTCTGAAATTACTGTTACAAGTGGAAATAAAGTGTTATACAAGACAAAGATTAGAAGTGTTTTTCATTAATATATTAAACATGCATAACGAAGTAGAATCCTCCGCAATAGAAAATAGTCTAAATAAAAAAAAAATAGCTGTATACATATTGGTAATGCTCAGATTCCCTAGTGGCGAGTCGTAGAACTACTTAATGCTGCCTTATTTGTTCTAATTGAAATAAAAAATATTCATTTTTTTAATTCATGTATACAGTGGTAAGGGCCCATTCAGTGGGTTGCGAACCATAGTTTGGGAAATACTGGTAAATAAAAAGAATACTCAATGAAAGCCACAAATAATTTTATTTTAAAATATTAATAAAGAGCAATATAAATATACACCCGTTACTAGTTGTTTAAGAGACAATATATACAGGGGATGGACAAAATAATATGAACACCTGACATGTACACAATATTTATTCATTAATAAGGTGTTGGAACACCACAGCTGCAATTATTCGAGGAATAGATTCGTAGAGTGTCTGAATTGTTTCTAAAGGACTTTTGTCCCATTTTTGTACGAAAACATTCGCTAATTGCTTCAGTGATGTTGGAGATGGAAATCTGCTCCTCAATCTCTGTTCTAAAACTCCCCATAACGGTTCGATTATGTTGAAGTCTGGCGATTGTGCTGGCCAGGGAAGATGTTTGATGATATTTTGATACTCCTTAAATCAAAACTGAACCGTTTTGTCTGTGTGAATAATCTTGCAATATGGTAGTGTTTGGCAGCAATATGCTACTCATAGTAAGAACTTCATCATTAAGGATGTCGAGATATTCATTTGCAGTAATCCGACCAGTGATAGTAAAAGAGGACCAACTGAATACCACGATATAGCCGCCCAAATCATAACAAAACCTTCCCCATGTTTGACTGTAGGAAGCAAACAGTCCGGATCCTAGGCTTCTTTTGGAGTTCTCCATACGTAAACCCGCCTGTTTATAGGAAATAATGTAAACGATGATTCATCGGACCATATCACATTCTTCCAATCATCAAGTGTCCAGATTATATGATCGTGGCATCACTTCCTTCGCAGCTTAGCGTTGGCTTCCGTTATAATTGGTTTCGCAATTGCAGCTCTTCTATGAATGTTAGCTTTGTGGAGCTTTCGCAGTACTGTTTTTGTCGAAACAGTATTACTCAAGTGAGTGTTCAGTTCTGCTGTCACTTTTGTCCCGATAGTTTTATGTTGTCTGACCACAATTCTTTTTAATGTTCGTCGGTCTCTGTCAGTTAACTTTGGGTTTCGCCCACTATCCCTCTTCGCCGATGATGTTTTATCATGTTTTGTGTATGCTGTCATTACTGTGGATACTGTCGCTGTTTTCATCACAGACGCTCTCGCTAAACGAGCTCCAACGATTTGCCCTTTTTCGAAGTCTAATAGATGACACATTTCATCGATCGCCTGTATCGCCTAGATATACTATATTGCATTACGTTCATATTATTTTGTTTATTTTGTCCTTCCCCTTCTTTTAAATATATTGAGGGCGTGAATAAACGTGAATTATATATATTAGGTAATACATTTGCGTACCGCATAATGCAATGCATTGGATTATGCAAGTAATCTTTTAAACAGGAATTCGGAATAATAGATTCAGCCTTGTACCAACGATGCCCAGGAACATTAGAAGTTTATAAGCTAACGAACTCGTTGCATCTATTAAATTATTTATTAGTTTGTATACAACGTTTGTGTTTATTTATTTTTTCATAGGCTAACTATTGCATATTAGTCCAATTAACTAGTTCTTATTAGAAAACAAAATTATAAAATATAATAATATCAATAGGTAATGAATGTGGCATTATTTGAATGTACGTTTTAGTGAAATCCTTGAAATTTTGATTACGCACGTTATTTTACCAATTGTAATATACATTACTATAATTTTAAAACATCTGGAATGAATTAAAAATCTTTTTAATAACTAGTTTAAAAAAAATATTTATGAAAAACAATAAAAATAAATCATCTGAGGGCAGAAATACCGCCGGTCGATAGCCCATGACAGACTACTAACCTATGAATATGTATTGTAAATATAAATATTTAAATATAAATTATTTGTTAAATACCTGAAGGATAAACAGACCATTTCTATAGATTTTTGTATTTGTATAGATCATCTGAAATATAATGTGATCTATTTTCATTGTTTTTCATAAATGTTTTCTTTTAGACTAATTGCTAAAAAGATTTTTCATTCTCACGAAATTCCTACATATTTTAAGATTACTTGAATGTATATTATCCGTTGACTAGGAAATCAATGTAATATGAATTAGAGGGTGCGGTGTATTTGAAGGACATAGCTACATTGTTTTATTCTCATCTACTAAATCGTACCCTAAGAGAAGGATATAGCTATATAGTTATACCTCTTTCTAATAAACCGCATACTTAATAAAAAAAGAACACACGAAAATTACACAACCGACCTTGCTAAGTTCTAATTATTTCTTCAACTGTCAACATTTTTTGCATTTGTTATTCTTTCTGTATACCTGTAATTATTTCACTAACTTCTTTTTTCAATTAATATCTCAAGCCAAGTTACAATTTTGTAGATATTAATGGGATTCGAAATTACATAGCGAATCGAAATCATCAGGACGGAATTAATTCTAGATTACGTTTTAATGTCACACTTTCCAAACGACAAAATAATATCGTCTAAAATTGCACCAGGAAATAATCATTAACAATAATTGATAAAAAATTTGAAGGTCATATCAACACGAATAAGTGAAGTAATTTATTTTTTATTTTTGCCGGACCCCTCATCAAGGGATAGTATTGTGATCGTAAAATTTCGAATTGCCAATTTCAACGTATATGCATGTTTTAATACAGGGGAGTCCATTCCATCGAAATTTGGATAATATGTCTGTGTAAGTGTGAGTGTTTTCTCGATTGCGCAAAAACGGTTAAACGAATTGTATCCCAACTTTTTTATGACAGTGCAAAGATCTGAAAAGCTTTTAGTCAAAATCAAAACTCATTAATTGCAACTTTACTTATTGCGTTTATTTTTTATTTTTCACAATTGATCACATCGAAGGATATTTTCAAATACAAGCTGTATACCTTCAAGAAATATATATTATAAGCGGAAGACTTTCGTCAGCTTGATAAATTCCTTTACAAATAAACAATTAATTTTGTCAAATAAAACGTGAAAATGCTATCATATTTTTCAGTAATTTAATACATATTTCGTGAACGCCTGAACTACCCAAGAAACGAAAAATAGTTTGGGGAAAGTTTGTTTAACAAATTAAATTGTAACATTCTTCCAAATACTTGGCTTTAACTTTAAAAGACAATAATTTATTTTTCATTTAATATTTTTTCATTATTCATCGAATTAATTTTTTTAAATTAGTTTTAATCGATATTAGAGAAAATACAAAATATATATTACAAAAGAAGGGGTGGATCAAGAATTAGACTTTTTTGTAGTTGGGCAAATGACAAATGTTTCCAAGAAAACTACACATCCTTCGTATCTAGTTTTTGTAAGATCACAAAATTTTTAATTAATATGTATACAAGTTGACCCATTTTAATGCATCCTGTGGAATATCTCGACAAATATGCATTATACAAAAAATGTTTCGGACAACAGTTTAATGGTTTCGAAGGGGACATCCGATGCTGTAAAAAAAATATTCACTGCTGACCCCTCTTCCTCCAGAGGACGGGAGAGGTGGTTGAAATTTTAATGTTTCATACAATGTAAAAAAGGGTTCCATCCATGTTTTACATTGTACGAAACATTTTTTGTAAGATGCATATTTGTCGAGATATTCCTCTGGATGAATTAGAACGGGTCGCCCTGTATAAATACATCTTTTTTTGTGTAATTTTACATAATTATTATTTATTTACAATACATAAATGTAACATATTTCGAAAAGGCTGTCCTTGTCTTTTTTTGTCATTGTCTACTTATTAGTGACGTTAGTGATCATTGCGCACTAACATTATTGTCAATGTTTGTATTATTTGATGAAATTAAATAAAAAAAAACAGTAGAAGTAAGAGATTTGTATTTTGGAGGAATATTGGGGTTATGGGGTATGCAAAGGTTTAATTATGGTGTGCCCGAGGACGATACACAGCACTAACCTGCTTAATTAATTAATTTTAAAAAGAGTGATTTGCATTTCCATTCCATTATTCGATTTCAGATGGGAACAGGTTAGGGCTGTGTATCGTCCTCGCGCCCATTACGAATGTCTTTATAAATTGAATTTAAGTGAACTTGAAACACAAAATAGAAACATGTCTCTGTGGTGTAGTCAGTAACACACTCGGCTAGAAATCGGGGGATATAGGTTCAAATCCAATCAGATATGTTTCTTTTCCACTTATATTTAATTAACTTAAGTTAAATCTCAGTGTTGTACATTGGAATTTCTTTAAGTACATATTAGTAATTTTCAAAAGTCATTGAAAGGAGAGGGGGTGATCTTTGATTTTTTTCATTATTGAAAGTGTTTAAAATTTATTAAAATATTTTTCCCTGTATTTACCTCAAAAATGCAGGAACTGAATTGCTTTTAATGACAATTATTGCTTTATAATTTCAGTTTGGTAATAACATTTGTAGTAACAAATATAAGAAGAGACTATGTCAATCATATTTTTATATGTTATGATATATAAATAATCATACCTCAATTCATTTTCATTTTCCACACTTTGGGATTTTTTCCATAGCTTTTAAAGGGTCAGAAATTGTTTGCTGTGCAACATGTAACAATCCAGCTATTCATTTTGACTAGAAGTATCATCTTCATCAAATATTGCTTACAACTCAGCGTCTTCAAACTTTTTTGGTGGTCTTCCACGTTTTTCATTTCTCACATCAAAATCATTATCTCTGAACCGCTTAAACCATTTTTGCATGTTGCTTCTGATAGAGCATGGTTACCAAATGCTTCGACAAGTATTCGATGCGACTCTGAAGTACTTTTCTTCAAATGAACACAAAAAATCAATGCTTTCCGCATATCATCACTTTCTGGTACAAAAATCGACATTTTATCATGACGAAAAAAAAAAAAATATATGTTGTTTATTTAATGACTTGATCTATATTAAATATATTTGATAGATGTCATATCAATCACAAAAAAAATTATCAACACATTTGTATCTTGAGGCTCACTTTATTCCGGTACACCTGGTAACTTTGGTTTTCCTTTATAGATAATAATAGTATATTATATAACTAGTGTGGAAAGTTATACTTTGCGTACGAACGTGAGTACACGCGAGTATACTTTAAAATACGTTTCCGAAGAGTTTTGTATACTATTTTATCTACAAACCAAAATATGATTTAAATATTGAAATCTTCTATACACAGATATTTTTCATGTCGCACAATTATACTTCTAGTGTGATTTTTGAGTAAGTGAGTTTTATTCTGATTTTTTGTGCCTCACTTATAATGTTCCAGTGGGCCTGCATATTATCGCTATCGTTGTAATTATTTGTATACATTTGATGTAAATTCTATACTTTTGAATACTTTTTAGATGAACTATTTCGGTTTATCTAAAAATTGAATTTGCTTCGCATTCAAATTATAATCTCTGAAATGAATACAAATTTCCGTTGGTGCGTAAAGTGTAATTTTTTCGTAAATAGTCGTAGAAAATCGCCACGAAGGAATTAACCATACATTCATTTTATGTATTTATTCAATATACCGCGGATCACTTACTTAATGCTAAGATAACAAACATGCTATTAAAGTATTTATTACAACAATCAACATCATTCAAGTTGTTAAAAGAAATTTTATTTTAAAATTTCTTTTATTTTAACAATTGTAATAATAACATATATTCTTATTTTTTTAATGCATTTCTTTATAAAAAAATAGTTTTGTTAACTTCAATTTATATTTCAATTACTTGTCTAATTTTCTTTCCCTGTGTAGACAATAAAGATAACGATTATTATAACAACAATAATTTCGGCAAGATCGCGTGAATGAACAAATTTTCACCTGCTTGTTAAATTCGCATGACTCACGGAAATATAAATTATACACCAATTAATTATCAATTCTCAATTTCTTATCGTTACTTATGTGTTTTTTTGTGCGTGTAATTAATATTTAAGTGCGTTCCGTACGCAATTAAACAACTAACGATAGTTCACGTCATTTCACCCGAGACAATAATTAATTTAAAAAAATTAACACAAGAAAACGTAAAATGTAATGACGTCATTTAACATTAATTAATTACCAAAATAACTCATCCTGGAACAATTTTAACTAATTTGATTTGAATTAATGTACATGGTCACATTATTTGTTTTGAGGGTTATTATTATTGGGTTCATCCAAGTTTTCGATTAATTGGTAGTAATTAGTTATTTAATTAATTATAAATAATGTATATTGGGAGACTAAGTAATCAATGTTTTAATTAGTTGATTAATGCGTCTGACAATTTTTGGAGTTTATTATACAATTAAATTTAAACGATTTTATAAAAGCATCAAACGTTTAATGTTTCACGACAATTTTGACCTTTTATGACAAAACAGTTAAAAAACAAATATAATAATTAGTCACTTACAACATACATTGATTAACTTTATATACATATATTATGCCGGGTGTCCCAATAAGAAAGGCTATATTTTAGAAATTTACAGTAAATTTTAGAAATAATTTTCAAGTTTGTAAGTCTTTCAGTAGGTTACGGAATGAACGGAATGAACATGTGAAAACATAGTGCATAGAGTTTTAAAATTAACTTTTTTGAAACACAATGAGTTTTTGAAACAAGCATGTTGGACTATTACTATTGAAATAAAGGGTAGAGGTTAAAAACTGCTATAAAACAATCACACATAACTCTTTTTATAAGATTTCAATTATTTTATTGCCATTTAAAACAACTCATTCTGCGCATTGAATTTTACCATAAAAATAGCTAAATTAAATCATTTTGTCGACAATAAGTAGAAATAAGTAGAACGGAATGTAATTTTTCCATTTTCCTCGAAGATTTCATTTTTTTAATTTAAACAGTTTTAATATAGCTTTCATTATTCATTTTGATGAAATGAAATTATAATGTTAGGTATTCAAGTATTTTCAGGAAACCCATTTTTTAATGCTATTAATAATTCGGTCATTTTATTCTGAATATTTTAGCCTTCATAAAAAAAAACAGAATCTTCCTTGCATAGTCGTTTCGAATAAAAAAGGTACCGTTTCGTTAGGTTAATGCTAATGATGTCACACGATTTCTGAATATTGTATGAACATGCAAATTACGGCATTGTCGCAATTGTTTGAACTCTGCCATTTTTCAAAAAGCAGGTCTTTTGCGTATGAATTTATTTGGATCGCTTGTCGCAGTTATTCACGGCTTGCGGCTAAAACGAGGTGAATTACAAAAATATCACAAATCAGTTGAAAATTTCAAGGTGAGGAATTATTTACTTATGGTAAATAATATTTGGTATACACAAGAAAACGGAGTGCATAAACATCAATACACAATTCTGTAGATACATTTTTAAAAAGGCAAAAATAAATTTTAATATTTTACGTTTGTCTGCATCATATTATATTTAATAGAATTACTTTTAATAAAACGTATATAATGAAAGGATAGCTTTCCATACGTTCATTTTACGTAACAAATGTATTTATTGAATCATAAAAAATTGTATTCATCGATGTTTCGTGGAAGAAATGCCGAAGTCACGTTGCGGTGGGAATTTCACGTATTGTTTTACGAAATGAATTGAATAATTCATTGAATATAAATATACAAATATATCCTTAGTAACTAAATATTTATAATGGTGTGTGTATTTTTAAAATAAATTGATTAAATACGATGGTTTTGGGAAAATTCATATAATAATAATAATTTGTATTAGTGAAATTTACAAGTTTACAAAATATAGTACTAAAAGATATAAAGGATATCAGCAGTGAGATTCTAAATTAGTTGATTCCGAATTTGGAGCGATTTTAAACCTCGTTTGATAGAGAGAGAAATCCGAACCGCTAACGCAATACCGTTTCATTCGGGATCCTCTAGTAAAGAAGACAAATAAAATACACTTAGCCAGTGCCTACTAAATACACGGGTCAGAATATCGGTATGGAGAGAACTCCGAGATGCATACGTATACCTGTTCTAATGCAAGCGGGTTTAATTGTATCAATTATTTTCGCATGCAGTTATAATGATAAATATTTATATTTTCTATTGAGAAAATATGACTTATGGTCTTTAATTGCAATTATTTTATTTGGATTTTTAACGGGAGACGTTTCCATCACGATGGTTCGTAGGCGTTCAGTGCGGACTCCGGATTAGACTCCGAGATTTCAATTTTCCCACTCCGATATTCCTGTCTGAGTCGAGTGCCAAGTAGGCACCGACTGAACAAAACAAGATAAAAAAACGTTCCATTAATGTTAAATTAACATTTATTTTTGTAAACTGTATGTAAGCTTATTTGTGAACAATTAAATAAAACTATGCCTCGTCTGTGAAAAAGGTTTTGTCAAGGAGATCGTCATCAAAGTTTTGAAGGAACCATCGGCAAAATGTAACTCTTCTAGGATAATCAATTCTATGTAGTTTTTGTACGCAAGTTAAGCGATAAGGGAAGAAATGCATATCCTTCTTCAAATATTTCTGGCAGGTACCAACTGATACTTCAGTTAATTGTGAAAGCTCACGAAGTGAAGTTCTAGGTGAATCTTCTATTATTGGTCGCACATTTTCAATTAACTCTGGAGTACGTTTTGTTGCCAATCCAGTGCCTTCATTCCTACCAACACTTCCAGTGTCACGAAAGACTTGTACAGCACGCCGAAGAGTACATCGAAAACAATTATAATCAACGGCAAGATTGGGAAATTGATTTCGAAATTCCTCCAAACAATGGGAAACAGAATACTGCACTCTCCACCAACTCATTGCCCATTACGAAAATAATACGTTTAATAGAAAATATGTTTACGATAATTAGGGGTTATTGACAACTGACTTGTCTTGTCTTGTCTTGTCAGTACTTTACGCATGCGCGTGTGATTTTAGTTCAGACAGGACTTTAGATTTCCAATGCCAACTTCGTCGTCGATTTTTGTTATACGCTCGATATAAGGTCTACCGGAATGTTTTTTTAATGTTTCATCTTTTGATGCGAAAATTGAACCACTGCTTGTTGACATCTTCTTATTTTTTAAAATTCTTTACCCTTCAAAAAATTTTGTAAGGTCAAAAACAAGGTATAGTCGGAGGTGCTATGTCCGGGGAATATGGTGGATATGACAGAATTTTCCAGAAAATTTTTGACGAGTCCCCAAAGCAGTATGTGTCCTGACATGGATGCAGTATGATGTCCTTCTTATTGAAAATTGCTGTCCTTTTTTTTTGGACCACTGTCTTTAATTTATCTAGTTCCTGATAATACTTCTCCGAATTGAGCTTTTCTTTCGGTTTCCTCGAATGTCCCACCATATACCCAAAATTCTCTAATTCAGAGACGATTGTGGTTTAGAGGTGGAAGGACTAGGATTCCCGGGTTCACACTATTATCTTTTCTTTACAATGTTGTCGCAGGTAATCCACTTGTAATATCCAGGTATCGACTGGTTTAAAACGAGCTCGATTTTGTTCCAAGCAAGCAGAGAAATGTATATGACTACTAGATCATCCAAATTTATCTGACTTATTTCATGTGGCACCCATTTTGAATATTTCCACACCAATGCTATCTTCCGAAAATGATCCGAAATTGTTTGCTGAGCTTTATTAAGCCTTTCTGCGATATCCGATGTTATCAGAAAAGGATCTTGTTCCAACGTGGCATTAACAACATAGTCGTCGATCAAGAATTGTCGCTCAGAATGTGGAATATCAGAAATCACCTGTTTCTACATGCTTCTGTAGTATATCTTCCTTGTTAAAATTCGTATAAAATGACATAAATGAACTCTATCAGTAGCACAAATAAGGTTGCGGTTTGGTAGAAAGAGATAGCTGTATAGTAAAATTTAAATAATCGTTTGAAAAAGAACCATTCTTTTGGATTTAATAATATGAATATGTATTTACATTTTTTATCTACCAAGTATAAAGTATAAGTCTAAATAAAAAATAAATCGTTAATTTTCATGTATTACGTCAATTTACTGGTTTAAGTTAGAAAAGAAAATTATAAGATATTATGAAATTAATAGGCCATAAGTTATTTGAATGCAGAATTTAGTGAAATTCTTTAAATTTTTATTGCACAAGTTTTTATTAGCATAAATATAATTTGAAATTTGCTATAAATATGATCAATTTTCATTATTTATCATAATTGTTTTTCACACAAACTAAACGTTAAAATAATTTTTAGTTCATCTGATGAAATTCCTGTTTATTTTAAGATTACTTCAATGTATAATACAATATTGTTCATTGATCACAACAGCAATCTAACTCGAATTAGTGATTGCCAATATATTATATAGCTATCTCTTTCGTCTAAACCGCATCCTTAAGACTAATGTGAATCAACTTTAGTATAGTTAATATGCCATGTCAGTATGTATACATTAAGCGAAATTTGGAGTCGAACATGCACCAAATCAGTGCGTTTCGTACGCAATTAATTAAATTACGATAGTTCACGTTATTTCAGCTTAGACAAAAATAATTAACATTTAAATTATCACAAGACAATGTATAATTTAATGGCATCATTTAATATTAATTAATTTCTAAAGTATTTCATTTTGGAATATTTGTTTTACAAAAATCCTTTGAAACATCTACTTACCGGTTTAATACCCCGTCAATTTGGATTGCATACTGAATTTTCGTAAAAAAAGCACAACTCATAAAATAGGATTGTTTCATACATGAAATTTATATATATGGATGTATGGAGAAATATTTACAGATTATCGTGGTGTAAATAAAATTTTGACACTACTTGACACAAACATTATCAATATATTATTATTATCAATTTCTAAATTTATTGCTTCACCATATGAATTCGGTTGAAATTTAGTTTTAAATTTTGCACATTTTTATTTATTTTATTTTTTTTGAGGTAATTTAAGCAGTAACACATAATATCTTTGTATATTTAAAAACCCCAAAATGTGTATTTCTTACCTAAAACGTCAGATTCATTGTATTTACTTACATGTAACTACAAAAAATATATATATATTCTTGAAAGCTGTTTTTTTTAATAAAAATTTAGTTTTAAAAATTATTGAACTTTGCCAATAAATTGCGGAATATTTATATCTTTAATATAATTGATACTTTATATTCTTAGGTTTTGAAGTATGAGTTTTAATTTTGGCTTCCCCCACTACCCGATGACTGGCGGGAAACAATTTTATAGCATTGTATGACGAGGAATTTAACCAGTAACTAATTGTTTCAATGGTTATTTGTCAAATAAATATTCTACAATTAATTACTTGAGAAATTAATTAATGTTAAATAATGTGATTAGATTTTACATTGTCTTGTGATTATTTAAATATTAAATTGCATTAGCCATGACTTATAAAAAAATCCATGTTGAATTGCAATCATAGAATTATGTTAGAAGTGACGTTTATTTTAAATTAATCTTTTATATAAAATTCATGACCAATGCAATTTAATTATGCAATAATTTGTAAATTTAATTATATTTAATTTATAATTTTTAATTATACATCCATTCTAAAATTGAACAAAGCATAATTTTAGAGAACACATTTTAATTCTCTTAGTTTTTCTGTAAAATAAACAGGAAAGCAGGCATTCGTAAAAAAATGTTTTTACGTACAAAATGCCTATGTATACCTGTTTGCGTCAACACCTGGTATAAATTGTATTTCGTGTTCATGTTGTTGAAAATGAGAATTACTATAAATTAATTATAGTGAAAAATAGTCAAAAGTATACGTTTAATTTAAATCTTATTAGTAAGAAATTGTAAGTTTTTTACAATAAAAAATAAATACTATTTTTTATTAAATTATTTTAAAAAATAATTAATCGATCATTTAAATTAATTATTTTTTTAAAATAATTTAATAAAAAAAAGTATTTATTTTTTATTGTAACAAATTTACTATTTCTTACTAACAAGATTTAAATTAAACGTATACTTTTGACTATTTTTCACTATAATCATTAATCACTTGGCAAGACTTAATTTAAATAAAACAGATTATCAGAATTTTTGTACAATTCATTAGCCGAATTATCAATTTCTAAATTTATTGCTTCTTTTGTAATGTTCGACCTTTCGGTAATTAAGCCACAAAATTTCAGCTACGCGTGAGAATTGAGCAACTCGAAGATTTCCTAACGAAATTAATCTTTATGGAAAATAAACAATAAGCTTAGTTTTTCGTGCTAACCTATAAATCATTGTGTTTACAAAATTTTAATATACGAGAGGTCTCTACATAAATTATAATATGTGCATAAAAGTTATTTAAATTACGTTAGGAAAATTCGTAAATTTATTTTCATCTGTAATTAATTTGTGAATTTATCAACTAACGACAAACCATTGACAATGATAAAATTACAAATATGTTATGAGAATATGTTATATATTAAAGAAATTTTGTAAATAATTAAGGTTTTTGAAAAGCAAATGTAAAATTGAAATTTGATATCTTGATAAATATATAAAAAATGGTGATGTGTCCATTCGATCGAATGTGAATTCGATCTTGAATTAACATTTAATAGTAAATGAAAACTTATTAAATAATAAAATAGATTGTTTTCTTTTAAAGTTAAAGCCAAGTATTTGAAATGTTATAATTTATTTTGTCATTTCTTAACTTATAATGGCTTCCCATAATTTCTTGACACTATTTTCCATTTCCCGAATATTTTTGTGGCGTTTGTGAAAGATGTATTCAGTTTATATTAAATAAATGAAAATAATTAATAAATTATTTTCACAATTAGCTTCTATTTATGATGTATTGAGTTACTTATATATATATGTAAATATAACGTATAACTATGGTTATGGCTTTGCTTCTTTAAATGCATTGGTGTTGTATGATTTTTGGGATGCGAGGAGTATAGGTGATTTTTTAGTGAGAAATTGAAGGCGTTCATGAATAGGCATGATAATTTTACGTTTCTGATAAAGGATAATTAAGTAAAGTCAGATTCGTGGATTAACCATCACACATTTTTGCGAGTAATTAAGTTTATTCAAAATAAATACTGTTTGAAAATTAATTTACATTATACATATTTGTGATTTTTCCGCTGATGACGCTGCTCTAATATTTTCTTCTGTTTGAGCTGCCTTAAAATCTCAATATCCTGTTTCCTTTCGATTCTCAGAAACTCAGTATGCTCAATCGCTAGCGACGCAATCCGTTGGGATAACACATCACACTCAGCAAGCACTTTTTTCAAATCATGAAACTCGCAGCGGTATACTTCCGTAAATTCCGTGGAAATCGAGCTGTACCTGTTGACCATCCCAAAATACCCAATCACCCCGATGATATTTCCATCGTGCATATGCATCACTTCGCTTCCTTTCGGATTGAAGATGGCAACCGTTCCGTAGTTGATTATGTAGATGCTATCCATAATTTCATCTCCTCTTACAATTATTTCGTTTGGGAGATAAAGCTCTGGGATGAGGTTGGCTAGAATTTGTCCGACGATTAGCACGGGGATTCCTTTGAATATTGAGCAGTTTTTTAGGATGTGCGCCCTTGAATTCAGGATCAGCTCGTAGCGGAGGTGTTCAGAAATTCCTTCGAAGAATTTTTTCTCGTTGAAGAAGAAGTACTTGTGTCTCTGTTTGTAGTGCAGTATAATTTTCGCCTTCAACCGCGCGGGGTATTTATTCTTAATTAAATACTGATTGATTTCTTTTAAATGCGTCTCGTAACTCAATTTCGGGGTGTTACTTCTTTCAAATGCGGTCACAACGAAGCTTATTAGGTACAACCTGCAGAAAAATGCCCAAAATAGCATGATTATCACAAAGAGCGTTTGGATTAAGCCGTGCGGGTGGAATTTTCCTGATATACTCAAAGATAGGAAGCCCAAGACTGTATGCATTGAGAGGATATATCGTTCTGCGACGTTTCTACTTCTCGCAACGTCCCTCTCGCGTCCATACACACTCGGAAAATAATAGATTATAGTATCGTTGAGGCAAGTAAATAAATGCATAGTTAGTATAAAAATCACAACTACCTTCCCAAGCCGGTGGTAGTTATTAGGAACGCCGTATATCCACAAAACAGTACCTAAATATCTACAAAACAACGGCACGCGGAAAATCAACAGACAAAACCTAGCATTGACGTAAATGCATCTATCATCATCATAAATAAACCAGCATATCGGTTCCACAGGTATCCAATCAATAAGATCCAAAATAAAATAAGTCTTTATATAACGCACCGCTATTTTCTTAAGACGAATCTCCACATGATCCCGATCTTTGTATCCAATCAAAAACATCAACACTTGATAAATAAACACGAAAGTCTTAAGCATGCGATAAGCCGCCGATTGAAAACTAGGCAGTTTCTCGAGCAAACAGTAGACGAACATCCTGCTCACGAATTCCAAGATCCAGATATGCACTATTGTGAAAATGTTGATGAGGCTCAGGCAGCTGTACGGGTGTATGACGATCGGGGAGTACATCGCCAATCTTAAACGCTCGGCGGCCATCAAGCTTTCGCTCTTGTAAATCTTCTTTCCCTCGGGGTGGTTTTTATACGGGAAACGAATCACTTCGATTTTCCTCCACAGCAAGCGCCATTTGTCCAGTGGGGATATTTCTGGTAGTGAATATTTAGATTTGGGGTGGATTAAGCACTTGTGTTTTTCGTAATCCATGAAAGGCATCTTTACCTAATTTCGCAGATCTGACGTTTGTATGATCTGCGTTTTAGGCGTTGTCTTGGTGATATATTTATGATAAGTAATTTGTTTAATTAATTGCTATATTTACCAAAGTATGCGTATCGCAGTAGAAAACAGCAGATTAATGCATTTTAAATTAAACATAATTTTCAATAAACATGTTTTTGCTTTTAAGACATAATTTGTCAAAGTCAAATATTTAAATAAATTCGCCATAATCATAATATTTCTCAAAAAGTTAAATTTTCCTCTGGTAGCGAATAATTTTTCATTCACTAGAGCGAATAATCCTGAATTTGATAAAAGTAATAAACTTAATACAACAAATTAATTAAAAAATTGGCAGATATATGGTCGATAGACATATGATATTGAATAATGTATGTATATTGTATTAGCCCTGAGTAAAGATTTGTGTATATATCGAGCGTATAACAAAAATCGGCTTCGAAGTTGGCGTTGGAAGTCTCGAGTCATGTCTGTACTAAGATCACACGCGTGAAATGCTCGTTGCGGTTAAACAGTGACAACTGACTTGTCAACATAACAACCAGCACTTTACGCGTGCGCATGTGATTTTAGTTCAGACATGACTTTAGATTTGCAATGCCAACTTCGTCGTCGATTTTTGTTATACGCTCGATATATTTTAATAATTTTGATCCACAAAAACAATTATTTATCCAAAAGAGTTAACTACATTTAGTACTTACATATCCCTTGTCAACCTTGCAATTTTCTTGATATGTAGGTCATATCGGACAGAGTCAGCCAAGTTTTTTTGATATGGTTAATCTTGGTCTTTGCTGTATTTATATTTATCCTGGGCCACCAGACTATGATCCCGTAGATCCACATAGCTATTTTGGGACATAGGCCCCATATGGTACCTTATTGCATTGCTAGAAGGCTCTACTAACATTGTCTATTTAATGCTTTATGTATCTTTCCCAATTTAGCTTCGAGTTCAACAGGATTCTCAGATATTCGCCTCTTTCGCTAGGGATAATCTAGAGTTGAATAATTTAAGCAGTATGATTACATCAGTTGTATTTCCTTGTCAATAGTACCACCTCTATAACTGTGCCATCTTACGTAAGAAGTGCTAGGGCAACAATAAGATACACTTCCATTACTTGTAACTTAAAAGTTGAGTTGAGTTTAGTTTTCTTATCAAAGATGCAACAGTACCCCACCCATCCGCAGGGTGGGGTACTGTTGCCTCTTCCGGTAATTATTGTGTACATTTCCTTATCAGCTAGTGATTACTAATCTCTAGCAGATTACTTGTACAGCTACAAAGCCACCTTCGATGTCTTTGAGTGTCCTCAATATGGACATTTTATTAATTAGTACCTGTTCATCACCATAGTTTGTAGGGCAGATGTCGTCCCTCTGCATGCCGTGTAGGGAATTTCTTCCTTATATATAGGGTTTTCTAATAAGGACGGGTCGATGCTTAAATGGAATGAAACAATCTGTATGTGAGGTGTTGACGAAATTTTATTTTTATTTCAAAGTCAAATAAATTACATGATTCCCCGAGATAAAAACAAATAGAAATAAAAATACATTCTCTTTGACCACTCCTGTCTCTTGGAATATGGTTCATCTAACTCAAATCGTCTATTTTTGTGGAACAATCTATTGTTATTAGCACTTTCATATTCGCAGATCCTCATAGTTTGGGCTTTGCCTGTAAATTTACTGCTTATTGTCCAAGTTAATGCTGTGCCTGTAACATTTATAAATGTAACAATAATAAAGATAAATTATAATAATAGCACAAAGCAACATCTGTTGCCTGATTTCCGAATATAAAATGGGCTCAAAAGGTGGGTAACTAAACAAACGTTGTTTCGTCCACTAAAGGAAGGCAAACTTGCCCTATTTATGAAACAATAAAATACAATTCTCTAAATGAGGCCGCAAGCGCCATCACTAGTTATCCAAAACATATGGTTGAAAAAAACTCATTTAGTGAGTAATAAAGATGTATTTCCACGACTGAAATGTAAAACAACATAGACATATTACACGAACTATCTACTGAGACCTATAAATCACAAGGGATTTATAATTTATGCGTAACTTCAGGTTTATTTAGTTCAAGATTATTTAAAATATTACAGAAAACATATTAGTATAGATTTTAATATTTATATAACAAAATAGCTAAAAATCTGTTTTTAATGTCTTTTCGCCCATATGTTTTTAACTAACTAACCATCTTTATTCAAATGTGTATATGTATGTACAATAATATACAAAAATTAGAATTATATTCTGTAGATGATGAATCGGCTCTCGACCGGAGGTTTTCAGCCTATATGTTTTTATTTTTACGTGTTCAATATTTTGTCTTAGACTCTCGTATAATCTATGTTTAAAATGAAATGCATTGTTTTGTTAATTATTTACTATATAGATGATCCTTTCATGGTTTTCTTTATTGGACAACTAACGTTATTATTAATATTGGTGAGACGAACTTAAGCTGTGCATATTTTGATCCGTTATTGCATTGTTCGTAATTAATTTAAATAATGAAGGATTATTTAATTTTTTCTGTAATAAATGATGAACATTTTTTTGTTGTAGCGATATTTACATATTAAAAAATGCTGTTTATCCTTTTGCAGAATCAAAGCAAATTCTCCATGGCGTTTCTGGCGAATTCAAATCAGGAGAATTGACCGCAATCATGGGACCTTCTGGGGCCGGTAAAAGCACTCTACTTAACGGTCTAGCTGGATATATGTAAGTGCATTAATTTTCAAACTTTGGAATGTTCCTAATTAAAAAATATCGACCGTATAACAAAAATCGACGACGAAGATGGTATTGGAAATCTAAAGTCATGTCTGAATTAAAATCACACGCGCCCGCATTTCACGCGTGTGATGTTAGTATAGACATGACTCGAGACTTCGTCGTCGATTTTTGTTATACGCTCGATATATATATATATATCGAGCGTATATATATATATATATATATATATATATATATATATATAGTTGATTTTAATTGTGGCTAATTGTGCTCGATTATATATATATATTTTCATTGTTTTGTATATTTTTTGTCTTATTTACAAAAAAATCAGTTAATTGCATGAGATTTTTTTTTATTACTTTGTTTCACCTTTTCTTGAATAAAAGAATTTACATATTTATATATAATCGCAATTTTTCCTCGTTTTAATTAAAAAATAACATTATGTATTCACATTTTTTTAACAAAGTGATAAATAAATTGTTTTATTTACAAAAATACGAAAATGGATTTTCGTAAATAAAGCAATTTATTTATCACTTTGTTATTGTACATATACATATATCTTTATTCATAATAAAAAAACAATATAACATAAATAATTACAATACATGTAGCTGTTAGTCTGTCTGGGCCATCGATCGGTCTGTCTGCCCTGTTAAGAATTTATGTTGAATTCAAAGAAAAAAATCTATGCTCACTAGCTGAACTGTCCTGATGATTTGCACAAATGAAACGATGAGATGTTTGTATTTAGGAAGAATGTTAGGGTTACGAGAAATACAGAATTTTGTAAGAAGGGGTTTTGCTATTGTTTTTCTTAATTGAATGAAAAATCAAACAATTCATTCACTGCTTTGTTTCTCATTTTTATAATTATCGTTTTATTGTTGACGTAAATTAAATAAAAGAATTTGAAAATAATTAATTAATAAATTATTTTCTCTTTTGCAACAGCAAATGTCAATTATTAGACATTTGTTAAAGTACTTATGTAACATAAATGATAATATCACAGTAGCAAAAGAGAAAATAATTTACTAATTAATTATTTTCAAATTCTTCTATTTAATTTATTTAAATAACTGTGACCAAGTGAATAAATCCTTTTCCTATTATTTATTGACGTAATTTACTCTATATAATTAAAATGAACGTTTCGAATAAATTATTTTTAATTAGGAAAACGAGAAATAAAGTTGTGAATGAATTTTTTGAACTAAAAAAAGTAATAATTATTTAAACAAAAAATATTCGAAACTTTATGCCCTTAATTCAATAGAAAAATCAAATATTTCATTCACAATTTTAATTTTCGTTTTCAAAATTAAGAAATATATATATGAAATTTTATATTTATGCCCTACATTTTAAATACATAGAGTAAAATATGCGAAAAACATGTACGTGCAAGTAACCCATTATAAAAATCAAATTTCTCACGTTTTCCCCATTTCCCAATAAAAAATCAAATAATTTAATCACAACATTGTTTCTCTTTTTTGTTTCGCAATCGTAATGATTTTCCACGAGACTTTTCGATAATAAAACCTCGCAATTAGTATTTTTTTAAATCCTAATTTACATAAACCGCAGCAATCGAGCACAATTAGCCACAATTAAAATCAACTATCAAAGTGAACATCCGCAATGGTAATGTTTTATTCTTGTTTTGAAGTAACGAACATTTTCACATACACGGTGAAATACAGACGTTTAACGTTAGCTTAGGTATGAATAAACATGAGATTGAGTTACCGACTGAATTAATGTTCAATTGAAAACAAGGAATAAAAAAACGTGATTCACTCGTTTATTATTTACAAATGAGGAATTACGGTGAATTGTGAAATATTGTAAAGCCATGAACTATTTAGTCAGTGATTTATAATTTGTCCATAAACTTATTTAGGAGGGAAAAGATCAAGGGGCGGCGGTTTCAAATGCACGTTCTGAAAATGGAGCCTTTTTCTGAACGTCAATTATTATTCACTATCAAGTATTAAATTTTTTGGGTGTGCGTCATCAACCATGGCGGTCTTGGAGTTATGGTATGGAGAACATTTGCGTATGGTAGCAAGTCCTTATTAGTGTTTATTAGAGACAGCATGCTCTCTTCGCTATATACAAGAAATTTACGACCCCATATTATACCCTACCTTGCAATATTACGGAGTCCTCTTTTTCAACAAGATAATGCCCGACCACATGTGTTAGAGCTACAAAGGACTACTTTGAATAACACCAAATCAATCTTTTACCCTGGCTACCAAGATCTCCAGATGTTTCTCCGATAGAACTTGTGTGGAATCATCGGTATGAGACTAATCCGTTTAATTCGTCCACCAGAAACCTTGACGGCCCTTTGTCGTGAAGTACAAGTTGCTTAGGATGAGATACCATATGATGATATCGATCACCTTATTCGAAATATGCCTAGGCGTACTCGTGAATGTGTAACACATCGTGGAGGACCTACACATTATTAACATTTGTACATGTTCTGGTGAACCGATTATTTGAAATTTTAACAATTATTAACATTATAATTATGAACATGTGTACGAAAATTTATCGAAATATTACATTTTTATTGAACTTAGTATAGTTTAGAAATTATACTGCCTTAAAAAAATAGAACATCAAAAATTTATTGGACGATTTTAATGAAATTTATAGAATTTGTTGATGCAAATAAAGACATCGATGATAAAAAAATCAACATTAAAAACAAATTAATAACAATTAATTGGGTGTTAGATCGCCACGATTTTCTAAGCACTCATTAACACGTCGAGGCATACTATTAAACAGGCAATCAATATCTATTTGTGATATTTGATTGAAAGCTTCGATAATTTGACGTTTATATTCCATTATTGTGTTAGGAGGCGCTGTAAGTTACCCATTCTAACACCTATCATATTCCAAATATATTCTATCGATAATAAATCAGGAGAAAGAATTAGCCATGGTAATAAAGTGATTTCAACACGATCAAAAAAACTATTTTGAAATGGTTGCTGTATGAGGCTTAAAAATCGAGTTCTGCAAGCCATTTACATAGGCCACTAACACTGGCTGTAAAATGGTATTAATATAATGAATCGCTTTAAGAATTCGCTCAATAAAAATAACACGAGACCTACTACCATATCGTTCCCCAAACCATGGCTTCTTATGTAAGGTATGTCTTTCAGTAACAAATTGTAAAATTCTCCGTTCACTGCATCGACTTCTCACTCTTCTACGACCATCATGATCCTATAAACAGAACCGAGACTCAACACTGAAGATAATGCTATTCCATTCATGAGTGCACTGTTGTCTTTCTCTGCACCAAACAAGTCTTACTCTGCGATGATAAGAAAGCAGACACAATAATGGACGGTAAAATCTAATACTAAAACTGCTGATTCTTCTGTAAACAGTAGCTATGGATACTCCTTGGCCATTTATAGCCAACCAGTCATTTTCCAATGTCTGCGATGTTGTAGATCCATCCCTTAAAGATGTCAGACGTACAGCTCGATCTTCACGCTCAGTAGTGTTTCTTGGTCATCCTTATTCAGATCTACGTCGATTTTCCCCAGTTTGGACCATCTAGAACAGAAGCACACAATTACCGATACACTCTGTTGGCAATAGCATGAACCGAAAATCCTGCTTCTCACATGCCATACCTATAAAAAACACTTAGAAGGTTATATTGTGATATTGATAATGAACACGGGGCATCTTTTGCAACTTTACAAACTGAAACGTCAAAGTGGTTACAGTCTAGTAGTATATTAGAAGGAGCTACATTAAAAAATTACTAGGTCTATATAATGGTGAAATCTATAAAAAAATACCATAAAATGATTTTTTTTTTCATCGGTACAGTTCATTGAAATTGTCAATTGCCGGAATAGTCATCAAAATTGTCGAATAAATACTTGTCGTTCTTCTTTTGAAAGGCAGAGTATTTAAACATCAATTGGACAATACTATTATATTTTTTAAGTAATTTTTAGATCTGTCCATTAATTATACCATTGTAATTCTTTTTTTTACTACAAAAACCTTTTTCTGTTGGCATAATTGCTACTACAATTTCTTAATTTACGGAAAATGAAAAAAATATTTTTGTCTACATATAGTCATACGGGATGGGCCACGAATAACTGCCATTAAAACTTTCCGGGGTTTCTGACCGCGAAAAAAATTGAAAAAATTCTACGTTGCACGGTTGAATGCGACCACTTCATGGTAAATATTTTGACTTTATTTCACCGCCGGTTGTACTGGAAATGGCTACCAACTTTGTTATTTCAAATGGAACACATCATATATTAATTTTTATGGATTCCCCGTTCATTTGCCTACCGACTCATATCGATTTATGTCTACATAAGTCCTACAATTTTTGAGATAAAAATGTATTTGTCAAATTTTATCTTCAAATTGACGATTCGAAAAATGCCTATAACCAGACCAGTCCTAAATTGTTAGTAATAGATCCATCTAGAATCCAAAAAAATAACCATTGTAAATTTTGACAGTTGGCATTTCAAAAGTGTCAACATTTCAGTGCCCTCTGAAAAACATCATAAATAAATATTTCAAATGATGAAATGACCAAGACTTTATCTTATAGAGTAATTGGCAAAATAATTTGTAACATAAACGTTATCCAGAGCAAGTAGTTTTTGAATTATTTCGAAACTTCTTTTCTCTTGAATTTTTTGCACAATTGAGTAATTTCTACATTATTTTATGTGTTCCATAGTAGGCTACTATCAATATTCACTGTACCGAATGTAGAAAAATTTATTTCTAACGTGTCAAAATTCAAGAAAATGTGTCAACTCAAGAAATTATGAATTTATTCGTCATACATGACCAGTGCTATTTAAAAAATGCTACATAAAAACAAAAGCAAGAAGATTGAAATAAACCAATTTTCAAACGAATAATTGAACAAAATAACTGAAAAAGAAATTAAAAAACAATTATAAGAATTGTTTGAAATGATGCCATTATTTAATCTTCCGTGGTACAAATAAAAAGTAACATGCATTCAAAATACGTTGAAATCAAATTTGTGTTTTATAATATATGATGAATAAATTCATAATTTTTTGATTGGTATGCTTATTTATTTTAATATTACTCAAACGAATGTTTCATAAATATTGTCACATTAGAAATGACTTTTTCCAGATTCGGTGCAGTGAATATTGACAGTAGCTTACTGTGCTGCATGTGTGAATTATACAGGAATTACTCGATTGTGCAAAAATTTTGGCAGGCAAAACATTTCGAAATAACTGAAAAACTACTTGCTCCAAATATTGGGATGCATAATACTTATGCTGCAAATTGTTTTGCCAATCGCCCTATGAGACAAAATATTGGTTATTCCATTTGAAAAAAGAAGTTATGATGTTTTTAAGAGGGCACTGAAATGTTAACAATTTTGAACCCCGAAAACTTTTAATGGCCGTTATTCGTGGCCCACCCTGTATACATATATATTTCTCCATTATGGTTGCGGTTTAGTAGAAAGAGATAGCTATATAGTAAAATGGAAACAATCGTTTGAAAAAAGAGCCATTATTTTGGATTTAATAATATGAATATGTATTTATATTTTCTATCTACCAAGTATAAAGTATCAGTCTAAATAAAATATAAATCGTTAATTTTCGTGTATTACGTCAATTTACTAGTTCAAGTTAGAAAAGAAAATTGTAAGATATAATGAAATTAATAGGTCATGTCTGTTAAGTTATTTGAATGCAGAATTTAGTGAAATCCTTTAAATTTTCATTGCACAAGTTTTTATTAGCAAACATATAATTTGAAATTTGCTATAAATTTGATCAATTTTCATTATTTGTCATAATTATTTTTCACAAAAACTAAATATTAATATAATTTTTAATTCATCTGATGAAATTCCTGCTTATTTTAAGATTACTTTAATGTATAATACAATATTGTTCATTGATTACAACAAAAATCTAACTCGAATTAGTGATTGCCAGTATTTATATAGCTATCCCTTTCATCTAAACCGCACCCTTAAAAGGTTATCGAAATATACGGTCGATAACCTTTTAAGGGTGCGGTTCCGTCCCCGAAATAATTATTTATTTTGTTGTAAATAAATCATAACATAAGCATGATCTGTCAAATTTAAAATTTTATATATCCTAATTATTAATTGTTTCCATGTTAAATATGAAAGTAATTAATATCTAACTAAGATCTAACGAATTTTAAATTAATATTTTAGAATAAAATACATAATTTTAAAACTTATTATTCATGTCGTTAGTGTCGTTGGATGGAAAATTATTATCCTTATCAATAGATCCTATTAGCAGGGCAAATATGTTAATCATACGTTAAAACATTATTTTCGCGTTTAATAACGAACAAATGATTTATATTGTTGTAAAAATGTTTTAATCATTTCCTGAAAATAAAGATATTTATTATTATTATATAAATCTATCAAGATTTAAGCAAGATAAAAATGTTTTAAATATAGTTTAATGATAAAACGAAACAAATAAAAAACTTAAACTTTTGAGGTGTTTACTTCACTTCACCGTACATTTTCATTAAATATATTTGAAGTAAAAATATACTTATAGTATTTCTTATTTAATTAAACAATATCGGTCTAATTTCGTTTGCATTAAAGTTTATTATCAACGTGTATAACTTTCATTGCACGTACTACGAACGAAGTATACATACAACGAAATTATATATTACAACAAAAAGTCGGATGCGCTTAAAGGAAATGATGTCGCCATTAAATCACAATTACGTAAATCCTGTTTGAGTTTAAAGTGTGGTTTTGTACGAAATTACATAAAAACCGTTGGGCATTAATACTGTTGGTAAAAAATAGAGGTAATGGCTCGGAATAATGGCTTGGTTCCAGATAATTACTTAAAACACCTACTGCATATACACACACAATGGGTTTTTGTAATTCATTAGAATATTTTGTAACGAGCTCGATGCTACGTTGAATTAAAAAGAAAGTTATCGAAAAAATAAAACTAAAATTTATTTGATAAGTAAAATATACAAAATTAAAAAAAAAATAATTAGTGTAATCTATTTCACCAAGTGTCAGATAATAAAGTAATTCTTGAGAGTAAAAAAAATTAAGGTGTTTTATTTTAACTTTTTTCACGTAATTTAATTATTCACAAAAATACATATATTCTAAATATTCTCTGAAATTGGCTGTCGAATATCGGTCTTTATGTTTAAAATTTATTAAAATTTATTATATACATTAATGTTGGGAAATGACTTAACCTCAAGGAACTTTCCCAACATTAACGGGACACTATATATAAACGTCTTTATTTGTGAAATTCAAACAATACACTATAAAATCATTACGCTGCATTATAAATTTCACAAATTGGCTATCAACCAGAGGTCTTTCAGGCTAGCTCTGTTCAGTCTATATCATTTATTTAAAAGTCATAAGCTTTAACATTATTGTTTATGTCCGGATGATTAGATGTGATGAATTGATAGGTGGTTGATTTTTGAATCGAAAGGTTGCGGGGCACAAAAAGTCACTTAATGATATCGTGAATGAAAGGGTTGATGGAAAATTTTAGCGATAGGATTTCAAACTGTTCTTTATTGGGTGGGATTTTATTAATATCATATAGGAGAGCGTTAGAAGGATTACGTGGAGGATTATTCGGGTGTCTAAGTTTGATAAATACTTGTATGGCGGACCTTTCCACAACTTCTAAGTTTTTAAGGACGGCATTACACCACCATTGTCATCGGTGGTGAATGATAGTAAATAAAACGTAGTTATATTGTATAGCTGCACATTCAAGTAATGGTTGACATATCATACTTTAAATGTTAACAGCAGTTCTTATATACTGCTTATACTCAGTAGAAAATAGTATTTATTCACTTGGTTAAAGTTATTTAAATAAATTATATAAAAAATAGTTTTAAAATAATTAATAAATCATTTCCTCTTTAGTTGCTGTATCAATAACATATTGCATAATGCAACAATTTTTGATTCGAGAATATTTAATGTTTAAAGCAAAATAAAAATATAAATAAATAAATAAATTATGTAAGGCAGAGCTATACAGACGAAAAATGGATCCTGATGGAATTATATTACGTAACGTATTTTGTTCTTTACATTAAATATTCTTGAATTAAAAATTGTTGCATTATGCAATATGTTATTGATATGCAAGAGCAGGTGTTCATTATGTAATTCAATGTTTTACCGGAGAAGTAGTTGTTTTAATGAACACTTGGTTTAAAGTACTTAAACAACGTAAGTCAAACATATCATAGTAGCTGAATAGGAAATAATTTATTAATTATTTTCGTATTTTCGAATTCTCTTTATTTAATTTGTGTCTATACTCTTTACATTTTTATATGTAAGAGCTCTAAAATGTCGAGCCCTCCTTATTACAATAGTTTTCAGTTATTGCGAGTATGGTTTAAAGGATAAGTACTTTAAACAAATGTTCAATAATGGACATTTGCTGTTGCATAACATATTCTATAATGCAACAATTTTTAAACCGAAATAAGTTAATGAAAAAAAAAAAAAAAAAAAAAAACAACAACAACAACAACAACAACGTAATATAAGGCTGTAGTATATTAAGTTATTGAATTAATTTTTATTTCTATTTATAGAATTTTAATAAAATAGTTTTTTTTGTGAGCACAGATGTGCGCGACTCAGTTGTGTTTGACCGTAGTGCCGGACAGATCAATCCGATCAATATTGTATTTTTATTTAAGTATATATAGATATCCTACTACCGGACGCCACAAAGTCTATTTGCATTCATGTGTGTGTAAAATTTTGCTTCGGTTGAAAATCTGTCTTTTGTTACGCGGGTATTAAAATGTTAATATTTTTTCAATTTTTTTTATGAATAGTGGTTTTTAGTTGTGCTAAACACGATGGTAATAATGGTTTAGCTCCAACATATCGGTAACGTGGTGAAATGCTAAAAAATAAGGGTGTTCGTAAAATTTTGCTTCGCAGTATATAATTACAAAGTTGTTAAAATTTTTGCATTATACAATATGTTATTGATATGTAACAGTCAAAATGCCAGAGTAGCTAAAGAGGAAATAATTTATTAATTATTTGGAGTTATTTTTATCTAATTTATTTAAATAACTTTGGTCACAGTCATTTATATAAATTAAACGAAAATAACTCGAAAGTAAATAAATATTTTTTTATAGAACTCATTATTTTCTTCATCAAAATTTTATAACCGAACATATTTCGAAGCCATCTTGAAACTTCTGGTACATCTTTGTCCGCACAACAAGACATTACTTTTCCTGATCTGATGATTTTTTATTTAAATTACATTAATTTGTACAAATATGTGTGCCACACACACGGGACGTCTTATAAAATAAGCAAATTAATAATAAAAACATAATCTACAGGAAAAATAAATCAAAATACTTGGTTGGTTTCACTTAGTTAACTTTTATTATTCACTTCACTGGAAATTAATAATACAGTATTTATTCATTTCACTGGAAGTAAATAATAACGTTTACTAAATTAAGCAAACCAAGTGTTCAGATTTATTTTTCCAATAACTTAATTTAAACATGTTTTACGCAGGATTACTAAGAAGTGAATTAAATAAAAATCGGTTTTATGAAAGGACGATCTACATCAACTAATCTTATTTCTTACCACAACTTCTTATCGAATGCCTTGGAAAGTGGTCTGCAAGATGATTCAATTTATACCGATTTTTCCAAGGCATTCGATCAGTACAACATAATATTTTACTTAGTAAGATTAGAGCAATGGGAATCAGTGATATTGTTATTAAATGGCTTGCTAGTTACTTACAAAATAGGATTCAGTTCGTTCGTATTGGATCCTGCTATTCTAGGAAGATAAATGTTACTTCGGGTGTTCCACAGGGCTCTCATTGCGGAGCAGTTTTATTCCTACAATTTATTAATTACATTTATATGCGTATTAGATTTTGTACCTTTCTGCTGTTTGCTGATGATCTCAAGTTATTTAAAGCTATTAGAACTACTGTCGATCAAGAACTACTTCAAAATGACCTTGAGAATATAGCTGAATGGTGTGATCTGAATGATTTGCACTTGAACTTGAACAAATGTTCCCATATATCCTTTAGTAGAGGCTCTCATATTTCGTTTCCTTATGCCATTAATGGCCATTTATTAACTGTAGTTTCTGAAGTTAAAGATCTTGGTGTTTTATTTACTTCCAAATTAAATTTTAACAAACATCTTAATAACATTTGCAACTCTGCTTTAAGAATGTTAGGTTTTGTTTGTAGATTTTCTAATGGCTTCAGTGTTGCGACAGTGAAATTGTTATATCTGTCTTTAGTTAGACCTCATTTGGAATATGCCTCTGTAGTATGGTCTCCTTACACAGCAAATGCCATACAGCGGCTTGAGTTTGTACAGAGTCGGTTTCTAAGATTTATTCACTGTAGATTAGGAGGGTCGTACTTTAGCTTTAGTCGCAGTTTTATGCTTGATCAGTTAGATTTGAGATCGGTTCAGGACAGAAGAGTGCTGCTTGATTTATGTTTCCTGTACAAGTTTGTCAATGGTATTATTGATTGTCCTCAATTACTTAACTTACTCAATTTTAATATTCCTCGCGGTGTTAATTCTAGACATACTCCCCTTTTTAGATTGTCTTTTCATCACACAAACTATGGCATCTTTAATCTCATTGATCGACTTATGCGTCTTGCGAATGCGTTGCAGGATAAGTCTAGTTTTAATTTGTTTTCGAATTCTTATAACAGCTTTAAGAGTAGTTTACGGTATATACGTTTGTCGGAAGCTATGAATTTGTGATCTATATATGCCTGTGTTCGTGTTATGCACATCACGTATTCACATTTTGTATGTTTATTGTTATGTAGAAAATTGTTAATCGAATTGTTATTTATTGTCATATTTGTATTTTTTTCCTATTACTTTGTTTTTTGATATTTTATACAATTTATCTTTTTCTGCTTTTGTAAAAAGGTTATATCCGTAAATAAAAAATATAATTCATTTTTATCATTTTTCTTATTTAGTAGATTTTGTCTGCAAAATAGTTACAATACATTTTAAGTATTACTAAAATGCAAAATATCAAAAAAAAAATCAGTTAACCTCGTTTAACTTTTTTGTGAAACTGCATGATAATGAACAAAATTATTGGATTTAATAAAAACAATTAACATTTTAACAAAAATCTAAAGATAATGCTTCAATTGCTGGCCATTGGTAGCTAAGAAATAGCCTAATCTATTTATTAAATATTTTTTTAACATTCTGGAACCGCCATACACTAATTTATGCAGATGTTTCGATTATCTTCGCCAACAATGCTTCCAAGTTATTTGGTCTGCCGCGGATGTTGTCAAACTTCTCACTAAATTTCCCCAATAAAAAAGTCTAATTGTAAGAAATCTGGACTTCTTGCTGGCCAATTAAGAGATCTGAACGGTCCAACCCAACCATGAGGAAAACTAATATTTAAATATTCAGTTATCTGTCTCGTGCTGTGGGGAGGAGAACCATCATGCTGACAAAATATTCCTTAATTCATTGGCTATTGCCCAATGGCTGGAAGAATGGTATCATTTAATAACTGAAGATATTACTCACTATTTAGTGATCCGTCTATAAAAAGCGGACCAACTACATGATTTTCCAGAATTCCTGTCCACACGTTCACTTTTTGTGGCCACCGAGTATGAGTGGTTTGAAGAAAATATGGATTTTCTCTGGCCTATATTCTTGTATTGTGACTATTTACGCTGATATTTAGTAAAAATGTCTTCTCAACAGAAAAATAATAAAAATAATAATGACTACATTTGGGTTGTCATTAATCGTGTTTATGCAATATTCACAAAATTCCATTCGAGGAAGCCAGTTGCGTTCTAAAAGTTGATGACAATTGTATATCTTATACATTTTTAAAATTTTCCAATTTTAAAGCTTTGTAATAACTATTTAGTAAAACATGAAATTGATGGTCTAATTTTGTTAAACTGGTAGACGGTTCCTCTTCATTTGCCAAATAAACATTTTTCTTGAACTCTTCTGTCACAACGTGATTTACTTTTTTAAACTTTGCTATGCTTTTTTAATTCGCTATGAGCTGATTAGGATATTCCACTAAAAAATTATCACGCAGTTTGTTGTACTCTGTCACCATTTTTACCTTTTCCTAAGTGAATATTTTGCAACTAAATATTTGTACAAATATGATAATTATGCGGAATAATACGTTAATGTCGATGATACAAGCCCACCATTTGGAAAACATATTTAAAATCATTAACGTTTTAAATTAAAAAAAAAATATAATACAAATCTCTTTAAAATGAATGAAAAAATATTAAAATTCGATAAAGAATATTGTAAATTAAATGTGTGTTAAATTTGGTTAAAATATACCCGTTAATGACTAATTGGAGAAAATCCTATCCAAAAAATCTACCCGGTGGAAAAATCATTAATATAAGGTAAAGTTTTTACTATACAAAACCCTCTGAGGTATCGTTAAACAAATACACTGTATATGAAAATACTATTGTATTAAAAAAAAATGAAACAATTAATAGTAATTTTAATTTACAAATGACACGATTTTTCTTTTAACAACTTTCACGTCTTTTGTTTCAGAACGAGAGGTTTTACCGGCACCGTGAGATACAACGAGGAAATCCGAGATGAGAGTCCCAGATTTAAGAAGCTAGTGGCCTACATCCCGCAAGAAGAGGAACTGCGGTTGCATCTGACTGTGATGGAAAACATGATGATTGCAGTCGACCTGAAACTCGGCTACACCGTCAGTGCAGAATATAAACTTCAACAAGTACGTTACAAAATTATTTTTTTATAATTAGGATTACCCGAATTTATACTATAATTATGAGGTTAAGTAAATTCTAATATATTTTAATGGAAAATAAATAAAATATAATAGTAATAAAAAAAATATTAAATTATTAATACAATTAGGATTATACCAATTTATGTGTTTTGTGAATCCATTATATTCAAATAGCAAACTTTGACAATTCATAAATTCATCATTCGTCATCGATATAAAATAAATAATCGGGAAACTAAAATCAATGGAAATGACGTCGATTTTGTCTTTTACACTTATCTTAGTTATGCATTTGACGTAATAGACTCAATGAGTTACATGGTATTGAAAAAATTTAAATAATAAGAAAGGTAAAATTAGTTCGACACTTTCAAAATTTAGCCGTGTGTCTGATAATATAGGATTTTATTTTTGAAACATTCTTAATTTGTTTTAATTTAGTCATGCATTTGACAAAATAGACCACAATATTTTACTATTAAAACTTAGTTCATTTGTTTTTTAATTCTCTTTATTTTTATCAAATAGAGAAAAAAATATACATTTCCATTGTTTAAAGTCAATTGATTTTAAAAGACCACTACTCTTTATTATATATATTAATGAATAAAGATGTTATATATGTAGAAATATTAAATCTTGCCTTGTTTTCAGGTTCAAGAACTTCTAGAAATTTTGGGTTTAGAAAGGACGAAGAACACAATGACAGCGCGATTATCAGGAGGCCAAAGAAAGCGTTTGGCGATAGCTCTGGAACTCTTGAGCAATCCGCCCGTCCTTTTCCTAGACGAGCCAACAACGTGAGTATATTGTTGATTATTGTACTGAAAACAATATTATTTAAAAAAAATGTAGATAACTTTGCAAGACTGACACGTAGTTAGTAATTACATTTTAATATCGGCAAAAAATGTGATTTAATATCAGTTTTTTTAATTGGCATAATAATTATCAAAAACCTTTCAGCTCGGGTTAAGCGATAAGTTTGTTACTAAATGGAATATTTTTTTAAACGTAAATATAAAATGTTATTATTTTTATTATTTAATTCAGCATGTAAACTGTGACTTTTTATTTATATTAAAAATTGTTATAATTTCTACTTTGCTACACATCGTTAGTCAAATAATTAAAACACGCTTTTTTAACATTTATTATATAAAAGTTTTTTCTTTAGTTTCGATATAAATAACGAATTATTATCGAATTTGTAATGTTATTTTATTTTTTATTTTATTTTAAAGAAGATACACATATTTATTAACTTATCATAATTTTCAATTATTAACTAATTGTTTAACTGAATTTTTGTATAAATAATACCTGAATTAATAACATTTGTAAAAAAAAATGTTTAATTATACAAACATATTTATTTAGAAGAATATGTATAACCGAACAATTACATATATTTAACAATTTAAGCTATATCTACATCTTTTCTCATAAACTGGCTAACGACCTGTGGTCTTCCCGCATTGTTCAATTATTACTGTTAAAATTATAATTTACCAAAATAAGAAGAAAACAATAAAATCAACATCAAGGGAGAATATATAGTAAATGGAATATAGCTAAAGCCTACTTAATTTTGACTCAAAATAATTTGGTGCTATGTAATAAAAGCTGTGTGTTTTAGGTTAGGGCAAAATTATTCTCGTATTATGATGTAATGCAGCTTTTAATTAGTTGGTTACGTGAATGAAAATGCGACAGCATTATAAAAATACAGTAATCGAGTTTTGTATTACAGTTAGTAATTAAATAAATAAATATACAAGGTCCCTTCCGTCTTCGATAGCTCAGTTACTGATTAAGTTAGGACATTCACATTTTGGATCCTTTAGGAATATATTTTTGATTATACAGACTTTCCCAAAAAGAGTTATGGCATGATACTATGTTTTCTTTAAAATTGCTTGATATACTTTTTATCAATATTAGTGTCTTTTATGATTACCTACTCCTCTTCCTTCTTTAATAACCTCTATACTTACATTGTCCTGTCCAGGTGATTTCCCCCTCTTTTGTTATTTTATAAAGACATAAATAAAATGATAAAAGAAGAAAAGAGGGGAAAAGCACCTGGACAGGACAATAGAAGTATAGAGGTTATTAAATTTGGTTCGTCGTCTTCATCCAGTATTCCTAGTTCTATAGGTTCACTAATTTCCTCTGTGTATATTTCCTTAAAATGTTTTTCCTATACTTTCATCATTTGTTCTCTGTTATTATAATTATATTATATCATAATTATAATCTTTATTTGCGGATGTATCACTTTCATAAATATTTGAATAATAAATTATTCAAGAAGAAGAAAATTGATATTATAATTTTATTATTATAGTTTGTACCTATCTATCATTGCTCTATAATACATGAACTGTATATTTAATTGAGATTATTTATTAATTTATAAATATTCTTCATTACTATTGACCTCGAATGCATTCAAGTTGCATGGCCGCTTTCATAGTGCATTCAACCTTAACTCGTACACGGTTAGAATGTAAAATTCGAAATAAATACAGCGAGCATTTTCTCCTGGCGAGATAAACGGCGAGAGGAAACTGCATTTCTCTGGGTGAAACACGGAAAAAGATATGACCTCACGTCAGGTGTAGGAAATGAAACGTACTTTTTTTAAAGAGGAAATATACGTAATTTGCAATTTAGTATTTGGGTAACACAATTAAGTTTAGAGGATAAGTATTGTAAAGACAGTGACGTTAGTTAATTTTTTTATAGTAACCCGGGATAGACGTGACAAAGTACACATAAGGATTTTATAAATAGAAAAGAGTATTTATTCACTTGTTCACAGTTATTTAAATATATTTAATAAAAAATGATTTGAAAATAATTAAAAAAATATTTTCACATATAGCTCTGTGACTTTTGAATTAATTTAATTGATTTATTTTAACATCTTTAAATTACGTAAAGCATAGCTGTACTGACGAGGGATAGATCCCGAAACACGTGTCTTTTGTTGTTTTTGTATTAAATTTTTCTTGGATCAAAATTTGTTCCATTATACAATATTTTATTGATGTGCAACGGCAGGTGTACATTATTTAATTCAATGTCCGGCGTGGGTATTTACCCGGGACGTAGTTGTTTTAATGTGCATTTGTTTAACGTACTTACGTAGCGTAAGTTAAAAGTCACAGAGCTAAATGTGAAAATAATTTATTAATTATTTTCAAATCATTTTTATTTAATAAGGATTTTACATATAAAAATAATTTTATTCAATTTTCAGCTTCTCTGTTCATTTTATGGGAAAACTATAAGAATTAAAATGAGTTCAGAATTTTAAAATTTTATTAAAAACCATGCTTCGTTAAGTTTAAAAATCGATGTATAATTAATAAATAGCGAAAGGATTATATGCTGACCATTATTATAAAAATATGCTCATATTTTATTATTATTTATTATTTATATTATTTGAATGTAGAAATGGTGAATCCGTAAATAAATGAAATTAAATATATATGCACTCTATTTTTTAATATGCAAAAATAAAAAAAATATCTTGAAATATAAACATGTATATGTATAAATGCATTCTTTTTATTTATTTTTTGTATTTACATTTTGCTTTAAAAGTTTAATAGTTATTTTACAAAATGCAAAATATGCAATAAATAGTAAAATATGCAAAAAATAATTAGTGCCAAATAACTGCAAATTCTTCAATTCGTGAAGATTTTAGTCGTATCCTAAATGAAAAAATATTCCGTTTGCATAAAATCCGTTCTCTATTAATAAATATTTAACAAATTATGATTATATTTGTTAAATAAAACATGTTTTTGAATTATCGACGTCTAATGAAAAAATCCTCGTTAAGGCTGCGGTTTAGACGAAAGAGATAGCTATATAAATATTGACAATCACTAATTCGAATTGGATTGCTGTTGTGTTCAATGAACAATATTGTATTATACATTAAAGTAATCTTAAAATAAGCAGGAATTTCATCAGATGAATTACATATTATTTTAATGTTTAGTTTGTGTGAAAAACAATGAAAATTGATCAAATTTATAGCGACTTTCAAATTATATTTTTGCTAATAAAAACTTGTGCAATGCATTCAAATAACTTAGCAAACATGACCTATTAATTTCATTATATCTTACAATTTTCTTTTCTAACTTGAACTGGTAAATTGACGTAATAGACGAAAATTAACTATTTATTTTTTATTTAGACTGATACTTTATACTTCGTAGATAAAAAAATGTAAATACATGTTCATATTATTAAATCCAAAATAATGGCTTTTTTTCAAACGATTATTTCTATTTTACTATATAGCTATCTCTTTCTACTAAACCGCAACCTTAAATTACAATCATATAAAATATGAAACAAGTCATATTTAATTTAAATGCATCTTTTCTATAAAAGTCATTGCTCAGGTTATTCAATTAAGCGACAATTTAATCAGCAAATTTGGGTTTTTGGACGGTTAGGACTGCTTACGCACTCTACCCTCCACTCAGTAGATCCTCTTTTCACTGTAGCGTGTGAATCCATATTTCATCCATGGTCAGATATCGATGCAAAAACCCGTTTTTATCGCATTAAAATTGCAAAGTAAATTGAAATAAGTTTTTCCATGCCTAAATTTTCGTATAAAATATTGAACATGGTGCTTTTTGATATCTTGAGGATGTTAAATATCTCCTGAAATTTCACTTTGCGATCACCAAATAGTTATGGGTGATCGCAAAGTGAAAGTTAACACTTTTATGATATTTTCTAGTGTAGTCATTCCATTTGGCCTTCCAGAGCGTTTTGCGTCTTCGGTGGTCGTACGACCACGTTTGAAATCAGCATACAATCGGCAAATGATTGTTTTCGACGGAAAATTTTCCCGCTAACATTTTTCAGGTCATTCCTGTACTTGTGCGATATTTTTTTACCCATTAAATAGCAGTGTCTCATTAAGACACGAAACTCGTTTTCATTCATTGTTTAAAAATTCACAAAAGTAGCGCCCAGGCTGGGCTAGCTCCATAGGAAATCTGTGCGCTAAAAGCTGTCTCTCTCTGACGTATGTCATTTTCTCTCATACTTAGAGATTTTTTTGACCCATGTGTTATTTCTTCTGTAAAATGTCCTGGAGAAATCTACAAATAGACATATTACATGCCTGTGAAGCCCTTACCATATGTCCTTCTTCTCTTCATTACAATTCGCGTTTATTTAATCCCATCAATTACAAACTGTAATGGAGAGCTGTAGTAATTCTCCATTTTATAAATAAAAGTGATATTTTAATGGCCATGGAAACTATTACGTCGAAGCAAGTCGAACAATAATTAAACGAAATTATATGTAAAACAAAACAAGTGAATTTATTTTAAAACCAATATATGTGCGAACATATTTTGCCCCGTGATAAATGAGAACAAAGTTAAATATATTCAAAGCGATAGCTTCTGTTTATATTGAATTACTACTACTATAATATCTTTATTGAAAAAGGAATACAATAAATAAACTTGGGACATTCTTTAATAAAACCAATAAAAATGTTTCCTTTTCACAAGGGCTATCGACCATAAGTCTTTCTGCCCGGGGTTAGATGTGGATCTGCGTATGTTTCGATATCAAGGTGGGAAAGTAGGGTAAAAGGAGGATATGTATTCGAAAAGGGTTATTGGTGGGTTTTTGTATTTAGGGATTATGTTGGGGTTTCTAGGGATGCACATTTTTTTAAGATGTTCGTAATTCGACTCGTTACATGCAAATCGTTCTGCGAGAAATCGAAGTCTATCTTTAATAGGGGTAATTTGGGTTATTTGGTAGAGGAGTACATTTGAGGGATTATGAAGAGGATTTTGGGGGTGTCGAAGTTTAGTGAGGGCTCGGAGAGAGGATCTTTCAGCTACTTCGAGGTTATTAATGGTGGCGGTACATGGGTTGATAAAAAGGATGGAACTGTAGTCTAGGATGGGACGGCAAATCATTTTGTAAATTTGTGTACAGGTGTTAGTACTTATTCCTTGATATTGAATTATTTTATTGAATATTAGATTTTGTGAATCCCATATAATTTACTTTTGCTATAATATTCGTCACTGAACTATTTATAAATTTTTAATGAGCTATTTTTTTAGACCATTCTTTAATTTAAATAAAATTCGCTTCTCTTCTATTTACTATTCCAATTCCTCGTTTAAAATCTCTTTATTTTGTCGGAAAATTAGAATTCACGAAGCCAACCAAATATTTCACTCGTTCTAAAATATTCGACGGTAAACTAATTGCTTATTCCATTACTTTTTTCAGTGTGGATTTTTTATGAACAAATTTGCGAGATGAGAATGTACAGTGTTGTTTTTCCAAATGCATGTAGGGTAATGCGGCCTTCGTTTCAATGTTTTTGAACATTCTTTCCTCTTCCTTAAATTAATTATTTTAGTAATGATGAAAAATTATATTTCGTGAATCTGCACATTATTTCACTCTTACAAAATTATCCCTCAGTGACTGTTCTTGAATTTGAATAAAAATCGTTTTTTTTCTCCATTTTTTTAATCAAACTAATTACCATTTCCATTCCTCATTTAAAATCTTTTTTTTTTGGTACGAAAATCAGGTTTCGCGAAACCAACCAAATATTTCACGCGCTCTGAAACTTTCGGCAATAAACTAATTGCTTATTCAATTACTTTTATCATTGCGATCCCAACAAAATTCGATTACTTATTTCTTTCCATAGACAGAGTAATTCTCCATTTCAAATTAGAATTAATAAACACCTCATATCTCCCTCTCCCACGTGCAAATATCTAGGTGTAACCTTAGATCTCAAACTTACCTTCATTAAACACTCCCTAAACCTCAAAACCAGTATAAAGAGCAGAGAGAGACACTTTAGAGCATTAACTTACAAGAAACAAGTCACTGCTGTACATATTAGTAAAATGAACTTTCGACCCGTTGAATACGCGCGTCCAATATCCTGAGAAATTTCCAGGTCGCGGAAAGATCAGCCCTTAGAGTGTTAAAAAAAAAAAACAGAAAGTCGTATAACCCGCTTAATAACTTACCCAATACCCTTCTGTATAAAATCTGCAAATCCCAACCATTAAAGAAAGAGTAGAAATCCTTTTCCTAAAATTTTGCACTAACTCCTAAATTCTCCCCAATATCCAACACATATGTATTCATAACTCCAAAATGTATGAATGCAGTATCAACTATTCATCAAATCATTTCATAAAATTTAGAAGAACGAGACATAGACAGTTAGCAATCGTGACGGTTTAATCAACGTCGATAGCAGTTTCTTTTAAGAACATACAGGTTGTTCTAAATTAAGTGCGAACATTGCCAATTTGTTATTAGTTGAGCTAGAGAGTCGGTTAAATTAGCAAAGTACCATCACAAGAAAAATCACAAATAAAAAAGTTATTCACAAATTAATATTGTGCCCAAATGATCAATGTTTTCGAAGCGCCATAAAACTTCAATTCAATTCAACTATTAATATTGTGTTTTCATTTCTTCTAAATAACAAAATAGCAATAATTCATGGAAATCATGTTTTCTTATTCAGTTAGTTAATTCACCATTATTTACCGATGTATTACAACAAAACATAGTTTTTTAATATAAAATGTGTAATATGTTAGTGACGTACATTATTAATGCAAGGCTTTGACATTTAATCAAGAATCAACATTTTTTTATTGAATAAAATAATTGAGGCTAATATATATTAAATATGAGGTAAATTATCTTATAATAAACGATTTTATTATTATTTCTTAGTGTTTTGTTTTTTATAGCAACTTGATTTCATTGAAATGCCAATAACTTCGTGATTTTTCGTAATAGTCTGTTATAACTTTGTTGTTAAAAATTGTTTCATATTTTGTATAATAAATTAAATATGTATTCTTTGGGAATAAAGGTGTTTATGTTTTTTTTACAAACAAATTAGCGAGGTGAGAATTCATAATGTAGTTTTTCTAAATGCATGTAGGATAATGTAACATTTGTAACATTCTTTCTGCTTCTTTAAATCAATTAATTTTTAATGATATAAAATGATATTTCGTGTATCCGCCCATGATTTAACTCTTGCTAAAATATTCGTCAGTGAACTTTTTGTGAATTTTCTATGAGCTGGTTCTTCGGACTCTTCTTGAATTTGAATAAAATTCATTACTCTTCTCCATTTTTTTTTATTAAACTGTTTACTATTTAAATTTCTCGTTTTAAATCGTTTTTTTTTTGTGCGGAAATCAGGTTGAGGATTGGCGAAACCAAATAATATTCGGCTAATTGCTTATTCAATTACTTTTTTCAGTGTGAAAAATTCACGAGGCGAGAATTTATAGTACATTGTTTCCGCTTCCTTGAATCAATTATTTTTTTAATGAAGCAAATATTAGATTTCGCAAATCCAGCCATTATTTAACCCATGCTGAAATATTTATCAGTGAATTATATATTAATTCTATAAGCTTGTTGTGAAAACTGTAAAGAACTGTGTTTCCATTCTCCACCTTTTTAATAGAACTGTTTACTAAAGATGGGCAAAGTCGATATTTACGACCTTTTTTGTCACAGCAAAATGAAATATATGACAATTTTCCTAATGTTATTTACATTATTAATATTGGGAGTTGCCACCTATTTATTTATAAACTCTAATTTATTATTATCTATTAACTTTAGCTACTTACAATTGTTGGTTGTAATATTTAGACATTGGTAGTTCATATTGTATGAAATTATTATGAATAAATTATTAAAAATCAACCAATAAACCACAGATTAGATTGAATAACTTTAAATTCTCGACTAGTTTCGGGTTATTAGCCCATTTTCAAGAGAATTTAAAATTTGTTGTATTAAAATTTCTATGGATATTTACATGAATAAATATAATGATTTTTTTAATTTTTATTTTAATTGTGGGGCAAAATAATTTCGGTTTCAGCATTTGCTCACAAGATAAAAAAAAAACACTAAAAAACCATCCTCAGGATCATTATGGAATTATTTTGCTAAAATAAAACAAATTAAGTTATTTATAAATAAGTTGGATTGCTAAAACGAAATGGAAATTAATAGAAATATATTGATTATATATAAATGTATATAGTTTAATAATAAAATAATATGATTTATTGTAAATACTACTTTTCACAAGTACTATTTATAATAAATCATAAAGTGAAGAATATAATAGAACTACTTGTTCATTTGGAAGTGATGAATTTAAAAATTAAAAAATTAATATGTCTATTCATATAAATATCCATAGAAATTTTAATAAAATAAATTTTAAATTCTCTTGAAAATGGGCTAATAACCCGAAACTAGTCGAGAATTTGAAGTTATTCAATCTAATCTGTGTTTTATTGGTTGATTTTTAATAATTTATTCATATTTATTTCATACTTAAAATTGGTTATTCAGATATACTCGATTACTAAATTCACTCGATTTTGTCCAACCCTAATATTTATATTATATTTCTTTCGCCGCGTATTTATTTTTAAAATAGTATTAAACACTACTATTTACCAGTCGATGTCCTTTATTCAAATCGTTTTTTTTTTTCTGCGGGAAAATCAGGTTTCGAGAAGCAAAGTATTTATCCGTAAAACATTCCGCAGTAAACTAATTGATTGTTAAATTACTTTTTTTCAGTGAGTGTGCTTCTTTTTTTTTGAAATAATATTGGCGTGGTGAGAATTTATAGTATAGTAATTGAAAATGCGTGTATGATAATGTGGCCTTCGCTTCAATTTTTGTGGACATTGTTTCCGCTTCCTTAAATTGAACGTCCATTATGCGTGAAAGTGTATAAATCGATTTTGAGCATTTACGAAAGCAAACAATAAAAAGAGCGCGTGTGCAAATACTTCCCGATCGATAATTGATTTGTAATATATTATTTTTTAAATAATTGAACGAATTCCCTTTTTCTCAGTTTCAGTTGTTTTAAAAGAAATCAAAATCTTTCAAAATAATAATAATAATAATAAACAATAGTATATTGGTTATTTATGTGAAGTTGAGTAATTTAAATAATTAATACAGCACCAATATATAATTTATCAACAAAATGGTTCTCCAGGTCACAATGCGGCGGCGGCCCCCATGATCTCCTAAAAACATTATATAAAGGAATTCTAACACACATTAAAATGAACTAGAAGAAATTACGCATTTAATAAAATTACAGCAAATATTTTACAACATGAATTAAATTATTTAAATTTTAAAAACAACGACGACGGTTAAGACCCGAAACCCGTGTGTGCATAACGTTTTTGTTTTGCGCATTAAATATTCTCAAAATATTTCCATAGCCCAATCAACGGTAAATGTCCATTATAAGGGATGACATTTGCGCCAGACTAGAAGTAATTATTTCAATGGACATTTATTTTTAAGTACTATAGTAGTGTAAATAATTAATATCTATATTAAGGATTTTTTTTTCAGTAATTAAAGCTGAAAATGAGGCTGCTTTTGTTTGTTTTTTAATCAATTACAGTTGATACATTAAGGTTTTCTATCTTCAATTAAACATTCTTTTTGCTACATTATATTTTAACAAATTAATTAAGGTCAAGTATTTAGAAATAACACATCAACACGAAACATACATTACTGGTGAGATATATTGATGGTATTTTCTGCACATGGAATGGTACAAATAGATAGTTGGATGCATTTTAATAACCCTAAATTCAATTAACAGAAATAGAATTCACAATAGAAAAACAACTCAATTTTCTAGACTTGTGTATTTCAATAGAAAACAATAAACTGAAATATGCTATATATAGAAAACCCAAAAGGTGGCGCTTGCGTCGTCTTTAATTAATTAAAATTAATTCTTGTTAAAAAAAATCAATTAGGCCCCATAGCGCACCCATTTCTCCACGAGTCAGGGAGAAGGCCTCTCCGGCCTTCACGGCGTACAATCTAAACGGTTTAATTAAAATGAAAAACAAGATTATTATCCAAAAGCACAAAAAATTTTTGGGAGCTTGACATAGAAAAAAAAGTTGTTTTTTTAATAAAAAGTCGAAAAAGGGTAGTTTTTTCAATATTTTTTTACGTTTAGTGAGCTATAAAAAATACTTAAAATGAACTTATTTGAAATGTTTCTACGTCAAGCTCCCAAGAAAAAGGTTTTCTGTGGCCGAGTTTAAACAGCAATACTCTACGTTAATTAAATCGGCGGCAATAATGCACGCCAGTATGAAAAATATGGTTTCCAGAAAACGCGTTTAAAGTTTTCGGTTTACTTGCCAACCAGCAAACGACTCACCTAAGTTGGCGGTCAATTTAGCCCGACAATGATGCCATCAAGCGTTTCAGTACCCCAAACATCCCTACTTTGCCGATATAACCGGTTTTACCGACTTCCAAAGTGGTCGGCATCCCTACGCTACAGAAGAGTCAAATCCGGCCTGTGCATTTTTTCAGTAAAGATGCGATTTCACTCAAAACGAATAGGAATTTCGAAAAAAAAAAAAAAAATACGTTTCTGAGGGATATTTTATAGACATCAAGGATTACGAATAGCAACATATTTTTGTGTTTTTTCAGTGGAAAATTACCGAAAGAAAAACTTAATTGTTTTCAATTATTATTTTAGTCCTCAATTCTTTGTTCACCTTCACCCTTGGCGAAATAAAGTTATAATATTAGGTGATTATAAGTTAAAACGGTTGTTTAGTTTCATATTATTATATTCAGCTTCCTGACGCGTGTTTCGGTCAATCACAATCATTATCACCAGCTCTCTTAATCTCCAGATCGCCATGGAGATGTCATTTTCGGCCTTTTTTTTTAAACCGGATTGTTTTAATGTCGGCTAATTGATGTCCTACGGTATTTGGAAAATCCTGTTCCTGCTGTTTGTTTTTCAACTACCTTGTTGTACTCGTATACCTGGTCTTGAAATTTCTTCCTGTTTGCCTTACATATTTTTCATTGCAGTTCTCACAATCTATTTGGTATATACTTGATTTTTGTAACGGATTTATAGTTTCTATTTTATTATTCAGTAAATGTTTCTTTAGATTTTTCCTATTCATTTGCCGTTATGTTTGGTTATTTCTTTTGCTATCTTCTGACATGAAATATATGAAATGTCTACGAACTTGATGACTTATTTGGCTCCTTCTCCATTGAACAGTAGTTTTTGAAATGTTCACCTTCTTTTCGATTTGTGTTCTGTCTACCTTATTTTTCTTGTATCAGTTGTTCGTGGCTATTTGGTAGATTGTATGTAGTTATCTGTTGAAATCTTCTTAGCTGAGTGGAATGTTAATCAAACGATGAACAAATGAATTTTATGCGGAGCATTGGATTTGTCCTGATTGTAATAATATTGATGGAATAATTGTTATTGTTGTAGTGGATTTTCTATATGTAGCATATTTCAGTTTATTGTTTTCTATTGAAATACACAAGTCTAGAAAATTGAGTTGTTTTTCTATAGTGAATTCTATTTCTGTTAATTGAATTTAGGGTTATTAAAATGCATCCAACTATCTGTCTGTACCATTCCATATGCAGAAAATACCATCAATATATCTCACCAGTGTTGTATGTTTCGTGTTGATGTGTTATTTCTAAAAACTTGACCTTAAGAATCACAATTCAATATTTTTGCAAAAATGGTGAAATGGGCGATCCTATGGGCGGTCCTTAATTCTGAACGTAAAAGTTGAAACGGAAGTAATTTTGGTCGAAACAAATATTTATTAAACTGGTGATGTCTGTTACAGTATAAAGTTAGAGGAGACCAGAATTGCGTTGTTATCAACTACTAGTTTCTTGGTTTTCGTTACGCAATCGATGTAGCTTTTATTGCGTATTTGGATGTGCAATGAACTATTTCAGGAAGAATTTTGTTAAGCAGAGAACAACACTTAATATAAGGAAGCATTAATGTAGTAAACGATCGATCTTCTTTTTGGGATATCTAGTTTGTGCCATATAATGTGGGTTTTAATTGTGTTTTAATTGCTTCAACAATCTGCTTCTGAAACTTGATAGTCGGATCTTTATTAATGCTTAGAAAATCTTAGAATATTATTATATTTTTGCGTTTCATATTGATTCCTTTTATGCAGTTTGTTTCTTGAAGAGCATTGCTGTGATGTTTGGCAGATTTTTCAACTCATTTTCTGATAATGTTGGTGAATGCGATTTTAATCAGAACTGATGTTATATTTATTCGAATTACCCTTAGTTCAGTTTCAGGCGGTGTTGCCAAGTTTTCTTTCGGATTTCTCGGGGCCGGAGAATATTTGAGTCGCTTATTTACTAGTTCCATTCCATTGTTGTTGAAGTTAGTTTTGGACGAGTTCTTAACTAGTCGATAGAAACTATGTATATGAATATAATGGTTTTGGTGCTCCAGCTTCTTGTGTATATCTGATTTTATACTTTGTTTTAGTTTATTCAATTTTTAAGCTGGTTGGTGCAATGGTCTTGTATTTTATTGTTAACGATCTCTTTGGCTTCCGCAAGATATCCAATGATATATTATCCAAACGTTTGATTAATTCCATATGTATAATCACCGAAGCAGTACCTTATTGTGCTCCACTTCCTGTTTTCTAGTTCAATCCACTTGGTTGCTGCTTTATCTATGGTTCTTGTTGCTTTTATGGATTTGTTGTTGCATCTGATGTTTGTACTTTAAACACTGTATATAAAACCAGTTGTAATTGGAATATTTCTTCGTTTATAGCTTCGTCTTTTTGTATATTGCAGCTAGTTTCGCGTCACTCGTGTTTTTAATAAGGGACCCCGCACCGTATTATTATCTGAAGGAGACTACATATACAAATATATGTATTCAACATCAACTTCCACTTGCATCGCAGGTACATAGTCATGAATTCATGATTAAATATTTAATCACGATTGAATCTGAAAATGGCTTGCACAAAGCATTAATCATGATTAAGATGACCTAAAAACGCTGAATATTTAATCAGCCGATTTTGGGCAATTAACTCATACACGTTCAACTTCACGTCGATTTAGAATAATTTTGAAGCTATTTATAGCTTTGAATATATAAATTTATATATTCAATCCTAGATTTATATATTATTTATATATTTATATAGTCAAAGGTTTATAGTTGATAGAGATCATAAAAGATATAGTTATATAGAGATTTTACAGAAATAACCAAGTGTGGATTTAGAATCGACGAAATTGGCAATTAAGAAGTAAATGATGGAATTAATTGTGATTTACCTTAGTTTACAAACACGTGCTTCGACAGTTTCTAACGTAAGGAAGTGAAATTCACTAAAAAAATATCCCAAATATAGAAATAAAAATCCCTAAAAAAATGCGTACGATCTATATTACTACTCGGTGGACTCAGATTAGTCAATCGACAAACGGTGCAACCAGAATTCGCTGATTAAAGTTAATCATGAGTAATTAATTTGAGAATTTAATCATAGTCGATACAAGTGGGCATGACTGTGTTCATTTTGTGATCTAAATGTACATCTGGTAATACTAAAATAATAGAAGGAAAATGTACCTATAATATGCACTTATGGCTTATTGTACAAAGAAGTCTGTAAACAACGGAATACTAAAAGCTTACAAAACTGATTTATATTTCATTTTCACGGATTTTCACTTCTAATTATTTTCAAATTTCATTTCCCATTTAATTACTTTGAAAACATATTCTCAGACAGAAAATAACGGGACTACTAAAAAAATACCAATATATTTTATCTCGTTTATCTTACGTAGTATAGGAAGTATTCTCTTTTGATAAACACAAACACTAACTTATAATAGCCGATAACCTTGCATGTTTCTCAGATAAATCAGTTGATTAAAAAAATAACTAACTTCATAACGGAATCTTTATTAAGGTCAAACGTGGCTGCACATGCATCGCGCAGCGCTTACGTAAATTAATCGCGGATTCGTTACGTTTGTTATCCTTTCTAGAGTACGTCTTTTCGCGTAATCTTAACAAACCGAACATTTATTAGTTATAAAAATAATAATCAATTGATAATTAAATTTACTACTGAAAAATGCCTTTTCTAACGTCACACATGGTGATATATATATATATATATATATACAGGGTGAGTTTTTTTCGATGTTCTCTATGGGGATCTCGGAAACTATAAGAGATAGAAAAACGGTTAAATGGGGAAAGAAGTGTAGTTTTATAAGACGAATAAAATGACACTTTCAAAATATTTGAAAAAGTCAAGGGTAACTAGATATTTTTAAAAAAGTAAAATGTGTCAATTTTTTGAAATCAATATATCTCTATTATTATCATAGATAGAAAAAAACTGTAAAGGACAAAGTTGTAGAAAATTTTACACAGATTAATAACAAAAAATCAAAAAAAAATTTTCGCCCTTATTTTGGGAGATATGACACAAACTTACCTTTTTTTAAATGGAAACAATAGTTGGCTATGACTTTATTAAAAGGGCTATTTTTTTCTCTTTAATCTGATATAACATATGTCATAGTTATTTTTAAAATAAAATAAGTTACAGTCGTTTTTAATTTTACCATACACCAAAAAATAGTTAGCCATGAAAAAGACAAAAGTAAAACAATTGCAGTTGTTTATTCTAAACACACATTAATTCATTTCCATATTTGGTTTGTTTCGATAAGTTTATTTTGTATTTTTTTGGTGTTGTAAGTTTTTTAAAGTGATAATGAATTTTTCCAACGAAGAAAAGCGTGATATGCTTGTTTGTTACATTCAGTGTAATAAAAACGCTGCGGATGCTGCAGAACAATATTATAATCAATATATCGATCGTCGGCAGCCATCTTTACCAACATTCAGAAGAATTTACCACAATTTGGGTGAGTACGGATCCTTTACAAAGCCGAAACTTGAAAAAAAAAAACGAAATTAATGATGTTTCGGAAACAAACGTATTAGCATTGGCGATGATAGATCCATCCACATCGACCAGACAAATTGCAACAGAAGCAAGCATATCTCAACGGACTGTAGTACGAGTTTTGAAAAAACATAAATATCACCCATATAAGGTATCAATTTCACAAAATTTACATGACGGTGATACCAATAAGAGAATGGTCTTCTGTATGTGGTACAAAAACATGTGCCAAGAGGATAATACGTTCCCTTCAAAAATAATTTGGACAGATGAAACGCGATTTACTAATTGTGTGATTTTTAACCGGCACAATGAACATGTTTGGAGTCAGGAGAATCCACGAGAAGTTGCACAACGTAGACCACAAATTAAATTTGGATTTAATGTATGGTGCGGTGTGTTCGGATCGAGAATTCACACATTGAATGGAAATGATTACCTTCGTTTTCTTCAAGAAACATTTGAAGATATGCTCGATGATTTAAATTTATCAGTACGGGCAAGATTGAAGTGGTTTCAACATGACGGAGCTCCACCTCATAGCACGTTGGCTGTGCGAAACTATTTAAATGATGCTTTTCCTAATTCATGGGTGGGAAGAAATGGACCAATCCTATGGCCACCTAGATCGCCCGACCTATCCGTTTTAGACTTTTTTCTGTGGGGTTATGTGAAGAACAAAGTGTATTAACAATCATATCAATCCGTGGAGGATCTTAGACTAGCTGTACTTGAAACATTTTATTCTATTGACAGAAGAAAAGTCAAAAAAGCCACAAATTCGATTTTAAAAAGATGTACTTTATGCCATAATAATAATGGTGCACTTTTTGAACATCTTATGTAATATTTAAAATTTTCTTCTATTATTATTTTGATAATTTCGGAATTATTTTACTTTATGTTGCTTTTGACAAATCTAAAGATAGATAATAAATTAAATATTGATTTCGTTGCTATAAACAACCGCAATTGTTTTACTTTGTCTTTTTTCATGGCTAACTATTTTTTGGTGTATGGTAAAATTAAAAACGACTGTAACTTATTTTGTTTTAAAAATAACTATGGCATATGTTATATCGGATTAAAGGGAAAAAAATAACCCTTTTAATAAAGTCATAGCCAACTATTGTTTCCATTTAAAAAAAGGTAAGTTTGTGTCATATCTCCCAAAATAAGGGCGAAAATTTTTTTTTGATTTTTTGTTATTAATCTGTGTAAAATTTTCTACAACTTTGTCCTTTACAGTTTTTTTCTATCTATGATAATAATAGAGATATATTGATTTCAAAAAATTGACACATTTTACTTTTTTAAAAATATCTAGTTACCCTTGACTTTTTCAAATATTTTGAAAGTGTCATTTTATTCGTCTTATAAAACTACACTTCTTTCCCCATTTAACCGTTTTTCTATCTCTTATAGTTTCCGAGATCCCCATAGAGAACATCGAAAAAAACTCACCCTGTATATATATATATATTTGAGAAGGCGCATAATATATACATTCTTTCAGTTCCATGTTAAGAATAGTAGATTCTTAATCGAATAATAGCTTGCAGTTGAAACAAAAGACAGCCTAAAAATAAAATAAAACTGGCAAAGTAATGATAAGTGTTTTAATATTATTACTAAGCGGAAAGACCACTAGTCGATAGCCAATTAATAGATGTAAATTATACATTTTTTTGGAAATTTGATTATTTATTTTGTATATTTTTCTATATAAATGATGACTCATTTTAAATTATCTAGTGGAATATCTCGACAAATATGCATATGTTTCGGACAAAAGTTTAATGGTTTAATGGTCAATAAATGACTTTTGTTTAGATTTAACTTTTTCATTTGCGACTACTACGCCGTCTATCATGATTTAAAAAACCTACATAATTGTTGGTATAGTTTCCGAATCTGCAATAAAAAAATGTGGATGATTATTTAAAATTTTAAAGTTTTCCGCCTCCTGAGGGTTGACAGTTAACATTTTTTATAGCATCGGATGTCCCCTCGAAACAATTAATCTTTTATGAGAAACATTTTTTGTACGATACATATTAGTCCAGATATTCAACTGGATGAATTGAAATGGACCACACTGTATATCTGCCAACAAAGCTTATTACAAATAGAAATGAGTATTTATTTATTTGACGTAAGTCAAAAGTCACAGAGCTAAATGTGGAAATAATTTATTAATTATTTTCAAATCATTTTTATTTAATAGAAAGCTTATTATTTTAATATTAATACTATAATTGATTCATCGCCATTTTTCAAATTATTTATTCAAGTTTGAGTAATTGTTTTAATTTTTTATTGCGACTCAATTATTATGTTCCTTGCAATTTCCTTGTGTAATTAAAAAATATTTTTTTGTTGTTGTTCCAACATTAACTATTAAGGTCGTGCAAACAGTAAATGAAAAATTACCATAAATTTACATTTTTAAATCATCTTTATTTTTTTTTTTGTGTGTGCAGTGGACTGGACAGTTTATCTTGTAGTCAATGCGTTGCACTGTTGAAAAAACTTGCCCACGAAGGACGCACTGTGATTTGCACCATCCATCAACCGTCAGCGCTTTTGTTCGAAATGTTCGACCATCTGTACGTCCTGGCGCATGGAAAATGCCTTTACGATGGGGAAGTCAGTGGGTTGCTACCATTTTTATCCTCGGCAGGATTGGATTGCCCGCCTTATCACAACCCAGCTGATTTTTGTAAGTATGACTAAAAATTGTTTATGCGAATTCGTAAATGTTGTTAGATTTTTGTAATTAATATTTATAGTTGTAATTATATGTGATTATTTAAATGAATCTCCCAGTTCACCGTAAAAAAATCACTAATAATTATAACTCTAAAATATTAATTATGAGAACATTGCATTTATTATTATTTTACAATTTTAATATAAATTGTAGATTGATAATTACTAGTGATGTGAGTTAAACAAGTTTGTTCATAACAAGTAAAAAATCGAGTAATATTCGAACAACTGGTTCCGACCGATCCCTTCGAACGGTTTAAAATTTGATCCGTTTGAACAGTTCGATCCGATCGACTATAATTTATCATTAACCACCATTTCAGATGTAAACTTATTTTAATACGAAACATACATGATCCCTTCAAATAAATTTTAGTTTCCATGTTAATTCTTTAGGTTTCTACTTTGTTATACATTGTAATTCAATTTTAATAATTTAATTTGAACAGTTCAATCATTTCAAGCCAATTGAGAGTTCGAACTGATTGAGTCGTACGAACAGATCGAATGTTCGAACAAACCGTACGATTCGAACAATTCGAGACGTTGGAACAATTTGTGTCGTTTGAACGAATATCGAACTGTGATCGACTTATGTTCGATCTACTAATAAATCCATTTCATAAACTCTAGGAATTAATGTATGTTACCTGCTGAGAGACTTCGGTCGATAGCCTTTTGTAACCCTTTAGGTTCGTAAATGGATTTACTACTAACGTCGATCAATTGTTGTGGTATTTAGTTGTTGAAAATTAATTATGTTGCAATAAATTAAATAATTTAGCTGTTTGGTTTTTGAAATAAATGTAACAAGATTATCATAAGAATTAATTTATGGTGTCGTAAAAGGTGAATGCGCCGGACAAGTAATGAAATTCACGCATATATAGAGCATACATTGTTTACGAATTTAATCGATTTTTTGTTTAATTAATTAAATAGACTAACAACAAAAAACATTTATTAAATCAGCGTGCATCATGATTATGACTAAATTTAAAATTAACAAAAATATATGTAAGTGTAAATAAAAGTTAAAATAAATAATACAATTGAGAAAAATGAAAGTTGAAATAAATAGTTTGACAAATGAAGGAATTAGCAAAAGTTAGTAAAATTAAACAAAATTTACGTTGATAAAGAATTTAAGACTTACTCGTATTGAAGATGTGGAAGAACTGACAGAGAAAAAATGAAAAACTAAACGAAGAAGAGGGGGGCATGTTTTGGAAAGAGAATTTAGAAAACAAAAAAGCAGAATTTTTGATACAAGTTAAAAGGAGATAAAAGTGGAAATTTTAGTGAGGAATTTTTGTATCAAATCTGGGATTTTATAATCGTAACTAGAATTTTCCATACCGCTCGCCTATTTGCGTCTTTTGTTGACACGTTCGTGCCGGCATCTTAACGCATAAATTTAGACAATTTTTGATTGCTCTTTAATATAATTAATGGTTTTAATATCTAGACATTGGTAGTTCATATTGTATGAAATAAATATGAATATAATATTAAAAATCAACCAATAAAACACAGATTAGATTGAATAACTTTAAATTCTCGACTAGTTTCGGGTTCTTAGCCCATTTTCAAGAGAATTTAAAATTTCTCTTTATATAGAAATTTTAATAAAAATTATATTTTTGAATTTATATTTATTTTGATTGCTCGTTTATTTACAGTTTGTCCTCGCTTGTTGTTCATAAAATCTCAGTTTAGTTCAAAACTTAATAACATTTTTACAATAGGATTGATTTTTAGAAACCGTCAAAAATACAAAAATAAGAAACACAATGCACGCTAACACAAACACATAAAAGAAATAAATTAATAAAATTCACGTATTCGGCGCGAATATACATTCAATAGCTGAAATATTAATATAAGTTTATACATAATGATATATTTACATAATTATAATAGGAATTATTATAAAAAGAAATAAAACTAAAATATTTTTGTTTGTTTCACCATTCGTTTAGTAAAAACTTAATTAATATTCACTGAATCTGAACGCTTAGCTTAGCCTGTTTCACTTCTATAATTTCTTTCCAAATAGTTCCGATCATTCAGTGAAGAATGTACATTTTTTTTATGATATATTTATTTAATAATTTAAGTATTAATTCTCAAATGAAGAGCGACGTTCATGATATTATGTATTATTTAATTTGTGAGAATGTTAAAAATACGTTTTGCCGTTTTTATTTCTAGTTAACGTTATTTTTTAAAATAATATTTTTCTCTTTAAGATTACATAAATGACATTATCGTTACACATTCGCAGATTCTTCTGACCTCGAACTTTGCAATGCGTCATTCGGGATGTTATGTTTGTAAGACAGTATTTTGGATTGTACTTTATTAACAATAAATCGAGACAATGACTCTCTTTATATACTATTTATTATATTTTTCTAAAAATTTGCATCGTATTGTGTAACAGCTTTAACAGCGCACATTTTAATTAAGTATAGTATTAGAAAATAATCGAAGAGTTGAACTGTAGATAGCGTTTTTACGTATGCTATCTATTCGTCTGTTTACAACAAAACCAAAATACCAATCACTTAATTTATCTTGTAAATTACCCCATGTTGTCTTATTCCTAAAATTGATCGCACTTAAAATTCACATGTAAATTCACTCTGGTAAATTGAGAAATATCATACGCCCGATTATTTTCAGGAATAAGAGTTCATATCGTTTAATATTTTGATACATTGAAAGACTGTTTATGAATGGTTCTAAAGATTTAATTTATTTAAAAATCATGTTTTATAGATTATGTGAATATTTTTATATAATAGTTTTAAGTTTTAATATGTTAAAGTATTGTTTTTAATGTGTTTATTGTTTCTAATGGCCACCATCAACAAGGGCATTGTTACTTCAAAATGAACTTGGTAATTGATGAATTTGGACATTAATGGGTTATATTCCGTTCGCATATTAATTATATTATATAAAATATATAACATTTACTTCAGACATTTTCTATAATGTAGAATTTGTTGTAAGTTAAGTGGGAGAGCAGATAATGCTGACTGAACTTCGCCTACTCTTTATATTACAGTGCGTTTACAATGAAAGGAACAAATTCATTTAAATTACTCGTGATTATTTTTGAAAAAAACGCTCGGACATGTCGATTAGTATTTTCAATTGCGTATCTTTTTCGCTAAAAAAATATACACAAGGTGTCCCAAAAACTAATGCTTATACAAAGTTATATTTGTTTAAATAAAACACCTTATATATTTTTAGATACTTGAATTCCTTAGAGATTTCTAGATCCTATTTATGAAATATTGTCAATTGTTTAATGATGCCAATTTGTTATATGGCTATTATTCTTATATTGACATTTTTATGTGATGTATTACTGTAAATTTTAATTTAAACTAAATTGCGTCTCATTGCAACGGTTGCTATGTATTTCTTTATTTTTTTATCGGTTAACATAGAATAATGGAATAATGCCATCATTTCGTAAACAGCTGATATTATTTACAAAAAAATATCTAGAATTTTTCAAAGAATCTTAATATGTAGTAATTTATAGGGTGTTCCATTTTAGAAAATATAACTTCGTATCGGCATTTCTTTATGGAACACCCTATATACAATTTTTTTCAGTCCAGAAGATGCACAGTTAAAAATACTAATCGGCAACTCGGAGCATTTTCACAAAATTTGTCACCTAAATGCAATTTATTAAAAAAAATAAATGTGTTATTTTTATTATGACTGTACTGTATAAAGCCGTTTTAATCTGTCAATATTTCGTAAATAGTTGAAAATAGTTATAGGACAATATATTCGAAAATCTAGAATTCTCTGAGGAATCCAAATATCTAATAATATATAGGGCGTTCAATTAAAAAAGATAACTTTCTATTAGAATTTGTTTATAGAATAACCTGTATATTATATTTTTACTGGAAAAGATGCGCAGATAAAATTACTAATCGACCTTTTTGAGCGTTTTTCTCGAAAATAATCATCAGTAGATTAAATGAAATTGTTCGTTTCATTGAGAATTGTCTCTGTATTTTTTCTGCTAGATATAGAAATAAAGACGTTATTATTTATAGTAAATATGAACAAAAAATGTAAATGTTTCATTACTTAATTTGATAATGATTAGCGTGTAGTTGAAAGTGACTGTTTTCGACTACAAGGTAATCATTATCAGGGATACGACCAAATAAAAAAAGGCATACGAAAGTTACGTGATTGTCTAATAATTAAATTAAAAATGTACAACAAAGTAAATGCTTTTAATATAAAAGAATTATAATAATTTAAAGATTCATATCAGGTATTTAATCACAACACAAAATCCCTTCAACCGCCTTCATCAAGGCATTGCACGTGGAACACACTAGCCTAATGAGGTTCGAAAAACTGAAATGGCCATCACTAGTTATTCATACTCAAGATGAATTTTATTAAAATAATTATTTTTTATTTTGTAAGAATTTTTTAAATACAGTTTTTTATTGTCAATGATTGTAAAAGTTGTTTTTTTATTAGAAAGTTCTTGAATTAATCACCAGTCATGTAGACGTTTGTCAAATTTGTGAACATTACAAAAGATTTTAAAATAGTTATTTCAAATTCGCGTTAGATTTTCCGCAAAGATTTATTTTTATTAAAATAATTATTTTTTATTTTGTAAGAATTTTTTAAATAAAGATTTTTTATTGTCAATGATTGTAAAAGTTGTTTTTTTATTAGAAAGTTCTTGATTTAATCACCAGTCATGTAGACTTTTGTCAAATTTGTGAACATTACAAAAGATTTTAAAATATTTATTTAAAATTCGCATTAGATTTTCCGCTAAGATTTATTTTAATTACTTTTATAGATGGATACTTTATTGATGCAAAAAGTTTACATTTTCTAAACATTACATATGTAAACAATCGAATTAAATATAAAAACTATAAAAAAATATATCTAAACCTATGAACACATACACACATATAATAATATCATTTATATTGTTGTTTTTTTCTTTTTGTTTCTAGTAATGGAAGTGGCGATTGGTGAACACGGTGTCGATTTAGACGACTTGGCTAGGAGAACAGAATTGAAGAAATCGCAAGTTCCTATTAAAGGTAATTTCAAATTAATACCAATTAAAGAATTGTTTGATGATTATGAATGAAAGTTAAAATTATACAAATGAAAAATAGAGTTAAAATATTTTACCAAGTAATAAACGAGGTACTAGTTAAAAAGTGAAAAAAGCACATACTTTGATTTTCATATTATATATTGAAGAAGATTATAGAAGCAACGATAAGTGAAGAATTCTATCAAAAATTATAGTTATTGCTTTTAATATTTCATTGAAGAACACTTTAGAAGCAATAAGAGAAGAATTAATTCAAAAATTAAAATTATAACTTTTAATATTTCATTGAAGAAATCTCTAGGAGCAATAATACGCGAAACATTAATTTAAAAATTAAAATTATAACTTTTAGTAATTCATTGAAGAAAACTAATAAGTCAAGATTTAATTGAAAATAAGATCACATATGGAATTATATTTACTATTCATTGAAAAATATTTATAAGCAATGATGAGTGAAACATTATTTTGAATTATACTTTTTTTATGATTCATTAAGTGAAGAATACAAAAGTTAACTTATCACAGTGGTCGAAATGTCCAATCTTGTTAAATATTTCGCTATAAATCGTTCAATTGAAATCAAAATCATTTATTGCAAAAGGCATTTATTTATAGCAATCGTCAGGTACAAAGTATGGAGTATAGAAGAGAAAAAAATAATTTCGTTCAATTCTGGTTGAAACTGTTTTTCATGGAAGCAAATATATTTATTATAATTATTAACTACTCAATATTGAAAAAATATAATATTTAAAACAGAATATATACTCGGTTCTTCCACACTACCAGTGCCTACTAAATATACAGACCGGAATGTCGGAGTCTACTCGGAGTCCACACAAGAGAATTCATTCGCCTATGAACCATCGTGATGGAAATATCTCCCGTCCATAATCACCTAGATAAAATAATTTTAAATATTGATCACAAGTCCTTAATTTTTAATACAAATTTTAAAAATGTATCATTATAATTGCATATAAAAATGATTATTACAATTTGCACTTGCATTATAGCAGTGCGATCCAATGCCAGGTATACGTATGCATCTCGGAGTCCTCCCCACTCCGACATTCGGGCCTGTATATTTAGTAGGCACTGGCACTACCCGTTTTAAATTAAATTTTATTATTTAAATAATTTCAATTAAATTTACTGATAATAAAAATAATAATATAAAATAATATTGTTTTGATTTTATCCGCGGTTAGACCAAAATTAGTGAATTCACAGATAATTTAGAAAGACAGGCGTTTTAGTATTTGATACAGTTGAATTCAATTGTATTTTTCTCGGAGATCATTTTCCAAAGTAACTTGATGTCGCTAGAAAATAATCAGAAATTTTAATAAAATGTCCAGATATTTGAAGGAGGCATGCGAATTGACTGATAACTATTTACTCATTATTACCACAGACAAACATTATATTTTGTCTGTGATATTACTTAGCTTAGCTACACTTTAGTAAAAAAAAATATATTATTTTCAAATTTTGATAAAAAACATTTTTCTCTTGAAAAAATCTGTAAAACAAAATCTAGAAGATCCCTGATGTTAGTAGATAGAATGTGGGCTTTCTTCTATTCCGATAAATAATCATTTTCGATCATTTCTGGCGACTTAAATCCCTTACGATATTTTCAAATTTTTGTGAAAAGTTTTTCTCTAAAAAATCAATTTGTTTATTGTTAAGGTTATACATTTTGAGTTTATTAAATAAAAATCCTTTATAATTTTGTTTACATAATTTATTATACTTATTCAATAACTTATTATAAGTTATACAAACAAAGTTAAAAATTATTTTTAATTAATAAAAAATCAAGGAGACCCTTGATATTAATTGAAATATGATTTTATTTAGATTTTTTTTTTCAATAACCATTTTCAACCAGTTCTGATGACTTAAATAGCTGTGCGAAATTAGCCTGGGAATGGGTTTAGTAGGGACCTGTTAATTGGTGGTTTTGAATGTACCTGCGGTTGGACCAAAATAATTACGCTTATAGACAACTCAATAAAACGAGCTTTCTAACATTCGATTCTTAAAAAAGGCATCTATATGTTTTTTTCTTTTTTCAAAAGCCTATTTTATAAACTTGAATTGTTGAAATTCTCACACTTTACGGGAGCATAAACTGTAAGAATTCTTTAGCTAGATTTTGTTATAAAAGGTAGTCGTTTCGCGATTTTCAGATTTTCACCGAAATTTCACTTGTTACCATACATTATTTAAATTTGTTTATTTATTATTTTTTCACTAAGTAAAATCAAGAGGTGGTTTACAAAGAATGTTACATCTCATATTAAAATAAAAACTGGCGGAAATATCTTCGGTCGATAGCCAATTTACATACAAACCTAAGTTATTCATTGTAAATGTATGTATAGTCTTAAATATTGTAACGTTGTATATAAATAAAGATATTAGTTAAAGAACACTTTCGAAGCATCGTTGATGATTATTCTTTTTTACTTAATTTTCAGAAAAAGAAATAATATCGAACAAAGGCACGAGAAGTAGGAGTATAGAAGAAATTGTTTCTTACACAGCGCCAAAACCCGCAAACAGTCTGATGCAGTTCCTTCTTTTATACAAAAGAAATCTCCTGATTAGTAAACGACAGTATGTAAGTACAAACAAAAGTAGACCAAAATACGTACTTATTATAAAAATTGAAATATAGTAATTTTGTACTCATTTTGTTTTTTAAAGTTTAATTAATAAAATTAATTATTTATTGTTCAGCAAACGTCACCAGTCTCTGCGATAAAAATAACCGATTGTAATAAATAAGCAATTGTTATTTCCTCCTGTTACTATTGTAGTTAATGGTTTGTAAAGTCATTGTATTTCAGAAAATATCACATGTAATTTTTATTAATGATAAATTTATAAGAAAATGCAAATTGAAATTCAAAATTATAAAATGTTTTTCAGATAAATTAAACTTGATTTAAGAAATTTAGAAAGATTTTTATAAAATGTAAGATTCTTATTATTGGGTTGTTCGGAAAGTAATTTGGTTTTCTTCTGCTTCGTAATTAAGGACTTAATAGTATTTTTTCACAATCAACTTCACAACTTCACATTATATGTAATTTGATATCTGATATAGCAAGGTTTGCTTCTGAGAAAAAAAATCATTTGATCCTGCCCAGTAGTTTTTGGTCGAAACACTTTTAAACATGGAAATGGAAAACAGCATTTTCGGCAAATTATATTTTTTATTATAGAAAAGGTAAAAATGCTATACAAGTAAGAAAAAAAATCCGATATGTCCGAATAAGATGTGTTAATTGAGCACCAGTGCCAAAACCGGTATTCATCTCGCCCGTGAGATTGCTTAGTGAGTAAATTTATCTAGTTCGACTGTTCATAATCATTTTAAACAACTACGTTTAAGGGTAATAACGCAACGTAAAGCGCAAAAAAACGTTTTTCTGATTTTTTTAAGGAAACCTATAAGAATAATCAAACCAACGCATTTTATAAATGATGGCACACATTTTTAAAAGAATGTCTTTTTTTATTAAAAAATATGCAATATTCGCCAAGTAATCTTCTCCTCTGTGAAGTACCGTAAAAAAGGCTGTCTCAGCTGCGCACTGCTGCTTCATTTGTAATCATCAGAATGACAAAAAAATCAAAAATGTAGTCTTTGTCATGGGCGATTTTGAAAATATAAGTTTTTGACAAAATGGCGGGCACTTGAATTAAATATAACGATTTTTAAGCAAAAATTCGACCTTATTCGCCGAAAAAATAAAAAAAATAATAATAAATAAAATAACTAAGCCATAAAAAATCCTATGATAAAGAATTGATAATTATGTATAGAATGAGCACAATAAAATAATTGCAAACGATTTATTATTTTTCGAGATATCTTGAGAGCCGACTTTAAAAATTCATCAAACTAATCTCAAAGCTCATAATCCCCACATATGGGTTCCTCATCTTTTTGCGAAATATATATGTGTTGTTTGTGATTGCTTGACAAACACCAAGAAAATGATTAATTTTTAAAGTGTATCATCACTGGGGACTAGTTGTGGGTTGTCTACGGACAAAAATGTTTAGCGCAAAAGATTCTGTAGTAGCCTTTGGAAAGCCAATATTCATCAAAAAAGTTATGTTATATGTTTGGTAGAATTTCAAAGAAATCATTTATTGGGAGTGAAGAAAAGTCATCCATGTTTTTTATTTTTTTTATTTTTTTTTTTTTTTCAAGCCCTTATTTAATATAGTTAGAGTTATTGGATTTAGTTCAAATATACACCTTTTTCTTCGATTATTTATTGCCATTTTAAAGGTAATTTCATGGATCCTTTCTCATAGAAGTCCCTATAGGCAAAAAACTGGAACAGATGATTTTCTCTTGAAGCCAGTTTTATATTTATAAGAGAATTTTGCAACGACCTGAACAGATTGTTGCTATGTCCGGACTATAAAGAGGATGCATAAGAACATTCCAACCAAGCTTCCGGAGCTTCTGGCGCGTTATAAATGATGTATACGGCCTGGTATTTTGTTGATGGAATACAACCTCCTTCCTATAGATCATTTCCGGCCCTTTCTGGCCAATTGCCTGCTTCAACAGTCCGACTGCTGACAGTATATATCCGAAATAAGTGTTTGGCCAGATTGGAGCAGTTTATAATAGAGTATCCCCTTCCAGTCTCACCAAACACAGTAAAACTTTCCTGGCCGACAATCCAGGCTTGGCGACGATCTGGGGCGCATCGCTGGCATTTGACTTCGATCAATTTCGAATATTGTATTAGCAACTGTTGTTGTAGATGACCCATTTCTCATCTGTAGTCACCATATGCTTGACAAATGGGTCGACTTTTTTGCGATTCAGTAGAGATTCGCAAATATAAATGCGATCCAGCAGATGCGGCACCCTAACATTGAGCTTTTTGGTACATTCAGCCTTCCATAAATGGTCTAAAACGCTTGTATGTGTGATGTTTAGCTCCTTGGCAATCTCTATGCTGCTCATATGCCTGGAAACCGGCTTTTTTATAATTTCAGCAACGTTTAGGATGGCAGGCATTCAAAAGCGTGCAGCGTCTTTCACATCAAAATTTCCGGAACTAAATCGACGAAACCAAAATTGCACGTTATTTTATGTTACAGTATCGGGCCAATAAGCACCATTCACTATTTTGGCCGCCTGCATTGCTTTTCACTTTTATCAAAGGAAAATTGTAAAATATAGCGAATTTTCGCCTCCATTTTCATGTTTGACGCGCTATAATACTCGACTGAATCGACCGAACACAAAACTGTCAAAGAGATTTTTTTCTACGCAATACGTAAATTAACATTTCTAAAGAGTATAAATATCACCCTATGCGATTAGTACTTCACGAGATATTGAGTTCAACGCCATCTATTGAGAAAAAAAAAACATTGATGGCTTTTCTTCACACCTAATATTTTGTGCTTTTACCGAGCACAAGTGTACTGTCATAAGTTGGAAAAATTGAATGATTCGCTTAAAGATAAACAATTACACAATACAACAAGGTGTAGTATTCCAATAGGATAATGCGAAACTACATACAAGTTTGACCATGACTATACTTGGCACCTTCCGATTATCTTATGTTCCAGGCTCTACAAAAATTCAAATGAGGAAGTCAATCACATGTATACGTTTTTTTTTCAGCAAAGAACATAAATTCTATGAGCTACTGTCAGAAAGATGGATCAGAATGGACACTATAAAATATTAAATTACTATAAGGAAGTCTTTAATTTATATATATATATATATATATATATATATATAAAAAGGCTGCAACCCTATAAAATATATGCATTTTGGATTAATTCACTTAGTTTGTAATACAAGACGCCTATAAATTAATCGACATGTTTATTAAGAGATCGTTGAGAAACAAGTTAACAATAATTTATAAATTGATTGGGAGGGTTGCGTGAAGATCAAATTTAATTGACAAATAAAGCACTAATAAACTAATCGACTGATAATGGTCAATTTGTGTCCGAATTGTACATATTTTAATTCAAATAAAAGTGTGATGAAAGGTTATTAGTGCCTTATTTATAAAAAAAATATAATTTCTGAATTTCAATCAATTTATAAATTAATCTTCATCTTACATGATCTGAAAGTTATGTGATATTTTCTGCAATACCTTTTAAAATGATTTAGATAAATGAATTTACGGAAATATGCACAGCAACTTGTTATATTTTAATAAAACGAATATTATTGATCATTTGCGTAACTTGAGTCGACAAATTAGGGATTCAAACTGATATTTTTAAAAAATTTTCACGTGTACTACGTTGATGTATGTAATTTAAATTAATTAAATATGAACAGAGACTCCATTCGATTTTTCTTATTTATTCATATTCCATACTTGGATCTTGGGACGAATCTTCTCGCTAACCTGTTTCCATCTGAAATCTAACATGGAATGGAAATGAACCAATGCGTTTTTAATTAATTAATCAACTGATATTTTTAATTGTAACAATCAATTGAACCCCTAATACCACGCCGATACGCCTATGTTCTTAGTATATTCATATAATCGTTCACTATTTTAATCAACTCTTTTTGTTATAAATTTTCAGAACCTCTTCTTAAATAGGCTTCTTGCACACATAGCAATTGGTTTAATCTTCGGGTACCTTTACTCAGACGTTGGAAATGGGGCGAACACGATTTTTGCCAATTACGTTTATTTATATGGATCGTTATTGCTTGTTGTTTATACTGGGCAAATGTCTGTCACAATATCATGTAAGTATTACACATACAAAAAAGTCGAAAACAACAGATAAATATAACAAATGAAATGCACAGAATGAATTTCTTACGAAATTAAAGGACATGGTTGAATCACTGCTAAAAATAAATTACTGTTTAAATCTTGTGTACATTCTATGTAAATGTACAGATATAATATAATATTGTTTTCAATGATAATAAAATTATTATCAAAAACAATAACAATTCAAAGGTTAGGGCTGTCACTTGATGAAACTGCATATTCATAATTAAATAATAGACAAAAGTTTTTTGCTTCACAGTTTTTTATATTATACACAATTATTACTTATATACTATATATAATTATACTGTCTATATATCCTTGAATAGGATCAGCATTTTCATAAATTAAATAACACACAAACGTTTTTTAGTTTCACAGTTATTTTTAATTATAACGGTGTTCTTGCCATAAAAATTGTGTTGTTGTTTAATTTGCGAAAACAATAAAAAAAATATTTTTATGTTAAATTAAAGTATAAAGTCATGACAAGAAAACAATAACTTAACATTATCAACAAACTTAAAATGGAGTTTCGTCAAGTAAGAGACTCTACTTAATGATAATTCTTTGTGACGCATTATTTTTGTTCTTGTTTTTAATATGTATAATTCTACTTTGATTATATATTTAATATTTAATTATACTTTTGAATTTTGAAATTTTGCTCTTGCAAATATCAAAAGTTTGTGATAAACTGTGATATTATCTGTTTTATTATAAATTGTTTTATTTTCTTTTTATTTCATTCTTTTTATTTGTTAACATTTTTTGTAATTTAATTTAATCCTCAAATTATTCAGTATGTTGAGTTACATTTTCAAGATTTATTTTTATTAGTTTATTTGTTAATATTTAAGTTTACCATCAAAGCTAGACGAATGTCTAATTAACATAATATTTCTTTATTATTGTAACGCTGTGTTATAATAATAGGAAAAAGATTTATTCTTTTGGTCACGGCTATTCAAATAAATTAAATAAAAAGAATTTGAAAACTAGCTACTTTTTAGATATTTTGACTTATGTTACATAAGTAATTTAACAAATGTCCAAAAATGGAGATATGCTGTTGAATAACAATAACATATTGAATAATACAACAATTTTTGAATCGAAAATATTTATTAAAAAAAAAAAAAACAGAAAATTACGTAATATAAGGATGAAATCCCGAAACATGATTGTGATGTTTCGGGATTTCATCCCTCATCAATACAGCTGTGCCTTTTATAATTACAAAGTTGTATTATATTTTTCTATTCATACAATTTTTGAATATATTATATTAAATTAAATAAAAAGAATTTGAAAATAATTAATTAATAAATTATTTTCTCTTTTGCTACTGTGACATTATGACTTATGTTACATAAGTAGTTTAACAAATGTCCAATAATAGACATTTGCTGTTGCATAACAATTGTATAATGCAACAATTTTTGGATCGAAAATATTTAATGCAAAAAACAAAAAAATATAAAATAAAATAAAAGTTTCGTAATATTAGGCTATCTGCAGACACGTATCTGCAGATAGCCTTATATTAAATCCTTTTCTTATTATAATTAATAAATTATTTTTTCTTTATCTACTGTGATGTTTTGACTTACATTACGTAACTACTTTAAAACAAATGTACCTTGAAACAACTACTTCTCGTTCATGTACCCCGCCAGACATTGAATTACATATACATATCAATGACATATTGTATGTTGCAACAATTTTTGATTCGAGAGTATTTAATACAAAGAAGAAATAAATCTTTTTATTTAATTTATTTAAATAACTGTGACCACATGCAAGTAGCCAAAAGATCAGCACTCAGAACCAGTACTAATTTAAGAAATCCCAGTAATCCTCTTTATAACTTTATGAAAATATCAATTAATTCTGTATCTATCGAAATCCAAACATTACTCTTAAATATACGTTCTCAACAGCAATATTCCACAAAGACAGTTAAATAAACCTAATGAATATAATTTTTGTTTTAATAACATATGGTAGACTTAAACATGGCAGAAAGACCGTCGGTCGATAGCCCAGACAGATTAACATTAAATATTAGTAATTACTAGTAAATATTTTAAATTGTATCAAAAACTGTTATATAATAATAACTGTAAGCAAGTTAATGAATGAATGAATACTTTTTCCTATTTTTAATATGTCATAAATTGGAGATTTTGTCAATAATGAAATTGAAACAGGTAGAAAAAAACGTATATTTTTTTATATAATTAGTTTGTATAAGTTATTTTGTTTTAACTACAAGATATTTATAGAATACTAAGAGGTTATATGCACACAAAATGTTTTATAATTTTTTGTTAAATTATAGTGTATGAAATAAACAATAGAAATACAATTTATATAATTTTCTGTAACAAGCATGTTGAACAACAATAATAACTCACCATTTTTCTGTTTTCAGTTCCTCTGGAAATTAAAGTACTCTGCAGGGAGCATTTCAACAGGTGGTTTAAGTTACCACCGTATTTGATATCTGTGCTCCTCCTTGAAGTACCATTCCAGGTAAATTTAAGTAACTATTAATAAAGGTCTCAAAAAACAATTACAGCTGTAAATGTTTAATTGCATTCTTTAATTAATAATTATTGTATTTTTAATTTACCTTAATAATTATTAGATCAATCTTTTTTTCATAAGATATCCATTGAAATAATTTTAAAAAGTATCGATGGAATAATCAATTATAGATTGATTGAAAAAGAGTTTGTTTGTTAATTAGATTTTAATACTCTTAAAGATTCTAAATTATATTTGGAAAATTAATTTCACGTAGTTTTAATTTATATAACAAATAAATAACAAATCGACGTCATTTGTATAATAAGTAAATAATTAGAATAAAACGACGTTAAATTAATTTTTCTTCTTTGTTTCTTTTGTGTATCATAAGTAAATAAATAAAACATAACGACGTGAAATTAATTTTTCTGCTCTGCTTTTTTTGTATAAAAAGTAAATAATTAAAACAAAACTACTTAATTAATTTTCAAAAATAAATTATTATTAAAACATGTTTTTACCGAGTGATTGATGAGAAAAAAGTGATTGGGACAATTTTTCTCAAAAAATACTTGACAAAAAAAATTATTTAATAATATATAATTTTTTTTAAATTAATATTAGGTGATTTTATTTTAAATATTTACTTATTATTCGTACGAGTAAAACAAAACCACGTACAGGATGTCCCATTTTCGATGGTTTCTTTGAGTAAAGAACCATTAATATTAAAGATAGAGAAAAACCAATATATGTTTCCTATATTAAATTATTTTGAGTTATGTTCAGGACTCGACGTGATTTTTAACAAAGGATTTTTATTATATTATTTCGTCATTGTCATTTATCTTTTATCATAAGATTGAAGAAAAAAACTTCCTCGAATTCCACAAATACAGCAATAAACGACCGTTTTTTGGGAATTCGTGAAATCGTGGTGAAACCGAACATCTGGGAAGCACTCGGACGTGCACAAAAACGGTCACCCCTAATTTGCACATTTTCTCCCCAAAACCAGTTTTGTTACCTGCGACGGGTCCTGTAACAAATTTACACTACATAGTTGTAGTGTAAATTTTATCTTAAACAATATTTTAGAATCACTTACTTACGATCATTCGAAGAAGAAACACGTATTTTGTAAAGTTTAAACTGTATAGTATCTGTAAATATTGTGTTTGTTGGAGTTAATAGAAGTATTAATGTTAAATATATTTTATTTAAATCTCCACATCTATGAACCATCGGTTGGATCTCAGAACCAGGAGATCTCAACAACCGAACAAACTTCCAAGTTGTACGTTACAAGTAAAATTTTGCCATTTTAGAAATACTAAGAAAACTTCTTTATCTGAAATGATATCTACTTGCAGTAAAATCATTCTCAAGGCACTTTTTTATTAGAACATGATGATGTTATTAAATGTCTTATGTTTAAACATTCCGAGATATATGATAAAGTTGTATATTTTTAAATGTAAATCATTGTTGGTTATAACTTCAAATAATTATGTTTTTTAAACTTTTAAAAATATATATAATTTATAATATTTGTATTTAACCTCACTTGTTTATTTTAAGTGTTTTTAATTTGTTTTATCAAGTAAACCATGTTTAAAAACATATGAAACAAATACGTTTACACAAACAACGACAATAACAACGTACTTTATACTTTGTTAATATAAAATGCATTTTTGTAATGAAGAAAATTACGAAATGCTTAAAATATATATTTTGAAAACTATTTGTAATTATTTCTGTTTTGTTTTTTGTTTGTGCCATTAAATAAACTAATATTTATTGTTGATTATGAATTATTATTTATCTTTATGCATGGCCTACGTTATATATCATTTTAAAAAATAAAAAAAAGTTAAAATAAATATTATAAGTATTATAAATTATATATAAATTTGAAAAGCCTAAAAAATGCAATTATTTAATTATTTGTAGTTATAGCCAACAATTATTTACATTTTAAAAAAATACAACTTTATCTCCCATCTCGGAATTTTTAAACTTAAGACAAAATATAATAACATCATCGAATTCTACAAAAAAGTGCTTTAAGAATGTTTTTACTGCAAGTAGCTATCTTTTCAAATAAAGACATTTTCTTAATATTTTTAAATTGGCAAAATTTGACTTTTGACGTATAAATCGAAAACAATTGAAAATAGCAAAATTTTGATAAGATATATGACATTAGGACTAAAATTGACCCCTGGAAGAAAATATTGTTTTTTCTCTATTTTTTTTAATACTAATGGTATATTACTTGAAGAAACCATCGAAAATAATTTCAATAACAACAAATTCAATTGTTTAACACATTTGTTTGTGGAATATTAATTTTATACATTTTTTTAATTTCAGGTATTGTGTACTTGGACCTACATTGCCATCAGTTACTGGATGACGGGGCAACTGTGTGATTACAGGCTCTACTTTTTTGTGATATTCTGCACTTTGGGAACGTTATGCGCTCAAGCTATGGGTTACCTGATCGGTGCTATAACTCCTATTTCTGTAAGCTTTATAATAACTATTCATCCTACAATCACAAAAAAATGCACATCTTTAATTGATTGATCATAAAGTTACATCTGTGGAATTTAAAACTTGGAAACTTATTAATTCATTATTTTATTATTTGCATAGTAAATTTTGGCATTTAAAATTATTTTAAATTTCCAGTAAAATTTATCAAGATTTAACTGGAAATTAGTGTCGTAATATTTTAGCTAATTATATGCGTAATAATGTGAATAATTGAAAAGTAAGGGAGATAATTGTAGAAGCATTGAACGTATATGTTTATTAAAATTTCGATTTTATTTTCCAAAGCTGGCTGAAAGGCTTCCGGCCGATAGCCAATTCCTACAAGAACATTGTTTAAAGTTTAAATAAATTATATAAATATATATATATATTTAATATGATTGTAGGTGTTTATGTTTTTATGATCATTCACTTTCTACAAGCAGCTTGAAAATGGCTCAGCATTATGCATATTCGTTTGAACAAGTATTTCCATTAAATTCAATACTTGTACTTGCGATACACTATTGTTTAAACCGGATGCTCCATGTTTTTTTCTTTTAATTTACAGTCACTTTACACGTGTTTCAATTTTACAATAATAATAATGATAATATTTATTCACAAGTTTTCATTACAAAATTAACAAATATTATTTTAAAGAGGAAAAACATTAATAAAACAAGTACTACTTTCATATAAGCCTAAAATATATAATTTACATAATTTATAGTTATCTATAACAATCTTAAATGTGCACGCATCGTCAGAGGATAAGGATATAGATATAAAGAACACCTTTTATAAAGAAATGGACACCATAATAGAAATAATACCTAAATATGACACTAAGAGAGTTTTTAGGCGTTTCAACGCAAAAATTGGAAATGAAGAAATATATAATACGAGTTTGTATTTTACATTTTTTCGTTTCCAATTTCATAGGAGGAAAAAGCCTGCACAGTGTAACCACCGAGAATGGAAAAAAGGTCAAAGGTCATAGAATTTGCCTTAGATCATAATATGAAAGTAATGAGCTGTTTCAAACACAAGGATACACATAAGATCATCTGGGATTCCCCAGATGGCCAAAAAAAAAAATCAAATTGATCATGTAATGGAAAATAAACTCTCGAATACAGTTGAGAACGTAAGAAGTTATTGTGGTGCAGATAGTAACTCTGACCATTTTTTGGTTACTCAAAAAAAAAACAAATACCCAGCAAACCTAATGAGGCCTAAATGTAGTGCGTAGCCGCACACTCCCTTTTATCATATACTAGATACCCAGCAAACCAAATTAGAACCAGTGGACAAGAAAACAATAGGTTGAAGGAGGATGAAATACGAGAAGGAATGACATCAGACATATATAAGCGGAATATATAGATAAAAAATAGTTGTAAATTCAGGCAGACAAATCGTTAAGCAATAATAATACAGTACAGCATAAAGAATGGTGGGATGCTGAATGTAAGCAGTTCACATTCAGCATCCTACCATAAAGAAATAAAGCGAGAATGAATATGATAAAAAATTGTACAACGAAAAGCACATCAATATATAATGAATTAAGGAAAAGAGTGAAAGTTATCTGTAGATAAAAAAAACGAGAATAGTGGGAGGAGAAAATTAAAAACATGGAGGAAAAACTGGTAATAAGCAACACAAGAACTTAAAACCAAGATGTTAAAAGGAATGAAGTAACGGAAAGTAGAAATACGATTTATTACAAAAATAAAAATAATAAACCTGTTGGAGGCATTCAAGGAAAGTTAATCATATGGACGGAATACTTTGTGGGGTTACTGAATACCAAAAATGAAATAAAACAGAGTATTGCAGATACCCAAATACCAAATAAAGAAATAGATAAACAACTAATACAAACCCCAATAAATAAAGAAATATTAAATAATATACAAATATCAAAAAATTATACAAGTGCTGGGTTAAATTGAATAAATGCAGAAATGTTTAAAGAAAGTGGTCAGTACTTAGTGAATCTCATAATCAATTTAATTAAACAAATATAGGTAGAAGAGCAAATCCTGAGTACATAGAAAACATTAATAATATACCCAGAATGTAAAAAAGGTGATGTTTTGCTGTGTTGCATGTCGCGTATGATACTGTTGATAAGACACAGATTATGCTTGCATGGAAATAACATAATTGGAGAATACTAAGTAGAAAAGGTTCAGAAAAGGCAGATCGACGATGGACCAAGTATTTCTACTAAAACCAATATAAAGTAATTTCTTTGAACAGAACGTACAGCTGCAGATGTTGTTTATAGATTATAAGCAGGCATACGACTTTCTAATTAAAAGCAAGATATATGAAGCGATGCAAGACCTAAGAATTTTTAATTTTTTCTTTGAATTTGAGAAGAGAAGAACTCTTGAATGCTTGTGGTATATATATATATATATATATAAAGTCGATATATATATATATATATATATTATAATTCTTAAAGGCATAATCACAGTTTTAATTAAATCTTTAAATATACTTCTGATGATTGTAAAATTGAAATAAGCATTAAGTGACTGAAAAATAAAAACAAGGATTAGAACAAGTGCTTATCTTTTCCTAGCGAGTAGGAGAAAGCACAACTATTTTCATTTAAATAATTAAAGTCTCCACAACTAACAACCAACATAAAAAAATAATTTTAATTGTTCCCATTTATTGCAGATTGCAGTATTCGTGGGTCCAGTCTTAGCCTGTCTCTTCTCCGTTTTCGGATTTTGCCTCCGCTACTCCGACACCCCGTCGATGTTCCAATGGATGTACCACATAAGCTACTTCCGAGCAGCTTTCCACGGCCTTATTTATTCCGTTTACGGTTTCCCGCGAAAAGACTTGGCATGTCCCGAGGACCTCATCTACTGCCACTACGCCCCGCCGACGAAATTCATCAAAGAAATGGACATCGTCGACGTGAACATATGGACCAACATGACTTTAGTCGTTTTCATCACATTCTTGATGCACGCATCGACGTATTTCTCCTTGTGGGTTAAATTGAACAAGAGATAATTTATTCATAGATTTAATTAATTTATTCGTGAAAATATAGTATTTTTGTACATTTAATTTAGTTCTACTTAAGTTATTTAGGATTAGTGTAAGATACCAAAGAAATATGTCCTTTTATGATGTAAACCTGTATTTTTGTAATCCTAATATTTCTGGTATGTTTTGTATTTATGTAAACATATTGAAAGCTTTCTTAATACGTTTTAATAAAAATATTTTTTCAATGTCGAATGTTTAAATTAAACAACACTCTTCCCAAATATAATTTGCATACAAAAATATAATATATCTCTCAACTACATCATTAAGTTCGCTGACAATATTTATTCAATCGCTATATTTTCACATATAATCAGAGATTTTATAATTAGTGGTTCGCTTATTATCGATATTTAAAAAGCTAATGAATTTTAATCCGAAGGACGAGTTGTATTTTCCAAAGATTGGGATTCAAATGAGCTAGGGTTTGTAAACAAATATCGATTGTTAGGCAAACCATAAACATAAAATCCAAATAACAGTTATTAAATAAACAGTAAATAAATATATAATTACGCATTAAAGTTTGTAATATTAAATGTAAAGTTTTGAAACGATTTTCTTGAAAATGCGTTATTTTTATCTGTAAAATTTACCGCTGCTATTGACTGGTCTCTAACAATACTAGTTGATGCTCCATTTTCAATATTCCCACGCATTTTATTTATTATTTCATTGTGCCTTTCGGTTTGCAATTCATGTGCGTTTTTAATGAATTTTAGTTATTGTAACCAGTCACTTGCATTAACACTTTCTCGGATGTGTCGGCTTGAGTAAGATGTGTCACGGCTGTAGATCGCAAGCTATGATTAGTATTTTTACGGCCTATATCGAGTCCCATCTTTTTAGCCGTTTCTTTCATCCATTTTGATAATGTATTTACTCCGAGAGGTATATTTTTATACCATCCAGTTGTAATTATAATACATGCATAATATTTTTCATCAATTCTTTAGTTTTATGAAACATACGTAAACAACTGCCAAATTTATAGTTAGCCATTTTTCTCGTACATTTTTTTTTACATCTCCTTGGGCCACCTTGTTAAATAAATATCACGAAATAGTTGATTCTGGTGTTTGCTGTTTGATTGCCTCTCCAGCTTTTTTTTTCTGCAATCCTTTAAGAGAGCCTTCATTTCAATACTTTTGATCTTCAATAGATTCTCCTATAGTTAAAGCAGAAGCACTCTGCTTATGAATTTCAATATTTGTTTACGTTTCACATTCCGTCTCTGGCGTCTCTGGCCGGTTTAAATTCAATATCCTTAAATAGGTTAAATTTAATAATGTAGTTTGGCTGCAATAAACCAATTACATTTAATAGCGCATTCCTCATAGTCTTTTCCATTAGCTAATTTGGCCAAGTTCCGTGATTGTTCAATCCCCACTAATCTGGTACTTTCCGTTGTCACAAAATCATGTCGGCTGTTACATTTTTCACGATTGTAGCATTTATTTGCTCTAAATTTACGGTACCCGTCTGATTTCTTTCATATTTCGTAGCATTCACTTTAAATCAATTCAATTAAATCTATAAAAATAAAATGGCGCTGTTTAAATTATTTACTTGTTTATTGTAGCGCAACTAAAAAAGGCATTAATAAGTGATTAATGTTATTAACATTAATGTAATGATAACAATGACGGTTGGAATGTTTATTTCAATGTAGGCATCATATTTTCACGAGGCAATTATATTTTTTATTCAAGTCAGCTCAATCAAATTATTTCATGAATGAAATATTTTGATATAGAAGGACTATATAAATTTATAAAATATAAAAACAAGTGCGACTCGTGGGTTAAACTGATACGAGATTCTCTAACCAAGGTATTGTAATTATATTACTCATAAATAAATATGGACAAAATAAGTCCAGCTTTCTGGCAAGGTTAAATAGCCGTAAGCATTACTTGGTGCTTATCTCCCAAAATGGGCCAATGGATTTACACAGAAATAGTAAGACCAATGATGGTATACGAGGTCAGAATTTAGTATCTATCCTGCATGTGCATTTAGGATAACGCCGAAAGCAGCTATGACACTCTCTGTCAGTCACACAATTGACTTTCGTATTAAGGAAGTGACAAGGTTGACACAAGAAATATTTACAGCTACGGATATGTAGATTATATAAACCTGATAGGACATATGCAAATTCTGACTTGAGGTCCAAGGGTGAGGGCTAAACAAGAACTCATAATTTCAAGAAAAAAGTATCGATATTTTTTTTACAAAGCTAATGAATTTTTAATCCCAACGACGAAGGACGAGTTCTAATTTCCAAAGATTGGGATTCAAATGAATTAGGATTTTTTTTTTAAATATCGATTGTTAAGCGAAACGAGCAGAGATCCACAGCAAAAAATACTGATGGGTCAAAATCGCGCTTTCTTAAAATATGGAGCTGGGGTACTGACTGAGATATTACGGAAAGCTCCATCATAATAATAGAAACAAAAACAAATGACGTTAATTGCACTAAGTAAGTCAAAAGTAACCTCACAACTGGTACACAGTTGTATAATGAGACTAAATAAGGTTCTAAAAGGAAACACGATAACCTTAATGTTGACAAAGAGCCATAACAAAGACAAATAAGGTCATATTGCTTCAGACAAAACAGCGAGGAGTGCACCAAAATCCGCAGATGCAGACAAAAGGCTAGTGGAGGTACAATCAAGAATTCTAATCAAAATAATACAAGCGTTAACCAGCAAGAGGACAAATTGATGAACTAAACATCATATAGTCAAATTAAAATTTATCTCCATTAAGCTGACGACAAAAAAGGAAAAATGTTGCTGAGACAATCAATTGCATACCAGAATTCTAACCGCCATATGACCGCCTACTCAAAAGCAACTATCGAAATTATGTATTTTTTCGGTGGTCATATTGTACATAAGATACAATATAGATAGAAAGGCTGCACAAACCACTAACGAATCACCCTTTAAGACATATTTAAAAAACCTCTAATAAGATGCACACTAAATGTGTATGGAGTATATATACATTATTTTAATATAGCGTAACTATATCAAATTGATTTTTACTTATTTTTTCAATAAATAATCTTTAACTTTTTTATTAATGATTTTCACCATTTTTTAAAGGTTAAGTATATTCCGGATTCAAAGGGTTGACAGACTTTAATTAATTAAATTGCTACTTCCAATTTTATGACGGTTAGGGATAAATCAATATTACAATGTTAATTTATTCTACAAAAAAAATTGTGATATGTCCATCATGGTACTTTCCCCGGTGGATTCTGTCAAACTTTTTGAATGGACATTTAATAGTAAATGAAAAGTTATCAAATGAATTGTTGTCTTTTTAAGTTTTTTAAGTTAAAGCCAAATATTTAGAAGAATGTTATTTTGTTACTTCTTACATTAAAAATTTCCCACACTGTATATAATTTTTAGTTCATTATTTGTGGTCGTTCACAAAAGTTTTAGACACTTACTGAAATATGTCGGTATTTTAAGCTCAGGATTCTTCAAACAGTTGTCAGTATATTTGCTTACAAATCCAAACGGTACGTTTAAAAAAACTAAAAATTGCATCGAATAGGTTTTTTTTTTCTACATGAATTTTGTTTTTTTTTTAATTTTTTTTTGTTATTGTTGTTATTTCATTAAATTTTCATTTTTATATTTTGTGTTATATTCAATAAAAAAAATCAGCTACATTTGGAAATAACTCTTCTTTCGGTGTATTGTGATTGGAATGTAAAAATAAAGTTTTTTTGTTGGTTTGCGCTTCAAAAAACATTAGCGAAATATATTTACGATTTTTGTAAAAGTGCCGCTTTATTCGAGAAGCATAATTGACGTCCTAAATAGTTTAAAAGTTCAAGCACTAATTACTAGATGGCTGTAGTTAAAATATAGGTAACCAGTAAATCATATTTCATCAACACGTTGTCGATGAAGCATTTAATTAATACGTGATCAAGGGTTTTTTTTATACATATAAGAAATATTGAATTATTAAATAAATCACACAAATCAAGATGACAAATAATAATTTTATTAAATCTATACAGGGTGTTTAAAATTCGAGTCTCACCATGGGGATCTCGCTTATTTCAAGAGATATAATTATTATTTATTATTTATTATGGACGCCATATTGGTTTTTTATCATATTAAAATCCTCTATTTATTCTGACATACAAATAATTGTTTATTTTTAAGTGAATTTAACAGACAGACGATGGAATGGACTCAGGGGATTCGAAACTTTAATAGTAATATTATTGGCAACAGACATTAATGTAGTATTTAATTAATACATAGTACATCTATGGACGCACAGTATTAATATATGCATCCGAAAATACTTACTAGAGAACGTTGTTGCATATGTTATAAAATAATATTCGGCTGAAAATATATATTAGTACAATTGTTGTTTTACTCTTTATTTACTTCGTATTGTATTTTAAAGAAAGAAAGAAAAGAAAGAAAAAAAGAAACTGTATTAAATAATTAGCAATTTCAACAAGAAACTATTATATGCAATTTACATTTAACGACAGAAAGGAAAATCTTACACATCATTTTGAATAAATATTCTTCTACTCTCCGAAACACAATAGACTTTCATATTTGGCTAATTAAACTTTTTTATTACACTACCTTTCTTGACATTCACCGTGTACCATATTTTTCTCCAGTATAGTCAAATTCTATAATATTAAATTAAATATATTAATATAATTTTCAAATATGATGAATGTCAAAATATTTATATGAAAAAGTTAAGGATTATTTTACAGCTGTTTGTTTTATATAAAATTTACTAAAATAGAAAATAAGTAGATTTTCTGGTATTTTGTATTCCGAAACGAAACAAATAGTTTTAAATTACATTGAATATTTCAAAATCGAGAGAAAATAAGGTTTCAAACAGGTACAGCGAAAATATATAAAAACTGGATTTTTTCATTGACTTGCACAGAGGAGGCTCAAGGGTTAACTTCATATGAAGCTCCATATCCTAGATAATATATATTTCCAATATGATTCGTAATTAATTGTAATAGTGAATAAAATTATTATAAATTAATTTAATAAAAAATGAGCAAGTATTTTAAAATTAAATAGAAAAGAGTATTCACTCACTTGGTCACAGTTATTTAAATTTATTAAATAAAAATGATTTGAAAATATTATGCAATATTTTACTGTTGTGCAACAGCAGGTGTACATTATATAATTTAATGTCCGGCGTGGGTATTTGCCCGGGAAGCAATTGTTTTAATGAACATTTGTTTAAGGTACTTACATAGCGTAAGTCAAAAGTCACAGAGCTAAATGTGGAAATAATTTATTAATTATTTACAAATAATTTTTATTTAATATTTTAAAATTGTTGAAACCTGGATTTTCTATAAAATATAATTTAGAATTATGAACAAATTCGTTTTAATTAATTATTTAATCTTTAAAAATATTATCTGAAATGTTTATGCAAAAAACAAAAGTATAATATTGTCAAATGTTTTCACAAAAATATCTGCATTTGCACAGCTTTTTTATAGTAATTGAATAACTTATTAAATCAAACTGCGATTGCGTAACGGCTCTGCGGTGAAAGAATAGACGAAATCCCGAGAAAAAGTCGATTTTGCTAAAACTGACCGAAAAGACGAATTCCCAAGGGAAAGCCGATTTTGACAAAAATGATCGAAAAGCCAAAATCTATAGAAAAAGCCGCTTTTCCTAAAAATGACCGAAAAAGCCGAAATTCCGAAAAAAAGCCGATTTAGCAAAAATCACCCGAAAGACAAAATCCCGAGAAAAAGCCGATTTTTGCAAAAATGACCGAAAAGGCGAAATCGCGAGAAAAACAGGAATTTTACAAAAATGAGCGAAAATGGCGAATTTCCGAGAATAAGTTGCAAATGACCGAAAAGACGAAATCCCTAGAAAAACTAGAATTTTCCAAAAATAAGCGAAATAGGCGAATTTCCGAGAAAAAGTTGCAAATGACCGAATAGATGAAATCCTGAAAAAATGGAATTATTCAAAAATGAGCGAAAACGACGATTTCCGAAAAAAAGTGGCAAATGCCGAAATCTCGAAAAAGCCGCTTTTGCTAAAAATTACTGAAAATCCGGAATCCCGAGAAAAAGCCAATTTTTCCAAAAATGACTGAAATGACGATTTCCGAGAAAAGTGGCAAATGACCGAAAAAGCCGAAATCCAGAGAAATAGCTGATTTTGACAAAAATGACCGAAAAGACGAAATCCCGAGAAAAAGCCGAAATCTCAAGTAAAAGGCGAATTGCCAAAAATGACCGAAAAGATGAAATCGCGAAAAAAAAAAGTGGAATTTTCCAAAATAGGCCGATAAAGGCGAAATCCCGTGAAAAACTGTAATAATCCAAAAGTGATCGAAAAAGGCAAAATCTCGAGAAAAAGTGGAATTCACCGAAAAAGACGAAAGAGCTATATTTTAAAAATGTAGTTGACTTTATATGGAAAATACTACATATATTCAGTATAGTAACTATATATTTAAAACTATATAGAGTGTACTATATAGGTGTAAAACCTACATAGAAAAATATATGTAGTAGTAATATAATTGCACCTATATAGAAAGTACTATATATATTCAGTATAGTACATTAAATATACTGATTATGAAAAAAAGGCGAACTACGATGACTGAAGCCAACTTTACAATAATGAATTAAATCATTGAGTATTGAAGGTAAATTCACTGCTAAGTATTAATTTCATTGTTGTCTGTAAAAGAATAGAATATGAAGTTAATTAATAATATTCACGTCAAACTTAACATTTTTATACTGAATATCCCCGAGTAATTGATTGTTTTATTAAAATATTAAAAATACAGTAGAACTTTAATTTGGCAAAATATTTTTTATTTTGATTATGCAATGGTGAAAAGTAATAAAGCAATTCACAGATATTTTTTTATTACACTTTTATAATAATAATTATTCTTTAAATAATGAAATCTATTCTCGATAAGTTTAAAGTAACGTAATTGCTAGTATTTTTTAAGCCCACTTTATATCATTAAATAATCTGAAAGTAAAAAGAAAAAAATTCTTGAATATTGGAGACGTTCACTTCATGGTATATTTGTAATTTTTATATAAAAATAACACTTAATTTTCTATACCAGTTTTATTATTTTTTATTTATTGAATAAAAGTGGTATAAAAGAATAGAATGTTTGTTTTTTGTATATTCTAAGTTGGAGGCAATTTCCATCGTTGCCTTATTTTTTGATAAGTTTGTGTCAAATGTTTAAACTCGTTACATTGTAACGTATGTAAAACATTAGGAATTCAGGTGCAACGATTTATTGTATTCTTTGTGCAATATTTTCAGGAGAAACGAGATAACGGATGACCATTATCAGAAATATGAGTACTAATGCATAATAAATTATGGTAATCATGTAACAGATTTTTTTAGAGTTGAGCATGGACTGCAATACTTCCTTGGTATTCAAATAAAATGACTAACATTAAAATCTTAGACGCACAAGATAAATAAAATACATTTCCATTTATTTATCTCATTCTACTTGATTTTATATGTAAAAACAATTTTATGTAAATTCCTGCTTCCCTGTTTAAATTAAAGACAAACTACAAGAATTTAAAAATATATAAAAACCGACTCTATTATCTTTTATAATCGATGTATAATTAATTAATATTTAATGAATATTTATTATTTTTGCAAAATACTCGTGTGGCTTAAACATGATTTATGAAAACAATCCATATTAAATTGCAATCATAGAAATATGTCAAAAGTGATAATTGTTTGCAAATTATCACTTTTGACATATTTCTATGATTGCAATTTAATATGGATTTTTTTCATAAATCATGTTTAAGCCACATGAGTATTATTATTTAATATGCATATTAAATGCATCTTTTATATGAAATACATGGCTATTGAAATTTAAGTATGTGATAATTTGAAAATTGAATTACTGTTCATTTATTATTTATTAATTATACACCGATTATAAAACTCAACAAAGCATGATTTTAGACAGAATATTAAATTCTCTTAATTTCTCAAAAAATCGCTGTTCATTAAGAAAAACTTATAGAATTTAAAGAATCAAGCAAGGAGTTTTAGAAAGTAATTAATGAGAATCGAAGAAGAAGAAATATACTTAAGTTTGTTGCTTTCTTCTTTATATATTTTTGAGAAGACAGAATCGTCATATAAATATAAAACCCAAATTCTTGGTTATTTAATGATCTATATTTATAATTAAAATTATGTTTGCATATTACTCTAAATCGGGACTATTCCGTATGAGATATGTTAAATTTAACGTATACGTTATTTTTATCATCACAATCTATGTATAATAAATAATAAAACTCGCTTAGACGTTGACGATGAAGAATAATATGTACGTTAAATGCAACGTATGGAAAAGGTTCGAATATCGAATTTTAAATTATCTGTATATGATTTATACAATTTTCTTAAAATTGTGAAAATTCTCCTGTTGAATAATAATTATCATAAGGCATTTTAATAATAGTTTTAAGAAGTAATTGATTGATGATGCTGACAATTGTTGTCAGTTTTAATTTGTAATGAATTAAAACTTTAAGAGTTTAAATTGTCAAATATATATTGTAATCTCTAAAACTGATTCGCTAAACAGTGTCTTCTTCAAGGAAAAAATGTGACTAATACATAAAATAATAAATAAATAATAATAATGCAAAGCAAAATATGAACTCAATTGTTATTTATAAACATAGAATAATGTTTGTGTTTTTCTCTTCATAATAAATGTATTTTAAATAAAGTTGATATTTCTTCTCAAAACTTTTCATGAATTTGAATACTTACAAGTGAAGAAAATGTATTAATTACATTGTCTTCGCATGTAAGTGTTTAAATTCATTAACAGATTTGAGAAGATCTATATAAGTTAGCCATTTATTATGAAGGAAAAAATAAAATAGCTTGTTATTCATACTACTAAAGATGAATGAAGAATAGTTAATTACACATGAGTATTTACTTATTTTATCAACTGTTTGATTGCTTCTTGCAAAATAAATTAATCTTGATTACGATAAGCCAAAACTGTTTTTTGCGATACAACAAAGCAAACAATTTCTTCAATTATTACCATACACAGAAAATTACTTCTTCAATTAAGCTATACTTACAACTGTTTAATTAACATTAAAATTCTCTTAATTTTCTAAAATAAGTAATTTAATAACAAACAGAATTTTTCAGATAATAGCGCTGGAAGAAAAGGCGAGTGAATTTCACTGATAAGGCACGGACTTATCTCGAATCCCGACAATGGCCATTGTTCGTACACTTTTGAAGCTGCTGGAGTTTATTTGCCGGAAAGGAACGAGACTGTCTGTGATTTATTGATGTACATCTGAAATAATCCCTAGATATAAATGGGGCAAGGCGTATAGTATTTTTATATCTCACAAAAATTTATTATGTATTTAAATATACTGTACGGACACAATTATTACAGAATAGTTTTATGATTATGAAGTAAATATCGTTTTTTTTTTCAGTTATAGATTTTTTGTTTGTAAGTAAATGTATGATGGACCTTTGTCCAAATGATATCGGACTTCCCTTGTAATGAAAGAAATAAAAATACAATAGGTTTACGAGATTAAATAATTCTTTAATAAAATTCATTAACGCAATATATAACAAAAATAGAGTCAAACTGTTTTATTTGTCTCTTTGTATATTGTACACGGATTTGTTGTTTAGGTCGAATGGAGGATAGAGATAAGATTGTTTGTTTATACATTTATTTTAATTTATTTTTTATTAATAATACTTTCAACTGGTGCTGCTACCGGTCCGGATGTGCGCCAGTGGCGGTACATATACAACAAAAGCAATGAATGAAAAATTCTACTACCTAATCTTTATTTTCTGAGAAAAAATAAAATATTGTATATATTTAAATAAAAACTTATTAAGTAGGAGAAAAGACAACTATTTTTATTTAAATAATTAATGTCTCTACAACCAACAACCATATTGTATATAATCTAACATATTATATATATATATATATATATATAAGCTGAAAGGTCGATAGCCATTTATCCATTAATTAACCATAAATGTATTACACTGTACCATATATTGAATTTATGCCACAACAAAATATAAATAAAATCTTAATATATTCTCAACTAAGGGCTATCTTTCCGCCCTAATGAAAAAATATATTTCATTAAAATATCAAAGTTATACAAGGTGGTTATAAATGGTGTGGTGTGACAATTTCCATCAAACATTTTAAAAAATGTAATGTTGGTGTCCATCATGGTACCTTCCCCATTGAATTCGGCCAAATAAGTTTTTGAATCAACATTTAATAGTAAATACAAAAATTATTAAATTTAAAAATATATATTTTTTATTTTACTTTTTCATACCTTAAATAAATTCCCAACACTATTTTTCTTGAACATGATAGGATCGCTCGCGAAAGATGTATTGAGTTACTGAAAAATGATAGCATTTAAATGTTTTCTTTGACGTAAAAATTAATTGTTTATTTCTGAGAGATTTTATCAGGCGGACAACATTATTTCGCTTATAAGATAGAAAATGAAGGTGAAGTATTATTTAGTTTTTCAAGGTCTGCAACTTTTATTTGAAACATTTTTCTATGCGAATAAAAAAATAATCGCTAAGAGTATAATTCGAGAACTGAAGATGATATAACAAAAAGTTCATAAAATGAAATGCCTACTTCTTCTAGATATATACAACTTTTATTTGAAATATTCTTCGATGCAATCAATAGTTGTATAACAATTGTGAAAAAAAAAAACAATGCTAAGAGTAAAGTTGGACTTATTGAGTTTTTATTCTAACCAAAAGCTTTTCAGATTTTTCTATTATTATAAAAATCGAAAATATAACGTTTGGGTTCACTTCACTCGGCCGTTTTTGCTCTATCGCGAAAACACACAGACATTTTTAAAAAATCTATGGAATGGACTGAACGTGTAAATCCGTTCAAATTTATTCGAAAATTTTTACGATCACAATACTTTGATAATTTCCCTCGGACAAAAATCTGGAGACAGTAAAAATATTTAAAGTAAATGTTATTATCATCAGAATTGATAGACTGTTTCTGTATCACTATAAAGTAATATTTAATAAGATTTTTATAAAATTTAATATTTTCTCAACAATTTACTTACAACTTATTTATTAAAACTTCAACTGATGAAGATGGAAATAAAGTTTCCGAAATATATTTATAAATATAAAGATAAATAATCTAAATTAAAAAAATACTGAATTCTTAAAAAAATCAGTAAAATATTATTTAATTTATTTTAAATAATAATGACTATGTGAATAAATACTTTTTTTTAATATTGAATAATTATTCATAAAGTCTTCCGATATTCAAATATTAAATATAGAATCAGTATTATTCTCTATTTTTTGAAGAATATCAATATAACTTACAATAAAATATGCATTTATAAAAACTTATGCCCTTAACATTTTATAAATGTATATTTTATTATAAGTTATATTGATTTTCTTAAAAAATGTAGAGAATAATACTGATTTTATAATTAATATTTGAACAGCCTCGGAAGACTTTATGAATAATAATTCAATAGTAGAAAAGATTATTTATTCACTTAGCTATAGTTATTTAAAATAAATTAAATAATATTTTATTTAATTTATTAAGAATTCAATATTTTTTTTTAATTTAGATTATTTATCTTAAATTAATGAACCTAGGATGGTTCATTCATAAACGATTATCACACTTTTTTGACTACCTTGTATATACAAATTTTTATAATTGAAAATTCTATTTCATTATACAGGGAATATTCTTTAAATAAACCATAAGTTGTCGTTGAAATGTATTTACCTTTTACATTTAAATGAGCTATAGAAAATTTTGTATTAGTTGATTTTAACAATATCAAAATTATTTTTGATATAAAATTCCCAATGTCTCATTTAAAAAAGACCAATGAAATATATTACACATTTTACATGGTCCATGTAAAAAAAATATTCTATATAATATAATAAATAATAATAATAATAATATTGGTTAGTAGAAAATGTACATACATATACATATGAGACACGTCAATATACATATAATAATATTAACAAGTAATTTAAATATTCGCATATATTTTAAAAGCTTATTTTTATTAGCAAGGCGTGTAATTTATTACAAAAGGTTATTGTTCAATTTTATGTCGACATGTAATCGGTTGAACAGTTGTTCGCCGAATACATTGGGGGAGTTTTTAAATAAATTTAATGTTTACTGTTTTACAAGTGGGTTGTGAGATGTTCTCGCAAGGTAATTGTTATTCTGTATTTATACTTAACAATCAAATTGTTTAATAAAAATTTAGGATCAGTTTTGTTATTAAAAATGTGTAAACATAGTTCGTAGATAATAAAAGATGGTAGTGTGGGTATAGCAAATTTCTTAAAATAATATTTGCACGAATCAGTTCTACCGATGCTAGCAGATCCCGTATCTGAGTCGAGACTGAATGACGGGATAATAGATATTTTTAAGTTGTCATATTGTAAGATATTTTCTTAGAATTAATATATTTGTAATAATATGTGTTTATTATTGACGCTTATTTTCCACAATGTATTTTCCAATTTAGATCTTTTACGCTTAGAAATTTGGTATTATCTACTGCTACTACTGATAATTCAGAGTATTATTTAGGGTGAAGTCTTCATTGGTTTGTTTGGTGCAAAACCTAATGTACACTGTTTTTGATAAATTTATGAAGAGTTTATTGAAGTGAGGTAAAATATTTAATACCGCATGGCAAGTGTACTCTACAATAGTGATTTTATGGTAGCTTATAATAGTTGAGGTGTCATCAATATACATGAGAATTGAAGGGTTTGGTACGTGATTTACAATATCGTTAATATAAATTAAAAATAGTAAGGGTCCGAGGATGGAGCCTTGAGGAACACGTATATTTGTTGTTAAATAAAGTGATTTAACATTAATCACTGAATAAAACACTTACTATGATTTTCACTACAAGTTATTTATTGCATATATATTACACAATACAAAATTTCACGACTTATGTTTCGATGTTTGACGGTCATTATCAAGTGACAAATTACAAAAAGGGTTACATTTATACGGGTAAAAACATTTAGAGTAAGGGTAGCAAAATAGATTAGGGCGAACAGGTAAATATATTTACACTTTCAAGAATTTCGAAAAGCGGCGTGTACACTAAATCGGTTTGTTCGTTCAACAGATTAACGAGGGGATTATTCATCCGTTAGAAAATTTCGGCGCATTTAAGTAGGTTAAGCTTTATACCTTTTGTACAGTTATGTAATATTTTTATTTTTTTGATTTCTGGCAATGAATGTTTGTTTGTGGTTAGAACAGGAACTGAAGATTTGGTTCAACCTAAATGCGCGAAAATCTTCTTAATATAATAGAAGGGCTGCTATTGTTTCCGGGTCTTTATTATGATCGTTTTCGAATTTTATATTGATAATTTTATTTATAAATTCGTTGGTGATTTGCCAAATAGAATGCGCAATATTATCGGATTATTTTATTCTTTTTTGATAAAATATTTTTTGTTGTTATAAATACTAACTCGTAGTGTTTATTTTTTATATTATTGTATGCTGGAATTAATTGTGGATATTGTGGTTTGAGAATAAATAAATCGTGTAGATTTTGACTTGATGATATATATTCACCCAAGGTTTTTTTTGTAGAGGACGGGAGGGAGTTTTTGTTAATTAGTTGACAGAAGGAAAAATAAAAGTTGTTAAATTCATCATCCAAGCCATTTACTTTATACATAAACCATTATTCAGAAGATAAGCCTTTCAGGAAGTTATAGATGTTTAGTGGATTATATTTGCGAATTATAATCATATTTTTATGTGTGAAGTGACAATTATCAAATTATTATAATACCGATTTATGATCAGAGATGATGTTTGATTTTGTAAGTGTATATGTGGATAACATGTTTGTATTTACAGCATTTTTTTTAAATTGACGCGAAAAATTTTAAAGAGTGATTTTCAGAAAAATTATAGGGTCTTTTATATTTTTTTTTTCTTCAAAACCCCTTTCTCTCCAAAGTTAAAAAAAATGTTTTTGTTTCATATATCTACTATGGAAAAATTTAGAGGAATGAAATTTAGCATATAACTGTTCCTCATTATTTTAGAAACAACCTCTATGTGATCTATTCATGATGAGGACGTTGCTGAGCATCTTATATATAGGGTCCTGCAACAGTGTGTCGGGCTTTCCTAGCGCCTTTCCCGTGAAAAAAAAAAATATTTCGTACAAAAAGTTATTGATTTCAAAATCTTTTTGGCGTAAAATTATTTTCAAACATACAGGGTGTCCCAATTTTGCGGTATAACAAAAATATTTGTATTTTTTAATGGAACACCCTGTATTTATTCAACTTTTCTAATGACATTTTTCAACCTCTACATTGCTGTCCATTTAGTTTTTTATTATGTTACAGTGTTGCCAATTTACAAGTATCATGCATAAGCAAGCTCAACTTTAAAAAATCGTAGCGACCTCGTTTTTTGAAGGTAAGAATAACTTTTAGCAAATATCTCAGTGTAGTTAATAAGCAACATTTTAATAATGAGCAATTTAAATTTAGTAGTACAGGGTGTTCAGAGAAACATGCTAAACTTTGCAAATTTCAAAGCGGTGTAACCCATTTTTTTTAAATGGAATGCTCCTTATTTTATGTCATTATTCGATAGGTCTTTTTCTTCTCTTCACTTTGATGGTCTTATGTCTAAACCCCATAGTTGTTGAGATATTCCATATTTTCACAAAAGTATCCATTTAATTACATTTCTATGCACTCTAGTAGGCCCTGCTGAGACGAAACAACTATCAAAATGTAATGTAAGTGTCAGTGTGACATTTGATTATGTCGAAATTCGAAACGTTAATTTGTGATTTGTAAAGTGAAATTTAAATTTAAATTGCTCATTAATAAAACGTTGCTTATTAACTACACTGAGATATTTACTAAAAGTTATTTTTTAAAGTTGAGCTTACTTATGCATGATACTTGGAGAAAAATGTGTAAATTGGCAACACTGTAACATAATAAAAAAATAAATGGACAGCAATGTAGAGGTTGAAAATGTCATTAGAAAAGTTGAATAAATACAGGGTGTTCCATTAAAAAAAATTCTTATACCGCAAAATTGGGACACCCTGTATGTTTGAAAATAATTTTACGCCATAAAGATTTTGAAATCAATAATTTTTTGTACGAAAGATTTTTTTGTTTTTTTTCACGGGAGAGGCGCTAGGAAAGCCCGACGCACTGTTGCAGGACCTATTAAAATTAAACGAAACGAATTTAATTCAATTAGTTTCGTTTAATTTTAATTAAAAAGAGCGACCCTCACCTGCCGCGCGTTGTGATAGTAATGATAGTAATGATTTAGTTTAATTTAAATTAATTTAATTGATTTATTTTAATATCTTTAAATTATGTATTAATTTAATTAATTATTATTATTTTGAATTAAATTTTTCTCGGATAAAAAGCAGGTGTATATTATGTAATTCAATGTCCGGTGTGGGTATTTACCCGGGAAGTAGTTGTTTTAATGTGCATTTGTTTAACGTACTTACGTAACGTAAGTCAATAGTCACGGAGCTAAATGTGGAAATAATTTATTAATTATTTTCAAATCATTTTTATTTGATTTATTTAAATAACTGTGACCAAGTTAATGAATACTCTTTCTATTTGTATATTGCAGAGAGTTTCATAAGCAGGTAATAAAACATTGAATAATAACGCTGGTAGACGGTAGCACGTGACAATTGATATGTTCACTTTACGTGTAGTTTCTCACATGACGCATCAGATCTCTATTATGTCGCCTACACTAAATTTATCAGTATCTAGTGCAGTTACTTTTATATTTTTTTATACCAAATAGCCACACCACAGCCGCGCGCCGCGGCCATATCGGGAATAATGGGATCCTAAAGTAAAGGTTTCAATGTTTTTACAAGTCGTCAAATTGCAGCCTGTTGCTATTTATTTATACAAACCCAACAGACATAGTCCATTGACAGGGTTTACAATATTTACAAAATTATTTTATATGGCGAGTACAAAGTTCATAATTTCGGTTTAATACAATTTAAAAGAACGCGTTTATAGTAAACAAATGGCATATTAAATATATCGATACAATTCGAGTATTAGTTGTAAAGGCGAGACATCCTTGGAATGGGGGATTTGAGATAATAATTACATCGCGTTGAGTTATAAATGAATGTTACGGAATTACGCACTGAAGATCGCGGAATCTTAAACTTAATTTGACCTAATATTTGTGGATCGTCAACATGATTGTGTACAATTTTATGAAGAAAGCACAGGTTTATATATATATATATATATATATGTAGATTATGTACTGACATAAATTCAAATTCACTCAATAATTCAGCATATGGTATATCAAACCGATATACACGATACCTCATGAAATACAGGTAGCGTAGGAATTTTCTTTGAATACTTTCTGCCATGTTAATGTACTTGAAATACATTGGTGACCAAATCGCCGCACAATATGGGAGTTTACTTAAAATAAAATTCCGAAATAATAAGCTTAATGCTTTAATATCAGTAAATGCCTTACAATTACATAGAATGATACCTAGTAAACGGTAGCACTCTCTTGACACCTGCTCTACATGCTTGTTGAATATCAATTTTGAATCAAAAAGTATACCGAGATCTTTAATTTCAGAGAGTCTTTGCAATTGAGTTCCGTTAAGTGCGTATGAGTACGTAATGATATTTGTTTTTCCAACACATGTGACAATGAAACTCTTTTTCGTCTTAAGTGATAGTTTGTTAGAATCACACCATTTTGCGAACATATTAATATCACTTTGCAATTTAAACAAACGTCGTCTATGAAGAGGAGGAATAGTAGGGGTCCTAAATTGCTTCCTTGGGGTACACGGCTTGAGGCTATATAACGCTCTGATAGCTGTCCATTGAGATCAACGACGTTAGTTTAATTTATCACGATTTACGGTTCTAATATTAAGTAATAGAGATCATTACCATGATTAAGTATTATAGCGTTTATATGGTGATGACGCCCGAAAATTTTTACGGGTTGTGTTGTCTGGTAGAACAGATTTACGAAAGTATGGTGGCGCCAGAATTCAGATTTAATAATTATATTTGAGAGTTCTTGAGGGATTCCAATTTGAAGGATGCGTAATCACCATCTTTGAATTTAGGTTCCAGTTCTTCGAAAATAATTTGTTTCATTGAGATATCTTGTCCAAATGAGCTTGATTTGTCCACTATGGACTTCCTGGGGAGCGACGCCTTTTTGTATTCTGGAGACAAATAACCATTTTCTTATAATACAAGGGCAAGTTGCTAAGTTATTTATTTCGTCGCATCCTCGTAAATAAGATGGACATTGAATATTTATTTGTAATGAATATACTTTATCTGTCCAACAGAATGATAACCAATTACAATGGCTTTAGAAGCATAAAATAATACATAATTTTAAATTAAGTTGACATTCTGAATTTAAATTCACACTCACGTATACATTTTTCTATAGTTTGTATTTTGTGTAATTAATATTTTTTAAGATATTAATTGATGAGTACGTGAAGTATTATAGATTAAATTATTTTATAGTCCTTTCTTCACTTAATTGAATGTAAGTTGCAGGAAGATTTTATAGATATATGAAACACTTTGTATACTTTTATTCACTTTTTTATTTATTAATAACAGATGTATATTTCAACCACTATGTGATTAATATCTTTGTTTTATAAATAATTCTTTATGTACAAAATGTTTCATATTTATTTCTTCACTTTTTTTAACATTTCATGATTTTGACTATTTTTTAGGAAAAAAAAATACAAAATTGTATAAAATGTAAATTAAGCATTCCCCATTATCAATCACAATACATAATAAACACGAATAAATTCATCGGAATATGCTTGAAGCCGTATCGACGTGAATGCATGCATACAATCTGTATAATATTTACATAAAACAAACGCAAACGATACATTGAACCTCGTACGAAAGTTCGGAATTTAAAAAACAAATGGGCCGCTTATTCTAATCGGAGTGAATTCATACATCTGGCTTACAGCATCAGACTGATAAATGCCATTGTCACCGCTGGGGCACACCGGGCCCGTTTATCTCTGTGAAATTAAATCAGCGATATTGGCGTTTATCAGATCAATTGTTCGGGGTCGGGATCAAAAGTCAAACGCGAACAGAGTGTGAAAGGGATCTTGGGAATCACTAAATTAATCAATGAAATTATTGAAAGGATTATAAATAAGAAACTAATTTTCTTCAGCAAATGAAACTGACCAGAAAAGAAAGACCTCTGATCGATAGCTCAGACAGACTAACACCTACATGCATTGTAAATATTTAATATATATTGTTTTGTATTTTTTGTATAGTCTGAATAAAAATGTGTATTTATAAAAATATATTTCGGCTATACAATACAGAATTAGTTCCGTGTTGTGTAAGTATCATTAGAAATTATTTCATTTCTTACTTAGTAACTAACTATAATAATAAAATAATAATAATAAACTGTACCAACGGAAATTAACCATTTAACAAAATATATTATTTTTATACTGGAGTGCATTTTGCATTTAACAAACAATAAATATAAATACCAAAGTAATAGGTTTTATCATGATCACAATACAAGAGCGAAAAATGATATCCGCGTACAATTTCAAAGGCTCACAAAAGCTAAAACTGGAATACGATACCACTCTATACATTTTTTCAATGCTCTTCCTACACAAATTCAACAGCTAAAATGCACAAAATGCTTTCTATTCCTTTGAGGAATATATCAGGAGTGCAAAATACACTAATTTTAATATGTTAATTTTTGTCAAAAAAAAAAAAAAATATTATATACACCCATATTTCATATTTGTTCATAGTAGATGTTTGTAATTCATGCTTTTAATATGTCAGATTTGTGATGGCATTTCAGTGAGGAATGCAAATGAGTGAATAAAGAGTGGACGTATGGAAGAAAGACAGTAGAGTGGATGAGAGAGGATGGTGCTGGCGTAAAGATATTGAAGATCTTAAATTGTGAAAAGGAAACAAAAAGAAAATATTAGAGTTTATGTTATTTTGTAAAGAGTTTATGGTATTTATATAGAGTTTATGTTAATAAAGTCAATAAAGATCTTTTTACTTCCCCCGGACCCCTGTCCAAGGGAAAGTATTGTGATCGTAGAAATATTCGAATCGCCAATTTCAACGTATAAGCATCGAGTTTTGAAAAATGTCTGTGTGTGTGTGAGTTTTTCCGCGAATGCAAGCAATTAATATTATTCGAAACACTTAGCTTTAACTTTAAAAGACAACTATTCATTTTACAAATTAATCATTTTCTCTCTAAAATTAAATGCACATTTAAAAACGTATTTGACCGAATTTGTCCCCGTTGAATGTGTGGACACATCACTATTTTTTATTATTATTTAGAACATGTGTGTTATTACAAAATATTTACACTAATCAATCAGTTCATGCCTGATTGATTAGTGTAAATATTTTACAGTTTACTGCGATGAGATACAATTTTTAATCTAAATGTAATGTACTATTATTACTTAAAAGTAAGCTTATTATTAATGTATAAATAAAAATTAAAAAATCTTGATTCTAAAGGTAGCACAACAAATAAAATTGTGGTTATTAAATATAATGAATATCGATTAAAATAGTGTATAAATAACACAAACAGACAGTTTCTAAATTATAAATAATAGTATATGGATAAAAATAGTGTATAAACAACCATTACAGACAGTTTAAAAATTATAAATAAACTGGTAAAAATTAGATAATAACCTACCTACTACATATGTTAGTGAACTGTGAACTTCGATACAAGCCTTTTTATATATTGATCCACGCATAATTATTAGTCATGCACTCGCTAATGCCATATAATGCTTTTTGGTAAAAATACTTCTTCATTTTAAGTGTAAAATGACTGATATTCAGTGATTTTAATTATTCATGCAATTTGTTATAAACTTTGGGTGCATAATAGTTGATGCTATTTTTTTGACAAGCGCAGCTTGTTTAATACAAATGCTTGGGTTCTTGTGTTATACTTATGAATATTTCTATGTAGGCGATATGAACTCCTATTTTTATGGAAATATACGATACACTCTAGAATGTATAACGACGACAATGCGAGAATAGCAAGACTGGTGAAGTCATTTCTGCAATCCTCTTTTTCGCCGTATAATTTTGATTGATTTTGCTAGTTTCTAAGGCCGTCTTTACGTTATAATTTTGGTTAGTACTGTTGTATCATCTACATATAAAATTTAAATAATTTAAATGTGGGCTGAAGGATCGTAAACAATTAATATACATTTAAAAAAGTGTTGGAATCAGGATGGAACCTTGTGGCATACCAAACTAAACATTACACTCAAGTGATGAACTTTGGTTTAATGTGGCAACCTGTTTTCTATTTGACAGAAATGAGTAAATTATCCTACAGCTATCGGGATAGAAATTGTAAAAATACAGTTTTTACAGAAGAGTACAACGAAGAAAAAACATCTTTTAAGGCCGTCGGTAATCTCCTTAGCAAGAGAATCTATCGCATCAAACTGTAGTTATTTCTTACATTGGCTTCAAAAAGTCTCCCCGCACTATTTTTCATTTCTTGAACATTTTTAGGATGTACTCAGACAATTATTTTGACGTTTATTTTGCATAAAATAATAGTTTATTTGTAAGAAAATTTATTAGATACACGAAATTCTTATAACATGAAAAGGTCTCACAATAAAAAGTTATACAGAGAGGTTTTTTAATCAGTATACATTAGGCGAACTGTATACCTGCAAAAAAACAAGTCAAACGCATTGAGCCGATTAACGTGTGTTGCCTATAACAAACAACTAAACGTCAAACGCTAAACTTCAAAATATCTGAAATATTTGATCGAAAATGTATACAAATGAAGAAAAAGTCGAATTTCAAGCGTGTATTACAATTCCAACAGTACTAGAGAAGGATAAGACATGTTTTCAATGAATCCAAAGTGGCCGAATACCTCAGTTAGGATAATTCTAAAAATAATTAAACTAAAACATTTTCTTTTGAAAACGCAACGAAATAAATCATGACTAACACTGCATGCGTTACCGTCACAAGCAATTTCCTTTTTTATAAAAAAAAACGTCACTTATTATTATGGAGAAATTACAGGTAAAAAATATTAAGAGATTTTATTAAGACAATTTGAAAGAAAAGTAACAGTGAAGAACAATAAACTTGAAATAAATAATTAGAATTAATGCTAGAAATGACCACCAGAAACTGCAAGATATTAACTCAAATGATCGTGAAAATTCCTCCACATTGTGCATTGCGATATTGTCATAAACAAAATAGAAAATTGTTAGATTGTATTGTTTTTTTTTAAATTATCAATGCGTTTGACTTGGGTATTTTACATGTATACATAGGGGATATGTATACTGTTAAAAAAACCTCTCTGTATAACAAAAAGAATTTAATTTATAAATAACTTCAAATATTATTTTAATTAATTTATTTAAATGAATACAGATTTATTACAATACTATTCTTATATTTTTATAAATACATAGAAAGTACGTATATTTAATTGAAACAACTTTAAGGGAGATGAATGTCATACGCATCATGGTGCAAATTAGTATTTCAATTAAATATACTTATTTTTGTATATTCATAAAAGGATAAGAATAATATTGTAAAAAATCCGTGATCATGTAAATAAATTAATTAAAAAATAGCTTTACTTATATAAAGCAAGAATTTTACCATTTTACTATTTTACCATAACTTACACACAGCCTTGACCTTGACCGATTAATGAAATTATTAATTGATAACTACCAAAAAGCTGATAAAAACGCTTATCAAACAAAAATGTAACGAACAAATTACTATTATTTCATGAACACCTGTGTGTCTCTTTTGTAATCTCGATTAAACTGATTTTTTTATACGCGAAACAATACATTATTTATAATTTAAAAACCATGAAAGGATATTTAGGATGTATTTTTTGTTATCTTAACTAATCTAATTTAGGTATTCAGAATCGATTGTAAAATCAATTATTTAGAAAATATGATTTTCAGTATAGGTTTGACAAACAACTTCGTAATGTTAGTGTGAATATTAGAAGAATATGATTTCATAAAGATGGTGCCACTTCCCATACTGCTATGAAGTCTATGGCAATACTGCGAAGAATGTTTCCTGGTCGTGTCATTTCGATTTTTTAGGGACCTCAACTAGCCGGCACGGTCTCCGGATCTGTCAGCTTATTATTTCTTTTATGAGGATGCCTAAAGTCAAAGATGTTTTATAATCAACGGCAAGCTTTAGCGCAACTGAAGTATAAAATTCGGATAGAAATTAACGCAATCACAATTGAAATATTGGAACGGGTAATGCAAAACTTTCGTGCTAGGCTTCAAGAATGCTAGCAGCAAGGAGGAGGTCATTTAACTGATGTAATATTTAAAAAATAACATTTACGATTCTTGAATAAATATTTAGCCATTAATAAAAACGACTTATTTTGAAATGGATAATTCATTTTGTTTATATGAATTTTTCTCTGTAATAAGCGACGTTTTACGCAAATATATGCATTTTATAAATATGTTATATTAAGTAACGTTCTTTTATGTTTTTTTTACATTGAATCAAAAAGCATTGGATCAAAAATCGCTGCAAGATGCAATATTTTATTGATATGCAACAGCAAGTGTAGATTATATAATTCAATCTCGCGGGGTATTTTCCAGAGAAGTAGTTGTTTCAATATGCATTTGTATAAGTATTTACGTAACATAAGTCAAAATATCACAGTGCTAAATGTGGAAATAAATTATTAATTATTTATAAATCATTTTTATTTAATTTATATGCATTTTATATTACATTCTAGATAATTTTCTCGTAATAATATTTTTTCGAGACTATAACTGAAAATTCTAGCTTGGAACGATTATAAAAATTTACATATGTGCTAAATTTGATAAATTAGTCAACTGACAAGAATCCAAATTCATAAAACCTAGTGTTTTGGCAATGGCCTCAATATGGTAATTGAATGACATTTTATCGTCGGAAAATACACCCAAATACTTGAAAACGTTGACCCGTTCTGAATGAGCACATTATTAATAACATGGTTGGAAATTATGGGATGACACAACTTTGTGAATGATAAATATTTGCAATTAGATGTATCCAAACTGAAACTTTTATTCAAAAACTATGAAGAAACAATCAGTTATTGATAATAATCTGTTCGTTATATTAAATAAAAATGATTTGAAAATAATTAATAAATTATTTCCAGATTTAGCTCTGTGACTTTTGACTTACGTTACGTAAGTACGTTAAAAAATGCACATTAAAACAACTACTTCCCGAGCAAATACCCACGCCGGACATTGAATTACATAATGTGCACCTGCTGTTGCACATCAATAAAATATTTACAAATTTTTGATCCAGGAAAAGTCACAGAGCTAAATGTTGAAATAATTTATTAATTATTTTCAAATCATTTTTATTTAATATATTTAAATAACTGTGACCAAGTGAATAAATACTCTTTTCTATCTGTTCGTTATATTAATTAGTCTAACAATTATTACACCTTCCGTACCGACGGTAGTGTAAATCGTATGGATGACGTAATAAACTTGCACTCAGTTTAACCAAAGAGGATATTATAATGTCCTCTTTGGTTCAACTTAGTTTAAACAAACGAAGAAGTCTAATATGTTAAATAATTATAAAACCAAAATACCAAATTCTCTGATTGACATTGTTGGTTCTTAGTCCCTTTGTTACATTTGTTCTTTTTTTGGTAATAATATCAGAAAGATAATTAATGAATAAATTGAACAGTAAAGGACACATGATATATCCTTGTAAAATGCATGGAGAAAGGGTATATATTTCCAGGACTTATAGCCATTGATAGATAAGTATAATATGCATTTAATGAGATTGTTAAATAAAATTAGAGACACCGTCATGAAGGAGGCAATAATCAAAGACAGAAACATTACATATGTTTTTGCGGATCAATTCAAAAGACATACAACGCGACAGACAAAGATACATATGACAACGACTTTTTCTAGGTAATAAATACGTAGTGTAACTGATTAAAAAATCAACCAATTCCTATTCTCCTAATGATGACTAAGTGAGAAGGGGTATATTTTAGCAAAGTAGTTGCTTCAATAGATATTTGTCAAAAATGTACAGTGTAAGTATTTTTTGGATTTGAAAAAAACGGATTGATTTAATTTTATTGATCATATTCAGAAGTTTTTTTTATTTAATTTCATTTTAATTTAAATTACTACAAACATGTGAACCATCTTTGTTTTATTTTATTTGATGATATACGTATTTTTAAAACCCGCACAAAGGTAAAAATACTCCACCCGATCATGGGATAATATTAAAATCCTTTCCTCAAAATATCCATAACCATATCCAAAAAATATTCAATACTCCACACAAATTATCCCATCCGAATGAATGCATGGTTTAATAACCTGCGTCCCAAAACCAAACAATGATCCCTAATCAGTTCTAAACTATCGCCCCACCACCTTACTCCCAATTCTAGGAAAACTTTTCGAAACTGTCATTAAATCAAAAATGTTCGAACTCATCGCAAATAATACCAGTTCGGCTTTCTCCAACATCGATCCACAGTACTTACCTAAAATTGCCAAACAGTACACCTCGAAGACCACTAAACCACTATTTTATTCTTAGACATTGAGAAAGCATACGATTGAGTATAGCAACGTGATTTGATGTTTAAATGCAATTACATCCAAATTCCACATCACCTAATAAATCTTTTAGATAACCTTTTAAACGAGAGATCCATAAAAGTAAAATTACGCAGCTCTTGTTCGTGTACATTTATCTCTTATCATATTTTTGTATATGACATATATAACCCTAATCCAGACCATTTGGACCTGTCATCGTATCCTCTCCTTTATGCCGCCGACATAGCTCTAATTTCCCACACTCCTACCATCCAAAAAGTCCTTACGACTATTCAAGGTTTGATCGACAGAATTGAACTTTGGTTCACAAAATGGAGAATATCCATTAATACTAACAAATCCATCATACGACAAATTCTCCTTTCCATATTAACAATAATCACCAACAAATGGTTCCTTCGCCATCATACAAATACCTTAGCCTAACATTTTAAATTAAAAGTTATGCTAAAAATTTAAATTTGTTGATTGTTAAGGCTTTCACTTGGTTATACATTTTGAGTTTATTAAATAAAACACTTTTTAACGTGTTATTTTATTTTATTGACTATAGTTATACAAACAAAGTGAAAAAGTGTTTTATTTAATAAAAATTTAAACCTTAAACCTTATTCTCAGATCTTAAAAATGAAAATTCGATTTACAAAACACTTAAAATGTCTTTCATACAAGACGTAAGGCATAACAACCAGCATGGATGTGCATATTTATAAAGCCATCCGCAGACCCCTCCTCGAATATGCCTCCATCCTATTTTATAATCCACACTCCTCTGTTTTGGAGAACATTCAAGTCACCAACCAAAATAAGACTAGGGAGTGTCTTATTTTGGTTAGTCCCGACACAATCCATCAAATACTCTCCTTTATAATATAACCCGTATAACACCTATTGAACACCGTATTAGCAGCTACCTCTTACAAAAATTTGCATCCAATCCATTCAACCAAGAATTCCTCAACGAGTTATGTATCCCACAGAATTTTAATATCCCTCCTAAATACACATTCCCTAAGGGAATACACAAATATACATTCCCTAAGAGAATGTGTATTTAGGACGGATATTAAAATTCTGTGGGATACATAACTCGTTGAGGAATTCTTGGTTGAATGGATTGGATGCAAATTTTTGTAAGAGGTAGCTGCTAATACGGTGTTCAATAGGTGTTATACGGGTTATATTATAAAGGAGAGCATTTGATGGATTGTGTAGGGTATTGCCCTACATTGATTCGTTTAATTATTTTAATCGGGCAATCATAACATAACAATATGGTAAATTCATTAACATAGACTGAAAAGAAATAATAATCGTTTTACGGAAAAATGTATTATATGTATTCATGGATTGAGTACATATAAGGTGTAAATGACAATTTTTTAGAGTTGAATTTATATTCTGAGGATCGGTTCTGCTCTATCATTCCTAAATGTCATTACTGAATGGATCTGTCTATCATTCGGCTTATTCAATTCGCTCAATATTTGGCATCGATGGTTTGATGTTAAAATAGTAGTAGTTATATGCACTCAATCCGTGGACACAATCGGCCCTATTCCCTATCGAAAACGCTAAACATAAAAGTTGACAGTTATGTTAGGATAGCGGTCTACGATAGCGTGTGCGGTAACGTTTCTGGATAATTCCGTATTTCGTATTGAGTGACATGTTATTCCTGCAGTGTTAAAAAATAATATAGTTTTGATGTGTCGGTAGAAAGTGAGAGGTTATTATATGTCGAATTAGTAAGACAAAGCCGATAAATTTCAACGTTACGCTCATCGAATGGCTGTTGAATGGTTGAATTCTAACCTAACAAAATGTGTGTGTAAACTATGCAATCGAAGAAAACCACAGTGCACCAAACATCCATAAACAGTGCGATTTTGTCCTTTATTAAAAAACGTACTCAAAGCATCCGCAAAATGCAAATTGTGTTTCCGTGTGTGAAATGTTCATAAGGCGATCATAAAAAAAATCAATTTATGCTTTGGTTTTCTCTGATATAAAGTTTATAAATTGCAATATGATTGTATTAAATTGCAGTAATGTTTTATTGCAGTGTTCAGCCGTTTTGATATGTAAATTTCGCTATTCACATCATTACAAAAGGGGTTTGACGTTTTTCTACCTAAAACAACAATCACAATGTTTTCTGAACCCCCACAGTGCCCTCATTAAAAAAATACATTAAAAATTACATCTTTAATATAAAAAATCTCTGTTTCGAATTATGGAAAACTTTATAAAAAGGTACACTCGCTCATAAATGTATGCACATTCTATAGATTCCTGAATGAGTGAAGTATAAAAATGTTCTTTTTTGATAGTTTAAATTCAATTTTACAAGAGAATAAGCCAAAAATACCATAATATTTATTAAACTACCGCTAAAATACAATTTGAATTGAAAATAACCTCGAAAAGCAGCTAAACGTTATTATAACTTGACTTATTTCGGTGCCTGCTATTTTCAACGATTTTAGCGGCTGTCATGGCGCTGAGCGTTGACTGAGATAACGGTTTGGCGCGATACGGAATACGAAACAGCCATATAACGTAACCTTGAAGAATAGCGAGTTGTCAAACATAGCGTTATCGATAGGGAATAGGGCCGATTATCGGGGCTATTTCGTAAAGAAAATTTTTAAGTTTAAGGTGTATGTTATTAATTATCTTCACATTCTATTCATATACATATATTATAAATGCTGCTTAGACTATGATGATAAAATATAACGTACACGTTAAATTTAACATTTTCGTTACAGAATAGCCCCCTATATATTTGTAATTTAATTATGTTGTTTATACTTTCTGTATTTTTTTTTACTTTTTATTTACGATTTCGGATTATACATAAAAAAGCCAATTTCTTTTATTCGCTGATGATCTAAAAATTTTTAAACAAATAAAATCTATTTTAAATCATTTGGAACTCCAGGAAGACTTGAATGCCATTACGATATGGTGCATTCATAATAATTTAGATTTAAATCTAAACAAATGTTTCCATATGTGTTTTCATCGCGGGCGTGCAAATAACTTTACGTATTCAATTTCAGGTCAAAAATTAGCAAACGTCTCGACGGTCAAGGATTTGGGTGTATTATTTGATCCAAAACGACTTTTTGGATCATATTTTATATATGTGCAATAAGTCCCTAAAAGTCATTGGTTTAACAGATTTAGCAAACAATTTAGAAATAATACAATCAAGACGCTATATCTATCTCTGGCACGTCCACACATCTATCATATGGTCCCTTACTACAAAAATGTCAATCACCAAATTGAAATGGTTTAGAGCAAATTTTTAAGATTAATAGCTTTTAGAATGGGATTGAATAAAATGAACTTCAACCAGAGTGAAATGCTAACAATACTAAACCTTAGATAACTTTCAGAAAGAAGACTGTTTTTAGATTTTACCTCTTTTCATAAGTTTGTGAATGGATTTTGAATTGTAGTGTTTTGGTGGAGTCATTGCATTTTAACATACCTTGATCTCTTCAATCAATGTACAGACCCTTATTCCGCTTATCATCTCATTATACTAACTATGGCATATATAATCCTATCGACCGAATGATGAAGTATGCTAATATATTAAGTGATAATAACAACTTCATTTTATTTTCATCAACAGTAGCACAATTTAAAACCCACTTGCGTTACATTAATTTATCCGATGTCGTTATTATGTCTCAATAATTTTAATTTTATTTTTAATTAATTTCTCACTTAACCCGTGGTGAAACATATTTAATCAAAGTTTATTTTAACTTTATTATTATTTATTTGTAATAGTGCCTTTATTTTGTTACTTTATATTAATTTATATATTCGTTTGTCTGGACTGTTGTTTTCATTTTTTTATGTGTAGGTTTTCTTTATGCAACTTAAGGTTGTGGTTTAATAGAAAGAGATAGATATACAATAAATTGAAAATAATCGTTCGACAAAGGAGCCATTCTTTTGGATTTAATAATATGAATATCTATTTACATTTTTTACCTACCAAGTATAAAGTATCAGTATAAATAAAAAAAATATATCGGTTATTTTCGTGTATTACGTCAATTTACTAGTTCAAGTTAGAAAAGAAAATTGTAAGATATATTTAAATTAATAGGTCATGTCTGCTAAGTTATTTGAATGTAGAATTTAGTGAAATCCTTTAAATTTTCATTGCACAAGTTTTTATTAGCAAAAATATAATTTGATATAAATTTGATCAATTTTCATTGTTTTCACAGAAACTAAACATTAAAATAATTTTTATCTGCCGAAATTTCTGCTTATTTTAAGATTACTTTAATATATAATACAATATTGTTCATTGATAAAAACAGCAATCTAACTCGAATTAGTGATTGCCAAAATTTATAAGCTATCTCTTTCGTCTAAACCGCACCCTTAACGTGTTATTCCATCGGTGATAATTTGCTTTTGCCAATTAATACACTGCTTAGTGATATATTCTATCAAAGGTTGCAAACGGTTATATTACATTTATTTTAGTATGTTTTATATTTCCTTTTCGTATTTAATTTTGTTATTTTCGGTTGATTTTTATATTTGTATTTCAATATTTGTCAGTACTGTTACATTAAATTTTCTGTGTATGTTTGCTTTATACATTTTACATTAAAAAATTATCACAGATGGAATGATAATTTGCTTTCGCAAATTCATTACTTTGTGATATATTTCGGTTAATCTCTTTTTGTATACTTAGTCAGAAATATTGTTTTTTTTAACGTTTATTTTTGTATGATTATTATGTATGTTTTTCTTGTATTAAATAGTAAAGTTGAGCATTTTTATCTTAATATTTATACGGCTTTATTGGACCATTTTGGGACTGCATACACCAATTAGACTTAGGATTTTATTTACTAGATTTTGTAAATGAAATGTATATTGTAAAATAGAGATTCTGTAAATAAATAAGTAAACTAAAAATAAAGATTGTTTCTCTCTAAAATTTTTAGAAGTACTAAATTTTCAGTTATAAAAAATTATACGAATTTCCAGAAACATGTTTTATATTAGACATTGGCAAAGTCGATCTTTTCGATCTATTGTGTTACTGCAAAATTAAATATATGACAATTTTATTAATATTCTCTATTGGTTGAAAAACATTACATGAATTCAAGTTATATGCGCTAGTCATCAAAGATATTGAAGCGGCCTATAATTCCCCTCAAGCTATGTGATTTTTTTTAATTAGTAAAATCGAAGACTCTTAAATTTTAAATTTTCCTTTTTTACTAGCAATACCTTAAAAAAACGTTTGGCAGAAAGCATACTTAAATAAAATAACTTGTAAATTAAATTCACTTGGTTTAGTTTTACTTAAGTTTGTTTTAATATTAACAATGTTTTACAAAGTCATTAATGAGAAAAAGTGTCTGATATATTAAATAAACGAAATTTAACACACCTTTGATATTTTTGCAAATAAAATGGAACCAGACAAGAAAATTATTAATTTTCTTTTCTGGTTCCATTTTATTTCAAATTTATTTATTTATTTTATACCAGAAAAGAAAATTATTAATTTTCTTCTCTGGTTCCATTTTATTTCAAATTTATATAAAAAAGAAATTTCAATGTTTTGAATTGCATACTAATATTATAATAAATTCCATTTGTTTTTTACATTAAAATTTTAAGCAATAAAATATCTAATCAAAATAATCGATAAAACCAGGTATCATTATTAATCAGATAATTTCACACCTGTCTTCTCTTCTCGATAACTCTCGACGTAGAATAATAAGTCAGCGAGATATTGCCACTATCACTTGATGTGAGTCTCATTATTAAATTAAATTATCATCAATGAGCGGTCCGCGGCGAGTACGCACCGGAGAAGTGCTGCAGCGTCCGTTATTCACTCTGATCCTCTTTGTGTTTTTGCCACTGGTGAATCCCGAAAGCATGTGTTACTGCCACTGCTGCTGACAGTCAGACGTCGGTGGCTCAGTGGCTGGCGGTCAGTGATTGCGCGACTGTCGACGGAGGTGCTTCGTGTGTTCGTCGCGATGGACGCGGGGACTTCCATCAGCAAGTCGACGTCGGTGCCGAGGAGGAAACCGGTATTGGCCAAGAGGCCCGATTCCATGAAGGTCGAGTTGTTGACGATACATGAGGACGTCGTGCCCAGAGTGTTCATGCAGGATGAGAATCGTGTCAATATTGGGTTTAGGAATTTGAGTTATACAGTGCCTGATGGGATTTTTAGACACAGTAAGTTATTTTTAATAATTGAAACTGTAAATTATGAAGGTTTATCATTAATAGTCCAACATGTTTCACCAAGTAATAAAGGTAATCAAGAACAAAAACTATATTTAATTCATAATTTCACATTTATTGTACAAACATAGAAAGTAATAACTTGACAAAAATAATATAATACAAGTTTGATTATATTTCCAATTAATTTCATTTTTGTGGTATTATCAACAAACATAGAAAAAAAAATCCATTAAAGCCTTATGGACAGTCAAAAAGGCTTTGATAAATGGATTTATTAAAGCCTTTTGGACAGTCCGTAAGGCTTATAAGGCTTTAATAAATTTATTTTATATTTACGCTATTTTTTGTCCATAATGAACCACAACGAACACTGTAAATAAGTACGAGATTTCATATTAATTGTACAAAAAGTTAAAATAGTTCAAAACTAGTAAGTTTTAAAAATTGATCTTCCCACTTATTCGATAATAGTTTGACTATTCAGCCTATTCTGCATGGTAAATGTTAAGTTTATCGTTTTCGCTACTTTCTATTATCACAATCTTAGCAGCTTTTACAAGATATATATATATACAGTGTAATTTTTTATCCAGGCCTCATAGGGATTTACATAGTAAAATCTTTTCGTCGTGTTAATGGTTTTTCTATGGTATGGATTTTGATCAAATTAAACACACATTTAAATTAGAGTAATTTGTGCAAAGTTCAGCAGTTTTTAAATTATTTTAAATGCATTTAATGTTTTAAATAGTGATTTAAAATAATGATAATTTTAAATATTTTCTTAATTAATAGGCTTAGTTCTCTGACATCTACTGAAGTTGTCAAAGAAATGATTACGCACTTGTCTACTTGATAGCCCTTTTATGTATTCCATCACCATTTTAACCTTTTCTGGGGTGGTATAAACCGACATTCTTTCAATAAAAGGAGTACAATAAATTGGAACACTGACAATTACGATTGATGTCAGTGAACTAAGCCTACTATTTTAAAAAAATATTCAAAATTATTATCATTTAAATTCAATTTTAAAAACATAAAACGCATTTAAAACAGTTTAAAAACTACTGAATTCTATACGTATTACTCTAAATTAAATGTGTCTTTAATTTGATCAAAATCCATACCACAGAAAAACCATTAACACGACGAAAAGATTTTCCTATGTAAATCCCTATGAGGCCTAGATAAAAAAATGCACTGTATATATATATAAAAACATATAATTTGAAAATTGAGAACACGTTAAACTTAACATTTCCCGTACGGAATAACCGCGAATATTTCTGATTTCAATTTTGTGCTATTATTAACAAATATATAAAAAAATAAACCAATAACTCCTTGTGCTCCAAAACAGACAAAAACATATACCTGTATGCTATTTCATATACGACACGGTATATATATCCGAAAATTCATATTTATTGTACAAACATCAAATGTATTAAGTTTAGAAAAATGTTCTTTCCATTCGTTAACTAAAAGTTTGACTGCCTTTACAACTAATTTTAATTTTGTTATTATCGACAAATATATAAAAAAATATTTCATTAAAGCCTTGTGAGCCAAAACAAACACACATATATATTTGCATGTTTAGTTTTTGATATGTGATACGTTTGATATATCCTAAGTTTGACATGTATTGTATTTAGTTTGAAAAATTGTCTTTCTATTGATTAGCTAAAAGTTTTAATTTCTTTTGAGGTAATTTTAATTTATCAGATATCCTTTTCTCATTAATCGCTTACGAAAATATTTTGATAAAATATAGCTTTGGAAAATTAATTTCACGCCGTTTGTTTTACTTATTTTTATTATTTACAATAAGTTTCGGTGTGATTCTTGATAATAGCATAATGCCGAAACTAAATGAAAATTAAATACACAATTGAATTTAAATTAATTTGTAGTATTAACTCCACGTAGTTTAAAATAAAACTACATCAAGTTACTTCTAAAAATTAATTTAAATTCAGTTTTGTATCATTATTACCGAATATAGAATAATTTAATTTATCAACGTCTTGTGCATAAAATCAAATACAAAATAATGTCATTTTGCTACATTAGGTGAATATATTTTGAACTAAACAATAGTATATGAAATATTATTTTTAAAATTGTGTAATAAAAACATACAACTCCAAAAAAAGTGTGTATAAAAATAATTCATACCTTAATAATTTTCAATTTATGTTCATATAATCTCATAATAAATTATTTATTAATCCCAATGCTTTAAATGTACTGTAATAATTTAATATTTAATCTACATGCTTAACATGAGGATGGCATATACAGTATGAGGGTTAACTGTTAAATTATTATTGAAAAAGATACCTAAATTTTTAAAGCCTTATGCATACCCAAGTGTTTTGTTATTAAGTATACATGAAAATATAGTGAAATGCATTTTTAGTAGTAATGGGCAAAATCTATCATTTCAAAGAGCGATCAATCAGTTTATCGAATCGCTCGAACTGATCAGAAAGATCGAAGCGAACGCAAGGATCGAGCGGATATTAAAGATCGAGCCGATCGAAGAGATTGAGCTGATCAGAAAGATCGATCCAACAGCACTGATCAAGAGGATCAAACAGATCGACTCAATTGAATTGATGAGAAAACTTCTACAAAAATCGCTCATGAAAAATCACTCATTTAGAAAACCACGCTGTGAAAAAAAATCACCCCTATAAAATTATTCCTTGAAAATCATATAAAATCATCCACCGCAAAAAGCATTCCTCAAAAAATTACCCCCCGAAAAATAATACCTTCTAACTAAAATTTACTTGTTATTCATATTAAACGTATTTTTAAAATCACAAACCGCTTTAAAAATTACCTCTTCGAAAAAGCACCGCTGTAAAATTATTTGTCATTTTCTACATATTTTTATTTTTACTGTATTTCTGTTTGTTAAATTACAATTGTATTTAGTAAATAAATTAATAAAGGCTGACTTTGCATAAAACAAAATAATTTAAAGAAATAATGTGATTCAAAGATCGATTTTACCTAGCATAACATGATCAATTCACTTCGGAAAGTAGTCCGAAAAGATCAAGCCGATCAAATTGATCGAGCCGATCAGAAAAATCTAGCCGCTTGAGCAGATCAAAAAGATCGAGCGGCTCGAGCTGATCAAAAAAAACGAGCTGCTCGAGCTGATAAAAAGGTCGAGTCGCTCGATCTTCATGAATGACTCGATCACCTGCAAGGATCGAGCAATCGATCTTTTTTTATCGATCTTGCCCATCACTAGTGAAGGACATGAATTTGTATTTATCAGAATTTAAACCGGTTTGTTTGGCGTCAGGTTCACAGCGACAAACATTAAAAACTGATGATGATGTACCTTAGTGCCTAAAGTGTTAAAAAGTTACAAAGGGGTGAATTTGTCGCCAGCGCTAACTTTAATATCTTTTAAATCTAAAAGTAACAATTTTGTACCTGTTTGTACCACTTTTATTTTCGTTTGTACCTCAAAGGTTTCGCCAAAAATGAAAATGTTTTTGTAATTATACATTTTCAAAGTTTATTTTTTATTAAATAAAAATGATTTGAAAATAGTTACTAAATTATTACACATCAATACATCAATAAAATATTGCATAATGCAACAATTTTTTTTTGATCCGAGAAAAATTTAATGTAAAAACAACAAAAGGAACGTTACTTAATATAAGGCCATCTGCAGACACGTGTTTCGGGATCTATCTCTCGTCTGAACAGCTATGCCTTACATAATTTAAAGATATTAAAATAAATCAATTAAATTAATTCAAATACAATCAGCAAAATTAAATCAATTATATTAAATCAAATTAAAATAACAATTTAAATTAAATTAAACCAAATTAATTCAATTACGGAACGTAAGTCATAAGTCACAGAGCTAAATGTGAAAATAATTTGTTAATTATTTTCAAATCATTTTTATTTAATATATTTAAATAACTGTGACCAAGTGAATGAATACTCTTTTCTATTTGTTTATTTTTTATATTTTTTTTTTATATTTTTGAATGAATCAAATTGCAATTGATTAAACAAATTGTACCAATTTTATAGTAGTTTGTACTTCAAAGGGTTCCTTAGAAAAGAAATATATGCTTTTGGAAATCGCATATTTTAAAACTTTTTATTTCTGAAGATATTCGAATGAAACAAATTAAATTCAAAAGAGCATCGTTTGTACCGCCTTTATTTTCGTTTGCACACGAAATGGTTTAGTGGTTAAAATAAACTTTCTTGTAATAAATAGCATTTTTTTACAAGTTTTTTATTTGTATTTTTCAAGATATTTGAATAAAACAAATTGTATTCGTTTTGGGGCCCCAGTAGTTCGAATCATGGTGTTAAACTATGTCGGTGTGGCGGTCTGTCAGTGTATTTGTAATGCTCATCATGAAAACAATTCAGAAATAATGTAATGAATCAAATGTATTTACAATAAAATAGCTCCGTCTGAACTTGTGTATAAACTAGAAGGCATATATTTTGTAATAATGTACTCTCTCTTATTAAAACATGTTTACTTTTATTAATATCTTCGTATTTCCGCCAGGTACCATTTATTCGTTTACAATACGTAATGTAGTGGCTCATTTCATTATTAATTACTTCATCTAATGAAAATAAAAGTGGTACAAACGGGTACAAGCGATGCTCTTTCAAATGCATTTTGTTTCATTCCAATATCTTGAAAAATAAAAAAAACACTTTTGTTTTGATAATGACACGTTAAGGTTGTCGAAACTATAGTCAACAATAAATTCAATCCGAGTTATACAAACAAAGTAAAAAAGTGTTTCATTTATTAAAATTGAATTACAATGTATAACAAAGTAGAAGCCTCAACAATTAACAAAAAATAAAAAAACTTTGAAGAATGTGCGATTTCCAAAAACTTCTTTTTTTTGACGAACCTTTTTAGTTACAAACAAAAATTAAAGTGGCACAAACGCGTACAGACGATGATGCTATTTCGAATGCAATTTGTTTCATTCGAATATCTTGAAAAATAAAAAATAAAACTTTGAAAATGTGCGATTTCAAAAAACAAAATATTTTTTTCTAGCGAACCCTTAGAGGTACAAACGAGAATAAAAGTGGTACAAACTATTACAAACGATGCTCTTTCGATACATTTTGTTTCATTCCAATATCTTGAAAAATAAAATAAAAATTTTGAAAAATGTGGGATGTCCAAAAACAAAATTATTTGTTTTCTGGCGAATCCTTAGAAGTACAAACCAAAATGAGGGTGGCACACACGTATACAAACGATGCTTATTATAATGAAAATTGTTTCATTCGAATATCTTGAAAAGTAAAAAATAAACAGGCGGAAAGACCTTCGGTCGTTGGCCATTTCTGTAATATGTGTGATTATAAATCTACAAATACATTGTAAATAATTATCTCAACTATGTATAAATGTTACATGAATAAAGATGTTTAGTAGTAGTAAAAAATACATTTTGAAAAAAGTGGTATTTAAAAAAAACAGGCGAACCCTTTTAGGTATAAACAAATAAAAATGGTAAAAATGGGTACAAACGATGCATATTCGAATGCAGTTTGTTTCATTGGAATATCTTAAAAAATAAAAAATGTACGATTTCTAAAATCGAAATTATTTTTTGCTAGCGGATCATTTAAGGTACAAATAAAAATAAAAATAATAGAAAAAGGATTTATTCATTTGGTTACAGATATTTAATTAAATTAAATAAAAACAATTTGATAATTTGAAATTAATTAATTAATAAATTATTTTCCCTTTAGCTATTTTGACATTATGACTTATGTTATGCTATTTTGACATTTGCTGTTGCATAACAATTACATATTGTATCGAGCGTATAACTAAAATCGACGACGAAGTTGGCATTGGAAATCTAAATTCATGTCTGAACTAAAATTACACGCGCACGCGTAAAGTACTGGTTGTCATGTTGATAAGTCAGTTGTCAATAACCCCTAATTATCGTAAACATGTTTTCTAAGGTACATAAAACGTTTATGATTGAATGTTATTTTCGTAATGGACGAAAAGTTGGTGGAGAGTGGCAGTATTCTATTCCCGATTGTTTGGAAGATTTTCGAAATCAATTTCCCAATCTTGCCGTTGATGATAATTGTTTTCGATGTAATCTTCGGCGTGCTGTACAAGTCTTTCGTGACACTGGAAGTGTTGGTAGGATTGGCAACAAAACGGTGGGCATTTTCAACACTTACTTTGACTATTGTAATCTAAAATAAATTTAGTTTGGCTACCTATTTAACAAAATTAATACCTGACTTGTCACTGTTTAACCGCAACCAGCATTTCGCGCATGTGATCTTAGTACAGACATGACTCGAGACTTCCAACGCCAACTTTGTCGTTGATTTTTGTTATACGCGATATAATATAAAATTTTTTGAATCAAAAATATTTAATGCAAAAAACAAAACAAAACTTATGTAATATTGGGCTATCTGCAGACATATGTTTCGGGATTTCTTCCCTCGTCGGTGCAACTGTATCTTATATAATTGCAAAATTGTTTATCAAATTAATTAAAAATACACTATTAATACGTGTACAAACAGGTACAAACGAAGATCTTTCTATTGGTATTTTTAGATTTAAAAATTATTAAAGTTAAGCGCTGGCGAAAAATTCACCCTTTTGTAACTCTTTAACCCTTTAGGTACAAACGAAAAAAAAAAATAATTTCTAAGGTACAAACGAGGTACAAACGGATGGTGTTATAAGTTTTTTTTTTAGGGGGGCACCAGGTTCACACCGGTAGAATTTAAGTCACTAATGTCATGGGCAAATGAACTGAGCCATATCTATTTTGTATTTTAAAATCCCAGTTCGTAACAAATACTTAAAAAATATATATCCAATGACACAAAATAGTACAAAAAATAAAAATAACAACGAAAAATTACATAAGGGAAACAATTGCATCCGTCACCTTTTCATCCTGATCTGTATGCAGAGAGTCAGAAACGCCAGAATCTTCGAAAACAGGATCAAACCCAGCAGAAAGTAAACGGAGTTCGAATAAACGGCGTTTTTCATATCGACCCCGTTCAGTAATTTCTCTGCATCGATGAAATAGCATTAATCTACGTTGCAGCGGATTTTACCACAGCAGTAGCCTCATGTCTTGATTCTTTTTCGATCCGCATAAGTAAACTGCCCCTCCCAGATAACTTCTACATAACCATTTACTATCTCTATTCTCATTCATATTTCTCTCTTCTTACTTATAATGGTTCGTTTAGACTTTCGTTTTCTTCTCTCCTTGTCAGAATTTAAGTTTATTAACAGTGAACCAGTTCGACTCCACTTTTCAACAAATTAAAAAGCAAGTGAAGGTAATTACAATTAGGATTTGAAACTATTTAGCGTGACGTATGATTCGTGATGTTTAAGATAAGAACTTTTAATAATAGATACACTTCTACAAATCATAATAAATTAAAGACGACGTAAGCGCCACCTTTTGCCCATTTTAAAGTGGCATCGTCAATGATTTGGGTCTACAAGATAGACGACCGAGAATCATTGTTACGTCCACTAAAGGAAGGTGAACTTGTCCTGTTTATGAGAACAGGAATCGAAATTCTAGCGTATGGATAACTAGTGATGGCCATTTCGGTTCTTCGAACCACATCAGACTAGTGTGTTCCATGTGCATGTGAATTTCGTTTCCTGTTCTCATAAACAGGACAAGTTTGCCTTCCTTTAGTGGACGAAACAATGATTCTCCGTCGTCTCCCTTTTAAACCCAAATCGTTGACGATGCCATTTGAAATTAGGCAAAAGGTGGCGCTTGCGTCGTCTTTAATTTGATATAATTAATATCGGGTATATAACTATAACACAATTTTCGTTCAGCCGCCTTTATCAAAACCTAAATGAATATAGTTTAGTTAACAATAATTCATAATCAAGTCAGTTAAAGCCTTCCTCATCTCTGCATAAAATACGTCAATTTGTCCGGCAGATTCAAGACATAATTTCATGTGTGATTAGACACAAGTTAATTACAATGGATCGATTTTTTAAGAAATCGTGCCATTGCTGAGATGCACCTTGTCATTAATCTCAACGTCAAAGTTGTTTCAAATAATACTTATACAGATTGTTTCTAATTTTATGCGGGAGATTTTAGAGGGTTATTTTTCTGCAAAAATTAAGGGTCTTTCATGTATTTTTTTCTTTCTTCAAAACCCCTTCCTCTCCAAGTTACAACCCTCTAAAGTTAAGAAAGAAAAAAAATCATATATCTACTATGGAAAAATTTAGAAGAATGAAATATAGCACACAACATAAAATTCTCATAAAATAGCACTTTTGATGATTTTTGTAATCATTCATTTACTTATTTATTGACGGAATCTCCTTTTACACAGATCTACAAAGATTAATTACACATATAAATATAATAAAATATACAATAAATTAAAAGAACAACTTAAATCTTATAAGCAAAGCTTGATAGTAAAACGGATAAATAAACTTAATATACAAAACGGCTAGAATTTAAAATGAAAATGAATGTATGAATAAATATAATATAAATATGGAATTAAAATTATATTAATAAATGAAAACATTCCTCGTTAGATTGAAAAGATAAACAACAGACAAATAATAACTTTAACTTTAACTCTATTTTATGGAATTCTCCATTATAATTGATTACATTATACAATAATTTACATATTTGTATATAATCAGGTAAGTATTCCTAAACTATTAATAATTAATAAGTAAGATAAGTGAATTCCCAAACGGTTCAAAGAATTGATTCAGTGTTGCTTATGACTTCACAAACTAACATCTACGGGTATATAATTACATAATGGAAACAATAATTTACCTAAGAAAATGTAAAAATAAAATTTAAACAAATAAAAATTTAAAGTAAATAATAAAATAAAATAATAAAAGAAATTAAATATATGATCACAGTTTTATCACAAGTATGTTCATATTGAGTATAGGTACGAACACTGTAAGATAAAATATCACAGATCAATTATCACATAATTATAACTTGATAAAATATTATTACATGGGCGCGAAAAATCAACCTCTATAATAGTTTGTATTAGAACTTTTTAATTCCTATTTAAAAAAAATGATTTTTTCTCATAAAATTGTTAGTATGACCATAAAAAAATAAAATAATACATACGCTCATTTGTCATAATTCAAAAATTTGTTATTATGTGTTTAGAAAAATGGTGTCATAATAACAAAAATTTTTATTGTTGTGATTTTGTCGGTGTTATAATATCCCGCGAACTAAAAACAATTTATTACTTAAGTAAATAATATGGCAAACTACATAAATTCTGAAATGGCAGACATGCATTTTGTATATGGTCGTGCTAATGGAAATGGGTTATTAATTTATTTTTTTATGACAAAACTAATAATTTAGGCGCATCCCTTCAATCCCTCTATTTAAATAAATTTTTGAATTAGAAAAATGCATGTGTATACATAGAACAAAAAGTTCTGATGCAAACTATTACATGGGTTGATTTTATCACCCTCTTATAATAATATTTTAGGGTTGTCAAAACTACCATTTTATGAGGAACAATTGAATCCTATATTTATTTTTTCTGAGTTGTTCAATAGTAGATATTTGAAATAAAAATATTTTTGTACGTAACTTTAGAGGGGTGTAACTTGGAGAGGAAGGGGTTTTAAACAAAAAAAATATATAAAAGTACCCCCTTAGATTTTGCTGAAAAATCACCTTTTAATTTTTTTTGCATCAAACACCCTATATATATTTCAAAGAATTGCGTTGTATTTGTAATACTTCACAAATATTCTCAAGAATTCAACTTATTCCTTTAGACGTATTTATAGTATCTGTATTATATTTTTGGTTTATTCTTATTACTTGCGTTAATTTTAGAAAATGACGTATTGTGATAATAATAATACACCCCCTCACGTCCAATTCGGGTAAATAATCCCCCGAAGAGGCATAAAAATAAATCCGACCGTGAGCGAACGCCAAAGGCTAAACCGGTTGCTCGGTTGGCGAAGGCTTTCAAAACAAAGAAGACGTGGTGGCGGGCTGCGTTATTAGATGCATCGGATTTTCAGATTGAGGACAAGTTCATCATTCTACACGCACGTTGTGTGTCGGGTTGTATTGGAAGAACACGTGCACAGCCTATTTCGGAAATAATTATATAGATTGCATGTTTAACCATTGTTATCATTATGAGTAATAACAACATAAAAAATGGTGATGTTTTTGAATTAATATTTAATAGTAAAGAAAAACTTATTAATTGAAAAAATCGATTGTTGTTTTTTAAAGTTACAGCTGAGTATTTCGAAGAAAATTATAATTGGGTTTATTTCTTACCTTACAATGGCTTCACAACCTTAAGTCAAAATTAACTTGTTAATTGTTGAGGCTTCTACTTTGTTATACATTGTAATTCAATTTTAATAAATGAAACACTTTTTTACTTTGTTTGTATAACTCGGAGTTATACAAACAAAGTAAAAAAGTGTTTCATTTATTAAAATTAAGTCAAAATTTTTGATAAGAATTTTGAAACAAAGTGTTTTATTTTTTAATTAATTTTGAATACCCATGCCATTTAAAAAAGTCAAACAGTTGCTGTATTTTGAAAACAGCTAGCGTAAATATTTTGACAGCCATGAATAAATTTTAATTAATCAAGTAAATGTTTCAAATTTCACATACTATCCCCGATAATAGTTCTGAAAATAAACAATCAATACCCTTTCATAATCCCTCTAACAAACACCTCTACGAAATTACACAAGTCCTTCCTATTGATAAACGCTTCACTCATTTTACAAAAAAAAATCTCTTATTAAGAACACATTATTGATTTCTTGAACATTCTATGTACCCACATTTATTCGTAACATCCATACAAGACATATTCATTCCAATTCCAAGTTATTTCAATCATTATTGGGGCTATTCTTTAAGGGAAATGTTAAGTTTAACGGGTATGTTATTTTTTATCATCACAGTCTATGCAAGATTTTAAATATATATATGCATAGAATGTGAATTTAATTAATAACACAAACATTAATCTTAACATTTTGTGTACGCAATAGCCCTGTATATCTACATAACAAAGACAGTTAACCATTATTCATAGTTTACTTTTCTCTACGTAGAAAAGCATTTAATCATAGAGTAACTAGTATTTCATCCTCTTTGATATAATTATAAAGACAGGTTGAAAGACCACCGGTCGATAGCCAATTGGCAGAGTATTTAGTACAAAATTCAAGGTAAATAATATATACATATATATTTATGTTTTTATTATGTAATCTGTCAATAAAGATTGAAATATAATAATAACTTAACGAATATTTAAATTTGTAATTGAAAACCTTCAAACAATCCTAATTATTACAACTATCGTATGAAATATTTCAATCACGCAGTGATTTCAACGTTATCCTTGACGGAGGACGTTGTTGCTTTGGAACAGCTGATCTTTGTTTTGGTGGAGTGAGTCGTAGACCGGTTCTGCTTTTATTGATTCGACGCGCGATACAGACGAGAGCGCACACGGAATTCCATCCTTTCTCCAAAACGGAGCTCGTGGACAACCTTTTGTGATGCGGTACGTGTTTTGTGCGCGGAAATTTCCTTTGATTATTCATGTCACACAAAAAAGGGTTGATTGATTTTTAATGCACGTGATTAAGCACAAATGTTTGTTTTATATAGAATAGTGGAATAAAGGATTTTAATAATTTCATAAAATTCAATAATTATGAGTGTTTGAATTAATTTTTAATATAGTTTTTTTTTCAATTAAACCTTTGCACCGAGAGAAACACCACTTTACTAATTGAAAAATAACGAATAATGATCAAATAAATTGTGCAATTTTATTTTTACAAAAATCAATCACAACCTTGTAAGTTAATAACGTAATCACTAGGCAAAATATCACAAATTAATAGCGATATTTACCTGTAACATTTTGATAAAAAATCGAGAGCAACACAACAGACACTCACAACATTCAGATGATGCAGACCGATTTTTTTTGTAATAGTCTCTTATTTAGCATTATCGAATTATTATAAAATTATTAAAATTCCTTATTCCACTATACTGAATAAATCGAATTGAATAAGCATGGCTTTAAATTTGTTGCTATCCATTTTAACGATGGACTGATTAATTTAGGGGCACAACAATTATTTCTTTCAAAATTGTCGATAGATACCTTTTAAAAAGTTTACGACCTCGATGTTGAATTAAAATAATTTTTGTATAGGAGCTTAAAATCAAGTTTGTTCATCCCATACAATCATAATAATAAAAGAAATACTTTATTTATATTATACAAGATTAACATATAATGTACATATAAAACTCAACCACAACTTATTGATTGATTATTATTATTATTACTAGAACAATATATATAGAAAATCTTTATTTCTGAGAAATACGTTAAATTACATTACAATATTTACATTACAATCATAAACCTCTAGTTAAGCCTCAGAAAATGGCTATCGACCATCGGTCTTTCTGCCTAACTAGAACAATATTAATTGAAATTAAAGTAATCTACCTTGAAGTATGGTTCCATTTCACACAAATAGTCAAATACACTAATTTTATTTTTTTTATAATACAAGATTTCTTTGATACAATTTGGATGGTAGTTATATATTTTTTAGGCAGGAATAAAAACAGTTTATTTTAAATATGGACAGTCTATGCGCGGGTAGGTTACATTGAGGTCCTCACCTTGTATTGTATAATGAGGAACTGTACACATTCTCTAAGTATTCCTCCAACAAATTTAATGCTTTCATAAATATATAGCCCATACATTGTAAGTGTCTTGTTTTTGGAAATGTATCTGCAGTTAGTTCTGGTTGAATTTTAATTTAAATAATATGCGCAGTACTTCCTTTTGATTGATGAATACTTTATTCATATACACAAACCAATGGCTATCACTAGTTATCCATCCGCTAGATGGATGGTGGTTGGACATTTTATTAAATGGTCCTATACAGTTTTACATAATCTGAGTTTAAACCTGACTCATGCCAGTTAGTTTCTATTGTCAAATATATATAGAGAGCTTTTTTTATCAGTATACATATCACCCCTCTGAAGTTGGCCCCCCAACATTCAAATTTCATAAAAATTGTTGGAGTTCTGGTGCCCCCCCCACATAGTTCTAGAGCATTAAAATAATATGAGTGTGAAGTTGGCCCCCCTCTAATTCAATTTGATTTTGGAGGGGTTAAAAGGGCGGAACTATTTTATTATATTTCCCTATACATATAAAAAATAGTTCCGCCATTTTAACCCCTCCCAAATCAAATTGAATTAGTGGGGGGCCAACTTCACACTCATATTATTTTAATGCTCTAGAACTATGTGGGGGGGGGGCACCAGAACTCCAACAATTTTTATGAAATTTGAATGTTGGGGGGCCAACTTCAGAGGGGTGATATGTATACTGATAAAAAAAAAGCTCTCTGTATATATTTGACAATAGAAACTAACTGGCATGAGTCAGGTTTAAACTCAGATTATGTAAAACTGTATAGGACCATTTAATAAAATGTCCAACCACCATCCATCTAGCGGATGGATAACTAGTGATAGCCATGGGTCTCTGTATATGAATAAAGTATTCATCAATCAAAAGGAAGTACTACGCATATTATTTAAATTAAAATTCAACCAGAACTAACTGCAGATACATTTTCAAAAAACATAAGACACTTACAATGTATGGTCAAATTAAAAAAAAATATATATAAAAAAAATATATATACTACCCTCAGACTTCGTTAATAATTGGTCCGGGGGTTTTTAAATTGTTTAAATGTGATTAGAGTTCTGCTTGCCCCCCACAGAGTTCTATCAATTAATCTAATGAATTTTTGCTCTAAAGTCAATAATAAAGTAGTTATAGCATTCTAAAATAACATGAGTGTGAAGTTGGCCCCCCTCTAATTCAATTAAATATTTAAGGGGTTAGAAGGGCGGAACTATTTTTTATTTGTATAGGGAACTCTAGAACTATGTGGAGGCCACCAGAACTCCAATATTTTTTTTATAAAATTGGAAAGTTGGGGGGGCCAACATCACAGAGGTATACATATCCCCTATGTATACATGCAAAATGCCCAAATCAAACGCATTGATGTTTGTATCTTTGGTTGCCTATAATACGCAACCTAAACAATCGATTCCTTCAACTAGGATAATTCAAAAAACAATTAAACAATTTTCTTTTTCTATTTATGGCAATACCGAAATGCACAATGTGGAGGAATTAAAAAAATCGAATAACTAATAAATGCATTCAACTTAACCCCGATTTTATAGGAAACGCGGTTTATGCTTTTCGCGATCGTTTGAGTTACTGTCTTACAGTTTCTGGTGGTCATTTTGAGCACTTATTCTAATTATTTATTTCAAGTTTATTGTTTTTCACTGTTACTTTTCTTTTTAATTAATATTTTTTACCTGTAATTTCTCCATAATAATAAGTGACGTGTTTTTGATAAAAACGGAAATTGCTTGTGACGGTAACGCATGCAGTGTTAGTCATGATTTATTTTGTTGCGTTTTTTTTGTTTTCAATAGAATCAAGAGAACGAAACATATAACCTTCAAAAGAAAATGCTTTAGTTTAATTATTTTTAAAATCATCCTCACCGAGGTATTCGGCCGCTTTGGATTCATTGAAGACATGAACATGAAATTTGACTTTTTCTTAATTTGTATATATTTTCGATCAAATATTTCACACAATTTGAAGTTTAGCGTTTGACGCATAGAGATAAAGTATAAGAGGGCCAGATCCATGTATTTAGCGGGAAACACGCGCAATACCATCCAGTGCTCAAGTGGACAACTATTTCCCGAGTTTCAAACCTTTATAAGGTTTTTGAGGTTAGATTCATATACACACTATAATATAACTAACGGCGGGACTTTTGAACATTTTTCTATTTATAATTTTTTGTTCACTATTTTACTTCAAATTATTGATATAAAAGTTTTTTTTTATAAATGCGTTATTTTACAGAACAAAATACCAGTAGATCATGCAAATAAGAAATTGCAATTAATAAAATTATCTGAAAAAATGGTGATGTGTCCATCATGGCACTTTCCCCGGTGAATACGGTCAAATAAGTTTCTGATAGAAAATTTAATAGGGAAGCAAAATGATTAATAGAAAAAAGTGATTGTTATCTTTTAAAGTTAAACCCGAGTATTTAGAAGAATATTTTAATTGTGTTATTTCTTACCTTACAATAGGTTAAAATGATTCCTCCACACTCCTCTTCATTTTTGCAAACTGGAGGCGTTTGCGAATGATAAGTTGAATTTGACGGCACTTTGACGTTTTATTTGTCATTAAAATAATTATTTCAATAATTAAAATCTTTAAGGGAATTTATTAGATAAATGCTTATAAAATAAAAACCGGAGGTCCTACAATAAAAGTTTTATAACAGAAATTAATTATTTTCCAAGATCTAAAACTTTTATTTGAAACATTTTTCTATCCGAATTAAAAAATTAAAAATTGCTAAGAGTAAAGTTGCACTTAATGAGTTTTGATTCTAACCAAAAGCTTTTCAGATCATTCCACTGTTATATAAAGCTTAGATATAAAGTTTGGGCTTAATCCATTTAGCCGTTTAGGCGCTATCGCGGAAACACACAGACACACAGACACACACACAGACATTTTTCAAAACTCGATGGAATGGACTCAGCGGACCTCAAAACGTGCATATTTGTTGAAATTGGCGGTTCGAAAATTTTCACGATCACAATACTTTCCCTTGGACAGGGGTCCGGGGAAAGTAAAAATACATAAAAACTAACATTTAAAAACAACAATATTTTTAAGTAAAATATATTAAACTTATAAAAGTATCATTTAACCTGTTATTACATTCATATATTAATTAGAACATTAACAACAGTTATAATTTGAATTAATTGATGCCTCAGCTGGATTATTTTATAAACTCCTTTCCTTAAAGAATCTAGAAAAATATGGATATAAAAATAACTTCAAAAATGTCTATGTCAAATACATTTCTTTCTGATAGAAAATATTGTAAAAAGCATAAACTATATAATAAAAAATTAAGATTTATAGACCGAAAACAAATTTTGAGAATATGGGAAATAAATTATGTTTATTAATAATTAATTATTGCTCGATTGGTTCATAATTTTAAGTTATGTATAATTCTTTCAAAAATGTACAATTCATAGAAATTAATAAGCAAACGTATTTTAAACTACAAATAATAACTTACCTGTTGTAGTTTCATAAGAAAAAGTTTAGACACTTCTGACGAATACAAAAAAAAAACTGTCAAAAACAATTCATGTGATTTACATCAATCAAATTGAAATATGGCAAACTGATCCTTATTTAGAACACCTTTAATGTTTAATTAAAAGTATAAATGTTTAAGAAATATACCTTATAAAGCGACAAAAGTCACAAATAATAAATCATTGTAAAAAGCCGAAAATAAAGTATTTTAAATTTTCCACTTGAGACTTCAGCGCCTCCAGTGCTCAAGTGGACAACTATTGCCGTGTTTCCCAATTTCACATATTATCCGACCCCTCTGGTTTGACGTTTAGTTGTCTGTTATAGGCAAGGTATACAGTTCGCCTAATGTATACTGATAAAAAAACCTCTCTGTATATAATCAGTAAGAAAATATGTAATATGTATCATAATATTAATAGAATATTATTAATTGTTAAAACTTATACTTTAAAATCAATTTAAATAATTGAAAATTCGTTTATTTTGCCAAAGAAGAAATTATTGCCATTAATAAAATTAGAGAGTTATTTATTTATTTATTACATGAATTTTGATCGGATTACCGATATAACACTGGACCAAAAGTAATAATAGCTAATAATTATAACCCGGTAAGCACATTTTTATTTTTTAGTATTCAAATTTTATGATAATAATGTATAATATAATATAATATAATATAATATAATATAATATAATATAATATAATATAATATAATATAATATAATATAATATAATATAATATAATATAATATAATATAATATAATATAATATAATATAATATAATATAATATAATATAATATAATATAATATAATATAATATAATATAATATAATATAGTATCACAGTTCAACTATCAAAAAATTCTCTCACAGAGTAATAAGGATTAATAGTAAAGTATTATTTTATTATCATTTTAAATTTATTTCTATTTTTGTTTTCTTTATTTTTTTTTTCAATTTAATTTAAAAAATGACTAAAAAAATAATTTCTGTATTTATTATTATTCATTACTCTTTTATTTCAATAGAAATAAGCAAGTCTCTAATTGTTTTGATTACAACAGTTTTTAACTTAGCAAAATAAACGAATTTGTAATTATTTGAATTAAAAAGTTCGATTACGACGAATATTTCGAATGATTCTAGAGAATAAATACTGGTAAAATAAAAAAGGTTTTAAATTTGTTAATTGCTAATTCTAATTTCCTATGCGTCATAATTCAGAATAATTCAACACTTGAATGCAAACTAAAAAAAATATAATTCAGAAATAATAATGGTTGCGATAATAGTTAGTTACACATCTTAATTGAAAAGTTTTTTGAGTTTACAATAATACTAATAACAATTTACATTTTCAAAATATTTTATTTTTGAAAATGTAAAGGTTTCCTGTCAATCGGCTATGGACCATAGGTCTTTCTGCCTATCTTATAATTAATTGTCATTATCTTCTTTTGCAATTTTTGTTGTTGTTGGTCGTCATTGTTAAACTGTCCATTGAATTGATCAGGGTCAATTTAACTGTCTATGTCTTGAAAGGATGTAATGAATTGAAATATTGTTGTGGAGGGATTTTTACGGATAAGTCTTGTGTTTGGGATACGTGGGATACATAAAGTGTGTAGAAGGTCGCGGGTGGTTGAATTTAGGGCAAATTTTTGGGAGAGAGCTTTGATACGTTGTTCAATGGGAAGCAGTGTGTTTTATGGGTTATGTAGTGGGTTTTGGGGGTGTCTTAATTTTGTTAGCACTCTGAGGACTGACCTTTCCTTTACTTGTATATTTCGAAGGGTCAGTGGATGAGGGTTGTTGCGATAATAATAATACTGTGATACCGATGTGAAGTTATCCACGGTTTTCAGGCCACGTTTTTTTCGGCCAGTCGCATCCAACATGGTGCATGCGTCGGGTAATTTGTGGTTCATCAACGTATTTTTATATCCATTTTTTTATATTAGCCTATTAGTAGAACTCCTAAAACTTACTTTGAATAACACTCTTATTATTTTAACTTGTTAATTATTGAGGCTTCTACTTTGTTATACATTGTAATTCAATTTTAATAAATGAAACACATTTTTACTTTGTTTGTATAACTCGGATTATAATCTGAGTTATATAAACAAAGTAAAAAAGTGTTTCATTTATTAATATTATTATTTTCATTGCAATTTTAAATTTTTCTTTCTGTCATCCATGAATATCAACATAAAAATTAAGCAAATTCGAAAACGGCTGAATTTGGCACATTTTAAATTCGATTTCTATGTCTTATATTGTTTATAGATCTCCTAAGAACGATCTCAGAAAATAAAAAAATATTTTTTTATTATAACTATTTTTTTGTGTCATTCACGGTTTTCAACACAAAATCGATCAAACTTCAAAGTCGAAAAGGGCTGACTTTCACGCACTTCGAAGTCGATATCTTTGTCTTAGATAGTTTCTGTATGTCTCAGCCAATAAGTAAATTATTTTTTATTATAACTATTTTTTTTTTAATTTTTTGTAATCCACGATTTTCAACGCAAAATCGATCAAATTTCAAAGTGTAATACTGCTGACATTGGTGCACTTTAAATTCTATTTCTTGTCTTAGTTTGTTACTAGATGTGTTAAGAACCATCTCAGCCAATAAAAACTTTGTTTGTTTTTTTATTATAACTATTTTTTTTTATTTATTTTTTTTTTGTTACCACGGTTTCCAACATAAAATTGAATAAATTCTAAAGTCGAAAACGGCTCATTTTGGAGCACTTTAAATTTCTTTGACTTAGATTATTTCTTTGTGTTAGAGTGTTTCTAAATGTCTTATGAACTATCTTATCCAATTAAAGTATTTTTTTATTTTTGCATTATTTTTCATACATACGTATTTCCACATTATATTGACGCATTTATGTCCGAATGATTGACTTTGGCGCACTTTAGCTTAAATTTATTTGTTGTACGAAAGGTAAATGTCTAATTAACATGTGCTAGACACATTATTATCATTGTTAGACGGTCATTACGCCATCCACCTCATTATTTATCCGAAAAAAACTTCATACCATACACATAAATCTTAATAGTAAAGTATTAAAAAATGTTCTTATCAAGCTTAAAAATAAGAATATATATTAACTTATATTTTAAGTCTATATTTAAGTATATACTTTGAATTGTTTTCGTTTTTGAACGAAATTTGTTCAATATATTTTTAAGGGTCACAATCAAAATCATGTTTTCAGCTTGCAACACTCCAAAGCAATAAATTTATTAAGGTTTTGGATTTTTAAATTGTTTAAACACGTTTAAGAGGAAAGGATTCTGAGATGCCCTGTATAGAAATAATATAAAAATAAACATTCCTAATGGCTGCTAAGGTTTATCAGACATCTAGGAGGACTCTAAAATAATGAAATAGGATTTATAGTGCGCTAAAGTAAGCCATATTAGACCTCGAAGTTTGATCGTGTTGAAAACTGTTGATGACAAAATTAATTAAAAATTAGTTATAACAAAAAATACAGTTTTATATTAGCTGTAATAGTTCTTAAGGTATCTATTAACAATCTAATACAAAGAAATCGAATTTAATTTCTGCCAAAGTCAGCTGTTTTGAACTTTAAAATTTGCTCGATTTTTTTACATTGGATAACAGAAATAAAATTTAAAAATTATAACAAATATAATAATAGTGGTATTTAAAGTAAGTTTTAGGACTTCTACTAATAGACTAATGTAAAGAAATTGAAATTTAAATCTGTAGATGAACCATGACTTACCGGGCACATCCACCATGGCGGAGGCGCAGGTCGAAAAAAACGTGGCTAAAAAAACATGGATAACTTCACATCGGTAACTAGGATAATGAAATAGAATGAAGAAAAGTTCACATTGAAATAAAGAAGAAACATTATAGAATTTCAAGATTTTTATAATTCAGAAATTTGTAAATACAATGTTTTAAGAATATTGATTGAAAATTTATTGATTGATCTTACGTTTTCTTTTTTAATTATTTAAATAACACAAATTAATGAATAAAATATTTTCTGTTATTAAAGTTTTCTTTTTTGCGAAATTAATGGCCTTAACTTCGAAGCACTGTCAAGTAATCACACCTAATATTTTTATTATTTATTTATTTCTATTTCTACAGAACTGACCTATTATTAAATGAAAAGTGTTTCATTATTATGAAGTCTATACATAATTAAAAACATATTATCAGGGACTTCGAAGAGGTTCGAAATTTTTTAAATGAGTCAAAGTTAGATAATTTGAAACTTTCACAACATTTGTAAACAGATAAATAGAAAAGAGTATTCATTCACTTAGTCACATTTATTTAAATATATTAAATAAAAATGATTTGAATGTGCAAATAATTTATTAATTATTTTCAAATTATTTTTATTTAATATATTTGTAAACAGTTTTGATTGCACATAAATAAGAAGAAAAATTATAATTGTAGAATCTAAACTACTTATTTCCTAGTTCATTTTTAATATTATGATAAAGAAAACAATTAATAACTCATTCAGCTCGAGAATGATTAACGTGTAATCGAAGCGCATATTAAGTTTCGATAAAAAATTTATTGTTGGAAAAATCATGAAAACGAATTTTTACAACACTCTTAGATTCTCATTGAAAACATTTTGATCGAGTACTAATTTTAATTTTTTAAGATTTACATGAGTAAATTAAATATTTCAAACTTTAAACATGCCTTATTTAGTACAGATGAGTGTTTTTTTACAATGCAACCAGTATACATAGGACCAGCCGACATGGAGTCACATTTACTATCAAACGTGGTACAAAAAAGTTAAGTGTTTTCTTTACATCAAAATTGAAAAATTGTGAAAGTGAACGCCTCTAAGATCCAAGAATCGATTGTAATTGTAAACTAATTACTAATCAACACAATTCAAATTTGTTTATAAATTCTTCAGGGTACCCAAAACCAATGTGTATATGACAAGAATAGTACCATTCTTTATACACACACATTTAAAATTGAAAAGCTGATTGATTAGAAACCTTTAGCCTCTAAATCACTTCTTGATTGCTATCAAAACTACTTGAGATGAAAAAATAAACATAATAAAGAATCAGTGTTAAGCAACTTTATATTAACCATCGAATATATTTGTTGAAAAGTGAGCCACTGTATTTTATTTCGTTGTATTCCAGGAACACAATAATACAAAAGGAATATTTTTTTTATAAAATGCTTTATAGTGTAATCACTGAATGATAAGTATACATAAAGGAAACGCCATAAAGTAAATATTGCTTAAACCTTATCTAAAATAAAATATTGATTACTAAATCAATTATTAATTAAGGAGTCTGGCTGGTATTAAAGTTTATTGTTCCAGTTCTGCCATTTAAACATTCCTTCTCTCATTATGGTTCTCATTAAGCATTTCCTGTTCAATACATTTTCAAGGGTCACAATCAAAAGCCCGTTTTAAGCTTGCAACACTCCAAAGCAATAAATTCATTAAGGTTTGGATTTTTAAATTCTTTGTTTCACTGATCAGTGAAACAAATCAAGAGTTTTAATCAAAGTTTATTAATTAAATATGTATCACCACGGGTTAAATGAGAAATTAATTCAAAATATTCTTTGAACACGTTTGAAAGGAAAGGGTTTTGAGATGCCGTATAAAGTAGTAATGTAAAATTGTAACGCAAATTAAAATTATTTATTTATCTACGGAATTTCCATTTTACAATATACATTTCATTTACGAAAAACTAATTAATAAAATCTAAAATCTAATTGGCATATTGAACCCTAAGATGGTCCAACAACACCTTATTAATATTAAGATAATAATGCTCAACTTTATTATATATATAAAATCTTTATTTCCGCAGACAATTTTATATACAATAAATTAATAAATTAACACTTAACACGTTGTCCTTAGAAAACGGCTATCGACTATCGGTCTTTCTGCCTAACAACTTTATTATTAAATACAAGAATAATAATAATCGTACAGAAATATACGATTTAAAAATTCTGCTCCTTTGTTTATTTTAGAGAAAAAAAAATAGAAGAATTAAAATGTGTTAAGAATTTAAAAAGCTATGAAACGCGATTACTTTATTAACTTTTAAAATCTATGTATAATTAATAAATGTTTACTATATTTGCTAAATTTCACATGTTTAAATATATTTATTTATTCAATATACGGCTTACAATTTAGCTTAATACTAAGGTTATAGACATGTTATTAAAAGATTTAGATTATAAATAATAAATAGTTAACATCAAAAATTAAAATTTTAACACACATTTAAGAAATACATAAAATTATAGCATACAATATCACAATAAAACAAATCATTGGCTTCGCAAATAGGTTTTGAGAGATGTATACTTCCCTAAAAAAAATCAAAGTAGACCATATTAACGTGGCTCAGAATACGCACCAACGCCAAATTTTTCCATAATCTGTACTTTTGAAGGGTACATGAAACGTGTCTAAATTACGCAGAATTCTATCTCGAATGCTAATATTTAGAAGTAGATCAGAACAATCTATTAGCCCGTGTAAAACTTAAAAAAAAACAGGAGTACGTCCGCGTCGATGCGTCTCTATACGAAGCTTTTAAGTACAAATTCATGTTTTTAATAATGATTGATTAAATAAAATTATTAAAATAATTTACGTGTTTATTTTTACAATTTTAAAAACACTTTTTAACTTCAGAAGACGATGTAGTTTTATCAAAGAAACAATTATAGACTATTAGAAATAATTTTAATTGGACATTAAATGCGGAAAAATTAATAATGTTGAAAAAATGGTTATTAATTTTTCTGGATATCAAAATCATATTATTTTTTTTAATTTTAAATGATAAAATGGATATAAGTAGAAAAGAATATTCATTCACTTGGTCACAGTTATTTAAATATATTAAATATTTTTATTTAATATAGATAAAATAGATGTTTTTTTTTTATTCCGGAGATTATTGATATGATCATGCCATGTTGATTGTCATCGCCAATTTAAAAACGGGTTTGTTAAATCGTCCCACCTCTCCTCATTTAATTTAATATTCATTGCACTCTTGGCCACACAGAGCCGTTTTAAATCGCCGACCTTAACCTCGTCTGCCTTTAATTTTTTTCATTCGTGCGGTGAATACTTCATTGAAAAACATATTGAAAACGAAATGGAATTTATGTAGAGTTAATATATCTCCCGAACGACCAAATTTAAATTGTACAAAATTAATTTAATGATATAAAAAAAAATTGCTGTACGAACGAGGAGATTGCCAGTTTAAAATATTCGAAATCCGCGACTGAAGATATATTATATGAAAATTTATTATGCCTCCATTTCTACTTCGTTATATATGTTAATTTCATAATAACTTATTGCATTGTTTGTATAACACACTGGTTGATTATATTCGACTGCAGTTTCGACAAGTCTAATTTGTTGAAACTGCAGTCGCATAAAATAAATTATTAAACAAACAATATTATGAAAATGTATATTTACTAATATTAGAAATGCCTATACAAACAAATTCTATAGAATTGTTAATTAGATATTACAATTTACGATTTAGCCAATCGTATATATTTTCAAAGGTTCCAAATTGCAGTTTTGAATTTTTGAAAATATATGATTTTTATAAAAATGTATATATTTAGTTGCATGAGTCTCCTTGGTTTCTGAAAGAAATACTTTTTTAGTTTTCGCTGTTTATTCTTCAAAATCTCGAGGAACGCTATTTATTTTTCTTTTTTTATTAAAAAAGAAATGATAAGGGTATATAAATATCCTCCGCGTTGAGGTTACCCTTCTTCCACGTGTGCGTGTTTGTCGTACCTCCTTGCAGGATGTTACAATAGATAATTTATATTCTGTACATCAAGCGCCAATCACTCACTAATGCAGTTTATTGAGTTTATTGATGACCCTTCCATTGGAAAAGCACACAGATTGATATCCCGCCTGTAGCTCCCGTTCGCTGTGTTGTCGCAACCCCATCCGCTCCAGGGTGTAGATCCAAGATTCTTCCAATATTTCGCTCCATCGGTTGAACACCTTCTTCTCGAGTTAATACGAGCTCATTAATTTTTTGTTCCTGTTGCTGTAACTGCCATTTCGTTAGATGGTGAAGATATTCTTTACGCTATCTAATTCAGAAATGTTGCTTTATTTGCAGGACGGGCCGCTATTTCGCCAATCGTCTAGAATTAACAAGTTGTAATCCATTTCCGCTAAATTAATGACGGAGGTGTCAACAAGCACTGAAATAGGAGTAATTATTTGAATCACTGGACAATGGCAAGAATGGACAATATAGAAAAAATATAGACGGTTATAATACGGATGTGAAGTTAGCCATAAATTTTCAAATTTCATTATTTCTATATATATTCAAGATAAATAGATTGTTTTTACTTTAGGGTGTAAATAAAACGTTGAATTAACAAATTGTGATACAAGCACCCTAATTTTCAACCCTTAATATTTTTTATCACACCCTTAAATAATAAAATTTAAAAAAATCAAAGTGCGCCGTCTTATATAAAATAGTTAGCAACAAATATGGATTCAGCACACATTAAACTATTATTTAAACAAATAAAATTCGGACCACCTTACTTTTATCATACGTGCAGGAGAATTGAAGTCATTTGATTAACTAATTTTGGCTGTTTAATCGCAAGATTTCTCATCATTTCGTCTAGTTAATAACAGTAGATATTCGCCGCGATTAATTGGCCAGGTTCCATAAAGCTATGGTGGATGACACCTGAGCCACTAAACAATGACCATCAGCTTCTTTTGGTGGATGTCTTGTTTTGAACAGTGTTTTGGTGGTTCATCTTTGTCCAACTATTGCAACGAACGCTTACGATTATCGTACACGTAATGATTTTATTGAGAAATGGTTGGACTTTGTTTCGATAAAGAAGAGAAAGACATGCGTGGAGTCTTCGTTCCTTCTGTGCATCGGCCAATTCATGCGGTATCCACTTGTCCAGCTTTTTCACTTTATCGATTTGTGCTAAATGAGTAAAGATAAATTTGTAAAGTGACTGTTAAAAATGAAACAAAATAGGACAAGTAAGCTGTGAAAACAAATCAGAACGAAACGTCAGACTAATCAGTAGTTTCTTTCTTATCGTATTGGGTGAATCGCTGCATTTATTGAACAAAATGGTGCATGGTATCTCTACAAGTTCCAAAATTGGTGAGCTTGTGATTAAAAATTATTGCCGAAATACGACGTGAATACGTGAAAAGGCGGATGAACTTAATATTCCCAAAACAACAGTGTGGAATATGATTAAGCATTATGGAGAAACCGGAAATATTCTAGACAAAAAAGGCAAAAGTTCGGGTCGTCCAACATTAGTTTGTGATAGAAAGAAGAGATTATTTATAAAACTGAAAACGGCAGAAGAAATACTTTAAGGTAAATTACGACTGAATGGAATCACGAAACTGGATTAAATCTGTCAAGGGAATGCTATCGCCATATATATATAGATGGACTCAAGTTTTATAAGGTTGAATTTCAAGCAATTTAAAAGTACAATTAAAAAAACATATTTTCTTATAGGCAAAAAAACCACTGTTGATGGAAAAACAAAAGAAAGTCAGACTCACATGGGCAAAATCTAAATTATCTTGGTCGACTACAGACTGGTTCCGAGTAATTTTTAGTGACGAATCAAAATTTCACAAGAGACTTTTCATAAGGATTGCCTAAAACATTCTGTAAAATTTCCTAATGGAGTGATGATTTGGGCTGCATGACAGCTTTAGGATTAGGATGTTTTGAATTTATTGAATGCTGCGAAATATCAACAAATACTGCAAAACAGTCTGCTATAAAGTATTACCAAGTTAAATGCTGACGTACGACCACAACGTTAATGTTCTTTTCTTGGTCTTAAAGTGGCAGTCTTGACCTTAAACATCGAGGAACAACCCACAACGGACATTACCTGAACTTATAGCCAAAATAGAGCATATTTGGAATGAAATTTCTACTGAAACGCGCAGATCTTTAGTTGAGTCAATGTCTAGCCAAATTCAAGCTGTCATAAAATATAAGGGCGATGTTACTGCTTTTTAGAAATAAAATTCGTGCAATATTCCAATATTTAGTTGACAAACAAAATTAATATTTTTCTTATAAATTAGATGTGATGGAATAATAATTTTGTTTTTTGTGTCGTTTATTGGCCCTAATTGTTGCTAATTAAGTAATTACATAGTATAAAATTTAAAAAAATATATACTAGAAAAAATAAATAAACTGTCCAATGCCTGAATTTTATATGCATTTGATTTCGTCCAAATATATAGTTGTTACGGCTCATATATTCACAGATTATGAAATTAATTATTAACATGCACGATTTTCCGTACGAAATTGCCCCGAATATGTCCTCATTAAATTAAATTCAAATAATACTCTCTAAATACACATATAGATTTTGAAATTAAAAGAATGCCTGGAATCATCACAATTTTCGTTTCTATTTTTTATTATTACTGTGGGTGGATTTTAAGTCGTTCAATTGCGCGAGTGAGTCAAGCCAATTGAATTTCACGAAAATCATACTACGCTTGACATTTGACCTTATGCTCCTCCACCGGGCGATAAACACATAAAACCGTCTAGTATTTGGGTCATCGGCCTATTATGCTCATTCTGAGATTTATCTCATTGTATGCACAATGATATGTTAAGTAGACTTAAAACACCGTGACACATCCAAAAATTTCGATAATCACATCCGAAATATTTAAAACTTAAAATAAACACACACACACACGAATGTACACATAAAGAAAGGAAAGATAAAATAGAGGATGGAAAAATAAATGCCCGCGTTTTTTTATATTTAAAGAATTAACAGGCGTTAGATTTAATAAAGATAATTTTTAATAATTATCTTTATTAACAGATATTCGGGGCTATTCCGTACAGAAAATGTTAAGTTTGCGTTATTAAATAAATTGACATTCTATGCATATATATCCATTAAAAAATCTGCTTAGACTGTGATGATTACAGATAACATGCACACAAAACTTAAGGGGAATCGGTACAGCTCTTTGGTGTGTTTCTGGCTCAGTAGATGGCACCGCTTTATATGGGACTTATAATGTAAAAGTTTTTCCGTTATTTCTCGAAAACTGTAGTTCGTAGGGGAAAATGAAAATCACCATCGTGTTCAGCGCAGTTAGGAGCAGTACGCATCTGAAACCTTTTTTTCCTAGAATTTAGTATTTGTAAAAAAATAATTAAACAAAATATTTAAGGCTAACATTCCCGCCTGTTTTAAATAAAGACAAACGTGAAACGATACCATTATATTTTTGCGAGTGAAGAAAGAGGATAGATAATTGAATCGTCGTCCTAGTTTTTCAACTTGTAATTTATCGCACTCCGTCGCCTCCGATTGGAGATTGACGCCTCGACATGCATTTCTAGTCCACATGGACTCGTAAATACAGAATATAAACAAACAAACATTGAAAGAAATTAAATACGCTGATTTTGGAGCCGACAAAAAATCAATGAAAGCATCCAGCGGCATAACGCTGATATTTATTTACCGATTTGAATGAATTAAAAAATAAAATAAATGTCGGTTTAAATACTATAAAATAATAGTAATTATACATTTTTTCAAAATTAAGTTCACTGTTAAATAATAGTCATCTTTCAATTTTTAAGGGGAAAATCCATAACCGCGTTTATGAATTAAAAGTAATTCCAGTAGATCTCGGACACTGCAAATCGTATCAAAAAAAAGAAAAATTGCATTGATTTCAGATAATCGGGAGCACTATACACGTGGAGTACTTTTTGCAATATGTTAAATTTCAAAAATACCTAAATAATAAGGCATATTCTTCGGCAACAAAGGAACCACGCTACGTGATTTATGTTATATTCGTATTTCTTATTATTTGAACGGCCATTGGCTTTGGTTTTTTGTTCAATAGTTCAGTTAATAAATATTTTATCGGCTATGACGTTGGGCGAACACCAGGTATACTTACAAGAAATAATTTCGTGACGAAATTTCATTTCAGACAAAATATTTGTAAAATTAAATTCGTTACATTTTAATATAACGTGTAAATATAATTTTATTTCAGACAAATAAAATAATTAAATAAATAAAAGTAAGTAATAAAGCGTAAATATAATTTTATTTCAGATAAAATGTTTAAAGTTCTTTATAATCTAAAATAAAGCGAAAATACACACACTTTTCAATATTACTCTCTAATAGGCATATTTCTACATACCCGTGGATCAATAATTTCTTTTAATAAAATATTTTTATAAAAAAAATTTAATTTATGAATAATTTTTGTTTTCCAAAAATTTTCGTCTCTGACAACTCTTTCAATTGACAGGTCTTGTTTTGTCCATACGACAAAATCTCAAAAGTTGGCTTTTGCAATATGCATCTGGCCCTGAATTTGGTAATAATAATTGTGATTACGTTTTAATTTTAAATCTGTATCCAAAAATAAAGTTTTTTTTTCGTTTGCTGCTTGTTTAATGGTCATTTTTTCTATCGATTTTGGGCACTTCACCTCGATAATTCCGCGACCATTTTTCTATGAGTCTATCTGGAGATGCTCCCAAAAAACCATACGTCTCATCGATAAAAATGCCGCACGGTGTTACGGAAATTTTGGTCGTTACTTCATACTTTTATAAGGCATTTTTTTCATTTATTTGTCCGTAGACTGTGGCTTCATTTGAAAACGGCTCCTTATAAAGTAAACTGTATATGAGAGGAGCCCATTTTGTTTTCTGTCGCCTTTTACAGATTGCGCCAAATTTAGATGCTGTTCGTTATCGGCCTGTCCTCTTGTTTTCAACTCAATTTTTTTATTATTATTAAAACTAAAATTTTAACTCATTTATAAGATCAATCTCTATTTCGTACTCACATTTAGATTTTCAATAACGCTAATTTAAATAGAAAATACTATTTATTTGACATTTGTTTTCAATTTCCTTTATTTTTTATAGTTACTTTAGTTTCTAGTGTTTTTCTTGTCCAACTATTCAATTCATTGCTAAAATGTCATATAAATACTGCAAAATGTGAAATACTTCAATAAGTATAGAAGATAGACATCTAGTATGTTTAATAAAATATTTATATAATTTTATGATAATTCAAAAAAAGGATAGAGTGCCATTTAAATAAATATGTCCGTTTGAAAAGTCACATATTTAAAATTATTCTATTTATTTGCACAGCGTATACAAATATTTCACATTTAAAGTTATTATTATATTAGTATTTATAAACAATTTAATTGTTCCATCTCAAAACACACAAAAAAATATAATTTTATAGTATACCAACTATTATGCAACTGTCGGAATTTTTAGATTTTTTTTTCTGCAGTAACGGTTTGTCAAAACTACTAATAATGTTATATTAATATTAAGATAATTTAAAGAGGAAACGAATAAACAAAAAATAATATTTAGGGTGTTCCATTTGAAATAAAATAGTTGATATGATTTCCGTCCTCTATTCTCGAGAAAGTGTTATCAATAAATAAAAAAATAATTAATAAATTATTTCCACATTTAGCTCTGTAACATTTTGACTTACGTTACGTAAGTACGTTAAACAAATGCAAATTAAAACAACAACTTCCCGGGCAAATATCCCGCCGCTAATGTGGAAATAATTAATTAATTATTTTCAAATCATTTTTATTTAATTTATTTAAATAACCATGATCAAGTGAATAAATACTCTTTTCTATTTATTTTATCAATAAATTAATGGTGAATTTCTACAAGGGAGAAATCGAAGGCAGTCACTTCGGTGACTCACTTTGTATAAAAAGTACTCAATTCTAAATGCACATTTACTAAAATAAAGCATACAACTCCCGAAAATTAATTTTGTAAAACTTTATTTGTGAATAACCAAAACCTCTAACGCAATTGATTTTATTTACATACCGTGAATTCAAATATTGTAATAGACCAGCATTTAGACGTTGTTTTGGTCTAGATACAGATTGCGGTTAACTTTTTTAGGGTATTTTGAATCTGAGTACCTTTTGGCCATATTTTTTGCAATCAAATTCAATTCGTAATAGATAAATACACTAAATATAACACTTGTCACTAACTAATTGCAAAATGCGTATAAATATAACTTTGAGAGTTGTCCATTGTCGCCGAGGAATATACGTGATTATTTAGGAATCATTGCATTCTTATTTTTTTTTTTTTTTGATACGGTTTGCATTGTCCGAGATCCGCTGGAATTACTTTTCATTTCTAAACGCGGGTATAGAGTTTCCCCTTAAAAATTGAAAGATGACTATTATTTGGCTGTGAACTTAATTTTGAAAAAATGTATAATTACTATTATTTTATAGTATTTAAACCGACATTGATTTTATTTTTAATTCATTCAAATCGGTAAATAAATATCAGCGTTATGCCTCTGGATGCTTTCATTGATTTTTTGTCGGCTCCAAAATCAGCGTATTTAATTTCTTTCAATGTTTGTTTGTTTATATTCTGTATTTACGAGTCCACGTGGACTAGAAATGCATGTCGAGGCGTCAATCTCCAATCGGAGGCGACGGAGTGCGATAAATTACAATTTAAAAAACTACGACGACGATTCAATTATCTATCCTCTTTCTTCACTCGCGAAAATGTATCGGTATCGTTTCACGTTTGTCTTTATTTAACACAGGCGGGAATGTTAGCCTTAAATATTTTGTTTAATTATTTTCTTACAAATACTTAATTTTAGGAAAAAAAGGTTTCAGATGCGTACTGCTCCTAACTGCGCTGAACACGATGGTGATTTTCATTTTCCCCTACAAACTACAGTTTTCGAGAAATAACGGAAAAACTTTTACATTATAAGTCCCATATAAAGCGGTGCCATCTACTGAGCCAGAAACACACCAAAGAGCTGTACCGATTCCCCTTAACATTTCCCTTACTGAATAGTCCCGATTACCGGTTAATATACAAAATATATTAAACAAAAAGAATTTAAAAATAATTAATAAATTATATCTTTTTTTGCATCTGTGACATTTTTAATTACGTTACGTAAGTACTTTAAAACAAATGTACATTAAATCAACAACTTCTTAGGCAAATACCCTGCCAGAAATTGAAATACATCATGGACACTTGCTGTTGCATATTAATAACATATTTCATAATGCAAAAATTTTTGATTCGAGAATATTTCATGCAAAGAGCAAAAAAAGCTACGTAATACAAAACAATCAGCAGACTCGTGTTTGGGTCAGTACAGCTCTGCCTTACATATGGTCGATAGTCATTTACACATAAGAATATTTCTTATAGTAAATTCATGTGTATATTAATAATTTGGTCAGCAAAGAGTATATATAATATTTTCAAATCACAAATACAACAACTAACTTTACCAACCAGTGGAAATACCAATAATATAATAATAAATAGTTATTAATAGAATTAATTAGATAATTAATAATAGAAAAAAAAAATAGAATACGCTACTTTTTTTGTTTAAGTGCTGTAACACTTATCATAATGATAAATGAATAATTTAAGAACGTCTTATTTAAAGAATAATAAAATTGATCTTATCTGATTAAATTACGTTAGAGTAAGCGGACGTTGGGAGTTTAATAAAAACGTTTTAATTTACCGATTTAATTCAACTTTGATGATTTTTTACGTTTCCTTTTTCTTTCAGAACGACGAACGCTTCTGAAAGATATAAATGGAGATTTCCACGCCGGAGAACTGACGGCCATAATGGGCCCGTCGGGCTCAGGAAAATCGACTTTGATGAATATTTTAGCCGGATATACGTGAGTATATAAATAAATATATATCTATATTATAAATTTATTAGGTTAAAATATAAACAAAGATAGATCGAAAGACCACTGATGACAAGATAACCTCGGATTTTTCGGTACCTTTATCATGATTAGGTGAATGTTAATTAATGGTAAACAAAGACACGTTATATTTCAATGTTGAAAATTATAGTTTTATCCTCACTTCAAATTCGTTATTTTTACATAATTGTGTTTCCAATAGTCTACTAATTCAAAAATAATTAACAGCTCTGAGAGAACTCATTTATTTATTTTTATATTTTTCCACTTATTTATTATATTTTTTCCACAGCCACGAATTCAGAATAAAGACATTTTCAATGTAGAAAATCACATTTTTTTCACACGGTAGATTCGTTCTTTATATGATACTAATCTGTTGATAAAGGGAACTACATTACCAGACATAAAGCTTAATGGTAATACAAACATGAACATGATGGAAACATGGTTCCACAAAAATAACTTAGTTTTAAATTCGAACAAAACAAGTTGTGTCCTATTTAAAAGCAACCAAGGATTAGTAACGCCCAACAGCATCCAAATCCACAATAATAAATATAACACATCAAGTTCTGTAAAAGTACTCGGGATTATAATAGATGATACACTAACATTTTCCGCGCACATATGCATGCTGTGTAATAAAATAAGCAGTGCTTGCTTTGGTTTACGGGTCTTAACAAAATCGGCTTCAACAAATATCGCGAGACTTTTTTATTTCGCAAATATATACTCTCACCTTAAATATGGCGTCATATTTTGGGGGGGAGCTTCCGACATAAATAAAATGTTTGTTGTTCAAAAGAAAGCAATACGAATTCTCCTTAAACTAAAATTCAGTCAGAGTTGCAGAGGGGAATTTAAAAGAGCAAATTTGTTGACCATACATGGCATTTACATTTACGAGTGTTTAAAGTTCTTTTGGAAGCAAAGCAGCTATTTTGACAATGCATTTGCCAATTTAAAATACCCAAAGAGAAACGGCAAAATACACAACTTACCTCACCATCGCCTTAAAAAATACGAGCAAGGATGTTTCTATACAGCAATAAAATTATATAATCATTTGCCCAAGAGCATAAAAAGTATAGAAAATATTAAAAAGCGCAAAAGCCTGTTGCATGAGCATTTGATTAAAATGGAGCCGTATAGTATGGCCGAATACTATACTCATTAATTTATTATTATCTGTATTGTACTGGGTAACTTATTTTATGTTTTTGTTTTACCTAGTTGTTTTGTATGTTAGCATTTTACATTGTATTTCTGTATTTTATTTTATTATTGTACTGATATATATCTAAGTATTTCACGACGCACTTACATACACAACTGTACACTTTTTTTTTTGTATAATTGTTATTGTAAATAAAGACACTATTCTATTCTATTCTATTCTATATCGTATAATTACGATGCTAATTGTTGTATAACGGTATGTATTTTATATAAGTTATTTTCTCCAGCGACAGATTTCACACACAATATTATTATTCAATAATAAATACATAAATAATTTCGCGTAAAACTGTTAATTATTTATGATGAATTTTAGAAGTTTCACTTGTAACATTAGTTATAATGGAGTTTCTTAAGTAACAGCCTCAACCATTGAATTATTTATGATTTAGTACACTATTTGCAACGTAATAATGTAAAAAGATTGAATCATAACTGCGAAAAATATTTTTAAAATTTTGAAATAGAATTTTATTCCAATGTATTCTAATTGATAAAATGGAAACTTTTAACGATATCAATTATGTAATTGATAAAAATATCAATAGCAAAAAATTGGTGAAGTAATAATTCTCGTGGCTGTGATGGAAGCGCCGGGAAATTCCGTGGCTATCTTCATATTGGTTTAAAGATCATAGGTCGATAAACGGGTGAATGGATGAAGTGATATGAGTTAAATGTAGTAATATGCGTTTTTTTAATTTAGAAAGTTTCAGTATGATTTATAAGAAAAACCAATATATGAATTCTCTTTCGTGTTATTATTAATATGAATACTTTACGTCAACTAAAGTAAAATCTTATAAATACAGGGTGTTCCGTTAATGTTGGAAAATAGCTTAACCTCAGGTTCCTGCGACCAAAACTTATACCGAACAAAAATTAACCGTTAAGCCGGAATTCATATTTAAACTAAAAAAAATATTTATTTTATTAATAACAATTGAATGCTTTATCATATTTGAATGAAATTGACTACTGTTTAATATGATGTTTTAACACATCATTTGAGTTAATATAAGTACCATTATTTTATGGTAAGTGTGAATTATATGATAACACATAAATATTGGAGTATTTTCTTACCGATGTGAAATTACCCACGGATTTCCAGCCACGGATTTGTCCGGCTCCTTCACCATGGCGAAAGCGATGGGTAAATTATTTGTTTTAAGTGATTCACAGCTTATAAACAAATGAAAATAACTTAATTATACAAGAACGTTGACAAGATATGACCAACTGAAATTAAAATAATTTTTACTTTCAATTATTAGCTTCGAATAAAGACATAGACATGTCAGATTCAAAGTCCAAAACGAAGGCGTTTGTCACAATTCAGGAACTTCTTTTTCTTCTTAGATTGTTGATAAAGGTTCACATAATCATTTAAAATAATAAAATTAGGGGAATGTGTTTCGTAACTCTAAAAAAGAAATAACGCCCAATAAAATCAGAGGCATAAATTCTGTAACTTTTTAAAAATAATGTAAACTCTCAGCCACGGATTTCGACTAATGGTGATTTAAAATTATATTTCTATACTAAATCCCTGACTCATCGTTAAAAAAGTTACGAAAAACATACCCCTGATTTCATTGTTTCAAATGATTATTTGAAGCTTTAGCAACAATCTGAGAAGAAAAACCAGATCCCGAATTGTGACCAACAGCTTTGTTTTGGATTTAGAAAAGTTCGTCTCTCTATAGGAAATCCGTGGCTGAGCTTTAAAAACTTATAAAAAAAGTTACAAAATACATACCCCTCATTTTATTGTTTTAAATGAATATTTAGACCTTTAGCAATAATCTAAGAAGAAAAACGAGTTTCTGAATTGTGACAAACATCTTCGTTTTGGACCTTGAATCTGATATGTCTTTATTCGAGGCTAATGATTGAAAGTAAAAATTATTTTAAATTCAGTTGGAGATATCTTGTCAACGTTCTTGTATAATTGGATTATTTTCATTCGTTTGTAAGCTGTGAATCACCTCTTCATGGTGGCTGGAAATCGGTGCATTTTTTTATCTCTTTGTAAATTTCGATAACTTGCATAGTTTGGTCGAAAAAAAATAAAATGCAAAATAATTCCTTTTATTTATTTCGTAAAATGAGAATCTAGTATCCCGAAAAACGTAAATAAATGTGACTTGTTATTTTTTGTGCTGTGTAAGGGGAAAATCCATTTACGAACGCTGTGTCGGACCTTTCCCAGATGTTGTCCGGGAAACTACCGACTAAAATCCCCTCCCACTTGCCGGCGTCGACTGCCAGGTTCATTGGCCCGTCTCATGAATTATTATTAGACACTAAGCATAAACTAAGACATACAATAATCATGTAATAAATTAGAAGTACGCACATAACAAAAATAACAAATAAACCTAAATCTAATATCACAGCGAGCTGCATCGGAGTTGTAAAAAGACTCTGAGCTAAGCATACAATAAACATCAATATACAGAACAGAACAAAGTAGCAAATGAACACGACTAATATGTGATAAATTAATAATAAATTGACATTAAAAGAACAACAATACATTAAATAAATAGTTATCATTTGCCCCCCATATTTACAAGATCTGTGCAGCCAGTATGAGTCTGCCGGGGTTTATAAATCGTATATGTACTGATTTTAAAGATGTATCTGCTATCACTAGGCTTTATTTTGCTTTTGTAAGGAGTAAATTGGAGTATTGCAGCATAACATGGTCACCAGCCCATCATAAATAGTTCCAAGCCTTGGAAAGAGTGCAAAGAAGGTTTGTTCGTTTAATTGAATATAAACTTACCGGAAATTACCCACACTACAGTAACTTTTATTACGAGGCCTCATTAAATACCTTCAATATCCAGTCTCTTCTACAACGACGCAAAATACACTTATTATTGTTCTTTTACAAACTCATTAATGGATATATTGACGACACAGATCTTTTATCTAGTATCAATATAAATGTACCTAGGATGTCATCGAGAAATTCACACTTTGTTAGGTGTCCCACGGTAAAAACTAATGCCCATTTTAACTCACCATTATTACTAATAATGATATTATACAACTCAGTACACCATTCGCTCGATATATTTCATGATTCCATTACATCCTATGCGAACTCGATCTCTAGTCTAAGAGTATGTTAAAATTGCTATAATTGGTAAACTTGTCATTTTCATTATAATTTATTACATATTTGTTCTTATATAATTTTTCCCTGTAATAGGGTATTCTGCACCTGTTGGGAAATAAATGTTGTTATTATTATTATTTGCCTTCTGCTGTGTGATAATTGTCGTGTTAGCGGAGACTGCTGCTGCAGCCGCCAGGATATTTGCCACTGTCTTTGGGTGGGGATTATTTATATTCTTGTCTTATTTATATATATGTATATATATATATCTTTATTCAGACTATATAGATAATTTTAACAATATAACAATATAAATAATAACAATACATGTAAGTGTTAGTCTGTCTGGGCTATCGACCAAAGGTCTTTCTGCCCTGTCGTGAATTTATGATGAAGTTAAAGAAAAATCTATGCTAGCTAGCTGAACTGTCCAGATGATTTTCGCAAATGAATTGATGAATGGTGATTGTAGAATGTTTGTATTTAGGAATGATATTAGGGTTACGGGGAATACAGAATTTTGTAAGAAGGGGTAGATTATCAGAATTATTGCCAAATTTTTTACTTAAGGCTAGTATACGCTGGGATATGGGTGGGATTTGGGTGGATTCATAAAGGTATTCGTTGGAGGGGTTGTGAAGTGGGTTGTTGGGATGCCTTAGTTTGGTAAGGATTCTTAGGGAGGATCTTTCAGCGACTTGGAGGTGATACATAGTGGAAGGAATGAGTTGAGTGAAGACGATAGCAACGTAATCAAGCAGGGGCCGGCAGATAGCTTTGTATATATGAGTGGCGGTTTTAATGGATATACCTTGTTGCTTGTACGTAAGAGATCTGAAACGCCGGGCCCTGTTTTGAATTTTAATTTTAGATGAACTTATTTATATTATCTTATTTATTTATTATCTTATATTTATTTATCTTTATCTTATTTATATTATCTCCTGCTAAGGGTTTTGTTTAGGTGCACCCATCCGGTCAACGACATGCTAATCATTGGACTTTCTGAAGTGTGTGTATTTTCGCGGACTTGAGATTTTAATACTTCTGCTACTATTTCTTTAATTTTATGGAGAATTTTCCTTTAAGATTTGCTCCAAGCTAGATACTTTAGTCGCTGCCTGCGAATAAGTAACTCCGGCAGTTGATGAGAGCTTCGGACACACTCCTTTCTTGGCTTCTAGGTACGATAATTTTTCTTTGGTTCGTATTTCTTGTATTGCGAATTCTTCCTAGTACTTGGGGCAATTTCGGGAAGGAGCCAAATGTGCCCCTTGGCAGTTAACACAAATAATCAGGTCTTCATAGCTCGTTCCCTCGTGAAGATCTTTCTCGCAAGTAGATATAGGTTCATTCGCGCATCGAACCGCAGTGTGTCCGAAACGCTGACACTTGAGAAAGGGGAGAGGAGCCGGTGATCGGAGGTTAAGATATCTTTCTTTTACTTCGGCTGGCAACGAAGGTCTGTTAAACTTAAGAATGTGGCCCGAAGTATCCTGTGCCACATCCTCTCGCCTAACAGTTATCCGTCTCACTTCTATAATTTTCTGACTTGATAGATTTTCTTGAATCTCCTCAATAGCAGTTCAGGAGTTCCTTCCTATGATACACTGCTTCTAGACAGTTTAGACCACCTTGAGGAGTAATATTTACTTAAAACCCCTATTTTTTTTTTATTTCCAACAATGTTTTAGACTGCGCGTTACTAATACTTTCTATTAGTACCCCTTCTTTATTTTTCTTCACACTCTTCAACTTTCCAACCTTTCTATTCAACACTTTGATTTTATCAAAGTTTCCTTTGATTTATGCATCCTGCAAAAACTGGGGGATTGCTCCCCCGTCAGTTGCGGGTTGGGTTTAATATTTTTAGTAGGACAAGACTTCATTTTGTTCCCAGGAGACAGGCAGAACTAAATAGTCGCCACCGGCAGTGCTTCCATACCGGTGGAAGGCTATATATAATTGAACGTCGCCATGATTCAGAGACCACCGTTCAAAGACACACTGACGTAGTGCCATTCATCCCATCGGCACGGTTCGGATGATACCTGGGATTACTGAATCTTTTTTCGAGGTTTACTTCTCTAGTTCCATGACAGTCCCGGGAATGACTCTTCGTCACGCATACCAGTCTTGATGGAGGAGAGGCTAGAGAAACCATGACTAAGCCATAGTTCTTATATTCGCTTCACACTCTCCTTACCTTTTTGGTTCGCGGGAGGGTATAAGAATACCCTTCGATCATTACGAGGATGGCTTCCCCTCTATCCACCACCACGGGCGGGCGCGATCTCCAGGGGTGGGTATAACCTCCGAGAGTGTGACTTATTATTTATTATATTTTCTATAAATTAGTTAAAATAATAATAATAATTCTTTATTGAACGGACTAGCCATTTGCAATTTGACTAAAAATATAAAAACATAAATTACACAAATAGGCATATACATATGTATGTGGGCAAGCTAACATTTAGTGTACAATATCCGCGAGACTCCTCCTAATTAACCTAATCGACGTGTTTAAGAAATCAATTCTGACACAAATATTATTAGCCGTGCACGTTAAGTTATAGAATAGTCTAGACCACAAGTCATCCTACAAAATGCATTATGCAGTAGGATGTGACTACGCGCAGGTCTAGGTGGTACATGATACTTAATCATACTGACAATATAGTTTGAATCTATTTTGCAGTTTATAATTTTATAAAGAAAACACATAACTAATTCCATGCCTCGATGTTGCAATGTTTTAAGTCCTACGTAGGCCATTGTTTCCTCGGATGTTAAGTGAATATCTTTTTGGGCCAATCTATATGACATGAATTTGATAAACTTGGTTTGCACATTTTCCATCCTATTAACATAAGTGACATATGTAGGTGACCATATTGTTCTGCAATAATCAAAATGTCATCGAATTAGAGAATTGTAGAGGATATTAAAATTGCGTACATCTACTAGATCCTTGATAACACGCTTGAATCCTAGTGACTTATTAGCTTTGTTGACTAGAAAGTCGAGGTGGCACTTGCTTGACAGCTTTGAATCAAACATGATCCCGAGATTTTTCACTAAGTAAACTTGGCCCAATGTTAAGTTATTTAATCTGTAATCATATGTTATTCCCTGCGTCTTGCGTAAAAAAAACAAATAAAACTTCATTTGTCAATATTGAACTGCACATCATTCAGTGTACACCATTTGTAGATTGAGTCAATATCCTCTTGAATCTTGAACCATTCCTTATTTATTAACATGTTAATTTTAAATTTTATTATCTTAGAAAATAAATGTGTCTAGAATGCCTTGGGTAACTTGGTTTTTGTACAAAATTATAAATGTAATTCATTTGAATTTTATTTTTTAATGCGAACTCTGGTAAAATTTACAGAAAATTATAGAGACCAAAAAATGTTTAAAATCTAATCAATCTAATCTTTCAAGTAATATATTTTTTTTTTAATTCAGTTGTGTGTCCGAACAGAAATATATTTAAATATTAATGTAGGGGCAGAAAGACATATGTTCGATAGCCCATGACAGACAACTAACACAATTGTACATATTGTTATAATAAATTTTGTAAAATTTTGTTGTCATATTGTCTGAATAAAGATGTTTGTATATTAATGTAGTGGTTGAATACAGTAGTTCAATTCTTTATATTGATTGATTGTTGTTATATTAACAAGAAGGATGTATTAAACTATTATATTAAACCAATGTAAATTTTATAAAAAAATCGAATGAAGCATTCATTTGTTATTAATAAAACAAACAATATTTTGTTTAAGTTTGAAGATGATTTCTGGCTTAACGGTTAACTTTGGCATAGATATATTTTGGTCTACGAAACTTGAAGTTAAGCCATTTCCCAACATTAACGGGGCACCCTATATATACGAATATTTTTATTGAAACAATTGCATTTATTATACAAACATTGAGGATATATACTAAAATAAAGGTTTGACTCTCCTACGCTATCGACCAGAGGTCTTTCTGCCTTTTCTTGAATTAATGATGTGCAATAAAAAAAGTCTATGCTAGCTAGCTGAACTTTCTTGAAACGTAAAATCTCATATAATTGCAATATAGATCTTCAGTTATATTTTTGACATCTTGCATGGCTCTTAAATTTATTGTGTATCTTAAATATTCATTTTTTATATTAATTTTATTTTTGCACTTAAAAATATAAGCTATGGCATTAAATTATTTGTTTATAATGAACTTTTAATTATCTATGATTTTTAAATTATTGTTCTTGAATTATGTTATTGTGTCTTTTTTTTTAATTTTCGTAATCCTTAATTTAGTCTCAGGGCTGTTGGGTTATTAAATAAATAAATTTATTTTTTATAATGAAAAATACATGTGACTGTCTTTGAAAATTCAACTTGCCATTATCGAATGGCACACTTAATGTTGTCTTATACAAGACAAAAACTAGAAGTGTTTTTGTTATTAAATTTAAATAGTAATATTTATATTTTATTCCTTTATTCATATCTGGAAATTATAAATACGATATGTACATTTCGAACACAATGTGCCTTTATCAATAGTTTTTTTATATAAAATTAACAAACATTAACAAAACTTTATATACAAATGTTAGGTGTCAGATAAAGGTAAATTATTAAATCAAATAAAATAATTTTAATAAATTGAAATTCAAGCGAGTAAAATCGAAATAAAAAAATAAATAAAAAGAATCTGAAAATAATTAATTAATAAATTGTTTTCTCTTTAGCTACTGTGACATTATGACTTATGTTACATAAATACATTAACAAATATCCAATAATAGACATTTGCTGTTGCATAATAATAACATATTATATAATGCAACAATTTATGTATCGAACATTTTTAATGCAAAAAAACAAAATAACAATTATTATGTAATATAAGGCTATCTGCAGACACGTATTTCGGGTTAAAGTACTTATGTAACATATGTCATAATGTCGCAGTAGCTAAAGGGAAAATAATTAATTAATTAATTATTCTTTTTATTTAATTTATTTAAATAACTGTGACCAAGTGAATAAATTCTTTTTCTATATATACAAATAACTTTGTTCAATTACAATTCTTTACAAATATTTATATTTACAATACATATTGGTGGGTTAGTAGTCTGTCATGGGCTATCGATTCTTTTTTTCTATTATTTGAAATTTAAAAGTTTACTAGATTTTTTTACATCTCGATTACTTCTAACATATTGAATTGTGGAAAATTTGACATTTATTAAATTGTTTAAAAAAATATATGTCCAAATGTGATTATATGGTTGGCAATTGCGGATTTTTCTCCGTTATTTATTTTCGAATAAATCTTTGAATCTTGTTTTTAAGTTTATTTTTGTTTGTCGAATGTATATTTTTTCAGAATTACAGCATTTGACTGTATAACGTAGTAGAAGCACAAACAAAGCATGTTTGCCTGTGGTAGACGCTTCTACAATACAAATAATTTTAATTTATTCTTGTTAAGAAATCAAGTGTGACTTCAATACGTCAACTTTAAAACAGATCATTTGCGTTATAAAATATGTCTCCAATGAGATGAATAATCCTAATGAAAATTGATTATACCATATATATATTTATTTTTCAAATATTACTCATAAAACTACTTGTAACAGTTTCCTTATCTTTCCTTATTGAGGTTCGAAATTATATATACAGGAAGTCAACATGCTGTACAATAACAATAAAAACACAGCACAAAGCACCACCATTCGAAGCAATTATAAAAATTCCGTTCTTTCTCTCAGGGACGCGTTGCTTCATTTAATACCGCGTAAACGCTACCTGTGAGTAATTATTGAACGCTCGTTGATTAATCGTGGAAAAAGGAAATCCTTGACCTGCTGAGTAATAATCGTGTTGATAAAACTGATTTGGGTTCAAATGTTTTTGTTTTGTTATTAATATTCTAAATTATGATTCATAAAACGCTGCATATAAATACTTATTTTTATTTTAAAAATGCTCGGTTTCATTGGCCGATTTTTCAAGTGTATTTTTTTGTTTGAAGATTCCATTATAGTTTTGTTGCTATATAATTACTTTCAACACATATAGAATCAATAACCCAGTAGAGTGATTTTTCACTTTGAATATTGTTTAGTTGAGCGATTTTTGAACATCTAGATTTTTGGGGGTTTTAAGATTCTACTACAATTTTATTGTTTTACAATACTCTTCAATCCTTCCTTTTAGAAATACAGGCTGGCCAAAATTGGATCTTATTATAGGGAATCTCGCTTATTAGAAGAGATAGAAACAAGTCGATGGCTTTCTTTTTCGAGACAAACTTAATGCCTAAAACAAAAATTAGCTATTGCCTTAGTTTTCAAGTAATAAGTTCAATATTTTCCATTTTCGATTTGTTTTAATCAAGATAAGAATTGCATACTTTTAAAAGATATAGATAATTTAAAAGAAAGAAAGAATGAAAGAAAGGAAAAATATTGTAAGCAATGAAGGTATCAACAAAAGTCATATTTATGATATTTATAACAAATATAATAATTGATTGTTGAAGCCACTACTTTGTGATACATCTTTATTGTAAATATGAAGGTTTTATTAATTTTTTACCTTCATATCAAAAATATAGTAATGTCTTTTATATATAGTAAACCTGCATAGTTAGATTTTTTATTATTTCTTTTTAGCATCTACGGGGATACTTTAGTTAATATTTGAACTGTTTTTTTTTTCTTAATTTCCAAAACAAATCGCTGTGGGCGTTAATGGGTTGTCTCGTTAAGTGGTTTAAGACAGAGTTTTAGACATTCCTTTGTTGAACCTTCTGCCGAAACAAAATAGAAAATCAAAACCTTTATATTATTCCTCGGATTTTCTTGTTAACGATAATTACGCTTTCGGATATTCCCTAAAAACCAAGTACATCTTTAATTTAAATCTTACGTTTTGATAATTTGTACATGGTACTTAAAATGTAATTCTAGCGTCGAAAATAAAAATCAAATATAGTAAGAAATTAACATTTTATTTATCTTATATAACATTTCACATAACTCATCAATAAAACCCAGTTTAAGTATTAGATTCTTTATAAATTCAATCTTTTTCTTCTGCAATAAATTGTAATTCTTATTTTATACACGACAATGGGGTCCGATAGTGCTGACGTCACGTATCGCGGCAATTTTAAAAGTGTGGCGTTTCAAAAAATTAAATCAACCTTATTGATTACGTACATAAGGATCATCAAAAACTTTAGTGGTGAACTCCTCAGTTATTATGCATATTTAAGAAATACGCTTTATAAATAAGTTAAATCAAACTGATATCTTCGAATTCATGTAAAAGTTTGAAGATAAAATTTTGGATATTGTCTGAAAAACGAAAATATTTAATTTTAATCAAACGTATGTCGATCCTTAAGAGCACACAAGTGTCAGTAGGGACCAAAACATAACCTTACTTTGTATGATTCTCGTTTTCTCTTGGCAATGATTTATTGTTGTTGTTTAAATAAAATTCAATTTAAATACTGTAAGTATTTATGTTATCTCTATTGTTTAATTATTTTTAAATGTTGTAATTGTAGATTAAATGTTATATCCTAACTGGTAATTAATTTTTGGTTATTGGCTCTATAATGGTCATTTCCAGAAATAATTAAAGGGGTAATGCTCCATTGAAGCATTAAACTAATTAACACTACTTTATTTATAATAAAGAATATGTTATCGGTGGTGCAAGTCTATACTTTGTGATACGTAGATAAATGAATTTGAATCATTATTTTATTGTCGTGACCATCAATTACAATTTAAAATATTTGATAATGAACAACACTTTCAAAAATATATTTATATGAACATAATAATAGTGATACGAGCAACGTGTGGTCTCTGCGCCACCTCTCAATACGCTGTATAAAAATATTTTGAATTATAGAAACCAAACAAGGAAATTGCATTCCTGCACTACATTTACTTAAAATAAATTCTTCAATTAGTTAAAGTATATCGACAATGTAAATAATATTCTTACAATAAATTTAGAATTAATACAATTTATTTACCAGTTGGGCTACGTTTTGTTTACTATTATAACATTTAATATTTCTGAACAATGGAAAAACATAAAAACTCACATAATATTTACAAGAGAGAATCGAGACATAAATTATATATAAACATGCTACTGACCTAAGGCGAATTACTTGATAGATGCTACACTAATGTTTATAATTTAATATATAGCTTATAACGCTCAACACCCGAAAGATAAAAAAAGATTAGAATTATATATATTTATACATATAGCTTATAAAAATCTAAATAAAACAGAAGAAAACCTGACAGTAAATTGATTCCTTCTTAAAGAATGTCAAATTAATTTCCAATAATTGGGAAGCTAATATCTTGTTACAATATACAACTGTTTATTTTATGTTAATAACATTTTAGTATTTAATTTATATATATATATATAATTAATATTCTCATTGTACCCTTTCGGGTGTTGGATATCAATTGTTTTTGTTTTTAAATTAGGATCGATTATTAAGTGAATCTGAGTTCAAATAATTAATCCAATATTATTGATAGATTCGACATTTAACTAAATAATTGAATCATGGATTCCAAATTCGAAAAATATATTTAAACATTTGAATTGTTGAATTTACAATTGATACATTTCCTTCAATAATTTAACATAAAGGTAAATTTTTAAGTATATTCTTAAATAAAATAAAATGAAAAGTGAGTATCTCGAATTAAATGCATTTGTAAAGTAATTATTTTGTTGAATGTCTATCAATTATTTGTTTGGATATTGATTTGATTATTTTGTCACATATATCGATTAAAATAGATTATTTTTTAAGAAGACCTTTTGGTTAGTACTCAAAATATAACAGATTTTTTGATTATTGAAATAATTTTAATGTTGATAATTCCATTACAAACACACTCAGTGCTGCCATTCACTATTCAGAATACATCATCTTAAATCATAGATAAAATCTTCACATATTTTGAAAAAAAATAAAATATGATGACTAAAACTTCTATATATAGCATACAGTCACTAAGGACATAATTATGTTTACATATTTGTCTTCCCTTTACTCTTTGCCTAACAAATTAGATGGCATCAAACATATTCTCTAGACATACTACCTCTATGTTACAGCTTCTCTGACATGTGTGTGCATTTAAGGTCCGACATACGTTTTAATAAAAATCTAAATTTTAATTTTTCACGCTACTTCCTTGAATTTCTCTTCAAGTTTTGATCTTATTAAGTTGATATAAGATTAATTTATCTTAATTATAAAGTTTATTTCTTAAATATGTATAATAACGGCGCAGTTTATTTCTAAAGTTTTAGGTGATCTTTATGTACGTACTGAATAAGGGTCATTTAAATTTTTGAAACGCCACACTTTTAAAATTGCCGCGATATGTGACGTCATCACTATCGGACCCCATTATAGTTAACCGGAATTATTACTCATTATTACCGTGGTTTATTTTTGCTGATTTCATTCCTGCAAATTTATTATTATGGCAGCGAGTGGAATCGCAATTCGTGAAATCGGCGAACGCCGTTTCGCGAGAGTTGGTGATGATATCGTCTGGGTACAAGTGCACTTCCTATTGATCCAGTCCGGTGCTCGTGTACCGGGAGCCGAGTACACGTGCACTCGAACAGCTGTTCGTTCGAGGTCAAACACCGGCGGTTATTGCACACAAAGGATAGCGTGGAAAACGCTTGAAATGTGCTCGAAATTAAACAATGAAAGATACAAACATAAAAAACTACAGTAAGATATTCTAATAAAAAAATCGAATATGTAATTCTACAACCATTGTTTCCAAATGAAGGAAATAATCAGGGCTATTCTGTAAGGAAAATGTTAAGTTTAACTTGTAGGTTATTAATTATTTTCAGATTCTATGAATATATATTTATTACAATAGCTGCTTAGACTGTGATGATAAAACTTAACGTACATGTTAAACTTAACATTTCCCGTGTGGAATAGCCGCGTATATGTACTATTATAGAAGCTACTTAGACTGTGGTGATAAAAAATTACATAAACGTTAAAATTAACTTTTTCCTTACAGAATAACCTCGAATATTACTTTGTTTAAACGTTTCACTGCATTTTAATACATAGCAAATAAAATAAAAATCTCAAAGATCCCGAATATCCGTGCAATGTTAAATTTAACGTACATAACATCATAATCGAATAATTAAATAACTCATGTAGATTGTGTCTATAAAGAATAACTTGCACGTTAAATTTAATATTTTACGTACAAAATTGCACCGACTGCAAGAAATTATTTTGTTTCGAGGAAGAGAAATAAATTATTTAATAAAACGTCCAACCACAATTTATTTCGTGTTGGCCATTTCGGCCTTTTGGACCTTGCCAGACTAGTGTGTTCCATGCGCAATGCCTTCTTGAGGATAGTTGAACGAATATTATTAATGAATTTGATAAGTAATAATTTCTGTTAATTATAATTGTTGAGAATACAATGAGAATTACAATTTATTGCAAAAGAAAAACATACAATTTATAAACAAGCTAATCCTTAGTTTGTTGGGAATAATAGGGCGCTTCGATATCTTTGATTATTCGCGCAGCTAATGGTTAAACTGGGTTTTATTTATAACCTTATATGAATAATATATTTAATATGGCGCTTCTAATTACACGGAAAACAAATTATTTAATTACATTTCAAGTCCAAAAGTAACAAGGTTGTTTCCCAAATAAGACACTGTTGTTTATTTTGTTTTGTATAAGAAACACAATTTAATCAATAACTAGCGTTTAAAAACATTAACGTATCAACTGAAATTGCAAAATGATCAGACATCAATTAAATTCACTATCAGATCTTTTCGACTTTGAATTTAATAAAGCCTCGCTGGCTTTTAATAATAATAGAAACTAATATTAAACTGTGATCAAGTGAATAAAATAGAAAAATGAGATTAATTCACTTGACCACAGCTATTTAAACTGTGATCAAGTGAATAAATCCCCTTTTTTTCTATTATTATAAATAAACAAGTTGAAAGTAGAAAACTGCACAAACATATTAAAAGTAAAATGTATATAAAACATAACAAACACGTTAAAGAAGGTGATATATTATTAATTTAAAACTTTAAAAACATTTACATGTCTAGATAATTATTTACTGATATTTTACATAAGTTATAACAGCATTTTTTTAGGAAGTATACCTTGATTTTTTTAATCAATTGATGATGTGCATAAACTTATCAAATTTATATTATGTGCATTAGTTAGCATTATATACAAATTCCCAGTCAAAGTCTTTTAAACTGTTTTACATTTTATATTTACCTGGTTCAATCATCGGTTGTACACTGCAAATTAACGGAGTACTTACTGTGCTTAAGTTTAGTTCATCCGAAATTCCAAAATGATCAGACATCATGGTATTAATTAAATTGACCACCAGATCTTCATAGGGAATATTGGAAAAAATATTACCCAAATATTTTTCACCTCTTGTGTCGGAATATACGCACCCACTAAGGCCAAAAGAACTCAGCAAGTCATAGAAAGTTTGTGATCTTGACTTTTTTGTGTTGAATTTTAATTAAAATCTCCACCTACAATTATACGCTTGTTATTATCAAATAAATCAAGCAATAACATTTTCATATTTATAAAATCAACAACTACTGAAGATGGAAACATAGTTTCCGAAATATATCTAGTGAAATAAAAAATAAGTAGGTGAAAGGACAAGTATTTTTATTTAAATAATTAAAGTCTCCACAACCAACATAAAGAAGATTAATAATCTATATATTGAAATAATAATAAAAAATTCTATGCACTCTGTGGAACGTATTTGACAGTGGAATTCAGTTCACAGTGAATTTATATTTTTAATAATTTTAAACATTATGTTCTGTTTAAATAATTGTACACCGCCATGTAAAAAAGGAATCTGTTTTAAAAATGTCATTCATCAGTAATTCACATTCGGTTATATTTAGCCAATGTTCACTGAAACTTAAAACATTAAATTTGGCCAATTTGTAGAACTGGTCAATAAATTTTCGTATTTAAAATCAGTAGCAATTTTGAATTCAGTGTAAACGGATGTTATTTCATTTTTTCCACAAAAAAGTCATTGTTCTATATTAATAGTTGAATATGTTCACGATTCATTTTTACATTATTTTCACAAAAAGCCAAGTCTTTTTCGGATCTGCCTCAACTTTTGATGTTAGGACCGATTATGTAAGGGAAATATTAAGTTTAACGTGTATATCATTATTTATCATCACAGTCTAAACAGATTTTATATAGAATGTGAAATTAATTGATAACGTAAACGTTAAAGTTAGCATTTCCCATACGGAATAATGCTGATTATGCTTCCATCCATGCACAGAACCAATTCTTTTTATTTTCTTGTAAACGACGGTGATGAATCCATCGTCTTTTTCATTGCTGTTAGGATTTTTTTTGTCAGTGTTTATATTGATCTTCATTTCCTCCTCAATGTTTCTTTTATTGGCTGGAGTCGACGTTTAGAAAGATTTTGGTAATGCTGCTCGTCTCGTCCTCTGATTCCACTACGACCATGAACTGATGGTTGGCACTCGAAATAGTTCTGCGTGGAGGCGCACAGTCGTTTAGATTAATGCCTTTTGATGAGGTTGGTAGTGTTATTTGCAGTTTGAGAAAAGTTACTGCCTTTATATTGTTATTAATTTTAATTTTGTTTGGCAGGAATAGAGAGAGCAGATGGAGAAGTTTACAGAAGAAAAGGCGGAGAAGGGTTTTTGAAGAGGGAAAAGTTAGATTGTTAAATGGAGTTTTAATGAAAGAGGATGGGCGTTGAGGAAAAATTGAGCTACTTAATCAGATGTGGCTCCCCTCCACATCTGATTAAGTAGCTTCCAGTTTTGTGGCGTATGGAAGTAATACACCTGATATACAAAAGTGTGGATCAAAAAGAATCTTTAATTATCGACTATGTAATAATAAAACGAGTAATGACAGATTAAGTATAAAAAATTAAGATGAAGGAAATATTAGGGTCGGATCATTAACAACTGGTGGTAGAGATAGAGTCAAGTAAAGTAGAATGAAAGAAACAAAGAATAAATTATATATAAGTTAGCGGATGAAGCAAATATAACTAAGAAATTGGGCAAAAAATGTTAGAAACTTAACTGAAATGAAGTAAAAACTATAAACGAGATGAATGAATCATTATAGGGTACAATACTGGAGGTAACACGGAGTATGAAAAGAAGATGTGTATGATTTGATGATTGCTGTAAAAGAATTAAGACAAACAATGATCTGGATGAAATTAGGAAAAGGTCAAGAAAAAAATATGGCAGAAGAGTTCAACTTAACAAAGCATACAAACAAATTATATTCAGACAATAGGAAAAAATGTGTAAAGAAATGAGTGGATGTAAGAATGAAATAGAAATGTGGATAATCTGAAAAAAAAAAAAAAGAAACGTCAAAAGGTGTATTGGGAATGACATTGAAAAAATAGGATAAAAATATAAAGAAATAGATATAGTTATAAGGGTGAAGACAGAGGAGGAGATGAGAGAAATATTAAGAACGATAGAGAGATATTTTCAAAAAAAAAAAAAAAACACGAATGACAGTGAATGTAAGTAAAACGAAGTAGATGGTATGTATGAAAGCAGGAGAACGAAGATAGAAGGATCAGTTGGCGTGGAAGTGAGAGGTGATTCAAAGAGTAAAGGAATTTGAGTACCTTGGATTATTATTTGGGGAAAAGTTTTGGTGCAAGCCAACATATAGATTATGTATGCAAGAAGAGAAGAGTGGTAATTAAGTGAATGCGGGATGCGTCGACTGGGATGTTAAGAAAAAATATAAGAATGCAATTGGTTTAGTGGTTTAGCGTATTAGAACGATTTTACTATATGAAGTTGTAACGAACTTCACTTGCATCGATTGTCATAGATGATAAATAAAGATTTATTGGTTGGCAATCGATACCAGTTGTACATCAATATCATAATCATTTGATGAGCGTGTTCGTCTTAATATTATTCTATTGTTGTTTGCAATTACTTAACAGTTGGCAATACTTTTGTGGTCGGATTAAATATTAGTTTCCTTAGGTTGGTTATACTTTTGTGATAAAGTTGTTTTTATGATCGTTGGTCCGACTATAAATATAGCTGCCGGAGCGCTCAAAAATCAGACTGCACTGGAACTTGAGCTATGCATAAGCCTCCTTCCAGAGTAGCCTCCTAATTACTTCTTTGCTACGCATAAGTGGGTTGTAATTAGCCGGCTAGTGTTCCGAAAGGTTACTGCTATGCATAAGCGTACCTGTTCGTTTGAACGGAGCATACCTGATTCCTGTCCCGTTGAATTCAAATACCTGTTTTAGAGAAGTCTGCTACGCATAAGCGATCTCTCTGTTGAATTCAAATACCTGTTTTAGAGGAGTCCAGCTAAGCATAAGCGTTCTCTCTCTGTTAAATTCAAACACCCGGCCACAGTGGAAACGTGTTCGTTCGCGCATCTGCTAAGCATAAGCGATCGCTAACGAACATTGGAAACGGGCAGCCCTTTCTGTTAATGCTGCTAGGCATAAGTGCTACAGCAGAAAGGTCTTGAATTGTACATACATTGTAAATATATAATTATTGTGTCGCTACAGTTTAAACACTTTAGTAATTATTTGTCTATTTAATTTTCCCGCAGACAGCGACATCTGTGAACGGCGGCCAGAATAAGCGACAGAGGAGGAATCGTCGTTACCGACCGAAGGATTTATTTTTAGTTTTCATTAAATTTGTATATATTCTTATTTATTTTATATTTTTATTAATAAAGTTTAATTTTATAAAGTACAGTATACATTATTTCTACACTAATAAGAACTCTGATTGACCTGAACCTGGACCAACCCGAGGTGTATCCTTACAGGGGGGTTTAAACCGTTACATGGCGCCCGAGCAGGGACTTTAAAGTCAAATTTGAATCAGAGTTCAGAGTTGGTGTAGGGATTGTATGCTTAATTTGGTAAAATGTCTACCGCACAAGAAGAGAACGTTCCGGAGAACACGGAAGGAGAGATTCCGGGTGTTTCATGGGTATATCTGAAAAAGAAAGAGGAATTAATTAAAATTGCAGATAAAATAGGTGTACCGTCCGAAGGGACAGTTACGGAGCTGAGAGCACATATCGTAAAATTTATTAGGACCGGGGAAGGAGGGACCAGTGATTCCACAGAGGTGAAGCCACCCTTATCGATGGCTCAGCTATCCACAACCGCTCAGATGTGCGACAGCGTCCGCAAGTGGAACCTGAAATTTGATGGAACGACAGATCTAATCTTATTCCTAGAAAGGATAGAAGAATTAACCCGTTGTTATGGTTATAACCCGGACAACCTGATGGCCGCCCTACCAGAATTGTTGAAGGGTAAGGCACTGTTGTGGTACAGAAATAATAAAGATTCCTGGACATCCTGGGATGATGTTGAGAAAGCTCTTCGTGCTGCATACCTCCCCCACAGATATAAATTCCGCATGGAGGAAGAAATCCGGAAAAGGACGCAGGGTCTGGAAGAGAAAGCTGCTGAATACGTCACCGCACTTCAAACGCTGATGCGTCGGCATGGAGGATTGTCAAAGGAGGATAAACTGGAACGGATATTTGAAAACCTTCGCCCAGAATATAAGTTATATATTCGAAGGAATTTCCATTCGCTCAAGGAGTTACTCGAATTGGCTGAAGAGTTTGAAGTCTTATCCGTAAGTAATAATGCATTTGTGCCGCCGCCTACTCCGAGTCAGAGCTTCGTGAAGGAAACCGCCTTCGAGGGAAAGTCTCGGAAATCCAGCAATCAGCCACCTGTAAATATTGCCCATGTATATAAACCATCTGTAAATACACCCCCTGTACAGAAATCCCGCCAAGAAGCAGCTCCGCAGGACCGACCAAGGTATGAGATGACAGAAAATTCTTATCAACGAAAAGCGGTCTGCTGGAGATGTGGAAAACCCGGACACCGTCGCAGCGAATGCCAGCAGAAGGGGATAATCTTCTGCTCATTCTGTGGGAAATCCGGAGTACTAAGCAGAGATTGTAATTGCAGGCCTCAGGGAAACGCGAACAGCCGTTAAGGGACCGGAGGTTGCCCTTAACGCGGAAAGTTACAGCCTCCACACCGATTATTGAACCCCCTGCATTACATATCCCTGTAAATAAAATAGAATCAAGATTTTGTATTGAGATTAGTATCTATGGAAGACATTTTCAAGCTCTCATAGATACCGGAGCATCAGAATGTTACATCAACCAGACCGTATTTCAGCATCTCAAAGAGCTGAAAATTAAAGTAACCCCGACAAGACCGAAAATTGTTACGTTAGCCGATGGACAGCAGGTAAAGATGGGTGGAGAAAGTTCGTTCTCGGTGGAAATTCATCGCCACCTATTTTCCGGAACCTGGATAATTTTTCCTACTCTTTCAATGGATGTAGTGATAGGTATGGATTTTCTTCGGAAGCACCAAGCGATGATTGACATCAATCACGGAGAAATTATTCTTCAGAAGGAGAATTCTATCCACCTGCCAACACAAGGTTTCAGAGAGTTATCCAGCATCCAGGCTTTGACCCCAGATCAAGAGGAAATATTAGGAAATTTTCTGCAGCAGGAATTAGAGAATAATGGTGAGAAATGTACATCGATTATTATTCCTGATGTAGAGCACCGGATAAAATTAAAGCCTGACGCTGAACCCGTTAAACAAAAATATTACCCGAGAAATCCAGTTATGCAGGGAATAATCAATGATGAAATCGACCGGATGCTGAAAGAAGGTATAATTGAGCCCTCCAGGAGTAGTTGGAGTTCACCTGTGGTTTTGGTTCGAAAATCTTCCGGGAAGTATCGGTTTTGTATCGACTACAGGAAGGTGAACGCAGCTAGCAAACCAGACGCATATCCTCTACCGCATATCCAGAGTATCCTGGATAAACTACGTGGAGCGAGATATTTAAGTACGTTGGACTTAAAGGATGGATATTGGCAAGTACCGATGGCAGTGGAAAGTCGGCCAATAACTGCATTCACGGCACCAGGGCGAGGACTTTTCCAATTCACCGTGATGCCATTTGGTCTGCATTCCGCTCCAGCCACCTTCCAGAGGTATTTAGATTCCATCGTAGGTCCTGAACTAGATAACTGTGCCCTGTGTTACCTGGACGACATCATTATATTTAGTCCTTCCTTCGAGCAGCACCTGCAGGATTTAAAGATCGTCTTAACACGACTAAAACGGCATGGTTTGAAAATTAATAGAGAAAAATGTCATTTCGCTAAACAAGAGTTGAAATATTTAGGCCATGTGATTAACTCCGAGGGAATACAAACCGATCCAGAGAAAATTAAAGCACTCACCGATTTCGAAGCTCCGAAAACTGTGAAAGCATTAAGAAGATTTTTAGGGATGGCATCTTGGTATCGGAAATTTATTCCGGATTTTTCAAAAATTGTCCAGCCGCTCACCGCCCTCCTGAAGAAGAAACAACGGTATGTTTGGGATGAAGCCCAAGATTCTTCATTCAAGGCGTTGAAGGACAATCTCACCCGATCACCGATACTAGCCTGTCCCGATTTTACTAAAACATTCACCGTCCAAACTGATGCTAGTCAAACCGGACTGGGGGCTGTTCTTACCCAAGAATTCGATGGCACTGAAAAGGTAATTTCTTATATTAGTAGAAGTTTATTACCGGCCGAGAAAAATTATTCTGTGGTGGAACAAGAATGTTTGGCAGTCATTTGGGCTATCCGTAAGTGGAAAGGATATTTAGAGGGATATCATTTCAAAGTGGTTACGGATCAGCGAAGCTTGAAATGGCTACAAAAGATGAACAATCCGAAAGGAAGACTTGCAAGGTGGATTTTAGAACTACAGGAGTATGACTTTGAGACCTGTTACAGAAAAGGTACAGAAAACAAAGTAGCAGATGCCCTGTCCCGTAGCACACAAGTGGATGCTATCACCAGTACCGTACCGGAAGTACAGGAAATTGAAAACAATCCAGAAAAATATCCCAATTATAAAGTGGTTGGGGAAAATATATATAAGAAATTTCCAGGAAGAGCACTCACCGAGGGATTCCACACCGATTGGAAACTCTTTGTGCCGAAACCGCGGCGCAACTCCGTGATTGAAGAGTGCCACTCCATGGGACATTTCGGGATCCGGAAGACAATTGCCAGGGTGTGCCGAGATTATTATTGGCCTGGATTATTCCGGGATATAAAGAGATATGTCCAAACCTGCCCAGTATGCCAGCAATATAAACCATCCCAGCAAGCGCCACTTGGTGAAATGTGGTGGTCAAGAGTAAATGGGCCCTGGGAAGTCATAAGCTCCGACTTAATCGGACCGTTTCCAAGATCGACAAAGGGATATGTCTATTTGCTCGTATTCCAGGATAGGTTCACCAAATGGACGGAGGTAATCCCAATCCGAAGTGCCACTGCAAGTATCGTGCTACAAAAATTGAAAGAATTAATTTATAGGTTTGGGAAACCGAAAGTGTTTCTGAGCGATAACGGAACGCAATTTAAAAATAAATTGTTGTCGACATTTCTGTCAGAGTTTCAAATTATACAACAATTTAGCCCTCCGTATAGCCCGAAAAATAATCCTGTTGAGCGGATGAATAAGGTGATAGGAACAACCTTAGCTCAAATGTGCAAAGGTGATCAACGTACCTGGGACCAATGGATACCTGAGTTGACATTCGCTATAAACAGCGCAGTCCACGAATCTACCGGATTTTCTCCAGCGATTTTAAATTATGGGAGAGAATTGTTATCACCGCTTTCGTTAAAAGAAAATACTGACCCGGCAGATTCCCTAATGCGTACTCCTGATGAACATCACGAACAGCTGAAGAAGTTGAAGGAAATCCGTGAGTTGGTGGAAATTAATTTAAGAAATTCTTTTGTAAAACAGCAAGCTCACTACAACCTTCGGAGAAGACCATATCGACCACGAGTGGGCGACGTGGTGTACAAACGTCAGCATATCCTGTCCGATGCCACGAAGAAATTCTCAGCTAAGTTAGCACCGAAATTTGCTGGTCCCTACAAGATTTACAAGGTTATTTCACCAGTGATTGTGGAACTTGAGGATGGAAGAGGCCACATGATAGGGAGGTCACATGTGAGTGACCTCAAGATATGCAGAGAGTGGTAAGAGAGCAGTGGTGAGGGAAGTGGAGGATGGCTATAAATTCAGACTCACCATGCTGGCTCAGCCAGTTCCAATTTGGAGAGGAAGGATGACCACCACCAGCCCAGCAGCCCGCACCGCCAGCCGAGACGAGGATGTCCTGATCCTGGACTACAGTCCCATCCCGGGGATGATCTCACCCATCCGGACGCCCAAGGGGATCCGGTTGAAGATCAAGATGCTGGAGCTGTTCGGAACCGCATCACCGCCCGAACCTGAGGTGTTCCCTGCACCTCGCCAGGCGGTGAGGAAGGAAATTCCACCACCGCCCGTACTGAAGCCACTGCCGCCACCTCCTGGACCCAGGATACACGTGGGAGGACCTGGAGGTTCAACTAAGGTTCAACCTGGAGGACCGTCCTGGGCCTGCCTTATAACGCGGTCCACACTTCCATACGGCGATTTTGGGGTTAGGCCACTTACTGGTGCCTGTGGTAGACCCTCATCGGCCCCACTGTTGAAGCCCCTGTTGCTCCCGACCAAAATCCAGGAACCATTATCGCAGAAACCGCGGCTGCAGGAACCACTGCCGCAGAAACCGCTGCTGCAGGATCCACGGCCGCAGATACCGCTGAAGCCGGCAACTGCCTTGGTGGTTAATACTCACCTTCCGCCGCCCGTCCCCGCCGTTCAAACCGACGTCCCGCCGTCAAAGAAGCGTCGGGTGAACGTAAACGTTGGGAAGAAATGGGTAAAGATGTCCCGGGAAAAGGCAATCCGCCTGGGTTTCATTAAATCTTAACCTTTTTCTTGATCTGTCAGGTGAGGAAGGTATGTAACGAACTTCACTTGCATCGATTGTCATAGATGATAAATAAAGATTTATTGGTTGGCAATCGATACCAGTTGTACATCAATATCATAATCATTTGATGAGCGTGTTCGTCTTAATATTATTCTATTGTTGTTTGCAATTACTTAACAGTTGGCAATACTTTTGTGGTCGGATTAAATATTAGTTTCCTTAGGTTGGTTATACTTTTGTGATAAAGTTGTTTTTATGATCGTTGGTCCGACTATAAATATAGCTGCCGGAGCGCTCAAAAATCAGACTGCACTGGAACTTGAGCTATGCATAAGCCTCCTTCCAGAGTAGCCTCCTAATTACTTCTTTGCTACGCATAAGTGGGTTGTAATTAGCCGGCTAGTGTTCCGAAAGGTTACTGCTATGCATAAGCGTACCTGTTCGTTTGAACGGAGCATACCTGATTCCTGTCCCGTTGAATTCAAATACCTGTTTTAGAGAAGTCTGCTACGCATAAGCGATCTCTCTGTTGAATTCAAATACCTGTTTTAGAGGAGTCCAGCTAAGCATAAGCGTTCTCTCTCTGTTAAATTCAAACACCCGGCCACAGTGGAAACGTGTTCGTTCGCGCATCTGCTAAGCATAAGCGATCGCTAACGAACATTGGAAACGGGCAGCCCTTTCTGTTAATGCTGCTAGGCATAAGTGCTACAGCAGAAAGGTCTTGAATTGTACATACATTGTAAATATATAATTATTGTGTCGCTACAGTTTAAACACTTTAGTAATTATTTGTCTATTTAATTTTCCCGCAGACAGCGACATCTGTGAACGGCGGCCAGAATAAGCGACAGAGGAGGAATCGTCGTTACCGACCGAAGGATTTATTTTTAGTTTTCATTAAATTTGTATATATTCTTATTTATTTTATATTTTTATTAATAAAGTTTAATTTTATAAAGTACAGTATACATTATTTCTACACTAATAAGAACTCTGATTGACCTGAACCTGGACCAACCCGAGGTGTATCCTTACAGGGGGGTTTAAACCGTTACAAAGTGAAAGTATGAGGAATGAAAGCGAATGGTAAAATGGAAAGGATACAACTGCAGTACTTAAAAAGAATCTTAGAATTGGAACGAATGACCTTAAGCTATGTAGTACTGCAAGAGTGTCATAAAATGTTCGATGGGATGTCCAACATGGCAGATAAGAAGGTTATAAAGAGGTATAGGAGGATGTATGAGCTAGAGCGGAAGATATTAGTGAAAGAAGTATGGATGGGTGGTGTGTAATAAGGAACAGCGAAAGAACGAAGGCAAGAATTTGACGAGTAAAAGAAATGAAAAATTTGGAAAATAATTAAAAATAACAAAGATAAAACCTGTATAAATCAACAAAGTGGTGTCTATTTGCTAAATTGCAAAGACTGTCCTAAGACATATGTAGGACAAACCGGAAGGTCGTTCAAAGAAAGAATCAAAGAGCATAAAACCTCTTATGAACAAAGGAAAACCAACTACACATACTCCAACCACCTCATCGAAGAAAACCACCACTTTGACGAAAACTTCATAGTGCTTCACAGAGAAGAAAAAGGCCGGAAACTCAACATCTTGGAGAGCATGGAAATTAATAAAAGAATACACAGGACAACTTTTGAACGACCGACCAATTAGATTTAACAAACTCACCACTCCTAAATTTAAATTTCGCTAAAAAACCCACCCCCCATAAACATTGTATATATACCTGTACTGACAAATGTAATTTATCATTTCTTCGCCTGAAGAAGCCACAGTGTGGCGAAATAATTGTAGCGAGTTTACAATATATTTGAAATTATATAAATATTATAAATTGTTTTATTTATATAAAAGTGAAACGAATTGTATAAGAAGGCGGGGCGACTGTCCACCTTCTTATACAATTTGCTGATGAAGGAAAAAATTATAGAGTGCAAAGAAAAGACGATAGAAGAGTCGAGGGATGTTGAACTACAGAAGAGATTGGAGAGATTGGTATTAGCACCGCTGTGCCAAAATATAAAGTACGCCAAACGTACGCTATGAGAAATCGAATAAGAGATGAATGGGAGAAAAGTATTCTAAATGTGAGTTTTGAAAGGAAGATTGTAGAATAGTGAATGCAACTATAGAAATTAACGAAAAAGGAATGTCATGGAAAGTGTCGTATGCGAGAATGGAGCAGGGATGGAAGTCTGTAAGAAATCGCGTGAATGGAAGTAATTGCATTTATATTTATTTATTCATACCGTAGGCCATTACATCAATACAAAATAAATACAATAAATATAAACAATAGTTCCCACATATGGAATATATAAAGATTTTATTTAAATAAAATTATTTTATAAAGAAATAAGTGGTAAGCCAACTGAACTCGGTAAAAAGGAGAAAAGAAAAGGTTTTCGGGGGAAGTTTCCGGTAGGAAAGTTACCGGAACTTTTTTTTATTAAAAATAGAACGAAGAAGGAGATAGGAGAAGAGGGAAGAAAACGATTTGGCGATATCTGCTCAACACAACATGGAATGGGGAAGTAGAGATATAAAAAGCATGGCGTATAGGTGTAATGTATCCGGAACAAAAGAAAGAGAGAAGGGGAAGACTGAAAAGAATAGAGGTATAAAGAATATGTGTACCGGATTAAATTTTGCCATGCCGGCAGTTAAAAACCGGGAGATTTAGAAAAGGGGGAAGGGCACATACATTATTTTAGGCTTGTAAGAGCTTTTTTTAATACACACTTTTATGCGGTCTTTCTGGATGATTTAGTGTCGGGAAAAAGGTTGATGGAGCGTTTCAAAAGGAGTAGTGTGAGAAAGATAACAGTAGAATGGGTGAAAGTATGTCAGGCAACATGGGGAAGCACCAGGAAGGAATGAAGAAAGGAAGGAATGAAGCAAGAAAGAAAGGAAAGAATGATTCCTTTCTTCCTTCCTTTCTATTTCTTTATATCTGAAAAGTTTAGAGTGTAAATGGGGGTGAGACAACGATATACACTTAGCTTGTTTCTGTTAAACTTATATATTAATCAACTAAAAGAGGTACTGAGAAACGGACTGACGAGCTAGGTTGTGCTGAAAAAAATGAAGGTGTAAATGTTGAAGTATTTGGTTGATATGGTGTTGCTGGATAAAACGTATGGGAATAAAATAAAATTTTACAAAGGGTGAAGATGTATACGGATAAGTGATATTTGTAAAGGTATGAGAAACAAATTGAATGAAATATAGGAATAGACGAAGAGAAGAAATAATGAAAAGGATGAGATGGTAGGCTGAATCGATTGAGTGAGTAAATGAACTTAAATATTTGGTTATTAAGTCTATTATTATACCTTAGATGACTAGCTCTAATTTCGCCTGATCGATTGATGCTATCATCCCTGAGTATTAGGTGTAACTTTTGCCCTTTCTTCAAGAAGTTTAATCTTAGCAAAGTCCTCACACTAGCACAGAAAATGAAAGGCAACTTCCACTTTTTCTGGAAGCCTACATTTAGATTCTGCTTTACGTTCGTTGAGTCTACATTTTCGTATCTTGCTGTACAAGGTTTGTGGTTATTTTTTTGTGATGTTTTTTTATTATTAATAGTGACGCCTACCTTTGCTCTGGTGTTTTTGCTCATTGGCTTGTATCTGTCCAACTTCCGGTGCACTTCCGGACTTCGCATTTAGCGATATCACAGAACGGTTCTAAGCTAGTGAAAAACAGTAGTGGTTGAATACTTCAACTAATTTCAATGATGAGATGGAATTAAGATATTAAAGGAAATTAAGGAGAGAAAAAAATATTTTGTATGTTTTCTTATTTCTCTCGCATTAAATCTTAGAAGCTAAATGAATTAATTGAGTTGTAATAAATATCATTTGACCTTTCACGATTATATATTTTCTAATTAAATCATATTTTACAATATAAAGGGTTTAGGCCATATTTATAACCCACTTAGGTTATAAAAATATATTGTCCTAAAGATCAAAAGATGTTTTTATTAAAATTAAATAATAACACAAAATTTTAAATAAATTAGTATTAGTGTTGGGCAAAATCGAATATTTTTCGTAATCAATTTTATTCGATATGAGCGATTTAATTAGCTTAGGTTAATTGTTTCCACTTTTTGTCTCTTTTTACCTAAACCACTTCGGACTTCCCTTTAATGAAAAAATACTAAATTGGTATTCATTATATACAGAAAATCTTTATTTCTGAGAGTTACATTAAATTACGTGAAAATATTTACAGCATTACAACTGGTTATAAGTTATTGTAATGCCTCAGAAAATGACTATAGACTATCGATCTTTCTGCCTAGGTGTTTTTCATAAAATTGAGATTTGTCATTAAAAATAGAATAAATAATATTAACAATAATATATTAATATATAGGTTACATATTAATACAATCATAAATATAAAATTGAACGTTCCAAAATTCAGTCGTAATAATTAGTAATAATTCTATAATTAATTAAATAATAATTTATATATACATAATCTTATATGACAAACGCAATACAATATTTGCATGTAACATATATAAAATTTTACATTATATACGTAAGGGTTTGACAATTCGCTATCGACCAATGATCTTTTATTTTATTAACAGATGTATAAAAAAACAACAAATTAAAGATTGTTACAAAATCAAATATATAATTAATATTTGGTAATTGGCTATCAACCTGTGGTCTTTCCGCCTGGAGATAAATTTAATATAGTCCCAATACACAATTTTATAAATACAGTCTAAGTATTTGTAAAATTATGTATTCAAAAAATATGTAACCACAATTATGAACAAGTGTTATTTATAGCTTTTTTTTGTAAATAAACCAATCTTTACGTACAATTAATATATTTACATGACTAATACGTCTCACGTGATTTCGCAACTCGCTTTGTTACTTTGCTATACTTTGACCCGAATCAGCAGCTGTTCGAGTGCACGCGCACTCGCCTTCCAGTGCATGTGTACCGGACATCATACTAGACCAGATCGATGGAAGGAATGGGAAAGGGAAGTACAGTTGCACTCGGATAGATTTTCATATCGCCGCACATATGAATTAAATTTTCATTTCACACTTACCGTAAAATTTTGCTGTTATTTTTTTATGATTTTGTGCGTTTTTTTATCACTGAGTCATTTATTTTTAGCTGAAAAATAATAGTTTCAGTCTTGCATATATTAGGTGTATGAATTGGGTTCGAATATAAATTGTGGTTTTATTTCTAAATGTGTGATTTTGTGTGCTCTTTTCAATTACTAAATTTATATTCAGAGATTATTTTGTTTTGAATACAAAATATTTTTTTAAAGTTCAACAATATGGACTGTTCCGTGCGGGAAATGTTAAGTTAAACGTGTACTTTAATATTTACTTCATATTATATATTACAAGAAATGCTTAGACTGTGATGATAAAAAATTACTTAACCTTTCCTTTGTAGAATAGCCGAGAATATTTTTAATTTATTCAGCATTAATGCGTTAAAAACTGATATATTATTTAGCAATTCTGCATTCTGGATGATTTTTCTTCGTTGTACACGTCAATAATATGTTATCAATCATGAAAAGTTCACTTTACAAATTAAATTTAAGGAAACTGCAGTCACATAAAATTAAAGCGTGTTACACAAAACAAAGTTAAAAGTGTTTTGATTGTAATACATGTATTTAGTCTGTGTTTATGCTTAATAATAGCATAAAAACAGACTAAATACAGTTCTCGTCAATAATGGTTTTAAAATATATTTCCAGAAAAAATGCCATCACCAGTATCATTATCTAACAGAAGGCACTTGGACTACAAAAAATCGAATTTTATCGGTTGGGTTTTATTAAAAAGAGCAAAATTGCATTTATTCCGTCCGCTTACTTCTATATAATTTGTTCCTTCTTTTCTTTCTTACTTGTCTGTATCTCTGCCACCAGTGGTAAATGATTTTGACATCATAACATCTTATCGGGAACATTCGTCACTTAGAAGTGAAGTAGTAGTCACTCATAATGAGAATTATTCCTGTTTTCCTTTTTAATAAATTTTAAACCCAACCGATAAAATTTTGTGATGTACCTTATATTAAATTGGCGTCGGAAATCTCGTCAAAATGCCTAAAATGAAAAAATTATCATAGATTTAAAAAAAGTTTATAGGTTTTCAATTTGAGTGTCATTAATCACTTGGTAAAACATTTTAGTAATATTAGGAATTGTTAATTAAGTTTCACTTCGTATTTTATTGGTACTATCCTCAAATTATCTAAAACCCACAGGAGCGCAGCTCATCGGGAAATTTCACCTTTGCACATAAGTGAAAAATTAATTCAACATATAAAATATGAATAATATAAAATAAAAACGTACATATCTTATAATACGTCTTAAAAAACAATATAAATATAAAAAAATGTAATTTCCAAATTATATCTTCAAATTCTGATTATGCCGTTTAATTTCATATCAACTTAAAAAAACACCTCTTTTGTAAGATATTTTCGTAGAATACATAGAGATCTTGCTTACTTGAAGTTATGTAAGATATGGGGTTACGTTCAAATTAGGGCAAAGTTGCGTATTTTAGTGCCCATTATTAATATGCCTTTATATTTATATATACCTTCAATTGTTTCGCAGTAATTTGAAATTAGCTGATTTTTTTTAATCTAAAAACATTCAACTTTTTTAACATACAAATAATTAATAAATACATATAAATATAAAAGAGTATTTATTCACTTGATCACACTTATTTAAATAAATTAAATAAAAATGATTTGAAAAGAAAAATTATTTATACATTCAACTCTGTCACATTTTGACTTACGTTGCGTAATTACTTTAAACAAATGCCCATTAAAACAACTATTTCTCGGGCAAATACCCAATGTGCATTTGTTTAAAGTACTTATATAACGTAAGTCAAAATATAAAAGAGCTAAATGTGGAAATAATTTGATAATTATTTTCAAATCATTTTTATTTAAAAAATAAGTAATTCTTAAATCTACAAATTGATTCGTTTTTTATTTTCAGGCACATTTTGATTTGTGTGTGCATGTAGAGATATACATATCACCGAACAGCATTTTTCAGCTGATTTCAATATTTTTATTTTGAAAAAATATTGTTTTGACAATGGCACTACAATATCCTTAAAAACTATTTATGAAACAATATATGCCCTATCGATGGTAGTCTCACTTTGAAACAAAATGCCAACTATTGTATAACAATGTATTGTTTGGTTGCAGTAGAAACGTAAACTTTGCAAAAATAGTAACAAAAGCCTATATGCGACATGTCGTTGAAATCAGCATAAAAAGTGAATTTCAATATCTTAAAATGTTTCCATAAGAGAAATATAATTTAAGCGTGAAAGAGCAAAATGGAATCGTTTATTCAAATAAAAAACAAAATGTCCATTTAAATAGAAAAGAGTATTCATTCTCTTGGTCACAGTTATTTAAATAAATTAAATAAAAATGATTTGGAAATAATTAATAATTTATTTCTACATTTAGCTCTCTGACTTTTGACTTACGTTACGTAAGTACGTTAAACAAATGCACATTAAAATAACCACTTCCCGGGCAAATACCCACGCCGGACATTGAATTATAATTACGTTGTGTTACTATCACAACGCGCGGTAGGTGAGGGTCGCTCTTTTTAATTAATTTAATTCAGTTCGTTTCGTTAAATTTTATTCGGTTTTGATTTAGATTGAATTAATTTGGTTTAATTTAATTTAAATCGGTTTTGTTTAATTTGGTTTAATATAATTGATTTAGTTTCACTTAGTATAATTTAATTGACTTAATTGATTCATTTTAACATCTTTAAATTATATAAGGCGTAGCTGTACTGGCGAGAGATTGATCCCGAAACACGTGTCTGCAGATGGCCTTATATTAAGAAACGTTCCTTTTATGCAATATTTTATTGATATACAACAGAAAGTGTATATTATTTAATTCAATGTCAGGCGTGGGTATTTTCCAGGGAAGTAGTTGTTTTAATGTGCATTTGTTTAACTGAATTACGTAACGTAAGTTAAAAGTCACAGAGCTAAATGTAAATGTGGAAATAATTTATTAGATATTTTCAAATCATTTTTATTTAATTTAAAATATTCATTTGTTAGGTTGTAAAAAGTTGCGTTAAGAAAATGGTCATAGAATTTAATCAAATTAAAAATAAATGTGAAGTAAAGGTGAAATTTTCAGTTTTTTTTTTCAAATATTTAGGAAACAATTGAAGATATCTCAAATTTGAAAACAGATTATTAATAAGAACTGAAATTACAACTTTGCCCACATTTAACTGACCTCTTATCTATTCAAATAACCGAGATTCCCATGAATTTCCAAAAAATACGGATACCCTGTATAATAAAATTTGTTTAAAATCAATACTATTCAAAATTTAAATGTGGTAATAGCTAAATAAATGCTACACAACTTGTGATTGTTTTAATTAAAAAAATCTTTGAATAAATTTCAACTGATTTTGGTCAATCGCGGTGGATTGACTTTTTTACAAGCACTGATTTTAAATACAATTTTTTCAACTTGCAAAAATTTATAAGATTTGGCGGGCACCATGCTATATATATATATATATAATATAATAACCCAGGGGATGTCACTCAAATCTCCTTTTGTATATATTATAAAGTAAAATGTTGCCAATATTAAAACATGAAATTTATTATATTTTTCAAAGTTGACACCAACCTCAAAGCGCATACGTGGTTTGGATCAATATGGCCGTTTACGTTTTCTATGGCCGCTTGCATTTAAAAGATATCCGTATGATACATTTTTAAGAACCGCCAAAATCATGGTCTTAATGTTATTGCAGCCAAATATATTTGTATTTTCAAATGCCAGTTGTATGAACTACGTTCTTATTGTGTAGTGTTAATATATAATCGAGAAAAGAGTCTACTTGGAAGGAAAATATCCAAACAATAAAATGGAGCTCTGGTGGACATTTTCCATGTGCTATGTGTAAAAAATAATTATTATAGAATAATAAAAAAATATTTTTTTTTTGTCTTGTTCATCACATTTATATTTGGTAATTTTTATATTGTTTAAAAGATGTTAATACTTTATATTATTTTAAATTAACAGTTCATTATGGATGATTTTTAATTATTTTAATATTTATTTAGTAAATGCATTTTTTCAGCTATAATATCGCAGTATTACCTTTTAGATTTTACTTTTCCCGCTAACAAAATATTTGGATATTGGTAAAACTGCTTTCAAGGTATTCTTTTAATGTTTGTAGGTTGGTCTAAATTAACGTGCTAATATAAACAATCGTTATATGTATTCTTTCTGGAAGGGTACTTTCTATGTAATAACAGGCCCTTTTTAAGGCATGTCGCCCGGGTGCTGAGCATCTCGAACACACCCCACCCCCTGGTCTTGATAACAAGTTAAATAGAAGTAAGCCCATGGAGTATACGCAATTAAAAAACAGGAAAAACTCTTTCGTTAATTAGTAAAATGGTAATAAAAGTCGCTGATACTGGAGCCCCGAATTAGGAAACACAAAATCTGCTCTCACGGGTAAAAATTGAGCCCTTTTTAAACAGGCTATGAAAAATGGAGCACCAATGAAAATACAGTTCGCAAAAGATAGTGTCTTGATAAGAATGAACCACCCCTACCTGATCCGAAAGGAAACATCCATGACAAAAATTCGTATTGTGTGTATGGTGGAATTGTCGAGGAATAATTTACCACGAGTTGTTGAAGCCAAATTTAATGATTACTGCGGATAGATATGTTCAGCAGGTGTAAAAAGTTCAAGAAAAACTCCGTGACCACATATAGCAAAGGTGACTCAAGAAAAAAATCTTGGCCTTGGATGGTCTGTTTTACCACATCCTCCTTACTCCCCGGATCTTGTCCCGACTGACCACCACCTTTTCTATGCCCTATACAATTTTTTGAATAAAAAACTTCAATTCTGAAGATTAAATCGCGCAGGTTTTCAAAAACTTCTTTCAGTCCAAACCAGACACATTTTATAAAGAAGGCACTCATAAACTGCCAGGAAGATGGGAGAAGGTTATAGATAACGGCGGCGAATACGTAGCAAATTAATGTATTTTTTTTATTTAATGAGAGCAAAATAAATATCTGATAAAAAATTAGAAGTTACTAATGACTCGACCTAATATCACAGTAGATTCAACCTAAGCTTCAAAGTTGTTAAAAGAATCCGATATCATAACCTTTAAATCTAATATAGTTATAAAGGGCTCTTAGACGGATGAAAAAAAAAAAACAACAATACAACAGCAATAAATTGTACTAAATAAAGACAGGTCAACAATTATTCGAAGTAACAAACACTAAAGATATTCTAAAGTTGTAAATGGACTTCGATTCCACTGTGAACCAAATGTATATATTAATAATAAATTAACACGAAAGTCTCAGACATGTTATGTAAATAATAAAATTTTTTTTATAGAGATTTATCGTAATTAATATATTTATTTATGTTTCGTTTTGTTAATAGGACACATGGTATTTCCGGGAAATTACTAACAAACGAAGAGAAACGCGAAGAGGACCTCTTCCGTACGAAATCCTGCTACATAATGCAGGACAACAACCTTCAACCCTTACTGACTGTGATGGAAGCAATGACTGTTGCCGCAAACCTTAAGCTTAGTTCAGAAATTAGTGCCAAAGATAAACAAAAACAGGTAAAACCTCACACACCCACCAACAAATATCTATATCATTCTTAAACTAATGATAAGTTGTACATTTTTTTTAAACAAGAGAGATATCAGACAATTTTTAATTTTTAACTTAAAATTATTCTCATGGTTTGTTAATTTGCTTGGAATTATTTGTTTTATTATCATTCTTAAACCAATAAAAAAAAGCGTCATGGCTTCAACAAGCCGGAGTAACTTGTCATGTATTTCCTATTATTATTCCAATCAAATGGCACGAAATTACAATTTTTAACTAAAAAGTATTATTTTATTATTTAGTTTGGTTGGTTTCAAAAATAATTACTTATACCTTTCTTAACAATGTTTCTACCAAAATGTATGAAAAGACATCTTACAAATTTTAGTTCTGTTGCCGCTAATTCAATCTCGTCAGGCGCGAGTTTTGTCTACCTAGGTACCATTGAACGGTACTGACTCAGGAACGAAATACCGATGTATTCGGTTCCTGAGTCAGTGGATAATTCGGGATTATGTTGTTTTTTGTCATAAAAAAATACGCAGACTTAACTCGAACTAAAAGAAAGATTATGGCGTTTTTGTCCTTTTGTGAGCGATGGATTAACTTTTGGATAAATTATGTTAAAGATCCTCGCGGTAAAAGGGTCCCCTTTTACCGGGCGGATTCAAACAAAGGTGACATAAACGGCGAAGACGGTCAGTTAAACATTTGGCGATAGCATGGACGAATTTAGCGGCAACAGACATTCGACCCCTTTTTTCATAAATGCTGGAAGAAGAGAGAAGTGCCATCCCCAACATCATCTCAGAGAAGCAAGAGATCACTCACTGCCAAAATGTCAAACAATCAACATCTCATTTTCAATTGCTCTCGCGATAGAAATTGTTTTATATGTAAAAAATGTCAAAGTGTCAAAATAAACATTTAAGTTGCTCGAACTCATAATTTGTAATGGTCCTTCGAAAGTTTAAAGTCGTAATATACTCAATATTTTTCTCATAGTTTGATAATTTGTCTGCCAATATATTTTTCATTATCATTATTAAACCAATAATAAAAAGCTTCATGGTTTCAACAAAACGGAGTCATTTGTCATGAGTTTCTTAACACTATTTCAACCAAGTGATATCAAAAGACAATTGTTGAAGTTTAATTTAAAAATATTCTATTAGTTTAATAATTTCTTTACAATTAATTTTTAATTATCATCATTAAACTAATAATATTAAGCATGTTGGTTTAAACAAATAGGAGTTACTTGTTATGCCTTTTATTACAAAATTTGTGACAAGATATATCAAATGGTACAATAATTGTACAAAAATTAAAACTAATTATATTAAAGCACTTGGTACTGCTTCACAAATTTGTTTTTGGCACTTTAAACGACCAGAAAAAGAGCGCTATTTATAAAATATTGCAAAAATTAATTAGAGTATATTCACTGCAAAACAAATCGTTTTTACAAAAAATCTTTCATATATCAAAATACAGGTATTTTTCACATAATATATATAGCATTTCAGCACTTCCGCCCTTAAGTATATTGTACGAAAAGTTTAAAAAATATTTACAGAAACATAATGAACTAATAGAATAATTTCAAGTACCTTTCAAATTTTAACTTAAAAATTTAAAATTACTATGAAAATTTAATTGTTTTTCTCCAATTTTTGTTTTTAAATTTAACTATCTATTACATATACCGGGTTATTCACGCCATATGAAACGGATTATTGTGGCCAAAGTACACCACTTTTTAAAATTTTGATTTTAGGGGTCTATAGGGGCCTGTAAGGGCTACTTTCTAAAATTATTTTCATATTATACACGGTGTCCAAAATACCATTTTTAGTACCTATACCTAAAGGTTTTTGAAATAATTGGAATTTTGTTAAAATCTAACCTAATTTTCAAATGTCGATCATTTGAGAAGTATTTATGTTATGTATACCAAATTTTCAGGTATATTTAGCAATAGATCATATTTTGTTTCAAAATTACAAAAACATTTAAATTTGTACAGAGTGGCTCAAAAAACAAAACTTACTAAATAAGACTTTTAAGTTGGGCAAACTTGATTTTTCAAATGCAATATTTTTTAACATTCTATTAAATGTACATTATAATTATCCATTAAAAGTTTCCTATACAACCAACCTCTAAATCGAGGTGTTTTTGTAGAAAATGCAAAAAATCGTATTTTCGCATCATTTGGTGTTTTGGTGTATTCTTATATTTCTAGCTGGCTGTGGATTTACAAAATGTCAAAGAGTTTATCTAAACTGCCACTCAATTTTGAAAGTCCGTTATTTGCTGTCATAGTATTATTTTCAATTTTTATGAATATTTGTATCATTATTATTTGAATGTAGATACTGTAATACTTATATAAAATGTTTTTCAAAATAGAAGGGTATTGATATATTTGTAATGTTTCGACAATGTTATCAAGAGACATTATTAGCTAACTGAAATAATACATATACTTTTTGCTAAAGAAGTAATTATAAATAGACCATTTTAAAGAGACTATTAAATCGATTTATAAAAAAGTGGATGTGAGTTATAAAAACTCGTTTATTAGAAAATCTGTCACTTTATAAGATTTTCTAATAAACGAATATTTAACATTATTCTGATAGAAATGGTAATTAGTAATCAAAATAGATTATTGGGTGATGTGGAATACAGGGTCAATATTTTATTCAATTTATATTTCCACAAAGGCACAAAATGTCATGGAGTGAATTTGTAAGCTAAAGTGACGGATCAACTAAAACATTTGACATTTCTAAAATCCATAGTCAACTAAAATTATTAAAATATTAATCAAATATGCACCAAAATTATGTAGAAAAATGATTTTACGCTTTTTTTGTAAAAACTTAGACAATTAGTTTTTACAAAAAAGAGCTTCGAGTTATAGGAAACTTTTGATAGATAATTAAAACGTTCGTTTAATAGCATGTTAAAAAATATGGCATTTTATTTGAAAAAATCAAGTTTGGGCCACTTAAAGTCCTTGTTAAATAATTTTATTTTTTGGGCCACGCTATAAATATTTTACGATGTTATTAATTGGAAAATAAAATATGATCCATTGCTTAACTTCACTAGAAATTTCCCGCACATAACCTAAATACTTTTCAAATTATGTTACATTTTAACAAAATTCCAATTATTTCAAAAACCTTTAGGTTTAGGTACTAATAACCTTAATAAAAACGATAGTTATTTGAGACGTATAATCTAACAATATAATAATATACAGGGCGTTCCATTAAAAAAACATAACTTTGATACTTTTATGGTATATAGGACACCCTGTATAATATGAAAATAATTTTAGAAAGTAGCCCTTATAGCCTCACATACACCCCTGAAATCAAAAATTGTAAAAGTTGTGTTTTGGCCACAATACTCCGTTTCGTATACTATGAATAACCCGGTAAGTTCACTTAAGGTTGCGGTTTAGTGGAAAGAGATAGCTATATAGTAAAATGGAAATAATCGTTTGAAAATAGAGCTATTCTTTTGGATTTCATAATATGAATGTGTATTTACATTTTTTTATCTACCAAGTATAAAGTCTAAATAAAAAATAAATCATTAATTTTCGTGTATTACGTTAATTTACTAGTTTAAGTTAGAAAAGAAAATTGTAAGATATAATGAAATTAATAGGTCATGTCTGCTAAGTTATTTGAATGCAGAATTTAGTGAAATTCTTTAAATTTTCATTGCACAAGTTTTTATTAGCAAAAAATTAATTTCAAATTTGCTATAAATTTGATTAATTTTCATTGTTTTTCATAATTATTTTTCACAGAAACTAAACATTAAAATAATTTTTAATTTATCTAATGAAATTCCTGCTTATTTTAAGATTATTTTAATGTATAATACAATATTGTTTAATAGTCACAACAACAATTTAACTCAAATTATTGATTGCCCATATTTGTATAGCTATCTCTTTCTTTTAAACCGCACCCTTAACACGTGGAAAACATTTTGAATTAAAAACTAACCAAATTACAATACTTGCTACCGTTTCACAAAAAAAATTGAAACAGTGAGTGATTTAATATAATTAGTTTTTAGTTTTGAACAATTATTATAACATTAATTCAGTGGTATGATTATTAGATCTAACTTCTACCATGAGCAGTTTTTTGACAACATATATGTGTAAAAAGTAGTTGAAATGTTTCGCATTGCAGTTTCAATTTAATTAAAAAAGATGATTAATTAATTATTTTCTTTCTAGTTGGTCTGCAATTAAATATTAACTTACAATGTAAGTATACAAAAATACAAATATCTATTGAAACAATTACTTCCTGGGTAAATACCAACGCCGGATATTGAATTACACAATAGATATTTGCCATTGCGACTCAGCAGAGCTGATAAAGCAACGTTTTCGAATCACGGAGAAAACTGTACGTTTTTGAACAATTATTTAAAGCAAGGTACGAGGACGAGGGATAAATCCCAAAACACGCGTATATAGATGACCTATACGTATTTAGTTTTGTTTGTATAAAATATTTTTTGTTCGGAAAACGTTGCTTTATTAAATTTGTTGAGAAGCAATGGCAAATATCTGTTATCTAATTGAATATCCGGCATGGGTATTTTCCCGGGAAGTAGGTATTTGTATATTTACATCATAAGTTGATATTTAATTGTAGAGTAACTAGAAACAAAATAATTAATACATTTTTTTCTTATTATTTTCTTTTAGTTCAATATATACGTGATTAGGGGAGGAGGTTAGTTTTTATTCCTACATGATGAAACAAAAATTACATTTCCTTTCAATCTCCAGGAAGAAAACTTAACCAACCATACCCCCCCCCCCCCCCCTCTCCCCCTATTACTTCTGAAGATAATGGAGAAAAAGACATAGTTTGACACTATATTGAAACTGTCATTGTTGGAACACTACAAATCACGCAATTTTTAATTTTTTACACTTTGTATTAAACAATCTGGACACAAATTCGAAGGTTTTCGCTATATTTTTAGACTTAACGAAAGCACACTCGCTACTACTAGATAAAATAACGAGATATGGAATCCGTGGTAAATGCCACACACTGCTTTCTACACACCTACAAGGCAGAAGTCAAGTAACATCCATTAGCGTAATCAACACACAGTATATGTCATCGAAAGCCCATGCTATAGTAGGTGTACCACAGGGATGTATTTTGGGTCCATTGCTTTTTCTACTATTTATTAATGATATGCCTCTAGAACTTAATGCATATATTACAATATTTGCTGATGATTCGACATTTAGTATCAGTGATACGTGCATAACAAACTTAAATATGACATCAAATCAAATATTGGATGATCTGGGAAAGTGACTTGACTCAAATAACTTACTGGCAAATGCAACACAGACATATGTAATGAATATGAGATCACAACTAGGCCACACCAATATAAAACTAAAAAATGAAAGCATTGAGGAAATTACATGTACTAAGTTTCTTGGCATGAATATACAAAATGATCTGAAATGGGACGAGGATATCAATAAGGTATGCTCGACCATTTCCAGATACACATATTTAATATATTCATGTAGGAACGACATCCATCAAGAAGCTGCTCGAGCTGTATATATGTCGTATTGTAAACCACATTTAACATATGGCATAATATTTTGGGGTTGTACCACACAATTGAACATACAAAAAGTGTTTGTCATGCAAAAACGGCTAATAAAAGCAATTTATAATAAAATGCCTCATACAGGATGCCGGGAATCATTTAAGCAACTTAAAATAATGCCAATTGTCAGTTTGTATATATCTGAATCATTGAAATTTGTAATTAATAATATGCATTTATTCAATTTACCTCAAAACCAACACTCCTACAGTATCAGACATAGACGTATTCAAATACAGAAACACAAACACGCCTACATCCACAACTCTTGTGTGATACAGCCCGTACAATTATACAACAAACTGCCAAATTCTGTGAAAACTCTTCCTAATAAATTGCTCATTAAAAAAATTAAATGCTTAATATTAGACCAATCGTTCTATAATTTAAGTGAATATATTAAATGTTGTGAAAACAACGCCTAGTCAAAATGTAAAATACATATATTGTTTTAATATTAAATTCTCGTCACATCCACATATACACGACTCTTAAAATGTTTATACACCAAGTTTCTAAGTTTTACATTATTATATTTATTAAATTTTGTTTATATACATATTTTTTATATTTATTCACTGTGCTGTTATATTTACAATAAATTTTAATTTATTGCGCCTAGCTATTAAGTTTTATAATATTATATTTATATTTTTTATTCATACTTATATTTTATATTTGTTCACTGTTTTGTTTATATTAACAATATTTTTAATGTGTTACTAGTTATACGTTTTATACATACGGTTGTTAATTCGTTCACTCAAACACTATATTATACACCTCTGACTCACCCATGAATGTAACAATTCTTTCTGGAAATAAATGAAATGAAATGAAAAAGAAAAAAGGCTAAATAATTTTTCCAAACTGGAAAAAGAACTAAATCAATATTCTCGTTGAAATTCCTTAAAAAATATTGCTGATGTAACTTTTAAAATAAATTTGAGACTATTTTACATATAATTATTTTTCATGGTGTACTAAGAATTAATTTAATTATTTGGTATCTTTATTATTTTGTAGATTAAGGAGATATTGGACGCGTTAGCGCTGTGGGAGAGCAGAAAAGTGAAAACGCAGTCTCTTTCCGGCGGACAGAGCAAGCGTCTGGCGATAGCTTTAGAGTTACTTAAAAATCCTCAGGTTATGTTCTTCGATGAACCAACTAGGTGAGTGAATTACATCGGATTTCTCTGCAGCGCGCGAATCATAGTTTTCACACTTTCACTCTCGATTGCCGCATAAATTAATTAAGATTCTATTGTAATATCACAGACAAACATATATTTTGTCTTTGGTAATATGCAATAATTCTTACGTAGAAAATGTAAAGCATTAATATCGCAAAAAAATGTACAAAGGAAATTAGTTTTTATTTGTAGTCTTCTTTAATTCATTTCTAGATATAGAGCATTGTCAAGTTTTTAAAGATGTATTTATTTTCGACACCCTTATCTATGATCATATGTACCTGTGAATGGGGGCTAAGGGGACAATGGGGGATCTGTTGCTTGAATACGCGCCTGCAATATATGTAATTGTGAGAAATTAAATATTATTTTCAATTACTTATATAATTTTATGTGTAGTATAATCACGATGATATCATAGTTAGCACTTTTGTATTGACAACTTTATAACTATTAGGTTGGCAACTAAGTAGTTTCGCTTTTTACTGATAGAGAGCGTTGATTTTTTTTATAACTTATGTTAGTGCTGTACTTTGCCGTTTGTCACGTAATACTGGTCACATTGACGTATCTTTAGAAGCAAGTAGTGCGTGATTTTTATTGAAGGTATTAGTTGTGGGTTTATTTTAAATGGAGTGCAGAAACGAACATTTTCGGCATAATTATACTTTTTTATTTCCGTAAATGAAAGAATGCTGCTGCGGCTCACAAAGACATATGTGAAGTTTATGTTGCTGATTGCTTAACAGAGCGTACGTGTCAGAATTGGTATAAAAAATCCGTTCTGGAGATTTTTCTCAAAAAGATAAGTAACGTTCTGGTTGGCCTTCTGAAGTTGATGATGACCAAATCAAAGTCATAATTGAAGAGGATCGTCATATAACTGTTCGAGAGGTTGCGAAGAGGCTACATGTATCGCACACAACAATTGAAGAACATTTAAAATGTCTTATGCTAGTTAAGAAGCTTGATATTTGAGTACCTCACGAATTGAAAGAAATTCATTTAACACAAAGAATCAACTTTTGCGATATGCACCTTAAATGAAATGAAACCGACCCTTTCTTAAATGGGTCCCGTACAGTAACATAGTTCGAAAATAATCACGGAGCAAGCACAATGAACCAGCACAAACCACATCGAAAGCTTTGCATCCAAAAAAAGATCATGCTGTCTGTTTGATAGGATTACAAAGATGTTGTATTTTTGAGCGGTTTCCAAGAAACCAATCTACCAATTCTGATATTTACTGTCAACAATTAATGAAACTGGATGAAGTAATCAAAGAAAAACAGACGGAATTGTCCAATCGAAAAAATGCACTGTTCCACCATGAGAATGCAAGGCATCACACACATCTTTGACAACTCGTGGTAAACTATTAGAGCTTGGCTGGGAAGTACCACATCCCCCATACAGCACTGATCTGGCACCATTTGATTACCATTAATTTCGAAGTTTGCAGAATTCTTTATTAGTAAAACTTTCACAAATGGTCAAGATAGCGACTGTTGACGAGTTCGAAAATATTGAAAACTCGAACAAATATCGCTTAAAGTGCTGCAAGTTAGAAAGCAAAATTTTTGTGTGTATTCAATGTGGATCTGCCGCACATCGAAGCTGCTTTACCAAGAAAGGGGGCTCGCTGAAGGAAGGAGACGCTCGAGTCACTTGTTGCGACGAAATAACCTACAAAATGATGACAAAGAAGGACGATCAAACCATAGATTTTCTGATTGCCGAGATCGCACTGCTGAAACAAATAATTCAGGAGAAAGATGATAAGTATGATTTTATAATCAAATTAGTAGCAGAAAAGGATCATATCATAGATTTATTAAAACATTTAGTTATTCCTACAAAAAAAAAAATAGTAGCAGCACTAATAAAGAATAAAAAAAATGACGATGACCTTGACTCGCACCTGGTTCAGTTTTTTGCTAATAAGGAGCAGACATTTTTATGAGCGCGGAACTATGCAGCTGAAAGAAGGATGGCAAAAGGTCATTAAGCAAAATGGAATCCCGCAAACTTGTAATAGCCGTTATTCGTGGCCCACCCTGTATAGTTGTATTATTGTGTTGTACTTTTATTTTTATAATATTCTCTTTATTGTATTTTCTTTTATGTTATTAGGAAATCCTGTTAGGATATAAACGATATTATTATTATTATATTATAGAGAATATTCCTTAATTTTTAATTTGCTTACTTACCTGACCATAAATAAATAGTAATTAAAGTCATAATTACTAATTCGTTAATATTTTCTCTGTTATTAAGTGGTTTAGATAGTGTAACGACAAAACAATGCATTCTTCTGCTGAAACAATTGGCGGAGGAAGGAAGAACTGTGATATGCACCATCCATCAACCGAGCGCTTCCGTTTTCGAGATGTTTGATAATTTGTACGCCATCGCGGACGGCAAATGTATTTACCAAGGATCAATCAAGAGCTTAGTACCTTATTTGGGAGAACTCGGACTCAGGTGTCCGCCTTATCATAATCCGGCAGATTATTGTAAGTAAGAAAAGCACACTTCAATAAATTTATAATCAGAATTAACAGGTTGAGCGCCATGGCGAACACCGGTGTCCGCTTCCAATGGGCCGTGGCAGTCACCGGTGTCCGCTCAAAATCTCTCTGCATATTAACTTGGCTGGGTCAAGTGTATTCAAATATATCGAATGTATAATAATTATGTCTCCACTACGGCCTCGTACTATTGAAAGCTGATACTAGATTACTGATAACTTTATAAAACAATGGTGTTTATTGAAGACATTTTTGTGTTCGGGGCCGTTTGTCATTTTTTTATCAAAATATTAAAAAAATATATTGAGATTCAAATCTAACATGTATTACTACTAGGTGGTAATAAAAAAACAGTTTGACTCAGGGGAAAGATTTTGCTAAATAGCCATGACGCTCAACATGTTAAAAAATTAAACGTTCAAAAACCAAAATGAAAAACTATTTTTATTATCAACTATTTAACAAACAGAAATATAAAATAAAATAGTATATTTCATTGGGAGTCCAGAAAAATGGAATTCTATTGTTTATGAAACTCAAAATTGATTTAAAAATAAAACACTATGTTTAACTTTTTAAGTTATTGTAAAACTTAAGAGTTTTATTTTAAAATTAATTTAAAAAATAATAAAATTATAACAAAAAGTCAGTAAGTTGGCAGTTAGCTCTTTTGTTGTCCCTGTTCTTCAAATGTGAAGAAAATGTAAGAATATTCTCTTCGTAGGCCATTTAATATAAAATACAACATACTTTGTTTAATATTGAATAACCTATCATAATAATTAAGTGTAACTAATATACCATTATATTTTGTAAAAGTGAAACAAAATCGTTGATATTAAAAAAAAAAAAATAATAGGGTGATGATTGAAATGAAGTACTCGTAATTTATAGTATATTTCTTAATTTTTAATTTTGTAATTTTTTAAGTATTGGAAGTCGCAACTGGAGAATATGGCTCACACACGGACCACCTTTCAAATAAATCGGAAAATGGTCTGTCGAAAAAATGGAGGAAATCCACCAATAGAGACACTTTACAAATCCAATCGCTTGAAAGGCTGGGTAAGTAAATTGAAAGTAGTGTAGGAAGTGTAGGAACCTGACGATTTGTTGTATTCATCCGGCGCGTCTCAATAATTGTATCGATAATATCTGTTCGAATCGCAATGTGTATAATAATATTCAGCCATTAGAGACTGGTATTTTTGACCACACCGGATTATTGTTCCATACTGAACGAAAGTGTACAAAAAATAAAGAACCAGGTCTCAAAATTATCTGCCCCATAACAATAAACGGGAAGTATTCCCTCTTTCACTCATTGGAAAGTCAAAAATGGGACTTAATAAAAGAAACAACTGATGCCTGGTCAAGTTTCGACCATTTTCTAGATATATTCAAATATCATTATGATCAAGCTTTTCCTGAAAAAAAAAGAACAAATAACACAATGAACACCAAACGTATACGTTGGTATAATATACACTTAAAGAACATGAGGAACACACTCGCGCTCATCAGCGAGGCTTATAACAAAACTGGCGACTCAGAACTTAAAAACATTCGAAATAAATACCGATTAACATACAAACATCACATATATTCAAGGAAGCTCTGCAATAATAAAGAATTTTTGGAAACAATGGAGTATAAACCAAAAGCTGTCTGGAAATTAATTAATTCCAACAGAAACACACATTCAAAATACAATTCTAACCTAACCATATCTGTAGATGATTTCTTCTAAACTATTTCATAAAAAAAATAAACTCCATAGCCTCAACGGAAACAGGTCCGATTTCACTGATGTGCAACGATTACACTGTTCAGATTAATAGTTTTCAATTTAATGAGGTTTCAACGATAATGGTTAGTGCAATTACAAACAAATAGAAACCCAGTCAATCTAGAGACATCTATGGAATTAGAGTAGACGTTATAAAATCAGTGTTATCGACGATTATTTCACCATTAACAAAACTTATAAACAAATGCATACGAGCAAATGTTTTCCCAGATGCACTATAATTTGGACTCGTAATATCTCTAGATAAAAAAAAGAGATATGTCAGAAGTTAATAATTATCGACCAATATCACTGCTTCCAGTATTTTAGTATTTTCAAAAGTCTTTGAAAAGGTGCTTGAATCACAACTAGCAAACTTTTTTGAGAGTAATGATTTACTCTGCATAGAACAATATGGCTTTCGTTAAAACCGCTCAACTACACATGCGATAAATAGATTAACAGATCAGTGATAGCTTCGAAGGAAGGGAAGTATGTAAAGCCTCTTTTCTTGACCTTACCAAGGTTTTTGACTTAATATCGCATACAATTCTGCTGAGGAAATTATACTTTTACAACATAGGGCCAAATAGCTGCAGATTAATAATGTACTACCTATCAAACCGTAAACAGCACATTCTATTAAATGGCACTACTTCGTCTGCATTGCCTATCCAGCATGGTGTACCACAGGGATCTATTCTAGGACCTCTGCTGTTCTTAATATATATAAATGATCTACCATGCATCCTTGGTGAGAATAGGGCTATCTTATACGCGGACGATACAGCAATAAGAAGCAGTTCTAGGTGTACGGAAACCTGCACATTGGCAAACTTTCAGTCGCTGTTAACAGCTTCGAAATGATTTGAAAGTAATCAAATAAAATTAAAGGTCAACAAATCAGTTACACTAACTTTCTATCTTAAAAAAATGTTCAAATTGATAGTGTGACATTCCTGGGATTATACGTAACCTCAAATTTAACATGGCAAAACCACGGAGACGCTCTCGTCTCAGGATTATCCTCAAGCTTATTCGGCATGCGTTCGTTATCCAAACAAGTATCAAAAGAAGTACTATTAACAGTTTACCACTCTAATTTAAAGGATATTTAAACAAATAAATAAGTTTGTTTGTATAACACTTGTATTTATAAATACAACTGCAGTTTCGGCAAATCATCTTACCATTATCAAGTATAATGTTTAAAAATTATTAAAAATTACTACTCACTTTTCCACTCTCATGTACTATATGGGTTGCTTATATGGGGATACTCGACAATTCGGCATATAATACTTGGCCTACAGCGCAAAGTCCTGCGTATTATTGACAATATATCTATATATCCAAGAATGCATCCTCTATGTAAGGAAACATATCCATCTATATGAACCATGTCCAAGTGCAAGTATGTATTCCACGAGACAAAGTGATCAAATGTATCAAAATTTTATCCGATTATCGAAATCTCAGACTGGTGTTAGGTACTACGGTGTAAAATTCTATAATGCATTACCTCCGAAAATCAAAGACTTGTCGCTGCCAAAACTCAAAACATATATCTACTCTGTGTTAGTCCAAAAGGCTTTTTACAGCTGGGGCGGATTTCTAAACTTTGATTTTAAAATGTGGACTATGATATTTACTATTTTATTCTGCTATTATTTTAACATGTTATTTATTGTATTAATTATTATTTTAACGCGTTATTTATTATTAATATTATATTTTTTACTAATGTATGTCCTTTACTATTTTCCACAAAATTTTTAATTTCGATATGTTTATTTTTATTTACGATAATGTAACAATTGTTAATATAACCAAATGTTTTTACATTATCTTCCTTTTCCATTACTCTGCTCTAGACTTATAATTAATTTAAATGAATATACTTATTTTAAGCTATTCATGTACTGACAAGTGTAAAGCTATTGTTATTGATACAACAAATGATATTATTATTATAAATTTATGTAACAAGAGATTTATTTTTTACATACAAGTCATCGATAGTATATTACATGTCATTTTATTTCCAAAAAATAATGTTGCTTAAGTGATGTCCTTTAACGTGTACATACTGTTTCAAACGGTCTTGCAAATTGTTCACCATTCGCTCATACTGTTACTCCATTATGATGAAACCATACACTATCCATATCAATCTTTTGTTGACGATGCTCTTTTTTCAAAAAGTTGTTCAACACATCCACATGACAGCATTTCCAAGACTATCGTTTCTGAACATCATAACGAATATTTTGTTTGTTTACACATCCAGATAACTCAAAATGCGTTTCATCGGATATAACTAAGCTGTTTAAAACATTATCAGCAAAAAGTTCCAGAAGTCGATTGAAACAATGAAACAATTCACACCATTTAAAAAGTCTCCAGCAATCAGTTCTTGAACAATTGATAATTTATATGGATGGTAGCTTAGGTCCTTATTCAAAATACGCCGTAATATTATTTCGGGCACAAGCAATTTCTTTAATTGCTTGTCGCTTAACTGAATGACATGGACTTCGTTGGACGGCTGTTCTCACCATCTTAGCATTTTCTGGTATTTAACCTTTATTGCAGACGCATGTCGACGAATATTTTTAACCCATAATTTATTTGTGTTTCGCCATGGAATACTACCATGACATTCAATGTTGAAATGCGTGCGAAATAAAAGCTGTGTCTTGACATACCGAAGTAAAGATCGCAAGCTATTCTTTTAAACGAACGGTGAAAATGTAACACATACTCAGATAAAAAGTTTGTTGCATTATTCAATATTTTATTGATATGCAACAGCAGGTATACATTATATAATTCTATGTCCGGCCAGGGTATTTGCCCGGGAAGTAGTTTTTTTAATGTGAATTTATTTAACGTACTTACGTGACGTAAGTCAAAAGCCACAGAACTAAATGTGAGAATAATTTATTAATTATTTACAAATAATTTTTATTTAATTTGTCTTAATATGCGGTAAAGTCGAACATAACTTACACGTTTGTTGCTTTAGCGCATTTAATTGTTTTTTATGTTGTTACTTTTACATGCAATAGTGGTACAATTGATTTTGCTCATAATTTATGAGTTCGCGACGTGAATGAATTTATGCTAAAATGAAGAATCTTTTCATATATGATCTTCTAAACCTATTTACCTCATTTATGAAGAGATTCTTTCTCTTGGTAGCAATGCAGATTCTCCCTCACTCCCCCCCCAAAAAAAAACTTGTCTGCGAGGTTTGCTCCACTTATAGACGTAGAATATACTAGACAAGTAATAATGTGGTGGGGATAGGGAATGTTTGTAGTCCGATATATCGCGCCTACAAACGTAAACATAAATACAAGTGGAACCTCACAGCTGTTCGATTTCCCGCTTAAATTCAAATCTAGCAAAATGCCAAACAAGTATTTATCATTGTTTATGATGGTTGGAATTGTTTAGCATTGTCGAATGGAAATATCTGTCATTTCGCGGTATTAATATCTTAATTAACCAAAAAATATGCAGACTTATTATGTTATTATTACATAAACAGCCCCGATGGTAATTCGAAATTGTAAATAAATATAATTTTATATTTTTACATCAGAATAATAACCGTAAGACACAAAAATAATCGTAAATGAATTGTTTCCAATGACTTCAATAATGAGTTCGAAGAATTCATGAAATAAACAATGACAATATAACAAGTTACTTTGTGTTTACACATTGTGTCCCCTGTATGTTGGATGTCAACAAACGGTGTGTATGCTTCCTCTAGTAATTCTAAGTCTATGGTTCCACTAATATTCTAATATATGTAACACAACACACACCTTACAACACAGTTCATATTGTTTGCCATTTCGAGGCCTCGAAAGGATCATTATTTTATAAGAGGAAGATGCTTCATTTGCTAAACCCACTTAGCTTACATATGTGGAGATTCTTCGTCTTGGCAGAAATGCCAATTTTCCAAGAGATTCGCAGTAACCCAGAATATGAATTAAATTCCTTATATTCTGTTCTATTGCGAGGCTATTACAAGGATCATTGTTTTATAATGATTCAACTGCCAGCGTGTCTTGTAACGTGACAGGATTAATATTTTGAGTGACTTGAAGAATTTTTAATTTGAGGTCGCACACTGTGGCCAATCCTTGTGATCAAAGAGGAATGTAATACAGCTTGTATCATGGTTTTGCTTGAAAATTCTGACAATAATGAAAAGTCAGGAATATCTAAATTGAAATGCTCTGATTGTAAAGGCATATACATCAGTCAAACTGGTCGAACATTTAACATCAGACTTAAGGAACACCTTCGATCCTTCCGGCTAAAACAAAGTGACAAGTCATCCTTTGCAAAATACCTCATAAATGAAAAACATAATTTTGAAAAGGATGTACTTAACATTATTAAGTATGCCGGGAAGGGTCGCATGATTTATTGAAGAAGCTTTGGAAATCTACAAAGCAGCCACTAATCCAGAAATTCCACTAATTAACGACTATGTTGATCTGTTGTATTCACCAATTTTACCGCCGTATTATAAAAACTACTTGCTTACCTATTGCCGTCAAATATCTACCTGTATCATCGAAATTGTAAATTACTTCATGTTTGATAAGGGCAAGCTGAATTTGCCAAAACTATAGTCATAAGTAGAGATAAAGTGTTGTATAAAACAAAGTTTAAAAGTGTTTTTATTATCATAATTTAATATAATTTTATAAATATATACAAAGATCTTTATTTAGACAAATATATTTAAAATATGTACATATACATTACATTTTGATGTTTTTTTCTGGTCAATGGCGTGAACACTATAATATATATTTTTTAATAATCCATTTAAATTAATATTGCTGTAATGATAAATTTTAAATGACAACATTAATATTTGTAAATTCAATTTTATTTTGCAGATAGAATGGTCCAAAGCGGATTGTTAACCCCCGTAAAAGTCCCGACGTTGACTTTCGACTTCAAGAAGCCGAAAAGCAACGAAGAGAAGAAGAAGCCGTTCGTGTGTTTCGAGTCGCGGTATTCAACGTCGTTCGTTTATCAACTTTACGTGTTACTTAAAAGGACGTTTTTGATAATAAGCCGCGATCGAACGTTGACGTATTCGCGGCTGGGGACGCACACCCTCATAGCGATTATAATCGGGATTCTGTACAACGGGATCGGAGAGGACGCCTCGAATGTTCTTAACAATTTCAACTTTATGTTTTTTTCGGTGATGTTTTTAATGCTGACTGCCTTCAATTGCGTTACGACAACATGTAAGTATTAATATAAAGTCTAATAGAGAAAAGAAAATGCAACAGCAAGTGACTATTATGTAATTCATTATCTGGCGGGATACAGGCCCCAGGAGTAGTTCTTTTAGTGTGAATTTGTTTTTAAGTACTTACATAACATATGTAAAAAAAATCATAGTAGCTAAAGAGGGAATAATTTCTTAATTATTTTTAAATTCTTTTTATTTAATTTTATTTAAAGTTTGCTAAGGAGTATGTTTAAAGGTCGGGTTAAAAAAAAATGCATATTTATAGCTGTTAGTATATAGAATATTATGTGAGAAGTATATAGCGAAATTCAAAAAGGCTCAAGAAATATAACCATTTGGAATAGACCGGTCACTATTTTTTACTATATTATTTTAGGAAACTTTATGTTTGCTTTCCCGAAACTACTACATTTTCAATTAGTGAAAAGGATATCAAATAACAATAATTAAAAATTTCATTCGAAACAATTTTTATACAAACAAGGAATTTGTATAAAAAAACTTGCCTAAAAATGTCCATTTTTTTCATGGCAATTAACCAGAAAGAGACCTCAAGTTTGTGTAAAACGTAACATATTGCTAACGACTGATTAGATATCCAACCTAATTAGGACATAAAAATCAACCTATTAGTATTTAAGCACCTTAATGAAGAAACTATAGTGCTGTGAAACAATTGCTGAGGTGTCAACTAACAAATAGTGAAATGTCAAATCATATATAATTTAATAAATATCTGAAAATAAATTTCACATCCATTACAAATTTGAATTAAAAATTGTTCTGGCAACAACTCACTAATTATATTTATAAGAAGTCACACAAATGAAGATCAAAACATGGTTTCCGAAATATATATTTTAATCAATTAAAAGAACAAGACAAAGAACAATATTTTTTATTTAAAGAATTAAAAAACTTACAGAAGATTAAAACCAAGCGATTTTATTTCTTTTTTATATTATTTCAATAACTTCGGTCTTTCAATTAATTTAATGAATAATTTAATAAATAATATTTCGTTTAATTTATAGAATCAATTAATATCGAAAGAAGTCTAGCAATTCCTTCAAATATTGGTAAAATAATTCCACTCGCAATAGTTCTCATGGGCAATAGCAACGTAATATTTTTTTAGTTGGGTTTAATATTCTAGTAGAATATTAAATTTGGTAAAACTAATCAAGTGTTATTCAAAAGATTTAACAATTATTAAAACATCTAAATCTGTGTCAACATTACAGTGACATTAAACAATAGTATAGAATAATTTCATTAAAATACTTAGTTTGTATCACACAATCAGTACTATTAACCCACAATATAGTATATATTAGGCTAGTATATAGTGAAACATTTTTGGATCGATTACGGTTTAAAATATACTTTTTTTGTTTATATATATATACACATATGTATATATAAACAAAAAAGTATATACACAGAGTTTTATGAAATACCGAACATGCTAGAATGTACTCAATGTAAATTTTCCTTTGTGCGATTTCTTCAGGAACGCATCAAAGCATCGAGTGCGATTTGATTGGCTACTATTTCTAAAAATAATATAATCAACCCAAATTACACCCTTCTTCGTCAAAAATGAATTACACTTGTCAGTTATCGCAAGCAAGTGGTATTTACTGTTTTGATGCATAAAGCAGACGTATACAATAATGTATAAAAAAGAGGGGAATTTTTTTATGCATTGCTGTTAAGTAAAATATCCATAATTAAACATGTTGCACTTGACATAATAGTTGACAAATATAATTTATTTCTGATGGGAAGAGTGTACATTGGGTTGACTATATTACCATTAGAAATCGTAGCCAATCACATCGCACCCAATGCTTTGATGCATTCTAGTACACATCGAACTTAGGAAAATTTACCCTGAGTACATTCTAACATGTTCGGAGTTACATAAAACTCTCTCTCTATATATAATCTTTATTGACAAACGTAATACAATATTTACATATAACATAAAATATTACATTGTTCATTATAAAAGACAATTGGCCATCGACCAATGGTCTTTCCGACTGTTTAGTTCATTTCAATATTCATCCAACAAATGTTTACCCTCTATCATTTCAAGAGTTTACTTATAAAGTTGTAAAAAATAAAATGTTTCAATTTATTAAGATTGATTCATTAATTAAACTTAAAACACAACAGAAATGCTTGCCATCCCTACTATTTTCTGTTATAAATATATATTTTCCAAATGACCCTTGCATGAAATATATCAAAATTTTCACACACGCATTAATTACTATCTTTTTTTCAGTTCCGTGCGAATTACCAATAATAATTCGAGAACATTTCAACCGATGGTATTCTTTACAAGCGTATTATTTAGCGATTACGATAGCTGACATTCCAGTACAGGTAAGTCATTAAAAAAATAAGCGATTATTAAAGTAATAAAAACAAATATAATTTAATATGAATTATAACCATGTCTATTCCGTATTTACCTTTGGCTATTACCCATTTACAAAGAAGAAGCAAAAAATGTTAATGTAGATTACAGCTTATATACAGAGAGATCAATAATGATTGTAGACAATTTAATTTCTCACCGAAAATTTTTGAGAGTAATCCTCCAAGTTCATTCCAAGAAAAAATTAATGCTACGCCAATGACAACCTAGGGGATTTTCTTGTGATATGATCATGCGTATTTGGTTGCCTATCTATCAATCTGCAGTCATTGTTGATCATTCTATAGAAGTAATATGAGTGTCATTAAAAATAATATATATATAAATAATAAGTTATGTGAAAACAAAGTTTGCCTTTTCAAATGATGATAAAACATAAAATGTACATAGGCTTTATTAACTTCAAGATTTCTCGTGCGGATTAGCCCCAATCAGAGAGTTATGGCACTCCAGAACCAAATTTTTCACCGGATTCTGAAGAACCATACGTGCAGCTTTGATGTCACTAGCTATATTGATGTTTGCCCCTTTATGACCCTTTATGTCCTTTCATTAGTACATGTCTGGAACATAGTAAAATTGCCATGATTTCTGCTTGAAAGATGGTGCAGATAGATCCCAGCGCCATGTGGATCTCAATCCTAGTACCACTGATTCCTGATTCCATCATTCCATTTCTTATCAAATCAATTCTAAGCAAATGTATTTTAAATCTCGAAAGAGAGGGCTGGAACAATAAAAAGTTGTATTTGTTGATCATTAGATTAGAGATTTGCATCATTCTACAAATAGGCTCATACTTACCATAATTGGTAGTGTGTACCTGAATGTAGAACAGTGGTTTTTCCCTGTACATACCTTTGTGAGGCACATAGAAATCTAACTTTCCGATAAGAAATGGACAATCAATTTGCCCATTTAATAATTTAAACGAAAAAAATAAGTCATTAATAATTCTCCTGCCTTCCAATGACCCTAGACCCAATGACTTTAGCATCCCACTACGACTAAAATGTTGCCTACTATTTCCAAGCCTAGAGGATGCGAGCATCAAACATCTGGCTTGGACTTTTTCTAATTCGTAGCATAAAGTGCGTGTGTATGGTGACCAAACACAAGACGCATACTCCAGTAGAGGCCTAACTAAGCACGTATATAGTTTACGCAAAATATCTACGCTAAAGTCTTTGGAATAACGTCGTACAAACCCGAGACAACGTGTTGCTTTATTTGTTATATATTTTATGTGGTTTGAAAAGTTAAGTTTATAATTTAAAATAACTCCCAAGTCCTTGAACATTAACCAACATCTGATCACATAACTTGTATTCAAATGTTGATTTGGTGCGACGGTAAAAAAGAGTAAAGACGCACAAAAACATGATGTAATGAAAAAAAAGTTTCATTCAAAAACAAAAGAACAGCTAAATTCTAAAATGATTGTGCAGAGTATTTTGAAATAAAATATTAATTACTAATACCTGTTTACACTAGTTCTTGTTAGAAGATTTGTTTTTGTATGAAATAAAAATAATCAACCGAAAGTATGCAATCAGGTATTAGCAATTAAACACAATTATAACAGAAGCCAAAACCAATCTTCATAATTATAGAAAACTCACCCTTCGCGCTTATTAAACATATCTTTTAATGTATCATTCTATAACATATATACCCATGGATAATAAAAACTGAATTGTATTATTAAATGTAAACAAATACTTCCAGTTCAATATTCCGTGGGAATCAAAAGAGCTTTTCCACTTCATTATCAGAAGAGCCACAATTTTTGCAAAATTTCACTTTTCTTTCACTGTGGCGAAAATGTTCTTAATACAACTGCTGAAAATAAAAATGTGCCAATTGGAGGGAAAAAATCGTTTGCCAAAATGTGTAGTGGCATTTGATACTCTTTTTAAAAATGAAAGATTCCCATTAAGTTTTTACTAGCGGCACCCACATTTGACGGGGTAACCGTAGAATGAAATGAAGCGATGAGGCGATTAATGTGTAAGATAAGGAGCGCAAAACGGTTTCAAGTCGCCCATAAGAGTTCACACCCTGTACTCTGAACGAAAGCTAGATCCGCAAGGCGGCAGCATTTTACTGCGCCAATTTTTTACAATAGTAATTTTAACTTCATTTCGACATATGTTTTCACATCATAATAACACTTATAGGTTATATTCAAAATAGAACCATCTAGAACAATATGGAAGATTTTTTTGAAAGAACAGTATACCCATAATTTTAATTAAGATTACGATTAATATAAGCTGACCAAATTTCAACTCTCTAGGACTCATAGTATTCAAAAGAAGTGAACGTCACATTTCATATACGCGCGACTATGATGTTCATATAAAGAAGTATAAGTTTATATTATTTCTCAAAAGCCGTGATATGTAAAAAAATTCTAAGTATACCATTCGATTTAATGAAATGTTCAGCCAGCATTCATCTAGCGTATGGATAACTAGTGATGGCCATTTCGGTTTTTCGAACCTCATCACCCTTGTGTGTTCCATTTGCAATGCCTTGATGAGGTTAGAAAAACCGAAATAGCCATCACTAGTTATCTATACGTTAGAAGAATGGTGGCTGAATATTTCATTAAATGAGTTTTGTTTCCTGTTGTCATAAACGGGACAAGTTCGCCTTCCTTTATTAGACGAAACAATGATTCTCAGTCTTCTACTTTGTAGACTCGAATCATTGACGATGCTACATGAAATTAGGTAAAAGATGGCGCTTGCGTCGCCTTTCATTTATTATGATACCATTGGATGTTGCCCAAAAAGGTGTTTTTTTACAGAAATATATTATTTTGCTAATCAACAAAGTTACATCGGTATTTAAAAATGACAGAAAATCGAAACCTCTAGTATCTCGGCAACCGTTCGATATTCTGCGATGCAGTTTCTACCAATAAAAGTAGTCGAGAAGTCCTTACTATTTCTGGAGAAATATTTCCCTCGTTGTTATATTTGCTGGCTTGCACCCGTTTTCCGCTTTAAGATGATTATTTCGATGAGCAGAAGTACAATGGGAATCACTCCGGTTATAAGCAGTACAGCTCTTTATGGCACTGTATGCGCAGGTCACTTTGAGAATTGTTTCCGATAAAAATGTTTCCACATTTCATCATCTCAATTCAGGACTTCCTCGTTCATTATCATTACCTTCGTTTATTGTTCTATTCTTTAAATTCGGAAAGTACATTCGCAAATTAAAACCTGGACTTTGCAAGCAATAACTGGAGAATGGAGATTGAGAATGAAGAATGAGTCTATCAGAAAGCTAAAGAAACAACATTCTGATAGACATATCAGTAATGATAAAAGAAAACTCATTGTAGCATTTAATTGTATTTATAAAAAATATGCATCGATATTAACGCATTTTAAATTGATTCTTTTCGTTTCAGATGATTGCAACTATTATTTATACACTAGTGACTTACTTCATGACATCCCAACCGATCGAAAGTTTTCGGATAATTTTATACCTGGTGATGTGCGTCTTGGTTTCGTTGGTGTCCCAAAGTTTCGGGTTGGTCATAGGTGCGATTATGGATATAAAGGTAAATAATCTCAAACCCAATTTTAATTCGTAATGTTATAAAAAATAGTTTTATTCAGAAAATTGTTATAGTTAAAAAAAGATTTAGAGATGCTACCGAAAGTCATAATGGCCGGTAATGTAACCGGTTAGGATTTTAAAGTACCGTTTTCAGTGTCTAAGAATAACGGGTTTCGTTTGGCTGCACAATATTAATTTCCTCCATCTATCATCCTGCTTCTTGGAGCTGAATGTCCTGACTAATTTTGTTAGAGCTTTGGGTGTCAGCTCTACTGTTCTATTGTCTGCATCTGATAATCTTAATACCTTCCTTACCAAACTACCACTAACAGAGTTGCCGGCATTGTCTTCACTGTACCTTTTAGTTAACATTAAGATTATGGAGTTCCTCCCTGCAGCCTCGTTTAACCTCTTCACACATCTGTGCAGCAGAGATGGCCGTAGCAATAATAATAATAATATCTTGTTTGGTTATGTTTTTCCCAAGAATAATGTTAGCACTTTCCATGATCCCGCAAATCTCTGTCTGTGTAACCGTAGCATGTCTATATATGGGTATATATATATCAGTGTATGCTTTAGATCCATCAGTGTATATTGTGCGCTGCTGATGATCTGTTTTTGTTTATTGTGTATTTATTATTAAAGTTAAATGAAGTGTGTTTCCATAACCTTTGCATGACTTGCCCAGAATGCCCCTGTTGTGCACATGCAGACAAGCCTTTGTATATGGTCGAGTTTTTGTCGTCCTTTTCTAACTCGATCTTATTATTCCAATATAAATCCACAGTGCTATTTTGGTGGATATGCTTCATGTGGTGCCTATAGCTCTTTTTTCACATTTTATTCGTATATAATGAGAAGGCCGATAATACAAAATCCAGGATAGATCATGGGTCGATAGCCATTTGGCAGATCATTATAATGTCTATAGTTATATTTTATATTATATGCATATGTGTTTGTCAATAAATATCATATTTTATTTACTAATTTTATTACTTTTTATAAATTTTAGAATGGAGTAATTTTCGGTCCATTCTGCTTACTCCCCTTCGTGATATTCTCCGGCTTCTTCGTTCAGCTGAACAACGCGCATCCGTACATGCAGTGGCTCTTCCACACCTCCTTCCTGAAGTACAGCTTCGAAGGACTGAACCTCGCCATCTTCGGCTACGACCGGGGTAAAATCCCCTGCAACGCCGATTACTGCCATTTCGTATACGCCGAGAAATTCCTGGACGAGGTCGACATGGAAAACGCCGTTTACTCGAACTGCGTTTACTTTCTGCTGGGTTTGATCCTGTTTTTGAGGATTCTGGCGTTTTTGGCTCTCTGCATACAGATCAGGATGAAAAGGTGACGGATGTGATTTTATTCCTTGTGTAATTTTTCGTTCTTATTTATTTTTTTTATATACTAGATGGTGCCATTGTAGTGTGGATGAGATTTTTTAATGTATTTGTTAGGAATTTATTTACGTATAATTTATTACGAAGTTAATTATAATATATTCGTACGAAACCTCTTTAATTTTTTTTAATTGTTTTTATAAACTTAATAGCAAAACAAAATAATTAACTGCAATAAAATAACAGATTAACTATCTTCTATTGCATAACAATATTTTTCATTACAAAAATTATATGTAATCTCTTTATTTTATTTAATTGCACTTTTTAAACGTAATAGCGAAACAAAATAATTAATCGCAATAAAATTAACAGGTTAACTCTTTTCTATTGCAAAACTATATATTTCATTATTAAAAGTTGCGTGAAGTTCTGATAAACAATAAAACATGTTTTGTATACTTTACTTCACTTAAACTATTAGGTGCATTTGGTACTTAATAATACCAAATGCACCTAATAGTTTCACATAATTTTTCCATAGTTTGTAAACGATCGAAAGTGATCACTTTGTGAACTAAATGTACATTTATCACTAGATAAATCAAGTGTAGCGAACAATAAAACGCTATTTAAGATATATAAAACATATCACTTTTTATATATCTTAAACAGTTTTTTTACCTAACGCTTGGTAAAATATCTTGAAACTTTTCATTATAAATATACAGGGTGGCCAGAAAAGGTGTGATAATCTTCAGTTAAAGTGATTCGTTTATCAATATTAAGTAAAAAAAAACTAAAAAGGTTTTTAAAATAAAAAATTAAATTAAATAAAATACAAAAAAAATATTGAGTAATTATTCAATAAGCTTTATGACGCCATTTATATCCTAAATATGTGATTAGAATTTGTTTTTAACATTTTATATATAATTATTGCTATTAATAATCGACTTATCATAAAACAAACATTTGCAATGTTTAGCTGGATGTTAATAGAACTAATTTTAATCAAAATATTACAAAAATATTACTGATTTCTAGTCACATATTTATCATATCAATGGTCTCGTGAGTGTTAATGAAGAACCGTACAATATTTTTTTACTTAAATAATCTACTTGAAATTAATCAAAGAACCACTTTACCTGAAGATTATCGCACCTTTTATGGCCAACTTGTATTTCTATAGAATGAAGAGATTTTTCAATAATTATATATTTATGAGTTATGTGAAGTTGAGTATTCCTTACTTCACTGTTTTATTTTTAATACAGGATCTATATCTCGAACACCATGTGTTCATTTTCAAAGTTTTATATTTATTTACACACAAAATGGTTTAATTCCATTTTAAACAAGCAATACAAAGAGGAATTTATTTCATTGAACATAGCCCTATGATAAGGATTTAGGAGTGGAACGGCAGCAAGTATACCGGACCCACATAAGCCATAACCTCAGGCTCATTGTAGCGCCTCCCATAGCCATATAATAGGGGCTATTCTGTAAGGGAAATATTAAATTTAACGTGTACGTTATTTTGTATCATCACACTCTAAGCTGCTGTTTTAATATATATATATATATATATAAATATAATATGAATTTATTGAATAACATTCACTTTAAACTTAACATTTCCCTTGCGGAATAGCCCCGAATTATATGAGAAAACCGTGTTAATGTATTATAAGTATTTATTCTAGCAATCTCAAATATATTGCATACTTCTCACATTTTAATTGTTCATAAAATTAATTGTATTTAATTGATTTTTTTGAATATATAGTACTAATTGATTCATTCATTTTGTTTTATTTGAACTTAGCCACTGAGCAAAATAGACATCAAAAATTGCATCATTATTACATTAACGTTAATTATTGATATTTATTTGTGAACACTATTTGAGATGTTTGACTTTACGTGAAGTGTTTTAATACAACAGTGTTAACAGTGAAATCTATTAAAATGAATGAAGAAATTAAACTGAGTTTTTTGTTTGTTAATTATTTATCAATATTTTGTTCAGTAGGTTATTTCAATGAAATACAATTCTGACTGAATAAATTTGAACATTTATATACGGCTAATCAAAATCAAAGAATATTTATTTGAAATGATTATTTCAACATTGAAAATAACAGTAATAATAATTTAAATAGTGAAATAATTATTAAATAAATAATACTAATAATTTCAGAACAATTAAAAAATGGATATAATATTGATGACTCTTAATATCAAAAACAATAAAAAAACTGGTTTCTGCACTTCCTTTGCATACATTAAATAACAACTTTTCAATATCAATACAATGCAAAAAATAACCCTCGTTTAATTACGTTTTCGTTTCATGTTTTGATTTTTTCTGAATTCCAAACGTGTCTACGTCTTTATTGGCTATTATCAAAGTTCAAAATAATCTGACAAAAAAACTGGTTTCTGTTTCATAGTTTCTTTGTATCAGTGGTTACTAATATATATAGGCCAGAATGTCGGAGTAGGGAGATCTCCCAGATGCATACATGTAGCTGGCCTTGGAGTACTGCATGTAGTTATAATGCAAAATATTTAAATTTTCTATTAAAAAATAAATAAATAAAGATTTATGGTCATTAATTGAAATTATTTTATTTATATGAAAATAAATTTCCAAATCAGCTAAAGAAAATATTATGAAATTAAATGTTTCCATCACGATTTTCCGTAGGCGAATGAATTTTTTTTCCGACTAGACTCCGAGATTTCGATTTTCCCACTCCGAAATTCCGGCCTGTATATTTGGAAGGAATTGGCAGTATGTAAATTGCAAAAACGTTTCAATTTAATTAGATTAAAAATTACCCTGTTTTTTTTGTATTTAAATAGTTTTCTTTTCTCCTACTTATGTTTTATTAAACTAGATATATTTCAAAAACCATCTTCAGTAGTTGAATGTTTGATAAATAATAGGTTTAACTTTGCTCGCGTGTTTTTTAATCCTCCGAGAATTCCCAAAGTTTTTACGTCATCGCAGATGTTCAAAATGATCCGACACCGCCGTAAGGTGCACCAGGCAATTAAATATAAAAACGTAAATCATAAACAAAACAAGAAAAAAAAAATCCACTAAAACGACATATACATCGACATTTTAGTAGATGGAAAAATATATAAAGAACTCGTGTAATTAATAACAAGTTTTATTCAAAATTATTTGTAATTTTTAAACAGTTAACTGTTTAAATTACAATATATTAAGAATAATTGAAAATAATTAGTTTCAGTTATTTTTGAAATAATCAGATAACAGATAATACTGAGTTTTCCAATTGTATTTCACTTTTCATAAAATAATCTTCTCTTAATAATGTAATACAGAGTGATCAATAATGATTGTAGACAAGTTGAGAAATCGTGAATTAGTTTTGAAATAATGGAAATGAAATGACACGCAGTGAGGATTTTATTTCTTTAAAGACAGTCCTATTTTCAGTTTATAACATTAACAATTAATTAAGTTCTATCCTTACTCGAATCACCGAACGGATTGATATGGAGTTTATTAAATTGAATATTTATTTATTTTTCATATGTGAAGTCTCATCGCATAGAAAATGAAGCATTTTTTTCCTTTGCGATGAGACTTCGCATGTGAAAAATTAATAAATATTCAATTTTCATTGTGTCATTATAAAAACAAAACACTTTTTTTGATAACGTTTTACACGTTAAGTTTGTAGAAACTATAGTCAACAATAAAACAATTCGAGTTATACAAACTAAGTAACAAAGTGTTTAATTCATTAAAATTGAATTAGAATGTATAACAAAGGAGAAGCTTAAAAAAAAACAAGTGCTACATTCAATGAAATTAAATTCTCATTGTATTGAGAAACATATTTGAGATAATAGGTAACATTTTCGATATAAATTGAAATATAATTGAAAAATCCTGTACGAAATTAAGTCTTCAGAGTTCCTGTAAAATAAGGGTACGCTGAAATATATGTTGGGTTGCCTAATTATTTAATTTTTCATTTATTATTAATATTCAAATATATGTCATTGCATAAAATGTTTACCTCCTCCGCATTTTAAACATAAATAAAAATTGGTTGCTTCTTTAAAAAATTTTGCGTTTTAATAATTTAAAATTCCGAATTTTTGTATTTTCACTTTATACGATGTATTTCTTAAGGGCTGGGATGCCTTTAATTATGGTTAATTTTATGCTTTAACCGTTTATTTGTTTAGAAATAGAAAAACGCTGTATAGTACATGTATTTTTTTGCTATTTTACGATATATGTAACACTTGATAAATTTATAATATCTTTTTTATTAACAAAAGGTAATAGTATTTTAAAAATGTTGTTTTTATGGTCGTTTAACACTTGAAACGACTATAAAAAATAATTTTTATTGCAGTTCAAGCGTTTTTGAATAGATGGATTAATTTATTTAATTTGTGGAATTTCACGAATTCGGCAATATAATTTCGTGATCTGCCAATGAACAACTACATTTCACTTCTTAAAAATATGCCAAAATTGTTCTAATGTAGGTAATTAACACTTTACAATGTTCATTTTTATTCGCGTGTTATTATCGTGGACACAAACCAATCTGTAAAATGGTTTAAAACTGGACATTTTTTTAATTTAATTGGAAAATGGTATTGTAATATATGCAATTGTTTACAATATTCCCTATTAAAAGAAAATAGAAAATAGGTGTATTATCGCGACCTTAATAGATATAAAAATTCCAAATATTTTTATTAATGATAGTTTTTGCATTTCTGAGTAGACTTTTTTTAATTTCTATAAATAAACTTAAAATCTGCATGATAGAGATTTATTTTTGATGTATTTGTATAAATAAAAATAATACCACTGAAAAATTCATCATATAATGCGAAAATGCAAACTTTTGGATTTATAAATTAATCGTTAAGGCGTCTACTATGTTACACATCGTTATTTGATTAATTAAAACACTTAATAACATTGTTTGTATAACTGAATTTGATTTAGTGACTATAGCTTCGACGTCATTAACGCGTCATTATCAAACTAATAGTGAGTACTCACAAAAAAGAGTAACCCTGTTAGTTTGATAATGTGTTACTCACTGTTAGTGAGGAGTCACTATTAGTTTGATAATGACGCGTTAATGATGTTGGAATTATAGATACTAATGCTCACATACACAGACTCTGATTAAATTTCCCGATTAGTTAATTAATGATTAACTTTAATGGGCGGATTTTGGTTGCACCGTATGTCGATTAACTAATGGGAGTCCACAGAGTAGTAAATAGATGGATCGTATTTTTTCTAAGGGTTTTATATATGTTTTGGGGGATTTTTAGTAATTTTACGCTTCTAAGTGAGAATAAATATAAGGACGTGTTTGTCATATTTTGAAACTAAGGTCAAAGTTAATTGGATCATTTACTTCTAAGTTATCAATTTCGTCTATTCTAAATCCACGCTTGTTTATTTGAATTGAATCTCTATCTAATATCTTTCTATCGATCTCTATCAATTGTAAACTACTTCACGATTATTCTCAATCGACGTGAAGTTGTGCGTGTACGAGTAAATCGGCTTAAATTAGCTGATTAAATATTCGACTTGCAAGTGGACATAAATAAATTTCAGTTATACAAAGTGTGTTAAAAAGTATTTTCATTAATTTATAAATTATTTAAACGCAATATTTAAAAAAAGCATAGCAATTCTTAATAATAATAATCCAAACAACACCAGCTATGGAATTCTAAGACACGACATTGCGACAGCGAATCGGAGTTCTCTCTCTATTAACCGTTGTTTGGAATTGCTCTATCTTCATTTTGAGTCGCTACCGACGTGATTGACTAAATTAGACCTGCAATTTTTATTTATAGGTAAAAAATAAAAAGAGACAAATATGAATAAATTATTAAAAATCAACCAATAAAACACAGATTAGATTGAATAACTTTAAATTCTCGACTAGTAATGGGCTAATAACCCGAAACCAGTCGAGAATTTAAAGTTATTCAATCTAATCTGTGTTTTATTCGTTGATTTTTAATATTTTTTTCATATTTATTTCATACAATATGAACTACCAATGTCTAAATATTAAAACCATTAATAAAACATTTATTTTTAAGCTATGCGATATATTATAATGTTAGTAATAAAGATAAATGAAAAAATATATTTATACAACTTAATATGTTCTCCAAGGTCCCCATAAGGTAAAAAACATAAAATCCACCCAACTTTACGTGAAACCGTTAAATAGCTTAAAATACGCATCTTTTTTTTACAAAATGGAAAATGTAGCAATACCAAATGAACTACGTCAAGTCTGCAAAAGTTTTATAATTAAGGCATATTTTTAATAAACCCTGTGCAAAACTTGATAACTTTAATAATAATAACTATTTTGGAACGTATTAATGATTGCAATAAAGAAAAAAAAAAACGTTTTGAAATTATATAGAAACATATCATTATTTTTCATATCGTATCATACCCGAGATTTTACCAAATATTGTATATTGTAAGATTAAATAATATTTAAGACACCTTTCTTTATTATAATAAGGACCGTTTTGTAATACACATTTTCATTTTTTTATAATTACTTTGTATTGTTTTTATATAAATATTGTTATTTACTTAACACCTTAGGATGAGAATATAGTTCGATATGAAGCTGGGAAACAAAAGAGAAATACAGAATAACTGTGAATAAATGAAATAAATCTTTTCTATTATTACTACTAAATCTTTATTATATTAGAAAAAAAATAATACTTTGTATACAAGGTGGCTAGAAAATTCTGGATTCTTTCAGGTAGTGTGATTCGTTGATTAATTTTCAATTAAAAATGTAGATATAAAAATATTGTATTCTTCCTTGTAACATCTCACTAGGGCGTTAAAATATTAAATGTGTCTCTAGAAATTAGTGCATTATATACAAAATTTTTTATTCAGAAAATATGACAATAAAAAGTTACAAAAAATAAAATAATTTATTAAACATTATATACTTGAAGTGACGTCGTTTGAAAACAAACAACTTCTTAGTATGCATCTATGCTGTATTGGAGTTAAGGCATTTTAGTTGTGGATAAAGAGTTACTAAACTTTATTCACAACAATTAGAATTGTGGATAAAAAGTTACTATACTTTATCCACCACTCCAATGCCTCGATTCCAATACAACATAGCTGCATATTAAGAAGTTGTTTGTTTTCAAACGACGTCACTCGATTAATGTTTGTAATGTTTAATAAATTATTTATTTTTTTGAAAATGTTTGTTGTCATATTGTCTGAATAAAGATGTTTGTATATAATACACCAATTTCCAGAGACACATTTAATACACTTGTGATTAAGGGCCATAAATATCAAGAGACGAAGTTTAGAGAACGAGACGCGAGCGACTAGAGTAAATTGTCTCAGTGATTAGTGGGTAATATACTAATTCTGACAGCTATAGTGACGTTGTTTTGATACAGCTTTCAAAACAAACAACTTCTTAATATGAATCTGTGCAGTATTGAAGTCGTGGCATTGGAGTTATGGATAATACTTACTTAACTTACTTGTGATTATGGGCCAAAAATAATAAGAGACGAAGTTTAGAAAACGAGTCACAACCGATTAGAGTAAATCATCGTAGTGATTGGAGGATAATATACTAGTTTTGACAGCAATATACATCTGAAGTATTGTTTTTAGTTTAATTTAGTACAGACCAAATTTCTTCATAAATCTTGACTTTAAACTGTTGGGATAGAGGATTATGTAAGGAAATAATCATTGAATTGCTGCTTTATATCAATAATTCTAAAAAAAATATGTACTTCTTTATAAATTCTTGGTATTTTCATAAATTGTCATGATTAATTTTAAAATGCATGTCCAATTCCATCACTTTATAAATACAGCAAGAAATTTTAAATTAATAAAGAATTTATTCTAGAATTATTGACATAAGGTAATAGTTCGAGAATTCTTGTTACATTCATAAAATGTTGCGATTTATTCCATAAGGCATGAATTTATTTCAGAATTAATCCGAACAATTTATTAAAATATCATGAATGTATAAAGAAATAAAAAGTTTCTTCTAGAATTATCGATATAAAGTAATAAAGGTTTACTTTATTTCTATTTTAATAAACCCGTGGGATTTATTGATATAATGAATGAATTCTAAAATGAATCCCAACAGTTTATAAAAATTTCATTACTGACATAAGCCAATAATTTCAGATTCAATCTGAACATTTTGAAAAACTGGGAAGGATATTAAAAATATCATATTTTTATTCATACATTTAGAACTAAATGCATTCTTTCCCAGTTTTTTTTTTTCTGCTTCTATATCCTCATCTTAAGTATAATAACTATCTATATGTTTCAAGTGCATTTTGATGTGAATTGTACATAATACAAGGGACTTTTTCCTGTTATTTCTTTTTGTTAGACGAAAAATATCGAGATTGAATTATATGTATAAAGGATTTGATTAGCTTTTCTACATTTATATAATAAAATATATATATAAAACATAAGCGTCTGATTATTATATTAATAAATATGCAGAATGTTTTAAAGATTGTTTTACTCGATTTCCTAATTCGTATACATTTTCCTTTTCTACCGTTCCTTTGTGTCCTCTGTATTCTTTACCATTTTTTGTAATTATATAATTAATCTTAACAATGTATGGAAATAGCAAGAAATTATTAAGGAATAAAGGATTTATTGCATTGCGTTTATTTCCAGTTTCTTGCTTCTACCAGGTGTAACATTTAACCTGACAAATCAAAGTAACTCGAAAAAATATGCATCGTAGAAGAGAAAAGTTATGAGACCAAAAATTAATGTTTTATAAGGGGACATAGTCTTGTTCTAAATTCATTCCCTGCAGCCCCTTAGTGGGTGCGGCAACTTTGAAATTTCAAATTGAAACCCCCCATTTTTTATTCAAAAATCGAATTATAGCGATAAAAATATATACGATTATATTAAAAAATATTTTTATCTGTAACAGAAGGAGCTTTAATAGCAAAAAATAAATTTAAAATAAATATAATGTTAGTTGCATGCATTATTTTCTTCGGGTGTACACCGTACGTAGCATACTGTCACATATTGTCAATTCACTTCTAACTTTTCATCGTGGATTATGTATCCGTGCAAGAAAAAAATGAAATGATTTTTATTTAATGCAGGAGATATTTCGACGATGCTATCAATTTGTATGCTGAGCGTTTTCCTGAAAAAGTTTGTTTACGTTCTTCATTCGTTAGAGTTGCGCAATCAGTTTTCTACAGACGGAAGTGTACAACCGAAGAAAATAATGCGTAAAAGCATCTAACCTTACATTTGTTTTAATTTTAAATATTGTGATTATAGCGCCATCCGATGCGAATAAAAATATTCTTTAATAGAATCTTATGTATCTAGAATCCGATTCTTGAATAAAAATGAGGTTCTAATTAAAATTTTCAAAATTTAACAAACAACCCCCATCGCTAACCCACTGAGGAGGCATCAGGGAGGCTAATTTATAAAAGGATGAAATCGCTTTATGAAGCATTCATTTTTAGTCTAGTAATAGTTGTTTGTACGATCCGTATTTTTTCGAGTTATTTTGATTTGTCAGATTAAATGGTACACCCGTATTTTTTATTGTTATCTTTTATATTTTGTATAATTAAATATACAGGACTTTTTCTTGTTTTGTTTCATAAAATATCGAGTTAAATAATATGTATAAAGGATTTGATTAGCATTTTTATATTTATATAATAAAATAATTTTTATGATTATTATATTAATAAATAAGAATAATTAAACTAACTTTTATTGATGAGTTATGTGAATCTGAATGAAAGATTCATATCTTACTGCACTTTTTATTTTTAGACATTAGATTAATAGCGAATTCGCTATTAAATAAAATAGCACACCGATTTCCAAGGAATTAGATTTTAAGATGAACAGACAGTTAGCAACTTTCGCTAAAAAACGCTTAAAAACGTACCAAATCAATCGACGTTGTATCTGTGAGCTTGCTCGGAGAAAAGAACTCACTGCTTTAACCAAAAACAACGAAGTTATGGCTAGAAAATTAGCGTTTCTAAATAAAAATGCCATCTTGAGCATTTCAGAAAGTATGGAGCTCGCATTTAAGAAAGATTTTTTTGAAAACTTGGAAAACAACCAAATAAACAGTATACCGAAAAAAATACGCCACAATCAAGAGAAACCTTTCGCAAACAAAAGAAAAACATTCGACAGAAACTCCAACCTATGTTCCAATGATTTAAATAAGGAAAGGGAAACGAAAGTAACGTCGTAATTTTGGACATAATTTCCATTTCACAAAGAAAATCCGATAGAAGCGATAACGAATGGCGCAACAGCCCAACACAAAATTCCATTGATAAAGAAGAAAACAAAACAAATCCAGTTGGAGTGAATCGCCGAGCTTCAGGGGAGCAACGTCGGTCGCGAGATCAGCGAAGGGCGCTGTCCCGGAGGGTGTCTAACTTGAGGAGACCGGCGTGGCGGGCAACCATGGCTCTAAAAAGCAATTATGTGGGAACCAACAACATTAACATCATCATCGCCACACCACCATGGACTGACGGAACCCATTACACCGATTAGGGTATGCATATTTTTTGCCCGGTAGGGAGTCTCTTTTCACACACCGGAGTTGGCCATATACGTAATTGGTTGTTAAATTAAAAATTTGTAAAAGAATAATTTTTATTTATACATTTAAAGCCGATTTTACCCTTTTCCAGTTTTTATAACTTCATCTCAAAGACATTAACTATAATTGTTTTCAATTGAATTTTTATGTAAATTGTACATAATATAAAAAAAAACTTTTCCCGTTATTTTTAATGTAACAAAAAAACAGCACGAACACAATCGACATAAAAAAATGAAGATTGAATTAAAGTATTTGATTTGCTTTTCTACATTTATATAATAAAACAGATACAAAAATGAGCGTCTGATTACATGTATTAATAAATATCCAGAATATTTGAAAGATTTTTTAAATATATACATGGTGTCCATATTTCGTGGAAATGCATGTGGATCTTGGTTATTTTAAAAGTTAGAGAGTTGGTTAAATTTTGTCAAATAGGTGAAATTTGTTTTTCTTAAGGATGCCATATTGGATATACATATTTTTGGAAAGATTTTTTTTTCTGAAATCAACGGTATATCACATTTATAATTTATTTTGCGTTTCATATAAAACGTTGCAACCCTTTTTTAAAGAGTGCTTTGGAAATAATGATAATATTGGCACGTTATTAATTACAATAAGATAATATTTATTCCCACAGATTCAGGATAATACTTCATCTTCAACGAGAAAACTTGCGAACCAGTCTGGTGTAATATTTCAATACGTATGGAGAATTTCGAAAAAAAAAAAAAAAACTCAAGCTCTCTATCCTGGAGATATTGGAAGAAGCATAGACTTTTGTCATATTTTATTGGACAAATTAAATGAAAATACCATTTTTTGTCAAATGTGATTTGCTCTAACGAATGCCGTTTTATCAACACAGGGATATTCAATAGGCATAATGAATATGTGTGGAGTATAAGTAATCCTAGACAACAAAAAGAAAGACGATGAAAGAGGCTCACACATTTACGAAGTGACATTAAATTCACAGAGATATCACGACTTTTTAAGAACATTTTCAAGTGATATCCCCTTAAATAGGTTAAGACATTTTTGTCTTCAACAAGATGGTGCAAGGCCCCACAACAGCCAAATTGTGGCTAATTGTCTGTCCAAAATGTTTTCTAATACAATAATCACAAATAATGGTGATATACGTTGGCCAGCCCGACCACGTGACTGGCCACCTGTAGATTATTTTCTTTGGGAAGCTACAAAAGAAAAAGTTTATAAAACTCTTCCAGAGAACAAACATTATTTACGAAGAATTATATTAGTTACTATTCTGCAATTAAGAAGAAGAGACATTTTTCGGACAGTGCAAAATTTTAGGAAAACAGTAAAATTATATTTGGAGGTGAATGGTGATATATTCGAACACTTACTTTAAGTTCGTGATATTTTTAATTCATAAAGATATTTAATTAATTGGTATAAGTTTAATTAATATCTGACCTAACCCGTGGTGAAACATTTTTGAATTAATTCAGGATGATTTAATTGAAATTAAAACACTTGGTTTGTTTCAATTATTAATTAATTGGTTTATTATATATACAGGGTCCTGCATCACAGCTCCCATCTTTGATTGCTCAGTTAGTAATTAAATTAGGACTTTGAAATTTTGGAAACTTTACATAGGTCCTAGGACGTACTTCAGGAAAATATTTTTGGGGTGTACCAAAAAAGACTTACGGAATAATGAAATTTTTTTAATTGCTTGATATACATTTTATTCATTATTTAGGTGCCTACATACCCCTCAAATTTTATTGATATCAGTTCAGTAATACCAACCAAAAAAAAAGTAGAAAAAAAATGGTTTTGCGCCATTCGTTTAATAAAATATAAATTAGGATCTTGTGAATTAAATTATACAGGGTACTTGTTAAATAAGGTATAACAATCCTAATAGTCAAATTTTATTTATATTAATTATACAGGGTGTCCAAATTTTAATGTCAAACTTTTCAAACTTGAATGTATTTTTTTTTTGTTTCAAATTGGAACCTATGTATATATTTTTCTTCCTTACAACTCTACCTAAATTCCTAACAGATTAAAAGTTATTAGCAAAACACTGTTTTACGACCATTTCAATAGGCATTTTGATGAATAAAAATCGAAGGTTTCTCTGAAAAAACATTCTACATCAAACTACAATAATTATAACACATTTCTAAAGGTTTCACAGATCTTTGTCAAATCACACATTATGGAAGTATTAAACTTTAGTTATAACTTAAAAAGGATACAACAAAAATATTTCTAAAAATAAATTAGATAGTAGAACTTATGTTTAACATGTTTTCAATTGTTTTGGAGGCACCAATGAAGACGAACATGAAATTAATTTGCTATTCTTTGTAATATGTCGGATGTAATATTTTTAAATACGTCTTTGATTGTTTACTGCATGTTTTCTTGTGAAGTTGGATATGAAAACGAGTTATTTCCGTATTTTATAAATACGAGAATCATTTCTATGAAATCATCTCGATTGTATTGGTTGTCAAAAAAAAAATTCTTTAAGAAAAGCTTAAACAAAAAAACATTTATACTTTAAATCTTACTAAAGCTAACGTAAACTCATGTCACTTTAACAGTTGAAGTTTACAATGTAAAAAAAAAATATTTTTCAAAGCAACCTTCGATTTTTATTCATCAAAATGGATATTGAAATAGAAAAAAAAAAAACAGTTTTTTGCAAATAACTTTTAATCTATCGGGAATTGAGGTAGGGTTGATAGGAAGAAAAATATTTGTTTTCTAATTCTGCATAGAACGATGTAAAAATATACGTAGGTTCCAATTTGAAATAAGAAAAATAAAATACATTCAAGTTTTAAAAGTTTGACACTAAAATTTGAACACCCTGTATAATTCATATCAATAAAAATTTACTTTTAGGATTGTTAGACCTTATTTAATAAGTACCCTGTATAATTTTTTTCGTAAGATTCTATTTTGTTTTTTTATTAATTTTTTAAACCAATTACGCAAAATCAATTTTTTCTACTTTTTTAATTTTTTGGTTGGTATTACTGAACCGATTTTAATAAAATTTTACACCCTGTATAATCAAAAATATTTTCCTGAAGTAAGTCCTAAAACCCAAGTAAAGTTTCCAAAATTTCAAAGTCCTAATTTAATTACTAACTGAGCTATCAAAGACGGGAGCTGTGATGCAGGACCCTGTATATATACATCTTTATTCAGACTGTATAGATAATTTTAACAATATAAATAATTCAATACATGTAGATGTTAGTGTGTCTGGGCTATCGACCAGAGGTATTTCTGCCCTGTCGTGAATTAATGATGAGTTAAAGAAAAATCAATGCTAACTAGCTTGGTTTATTATTATTTTACATTTACGAATAACTTCATTAAGCAGTAGAGTGACTATTCTGCTGTTGGTCCTTCCCTAATAAAATAGTTGTAGGCCTTAGGAATTGTAAAATGTGAAAGTGTTTTCAAGGCACTCTCTACAAAAAACTAAAGGTTGCAATGTTTCATATGAAACGCAAAATAAATTATAAATATGATATGCCGTTGAATTCGGAAAAAAAAAATTCTCTCCAAAAAAATGAAAATTTAAAATTGCACCCATAAGAAAAACTAAAGTTGGCTATGGTTTCCGAACAAATATTAAAGGTATATTAAATGTAAGTACACTATTAAATTCCTGACTAAAATGTCAAAGTTACAAATCGCTAGGTTTAATAGCTTTTAAATAAACAAAAAAAGAAATTTCAAAAATAAAATAAATTGCATACTATCTCGAAAACAAAAAAAAAGATATTTTAAATTTGTTTTCTTACTATTTATGGGCTCTAAATTTCACACATTTACCCTAATTTAACCAACTCTCTAACTCTTTAAATAACCGAGATTTCCATGCATTTCCACGAAGTACGGACACCTTGTATATTCTTCTTTATTGTAAAATTCACATTGGTTAAAATACCATAGATTTCACATAATATTCTACATAATTGCCTATCGACCATCTGTCTTCCAGCCAGGAGACTTGTCTTAATGTCATGTTAGTCAGTTAGTCGTTGCGTAATGTGATGAATGATTCAATAGTAAAGAAAACACTTAACTTTTTCATACAACTTTTATTTTACTTTAGTGATTAGTTTCTACTACACGATAATCATTGTCAAATTAAGTTTTAGTATTAAATTAAAAGTGGTATAAAAAAGTTCAGTGTTTACTTTATAGCAAAATTGAAAATGTACCACGAAGTGAACGCCTCCAAGATCAAAGGATTAAATAGTAGTTTCCGGATAGCGGAATTTGAAAAGGATGTTTGGGTTACGTTTTCGACATAGTCGGTTTAATAGAGCTTAGGTTACGGGATTTTTGATAAATTTATGGGATATTTGGGTGAGTCTTAGGGATTTTGGAGTTATACATGTTTCATCGTAAAGCAGTGTGTTGGAAGGGGATTGTTTGGAGGACGGATTTTAGTTAAGGTGTGAAGAACTGAATGTTCGGCTACCTTTAAGTTATTAAGGGTTGAGAGCGTTGATTATGGAGGAGGATTGCGCTATGGTCCAGAAGGGGACGATAAATCATATACAGGGTGTATATAAATTGATGCGAACGATTTTAAGGGTGATTTTACAGCGGGATCTTTCATAATTTTTTTCTTCTTTAAAATCCCTTTCCTAGTTACAGACCTCAAAAATGAAGAAGAAAAATGTGTTTATATCATATATCTACTACGAAACTATATAGAAGAACGAAATTTAGCAACTGTTTCTCATAAAATGATATTTTATTGACGATTTTTGTACCCCTCAAATATTCTTACAAGGGGATACAAAATAAAAAACAACCCCTATTATATTTTTCATTAGAAATTTTTAATACGTCTACATTTTTTTATTGAAAAAATTGACTTAAATGGAGGGATTCAATATACAACTTTTCTGTCTTTTGATATTTTCTCCTATGTTTGATCACAAAAAAATATATAGGCCCATTTGTCATGGTTCAGAAATTTTGTATTTTTTTGTTAAAAAGAGCGAACAACTTGGCTGATGTTCAACAAAGCCATACTATTTTCTCAAATAAAACTCCACAGAGTTTTATAAGTATGGCTAAAAGATGTTGCATAACCAAATTTTAATTTGAAGGGTATGATGTTGAAAGGTTAGTTTCGGGTTAAATATAATACAAAGGATGGGGAGATAGGGGTGTCATGTATATTGATTATAAATGGGGAAGTTAGTAGATTGTGGTAGGGAATAAGAATTTGGGACTGTATTGGTTGATGGAGCTCATCCATTTGGCGAACCACGGGGATAGGGAGTCGACAAGTTCTTGTAGGGTAGAAAGGGCTTTGGGGGGAGTAGGTTGATGTACCATCAATGCTGTATCGTCCGCGAATTGAAGGAAACAGGCGAATGTTTTGTGGTTCGGGGTTATATATGATATATACGTAAATACTGCAGAGAAGTAGATAGAGTGGGAACCTTGCGGGACGCCTTGTTGGGGTATGAAAGTTACGTACTTTAGTGATCCGTTTTTAAGAAAATTAACTATAAGGTGATGAGGGATGTTAAAAATGTGACATTTATACAGGAGGCCTTTATGCCAAACGAAGTCATAGGCTTTTTAGATATTAAGGAAAATGTTTGCTGATTTTATATTTTCGATGTGCGCGGTTTGGCAGTTCGATGTTAGGCTTGATAGAGGGAGCGATGTTGACCTATTTTCTAGGAAACCGAATTGATATGGTGGGATGTGTTGGGAGACATTGACTAGGAATTTGTTAATTGGGATTTCAAAGGTTTTTCTAGGGTACCGCGTCTTTTTAAAATGCATTTAATTATGCCATGCCTCCATTCCAGGGGAAAGGATTAGGATTTTTATAGGACGTTAAAAATTTGGACAATGTAATCGTGGATTTCGTTGTGTGGGGATTTTATAATGGATCGGGGTACGTTATCATGGTCGGGGGATGGATAGTGTCTTCTATAGTGGAAGTGGAATGTATGTAGACTAGGAATATGTGGAGTGGAAATAAGGTTGATCGATGATACAGCGCAGGCATTCGTTTAAAATGTTAATTTTGGTTGGTTTAGTTTTGCTCAAATTAATTTCCGGCCTTGCTGCAATAATCGATCCACCTCGTAGAGTATGATTAGGGATTGAAGAAGGAATTTGAATTAATGACCAGCTATTAAATTGGAAAGGTAATTTGGTTTTCGTTTCAACCATCATAGACACGGAGATGGGATTATTGGATAGAAAATGAGAAAGGGGATTTTTATAATAAATTTATTAATTAGCACACATTTTTTCGAGTATAATTATATTTTTTTTTTTCAATTATATTTTGATTTGAATTGTACCGGATATCAGGAACTGTGAGTCCTGGGACTTTCAAATAAAAAAAATAAATATATTAATGAAACTGGACATAATTTTGTATGTTTCTTTTTTTTCAATATCACTTAACATTTTTAGTTGATTGTTAAGGCTTTGAATTCGTTATATATTTTGAGATGATTTGGTACACTTTTGGACTTTGTATAACTTGTTATTTTATTGTGGTGAATATAGTTTCGAAGCACTTAAATTTATTTACCTGCGACTAGTTTCGATTTCAAAGTAATTATTTTCAAACATATTACCGCATAAGAAAATTCTGAAAATAATATTCAAGTTCCTAACTCTTCCGACAGGGGCGCATTGAACAGTAAAAAAATGTAATACGGCGATTATCTCAAAAAAAGTTCTAAAAAGGTATTCTAAATATATACTTTTTGAAATTATGATGAAACAAAAATGTTTCAGACTTTTTTCTATTACTTTTGAAATAAAGGGTTCCGACCTTCCCAAAATATTAAAATAACTCTTTTGTCTTTTAATCGATCTTGATGATTTTCATGTCGTAGGAGAACTTTTCACACTAAATACAATTATTGACAACAATCACAAAAATGAGTAACTATAGCCGCTAAGTGGCGCCAAGTTAAAAAAATGTTAATTTTCCATTTGTTCTTAAAAATTTCAAATAGAATAAAATATGTTTCTTACTCTTAATAAAAAGAGGGTTGAAAAGTTAGAAGAAATGAAATTTCTATGAAAACAGGGAAAATTATGAACGACTGAATTAATTGCTTTTGAGATTGTAGTCAATAATTTTAATCAGCATGAGAAATTCTTTCGTATGATATTAATAATATTATGGTCTCTTAAAACCAAAACAAAAAAGAAAATGCTTGTTTTTTTGTGAATGTACGTATACAGGTTGTTCTAAATTAAGTGCACACCATTGCCAACTTTGTTATTAGTTGATCTAGAGAGTAGGTTAACTTACCAAAACAGTAACTGGATTACAGCGGCGAAATAAGAAAAAAACAAATGAGCATCGCGTTTGCAAAATATTAACAAAACAAACTTTTTTGATGGAACACCCTATATATTTTATACTAATTTGATAGACAAATTATTCTTAACAAAAAGTTTTAGTACACTATCACAAAAAAAACACAATTAAAAAACTAATTTGCATATTAAATGCATTTTAAATAACATCCATTTTTTATGTAATAAAATAGCAACAAATCATGAAAAGATAATTTATTTTCTCTATGTATTGGTTAATTCACCATTTACTTTATCGATGTAAACCTTGATTATTGAGGTATTACAAGAAATTTTTAAAATATTTAACATGTTAGTGACGTACATTGTAAGTCCAAGGCGTTGAAGTTCAATTTAGATAAATTAACTTTGTTATCATTATTTGTTACTGTTTTGTTTGTTACAGGAACTTGATGTCATTGAAAACAGAATATTAAACTGCTAATTACTTCGTTATTTGTGATTTTTTTCCCTAATGGTCTATTATACCTTTTTTGTTAAAAATACCCTTTTCTGTCAAATGGTTAGAACATATGTAGGATGTTCCATTAAAAAATGTTTGTTTTGTTAAAATCTTGAAAATGTGATGTTCTTTTTTTTTAAATTTCACTGTTTTAATCCTTGGAAAGTGCACTACTACTTCATAAATTTAACCGACTCTAGCTCAACTGATAAAAAGTTAGCAATGGTGCGTTATCAATTTAAAACAACCTGTATGTATTTTTTAATTATTACATATGGTCTTTCATGATTATTTATTTGATAAATATCATATTAAGACCGAAACACAATTTTCCCACTTTCCATATTTATATAAAACTCCCTTTAGCGAGTACTCTTCACTCCAACTGTTTGCATTTTAAATTGATCTGCGTTTAAAAAGCATTGAAACACGTCCCTCGTATATCACACGAGTGTTCGATAAAGTTGAAAATAATTTCTACGATTATCATTTTATACTCACTCTCTTATGATATTACGTACGTTCCTTAATCTTTATTTGTTAAAAATAAAACATAGCGAAACAAATCAACGCTTGCGGTTTTCACTCGCAAGGCGATTCGAGCGAGTGATTAGTGTGATTTGCGATTACGGATGCATTGGGAAATGTTTGGAAAAATGTTGCAAATAACAGCAACCGCGATTCTAATATGGCGGGAAAGGGACAAGGAATGTGCGTTAGAAAGAGATGATAGTTGTGGAAAAAATATGCCGTGTTATTTTTTTTCTACATAACGAATCTTACACAACGTTCAGCACGTATAAGCGATAACGAGACTTACTTACACAAGAATGAATTAAGAAGAAAATAAGGTACGTATGAATAAGCCAAACAACAACAAAAACTAAAAATTTAGGTACCTATAGGTTATTAAGAAATAATAATAATATGTATGATTAAATCAAAATATTTATAATAGTAGAAAAAATGGATTTATTCACTTGACTACGGTTACTTAAATAAATTTTCGTGTTATTTTTATTTACTTTATCAAAATGTTTATAATAATCTTTATTAACAGAAATGTACAAAAAATTCTAAATCAATAATAAAATTTACAAAATCACATATATCTGTTTTTTTTTATGTTTATATTTATAAGTTATTGTCAGGTACGTTCGTAATTTAACTGTCATTAACGTGAAGTGATGAAATGAATTCATGAAGAAATTAGTATAATAATCTTTACATTAGATAAAAAGAATTTGAGAATTATTATTGAATTATTTCCTGTTTAGCCACTGCGAAATTCCGACTTATGTCACATAAGTGCTCCAAAACAAATGTTCAATAATGGACATTTGCTGTGGCATAATTATAAGATATTGCGTAATGCAACAATTTTTTAATCAAAAATATTTATTGGAAAATACATAACAAAAAATTACGTAGTATAAGGCCATTTGATGACACGTGCTTCGGAATTTCATCCCTCGTCAGTTGAGCTTTGCTTTATGTAATTACAAAGTTGTTAATTAAATTAATTAAAACCGTACCGTTCGAGCCGATTTTTTTCTATTATTAATAATACTGTTTATTTTTGAAATGTCATTTGTATGTTACAGAGCGAAAATAGTGTGAGGAATAATGGTACATACAATTAGATTTATTTATGTGTTTCTTAAATTAAGACATTAATATATTTACGTATTATGTACCGGGTGTCCAAATAAGAAAGGTCACTGGCTATATCTCAAGAACCAAAAGTCCTAAAGCTTTCAAATTAAAAAAAAAGTTAATAAAACAGGTCTTGAGAAAATGTTTGAAATAATTTTCAAGTTTGCAACTTATCTGGTAAAAGCGCAATAAACACTCAAAAACATAATACCGTGATTATCGCAAAAAAAATATTCAAATAAAGGTATCCTAAAGGTACACTTATTGAAATCGCAATGAGTTTATAAATAAAAAAATGTTTTAAACTTTTTAGCCTTACTCTTGAAATAAAGGGTAGAGGAAGGTTCGAATTTGTAATTAGCAAATGTCAAATAATTATTTTGTTTCTTATGCAATTTTAAAGATTTTCATTTCATATGAAACAACTTACTCTGCTTAATAAAATTCATTAGAAAAATAGCAAAGATACATTATTTGTCACAAATAAATGTGGCTAAGTTAAAAAAAATAGATGACTTTCCCATTTTTCTGAAAAATTTAGATTGTAATGATGAATTTTTCTTATCTTGAATAGGGGTCCATATTTTTAACCTATCAATAGTTATAATCAAAAGAATATTTCGAATTAAAAATTACAAATGTCACTTGAACGCATTTTTGTTTTTAATAAAATCTATAACATAAATAACAAATATAATCAATGGAATGACTAATGTCTTTCACGTTCCTCGAAGTATCCAGTGTCATATTTAATATGCGTATTTTTTGATTCATTAAATTAACAGCGGCTTCCATTTCAGCTATATATTGCATTTCTTATCCTTAATATCAGATCTTCCCTCGTGGTGGGCCTGGTTTGA